>OX344845.2:19425000-20895000 GCA_947037095.2 Nycteola revayana | reverse complement strand
TATTGCAATCTATACCAAGTAAAAAGGTGCCCATTATCTATAAAACCACGCTAGAACGGGCTGATTGCAGCGGTTGTAACAGAGAACGCGCTCATAGTCAGCCATCTTGCTTTTTATGTCATACAAATAACATCTGACAGATAAGCATCCTTGGAGAAATTTTAAGGCGCCTTTAATGTGAATTAAGTTTAAAATTTCTGCTGAAAAATATAGTGACCTCCAGGACCTGAAACAGTTTTGTACCCCTGAAAGTATTTTATATTACACGAATTTACCTCATAAATAAAATTTTATCCTAATTTTGTTTTTGTTTTTTGTTTTTTTTTTAAAAGACAACTCCCGCTCTTGGGAAATAAATCCCTGCGTCACGGGGGACTTTACAAACATACATTTCACGGACACAAAGTACACCCATACTCAGAACAACTATTTGTGGTTCACACAAATAATTGTCCCGGGTGGGAATCGAACCCATAACACCAGGTCTCAGAGCCACCGGTGCAGTCAGATTAATATGATGTATTTTATTTCATTAGGGTGTAAACAGAAAAAACAGACAGGTACCTACATTACACATTGTTTATGATCACCATTTTAGTTGTAAAATGTAAAAAAGAGCTCATTGTGACAATGATCACCTTCTTTCCAGTTACATTTGGGTGTTAGGCTATTAAATGTCAGATTATAATTTTATTGACCAACCTTATGTCATAAAATAACAATCTATATGTTCAATATACACTGTTACCTTTTTATATTGGAACAAATCAAATTCAATTTGAGGTGTATGTGTAGAAATTGAAATTTTGCGTTTAATTTTATGATTACTCAAAACAATGAGAATGTTAATGAGCTCCTTCTTTTCCTGTGCCCTTCAAATATAAATAACAGAACCGGTTTTCCGGTTCTTTGAAAAACATGCCCAGGGGTAGTAAAATAGGGATTTATAGTTTGTATAGATAATATTAAATAAATATATATTTGTTTGTATTGAATATATAATATGGCTCTGGCAACACTGAACCGATTTCAAAAAAGCTTGTTATACATACATACTTACATACGCTCACGCCTGTTTCCCAGCGGGGTAGGCAGAGACAATGGACCTCCGATCCCTACAAACATTTTTCGTTGTACGAACTGGCGCCCCTACCTAACACAAGTTCGATGTCATCCTTACTATATATATTATATATATAGATATATATATATATATATATATATATATATATATATATATATATATATATATATATATATAGTCCTCTTTACGGCAAATGTTGATCAGGCTGAAATATGCATTAAATGTTGATCCACCTTTAGAGGCTTGTAGCTTAGATAATTTTGATAATATCGTGCCATACTTCGAATATAACAATTCCCCTCATTGCGACCCAGTGCCTAACTACGCCGTAAACACTCTAGCTCGTCACCAACTCACACGGCAATTGTTGATTTTATAACCGCCATTTATTCTACACTTTGTGTGACTTTGTTGATCAATATAAACGTTGGGAGATCAACAAATGCCGCGGAAATGTACACCGATGATGCGGAGCGGCAACATCGCAAGCGAATCAAAAGATAGACAATAGATGAGATAGACGCTAGCGGCTAGATTGCCGGTTCAATCAGCGCTTGAGTTTTCTGCTGTGAATATGTGCTTGTCGTGCATTTGACGTGATTTCAAGAAAAATATTGTGATTGTGACAAATTAGTGTTGTAATATTCCTTAAAAATGGACGACATGGGTAAGTAACTACATACTGTACCTCCTACTGTTAGTACTATTATATGTGGATCTAGTAAAATATTGTGTTTGTGACAAATAAGTGTTGTAATATTCCTTAAAAATGGACGACATGGGTAAGTAACTACATACTGTACCTCCTTCTGTTAGTAATAATATATGGTAGCGACAACCTCCGTAGCGTAGCGGTATTTGGCTCGCTTTAAATCTCGGAGGTCGTGGGTTCGATCCCCACTCCGGACAAGAAATCTTTGTGTAAATTCTAAGATTTCTTGCCGGGTCTGGTTGGTTGAGGGACTACCCTCCGTGCCTCGGAAAGCACGTTAAGCCGTTGGTCCCGATTATTATAACATCATCTATAATAATCGTATATCAAGGAACGGGCAGCAGCGTTTCCTTGTGTTGTACAACATAATACTGCGGTCACCAAACCGCCTGCCAAGCGTGGTGACTATGGCAAATACCCTCCCTCGGGAGGAGGCCCATGTTCAGCTGTGGACGTTATACGGGCTGATGATGATGATGTGGATCTCGACTGGCCTACAGGTCTTTTTTGGTTTAGCTCAATAGATAGTTTAGTTGACTGTATAGCCAATAACGTAATGAAGCTATTGTATCAATATAAATATAAAACTGTTTACGTTTTTTAGCGCCCACCACTAGGACGGCCATTCGTCATTCTGGCCAAACGACTTCACTTTTGTATGGTGTGCAAAAAAAGGTTATTAGGAAATTAAACATTCGGCGCGCGTTCCTTTTGTAACCTATAAGTGTAGGTACGTGTTGACTGAGCGAATGATGAATGATGACGTGTTTAAATGCAAACAATATTTATTCATCAAAAGACAATATTTTTTATGTTTGTATGCAACTGATGAGAACAAAAATAAACATCCAGCGTTGTTACAAACATTTTTTATTTATTGCTCTGTAATGCACCTAAGCGATGTAGATGTTAAATACAATATACCTACTTATTATTTACAACTTAACTATACTTATGAAACAAAATAAGATATTATTTTTGACACTATGCTTTTTTTGCACACGGTGCAAGATTCGAGCGAAGTTCGTACAATCCAATGGTATTGCTATTTGAACCCATTGCACCGCACCGCTGCCGGAGTTATCGAATCAGCCAAATATAGTGTTCGTTCAATGTTCTTAGAAGGTTAACATACTATAAGTCCCAACGTCTAGGAAAGCCTAAGTATCCTCAACATGTTTCTGAAGAAATCGCTAAGTTACTTCCTTAAGTTAGTACAAGGTTTATTTTTATTTTTTTAGACTGTGGATACTTACTTGATTAAAAAAACTGATAATTAATTTAATTGAAGAAAATAATACATACAATTAAAGTATTAAGAAGTTTATTTTTGTTATTGTTTATGTTTCTTTGTTAGTTTTATCTTGGATAAAGTTTGTAAAACTTTAATAAAAATATAAGCACGTTACACCTTCTTTATTATTTCTCTTGCCGTCAAAATACCTATATAACACGCTTCTATTAAAAAATAAATTTGGTTACAATGTACCTATTAAATATAATACTCGTATTTCTCATCAAAATTAAATTATTTTTAACCTTTTAGTTTCTTTTATGAACAAGTAATAAAAGCTAATAAAAAAAAACATTTTGTTTCTTTACTTTTTAGTATTTATGTTTCGGGATTTACTACGGCGTAGTTCCCCCCAGAGGTCCATTGTAGGGGGAAGAGGGCTACAACAGGGTTCGCCCGTGTACCCTGAGGCGCAACATTAGTGATATTATGACATGTTTATACACCCTCATACCATTCAGCTTTCTGCACTTGCTCACATTGGCATTGGATCACCCATCTAATCAAATATAATTTACATTCAGTCATAACAAATGGAACGAACTTATTTTATTAAATCTGATGGAGTTGCATATGGATATTATCTAGGACGAAAGTACTCGTCAAGACTAATCAAACGAGCCCAAACTCGATGGGGTTGTGTCGTTTTATTACGGACTTCCTATGGCCACCTTCCAGCTCCATCATCAGACCCTGGTTACCATTTAGGACCAAAGTACTCGTCAAGACTAATCAAACGAGCCCAAACTCGATGGGGTTGTGTCGTTTTATTACGGACTTCCTATGGCCACCTTCCAGCTCCATCATCAGGCCCTGGATACCATTTAGGACCAAATTACTCGTAAAGACTAATCAAACGAGCCCAAACTCGATGGGATTGTGTCGTTTTATTACGGAATTCCTACGGCCACTTTCCAGCTCCATCATCAGACCCTGGATACCATTTAGGACCAAAGTACTCGTCAAGACTAATCAAACGAGCCCAAACTCGATGGGATTGTGTCGTTTTATTACGGACTTCCTACGGCCACCTTTCAGCTCCATCATCAGACCCTGGATACCATTTAGAACCAACGTACTCGTCAAGACTAATCAAACGAGCCCAAGCTCGATGGGATTGTGTCGTTTTATTACGGACTTCCTATGGCCACCTTCCAGCTCCATCATCAGACCCTGGATACCATCTACAGACAAAGTACTCATCGAGACGAATCAAACGAGCCCAAACTCGATGGGATTGTGTCAGGTGAAAGAAAAAAATAAAAGGTTGTAATAAAAAAAAAGTTTGTCGAATCTTATGGAGAACCAAGCTTCAAAGTCCTACTCTGCATGCCCTAACTTAACACTGTCTTGCTTTCATCATAGCGTAAAGATGGCGAAACGAAGTGGCAACAGTGCATAACAAAACCAACCAATCGTGGCAAAGGTGACCTCTGATTGGTCCATTTGAATCAGATCAACAATGGATGGAGCGGATTTGTATAAATAATGCAATGAATAGTTCTTATTTGTGTCGCTAGAGGGTCAGCAATTGTTGATCAAATTGGAGCCACATTTGTATGCCGAATCATACATTAGATCAACAAAAACTGTTTTGATCAACAATTGCTAACTGATCAACAATTAACTGATGCTACAAGCCGTCTGATCAACATTTGCCGAATGGGTATATCTATATATATATATATATATATATATATATATATACATCTTGAAGGACATGTTGCGTCGTACATGGCGTTATTTACCGATGATGCTGCGTCCGACTGACTTTGTGCGTCTGAAATACGGACGCAAGATTGACCGACCCTCATTTTTAGCCCAAGTGTCCCTTATGATCATTAGAACGCAAGGGCGAAAAATTGGCATGGACGTAATTCCATCACTACAATGCCTTTTAGCGTATAATATAGTTCCGCCATCGTCCGACTGAAATTTGGAGGGCACTAGTGTTCAGCGTATAATTTACCACGTATACTTTGAGTTCAATTCACCGATCTTATCGTGTCCATTGAATATCGTACTTAATATGTAAAGTTTTTATCATGTTTTCTTGACAACAATCTTGCGTCTCTTAAATATCCTTAAACGGGCACTAGGTACGGTGTCTGAGGGGCCCATTCGGGGTACACGAGGGACGCATGGCGCGGGGCGCGGGGCGGCGGGCTTCAGCGCGCTCGCGTGCCGAAGTTTGTTAACAAACAGACATGTGCCGGCCGTGATGTAAGCTTGTCACCAAATTGAATTATTTGCAAGTGTGTTAAAAGTGGTTATTTATTCAAAGGTATTAACTTCAAAGAATTACAGTGCACGATTATTTAGAAAGCGACAAAATTAAACATTAAATGTTTTATATTACGATATGCCTTTTATTCCGTATATGGGTCATTGTCAAATTTCGCGCAGGTAACCTTGTCCCTCAACTGTGATTATTTTTTTATTAGTAATAATTATATAACCTCTTTCAAAATTTATATTAAATACAAAATACATCGCATTTATAAACATTCAAAACAAAAATAAAGAGATAGTTTTGTTTTTTTTAGTTTTTTGGTAAAGTAACATTGTGGTAATTTTTGGTAACAGAAAGGTTTTCCTTCTAAACTCTGTATGTCCCTGGTACCACTCCGTTATAATAAACATCAAATAATTTCATTTTATACTATATCAACCTACCTTAAATAAATTATTACCATAAAAAGAGTATTGTTAATATTTATAAAATATGCCGTAAAAGCGGTAGGTATCGAAATTTACTTAATAACTATTTTTTAAAACTTTGTCCCGCGTACTATGTGAATCTGTCAGGAACACTATGTTACTGAGTAAATCGCAACTTCAAATAGAGATGGCGTTGTTTAGACTTTGTACTAGTTTGGGCGGGATGTCTGTATTATTACGTGATGACCGGAAGAGCGGGGAGAGGGGTATAGGAGGTTTCAGTCGGCCGCGAGGCGTTCAACCTGCTGCGTATTTTTATTGTGCGACAACTTTGTTACCTACCTATTTACGTAAGTAAACAACGTATTTTTCATTATTTTAGAGTCAATATGTTGTCAAAGAGGTTAATAATCTAAACATGAAAGAAAAACTGTAATTTGCTCTTTACTTTATCATTAATGTATTATGAAATGTTAAATTTACTACTCTGTTATTGCAACTCTGTTACCAACGCGTAGTAACAGAGTTGTTAAGAAAGTAACAGAGTTGTATATGCCTATATTCTTTAACTTTGAACATTGTCATTTTTTTTAATAATCTGTTTTTCTTAAGTACTCTATATGCATAGTGAGTATAAATAAATTCTGTAGATATATTTTTATAAACTTAAAATTCTTGTTACAGGATACTGTAAGAAACGTTTTGTGATTTTGAGATGCCTCTCACGCCTTCTGAAAAGCAGTGACGATACCGAGAACGGCGTAAAAATAATCCCGAGAAGGACGCAGAATCTAAAAGAAAAGATCGAGAGAGATACCATGCAAACAAACGCTTAGTACGAGATTTGACAACTCGTGAACATCGAGCAATAAAAAAGAAATGGCGATCTGCAAATGCTAGATGGAAAGATAAGGTACGAGCGCTCCGTGTTATTACGTACACCCAGAGCCATTACCTCCTCGTTTAAATAGTCCAGCCGCTCCAAGTCAAGATCAAATTATTCCAAATGCTGATCGTCGTTTATTTACACCCCAGTTGTCTACTTCCCGTAAAAATACTCCTAGCTCCATCACATCAGCAGCTTCTCGCGGCAGAAAGCAAGTAAGAAGAAACAGATCGAAATTATTTAGAGATAATGTAAAGTTAAAGGAACAATCGAGAAAAACTGAAGAAATCTAAAATTGAAGGATTTTTTTGAATGTGATGACATATCAAGAGCTACTGCTGGAAAAAAGGAAACCGTTTCTCTAAAAGGAAATAAAATGCAGAAGCGCTACTTACTTGATAATATGAAGAACCTTTATCAATCTTTTAAACGTGAAAAGGTGGTTTGAGGTGTAGTTACAAAACTTTTACACGATATAGGCCATTTTATGTTTTGCCTCCAACTGTTGCTGTAAGAGAAACATGTTTGTGTCGAATTCATATTAATATCCAATACTTAGCAATTGCTTTGTGTAAAAACAAAGTTATACCAACCAATACCAAATGAGTAACTTTCATTTTTCAATTACCCTTTCAAGAATATTTGATTAATCTTTTATAAAGTTAAATTATAGATTGGTAAATACCAGTCACAAAGTTTATTGTTATTAATATTGAAGCTTAAATTTACGTTATTAAGATCACAAACTCAACTGAGTGCAATTTAGTCAAGTAAGATACAAAAAAAGAACAACTATGTTACTGTGTTACAACTCTGTTACTTTTCTGTCCCAAGGATATAAAGGACATTCTTCAGATTTTTATGAAAGCTAATTAATATAATATGATAATTTAACAAAATGTTAGTTTGTTACCTATTTATACAGTCATATGTTATTGTTAGCAGTTAATATATAAATATTTCGAGTGATTAGATAGAATTTAATATTATTAAAATTCAAGACGTAACAGAGTTGTTTGGAATTTAATAAATAATCGTTAAAATAAAATAAAAAACTTGTGATTGTAATTGTGATTATAAGATCAAAGACTGTAATTAACATTAATGCCAAAATATTTGGGACTGCTTCGTTTCATTGCATAATAAAAACTAAAACGTTTTGATAACAGAGTTGTATTTTTTTACACCCTCACTCACAAAATCAGGAATAAATCTCAAATCATTAGTTAAAGATCGCGGCCAACTGTAACATCAAAAAGAGCAATTGTTTTAACGGGCATGGATGTAACTAAAAGTCATGTTTGAGTATTTTTAAAAAAAAATAATTTTATTATTTTTTGTCACGGTTACCTGCGCAAAATTTGACAATGACCCATATTCACCTGCATAAATATGACTAGGTACTATTATATTATTCGTACCATGAAACTTCCTCTTTCTACCTTTGAACCTACATGTTCACACCAGCCTGTGCATCTGAGCTAACCTGTTTATACATACTTACCTGTCCAACTCCGAACTTACCTGTTCACACCAGCCTATGCCTCCGAGCTTACCTGTTTATACATACTTACCTGTCCAACTCCGGACTTACCTGTTCACACCAGCCTGTGCCTCTGAGCTTACCTGTACAACTCCGGACTTACCTGTTCACACCAGCCTGTGCCTCTGAGCTTACCTGTTTATACATACTTACCTGTCCAACTCCGAACTTACCTGTTCACACCAGCCTGTGCCTCTGAGCTTACTTGTTTATACATACTTACCTGTCCAACTCCGGACTTACCTCTTTCTAGGCTTGACACTAGACAAGAAACTTCAATGGAGTCCCTATATTTCTTGTCTCGCTGGAAAATTAAACTCAGCTGCTTACGCGGTTAGAAAAGTACGGGAACTCACTAATGTAGAAACTGCATGTTTAGTCTACTTTAGTTATTTTCACAGTATTATGTCCTATGGCATTCTGCTTTGGGGTAAAACTGCTAATATTCAAAGCATTTTTATACTACAAAACGTGCAGTTCGTTCTATTTATCAACTAAGTACGAGATTCTCCTTAAGAGACTTTTTTAAGGACATAGATATACTAACAGTCGCCAATATAATCTATGTCCGGCAAAATATTAACCTTTTAAACAAAAGAAGTGACATACACACAATAAACACTAGATATAAACATAAACTTTGCGCCGAATACCATCGCCTACAAAAAGTACACTCATCTTTTGTGGGATTAGGAGTCCGTATGAATAACAGAATACCTGTACACCTACAACAGTTACCTTATGATAGGTTCAAGTCAACTGTTAAGAGGATTCTAATAAAAAGGGCTTATTATTCAGTAAACTACTATTTAAACGACAATAACGCTTGGTTGATCAAAGAAACACAGACAACACTGTAAACTCAGTTATTGAAACAGTTTAAACATTGTTCAACTAAAGGTTTAATATTAATAGACTTGTAGATATCCCCACTTTAGTTCGTCATGCTCCCATTGTCTGTCATTGCTTGCGGTGGCGGTGTGGGGCGGGTCGCCACCTTCCCTCTAATATGGCGAGGGAGGCGATGGCTGCCTCACACGTCATACTCATGAACGGGTGCTGCTTGTGGTGACTGGTCGGCTGTTGTCGGGGATATGTTATGTTAATTTTTATTTTATATTTTGTTAATTCTTTTGCTTATAATTATTATTATAGGTATATCCTTTGATTGACCTTGTGTAAATTGTTATTTTGTAAATGTGTGTGAATGCATCCGCCATTAGGTTTTTTTGTAGATTGTCTGTGCCTGAGTAAACTTTAATATCTACATTATGGTATTTACTGTATTAATATTATTTCTTTCTTGTCTTATTGAACATCTGGTCGGTATAAATTGACCAGGTAATAAATGGTAATGTACGTGCATTCGCTTACATCATATACACGCTGAAATTTAAATGGTTGTTTTCCCGCAGCGAAAAGATTTGGTCTTAGTTAAACATTCAATTTATACAAAAACTAAATATTATAAACAAAAAATGGCCGATTAACAATCGTGAAAAACCAAACTTGAAAGTGACATCGAACCGATAGTAATACCTCGCGATACCTAGCGCTCGCGTCGATCGGTCGCGCGTTCGTTGACCCGGGTGTTAGTCAATCAGCTGATACCTACACCTTAGGTAATGTAACACAGTACCCAATCATAATAATAAGCTTTATCCAACACCTTTTTAGCTACAACTTACAGAAAACGTAACTTAAAACAAGTTTATTATCTAAGAACAATAATTTTCTGAATTAGATTATAAAGTAATTAAGGCGTATTTAAAAAAATTGAATAATTTAATGAACTCCGCGGAAATGATATGGATGCAGTCCTTCTGAGTTGAGTAGTTTCCAGACGTAGTATTGGCTTACGCCAAACTTAGCTGCCGCCATTCGCGTACTTCGGCGAGGATCGCGTTCGAAGTACTCGATGATCTCCTCGTCGAGCTCTGGCGAAAGAACGGCCGATCGACCTCTGCCCTGTGCATGTGGTGGCACCTGGAACTGCCCATGATCGAGTAGCCGTCGCCGCTACGATCGTCCGGTCCTGTACTTGAGGGTTCAGAACTCCGCGAAGACGGAGTGATGCCAAGTGTTGCAGCTCGGCGTAAAGACGCCAGGCAGTATGGGAATTATAATTAGCCCTAGCCTACAGTTGCACCATAGCGACGTACTCTAAATTACTAAAACTGTAATGTCGGTCCATAATACTTATAAAGTAATAAGCTAACGCGTGCTGCGCTTCCGACGTTCACGGGACAACTAAGGAAGGAGGGAGTCGAAGGAGAGCGCGGGGCGTTCCGGCGTCGGCGCCGCGCGGCGAATTACAAAGGAAGCCGGCTCGTTTGTAATTCTTGCGTGCAGGCTATTTTATGCCGTATAACTACCATTGAGCTCTTATTTTGCTTTGAACGTTTATGGATCGTTCTTTACTTTGTCAGCAGCGCGTGCGATTCGAGTAGTACCTACAAGGTACGTCTTGTGTTACTACTGTTTATCACGCTTTAGAGTTGTCTAATATTTTTTTTAATAATTTTAAATCCAAAACATGTCTAAAAAAAAAAATATGTTTCGATAGTACTACCGACGGCAAGTTGTTCTGCTTCGGGAAAACAACCATTAAAATTTCACGGTGTATTCATTGTTTGTACAATATTACATGATTGTGATAAAAGACATGACATAAAAAAAGGAAACAGAGCAAAAGAAACAAAAAAAATAATCTCGGAGTTTCTTTCTTCCTTTCTTCTCCGGATCGTCCACTTAGGTAGCTAGTGAAAGGTTGCAGGCTAGCTAGGGTAGGATCCTCGACGGCATGGCCGAGGACCGCGTTGTAGCTTATTCCCTGAACTGTGATCTCGTGCCAGCGATCATCACCACTGTTCGTAAATCTACTCTTTACTCCAGTGGCACCCTGAGCGTTGGTCCTAACCCCTTAAGGGTGTCCTCAGGTGGATGTCGCTTAGACTTTGGCCGGATTCTTGGAAGTTAATTTTAATTTTAGACCTGTTACCTTAAAGGCATCTTACTATACCTAATGTGTACATTTGTCATTTAGCGCTCGACAGACGGACAGACTGATTAAAAATTCTGTAAGATCAAATAATTATAACAATGTTTTTAGCTACTTAAGTGATACTTTTGTTACACTTGTACTTGTCAAAATTACACTGTATAAGATTTATCTTATAAAGTGTAATTTTGACAAGTACAAGTGTATGTAAATACCTAAGTGCTGAATAAATTTCATTATTTCGCACCAGCCTGTGCCTCAGAGCTTACCTGTTTATACATACTTACCTGTCCAACTCCAAAATTACCTGTTCACACCAGTCTGTGCCTCTGAGCTTATCTGTTTATACATACTTACCTGTCCAACTCCGGACTTACCTGTTCACACCAGCCTGTGCCTCTGAGCGTACCTGTTTATACATACTTACCTGTCCAACTCCGAACTTACCTGTCCACAGCAGCCTGTACCTCTGAGCTTACCTGTTTATACATACTTACCTGTTCAACTCCGGACTTACCTGTCCACGCCAGCCTGTGCCTCTGAACTTACCTGTTTATACATACAAACTTACCTGTCACTCGTCAAAAATGATTATATTGCTTTTTAAGATTTTGTAGACCACCAAAGTGAAAATACCTGAATACCTACGCTATACATAGGTATTGTCACTTTTGTATGCTAACTATTAATTATTTATTATCTGTGCCTGGAGTCATTATAAGCCCTTATATAGGTGGAAGCCTCTTGGCTGATAAGCTGGATACAATAATTCAAAAACAGTATTCGGAACCAATCTGAATTCAATAGTAGATGGATGTCATTTAGTTATTATAATCATGATGATATATGCAGAGCATTATACGGAATTGATTTAAACATACAGTTGGATGGAGGCGGGAATGTGCATGCAGTGTTTTGAACGTATACGGAGATATTCAGTGTGCAAGAAAGATTTAAGAGTGAACGGACGCACTAATTCAGTTATTCGGAACCAATCTGCATTCAATAGTAGATGGATGTAATTTTGTTATTATAATCATTATGATATATGCAGAGCATTATACGGAATTGATTTAAAAGTACATTCGGATGGAGGCGGAAATGTGCATGCAGTGTTTAGTAGGTATACGCAGGTATTCAGTGTGCAAGAAAGATTTAAGAGTGAACAGACGCACAAATTCAGCTAGAAATATTTAATTTGAATATCACCATTTAACGTTTAAATGAAATTTGACGTCGACTACTGATATGATACTGATTAAAACATCTTACATACGCATTGAAAACATCAAAAATCTCACTACATTCAGTGGACGCCGCAGGGTGGTAGTTTGTAAAGACGCAAGAAGTCCTTCGCGATTTATATATATATATATATATATATATATATATATATTTATATATTTTATATATAATATAATATAATAATATTATAAATGTGAAAGTAACTCTGTCTGTCTGTCTGTCTGTTACGCAATCACGCCTTAACTACTGAAGCGATTTAAATGAAATTTGGTACAGATATAGTCTAGAGCCTGAGAAAGAACATAGGCTATATTTTATTATGAATTTCCTACGGGAACGGGAGTTACGCGGGTGAAACCGCGCGCGGGAAGCTAGTTTCAATATAAATGTAAAGCAACGATCGATTGTACTATCGAATATAAATGATTCCGCAAAGAATTACTCAGCATTGTACTTTTAAACATAGTTTTCCATAGTAAATCCGATGAATTGTTTCCTTATTTTAACACAACTTCCGTACTAAGGAAATATGTGTGTGTGTGTGTGTCGCTTTACAAATACTCAATCCGCAAACAAAAAGCACACTCCGACTCAGAACAACGATGTTCACAATGAGGTTTCAATACAAAGGAGTAGGTACCGTGTAGAAGTAAACAGCTGATAGTAACGTGCATTAAACAGTTAAACGAAGGAAGTTACTTAATGAAGTAAAGACCTGTAGTTATAATAGTACACGCTAAATGTCATCAGAGCGGCGTTCTATTGGATTTGAAAACTAGGCATTTATTAGTGTGTTGCTACGGGAACGAGAGTTACATGAATGCGCGCGGGAAGCTAGTTTAGAAATAAAAAAAACAAATGCTATAAAAAAAAACATAGGGTTATATAAAGCAGTTACGGATAGGGACATAGATGAGCATTAACTCGTTAATTAACGAAGTTAATATTTCGAGTAACGGATTAACTTTTAAGTTAACTTAAAAATATGGTAACGGACTCGATAACTTCCGTTAATTTTCTCAAAGTCCGTTAATTGTTAATCCAGCAGGCAGCAACGCGACGTGAGTAACAACGACCGCGACGGACGACGAGGACGAATTTTCAATTCTGTCACTCAGTCTAAAGAAAAACCTAAAAGGTAAAGAGACACAAATCTTTAAAGAACAAAGCAAAGCAAAGTCTAGTAAAATGTGGCTAGACAAGAAGTCGACAGATTTGTTAAAAGATGCGGCATTCCTCGGGGAACAGATATTCGCACTATTCTGTCTATTTATCTTTACATGGTATAAAACAAAGCCGCTTCCCGCTCTCTGTCTTTCCCTATGTAACTATGCTTAGATCTTCTTGAAGGTTTATATGTATAATACATCAGCATTGAACCCGTGCGACGCAGCCGGGTCGATAATTAAATATACAATTAAAGCGAGTCAAATACCGCTACGCTACGTGCGTTGGTTGTTTTTTTTATTTATTTTTTTCGCACGGTCATATGTAGTTAGCCCTGAGTCTTTTGCTACTTAACCGGGCATAAAGGCGAGCAGAGCTCCAGCCTAGATAAATGGTTTAAACACTACAAACTAAGCAACCTGCGCAAGAGGGCGTCCCCTGTGGGACTTGGACCTTGGCTCAGGGCGGTCGCTGTCGGGGAGATTAAGGGATTATGGCTTTTAGTTTCTTTAGGGGAGTTTTGTGCAACTGTCGCTCTACTTTACCGTTCGCGGGCCTCTCGGACTTCGGGTCTATGACGGCATCGGAAGGTTCTTAGCAAACTAAGGGTCGGGAGCTACGGAGGTTAATAAGTATTAAATGGTTTAAAAATATAAACCGGCCAAGTACGCGTCGGAGTCGCGCACGAAGGGTTACACCATTATCTATACATAATAAGACATAGGTATGTAGGTACTTTTGAAGGTAATATTTATCTTCCTGTAAGTAAAATTAAATGTTTTGAATTACTACGTGTTGTCATTATTAATATCGAGCTGCCCGGCTAGCATAGGCAGCGCGACTCGAGTCTACTCTACGGAGGCCGACCAATCACATTGCAGAAAGTGTCACGTGACAGTGCGATTCTGCAATGTGATTGGTCAGCCTCCGTAGAGTAGACTCGAGTCGCGCTGCCTATGCTAGCCGGGCAGAAAACGGCACAATACATAACCACGTTTGTTATATGGCAGTCCCGCTTACATATTTATTTGATTATATTTTTAGTATTTGTTGTTATAGCGGCAAAAGAAATGTATCATCTGTAACAATTTAACTAGTCTAGATATCACAATTGCCTGGTGACAGACAGACAGACGGACAGGCAGACAAACAGTCCACTGTTGTTTTAGTCCCGTTTTTACCTTTTATATAGGTACCCTAAAACCAAAAAAAAAAAACGCTTTATTCACTTACGTATTTACTCAGTTAATGAATTTAGTAATTTAAAAATTACTACTTAGTTATCATTATGTACGCAATTAAAATGCTTTTTTTTGGATGGACATTAATATAGGTAGAGGCTTTTGCTGCTTCACCTTTTGACCCTAAAGAAGAGCAGTGCTCTTGCCTTATTAAATCTAATCTAATTGTATTTTTGTCTTTATGTTTGTAATGAATAAACTCAAAAGCTACATTGATCCTGAGTGACATAGGCTATATTTAATTATGACGTTCCCACGGGAACAGGAGTTACGCGGGTGAAACCGCGCGCGGGAAGCTGTTCATCTATAAAGATCGTATATCAGGGAACGGGCAGCAGCGTTTCCTTGTGTGTTACAATATGTTACTGCCGTCACCAACCCGCCTGCCAAGCGTAGTGACTATGGCAAATACCCTCCCCCGGGAAGAACAGTGGACGTTAAACGGGCTGATGATGATGCTGGAGCACCATCATGACATATAGTTAATGTTGAAAAAATTGCGTGACCAGCGATTATGATTGTAGGTAACCAAGTGATTATAATTTAATTAATGATTAAACGAACTTACCTGTACGTGAAGTTCTATCATAATTATACAAAGTGCTTCGTTCGAAGAGATGAGTAACTGTATTTCAAATGTGTTAAATTCCCATGGATGTCGTAAATTCCATGGCGACTACGGGACATACCTACATTTGATGAATGGGTAGCACCATCAACTCAAGGTTACTAACCATCTTACTGCCATCACCAACCCGCCTTTTGTTTTTCGGACGGACATATGTAGTTAGCCCCGAGGCTTTTGCTACTTCACCGGACATAAAGGCGAGCAGAGCTCCAGCCTAGATAAATGGTTTAAAAACACTACAAACTAAGCAAAGCAAGCGCAAGAGGGCTTCCACTTTGGGACTTGGACTTCGGCTCAGGGCGGTCGCTGACGGGGAGATTGAGGTATTATGACTTTTTTTTAGGGGAGTTTTGTACAACTGTCGCTCTAATTTACAGTTCGCGGGCCTCTCGGACTTCCGGTCTAGGAGGGCATCAGAAGGTTCTTAGCAAAGTAAGAGTCGGGAGGGCGAGGGGGGAACCAACCCGCCTGCAAAGCGTGGTGATTATGGCAATATCCTTTTACAACCCTGGCTCGCCAAGGTCTGTAAGAGGAGGTTCTTTGCCTTTATGTTCAGCATTGGATGTAAAATGGCTTTTAAATTAAATGAATATTTCGAAATGTAAGTCTTGTTATGAAGATATCGCAAGACAATCGAGTGATATTATACCTACTTTGCAAAGTTCAACTTTATGAGAGATTATGAGATCATAATCTCTCATAAAATCCTTCTAATAGGTAGAATACCTATAAACGCGAAAGTTTGTACCTATGGATGGATGGATGTTTGTTACTGTTTCACTTAAAACTACTGAATGGTCTTAACGGACTAAAACTTCGCACGGGTATAGTTAATAAGCTCTATTAACATATTGCCTACAAAAAATCACGCTGCGACCCAATGGGGTAGTCTAGCATGTTTGTTTCGGTCTTACTGATCAGTTAACTGAATAAACTTATAATGGCTGTGGTAATTCATAATCTATATCTATACATCTACTAGTGGTCGCCCAGTGGTCAAAATTCAACCATATTATTTATTTTAATAAATAATTTATTTGAACTTCATAATTAGGTATAGGATATACCAGCCTTCCTTCCATAGCCTTCCTCGATAAATGAGTTATCTAAAAATGAAAGAATGGGCTTGAGGACTAAAAAAATCTATTGAGTCCGTCAGTTAGATTACTAAAAAATATTGGACACGTATTTCTTTATTTATCAAATCAATAAAAATTGACAAAGATACAGAGCAAAAACAAACTATAAAGTTCAGGAGAGGAGGGTTTGTGACGTCACTATTAGGTAAAATTGTACCTAATAGTGACGTCACACAAAATTTCAACGCGCTGTATCTTCGTCATTTTTTATTTGAGGAACGAAAAATAAATAGGTGTCCAATATTTTTTGGTAATCTAACTGACGGACATAATAGATTTTTTTAGTCCTCATGCCTATTATACAAATCGGACCAGTAGGTCACATATAAACAACCAATCATAATTTTTTTCCAACTAATACCTATAATTTTAATGTTTTCCCTTCTTAGAGGTTTGAAAGCAGTTACCTAGACTGTGTAAATACCTGCTAAGTTTATCAGATCGCTTTGACCAAGGTCACTCACCGGAAGTTCAAGGGTCACGACTACGGTTACATGTTATTTTAGAACAGTTTTAAATTTTCTGACCTTATACAGACAGAACATAATACTACCAGATGTAAAAAAAAAACATTATGATATAGACCAGAGGTGGCCAACCGGTCGATCGCGATCGACAGGTCGATCCCAGCAGCTATGATAGTCGATCAATTTATACAGGGTGTCCCAAAAGATTACGTAGCTGGGAAGGGGGGTGATAGGGATGGTCACAAGGGTCACCAGAAAAATATAAAAAATTCCATCTGGGTGTTTAAAAAAATAAATGGCATTTTTTAAAACACTAAAAATTTTACACCTTGTGCTACAAATATGGCTGTATTTAAAAAAAATGCTGTTATGTAATCTTCAATAACAACAAGGTCATCAACATCAACATCAAAAATAACAAGGTGTAAAATTTTAAGTTTTTAAAAAAATGCCTTTTTTTTTTAAATACTTAGAGCGGATTTATTTTTATTTTTCTAGTGACCATTGTGTCCACCCCTGTCACCCCCTTTCCCAGCTACTTAACCTATTGGGACACCCTGTATAACAAAAAGTGATATTTTAGTCCATTTTATTCTACAAATACGTGCCACAGATGCACAAAGGTAGTGTTTGACGTATAATATCAGGAAAATACCTATTTATCATTAGATTGACTTATACGAAACGTGATTTAACGTTATGTATACCATATGGTCGATCGCAACTAGTAAATAGTCGATCTTAGGTCTTATCAAGTTGGCCACCCCTGATATAGACTAAATGTATGTAAATTTAAGCTATTAATACAGGTTAAACGGAATTCTTTAAAAATGTTTTGATTATTTACAAGTGCCTGTAATTAGGTCTATGTAGACACCTAACTCCTACGGTTTTTTTTTAAATGGAAATTAAGTAATAAGTTAAATGTTATTACTTACACTTACAATAGGCATCTGAAACTGTGGTCGCAACGAATATTTATCTTTATCTAGTCTATGTCTATATATATATTATACTTATACTTATTACTTATACATCCCAACCAGCAATACAGTCCTATAACTAAAGGTTATGCCTCTAAAAAGCTGTGTAAACGTTTTGTTAAGGTTTTAGCGGTGACAGCGTATTGTATAAAGGCGTTCGATAACACATTATTGCTCTATAAGCTTATAGACCTAAAATGACATATGTTGTTAACGTTTACAACGCCATTTTATACAACCGTTATAGTTAGGTGCTATAGCAAGATCTAATATAACTAGTACAGAACGATGTTGCTCTGTAAAATTGTTCGCAGAAGCCTTTATTCATCTGATTTGCACAATAAGGGTTCCAAAAGAATTGCTATAGTACTTTCGTTTTAGCAGTGACGAACACTCAACTATGGAGCGATATTGTGGTATTGTGGATACTCAGATCGTTGTTATAGTACTTAGTACGTTAGTAGTCAAAAAAACTCTACAATTGAATGATTTTGTGATGTAGCCAAGTTTGAGATTACGCTTATGTAATGTAACTGTACTATAATCATTTTCAGATGCCTATTATAGTTTCGCTGATAAGACAATTACACAGACACTCTTTTTTAGAGCAGATTTGTTGTATAATGTCTTCTTTAGTTCCTTTAATACATATGTTAGTATTATAACAGGGTATCTATCTCTTTAATAATACAAAAATGTCACACAAAAGTAGACAAATGTTGCTATTAAATGACAATTATATCCTGAAAAAGAATTTTTATCATGCTTTTAGAACAATACTCAGACATTTTGATTCAACGATCGACAAAAATGGATTTAAAGAATTGTAAAAGATATAAACGCAGTGGAACATATAGAAGAGAAGTTAATAGACGTTATAAGAAAGCACCATCATCATTAGCAAACGATCTAACCAGTAATAGCAACCAAAATCAAGTTGAGGGCACAATTATAGAAAACGGTTCCGTACAAAATGAATTTTGCAAAGATCATGAGCTTTTGATTGAACATAAGGACTCCAGCGATTATTGTGACAATATTTCAGAATCTTCCATTCCATTAATCTTCAATGACTCTGAAAAAAAAACACAATGTTGACTAGATACATTTTATATTTCTATATACTTAATAAAACTAATCAACTTTCCCGAAGAAAAAAGTGGCCACATGATTAACACAGTTTAAGCAGTAAACCCTTTAAATTTATAAAGAAAGCTTTTTTCATGCGTAGAATCAGTGCTTCAGAAACATAACCAAAAAAAATCATGGTGTATTATTTATTTATGCTCACACGGATCCCCAAAATCACGCTGAACTCTGAACCCATGATGATAGTGAAAACATTGTCACAACATGTACTATAAGGGTCCTTAGAAACTTGAAGTCACATTAATTGATAAATATTTTAGTAAAAACTCAATAATTCGAAGGGGTACTTAAAATTCATGGTAAACCTAACCCTAGTTTATCAGTAAAATTGCGTTCGTACATCATTTTTACCTTATTAGACGAATATCATAATAACAAAATAAAATCTTACTCACCTCAAATTGATTGTACTAGGTATCCTTTTATTTTATTTTTATTAAATTTTGGCATTGCACCCTGTCACGAATGATTAAAGAATGAATGGTGAAGTATAGGAAACATAAACTCTAGTTTAGTATGAAAAAGTACTATAAAAGGTTTTATAGTAGCCATTACATCACTGTTTTGAGACCTGCGTTACTGTTACATAGATTGTATAGGACTGATTTGTGATGTGTGACACTGCTAACAGATCGTTTTGACACTAAACAGAGATATTACTGCGCCACTTTCGAAGAAATAACTCTTTTTTAGGTTTTTTATAGGGCCAAAAACAGTTTTTTACAAAACGTTCTATGGACTTTTATACAACTAGTTTTTGCTTTTTTTTTTGTTTTTCTAAGTTTGTTTCTAATAATCTCAAAAACTACTGAGCGGATTTTGATAATTCTTCCACCATTAGAATGCTACGTTATACCTGAGTAATGTTATGTGTCTTCTCATAGTTGTTACGTCTTTGAACTCTTGGTAGGAAAAGAAATGGACGCATCATAAGAACATGGTTAAATTTTTTGAATTGTATCTATATGAATAAAGAAATTATTGACTTTGACTTTAACATAAGCTATATAAAAGCCCACCCGTGCGAATCCGGGGCGGGCCGCTGGTACCTCATCAATCATCATCATCAACAGCCCGTTGACGTCCACTGCTGAACATGGGCCTCCTCTTAACAGACCTTGGCAAGCCAGGACCGTAGAGGGATATTGCCATAATCACCACGCTTGGCAGACGGATTTGTGATCGCAGTAAGATGTCAACCTTGAGCTAATAGATGCTGCTGCCCATCCATCAGCCATATGTCCCTTAGTCGCCTTTTACGACAGCCATGGGAGGACATGGGGTGGTCTATTCTAAGCCGGAAACCACACGGTCACGGTCGCTGGTACCCAATAAAAAGGAAATATTAACTTGTTTGTTGACATTGAATAGGCGCCAGACATACTGGCGCCATTTCCAAAGTTTCATCATTAGTGAATGTGTTTGTTTATTTCATCAGCTTTGTAATATTAGATATTAGTATAGATAAGGACAAAATGAAACATTAATTGAATTAAGTTATGTTCGGTTTAGAACAAATGTTGATGTGTCTCCTTGACAACCTGGCGGCTAAACAATTACGTAACAATATGATTATAACTTCGATAAAAATGGCTTAATTACTGTAGGGTTATTATTAGGGACTGGATTATATGCATTTGTATATTTGCATATGCATTGGCTTTTTTAAGTAAGCCATTCTCAACGGGACTAGCATATTTACAATATTTTTTCCAGTGCAGTGCAATCATCCTGCGTTCCAATATTCGATAAAAGTTATAATATCGCGAATTAAACCAAATTATAGTCACAAAATAAATATATACTTACATTAATAATAAAAATTGTGATATACATGTATAAAATTTAAAAAAAAATGTGTTACGTAATAAACTGTAATGTGTAGTAAGTAAGTAAGTAATTTACTAATTTTATGCTGATTTTGAAATAAAATAAAATAAAAACTAACTTTTCTTCTTTTTTTAAGGACTGAATTGATTGATTAAATTAAAACTTATAATTTAATTTTGCATATTCTGCCAATTTTCGTGCATATTTCAAGCAACTGTATTAAAGCTACATTAACTTAATAAATGATGATGTAGGTAGGTATATATCTACTAAAAAAAATGTTTTACCTGTAGGTAGGTACCTAAACGATGAGCAGCGAAGATTTTTATCAAAGTCATAGTAATATCGTTACCTGATAAGCCTCTAGGATGTATGTACGACCGCAGAATCCCGTGTGGTCTCCAGCTTAGAATAGAACATCCCATATCTTTTCAGACCTAAATTGTATAGGTACTTTTTTCTTGTAAAAAAGTTGGCAAGCCTACATCCAATCTATTGCTTCTGAGCTTCAGATTAATGTTGTGCTCCTAACTTACTTAAAACAATTGGCGAAATAAAATATTTTATTGGACTTCGGAAACTATAAGACTATCTATTATTCCTACTTTAGAAGCATTTGGTCGTACGTAAGTACCAGTTTACGATTAAGGCCCAACGACAAAGATTTCTGCCGTACATATAAAGGTACATCCGACCTTTTGCTTCTGAGCCTCAGATTAATGTTGCTGCGTTCACACAAATTAGCGAACTATAAAAAATAGGTTCACAATTAACAATTTGATGATAATTAATTACCTTTGAGCTGCCGACAACCGCCACGCTTTTCGGTTTAACCGATTAAGTTTTTCGAAGTCAAAATCAATTTGGTTTCACATAATTTGGGTGTGCTATTGACTGACCAGTTGGAGTCCTTACTTACCTACTCAAAACAATTACCGAAATCTTATATTTTATTAGACCTCGGAAGCATAAGACCAATGTACTATTGGTATAATATAATGTACTTAATACTTCAGCAGCATTTGGTCTCAAGTGCCAGTTTACGATAGAGGCACAACGACGAATGTTTCTGACTAATACTTCTAATGGCACATTCGACCCTATGCTTCTGAGCTCTATTCTAATGTTGTGCTCTTTACTTAGAACAATTCGCGAAATCCTATATCTTAATATTCAGTACAAGAACATGCTCTTTCAATGTTGGGCCGTATTTGTTGTGAATATTAAGTACATGTTTACATCCCGTTAATCTCATCTACATACATTCAACGTGGTGAAACATCGTGTATTTTATGACCACTTAGTGATTGTTGCTTAGTCTTATTTTCTGTTTTCATTTAGTATCTATTATTTTCAATGATTTAGTACCTACTAGTTCGGATACCAGCTTCTCATTAAGGACAGTTAATTAGGGGTGGGGCTGGCGACGGACGGGCCTGTTTGATATCGCCTAGCGGACATAAGACTTATTATCTATAACTACTAATATTATAAAGAGGAACGATTTGTATTTTTGTGTGGGTGTGTATGTTTGTAATGAATAAACTCAAAAACAACTGTGCCGATTTCAAAAAAGCCGAAAGCTACATATATTCTCCTTGAGTGACATAGGCTAGTTTATTATACTAGCGACCCGCCCCGGCTTCACATGGATGCAATGCTGATGTATCATACATATTATTATAAACCTTCCTCTTGAATCACTCTTTCTATTAAAAAAAACCACATCCAAATCCGTTGCATAGTTTTAAAGATTTAAGCATACGTAGGGATATAGGGACAGAGAAAGCGACATTGTTTATACTAACTATGTAGTGATATCGGACATTAACTACCTAACTTTTCCCCATACCGAATTGTCTGACAGGCGTGTTTGGTCGTTTTGCTTTACCCCCTCATTGAAAATTAATGTTAAGAATATTGTACATCTAGTTTTTATTGTAAGAATCGAGGTAGTCCGCTAAGCTCACCCGTACGAATCGCACCTGGGTGAACCGCACCTGCCCGTATCCCCGCATCGCACCTATCAATCTTTTTGATAGGTGCGCTTCGCGCTCTTGAATCTTCGTGCCTTTATGAGCAGAAATAAACATTTATTATTAAGTATAATATTATTATTGAAGAATGTCTTAAAATCTAAAACTACTAGCCTCCTGTGAGGTTTCACCCGCAAATCTCTCGCTCCAGTGGGATTTTTATACTACTAATATTATAGATAATTGCGAAAGTTTGTATGTGCGGAGGTTAAATTTAATAAGGTTGTACCCGCGTCACTCTGCTCCAGTAGGTCGGAGCGTCATTTTTTGTAGCCTATATGTTAATCGAGCTTATTAACTATCCTTGTGCAAAGTTTCAGGCAAATCAATTCAGTAGTTTTTGCGTGAAAGAGTAACAAACATCCATCCATACTCACAAAAAAAGCAACTTATTTTTGTAAAAACATGTGTAAAAACACATGTTTTTACAAAAATACATTTATTTTACGACAACCTCCGTAGCGGTATTTGGCTCGCTTTAAATCTCGGAGGTCGTGGGTTTGATCCCCACACCGGACATGAAATCTTTGTGTAAATTATAAGATTTCTTACCGGGTCTGGTTGGTCGAGGGACTACCCTCCGTGCCTCGGATAGCTCGTTAAGCCGTTGATCCCGATTGTTATAATCATCCTATAACAAACGAACCAAGGAATGGGCAGTAGCGTTTCAAAGTCAAAAGTCAAAGTCAAAGTCAAAAATTCTTTATTCAAATAGACACATTTAAAATATTTTAAATCATGTTCTTATGATGCGTCCCATTCTTTTACTACCACCAGTTCTGGACGTGGCAACTCTGAGAAGAACTGGCAAGAAACTCAGAGGAATCCTTTTTTTAAAATAAATTATATTTTACAATGATTAATAAAGCAGTATTGTTTCAGAGCAACTCACTCCCAAGCAGTTTTGTCATTAACATAATCAGAAATTTTATAATAAGCCTTTTTACATAATTTATCTTTGACATATCGTTTAAACTTGTTTGTTGAAAGATCTCTTACATTATTAGGAAGTTTGTTGTAGAAGCGTATACATTGCCCCATAAAAGAATTGCTAATTTTGTGGAGACGTGTAGCATGTAAAACGAGATTATGCTTAGATCTAGTAGTAACATTATGAGTGTCGCTTTTTTTCTTAAAACTATCTATATTCTTATGAACATATAAAAGGTTTTCATAGACATATTGTGATGCGACTGTAAGAATATTAGTCTCTTTGAATTTCTCCCGTAGGGAAACCCGCGGACCAAGTTTATATATAGACCTTACAGCTCGTTTCTGTAGTACAAAAATGGTGTCAATGTCCGCACAGTTTCCCCACAGAAGAATTCCATAAGACATTACGCTATGAAAATAACTAAAGTAAACCATTCTAGCAGTATCCAAATCAGTGAGTCGTCTCATAGTTTTAACAGCATAGGCTGCAGAGCTAAGTTTTCCTGATAGTTTCGCAATATGTGGGCCCCATTGCAATTTGGAGTCAATAGTTATTCCCAAAAAGACAGTTGACTCCACTGGCTCCAACCGAATACCATTTGTTTCCCCTGTGTATTAAAACATAACACTGCAGTCACCAACCCGCCTGCCAAGCGTGGTGAATATGGCAAAAACCCTCCTTTAGGGAGGAGGCCCATGTTCAGCAGTGGACGTTATACGGGTTGGATGATGATGATGATGATGTGTTTTAGATTTAGATTTGATTTTATTGACAGTAGGTAATACCGTTAATAATAAATAATAAAAAAGTAATAATAGAACAAAGCATTTATTTTGCTGACTTCACTAAAAATATTAAATTAAAAGTATATTGTTAAGGCATTGTAATTTGATCTCTTAATTACATAACAGCTAAAAGTAACAGTTTTGCTATTAATTGTATTATTACATTCACATGACTCAGTGAATTTTCTATTTTTCATGTACCTATATTGTTTAGTAACATTTATATATTGTATACCGCCGTGTTGGTTTCCGGCTCAGAATAGACCACCCCGTGTCTTCCCATGGGTGTCGTAAAAGGCGACTAAGGGACATATGGCTGATGGATGGGCAGCAGCATCTATTAGCTCAACATTTGCATCTTACTCACCAATCCGTCTGCCAACCGTGGTGATTATGGCAATATCCCTCTACGACCCTGGCTTGCCAAGGTCTGTTAAGAGGAGGCCCATGTTCAGCAGTGGACGTCAACGGGCTGTTGATGATGATATATTGTATACCTACTGAATTCCTATAAACTCGTAAAATCGCATTAGGTAATAAAATTCGAGGCTCGTCATATGCGGGCCTCAGACCAAATGAAAAGGTAAAACGGAGCGCTGCGAGTCAATGTAAATTTTTGTGATGTATTCGCCGTTGATGTTGATGCCAAGTCCTTTCCAATTCAGAAGATTGAAGGTGTCTTCCAAAGTGATCGTAAACAGTTTCCAGTTGCCCAAAGCGGTCTTCTACTCTGAGATGGCGGAGGGCAAACGGAAGCATGGCGGTCAACATCTCCGCTACAAGGATGTGCTCAAGAGGCATCTTAACGCTTGCGCTATTGATCCAGTTGGTTGGGAGAGGCTCGCATTGCATAGGTCTTCTTGGAGCTCTACGATAAATAAGAACATAAAATCGTTTGAAGGAAAGCGTAATTCTTTCCGTGTCTGGTTGGTTGAGGGACTACCCTCCGTGCCTCGGAAAGCACGTTATGCCGTTGGTCCCGATTGTTACAACATCATCTATAATAATCGTATATCAAGGAACGGACAGCAGCGTTTCCTTGCGTGGTGCCACAAAATACTGCGGTCACCAATACGCCTATCAGGCGTGGTGACTATGGCAAATACCCTCACCGGGAGGAGGCCCATGTTCAGCAGTGGACGTTATACGGGCTAATAATGATGGATTATGAATGTTCAACGCCCTCGTCTTAGGGCAAGGTTCGCATGGCAACGTCGCTTTCTACCTACGGCTTACGAAACGAAGCTTAATTATTGCATGACACTAATATAGGGTTACCATACGTCCCGGTATCCGAGACATGTCCCGGGCTCGAGCATCATGTCCCGGTGTCCCGGCCAACAAGGCAATGGTCCCGGTGAGCGCGCTGAACAAAATAATAAGAATCCTGCTTCCATGCAATACGCGCTCCTGTTTGTCTTATCGTCCTGCGAGCGCAATGGGAGAACCTCCTCGGTTCTGTGTGACGTGTGATACCCCCCCCCCTCCCCCTGCTCTGACCATTGTACTAGTCAGCGCCGAAACATTTATGGCGACCCTACACATGATAAATCTGTGACACACCTTCTGGTGGCGTCATTTGGAAGATAGCACTCGTGATGTACTCGCTAATCAAAACCAGAAATAGCTAGTTTTTTATTTTTATTTAATCAAAGATTTTATACGTCATGTAAAATCAGTACAAATGTTCTGTCAACAGGGCCGGATTTTAACTTTAGTGCCGCCCGATCACTGGAATTTTACTTAGTTTTACCCACATTCCAGATTTTGCCGCCCTGGGCACTAGCCCCGACTGCCCCTAGGTTTAATCAACCACTGCTTGTCAAACTACAGCACAGGTTACTACAGGAGTTGATGTTCTTTGATTGAAAGTATATGGGTACATTGTTTATTTAATGGCCAACTAAAATTAAATAAATTATAACTAAAGAAAAGCAAGAGACCGGACGTAGGAACAACCGTCCAATTAATGGTTTAGCCAAAGTCTCATTAAATGACCGATGCATATATTATGTAGCAGCACATAATATATAAGACACTACTAATACTAGCTGCCCGCGCGCGGTTTCACCCGCGTAACTCAAGTCCCGTAGGAATCTAGATGTTTTGGACCTAAATCACCGTAATTTTGGGATCGCTATCACTGAAACTTACAAAGTTTAATGTGTAAAACTTAAACAAGCTTATGAGCTTGCAACCCATATTTGACCACTGAATAAGGGTAGTTTAGAAATATAAAAAAACAATCCCTAATTATTTTTATTGAAGAGTCAATTATGTGAGTTATATAGCTTTCAAAAAAAGGATTTTCCATACACACTTCCATCTATTATTTCACCCCTTTGTAAGGGTTGTTAAGCAAAATAATGAACTACAATTTTTTTTAAATGGGATGTATCTATAGACATTTCAAACAAACATTGACACCCCATCTTACCGCCTTAGGGGTTGAATATTGCAACATCTTAGTGAGCGATTATGTTCTAAAAGAAACCCTTTTGCAAAATTTGAGACTCCTAGCACTTGTAGTTTCTGAGATCTTGTGATGAGTGAGTGAGTGTAAAATACCAGTTTTGGATTTTAATCGTCGTGTTTTCCTGTTTTTTGTAAGCATTTTGTCTGTGTTTTGTTTTGTGTACATTACATACGTCGATAATTAAGTGGACATACACACTATACAATTATTCGTAATCTCGAAACATACGTATTTACTAAGTATAAACTGAGAGTACGCTAATAAATATATGCAATACTAGCTTCCCGTGTGCGATTTTACCCGCCTTGATTCCGTGGGAACTTCATAGTATAGCCATCCTCGTAAAATGGGCTATCTAACAATGATAGAAGTTTCCAAATCGGACCAGAGGTTTCAAGCAAACAAACAAACTCTTTAGATTTATATATCAGTATAGATATGTTTAAGCAAGTCTGTATGTCATTCGTTACTTAAAAAGTAGCTAAAACGAATGCTATGCGGGAGATACCGCGCGCGGGAAGCTAATTTAATAAAACCGGCCAAGTGCGAGTCGGACTTGCGATAAAAAGAAAAAAAAGATTTTTGTATGGGAGCCCCCCCTAAACATTTTTATTTTTTATTTTTAAAATTTGTTGTTATAACGACAAAAGAAATACAATTTTTTTTTAAAAATCTCCTGTCTAGCTATCGCGGTTCTTGAGATACAGCCTCACTAGGCTTCGCTGTATGTCTATCTGTCTGCACGGAACCCAAAAAAATGTCTAATCCGGCACTGTTTGCTGTTGCAGAACAACACAATATTTGGATATCGGTGTGACAGATTAAAATTTATCATAACATCAATCTAAGATACCTAATTGAGATAAAAAAACAAAATTTCCCACAAAGCCAGGTAGTAATAGCAATTTATATTTTTATCAATTGATTTCATATTTATTTCATCTTTGTTATTAAGCAATTTTAAGTAGGTATGGCATCAAACGATACCTAACAATTTATATATACCGCTCGCGGTTTCACCCGTGATGTTCCGTTCCCGTGGGATCTTCATAATCATATAGCCTATGTCATCCGGGGATAATGTAGCTTCCCAACAGTGAAATAATTTTTTAAATCGGTCAAGTAGTTTCGGAGCCTATTCAATACAAACAAACAATCAAATCTTTCTTTATAATATTAGTATAGATACAATGGACGGACAGTTATGCAATTAGCCACGAGGCTTATGCTTCTTCATTGGGAATAAGGGCGAGCAGAATTGCAGCCTATTAAATGGTTTATAAACTACAAACTAATCAACCTGCGCAAAATTCCGCCTCCTGTGAGACACGGGAGGTCCAGGCTCAGGGCGATCGCCGTCGGAGGGACAAAAAATTACAAATCTCTTCCCCACTGGGCAAACTAGGCACGTGCCCAGGGCCCCGCGATGGTTTAGGGCCAAACGATAACCGATAGCCACTCTAAGGACCAATCGTAGATGTTTAGTGTGGATTTCGTTATGTTATCTACTCATCATATCTAATGTAAAGTAAAAGTAAAAGCTTTTAATTTTCGAATCTGCGTTCTTTGTTAAAAAAATATATGGTCATACCCCATTACGCTAATGTGCCTAGGGCCTGTAATAGGTGAAATACGGCCCTGTACAAAAATACAAAGCTTTTTTCTTTATAATATTAATGGTTCTAATGAATTAGGTAATTAGTTTATAAAGTCAATAAAATGAATCATTATTTCATTCGTTTTACTATCTTATTAATTTTAATAGCATTGAATATTTTGCTTAATGTGGACCTTTGCCTTCTATTCTCAAAAGCCCCAAACGTTTTTTTTTTATCTTCGTTAATAAAAGACAATTTGCATATTGATTACCGTAACGTAACATTAAAATAGACATCTGTTTTCCGCCATTGAACTTGTCGTCATGGTGATAACAATAACAAATAAGGATGGCGAAATGTAGCGCCGAAATGTTTTAGTATTGTGCAATAAATTACATAAGACTAGAGCATATTTCGTCATTTCGCCAGATAATTCAGATTGTACATAAGGGCTCGCCTAACACTGATTCAAAGTGATTCAATTCAATTCATTTATTTGCATTACACGTGGACATTTTTATATAGGTAGTAATAGGTACCTATAAAAGTTTTTTTTTCGGACGGTCATTATGTCGTTAGCCTTAATACCTATATACTAATATTTTCACATTTAAGCCTGATTTAACCCAATTGACAAACTATATACCTATGTCGCAGTTAAATTATGCCTACCGTTAGATTATAATCTATCCCACGAGGTTGTAAACTGTTGAGATATTGTAAACCGTAACATCATCATCATTAGCCCGTATAACGTCCACTGCTGAACATGGGCCTCCTCCCGAGAGGGAGGGTATTTGCCATAGTCACCACGCTTGGCAGGCGGGTTGGTGACCGCAGTATTATGTTGTACCTACCACACAAGGAAACGCTGCTGCCCGTTCCTTGACATACGATTATTATAGATGATGTTATAACAATCGGGACCAACGGCTTAACGTGCTTTCAGAGGCACGGAGGGTGGTCCCTCAACCAACCAGACCCGGAAAGAAATCTTAGAATTTACACAAAGATTTTCTGTCCGGTGTAGAGATCGAACCCACGACCTCCGAGATTCAAGGCGAGCCAAATACCGCTACGCTACGGAGGTTACCGTAACGTAAACCGTAACATACTGATTACAATTTAACGCATTATTTTACGGTAGATTATAATCTTTCGAAAGAATATTGGCTGTTTTTTTTTTCTGTTTGACTTACATAATGTAGATGTAGCCACGAGGCTTTTGCTACTTCACCGGGCATAAAGGCGAGCAGAGCTCCAGCCTTAATAAATGGTTTAAAAACTACAGACTAAGCAACCTGCGCAAGAGGGCGCCCCCTGTGGGGCTTGGACCTCGGCTCAGGGCGGTCGCTGACGGGGAGAATGAGGGATTATGGCTTTTAGTTTAAGGGAGTTTTGTGCAACTGTCGCTCTACTTTACAGTTCGCGGGCCTCTCGGACTTCGGGTCTACGAGGGCATCGGATGGTTCTTTGCAAACTAAGGGTCAGGAGGACGAAGGGGGACGCGTCGCGTTCGCGGGCGCACTCTTCTCCGGCGGGTCGGATAGAAATATTGGCTGTGGTCGCAGTTCTAACCTTTGTAAGTTTTTGTCAGCAGTATGTTAGGGTTCACAATCTCTCGACAGTTTACAATCTCGCGAGATAGATTATAATCTAACGGTATTCACAATATTACGGTGACGTGTAAATAAATCATTTCGCTAAGTATTAACTCATCATATCTTAAAAAATCAAGGTGTATAATTATTACATATTTTATGTTTCAATTGTCTTTTCTCCAAAACTTAATATTACAAACAACACCTTGACATTAACCGTAGACTTCAGTTCGCGTTAAAAACTAAAATCAACAATAACTCATGAAGTAATAATTACATCGCTAAACAGCTCGTAGTTTCGTGTAATAATAATATTTATTTATGACTGTTTGTTTAACATTTGACTTATGTTATGGCTCAACCCACGCGACCTGACGGTTATCTTCAATCACCATTGTGTACATGCCACCTTTAATGAGTTGACACATATTTAAATACAAATGTACTTGTAGAAAAATTAAACGAGATTGAAGTGCCTTTCAATCGATACGCCTACGACTGACGTGCCTAGCGTAGGTGACGTGACGTAATGGGTAGGCGTACTGATGAAATGGCAGCTGAATTTTGTGTAATCCTTTTAAACTAATTACTACCTACTGATGGTGATAACATTATTTTATGAATATCGTTACTATGTCGTATTATTTAATAAGATAGGTAAATAGGTATACTTAGTATTAAACACTAGCTGTCCCGTACGGATGCACCCGCGTAGATCTTGTTCCCGAGACAAAAGAATTTTCAAAATCGGTTCTGTATATCCAGAGATTAGCCCCTACAACTTCACAAACTCACAAACTTTACCTATTTTTTAATATTAGTATACATTTCGGTTTCCCCCCCTTCATGGCCAGATTTATCGGCAGGGCATCCGGAGGTACAAAGGAGTCCTAGTAATTAGTATTAAATATTATAAGTAAAAAAAAATACACAGTGAAAAATCGTTCAAACCGAGTTTTTTTTCTCGAACTCGATCTTTGCCCATAGGACATTTAAACACTATTATAGATTGAAGTATCAAAAATAGTAGATAATACGAATACCAATCAGGCAATCTATAATATATCAAAATTCCAAATGAATCGTACCTACTTCTAATTTATTACTACTACCAAATGAAAATCATTTGTAGTCAAATGGCCTCCACTCCTATGTTGCGAGGCCTTCAGGCCTTGAATCTACAGCTGGGTACATAAAATCGATCTTATTTTTCGGACGGACATTATGTAATTAGTCAAGTGTCTTTTGCTTCTTCACCGGGCATAATAAAAACGATTTTTATTTACGTTCACAATGTTTCAGCAAAAAATGCACGCTCGATTTTGATTTTCTTAAGTGGGCGCCACAATATTCTTGCCCCGGGTGTCAGTCCCTCTAACGCCGCCATATTTAGGTCTGAGAAGAAAATTGATCAGTATTAAAAAAATAAATGAAGAGTATGGACATGTCACACTTGATGTCTTGAATATTTGACATAAAACTTTTTTTAAAATGGGTCAGTGTCTCAGTCCAATACTATAGTGTTAAGCATTTTGACGCTCAAAACAGTATTTTTTTATACTCTTTGTTCGACAGTCAAAAGTATAATGTAGTGGAAAATAGTATAGTTGGCAATCTTAGGCGGGAGCCCAAGTTATGTATGGGAATATTGACGCGAATAAAGACGCGGGCAACAACTAGTTTATTTAAAAAAATTATGTTCTCACGGAAAAATCAAACCAAACATGTATTATACAATCAAAGTAGTAATAAGTATGCAAGGAAACGGAAACGGATCTGTATTGAATAATATGAAAGTTACTTGATTTAATAGTACCTATAACATTTATAGTAAGGATATGATGTAACTAACAGACATGAAGCAGGATATTTAATATTATATTAATAGTCATAAAATAACAGGTAAGTAATTAGTATTTAAATGAATGGGCAATAATAATATGGCATTAATCATAATCAGTACATCTAGGATAGAAGGAGTAGAGCGGTTGATTTAGGCGCCAGTTGACAAAGGGCGCCAAAATTCCATATACCTACAACATATGTATGATGTGTTATGACTAATGACATTATATGGTTCATCAAATAGTAATAAATCCTATAATATAAGCACGACATTAATATAATTCTAATAATTTTTTAATTCCTATGGTGTTTCTCATAATTTTGTTCTATTAAGGCGCAAAATACTGAGAAGCGATGAAAGATTCGGATACGATAAGGATGAGAAACGGATACGACACCGATGCGACTTAAATTACATATCAAAGGCAAAGACCTGCATAAGATCGTTATTATACAGGCTGACTTTGTTGCAAAACATGTCCTCTTCAGAAGACGAAGATGCGTTTGCTGTGCTCCAATTTACGAATATAAAAAATGTGCACAGACAAAGGTCTTATTGGGTGCATCCTGTATGGAGTTTGTCACAAGAACATAGATATTTTAAGAAAATGGAAAAATTATATGAATATCCAGATCGTTTTCCTAGGAAGTTGAAGTATACAAAATGTCATTAGAATGTTTCCATATTATATTGAATTTTTCGTTTTGGTTGCTCAAACTTGTATAACAAGCGATAGATACGTTCTCTTCGCACGGCAGTCGATCGCAACAGCAAGCGAGGTGGCGCGGATTCTCAAGTGATAAATCCGCGCCGCATCCTTTCTGTGTAATTTACGACGCATCTCTTTCATACATTTTGTACGAATAAAATTTGAAACGACAACAAATCCGATCCACATCCGCATCGTATCCGAATCTTCATCGCTTCTGTGTATTTTGCGCCTAAGGCCCCTCGCCCACGGCGACTTTTTGCAGCGCTGCAGTAGCGATGCTGTCGCACGTGTGCATCGATACAGTCGCGATGCGGTCACTAGCTGTGTTCTATCGCCCACATAACCACGATTCCGTCGCGATGCAGTCGCGCGTTTACGAAACGCGCGACTGCATCGCTGCAAAAAGTCGCTAAAAAAGGTGTCTAGTCAATATCATTTACTCCTCATCGAGGACTAGTCTTAACTCTAACAAAGCTAAGACAATGTAACTAAGTGGCAAAGTTAAAACGCAAAAACATCGTAAATTTTAATGATATTATTAATAGAAAGTAATAAAAATTACAGATCAAAATTATTTTAATCCTGTGTTCATTTTTTTTTTCAAGATGATATGCGTAGGTGACAATGATGCCAATTCTCGGCAACCATTTGAATCACGATCTTCTCGGATGTTTAATTTTTATTTTAGTACATTTTGTGCACTGCTGATTAAACCAAAACACGCTATTCTAGATTGAATCTCTACCTGAGCAACTATTTTTCAGTACAACGACCGTTATGAGTGTGGATCTATGTAATTAGTGTCCATGTAAATAATAAAAGAAAATCTCTATACAGAAAATGTACTTCTCAAAAGTAATAGTTGTTAATTGTATTAAAAAAACCGGCCAAGTGCGAGTCGGACTCGCGCATGCAGGGGTCCGAACTATTTCAAGAGTCTACTTGTTGTCGTTATTGACATCGAGCAAATAAGGACAAAAAAAATCACGTTTGTTGTATGGGAGTCCCCCTTAAATATTTATTTTATTTTATTTTTAGTATTTGTTGTTATAGCGGCAATAAAAATACACCATCTGATAAATGCAGCTGTCTAGTTATCGCGATTCTTGAGATACAGCCTGGTGACAGACAGACAGCTGAACCTTGCAAGGACACGAAAGTCCACCGATGAACATTAGCTCTTAACAGACCTTCACAATCAGGGTTGTTGAGGAAAATTGTCATAATGACCACGCTTGGAGTAGATACACTCGACGGTCCACCGGGGCACCGTGGTTCATTCGTAATCGCCACTTACATCCTGATCTCCAACTGCCTTCCATCAAGCAGTGGATGAAAGAGGCGTCGGAATGCTTCTTCGAATCCGCGGCGCAACACCCAAACCCGTTGGTTGTTGCAGCATCTGACTATAGGCCTTTGCCCTCAAAGCGTCGTAAGCACCGTCGGCCTCGGGGCGTCCTAGATGACCCGGACGACGAGATAACAATCTACCAACTAGCAGTAAAAAGACTGCAAGAAACTACCACCACTACACAGAGACCACTCTATCCGACCCGTCGGAGAAGAGTGCGTCCGCGAACGCGACCCGTCGACGGCAAAATAGTCGCTAATAAAGTCATAAATCTATAATACAACTGTAAATGGATTAAAAAGCAACACATTTTATCCTAACATGTGACACACACAGCGTTAGTTATCCATCCTTATCGAATCCAATTAATAATTGTATAATAACGCTTTAATTATAATCAATAGGATCCCAAGGATTCTCACTTAACTTCTTTACATATTAATAAAATTGGATTGTTTGTTTGCGATATTGAAATAGCATTTGTTACATGTAATGTAAGGCATTTTTTTTAGATCAATGTTTACTATAAAAATTTACTTTTACATTTTTTTTATTATTTGTCTGTCTGTTTCTATCTACGAAACGGTTAGTCCAATTTCAAAAAGAAAAAGAGAAAATTTCACAGAAATAAATATACAGGGTTATTTTTAAAACATTAACAACCTTTCAGGGGATGTAAGTACTGATGATTATAAGCAACTTTTACAATGGGACCGACCCTGAAATCGCGAAATAAAAATCACCTGTTCCATACATTTATGTTCACTTACCTCGACAAATTGTATGATAAAGCTGTTTTTTTTTTCGCGATTTCAGGTTTCGTCCCATTGTAAAAGTTGCTCATAATCATCATTACTTTCACCCTCTGAAAAGTTGTTAATGTTTTAAAAATAACCCTTAATTCCTAGCTAATGTTTCAGGAAAAATAAAACTGATAGATATTCTTCTATGCTTATATTATAAAGGGAAAGTTTTAGGGGAAGGGGAGTTTAGAAAGCTACATTATCCACTAGCAAAGTCTGTTCCCACGAGTCGGTGCGCGACTCGAGTCTACTCTACGGAGGCCGACCAATCACATTGCAGAAACGCACTGTCACGTGGCACTTTCTGCAATGTGATTGGTCGGCCTCCGTAGAGTAGACTCGAGTCGCGCTGCCTATGCTAGTCGGGCTGGTCTTCTGGGTCCGATTCCCAAACTCTTCAACTTTTTTTTAGATAACGATTTTGTAATAATAATAATGAAGTATTGATTAACTAAAAAAAAATCTTAATAACCAGTTTAGGTAGATACAGGAACTAACCGTTATTTATTGGAGAAGTGACTAGAGTGAGTATGTAAGTGATTTTGACTAAAAATTAAGTTAGCAAGTGCGGTGCAGATTTATCGGTATTTCATATAGTTGTAGAATGTTCTGGAGTTCGTTCTAGAGCTCAAGCCTAGATACATGGTTTAAACACTACAAACTGAGCAACCTGCGCAAGAGGGTGTCCCCTGTGGGACTTGTACCTCGGCTCAGGGCGGTCGCTGACGGGGAGATTAAGGGACTATGGCTTTTAGTTTCTTTGGGGGAGTTTTGTGCAACTGTCACTCTACTTTACAGTTCGCGGGCCTCTCCGACTTCTGGTCTACGAGGGCATAGTAAGGCGGCGCATGCGTATTGCGTGTAAGGAGTATTTGAATGTGTGTAATTGAAGTTTATTTAGTTGACGTTAGATTGCGTTATGAATGTTGAAGACGGCGTAAACAATAAACAAAATAACCACACTTAACAATTATGTTGTTATTAATATTTATAACAAAAATGAAGACAGTTTATTTAAGTTATTCGCAGAATGTGGTATTCTTTACTGCAACATCTATTAATTGATTTAATAGTTCATACATAGGCAATTGACATACTAGGACGATAGTGGCTCGGTATTATACATCGGGTAGGCACCTACTGACTATTATATATGGCTCTGTAATAGGCTTGTTGACACTTTTATGAAATTATTTTTACATGGTTAAGAATGGTTTTACTAGATCTAGAAACTAATATGGCATTTATTTGAGATCTAGAAAGCACTTAAATAAATATTTTAAAATTGGCTTGACATTTAGAGATGAAAACGATGTCAGCCAGGTTGGTCTATATACATTAAACTGTGTTCGAGAGCAATGACGTCATGACTCAGAAAGTGTAATAGTAAAGTATCGCGTTTACTTATGTTTTTTAACGAGATGTATGACGTCACAAAATGGCTGATAGCGTTTTCGTTAGTCAAAGACCGTGAGTTTATACAAACATATTCAAGTTTTATGAACAGAAATTTTATATTTAGGTTCCATATGACAAATACTTTTAGCAATAAACATCATTGTAACATAATTTAATTTGTGTCAACTAACATATTACGGTAGTTTTTCACCTTTTCCGTAACCGACCCTATTAATAAGTCTTCGCTATCTATCACCACTCCAGGCTGTATCTCAAAAACCGCGATAGCTAGACAATTGAAATTTCCACAAATTATGTATTTTCGTTGCGGCTATAACAAAAAATACTAAAAATAAAAATATTTAAGGGTGGCTCCCATACAACAAACTTTTGTTTGTTTTGCCATTTTTTTCTCGTTATCAGTAACGGCTGCAGGCCCTTTAAAATGGTACGAAACGCTTCGTGCGCGAGTCCGACTCGCACTTGGCCGTTTTTTTTATACTCACGCTCTTTCTCGTAGCGATGATTATGATTATTTTAGAAAAATATTTGTAGACAGAAGAACAAATTTAAGCGAAACCCTTTTCGCTCAAGAAACTCACCATTACACGCGTGAAACTGCCAGTACCTACATTATTATAGTATGTAATATTTAGGGCCGCGACAAGCCATGTATGGACATAAACGACCTTCCTCTGGTCGACATTGACTGCGCAAGATTACAATTGTAGAATTACATATTTTATCTACATCGGGGCCAAGGGATAAGCATTTACAAGTTGCAGTCAGCGTATTAAAATGACAACGCCAATAACAACCACTTTATTTAGTATAGGACATTATAGAACATTTATTCAAACCCATATATAGCGAAGTCAAAAAGGTAAATAAATATGGTTTTTGGCTTTCATTGGCATTTGTCATGCGTGCCGTCTTCACTGGGGCTGGCTAGTGCTTTAGTGGATGGATGTTTGTGTAGAGCAGATCTCCAATCTACGGCCCGCGGGCTAAATCCGGCCCGCCAGTGCCAACAATCCGGCCCATGACACCCAATATCATATTGTTGTTACTATTGCTGTGATAATTTGAAAAAGACAACACAAAATGATAACATCTCGGTCGCACACTTTGTGACTAGTCTAGAAATAAGAGTATAGTTAAGGATAGAAAAATTTAAACTGTTTTGGCCCTTTGAACATATTGAAAAATCGTTACAGCCCTAAGCCGTCAAAGTTTGGAGACCCTGGTCTAGAGGAACGGTTAGTGGTGTTCCTCCATAGAAAATAAAGATCTTCTTCTGCGGCCGACGGCCATTTATTAATACTTGTATCTATTCGAATTAGGTTGCAAACTTGTATTGCGCGATACAGGTTAGTTAGGATGCTAGATGTTAGATGGCGCTGCTCGTCTTGTAGCTCGTCTTGTAGTTTGTGCGGCTACTGTAGATGGCGCCACAGTTTCTACAATCCCTTAAGTTATTGATGTAGCTTTATGCTGAAGCCAGAGCCCATTTATGTTGTCAATTTCTCATTGTATATGTTTTTGTTAATTTTATGTGCCGTAAAGAAATGGTTTTTCTTTCTTTCTTTCTGCCCTGGTGGAACTATTAATTAGCAACGCAAAAAGGGCTCCAAGCCTTATTAAATGTTAAAGAGGCCTACCTATGGTGCTTGACCCTCGTTTAGGGTGGTCGCTGGCGGAATGATTTCGGAAATTATCACATTTCGATTTCTGGGGAATTTTGTGCAACTGACGATAAACATATTGTATTCGCATTTTGTAATATTAATATGGTAGTTAATGATGACATTCCACTTTGGTGCGTGAAATAAATACAAATTGAATACATTTTAGATCTTGATTGAAAACTTAAGTCTTTCTTACTCCTCCTATTGTCTTTTTGATTAAATTCGTTACGGGTCCCGGCAGTTTAACTTTTTCCCGGGACTTGGTGAGCCTCGGTGCTCATTGCAATTTTCAGTGTGTGCCACTGACGATCCTGGCTTACAGGAGTTGCAGTGGTGGTAGTGAAGGGTGGGATCAGTCCCATAATAAAAAAATATAAAAATAGCTTTCTTGTTTAATGTTTTGCAAATAAATAAAAACATAGATGTCATACAAAAATGGCAATGAATGTTGATCAAACAATGTAATAGGTACCTAATATGTTGAATGTTGATGCTACAAACTGGTAGAATGTTTAGAATTTAATTATACCTATTAAAAACATCCGGACAAAAAACACGAAGCATTGCTTTTTAAAACAACATGGGAACCAGCATAAATAAATTAGGTTTTTGTAAATTAAAAAAATAAAATTATTGATGTCTCTCATGTTTTTTTTTGTGTAATTATTGATTAACAAATCATGTTCAGGATTCGGATCTGTAATTCAAGGTTATGGCTTAACCAAATTTAGAATTTGAGAATAGTTAATTTTTACAATCGGCAGAATTCAGAACCTGCAATCTTAAGTAACAGTTTGGCGGGAAGATGATATTATGTATAATGCCGTTGCATTTTTTTGTAACTTGTGTTTTTAAATAAATATTAAAAAGTAAATGCCCTAATGCCTTCTGTCGTATGCGCCTTCTGCCGTAGCCTTCAGCCACTGTGAATCCGGCTGTCGAAATTTATTATTTTCAATAAATTTGTTAAAAAGTAAAAAAATATTATTTTATCCTCTTTCCCAAAGGAACTGTGGCGTAATCCGGGATAAATTGTAAAATACTACTACTCAAAATGTCAATAAAATCCAGTAAGTAGTTTCAAAGCATCTGCTGCTTTTCATAAACCACTCCATATTTTTAATTTCTTTGCTAACATTTTCTACCACCTTGAATAGAAGGCCGCCATCCTTATCTAGTAGACAAAAGGCTTGCTTGCCGTCCACTGAAAGGGTCCAGGATAACGGGTGTGCAATATACAGACCTTAAAGGGGACACTGAATACCTTTTGAGACCGTCTTGTTATGTGGTTTCATAATTATGTAGCCTCTAGCAAAATGTATGGTCACCAATATGAGCCGTTGAATTTGTAGCTTATATCGTGCCTATAACAGTGGCAACCTAAATGCACGTTATTTTTTAAGTTCTAGTCATTCTATAAAAACTTACCTAATGCGTACCATCCTTTAGCATCCTTTTTCATTTTAAGGGTATAATCAGGTGATTCTACCCTTAAAAGGATGAAAAAGGATGCTTCATATCATACTTCGTGCATATCATTATTATTGTCTCGTGGCGAAACATTACATTTTTGGGAGTCGGTTGAAATCCGACTATATATTACAGCTTATGACTTCAGAATAAATTAATCGTTGCCAGATCCTGGAGCCTGATCATAGAATTAATGACTTCCTAATGTGCTCCACAATGAAGAAAAATCATTTATTTGAAAATTTTCACATAAAAGTTCTTTTATGCACCTTGGCGCCTAAAGCGATCGCTCCACTCGCGCTTGTTGGCCAGGATACAACGATGTTTTATTTATTTTTTATCAGTTTAACACAAATTAAAAACATTTTACTGAAAATTTGAAAAATTCACGGTGTATAAATCACCTAACATGTTCATGTAAATAATATTGAATAGATTTAGCAGACCGGTTTATAGGTTCCGTTCTATTGTTTAAACAACATTCTGTAGTAACTGATAAAATAATATATAAAATATAATGCTGTACTGTCATTGTGTCCATATATTTAAGAATACAGTACCTACTAATTTTACAATGAAATACAATGTAACATAGATAAAAAATATAGATAGAATAGTGTGAACATTTTAATATTAAATATCAGGGTCGTAGCTTGAGTTGAATTTAAAGTGGGGCATATTGATTGCAGTCAAAGCTGAGAATAGATAAGGCTTTTGACCATAAACATGTCTGTTTTAAATTCTAAATGGATGGATGTAAAAAGTATTTATTAATACGTGTAACTTATCGAGATTTGACTAACCGTTTCTTTCGCTGCTTTATATAGTATCCTACTATATTATGCTAGCTGCTGTCTGCTATTTCATTACTCCATACAAACTTTGCTATCCTTTTTCATCCTCTTAACGGTGGAATTAAAAAGGCGTTCACACCGGATGTCTACGTCATATAGAGTCCCCCAAGTCTCTACAATCTGCTGCTGTGTGATAATCCACCAGGACTAAGATTGATGCGTACCCGGCCCCCGCCAACGATGGATCGAAGGAGTGTCCGGAAGGTTTTAGTGGTGTCGGGTCCTCTCCTTGTGGTATGAGTAAGCATACCACCGCTATGGAGAGGGCGAGTCCTACATATCCCGCCGCCAGCGCGCGGAAACGCTGCAGCGGCGGTGGGAAAAAAATGAATAAGATTGATCTTGATAGATTGTAACATCTTACATAGTTTATTTGACATAGTCGGTTGCTTTAGAGCAGGGTTTCTCAAAAGTGGGGTACAGGAACCCCTAGGGGTTCGCCATTCGATGGCAGGGGGTTCGCGACAAGATTTACGTAATGGCGGCTTGAAAATTCAATACGCGGTCCAAAATTACTCCTAAAATTGAATCCATTTGCGACAAGAAACAGCACACCCATCACATTAATATTAAAAAGATACTCTTTTGGCACTTTATTTGTTTGTTACCTTTTATTCAAATAAAAACCTTATTTTCTTCAACAGTCAATTTTATTATTTTCTTTGGGGGGGGGGGGATTTAATAAGTTAGTTAGGGGTTCGCTTTCACCTGGAGATTTTAACAGGGGTTCGTGGAGCCGAAAGTTTGAGGAACCCTGCTTTAGAGTAACAAGTTTTGATCAATAATCGTTGATATAACATATGTTTCACGTAGCTAACACATTTGGTGTTTATAAATAACCCGCGTTACTCCCGTTTCCGTAGGAACTACATAATTAAATATAGCCTATGTTGCTCGTGGATAAAGCAGCTTTCTAATGGTGAAAGATTCTTTTCATATCGGACCCGTAGTTCTTGGGATTAGCGCGTTCAAGCAGACAAAGAAACAAACTCTTCAGCTTTATAATAATATAGTATAGAACAGTACCTATAGATGTAATTGTTTATGTGAGTTTTTAAAATAACCGATGAATGTTAAACTTAGGTATAATAATTTTGCAAATTTATACATTTATATTATATAACCATTTGATATGAGTACTTATATCGATGAGACCATTGCTAAAATATTCATGCAAATCGTCGAACAGGTTCTATGAAGGTCGACTATTTTGGCCAGTTTTTTTATAGATACGACGTGTATTTACAAAAAAAACTGGCTATTTATTGAATTTGCCTCAGGAAACGATTGTCGCAGAAAAAATGCCACTTTAAATAGAAGCAAATAGAACTATTTCCTCTTCCTCGCCTTTATCCTAATTTCTTATTAATTTTTTTATGCATACTCTGAGGTTGATGTTTAAGTACTCCCTCTAGGAGTGATAATACGATGCTTTGTCATGCTTGACGGATGACCACACAGCCTTAACAGCTAAACATGGAGACTTGAAACTTGGAGGTTATATTCTCTGTATGAGGCATCCTATAAGAATAGATTTACAAATTCCTCCCCTAAAAGAATGAAAAGGGTGGACAAGGTTTGTATAGAGAAATCAACATTTAAGAAATTCTCTAAGTATATCTTATAAATACTGCATGTTTTGTTAAACGTGGACAACTGTGCGAACAAAATCACGAGGAATCTCTTCTAACATTTGACTTTGAAAAGTAGCCAATCACAAAATGGCAACCCAATTATTAAAAACTAGCTGCTACCCGTGACTTTGTCCATATAAAATTGTATCATCAACAGCCCGTTGACGTCCACTGCTGAACATGGGCCTCCTCTTAACAGACCTTGGCAAGCCAGGATCTTAGAGGGATATTGCCATAATCACCACGCTTGGCAGACGGATTGGTGATCGCAGTAAGATGTAAACCTTGAGCTAATAGATGCTACTGCCCAACCATCAGCCATATGTCCCTTAGTCGCCTTTTACGACACCCATGGGAAGACATGGGACATAAAATTGTATAATAATAATAAATTCTTTATTTCTTCACAAGTTTACAACCATATGGGATTGTAAGCAACCTAAAAATTAAAATTCTGTCTAAATCGTTACTCTCGTTTTGACAAATAGGCGGAATATGGACAAACAAACAAGCAGACAAAGTTAAAAGTACGCTACATAGTACCTTATCAAAATCAGCTATTTACCAGTGAAAGTCACGTCAAAATCAGTCCAACCGTTACTGAGATCAGCCGGAAAAAACAGATACACACAAAGACAGACAAAAAAATGTTAATTGTGTTTTCGTTATTAGTATCCTTAATCAACAAGCTGTTTTTCCTTACATACAATTATGTTTCATTATTTTTTACATAGGTACCTACAATTAATACAATAAAAATACAAATAAAGTTTCAAAGGTTTAAGGCGAAAACACATTATTAAAACGCCACGCCACGCCACGTGTCAACACCTGTAGGGAAATCAGTACGCGCGTGGCGTCGTGTCGGGTGTTCATAGTGTGTTTCTGGTCTATAGAAAACAATACATTTGATTCGACTCAACACGCGTGGCGTGTCGTCGGGTGGCGTGGCGTTTTAATAATATGTTTTTCCTTTAATGTTTTTGTTTACTGTCAATTCGCTATGTTTTTCAAGACAGACTCTCAGGTGACATACGTGACTGTATTCTCTTGAAGTAAAAAAATATTACTTACAATGACATTACCTACATGACATTCAAACACATGCTCGTTGTAATAAATAGGTTCTTTTAAGTCGGATTTCTTAAATGACCTATTTATACAACTATGTATTTATTAATTGTTTATTATTATTAGTCTAAGATCCGAACCTACATCGACCTTCACCGAGCTGACAATAGAATGAATCATCTTTTATAATAAATTAGCTTCCCGCGCGCGGTTTTACCCGCGTAACTCCCGTTCCCGTGGGAACTTCATAATTAAATATAGCCTATATTAATCAGTGATAATGTAGCATTCAAATGGTGAAAGAATTTTTAAAATCGGTCCAGTACTTTTAAGCCAATTCGTTACAAACATACTTACATACAAATTTTTCCTCTTTTTAATAATAGTATACATTAAGTATATTAGAAAATATATTAAACATGGGTTGGCTAAAAAATCCTGGACAAACGATTTTAAATTATAATTTAAAAAATGGTTTTTATGTAATTTTAAAAATATTAAAATAAATTAACGCAAAAAACAGCACTTATACTGTTATATTTTTTTATATACCTATTACCAATCAAATTAAACTAACTGTCATCTACACATCTTTTTGTACCTGGCAACCCAGTAGTTCGTCCAGGTCCAACCCAACAGCTGAACGTTCTATACGTTTTATACTTTGAGTCAGAATAAAATTTACTTATTATTTTATCTTTTTATTAAATGATTTTTAATTAACTGTTGCAAACATTTAATTTAAAAATAATTTAAAACAAATAGTCTGTCTAGGATTTCTTTAGCCAGCCCATTTTTAGTGTATTTTCTAAGATACTAAATTCATTATAAAACAAGTTTCATTGTATTATTAGCTAGGTGAAGGTCGATGTAGGTTCGGATCTTCTACTATATGAGTAATTGCGCAGTGACATAGTAATGTCGGCAAGAGTTCTATGTATGGAATTCCTAAAGTTACAATATGAACATAACATAATACAGGAAAAAAACAAAAGTTATTCATTCATCATCATCATCATCATCATCAGCCCGTATAACGTCCACTGCTGAACATGGGCCTCCTCCCGAGGGAGGGCATTGCCATAGTCACCACGCTTGGCAGGCGGGTTGGTGACCGCAGTATTATGTTGTAACACACAAGGTAACGCTGCTGCCCGTTCCTTGATATACGACTATTATAGATGATGTTATAACAATCGGGACCAACGGCTTAACGTGCTTTCCGAGGCACGGAGGGTAGTCCCTCAACCAACCAGACCCGGTAAGAAATCTAAGAATTTACACAAAGATTTCTTGTCCGGTGTGGGAATCGAACCCACGACCTCCGAGATTTAAAGCGAGCCAATCACCGCTACGCTAAGCGAGCCAATTACCGCTACGCTAGAGAAACAAATATAATGAAATAAACTTAACGAACTGATATTTACTACTCAATACTCATACTACCAGCTTACTACCAGTTAAGTACCTACTACAGTTTTGGAGATTAGGCGAAATACACGGACAAACAAACAGACAGACAGACATTTTTTTATAATGTTTTATTATAAGTGTATGTCTATTCTGTGCCGGAAGCCACACATCTCTCTTTAAATATACCATTGCCTACATCACCGCCTCTAGTTGCGGGCCATAACTAAAAGCCATAATCCCTCAATCTCCCCATCAGCGACCGCCCTGAGCCGAGGTCCAAGTCCCACAGGGGACGTCTTTTTGCTCAGATTACTTAGTTTGTAGTGTTTAAACCATTTGTCTAGACTGGAGCTCGGCTCGCCTTTATGCCCGGTGAAGTAGCAAAAGCCTCAGTGGTTTACCACATATGTCCGTCCGAAAAAAAATAAACTACGGGCCTAAACTACGCAGGAACCATGCGTCTAATCAATTGATACGTTCCTTAACATTTGAAAGAGTTAATTAACACATTTGCGTTGTTTACTAAGCTAACTAGCCACCGTAACAACGATTAGTCACAAACAACGCTTAATTTGTAAGACGGCGACCCTAATTTGTTAATTACAATTACATTTACTTCAATTAAACCGTGGGTGCTCAAGTACTTAAAATTAATTTTCTGGATATTTAACTGAACTATATTTAAACTGTCTATTTATAAAGTTCGAATCCGTGACTTTTAGTTTACATTGTCATTGAAATGAATAACGTGCTAGCTTTTAGGGTGCTTTTCCACCAGATGTGCTCTGCTAAGTTGCTATGGATGCGTTTGATATCCACCAATCATATTAGATATTAATTGGTGCACATAGCTTAGCACTGGTGGAAACGGATTCAAGATATGTTTTTATATGGAAGGATGCGTGCTATGGATGTGTGCTATGGATGCGTGCTATGTATGCCTGCTATGGGTCGTCGCAAGTGGTATAGCTATGTGCAGAGCAGAGTCGCCGCTTCCCTACTATCGCTTCATCTCATAGCTCGAGCTGCGCATCTTCCTCGCGCAGCTACTTCGCGGCGGCGCATCCTCATAGCACAGCTTACTCGTACCGCTACATACCTTAGTATCAGTGAAAATGGTCACATAGTTTCACAGCTTACCTTTTTCATCCTCGCATCATAGCTGCATAGCTTAGCAAACTAAATTTCTTGTTTTGTATCATTTTATTTCACACATTGTATCAAATACATATGTACCTAATTCGCGGACATAACACATGCCCAGGGGGCCGAGTCTGCTATTTTTTTAAGGATTGTGCCACCGTAGTGCCACCCTGATATCATTATACAAAAAACAGTACTCTACTAATCTCACTATGGTGTCGGCGCTGGAATGGCCGCAGAAAAGGCCGTCAACAGAAGTAGCAGGGGGGATAGTTAGGGAGATTGTAATGTTTATTAAGGCGATTTCAAAAATTATAAATGTATCATTTGTTATTATATTCAACTACGCTAATGTCAACATGGCGTCATAGTGACACCATTATGACGTTATTTGGATTAGTACCTAGATTACCAAAAGGCAAAAAAAAATCCTACCATTGAACTATCATTGACAGTTCATGGACACGCCATTACGATAGTAGACTCGGAGCCCTGGAGGCTAATCACATGAAGATATTACCTACATCGTTCGCATAAAATGTGTTTTTTTTTTTTTTTTTTTCAATCTGGCGACTTATTCAGCAATTTCTACCAGTGTCTATGTAATGTGCATGCAATGTTCTATGCGTGCTCTTAAATGACAGATGACATAACATAGTCGTCAGATACTTTATTTCATACGAAATGTGCATTTTGATTAGAATCAATCATAACAAACTGCTGCTTAAATGTGATAGTGACACAAAACCAAATGTGTAACTTTACTATTATGAGTTTTAGTCCCATATTATTACAGATCAATTTGTGTTGAATCATACCCTTTTTTTGTGTCACTATCACATTGAAGTAGCGAACAGGCAAAGCTGGAGTTCAATAACGTTAATATTACTATGACTAAAATAAAAATGTATTCATTACTATAAGGCAGGGCTTGTCAAACTTTCGGCTCCACGAACCTTGTCGCGAACCCCCTTCCGTCGAATGGCGAACCCCTAGGGGTTCGCGTATGTACCCCACTTAGAGAAACCCTGCTATAAGGTTATTGTGATCCTTTCCCTATGTTATTGTTGTTGAAATATTTATATTTATATTATAAATTGGCACAACCTACTTAATATATGAAGTTTGTAATTACGGATGGATGGATGTTTGTTACTCTTTCACGTAAAAACTACTTAATGGAATTGGCTGATAGTTTGCACGTTAATACGTTGGATGTTAATACGTAATACGTTGGATGTTAACCCAGCCCCGCGGTTTTACCCGCGTCACTTTGCTCCAGTGGGTCGGAGCGTGATATTTTGTAGCCTATATGTTAATATAGGCTACAAAATATCACGCTCCGAAAGTGACGCGAAGCAAAGTCACGCGGGTAAAACCGCGGGGCGCAGCTAGTAGAAAATATGTTGGCGTGCATAGTAAGCCCTGAAGTAGGTAGTAGTGAAACATTTTTATCAATTTTATCGAAGTCGATTAGCCTCTTGTATTACTACCACTTTTCTCACCGTACGGTTTTAAAGACAATGCTATGAAAATCCTTATATAGTCCTACTCACAATAAGTCATAACCGGCTTATAATCCTGTTATAGGAAGATTCTTGAAAAACATTATTCATAAACGTTCAATTATAGCACTAAAACACCCACAATAACGACTTATTGAGCATTTTACCTAATGAGTGTTATAAACCTCTTATAAGAGATGTTTATGAATAAGACTGTTAATTTACAACCTCTGATTTTTTTCTGAAGAATCATATATAGGGTGACTGGTAATTAGTGACCGATACCTAAACACATGATTGTGCTCATGATAACAAACAACTTTTACTATGGCACCAATCCTGAAATCGCGAAAAGAAATCAGCTGTTCCATATATTCATGTTCACATAACTCGTCAACATGGTAGGAAGCAGCTAATTTTTTTTCGCGATTTCAGGTTTGGTGCCATAGTAAAAGTTGTTTGTTATCATGAGCACAATCATGTGTTTAGGTATCGGTCACTAATTACCAGTCACCCTATATATGTATCAGGCTGAATCTTAATACACCGAAATTTATTTAACCCTTGGCATATTTTTCTTTAAACTTTGGCTCTTTACGGCATAACAATTATTTATTGAATAATTTTATTAATAGCATACTATTAAGGTCTTCAGAATTTTATATGGCAGACTTAAATTTCTGCATAATTTTATTCAGCATAACGAAAGACTCTCTATGTTGTGCTTCAAAGAGGGAGCTAAATGAAATAATGGCTGCAAAACCTAAAAAAAAAATCTAGCTACAGATCCAGAAATATTTGAATATCGAAGAAAAAGCTCAGTAGATGCCTACACATTACCATGAGCTCAAACACACCAATCTATACTAACATAATAGAGAGGAAAGATTTGAATAAGCTCCGAAACAACAGGATCGATTTCAAAAATTCTTTCGCTTATAAAAATCTACATTAACCAAGAGTAACACTGGCTATATTTAATTATGAAGATCTCACGGGAACGGGAGTTACGCGGGCAAAAACGAAAGCGGGAATTTATTTAAAAAATAAACATTTTTATTTACATAAACCTTGCAAATAATATCTACTCAAAAAAATAATTTTGTATTTATTATTATTATCTATAATGGTAACATTTTATAAATGTTCAAATTAAAAAAGTATTTAAGTTATTATTTCAATTATATTTTTAGTCTTAACGTCTGAGTTTATTATTTAACTACCTATATATTGTGTTAATTTGCTTGTTCTGTCTATATTAGGTTAGAACAATTGTCATTATTTATACAAATACTATAATTAAGCTACTAGCAAGTCTTTTACATACATATTTCGCCAATGTCCATAATTCGTCCTTATAAAAATAATAGTTTAAAAAAACAAAAAAAAAACGCTTTTATCGCTAACCGAACTAAAAAATAGAAAATAATTTTCACTTCCAAATAATATTATAATAAAGTTTCAGTTATTAACAGAATAATTCAATTCAGAGTTAAAAGCGTGGGGTGCATTTTACCACTTTTCATAACTCTCCTCCCATAGATAGTTGCCAATAGAATGATTGTGACATTTACTTTATCAAGCACCCCACGCTTTTCACTCTGAATTGAATTATTCTGTTAATAACTGAAACTTTATTATAATTTTATTTTGAGGTGAAAATTATTTTCTATTTTTTAGTTCGGTTAGCTATTCGGTTATACAAGCGTGTTTTTTTAGTGTTTTTAAACTATTATTTATTTATTATTTTTTAAGGATTAATGGGAAACTGTTATCAAATTATCGCATTGTCATCGGTCCTTGATACGTATGCAAAGTTTTAAATTAATCAAACTTCTGGATACTGGTGAAAATTAAGTTCAAAGATTTCGTTACATACATACAACCCAAGCTAATAAAAGCGTGTTAAAAAAATCCACTAACTCTTATTATGAAACCAGTTACCCAAATGATGCAATATCACCATTTATCTATTAATCCACCAAACCAAAACTTATCTATTTACCTTACCTGATGTATTCCGATAAAAACACTATGACTCAGCTAGGCTTAGATTAGATACTTGTATATATTGAAATGAAATTGGGGATATTTGATATTAACTAATCCTTATCATTTGGTAACAAGTGCTAGTGCAGTGCGGACGTGTTTCTGTAAATGTGACGTTTAATACACACGTGTTATAAACCGGTGATTATGAGTGCTCAACACCAAGTAAGGATTATCCAATCTTATATCTATTTGTTTGTATTTAAGTAATAGTTTATTTGTATAATAATATAGGTAATTATTATTGAATAATATACTTGTTATTTATAATTATATGGGGCATTACATACATACGTATTTCAGTAAAATTTATCTGTTTAAAAGACAACCGAGTTAAATTTATATTGTACAAAAAATTAATTAAATTTGGATATATGATCAAATTTAACATGCTAAAAATACCGGAGGATTTGAAATAGAAATTCTGAGAACATTAATCATCAGCCCGTACAACGTCCACTGCTGAACATGGGCCTCCTCCCGAGGGAGGGTATTTGCCATAGTCACCATGCTTGGCAGGCGGGTTGGTGACCGCAGTATTATGTTGTGCCACACAAGGAAACGCTGTAGCCCGTTCCTTGATATACGATTATTTTAGATGATGTCATAATAATCGGGACCAACGGCTTAACGTGCTTTCCGAGGCACGGAGGGACTACCCTCTCTCAACCAACCAGACCCGGAAAGAAATGTTAGAATTTACACAAATATTACCTGTCTAGAGTGGGGATCGAACCCACGATCTCCGGGATTTAAAGCGAGCCGAATACCGCTACGCTACAGAGGTAGTCAAGAAAATTAAAATTTATAATTTTGTCAGAATTTCCATTTCCAAATTAAAATTTATTCCTCTAATATTTTTTATCTGAGAATTATAAAGTTAGCCTATAGAAAAGAAGAATAGAAAATAACTAGCTTCCCGCGGTGATTTTAGCCGCGTAGCTACAGTTCCCGTAAGAATGTTATAACTAAATAAAGCCTATAGCTTTCTTCTATAAATGGGCTATCTAACACTGAACAAACTTTCAAATCGGTCCAGTAGTTCCTGAGATCAGCGCGTTCAAGTAAACAAACAAACTCTTCAGCTTTATATATTAGTAGAGACCCGATTATATGCAACATTAAAAGCTTGTTATATATATGCATGCAAATATGCATGAAAAATGCTTGAAATATGCACGAAAATTGGCAGAATATTCAAAATTTAATAATAAATTTTAATTCAATCAATCAATTCAGTCCTTAAAAAAGAAAAAAAATAGTTTTAATTTTATTTTATTTCAAAATCAGCATACAATTAGTAATTTATCCTTGAATAGGCGACCATAGGTGTCACTACACATTACTGTTTATTACGTGACATTTTTTTTTTTTAATTTTTGAAATCTATTTCGCAATTATTATTATTAATGTATATATTTATTTTGAGACTATAATTTGGTTTAATTCGCGATATTATCACTATCATCGAATATCGGAACGCAGGATGTCTGACTGCACTGGAAAAAATATTGTAAATATACCGATAATCTGCATTATAACTCGATATTAGGTTTAATATGCTAGTACCGTTGAGAATGGCTTAAATATGCCAATGCATTGCAAATATGCAAATGCATATAATCCGGTCCCTATATATTAGTATAGATAATATAGATAACAACAATAATTGATTTAATTGGAGAGCAGATAATACAATTTATTTATTTATACTTTACTAGCTTCCCGCGCGCGGTTTCACCCGCGTAACTCCCGTTCCCGTGGGAAATTCATAATAAAATATAGCCTATGTTCTTTCTCAGGCTCTAGACTATATCTGTACCAAATTTCATTTAAATCGCTTCAGTAGTTAAGGCGTGATTGCGTAACAGACAGACAGACAGACAGAGTTACTTTCACATTTATAATATTAGTAAGGATTACATTTTATTTTGTACAATGTACATTGGTGGACATCATCATCAACAGCCCATTTACGTCCACTGCTGAACGTGGGCCTCCTCTTAACAGACCTTGGCAAGCCAGGATCGTAGAGGGATATTGCCATAATCACCACGCTTGGCAGACGGATTGGTGATCGCAGTAAGATTTAAACGTTGAGCTAATAGATGCTGCTGCCCATCCATCAGCCATATGTCCTTTAGTCGCCTTTTACGACACCCATGGGAGGACATGGGGTGGTCTATTCTAAGCCGGAAACCACACGGCGTTGGTGGACATACCTAAGGCATTTTCTAACAGTCGACCATAGGGTGATGCAGATATATCATGGTAGGTGCACTAAGTAGTGGCCCGGACTGCTTATGCGTACCCGGCCCCCGCCAACGGCGGATCGAAAGAGTGTCCGGGGGGTTTTAGTGGTGTAGGGTCCTCTCCTCGTGGTATGACTTTAGCATAGCACGCTATGGAGAGGGCGAGTCCCACACATCCCACCGCTATGCGCCAGCGCTGCAGCGGCGGTGGGAATGCGTAAATATACATATTCTCATGTAAGTGGCTTTTTTGTCATTTATGAGAATAAATGATTTGAACACAAATAAATGCATTTCTCCACGGAAAACAAAGAAAAAAAGTGCACTAAATAGTATCATAAGTTTATTTATGTACCTACCGGGGGTAAAGAAATAGGTATTTTATGGATAGAAAGTTTTTTTTTAATGTTGGTTTTTTGTTGTCGGTTTCCTTTTATTTGCGGACCTGACACTATTATTGATACACGCTGTATAGTTAGATCTATTTACATAACATCCTCTATGTGGGAGGTCATTCACTATTCATTTTATCAATGGCTTATGGAAATAGCACTTATTTGCTTATTAGACGAGTATGTGCGTATATTACACAAATATGATGAGTTCATTTATTGCTATATTCACAATTTTCATGTTATATGTATGGCATCAATATTTACAATTAGTTTACTAAGGGCTGATTTTTCAATACGCAGACAAAAGTTATCAGAGAAGTAAATTTTAAATTTGACACATTTTGTATTAAAATTCAGTCAACTTTAAAATTTATTCTTCCGATAATTTTTATCTGAGCATTGAAAAATTAGCCCTTAATAATTTTAGTCATTCATTTTTTCAATGAGAATTACTGTTTTTTTTTTAATCTACATATTAACCTTAAACATATCAAAGGAATAAATTTTAATTTTGGCAGTTTCCATTTATAGTTCCGTCGTTATATGCCCATGGCCCACCCAAATAATGATAATTGTTTTGCCATAATATAGACATAATATAACAATATAAATAAATTCTTACAATTAATTTAATTATAAATAATTGATAAAACACTGAACTCCTTCTAAACTTCTGGACGAATTTGAATGATTTTTTTGCATGCGCATGTGTGGCGCCCTGGATATCAAAGATCTCTTTTGTGCGGGCCCGTCTATTGTGGAAGCCCCGGGGCAGTTGCCCTGGATGCCCTCCCTTAAATCCGGCCTTGCCTGCCAAGCGTGGCGAATATGGCAATATCAGCAGTGTATGGAAACGGATGAACGCTGATAAAGTATCCAGTCGATCTCGGAGACTTTATAGATTCTTCGAGACAATTTTTAAATTTATTAAAAATGTCGTATTTTATATCATCATCATTATCATCAACAGCCCGTTTACGTCCACTGCTGAACATGGGCCTCCTCTTAACAGAACCTGGCAAACCAGGATCGTTGAGGGATATTGCCATAATCACCACGCTTGGCAGACGGATTGGTGATCGCAGTAAGATGTTAACCTTGAGCTAATAGATGCTGCTGCGCATCCATCAGCCATATTTCCATTAGTCGCCTTTTACGACACCCATGGGAGGACATGGGGTGGTCTATTCTAAGCCGGAAATTTTATATATTTCTATCTAATTATCTTCCCTTGGAAACATTTATTGCAATAAATTATTCGTAACCGTTTTATTTTGAAACGATATGTGTTTTTACAAAGTCTGACATATTGAACCTTATGCTAAACGTACATGGTTTAAATTTAGTTGTAGGTACTATCGAAAATAGAATATTATGTTATTGCCAACTAAATTATTGTTCAGTGCTCCGTTGGGAGATATTGCTATGATGATAAAGGCTCCACTTTTTATTAGTATCCGATCATATTGACTAGGTATACTTTAGTGTTAATTGTACCTGGATCAGCATAAAGCATTTTTTATAAACACAATTAGCACAGTTTTTGCACAATACTACAATCTTGTTAACCCCTCGTGCTAAGCTAAAATGCTTATGTTACGAGTGGGTTCACGTCGGTAGTGTAGGTGGGAATCGAATCGATCTGGTGACCACATGATCGCAAGTCCAACGCCCTAGCCATTTTGCTACGTCCGCTTCTTATAGCATCGCAAACGTTAATTAATGCTAGTAATGCATTAACGTTTGCGAAAAAACTAGACACACTTATTCCCCCCCCCCCCTCGCCGACACTTAGTTTGGTAAGTACTTTCCGATGCCTCGCATTGCTCGCCTTTATTGCCAATAAAGAAGCAAAAGCCTCGTGGTTATTAACTTATATAATATGTTCTTCCGAAAAAAATCACCATTATTCTTGAATAAAACTAAATCAATTTGAGTATTTATTTTGTATTTTAGGACTATAATTTTCATGTGGGTGCGCACGTAAATCGACTGTTGAATTATGTGTCTGTTTGTACATATGTTCGCATTTCTTCCCTGATTAAATATTTAACTTAACACACTTATACTATAGACGTCATAATTGGACGTCGGCTTCTGTCCAAATTTTCTACAAACTATGCACACTTTGTGCAACATTACACAACATTTAACAACAGAATAGATTTTTATGACAATATCTTCTACATATATAAAAGAAAGTCGTGTTTGTTACAACACTTATAACTCGAGAACGGCTGGACCGATTGCCATGGTTTTTGATTTGTTGGATTTGTTTCCGTCCCGAATAGCAGAATACATTTTAAAAACAAAAGAAAGTCGTGTTAGTTACACTATTTATAACTCAAGAACGGCTGAACCGATTTGGCTGAAAATTGGTAGGGAGGTAGCTAAGAACTGGGAGAAGGACATAGGATACTTTTGGGTAGGGTAGGGTAGGGGTAGGGTAGGGTAGAGGTAGGGGTAGGGTAGGGTAGGTGTAGGGTAGGGGTAGGGTAGGGGTAGGGGTAGGTGTAGGGGTAGGGGTAGGGTAGGGTTGGGGTAGGGGTAGGGTAGGGGTAGGGTAGGAGTAGGGTAGGGTTAGGGTAGGGGTAGGGTAGGGCAGGGGTAGGGTAGGGCAGGGGTAGGGTATAAAAGTCCACCCGTGCGAAGCCGGGGCGGGCCGCTAGTATAAGTATATACTTATGCCCAACCTTATTGTAGTTTAAACTATTATTAGATGATAAGTTTAAAAAAAATGTATTCAATGGCGTAGCTAGGTGATCAATGAAAAAATGGTGCAAATAAACCTATACTGTTTTAGTTTCTTTAAAATACTGCATGACTCTTTTTACCGTCTTAATAATAATATGGTGTGTTTGTAAGTAGAATAGAATTTTTGAGGAACGGTTGGTGGTGTTCCTCCACAGAAAATGAAGATCTTCTTTGCCGAGCGAGGTGATATGCCCGGCGTCATTTTCGCAAAAAAGTGAATATCCCAAAAATTACGTTTACTGAAATTACAGGGCAGGGCAGAAATGTGCATTCTACCTCTGATTCTACATACAATTGTGAATGACACACTAAACATATTAACACACTAACCTTATAAGTCATTTAGACTTTAAAATACCAATACGATCGAAACAGTTGTGGTATACGCACACTACAAACTGTTTAGCATACCTGATAAAAATAACAATGTATTAATATAGCCCATTTATAAGACAGTGCAATCATTATAATACTATATACTCTGGATTTGATATATAATGTGACAGTCTTAAAACAGTATTAAAAAAACTTGATGTAAAGAAACATATATTCGAAATCATTGCATTTTGTAAATTGCAATGGTTAATTTCTTATAAAATTAATACCTAGACCTATATTTCAAAATTCAGATTAATCAAATTCGACCACCGACAGGACTAATTGGCTAAGGCATTAGGGACTAAACCTAACATGCAGCTTCAAGTCCTGTCTATGGTCGAATTTTATTAATCTGAATTTTGAAATATATATTAGTATAAAGTAAACTTTTCCATAAAGTGTTCAAAACATTTAAAAAATTAATACCTATTTGAAATTATCTGTGAAGCTATAATAATTATAATTTAACCGCTGTGTTGTAATTGGACTACAGATCCATATAATAATATATTTTGATATATTGTACACAAAAATATGTAAAACTCTTAATAATCTGTAATCTGTTACTTTACCTATGAAATAACTTTTTCTTTTTTTGGATTACTTGAGAATGTCTGACGTCACTTCGATGATTCCTATTACCATAGCAATAAAGACCAAGACATTAAGACACTACACATTCAAGTGAATACTTTAAGTCAAGTATTGTTCGTGTATTCAACTGTAAGAGTGTCACTTTAAATTTATTTTTAACTAACTACCCACACGCGGATATCCCACACGCAACTACCGGATATCTAAAACTGAAATATTTTTGTAAATCGGACTACTAATTCTTAGCCCGTTCAAGCAAACAAACAAACTCTCCAGATTTCTATATTAGTTATTAACGGATACTAAGTATAGTGAAATGGTGAGTCATTTACATGGGGGTTTTGTCTGAGTATAATGTTGCAGTCAAAGTTACTTTTAACTAGCAAAATCAGTCAAAAGTAGTTAGATGAGGTTAGTTTTGACTGATTTTACTAGTTAAAAGTACTTTTGACTGGTTAAGCAGTCAAAACTAACCTCATCTAACTACTTTTGACTTTTATATCCAAAATAACTTTCATATTTTGGTGAAAAATGTCACATAGAGATATGAAATTTACAACAACAGCATTTGCCAAATGGACTTTTTTGGGCAACTTTGTTGGCTTATTGCCTTCTATGCAGTGCCGGCGCGGCGTTGAGGGAAGGCGCTCAAATTTGGCGCCCAGGGCGCCAAATTTGAGGTGGCGATTGGTGTGGGTGGGATGCTTTCCCCGCCAAACTTGAATGCGTGTGGGATGGTGGGGATAGCTAAACCTACGAGCGTGGCGCGAGGTCGCCGATTTGTGTACTTGGTCTTTCGTCTCGATCGAACGTCTCTCGATCAAGGAACGAGAAAACCGTCTACTCGCGTTTACTACCGTTTACAAAGTTTTAACTTCTACAAAGGGCAGAATTCTTTGTGTCTAATATCGCTCTTCAAATATCCCAAATGATTTATTCCCATTTTTTTGTATTCAACAAACTTCTGGATTTTTCTTTTGAATTTGTTGCAATAAATGAACCCCTGATTTTGATTTTCCTGAAGTAGGGGCCATCATATTCTTGCCGGGGATGAAAGTCCCTCTAACGCCGACGCTGTTTCCATATTAACGCTATCATGCAACATTAATACCCTAAATATGTCAGAGTTCATGACAATTCAATTTTTAATTGTTGAATGAACAACGCTTCCGCTTTCTTTTGCATTTTCTATTGACATAGGTACTTCAAAGTATTAAATGGTGTAGAAAGCTCCCGCTTCTCTACAACTTGCCCTTCCGAGGCCCGCAAACTGTAGAGCGACAGTTGCACAAAATTCCTCTAAAAATCTAAAGTCATAATTCCTCAATCTCCCCGCTAACGACCGCTCTGGGCCTAAGTCCCACATAGAGTTGCCACTTGCCTGATGGTCGGGATTTGGCGGGATTCTCCCGAATTTTTGGATTCCCTCCCGACTCCGGACGAAATAAAAAATCTCCCGAAAAACCATAAAACAATAATTTTCGAAAATTGATTAAATTTCAAATAGCAAATTCTGTCCGGCGGCCCCTCTTAATAACCCAGAGTCGCTTTTATTTTTCTAGTGCAGACGTTAGCAAATCTAGATTTCTATACTAATTATGAATTAGTATATTACCAACTTGCTGAAGAATTTGTTTGAACGCGCTTATTTCAGATACTACTGGTCCGATTTGAAAAAATATTTCACTGTTAGATAGCCCATTTATCGAGGAAGCTATAGACTGTATTTATTATGGAGTTCAGGGCGTTACGCGGGTGATACTGCGCGTAGAAGCTAGTAATAATTATAATAAGATGTATTAATATAAGTTTGAATTAAATAGAAAGATAAACTCTTTATTGTACACTAATAAAACAAGAACACAGAAAACTTACAAACTATTCGGTATACAGAGTACCTACCTATGTACAATTGGCGGCCTTGTCACAAAATGTGATCTCTTCCAGGCAACCGAGGAAGGAGTCCAACAAAAGAGTTTGCGAGAGGGGTAGTGTTAAATAAAAAATAGAAATAGGAAATAGTGAATTTGTTATTATATGTATATATATACGTATATAAATATAACATGATGAATGTATACATTTATCACTACAAAGCCAAAAACAATATCTACGTCAGTTATGTTGAGTTTGTAATATGATAAAAAAAGTTATGTGTAAAACTAAATTTACCTAAGTGTCACTTTTGTTTGTGCATTCGTTGTGAATGGCGTCTCTCGTATAAAACTTGTATAAATATTGACCTACTTATTTCAACAAGTTTGTTTTATTGCTACGTACCTATGTGGCCATTATACCGTGTGGTTTCCGGGTTAGAATAGACAACCATTATTCTTTCCATGGATGTCGTAAAAGGCGATTAAGGTACATACCCTGATGGATGGGCAGTGGCATCTTGCTCAAGGTTACAAACCATGTTATTGCAATGAACTGTAAAAGACCACTGTCTCCGAAGTCACAGGTGTTCCTAGTTCGGGAGGCAGGGTTACATTTCTTGTACGCCTTTAATGCATAATGAACGATACCTAGATTCTAAGCACATTGTAAGGACTTGTATCAATAAAGTTTTCTTTTTTTTATTCATTATTATTTACTATCCGCCTGCCAAGCGTGGTGATTGTTGCAATATCCCTCAAGGATCCTGGGCAGTCGGACGTTAACGGGCTGACGACAACGCGGTTATAGATAACTAACTTTCTGCGCGTAAGAATTTCATAATAAAATAAGCCTGTAGCCTTCCTCACTAAATAGGCTATCTGACACTTAATAACTTTTTCAAATCGGTTCAGTAGTTCCTGAGATTAGCGCGTTCAATCAAGCAAACCAACTCTGCAGCTTTATATATTAGTATAGATTATTTAATTCTTTGTAATAGGTTTTCTTAGACAAAGAACCGTTTAGCCATTACAAAAAGAGAACGTACTATTACATTTTATATTGTTAGGTACAAGTTTCCCTCACATATAAGCCATATAGTAACTGTTACTCCAAATAAAATATTTACATTAGATCTCCTAGAGAGGGCAGAAACTCGTTGCTTTTACAAAAAGAATAGTCCAACATGTCTGGTTATTAAATAATAAAAGGGTTTTACACTTTGCGTTGATACTGTGAGTCTTGGTCTCGGATTGCCTTGTCTGTTTAACGCTAATTTAACGACATCAACTTGTGAGGTCGACCAAAAAATTATGTAACTTCAAATTTTGTCACTAGAATAATCTATGTATTAGTGAGAAGTCACAAAGTTAATAGTGTTTCCTTATTCTCCATCGCTAGTGTTGTTAAAACTGTACGATTTTTCAAAGATTTAGTATATAGAGTGCAGCTGTGTTTGCGCACACTTGAACACTATAATGTGTCTAGCGCTGAAAGCTAACCTACAAATAACGTAACCCTGTGGTACAATGATCGGTGATTCAACAACCTCTGTAAAATCCTTTACTTATTCAACGCGAAAGTATTTTAATATATTAATATTTTATGTGTTTATTCTGCTTCACTGTAACCTATTGATCCCTCCCGACCACTAGCTTGCAAATAACTTTCTGATGCCCTCACAGAACCGAAGTCCGAGAAGTCCGGGAACTGAAATTCAGAGCGATAGTTGCACAAAACTTCCCAAAAAAACTTAAGTTACTAACCTAACCACGGCCGGTTCGTCTGTGCCAGCGAAGTGTCATTGAACTCCAATTCTCTGATAACATATTTTATGAGGCATCTATCCCTCAACACTACTGCAGTAGAAGATTTGACTCCTTTTGGGATTCCGTTTGTACTCAGTATAGCAGTACCCGGGGCGGATCAGCTCTAAATCCACCCCGTCTGGTGACTGATGTACACACGACGCGTTAGCCTGTGGTCCCAGGGCACAAGCAGTCGTGTCGTCGTCACCGAGAGGCCCCGGTATTCTTAAATACCGACTCTCAGGAGGAAGGCATGTGCGGCTTGTCGTTGCCACTCGCTGCCGTCTAACCACGGCCGGTCCGTCCGCGCCAGCGAAGTCTCATTGAACTCTGATTTCTCTGATTTTTTCCATGAATTCCTCCTTCAGCGACCGCTCTGAGCCGAGGTCCTAGTCCCTTAACGGCGCCTCTTGCGCTGTTGGCTCTATTTGTAGTTTGATAGAATTGGAGCCTTGCTCGCCTTTATAGTAAATTATAGTAAAGTTGAAAAAGTGTCGTGGCTGACTAAATTAACGTTAGTCCGAAAAAAAAATCCTACTGAACAGATTGTTTTATATCTAAATTGTTTCATTGTTTTCAGGAAGCAAAAGAGGCCCTCAACAAGCCGAACAATGACTCGGACGCGCTGGAGTCGGTTCTCTCCTACATCGGGGAGATGGGGCGATACCAGAAGCTTCTATTCATCGCCATGTTGCCTTTGGGCTTCTTCTTCGCATACGTGTACTTTGTGCAGATGTTCATAGCTGCAACGCCGCAGCGGCACTGGTGTAAAGTGCCGGAGTTGGAACATTTGTCTTTGGAAGCAAGGTGAGGGCAGCAAATTATTTTAACACAAGAAATTTTGGCACCTTAGCCCGTAAGGCTAAGGTGGAAAAGGCAGTGGAGCGGAGATTTTATGAAATAGGTAACTCTGAAGAAGCGACAACCTCCGTAGCGTAGCGGTATTTGGCTCGCTTTAAATCTTGAAGGTCGTGGGTTCGATCCCCACACCGGACAGAAAATCTTTGTGTAAATTCGAAGATTTCTGTCCGGGTCTGGCTAGTTGAGGAACTACCCTCCGTGCTTCGGAAAAGCACGTTAAGCCGTTGGTCCCGATTATTATAAAATCATCTATAATAATCGTATAGCAAGGCACGGGCAGCAGCGTTTCCTTGGGTGGTACAACATGCCAAACGCCTGCCAAGCGGGTGACTATGGCAATGACCTTCCCTCGGGAGGATGTATGTTCTATGTTCAGCAGTGGACGTTATACGGGCTGATGATGATGAACTCTGAAGAAGTGCAGAGATTTTAACGGTACCTAGTAGATTTTATACTTCCTTCACATTTCCGCTCCTATAGTCGTAATCACAAACAACGCAATAACCTACCTTTAAGTATTTTCTTAGGATTATTCTCACTCTGGGCCGGATTGCTCATACACCCGACCCCCGCCAACGGCGGATCGAAGGAGTGTCCGGGAGGTTTTAGTGGTGTAGGGTCCTCTCCTCGTGGTATGACTTTAGCATACCACGCTATGGAGAGGGCGAGTCCCACATATCCCACCGTCAGCGCGCGAATACGCTGCAGCGGTGGTGGGAATGCGTCAATGCATTTCCGCACGGAAAACAAAAAAAAAAGTATTATTCTTACTCTAGCGTCGTAGCCTTTATTGCTATGGTAATCATTAAACTGAAACATGATAATACCAAGTCAACCCGTGTTGTTCTTGAATTTGAAAGTACCTAGTGAAATACACTCATACATCTCTAGGTATACAAATATATAAAATAAGAGTGTGTATGTTTGTAATATTAAAATAACCGCTTTTTACTATATGCATAGCAATGTAAGTATACAACAAAATTAAATTTTTGGCCGTCTGTTTGTTCCGGCTAATCTCTAAAAGGCAGGACCGATTTTGACGGGACGTTCATGGGAACATTTCTGATGTAGTAAGAAGTAGGAAACTTAGGCTACTTCTATTTTAGGAAAAATCTTAAATTATTTATTCCACGCGAATTAATTTGTGAGCACAGCTAATTGACAATAAAGAACATTTTCTGCAAATATTTTTGAAAATCAGCACTGTTTTCATTTTACCTACTTGCGAGTTTGTAACGTTCTAATACGTTTCAAAATTTGAATATTCCTATGTAGGTAGGTATATGTAATACATAATTATGATAAGATAAATAGATCATTTAAATAAATTAAATCTGTCAAACTGGATTTTGATAAAACAATAATTACTTAGCTTATCTTGATGACTTGCATAGCAACACGTCCCTGGGTGATTATATTTTTAACGATATTTTATTCATCATCATTGTCATCATCATCATCAGTTTTATATTGTAACACACAAGGAAACACTGCTGCCCGTTATGTACCTGATATACTATTATTATAGATGACGTAATAACAATCGGGACCAACGGCTTAACGTGCTCTCCGAGGGACGGAGGGTAGTCCCTCAACCAACCAGACCCGGAAAGAAATCCTAGAAATTACACAAAGATTTCCTGTCCGGCGTGGGGATCGAACCGACGACCTCCTAGGTTCAAAGCGCATCAAATACGGCTACGCTACGGAGGTTGTCCGAATATGAATATTTTATTCAAATTAGTAAACTAATAAGGTATACTGTATACAAACGTCTCGGAGATCATTGTTTAAATCTAAGATACCTACGATTCACACCCGTATCGGAACGGCCGGATCCGTACGTGTCCGTCGGTACCGTATGCTAACTGTGGAAACCGTCCACGTCCCAAGTGGCGTAGCTAGGTAATCAAGGGTCTTGGGCCAGAAAAACTAGTGCTCTTAAACTGTTTAGGTTTCTTCAATTTATATGTACTTATGTTACTGTAAAAGCTCGAACTACGGCAAATCCTAAAATTTTCCAGTATCTATAAATTAAGATTTACCAACTATTAATGATTAAAGTCCAAACAGATTAGCGATTCGAACTTTTACCGCCATTCACTTGGTAAATCTTAACATAACCTAACCTATGCTAGGATGTACTAAATTCTAATGGTAGAAGCCCTAAAATATCGTTCCATTTTCATTAATCCTTACTTACACCAACTCATGTCGGTAAATCCTAAGACTTACTCATAAATCTTAGGATTTACCGTAGTTAGAACTTTTACAGTAATATAAAAGTATACATATTTCAAAAATGCATTAAGGTGGAAGAATTGCTAATAAAGTTTAGCTAATTGCTAATAAAGCCCTTCCTGGGCGCTGGGGCACTGCCCCACCCAGCCCTTCGGTTAGACCTACGGTTCCATGAGACGAGGTGTGTCTATCCTTACTAAAATTATAAACGTGAAAGTGTGTGTATTAGTGGATGGATGGATGTCAGTTACTAACTAACGCAAAAGCTATTTAAAAAAAATTGATGAAATTTTGCACGGGCATAGTTTATAAACTGTATTAACATATCGATTACAAAATGTATCTATGTATACCACCCTACGATCCTTTTGAGCGAAGAAGCAGGAGAAAAGTTCTATGCGGGGAATGCCGCCGGGAACAGTTGGCATCCATATAAAAAAGCGACTTTCAATATTGCATCAGACTGTCTTTTTTATCACAATCTTATCTGATATGTTAGTATATATTATATACTGTATAAAAGTCAATATCTTTGATTGTGGTTGCTATCGGCTATCGGTTATCAAAATATAGCAATCGAAGTACTCGTAGATTCAAAGGCCATTGTATGCCTTTGAATCTGTTGTAGCCATTAATAGGGTCAAATTAAGTACTTATATATTGATTTACTTTGAAGGCTGTCCATATGCAGTAGGTTATAGTGACAAGGTTGTGGACGGCATAATAGTGCAAGGGGAGCCTTTATTTGTTTTATATTTTTATATAAGCACATTTTTTATTTTATACACACAATAAATTCTAAAAGTACCTATTTGCTGTTTATAGCGGCAACAGAAATACATAATTTGTGAAAATTTCAACTGTCTAGCTATCGCAGTTCTTGAGCCTAAAGGTGCAAGTTGGAAGCGGGCGACGTGAGGCGGCGGCGGACGACGTGTCGCGGTGACACTAGGTACTGGTTTGTATGTATTTCTATGAAATTCCCTTCGCAGTTACCGACATGAAGCTAGCGCCGCGTTTCATAGAAATGCATACAACCCAGTAGTGTCGCCGCGACACGTCGTCCGCCGCCGCTTCACGTCACGTCATTTCCAACTTGCACCTTTAGTAGTGAAGTCTTAGTAATAGTGTCCCGTTTTTACCCTTCGGGTACAAAGGGTAAAAACTAGTTATTTAGCTTCCTAAATTTCTTATAAAGTGTCCTTTTCGTAGACGAAACCTGTCAGCTCCACCTGCAACAGACAGTTGGGAATGGGATCGATGCTTCACGTACGACACCAACTGGACCCAGGTGTTGGAGACAATGCTGCCCCCCTCGAATGACACGCCGCTGATCCCGTGCCAACATGGATGGGATTTCGAGTTCACTGATATACCTTATGCCACCATAGTTAGTGAGGTATGTATGTTGTACTGATTTTAACAATACATATCCAGCATCACCATGACCAGGGATAACACGAATATGCTTTTTAAGTACTTAACTTTAAGCAGTCCAATGGCTAGGTTGTGGGAATTGTGATCTTGTGGTCGCCGGTTCGATCCCCACACATTGCACTACCGACGTGAACCCACTCCTAACACAAGCACTTAAGCTTAGCACGAGTGGTTAACAAAAAGACTAAAAGAATACAAAACTCTGCTGGTAATCTTAAAAAGAAACTTGTTTGAAAACGGCTGATTTCAATAATTGGCCGGAATTAATGCGGCTGAATGAAAAACCATAAGTTTTTCAACACGGCTAGCCGTAATGTTATACAGCGATTAAGTAGCTGCGTTTAACACCATTGGTTTAGGTTTACGGCTAGCCGCATGTAATGCGGCGGTTTTAACGTTCTGGCTGCGGCAGATATACAACCTGATAGTGACGAATGGTATAGGAAAATGTGTTTCGTTCCACATGACCGCGACACGTGTTGGTGTCATCACGAAAATCTCAACTAAAATTTCGAAAACCAAATCTTGACCTGCGGATAAAAGACCAGCATTTACATATGATGTATTCTTACAGAGAGAATGGGTTTGCGAAAAAGCGTCGAACGTGCCAACGGCGCAGGCTGTGTTCTTCGTCGGTGCGTTAGTAGGTGGCGTACTATTTGGCTGGATAGCTGATAACTTCGGAAGAGTACCAGCACTCGTTGGTAAGTCTAACCAATATCTTATTTGAAAAACTTATTTATTTTGTAGATTTTTGTTCCAAACAGAGAAATGATATATCAAAACTGGTATATCATTTCTATGTCTCTCATTCTCTTAAAAACATGTTTTTTTTTCATATTAGTCATTTGTTTATTGATTAGTTTATTGATTTTCATCGCATTTCAATATTTTTCGTCATCATGGATACGTTAAAAATTCGAGGAATTATGGAATATGAGTACCGCCGTGGCAGCAACGCGGCACAATCAGCACGCAGCATCAACGACGTTTACGGAGCTAACACTACAAACCAACGCACCACCCGTTATTGGTTTGCTCGCGTCCGTTCTGGAAATTTCGACCTGAAAAATGAACCTCGCGGTCGTCCGAAGACTTTGGTCGACAATGACGAATTAAAGGCGATTGTGGAAGCTGATGATACACAAACTTCGACTGAATTAGCAGCAGCTTTCGACGTTAGCGTCAAAACAATATTGGTCCATTTGCGTCAAATTGGCAAGGTAAAAAAGCTTGACAAATGGGTGCCCCACGAACTCAATGATCGCCAGCGCGAAGTACGCGTCGAGACGTGCCTTGCATTGCTCAACAGACACACAAATGAAGGAATTTTGAACCGCATTGTAACCTGCGATAAAAATGGATTCTGTTTGATAACCGCAAGCACTTAGCAAGTTGGTTGGATCCTGGTTCAGCACCTAAACAATGCCCTAAACGAAAACGTACCCCTACAAAAGTGATGGTCACTGTTTGGTGGTCTAGCGCCGGTGTGATTTATCACAGCTTCTTTCTAAACGGGGTGAGCATTACTGCAGATGTGTACTGTGAAGAACTGAACACAATGATGGAGAAGCTGGCACATCTCCAACCAGCATTGGTCAATCGCTCGTCTCCACTGCTCCTGCACGACAACGCGCGACCTCATACTGCACAGCAGACGGTCTCCAAGTTGCAAGAACTGGGGTTGGAAGCTCTCCGTCATCCGCCCTACTCACCAGACCTTGCGCCTACAGACTACTACTTTTTCCAAAATTTGGATAACGTCTTGGCGGGAAAAAAATTCAATGCCCGAGAGGCAGTACAAAATGCCTTTGAAGAATTTGTTTCCTCCCGTCCAGCTGATTTCTTTAAGAAGGGCATCAATAAACTGCCACTGCGTTGGCAAAGATGCATTGATTGCATGGGTGATTACTTCGATTAATACAAATAAAAAATAAAATACATGAAAAAAATTCGTTAAAATGTTATCATACAAAACGGCAATTTCATAGGTAAAGACCTATTAATAAGTATTGCTCATCCATAGTTAAGTTCTCATATAGGAATTTGATTTAAGCCGAAAGGAATGTTTAATAATAAAAAACAACTTGTTAGAAATGTTGAGAAACGATAAGGTAAATATTTACATTATTAACTGATAACAAGAAATCTTTGTGTAAATTATAAGATTTCCTTCCGAGTCTGGATGGTTGAGAGACTACCCTCCGTGACTCGGAAAGCACGTTAAGCCGTTGGTCCCGATTGTTATAACATAATCTATGACAATCGTATAAAAAAACAAAAAAAAAACTAGAATCACTACATAGTATAAGACAAAGTCGCTTCCCGCTGTCGGTCCGTCCCTATGTATGATCTTTAAAACTACGCAACAAATTTTGATGCGGTTTTTTTAATAGATAGAGGGATTCAAGAAGATGGTTTATATGTACTCTTTACTCCAGTGGCACCCTGAGCGTTGGTCCTAACCCCTTAAGGGTGCCCTCAGGTGGATGTCGCTTAAACTTTGGCCGCATTCTTTGAAGTTACTTTTAATTTTAGACCAATTACCTTTAAGGCATCTTACTATACCTAATGTGTACATTTGTCATTTATCGCTCGACAGACGGACAGACTGATTAAAAATTCTGTAAGATCAAATAATTATAACAATGTTTTTAGCTACTTAAGTGATACTTTAGTGATGTAGTCTTATACAGTGTAATTTTGACAAGTACAAGTATATGTAAATACCTAAGTGCTGAATAAATTTCATTATTTCATTATTTCATTGTATGAGACATCAGCATTGCACTAGTTCGAAGCCGGGGCGGGTCGCTAGTAAAAAAATAAAATAAACTATACCTACAAACTACTACTACTACTCTTTATATCTTAGTACAGATAATCGTTAAAAGATAAACTTATTTATTAGTAAACAAATGTTGTCATTATGATTGTATTTGTCTTATGATAAGTACGATCGCTCACGACAATCTCCGTAGCGTAGCGGTATTTGGCTTGCTTTAAATCTCGGAGGTCGTGGGTTCGATCCCCACTCCGGACAAGATATCTTTGTGTAAATTCTAAGATTTCTTTCCGGGTCTGGTTGGTTGAGGGACTACCCTCCGTGCCTCGGAAAGCACGTTAAGCCGTTGGTCCCGATTATTATAACATCCTTACTAATATTATAAATGTGAAAGTAACTCTGTCTGTCTGTCTGTCTGTCTGTTACGCAATCACGCCTTAACTACTAAAGCGATTTAAATTAAATTTGGTACAGATATAGTCTAGAGCCTGAGGCTATATTTTATTATGAATTTCCCACGGGAACGGGAGTTACGCGGGTGAAACCGCGTGCGGGAAGCTAGTCATCTATAATAATCGTATATCAAGGAACGTGCAGCAGCGTTTTTTTGTGTTGTACAACATATTACTGCGGTTACCAACCCGCCTGCCAAGCGTGGTGACTATGGCAAATACCCTCCCTCGGGAGGAGGCCCATGTTCAGCAGTGGACGTTATACGGGCTGATGATGAAGTACGATCGATTGGCCTACACCAGAGGGTCTCAAACTTTTCAGAACCTCTGGTGTGGTTTTCCAGGGTCAACATCATAAAGGTACACTTACGGTGGGCCCTTTGTTGTTCATTTTCTATCATATTATGTACAATCAACAAAAGAGATAGGATCATACCTACATTGTGAATAGGTTTGCCACCTTCTTTTTTGGTTTAAATAGTACTTTTTACAAAAAGTTGCAAAATATATAGTACTTTTGGGAAATGCAGGAAAAAAAATAATACCTACACATTTATTTTTCATCATTATTTATTTTTCCATGTGTATTTGTTATTAGGTACTTTTTGCTTTGGCCATCAAGGTATTTTTATTTTTAAAATAAACATGTTTGATATATATTAAAATAAATCAACAACGCATTTTTTTCATATGCCGCGTTGAGTGTGCGTTTAAAATTTTAAATAGGGGTTAAATTTGGATGAGCGAAAAAATATAGTACTTTTTGTACTTATTTTTTTTTTATAACATATAGTACATTTGACTGAAATATAGTACGATACTATATAAGTACGGGAGGCAACCCTAATTGTGAAACGCATTTTAAATTTAAATGTCCACGTTTATGAGATGAGTTTACTAATAAGTATTTGTACATAACTAGCAGCGAACTCTTCGCCCATAAATAATTGCCGGCTGTCGTAGTGACATAAACATATTATTTAATTACATTATTTGATACTGACGGTGCAAACCTATTTCTTTAGTTGACTGTACATGCCTACAACGTTTTATCCCGTAGACTCTCGTCGAGTCCCCCGTGCAGCCCGGGGTCCATCCTTTTTTATTTTCCGGGGGGAAATGCATTTACGCATTCCCACCGCCGCTGCAGCGTATTCGCGCGCTGGCGGTAGGATATGTGGGACTCGCCATCTTAGCGTGGTATGCTAACTCATACCAAGAGAAGAGAACCCTACACCACTAAAACCCCCCGGACACTCCTTGGATCCGCCGTTGGCAGGGGCCGGGTACGCAAGAAGCAATCCGGCCCCGGGGGTCCACTTTGAGAATCACTAATCTACACTCTACATAATCAAAAAAAGTTTTCATTTTTTTATGAGAACAAATTTAATTTGAAATTCCTATTTCAGGTTGCAATCTAATAGGTGCGATTGGTGGAATAGCAACAATCTTCACTACAGACGTGTGGGACTTCGTGTTGTGTCGGTTCCTCGTGGGAATGTCATTCGACAACGTGTTTATGATGATGTACATATTAGGTACGTTCACTTTAAATTGAACGTAATGTTTCTTCAATAAATGCATGCATGCATTGTTAATATATCGTCGGCTTATTGCAAGAAGTCATTAAGTGACATATTCACTATTCTGAGATAAACGGTATTTTAGTTCGATTTAAGTATTTTAATTATTTTCTATTTAATAAATAACTATTATGCGTACACGTAAGCTCAGACGTGCACGTACCACTGAGTTGTAATGTATGGAACCGTATGAGACAGGACACACCGCTTGCGTAACGTAGACATGCGCGTGCGGTGTGCCCTGTGTCATAGGTACAGTTCCTATTTTATATATCTCTATATTGAAATTTAAATCTCCAGTGCTAGAATACGTGGGGCCCCGCTACCGCACCGCAGTAGCAAACATGTCCATCGCCCTGTACTTCGGAGCGGGTGCCGTAAGTCTGCCCTGGATTGCTCTGTGGCTCAAAGACTGGCGGATGCTCATCTGGGTCACTTCGATGCCGATGTTCCTCGTCCTTTTGATGCCGCTGTGCGTCCCGGAAAGTGCCAGGTATGAATACTCTACTGGTGAACATGGCCCTCCACCTGAGGTAGATTTGCCATAGTCTTTCGCCCTCCCGATCCTTATTTTGCTAAGAACCTTCCGATGACCCGAAGTCCAAGAGGCCAGCGAACTGTAAAGTAGAGCGACAGTTGCACAAAGCTCCCCTAAAAAAAACTAAAAGCTATAATCCCTCAATCTCCCCGTCAGCGACCGCCCTGAATCGAAGTCCAAGTCCCACAACTCTTCCGCACGTTACATTACCGGGCATAAGCCCGATGAAGTAGCAAAAGGCAAAAGCCTCAGGCAGGGCTAACAAATGTGCGTCCGAAAAAAAAAAGGCCATAGTCTTCATGCTTGGCAGGCGGAATAGTGACCGCAGTTGTGATTATGTTCTGTCACAATGGAACAACAATTCTGCTTATTCCCTGATATACAATAGTCATACAAGTTGTATGTATGATGAAACGTGACCAACGGCTTAACGTGCTTTCCAAGGCATGGAGTTTAGTCCTTCGACCAACCAGACAGTACATCACACCGGAAAAAAATCTCAGATTTTACAAACAGATTTCTTGTCCGGCGTCGGGATCGGCTTAAAGCGAAACTTATACTGCGGTAATGCAATTTGTAGCATTCTACTATTGTCAAAATATTACTTAGTATAATCTAATATCCAAAAATTTAATTATAATATGCCATTAGTTTTATATCCTAAATATTAATGACATCTATTTATTTAAGATGGTTGCTGACCCGTGGCCGGGTCAACCAAGCGGTGGAGGTGCTTAGGAAGTTTGAGAAAATCAACAAGTCCAAAGTACCCGATGACGTTATGGACGAGTTTATAGTAAGTATGAGTATATTTATTATCAACAAATGATCAAGTACATTAAAACTATTCCGCTAGGCCGCTACCCGCAGGCAAGGTGCCCGAAACTCTGGCTACATAAGTGGATAAAATATGTCTTCTGATCTGACAGACCTGTGTGAAATACCTACCTTTTTGTAAGAGCTAAACCAAACTATCTTCTAGAGAAATCGTATGCCTTAATATAGTTTCTCCAAGTCTATTCATGGTATAATAGGTGACCAATATGGTTCTATGATCTCATCATCAGCCCGTATAAAGTCCTCTGCTAAACAAGGGGCTCCTCCCGAGGCAGGCTGTTTACCATAAGCCCAATCATCGGCGTGCGACCATCTTGGCCACAGCAGCCGTGGCACAGATGGTCGCCCGAATACGCCGTTTGGGCCTGCAGGTGGCGCTCGGTAAAACCGAGGCCCTTGCTTTTCATGGGTCACGGCGAGCGGCACCTGCAGGAGCCTACCTCATTGTGGGAAGAGAGTCCATTGCTGTCGCTATCTAGGCATAGTCCTCGACAGCAGATGGAGCTTCGGGGCCAATTTCCAGCAGCTGGCCCCGAAGCTGGTGGCGGCGGCGGGTGCTCTTGGCCGGCTTTTGTCGAATCACGGTAGACCCGGGAGCACCTGCCGCAAGCTGTACGCCGGAGTGATCCGCTCCATGGCGCTCTACGGCGCTCCCATTTGGGTCGACGCCCTGAAGAGGCGAAACATGGCCCTACTGCGACTTCCACAGCGGGTTATGGCTATAAGGGCGTCCCGCGCCTACCGCAGCGGAGGTTCTGGCCGCTTCCCCTTCCCGGACGGTGTTGCACGGTGGCGGACTGAGGTCCGTCGCCAAACGTCCGGGCGTCCCTATAATTGGGCAAATGGGCCACTGTAAGTGTGGCCCAGGAGATCCCGCGTTGTCATACTGACCGCGGGTGCCGTCGGGGGGCCGGATTGCTTATGCGTACCCGGCCGCCGCCAACGGCGGACCGAAGGAGTATCCGGGGGGTTTAAAAAAAAAAGGCTGTTTGCCATAAACACACCGTTAGCCAGATGTGTTGCTGACTGCAGCATTATGTTGCAACCCCCTGTGTTACAACATAATGCTGCAGTTCCCTCGCATACGATTGTTATAGATGTACAAATCGGGATCAATGGCTTTAGGAAAAACGGAAAGCTCGTACTTCCGAGACATGGAGTTTATTCCCTCCAACCACCAGACCCAGGCAGAAATCTTAGAATTTACACGAAGATTTCTTGTCTGGTGTGGGGATCAGACCCACGACCTCCGAGACTTAACGTGTCACTTATACAGCTAAACCACAGTGATTGTCCACAAATACTATCACGCCATAAAGACTGATAGGAAAATCCTACTAATATTATAAACGCGAAAGTTTGTAATTATGGAGGAAAGGATGGTTGGATGTTTGTTACACTTTCACGCCAAAACTACTGAACGGAATTGGCTGAAATTTTGCACCGGTATTAGTTATACGCTCCGACCCACCGGAGCAGAGTAACGCGGGTAAAACCGCGGAGCGCAGCTAGTGTGTTATAAATTCAATACTAACGTTTTAATTTGTAAACCCAGGTTTCAGCCAACCAAACCAAACAAGAGCGAGAATCTCTCCTAGTGCTGATGAGAAGCCCTTGGCTCCGATTGACTATGGTGCTCATGATAGTGGTGTACATGGGGTGCGCCATCATCTTCGACGGCCTGGTGCGAATGTCTGAAGCCTTCGGACTGGATTTCTTCATCCAGTTCACTCTCACCTCAGCGACGGAGATACCTTCGATTACGCTGCTGGCTTTTGTATTAGATAGGTAAGACTTATTTATTGCTGAAATAGTAAAAAATATAAGATAGAAGTGTAGTTACTATTGGTTAATTTTTTATCACATGCTTTTTGATAAGAGCAGTGTTACTATTTACTTCCACATATTTTTAATTCGTACTCAATTGGAGACTATGGTCGAATACAGCGTTGCCAGGCCTCCAGATAAAACCGGACATATATCAGAATGTTGGGCCACAAAAGGGATGAATGAAAGGCAATTGCATGCAGCTAAGATGAGAATGCTGAGATGGATGTGTGGTGTTACACGAATGGATAAAATAAGAAATGAGTATTAAGAGGAAATCTAAAAGTGGGACAGGTAACTGAAAAGTTGTGTGAAAACCGGTTGTCATGGTATGGGCATGTGTTAAAGAGAATGAATGATGGTCCGTACATATAGAGAGACTAACTAGTAAAATTTATAGCGCGAATTAGTGTTGCCTATCGTTAGTCGATATCGATAGTTGACGTCAAATGAATAGTATCGATAGTATCGATATTAGTGATAGTATCGATACTATCGAGGACCAATGTGTGTTTAGGAGCAATACTATCGATAGTATTGCTCCTAAACATGGGTTGGTCTTCGATAGTATCGATAGCTTTACAAACTATCGATAGTATTGATAGTTTTGATCATTTAATGCAACGATACTATCAATAATATCGATAGTATCGATAGTATTACTTTCAAAATATCGATTCTATCGATACTATCGATAGTATTATAATGTAATAGTATCGATACTATCGATACTATTGCTTCCAATCAATAGTATTAGTTAATTTATGATATCGATAGTATCGATACTATCGATAGCACTATCGATATTGCTACTATTTTTCGAGGTCACCTATCGATAGCGAAACTATCGATAGTTGGGCAACTCTAGCGCGAATGTGAACGGAAGTGTTGGAAGAGCGGACATTCCACGTTCAAATCGATGTCGTTCTTAAGAAAGACCAGGTTAAAAGTACCTTTAACCGAAGGACATACATAAGGGGATTAATGAATGTAAAAGAGGCGAAAGTGTTATGTTTAGATCGTAGCAAGTAGAACTACTGCCTAGCCCTATGGAAAAGAGGCGTGAATGTATGTTAATACTGAGAAACAAAAACCTGAATACCTGTTCGACCGTTTTACCCAAATTTCCGGCCAATCTGGCTGGTCGCGGTGGGCGCTGGTGCGGTTTTTAGCTTTGGCGACCTGGAAACCTTTGTAGAATATACCTATGGGAGAGCTACACGAGGAAAGGTTTTGATTGTATATTAGCTTAGGGTTTAGCTTAAGCTAATGCAATAAATAGGATTCTTTTTTATTTTTCAGGTGGGGACGCAGGAATTTGACTGTCTATCCCTTGGGCATAGCTAGTATTTTAATTCTCGTAGCTATATGGGTTCCTAAAGGTACGTATCTAAACCTACAATTTTGTATGCGCATAAAATTTTATAATATTATAAATTACGTTCGCGACATTTTTTAAGTTTAGTACTGTGTTAATACTTACCAAGAAGTTAAACTCGCCTTTCTTCATCATCTTTAAACGAGCTTCTATAAAGAATTTAATAAACAAATTAGACTCGTGTCCTAATTCATAAAAAAAGGATTCCTCCGAGTTTCTTGCCAGTTCTTCTCAGAGTAGAAAAAGGACGCATCATTAAAACATAATTAAAAATATTTTAAATGTGTATATATGAATAAAGCTTCTTTTAGTTTGTGTTTGAGGTATTAGTAGGTATTCTCAAACACAAACTAAAAGAAGCTTTGCTTATGAAGTTTTTGCAGAAAAAATCAAAACAAGATCCTTAGCAAAATTAGGACAATTTCAGCAATAATTTTGTCACGTGGTCCCTTCCCTCAGGAATCCCTCAAGCGGGTCTGGCGATCACGGCCCGGTTCTGCATCAACATGTGCTACAACGCGGTGATCCAGTGGGCCACGGAGCTGCTGCCCACGCCCGTGCGCGCCTCGGGCTCCTCCACCCTGCACATGACGGGCTACGCGGCCGCCTTCATGTCGCCCTACATTGTGTACTCAGTAAGTGCGCCAATTAAGATTGCTTTCAGAAGTATTTGTAGCTACATGCGACAACTACAACACCGCTCAAATAACAAGTATACGAGCAGCGCCATCTAGCACTTAGCATCTGAACTAACCTGTATCGCGCAATACAAGTTCGCAAGTCAAATAGAACATTATACAAGTTCCGAACAGTAACAAGTAGCCACCGGGCATACCATCTGGCCCGGCAAAAGAAGAAGAAGATCTTCATAAAGTAGAGAAACATCACCTCCAACAACCGTTCCTCTACATATTATGTATATTCTTCCTCTAAGATTCAAGAAGGATTCATCTTAGTTGCCACGTCCTGAACTGCTGGTAATAGAAGTGGACCCATTATCTATATATCATTATTAAGTTTGTTTGTTTAAACGCTATCGCTGGAATGTAAAAATCGACTGGTTCCGATTTAAAACGTTTCCGATTTTAATTATGAAGGAGAAACATAAATATTTTCATCTGTATATTTCAACTTGAAGTTCAAATATATTCTTTATTGGGAGGCAAAAGAGCTCACCCTAAACCAGTTCGTTACCAGTAGGACTGATAACTCTAATGGCCCAAAATATAAAATATAAAAATCGAAAAAGTATAATAAATAGTTACGCGTTTGTTTCAACACTTTCAACGATCAGAGGATTGAGAAATCAATGAATTTCCCACATAGTATATTATACATTATGTCACCTCAACAGGAATGCATATGGACGGGGCTGCCACTAATGATCCTGGGCCTGATAGGAGTCGTCTGTGCGGGCCTAACCCTCATGCTGCCAGAGACAAACGGCCGGCCTATGCCGCAGACCATGGCTGATGGGGAGAAGATTGTCAGAGGAGGCATGATTTGCGGGTAAGTTGTTATTCCTCTATATTCTTATGAATATGCCTTATAGAAAACACAAACAGGAGATACAGTCAGTGAACGTCGCACTTTAGGTACCTATTGAACAAACTATTTTCATACATTCCTTAAAGTTTATTCAATGCGAACCATATAAAGTTTTTGACAGGAGATTTCCACAAGGCTCAAGGCCTTTCCCACGATTTTGACTTAATATAGGTTTATTATGGACTCATACATAAACAAGTAAATTAACAAATAAAAAAGCAATTTAAACACCTCATATGCGAATGTTTCCTTAATGTTCATATATCCTTTTTTTTTCAGAAAACCCGAAGAGGTTGAAGATATGGATTGGGAGCTCAAGAATAAGAAGAATGTCGCTTAGCCCAATCAACCTCGACATCAAGTCGCAAGAATATCAATAGTGGAAAATTCTTTCCTGAAATTCTACAGTTACCAATATGTACTTAAAGGTGTTCTAAATGCGTTGTTTATGTTAGATGACAAACGCAAAGATTATTCCAAGCAAAAGGTGCATGGTTTGTTAAGACCTGTAAATGGTTCACAAATTTTAATATAGATTAATGTAGAATATTTTGGAGAAAGGTATAGAAGCTAGCTTTTGTCCTGTTTAAAACTGTGGGGCGTAGTCTAAAATATATATATATCGCTTTTAGAAGGTAACTCTATAAACTATAATAAAGAAGGCGTTTCGTTAATTCTTCTTCGGTGTGTGTGTTACACACACACATAGCAGTAATAATACGCATCCCCACATAGGTACCTTTCAAAACTCTACTTAAAAGCAAAACAACAGTGATTATTTGGGTATGTTAAATACAGAGGACCTCCGGTAATCCGACAAACTCTCTGCTATACTGTCGGTTTATCAAATATTATACCTCCTGTTGTTCTTTTTGAAAAAAGTACCTACTAGGCAAGTAATCCGACAAATAACATATATCCACACTGCACTATAAATTGTAGGTATGTCGAATTTAGGATATCAAATAACACAATTGCGGGAAAAGAGTAAATTGTAAAATTAACAGAAACAATGAAAAATTAAAGAAGCCAAGACTCATCGAGCAAAATGCATCACGCATTCGATATTGACGGTGCGAAATAATTACGACACATTAAAACGCGCATTTAGGAAGATTTTCCAACTTATACGAACAATCGAGTCAAGTTATAGGCATGTCGGATTACAGGGGGTGCCGGATAAGTAAGGGGCCGGATTATGTTTCAGAACTCTACTTAAAAACAAAAACTTCACAAAAATATCTTAGTTAATATACTTAAAGATTTTTTGACACTTGAAGCTGTCATGCGAAAGGTTGTGCACGAGTTTAAGCTTGTATTATATTAACATGTGCCTTGTTTGCGCCTCTATATTTTGAATAAAAACTCGAATGGTGATTATGTAACAGTATTTAATGACCAATAAGAAGTTAAAAAGTATGAATAAGTATCTATACAACTGCGTAATATTTCAAGAAGGCCTCATACCGTAGACCGGGAGATACTCACACAAAATACTGGGTCATTTGTACCAGTACTATGGCGGTTATTTAGGGGTCTAATTACGTAATGATATAAAGAAAAAATATGATCATAGCGCTGGTACCGGTGGTACCGCTGGTATCATACTTTCTCATCATAATTTTAAACTCTCCCACTTGACTGCACTGGTTGCTTGGCGGGTACGATAGTTGCTTCTGAAACCTGGGTTCGATTTCCACCCTGGACAATTATATGTTTTTAAAATAGCCTGAGACACAGGATATATTACCTTAGTTATCAAAAACAAATAATTGACGGAGTTATAAGAAATATAATTAACATTTTTTTATGTAAAAGGAGTGCCTATTGCCATCGTTTTGTGATATAAATATTTTTTTTTTTTTATTAAGATTAAGCTTCCAACTAGTAGCATGATTCGCTTAAGAATAAATATAAACTTTAATGACAATAGGAATAAAGTTAAATTGATAATATAATTATGGATACATATCATAGATAGGATATTCTGATTAATTTGCTCAGAATAATTTGGACACTTTCTACCTAATTATGTCTGTATTTATAACATTCCGAGGTATTTGAAAACAATAAATGACCTACTAATCTGAACTAAAAACACAAAATATCTACCGAAAATTATGCACAATATGCAAGAAGGAAAAATGCTGCAAATTTGCCTGCGCGACGACGACAGTGCAAAAAGGCAAAATGTGTCTAATGCATCCCAGAATTTAGACACATTTTTGAACGGTATTAGATATTTTGTGTATATTGTACTTTTAGCTTAGAAACTATGGTCAGTTGATATGTTGAATTTTCGTTACATTATTAATTAATAACTAAATGTTAAGAAGTAGGTACAATGTACTGTGATATTGAAATCAATTGTGTAGGTTCGATATAAAAGATGTAATTATGCTGTCTGTAATTAAAAAGGGAAATAATTGTCGACCACCATTGTGGGCTGTTAGGGATCCGAGTGTAATAGTATTAAATGTTGTAAGTATTAATTAATTAAATAAACAATAATTTTATAATAGTGTACATAATAAAATATTTTACTAAACTTGTGTTGTTTATGTTTTATACATCGATGTAGGTTAATTAAAATTGAATATATTTTAAATATTGCTTAATAAATATAATGACTACACATCAATAGTTATTTGTTATACAAGATTGCAAAGTTGCTTTTTAACCGCTTGTTCAATTTTGATGACCGAGCAAGCGAAGGATTCTAAAATTGAATCACGAGCGCAGCGAGTGATTCAAAATTAGAATCCTGAGCGTTAGCGAGGGAATCAAAAGAGCACGAGGTGAAAAATCTTTGGACTCGAGTGCAACTAGGGCGTGCAAAACCGGAAGGTTTTCAAAACCGGTTTTGAATTTCGGGTTTGAGGCTCCAAAACCGGAAACCGGTGCTAGCCCCGGTTTTGGCAACAATTTTATATTGTTTTTATAGTATAATTTTAACAAGAAAACAATATTCTTAGATACCCACAAACTCTACAAATAAAATAAATTGTATGATATACCTCTTTTTAATAAACCATTTATGCCTAACAATACCAAGTAGACTACATTAATACTTTGAATAACGTATAAAATAAAGATAGACTGAGATCAAATCAATAAGTAAGTTTGTGGTACCTTTAGTAGGTAGTAACAATTAGTAGTAACAATTCTGTTAAGAATAGATTTTTTTTTAAACATACGAAACACATTCATCATCTTAAGACACTAAACACAACCTCAATTACTATACGTCTCTTTCTCTCTTTAATTAATAACTAATAACAACATTATTAAAGGATTCTTAATTGACTATAAAACGAGATCAAATTAACTGCGTAGTTATACTAATTTAAATAAACAATAATCATTTTTTCCAAGAGACCGCTGTTCTTGGTAATATGTTCTTAAGAAAAGAAGTGGATCTAACAGTTTATTGGATAGCGTACTTCTTATTTTGTTACAAAAGTACCCAGCACCCGAAAACGCCCTCTCACTCTCAACACTTCTTGGTAGTACACACATCAAATAGTTGTAAGCTTCTGTGAGATACATACCCCGATGCCCTGCGCTTTCATACATGGCTTGCTCTACCTTTATAAACCTTGCAAGATCGAAATCGGAATCAGACCGATTCTAAGGGGCTTTCCTGCATTTATCCAATTCCTTATAAAGCTGCTCTTGAAGAGTTAGCTCATCAGCTACAACTTCAGCGTTAGATGATGACGATAACGATGGCGCGGACCGCTCGGAAACAACTAGCGGGATGGTATAAGAGTCCTTGGGCTTATATTTTAGCTTCTGCAATAAATTTGTAATAGTATCAGATATTTCAGCACCATTGGATTTGGGAAACGTATTATCGTCATCTTGTGTTGAGAAGTCTTCCCAATCGTGTAAATAATGCAAGACACCAGCTAACAGGAGACGCCTTTGCTTGATACGACTTCTAAAGTTCATCGCTAGTTTGAAGCTCAAAACACTGTTTTGTTCATCAAGTTTCTTGATCATGATCATTGTTCGAAAAAAGTTGTTTAAACCAAAATGTAAATATGTAATTCAAAACCGGGAAAACCGGAGTTAACTCCGGTTTTGTCTTTCAACCCTGGTTTTCAAAAATCGGTAAATTTTGTCCGGTTTCCGGTTTTTAGCAAAACCGGAAAACCGGTTTTGCACGCCCTAAGTGCAACACGTAACTTTTCATTCCACCTCAGCGACGAAATGCGCATTATTAACAGTTTCAGTCAATTCTGTTGGCGTCAAACAAACTTCCTCGTCGCTAGAATCACTCATATTAGTTTTTTCACTTGTTTTCAAGTTTCTTGTTTTTACTTCTTCTTCTTCTTATTTAATGGCAATGTGCCGAATGACGACAATTCTGCCAATGTCAGGCGTGAAATGGAGAAACGTGTTTTAAGTAAAATTAAAGTAGAAAATCGCGAATTAATATACTAATTGTGAATCTTCTACGATGGTTAGTACACTGAAACAAAACAAACACCATAATTAAGTATAATAAATAAATATAACTTACACACAAATAAAATAATATAATAAATAAAATTATAAACACATGTTAGTAAATAATAGACATAAATAAATAAATAGTAATAATAATATTCTCAGACAAGTAGGTACTTATAATTTAATATTATTCTTACTGACAAAGGATATCAGAATTTTGAATAGATCAGGCGAGGAATAAGTAAGGAAAGCAGAAAAATTTATGGGGGTAGGAATGCTCAATTTTGACATAAGGTCATATAGGTTAAATGATAAATTATTTTTACTGCATTCAAAAAAGATGTGATCTAGAGTACCCTCATCTAAACCACACTCACAAAGTGATGAATCCCGAACCCTAATTTTGTGAAGAAAAACAGGCGAGCAACAAAAACCTAAACGCAGTCTACATATGGTTGATATAACTGTCTTGGAAACTTTCCTATATTTATGGAACCAAGGACGCAAAGAAACGGTAGGTTGAACCTCATGGAGAAATTTACCTTTAAACTTACTGGAAACATCCCAATATTCCTGCCATGAACGCAGCAATTTCCTTCTAGGAAGATTCAGTAGGTCATATGAATAAATGCAATGGAATTTGTTGTCCACAAGTTGAGATGTTGTAGAGTCTTTAGCTAATGAGTCTACCAACTCATTGCCCGTAATACCACTATGACTAGGAATCCAAACTAATTCTACTAATTTTTGCATTTCAGAACAAGACCACAAAGATTTTTTAATATCAAGAATGATGGAGCTGTGAATTTTGGATCTACTGGGATTTTGTTCTAACGCTTTTAGTGCACTTAAAGAATCTGTGAAGATCACTGCTTTATTAATTTCATGAGACTCTATAAAACGACACGCTTCTAGTAAAGCCACACATTCACCCGTGAATACTGAAGACTCCTTGGGACACCTATACTGTAGAATTATTTTTGAGTTTTGGTAGTAAACTGCAACGCCTGTGGGACCACAGTCTGATAATTTAGAAGCATCAGTGTAAAATTTATGAAAACCTGCCCATTGTTCACCAACCAATGCATTAAAAACGGAGTTTATTGGAGTAGACGTTTTTGATAAGTCAAGGTAGAAGTGAATTCGAGGTTTAAAACATAAAATAAAATACTCATAAGAAAAAACGGGTAATTTGGGGAATTTAATAATAGGAATTTCTAACCTGTGATATTCCCGGAAAGATGAAAGAATAAGAGGGGGGTCTTTTTTAAGCCAATACCTAGACTCTCTGTATATTAAGTTTAAATTCGTTAATTTTTTATTGAGAGTATGGGAGGACTGAGTAATAACTTTAGATATAAACTTAGAAGCTAAGTATTCTCTTCTAAGGGCTAAAGGAGGATCAGCACACTCAATCTGCAGAGCATTAACTGGGGACGTCTTCATGCAACCTGATATGATCCTAAGGCAATTAGTTTGGACCTTATCCAATTTAGATAATGCCCCTTTGTTGCAAGGTACCATAAGGAAACATCCATAGTCCATTTTACTGCGGATTAGGGCATTATAAATAAGTTTCATGGTATAAGGATGAGCACCCCACCAGACTCCAGCAAGTGCCTTTAAAATGGGTATACTTTTTTCACATCTCTGTACCAAATAATTTATATGAATTGACCCAGACAATCTAGAATCTAAAAATGTACCAAGAAATTTGACTTTGGTATTAACTGGAACACTTTGGTCATTAATACTAATAGAAATACGAGGAATTATTTTTTTACGAGTAAAAACAACTACAGAGCTTTTAGGGGCGGACAAACAAAGACCATGATCCGTTAACCATTGATTTAAAGAGTCCAACGAGACACAAAGCGAAGAAGCAGCAGCTTCAATGGACGCATCAATGACATATAAGGCCAAGTCATCAGCATACTGCAGGATTTGACAATTAGAATTTAAAGACTGACCAATGTCTGCAGTATACAAGTTATACAATAATGGACTCAGAACAGATCCCTGTGGCAGTCCTTTCCATGCTTGTCTCATACCACAATCTTCCCCATGGACTCTCAAAAACAGTGATCTGGAGGACAGTAAACATATGATGCATTGAACCATCTTAACCGGTATTCTCAGCTCAAGCAACTTCTGCCTGAGAATGGGAAGATGAACATTATCATATGCAGCAGACACATCTAAAAATGCACCCACCACTGATTTGTTATGAGTAAAAGCTAAACGAATGTCTGTTACTAACACTCCAATACTGTCCATGGTGCCAAGGCCTTTTCTAAATCCATACTGGGAGCTAGGAAGTAGGTTCCTAGATTCAATGATCCACTGTAGACGATTCTTAATTAAATGTTCCAGTAGTTTACCCATTACTGATGATAATGCTATAGGCCTAAGATTATTTGGATCATCAGCATGTTTGCCTGGCTTAACTAGAGGGATAAGAATTTGTGATTTCCATTGTTCTGGAACCCACCCTAAAGCATAGCAATAATTAATGAAGCCCAAAAATAATTGTTTGGACTTTGCACTTAAATTGACTATGAAAGAATATGGAATACCATCCATTCCGGGAGCAGAATCACAGACATGTTTTAGAGTAAAATCTAGTTCGACCAATGAGAATGGAGTATCAAAAGTGTCTACAGATACAGTATTCACAGGTGAAATAGGCAGAAAAGAGCATTCTTCATATGTTGGAACATATGCAGGGGCTATTTTATTAAAAAATTGCACAGCAATATCCTTAGTAATAGGTGATGAAACTACCCGGGAACAACCACGTCTAAACCTATTGATATTCCTCCATACCAAAGAGGCAGGAGTATCGGGAGATAATGAAGTACAAAATTTAACCCAGCCTAGTCTTTTTTTGCTACGAAGAATTCTTTTTGATTTGGCTAAAATATGTTTATATGAAATAAGGTTACTGTTATTCATTTCTGCATTGTATAACAGTTCAGCCTCTTTTCTTTGCCTAATAATTGCAGAACACTGATGATCCCACCATGGAGGTGAGGGAATTTTATTACAGGCAGTATTCTTTAATGGGAAGCAGGACTCAGCAGATGTGTGAATAGCAGCAACAAAAGAATCATAAAAATTTATAGCACTATTGTGATCATCGAAAGAAAGTAAATCTAATTCTGGAAGAAAATTTAATCTTTCCTCCACCATAGAAGCATAACTACTCCAATCAGGATTGGACAAGTTATACCTCATAAGTGGAGATGAAGATTTTTCTAAATAATGTTTATCAACAAGGGATGTAACAATTGGATAGTGATCACTACCATGGGACAAAACTGTACATTGCCAATGAGCTGAAGAGGCCAGCTCAATAGAGCAGAATGTAAGATCAACACAGCTTTTATGTTGACCTGGAAGGGTTCTTCGGGTGGAACATCCATCATTTAAAACACAAAGATTTAAATCATCCAGAATCTCCACTAAACCTTCCCCGAAGGAGTCGCAGCGTTCAGAACCCCATCTAAAATGATGACAATTAAAGTCACCCATAACAAAAAGAGGACCACTAATATTTTGAAATATATTTTTTAAAACAGATAATAAATTACTATTCGGATGAGCTATATATATAGAAAAAACCGTAATACCTTCCACACAAGCAGCAATAATACTCAACCCACCATCCAATGACGGCAAGTGTACAGGAGTAAAAGGTACCTGATTGTTTATTAGGAGGGCAGATCCTCCATAGCCATCAGACCTATCACATCTGAGAATATTAAAACGGGAGATGTGGAAACTAAGACTTGGGTTTAACCAAGTCTCAGCCAGAGAACATATAAGAGGACTATACTTGTTTAATATGAATATGAGGTCGTGTTTTTTATGCCAAACACTCCTCAGATTCCATTGTAGGAACTTTATCTGGTGGGGCATTTTTAAATTCTGTCAAAATTTGTATAAGTAAATCAGCAACGTGGGACGGTGGAGAATTTGTTGAGAGAATTTTTGTGAGTATATTAATTAAAAATAAATTATTTGATGAAATAGAATCAGAAGTTACTAAATGAGGATTATTAAGGGCAGAACCATTAGGTTGAGAAGATGAGGGAGTACGAATGATATTACTATGAGCAACCTTGTCATATGAAGGTGGAAGAGGGGTATGAGGTTTGCGAGCAATAAAAACAGTCTTGCGATAGGACTGATGACTAGCTTGTTGAGGAGGTTTGTTGGACTTAACAGCATTTGCGTAGTCCTTAACCACTGGACGATGCTTTTTATTGGCCTCTACATAAGAAATTGCTTCTTCTGCCATTGTTGTTTTAATTGCTTTTTGTCTGCAATATTCTGTGCACTTTTGATTTATGGCATAGTGATTGCCATTACACAATATACAAACTGCAATTTCTTCAGGTACCTCACATGAACCACTATCATGATCTGCACCACATTTAAAACAACGAGATTTAGATCTACATACTGCCTCAATATGGCCAAATCTACAGCATTTACGACACTGGATGGTAGGATAAATATACTGCGAGACTGGTAGACATGTATATACACAGAACACTTTTGGAGGAAGAACTTGTCCATCAAAGGTTAAGATACAAGTTTCGGTTGGTTTCCAAGAAGTTATACCATCCCCAATAACTTTTCTATTAATACGACGAAATTTAATTACGTCCCCACCAGTTCCAGCGGGAACATGAATGTACTCCATGGCTTCGTCATCTGTCATGTCAGTAGGTACTCCTGTGACAACACCCATACGAGTAATATTAAAAGTTGGAAGACTAGCAATGTATTTGAAGGCAGAGAGAAGAGGGTTGTACATAAAATTATTAGCATCTTTATAAGTCGCAAACTCTACTGAAACTCTATTTCTTCCAACTTTTTTGACACCATCTGATACAATGTTCGGAATATTATTTTTAAGTAAGAAAATGCCAAAATTTATGGGATGAAGGGTTGTACCTGAATTAGGTTGGGATTCAAAGCGGGAAACATGAACTAAGAAGGGAGCTTTATCTGATGGAAGATATTTAGACCTTCCAATAGGAGTTTTAGGCATTTTATTATTGGGAGGATGGTCACTAGTGTCAGCATTAGGACGTTTAAGAGAGCCCGGAGTCACCTCCATGAGCTCGCTATTTAATGCACATGCAGCATTGGCAAGTTGGGATAATGGACTTGGTGGGAAAATAGGACCAGAGGGTGGCAAAGGATTGAAGGTAGGAGTAACTAATTTATCGGGTGGAATCCCCGGATCAGGGGGTTTATCCGTATCCATCACTGATCGTGATGGATACGGATTTTACGCAACTAAACGGTACCTGCTTTAAGCCTACACGTATATAAACACACAAGACAGTCACAAATATCAGAAAACACAAATAGTTTAGGTTTCAAGTTTAAAATTCAATAATAATTCTAGACACACGTGTTAACCAATGACACTCTGTGGCGAGAATCCTTCTTGTTTTTAATATAAGGTTTAACGATGACGTGAAAAAATGCCGCGTAAAGAACCGCGTACAAAGCAAATTGAAAAAAGAACACCAAGAAGGTTCCGAGTCTGAGTTTTTAACAAATTAAAAAAAAGTTCTATGATCTATTCGGCACCATAGAGGTAGCAGTAAATAGGTTTAATGTTTTTTTAATTCACAAACTTAGTGCACACGATGTTCTAAATTCAATTTACTTTATCCTCTAGAGAATAAAAACGGCTTTTCCACTCAGATATTGAAGATTAAAAATACTCTTTCCGAGATGGTGGGATGAAAAAATACTTATTGCACATTAAATTAAGAAAATTTACCGACTCAAAGGTTAGGTTGACGTAATAGGTACTATTAAGTACATTTTTATAATTTTTGTATGACCTATTTTGTTCTGCAAATAGTAAGTATTTTTGGTAGGTAAAGTAAGTCAAACCTATTCATTAAAAAAACATGATAAAACATACTTAAAAAAGGGGTTTTTGTAAGTAGTACCTATCTTGATATACTCCCAACGGCCACCACTAAAACAGGCACCAGTGGTGGCCATTAGATCAGAGCATTTTTGTCCCAACGGCCATCAGTGGCGGACGTTGGAACATTCCAAATAATATTTGTCTCAACGGCCTCCACTAAATTTGTTCGTTAGGAATAATATTATTTATTGTGTCAACAGCCCCTGCCATTGGTGGCAGTTACGGTCAGACCAATCGAGCTCGAATTGTAGGTAGACCGTGTTACAAATCAAAATGCCAAAATAAATATTTTAAAATCTCCTTTACTATCATAGCTTTAATCAAATAAGAAACGAAACTCTAAGCATTTTTATCAAGCTTGTTTGAAAATAATAATTGCAATAATGAAACCCCGCCCCCTCCCAATATTGGCTTCATTTTTTTTCTTTGTCTCGTCGGTAAAATAAATCAAAGTGGACCGCAATAGTATTGAAAAAGTATATGAAACCCTTCCGACTCGTCGCCGTTTATTATCGTTCGTAGTTACTTATCTCCCTTGAATTCCGAAAACTGCTATTGTGGTTATTGTTGTTCTATGCAAATAAATAGTAAAATGAATGAAATGATATTAAGTAGTAAAGCGAATAAAATGATCATTCACAAATTGTTGAATTAACATTATCTAGAAATTTACCAGATATATGTATGTATATCTGTTAGCAACCTGTTAGTTAAATTATAGGTACATTTGCTATAAGTAGTTAAATTACATTGACAAAACACTGAAAATTAATATTATTTTTAATGTCCCAACGGCCACCACTGGTGCCTGTTTTTGTGGTGGCCGTTGGGAGTATACCGTAATATACTAAAGAAGTTATACCTAAGATGCAGGTTCGAATCCTTTTTTTTTGTTGTCCTGGGGGAAATGCTTTTACGCATTCCCACCGCCGCGCCGCTGCAGCGTATCCGCGCGCTAGCGGCGGGATATGTGGGACTCGCCCTCTCCATAGCGTGGTATGCTAAACTCATACCACGAGGAGAGGACCCTACACAACTAAAACCCCCCGGACACTCCTTCGATCCGCCGTTGGCGGGGGCCGGGTACGTATAAGCGATCCGACACCCCGACGGAGGTACGAATCCTAGCTGCCGGTAGCCTAAATTCATTAATCTCAATTTAGGTTTAACTGACAAGCTTCCTAACCTTACCGCGGGTACTCACTAGCCAAAAACAAGATTGGCTAACCGACTCATTCATGGCTTAAATTATTTATTAAACTCTAGGTACAAATGTCAGTAGTAGTAGGTATTGTATTTAGATAATGGTAGATTACCGTCATTATACTAAATTTAATTGAGGATTAAAAAATTAATGGCTTCTATCTCTACCGTATTTCGATTCGTTGAACAGTGCGTCAGGGTTAATAACTTGACAGATTAGTACTATTGTTATCTTACAAGGTTATCTATTGATATTTAAATGAGGGGGGATATATTCACTATATATCAAACACCGTGGACAAAAAAATGTTCGTGGCAATGCCCTCGTAGACCCGAAGTCCGAGAGCCCCACGAACTGTAAAGTAGAGCGACAGTTGCACAGAACTCCCTTAAAAAACTAAAAGTCATAATCCCTCAATCTCCCCGCCAACACCTGAGCCGGAGTCCAAGTCCCATAGGGGACGCCCTCTTGAGCAGGTTGCTTAACTTAGAGTTTTTAAGCCATTTATTAAGGCTGGAGCTCTGCTCGCCTTTATGCCCGAGGAAGTAGTAAAAGCCTCGTGGCTAACTACATATCATCCGAAAAAAATATTTTGTTCGTTGGTGACAGTTTTAGAAATTGTTGATGACCAATTAAGTAACATAGCGTATTTTGTACGTTTTTCGTTAGGGTTCCGTTCCCGAAGGGTTGAAACGGGACCCTAAACTTCGCTGTCTGTCTGTCTATCTGTCCCTCTATCACTAGGCTGTATCTCAAGAACCGCGATAGCTAGACAGGTGATATTTTCACACATGGTGTATTTCTGTTGCCGCTATAACAACAAATACAAAATAAAATAAATATTTCAGGGGGGGTCCCATACAACACACGTGATATTTTTGCCCTTTTTTGCTCTAATCGATATTAGAGCAAAAAAGGGCAAAAATATCACGTTTAAATAGCCATGAATAGATCGATATCTATTTTAGAAATCCCCACCAGTGGGGATTGTTTATTTTTTAATGACGGCAGGGGGTAGACACTTGAAAAGGGTACGGAACCCTTCGTGCGCGAGTCCGAATAGCACTAGGCCGGTTTTTCAATTATTTAGTATAAAATAATATTTTAATCTTTCAAATTTAAAGATAAAAATATATCCTTAATTTTTACTGATTAAAATACTTGGCGAGATTTAGATTATTGCCTAAAAGCATAAAATTATCATAAGATAATGCAATAGTGAATATCTAAAGCTGCGTTTCCAATGAGGTAAACATCTGAACGAAGATTGGAGTTGTCGAAAATATATACAGGGTGTCCAAGAACCTGGCGTCCAACTGGATTCCCACGATGCCCCAAGTTCTAACAGTACTCAGAAAAATATTTTAAAAAATCCACCCCATGTACTTACAGAATTATACTGATTTAAAAAAAAAGGGGAAATGAGCACCCTGTGACATACTTTTGAATGCTGTGACTGCTAATGCTGATAATTTCGATATTTCTTGGAGGTTTTGTAATCTAGGGTATTGCTGTGTCTAAATAGAATGTAAAAATAAAGTACTTATTGTACCATTTTAAAATAAAATATTATTTTAACTAAAGGTGATATGGAAAACTATTGAATTTCGCAACTTTGACCGACTGTAGTGTAAAAAAAATGTACCAAAATAGTATGGCAAGTGACGTCAAATTTTGACGCGTTTATTCCTCTTTTTAAAAAGGTATAATACTTACACATTAATTTGAAAAAAAAAATTTTGATAATATTTTTACTCAACAACCCAATTTTTACGATGTCTTACAGAATTCTTAGAAAGAAAAATTTACGACGAATTGAATCTAACCTCTAAAGAATTACTATTGTATGCTCATAAAAATAACAACAGGCCTCTCAAAAAACAGGTTAGACCGTAAGGGACGGTATGTGCATGCATCTCACCATAGTGATTCGTTATTACAACAGGAGGGAGCAAGACAGAAACTATCTTTGCGATTTGCTGGTTCTTCTTTATGGTACCCCATTATTCAGGTAAGAGTGAGGGAGAAAAAGGTTAGAGGTGCGAGTGAGATAGATAGTGACGCTATCTGGGATCGTGCTATTTAGGATAACAGTACGGTCAGTACGCGTCACTGCCTCCTGCCGTTACTACGCACCTCTCTCTTATTGTTACCATTGATCACGTACTACGATTTAAAGCTTTGTTTATTGGACTCGATTACTCTTTGTGCTCTGGACTTTGAAACGAACTCTTTACGACGACCTTTGCCTGTGTTTGGACAGTTTGTGTTTTGTGTGTGCTACCATGGCGACCTACACTCCGCAAGAATACGCAAATATGCACTACATTTATGGAGAATGTAGAGGTAATGGACGAGCTGCAGCGAGACTTTACAGAGAAAGGTATCCGAGGGCTACGCGATATCCCGACCATCGAGTTTTCATTAATGTGCACAGATCACTATGTGACGGGCGGTTCCCCAATCAAGTAGCTGGTGAAGGACGACCCGTAAATGACTTCATACGCGATGAAGTTTTAGAGGCGGTGTCGGCAAATCCAAGCATCTCTGTGCGAGGAATAGAAGCTGATACGGGGATACCGAAGAGCACAGCACACAGTATTCTCCAAAAAGAAGAATATCATCCGTACCACGTACAGCGAGTGCAAAGTCTTTTACCTCGAGACTATCCGAGCCGAGTCGCGTTTTGTGAAACAATCCTGCAAAAACATCGAGAAGACGAAAACTTTATCGACAAAATTTTGTGGTCAGATGAATCAACATTTAAGAAGGATGGCTACATGAACCTACACAACTTGCACGAGTGGCATGTGGAAAATCCGCACTTGATGCGAGAAGATAGATCCCAGTACCGGTTCAAAGTGAACATGTGGACCGGTATTCTCTGTGGGAATATTATTGGTCCATTTGAGATGCCCGAGAATTTGACTGGCGAATCATATTTAAATTTTCTTCAAAATGATTTGCCAAACTTACTAGAAGAGACCCCACCAGATATGTGGTTCCAACACGACGGCTGTCCAGCACATTTTCGCGTATCCGTTAGAGAGTTTTTGGACGAGCAATACCCGAACAGGTGGATTGGGCGATCAGGAACAATCCCGTGGCCAGCCCGCTCACCTGACTTAAATCCGCTGGATTTTTTTTTCTGGGGAACTATGAAGGAGCTCGTTTATGCGAAGCCCATTAATGACATCGCTGACCTTCGTGAGAAGATAACACAAGCAGTGCAGGTGATACGTCAAAAAAGTTACTCGCGAAACATAAAGCGGTCCTTTTTAAGGAGAGTGAGAGCTTGTATTGCCGCGGGTCAACATTTTGAACATTTATTGTAATAAAATATCTTTAAACTAACATTCTTTGCTTTTATTCTAATGGGAACCCATCTACCTGTGTGTATTTCCTTCTTGCTCACTCTTGGAACCGAAGTAAATAATAGTAGTAACATAACAGTTTCTAAGATAAGAAAGGGTCCGACAGTTACCGTTAGTAGGTAGGCACTTCGTAAAAATTGGGTTGTTGAGTAAAAATATTATCAAATTTTTTTTTTTCAAATTAATGTGTAAGTATTATACCTTTTTAAAAAGAGGAATAAACGCGTCAAAATTTGACGTCACTTGCCATACTATTTTGCTACATTTTTTTTACACTACAGTCGGTCAAAGTTGCGAAATTCAATAGTTTTCCATATCACCTTTAGTTAAAATAATATTTTATTTTAAAATGGTACAATAAGTACTTTATTTTTACATTCTATTTAGACACAGCAATACCCTAGATTACAAAACCTCCAAGAAATATCGAAATTATCAGCATTAGCAGTCACAGCATTCAAAAGTATGTCACAGGGTGCTCATTTCCCCTTTTTTTTTTAAATCAGTATAATTCTGTAAGTACATGGGGTGGATTTTTTAAAATATTTTTCTGAGTTCTGTTAGAACTTGGGGCATCGTGGGAATCCAGTTGGACGCCAGGTTCTTGGACACCCGTATAAAGAACAATACAATCCCTTTGCATCATCATCATCAGTCCGTATAACGTCCACTGCTGAACATGGGCCTCCTCCCGAGGGAGGGTATTTGCCATAGTCACCACGCTTGGCAGGCGGGTTGGTGACCGCAGTATTATGTTGTAACACACAAGGAAACGCTGCTGCCCGTTCCCTTGTATACGATTGATATAGATGATGTTATAACAATCGGGACCAACGCTTATCGTGCTTTCCGAGGCACGAAGGGTAGTCCCTCAGCTAAACAGACCCGTAAAGTAATCTTAGAATTTACACAACGATTTCTTGTCCGGTGTGGGGATTGAACCCACCACCTCCGAGATGTAAAGCGAGCCAAATACCGCTACGGTACGGAGATTGTCAATAACAACATATGTGTAGTTTTGCTTTTCAACTCCGCATGTACAATGATAACGCGCCCTAATAATTAATAAAATTATTAATTAATAGAATATTATCACTCGGCCGTAACCATCCAAATTGTGTGAATGTGTGTTTTGGTTTGATGAGAATTTGAAAATGGGGGATCAGGAAAAAGTAAGAAATATTTATATTCCTAAACACTGCAGATTAAAAATCAACAGCATGATATTTTATTTCTTCATGGATCTTTTCATGATTTCTCAGGAGTTTCATGTAACACATAATAAAAATGTAAAATAAGGATAAAAATGTAAAATAAGGATAAAATTTAAAATAAGGATAAAAATGTAAAATAAGGATAAAAATGTAAAATAAGGATAAAATTTAAAATAAGGATAAAAATGTAAAATAAGGATAAAAATTACTTGAATAAGTTAAGAATTAAAACTGCTTTATTACAATACAATCATTACAACATAAAATAGTTAATTGAGATGCAAAGAAGAATGTGTGTATATGTCACCGGAAAATAATAAAAATCCTAAGTTGATCAACTGTCTAGTTAGTTAATAAATTAAAGAGGTTTCGGGTGGTTAAAATTATTAACAACTAAACTAGACTAAAAATCACGGTGTATGTTTAGAAAAAGTTTTATTCGTACAAAAATGTAACCTTAACGTTTTTAGTACTGCGCCCCGATGTTTTGCCCGCATCACTGTGCTCCTGCGGTCGGACGTGATAATATGTAGCCTATATGTTAATCCAGCTTATAAACTATCCGCGTGCAAACTTTCAGCCAAATCCATTCAGAAGTTTTTGCGTGAAAGAGTAACAAACATACATAGGTACATCCACACATACAAACTTTCGCATTTATAATAAAATTATAATTAGGATTATTAATTAAAAAGCTATAACTTCGTTCATTTTATACCAACGTTTTTATCTTTTTAAACACACATTCCTGTCTAAAGTTTGCGGTGTATGCAAGTGAAAGTAGTCAAATCACATTCTGCCTATAACTCGGGCGAATAAAGGCGGAAACATTGTTAAAACGCGACGCGACCCGATGAAAACGCGATGCGTGTTGAGTCGAATCAAATGTATTGTTTTCTATAGACCAGAATCACACTATGAACACCCGACGCGACGCGATGCGACGTGTTTATAGTGTGATTCTGGTCTATAAAATACAATACATTTGACAGTTAGCCTGCCTTCGGGCGGCCTAAAGGACGTTGAATGTAAAATTCAAAATAATACCTAATTCCGGACAAATTGGTTGAGGAACCACCTCCTTACTTCGTTTATTAATGCTTGTACAGGCTATTAATTACATTGCTCTCCCAATCTGTTCTTAGGAGATTTCTCCGGAGGTAATAGATCCTGCCAAATGCTCGGACGCGCTGGAGTCAGTTCTCTCGCACGTCGGAGAGATGGGTCTGTACCAAAAGCTTATGTTCCTGGCCATGTTACCCTTCGGCTTCTTCTTTGCTTATATATACTTCGTACAGATGTTCATAGCAGCCACGCCGCAGGACCACTGGTGTCGAGTGCCGGAGTTGGCACACTTGCCTATGGAACTGAGGTATTATGATCATGTTTTCACTACATAGTATGAAACAGAGTCGCTTCCCGCTGTCTGTCTGACGACACCGGGAAGCGACTTTGATCTTGAAAACTACGCAACGGATTTTGATGAGTTTTTGTTTTACTAATAGATTCAAGCGGGTGGTTTATGTCTATTGTATGTTGTGTTTACCAGCAATGCACTCGTGCGAAGCCTGGGCGGTCGCTAGTAAAAATAAAAGATGACCTATAAATCTAACAATTCAACATAATCCAGCAATACTCATCATCTAACAATTCAACATAAACGTGTGACATAAAATGTAGAAGCGCAACAGAAAATGATAAAATTAGAGTTTACAATATTATAACGGTTATGCTTTGGAGGTTTTCGTGTTTGATTAACTTAAACTATGCCCTTAACATAAAAAATAGATCAAAGATAAATGACGATCGCCTTTAACTCCTTGTATGTGTATATGCGTAAAATAATAAGAAATCGCACCTCTCCACAGACGTGAGCTATCAGCGCCGCTTATTGGTGACACCCTAGAATGGGACCGCTGTTACACGTACGATGCTAACTGGACACAGGTTCTGGAAACTATGCTCCCGCCTGCAGAAGGAACGCCCTTAGTGCCTTGCCAACATGGATGGGAGTTCGACTTCACTGATATCCCCTATGAAACTGTAGTTAGCGAGGTTGGTGTCAGCAAGTTGTATATCATTACTTCAGTCACAAATTTAGACTAGTACGTAGCCTAAATTTTCTTAAAAGAGACCCAATGAAATGACAGATCAAGAATAATTGATATGATGTCACTTACTAATAAGGTGTTATTTAATCGGTCAGGAAATGTTTTCTTTATTTGGGTTGTGAAGGGAAAAATATCAATTTGCAACATTTAATATTCAACCTTATTAGCTAATGTCACTTAGGCGGCATTGCAGTATCACCGGCGATATGGGTTAATCCAGTGAAAGTGGGTAGAGCGGAATTGTCTTTTTTCGCCCAGTAGTATAACATACTACACTCGTCGATGAATGCAAATATGTGATGTGATATACATAGAGGAATTGAGGATGTTGTGAAGAGATCGGACGCCATTGCAATGTCACGCATCACTCTCACGTCCCACTAATCTAAAGTTGCCATTAGTAGTAGCTCTTTCGCATACGTACTTTAACTGGCTCTGCCCTAGAATTGTTGCTGGGAGGCAGACTACCAGACTACGAACCGAATATAATTTGACATCTCTAAGCTACTTAAACAAAATGCATTTTTTTTTAAATTCCGACTACCGCTTCTTCCACCTTCTAAAATCTTCTGCTACATATACTTTTCAGAGAGAATGGGTGTGTGATAGAGCGAGTTACGTGCCGATTGCGCAGTCACTATCCTTCGTCGGCTCGCTCTTTGGAAACTTGGCGTTTGGCTGGTTCGCTGATAAGTTCGGAAGAATACCAGCACTCGTGGGTGAGCAATGTTCTCCAGTTATTTTAACGGAAGAGACTTATTTTCTGATCTAAAGAAGAAAATTATAACATCACCTCTTGCAACAGGTTAATCTTGGAACAAAGTGCCATAGGTACTAGACGAAAGTTATTATATTGAATTGCATGTACCTATTCAATATTTTCTCAATAAGAATCAATGCGATCCACTTTACTAGATGATATCCTGTTTACCACTCATACTAAAATCGAAAATGTTATTGAAATGTGCATTATTTTGATCATTTTACTAAATAAAATAGACGACCACATGATGACAAGACTCATCAACTCATGTAATGTGAAAAAGTGACTCAACTTAAAATTACTACAAAGTTACATGCTACATTTTTACTACAACAAATTGACTTTTTTTTAGATGCACTCAATAATGACTCGAAATATATTTTTCCAGGCTCGAATTTAATTGGTGCAGTGGGTGGGATAGCTACAATATTTACTACCGGAGCGTGGGACTTTATTCTGTGCCGGTTCGTTACGGGATTGTCTTTGGATACCGCCTTCATGATGATGTACATATTGGGTGAGTTTTGGACAATATCTATAGCTAATAATATAATTAACTTCAGACTACTTTATTTCTCAAGAATTACGTTTCTTCGGCGAACTTGCCGCAAATTCATCTTCTTGCAAAATAAATATATATTATATATCTACCCATTTTTAATATCAAACCACTTATTATACAAAGTACTTTTTATAATGTAAAGTAGACTTAGAGACGTCTTATAAAAGACATTGATAAATTTTGACGACCGGTTGGTGTTCCACCGAGGCCGAATGGCTATGGCATTAGGGGCTAAACCTAAGATGCAGGTTCGAGTCCTGCCGGTGGTCTGATTTTAATAATCTCAATAATGTAAGTTTAATTTTTTTGGAGTAAGAACTTTAGTACCAATAAAACATATTTTGATTCACAATTAATTTTTGCAGTTCTTGAATATGTGGGTATCCGATATCGAACAGTTGTAGCAAATATGTCGTATGCACTGTACTTCGGCGCGGGCTGCATCAGTCTCCCATGGCTAGCTCTGTGGCTCAAGGACTGGCGGTTGCTCCTCTGGGTCACTTCGTTGCCGATGTTCATCGTCATATTGGTCCCATTCTGTATACCAGAAAGCATAAGGTACATCAATTAACTCTCTATTAGGCACTATAGATAATATGCGAAATACACGAATACTGCAGCGTCTAGCCCACACCGGACAAGAGCTTTTTGATTCAAATCTAACATTTCTTTCCGCGTCTGGTTGGTTGAAGGACTATCCCTCGTGCCTCGAAATCACGTTAAGCCATAAGGACCCATTGCTATAACATAAACTATACCAATCGTATTCCAGGGAACGGACAGGAAGTAGTTAAAACATAATATTGCGGTCGCAAACTCGCTTGCCAATCATGATGATTAGTTATGGCAATACCCTTTCTATCGGGAGGAGGCCCATGTTCTGCAGGTTACGTTAAACAGGCTGATATTAGCTCTATCCTCTTTTATTGAAATAAATTGATTTATTTTTTCTTTCAGATGGTTGATAAGTCGTGGTCGAATCGATAAAGCAGTGGGTGTGTTAAGGAGCATTGAAAAAATTAACAAAACTAAAATACCCGATGACGTCATGGATGAATTTATTGTAAGCAATACCACAATTAGATTTACATATATCATCACCATCAGCCTATACAATATTGATTTTTAAACGATTAATAGGCAGGTTGGTGACCACGGCGTCATATTGTAATACACAAGTAAAGCATACTGACAGATCATGATATACGATTATCGCAAGTCACACGGTCCCAAACATTGGTGCTTCTCGTAGTCTTCTTTTAAAAAATTACTGGTTCGGTGCAACCTTGTGGACCCCCTTTTTACGCCAACCTAGAACGTGGAAGTTATCACCGGGACCGGCACAATGGCATGGAAGGTAGTCCCATAACTAACCAGGCCTTTGATTGTACAAAGAAATTTCTAATCCTGCGCGGGAATCAAACCAGCAACCTCCGTGGGTTATCATGGGATCACTATGGGTGTGGTCCAAACTAGGTGTTTTTTTTTTGTGATCCTCATACAACTTTTTTTTTTACAAAAAGCATGGACTTATGAATCGTAATTCAAGAAAAATATATTCAATTATTTCCAGGTTTTAGCCAAAGAAACTAAAGAACCGGATGAATATCTCCTAAAAGTGCTAAAGAAGAGCCCTCCTCTTCGCACCACGATGATTTTGATTATTATCGTGTTCATGTCTTGCTGCATTCTCTTTGATGGACTGGCGCGCATATCTGAAGTTATCGGGACTGACTTCTTCATCCAGTTCACTCTCGCATCAGCGACTGAGATTCCTTCTATTGCGTTATTGGTGTTTGTATTAGACAGGTAAGTTTTGTCTGCTTGACAAACCTGCTTGACGAAAATTGGAGAAAACACAAAAGTATCATATTTATATTTATTTAATTATTATATCAACGGGTGAAATGCTGATGGAGCTAAGCGAAACCGTATGCGATATTGACTTGTATATTTTACTAGCTTCCGATGTGGTTTTACCCGCGTAACACCATTTCCGTAGAAGTGTCATAATTAAATATATCCTCGATAAATGGGCTATCCAACTCTCAAAGAATTTTTCAAAGCGAACCAAATTCCTGAGATTTGCGTGTTCATGTAAACAAACAAACTCTTCAACTTTATATATTAGTAGGTATACGAACCAACCCTGAAATTGCGAAAAAATAATCAGCTGTTCACTTACCTAGACAAAATGTATGGAACCGCAGATTTTTTCTTTCGCGATTTCGGGTTTGGTCCCATTGTAAAAGTTGCTTATAATCATCAGTATTTTCACCCCCTGAAAGGTTAATAATGTTTTTTAAAAATAACCCTGTAGATGTAATATTTTCATATAAGTCTCTCAACATCGCTCATGGTGGCGCTTGGCCCAATTAGACATTATCCCTCGCAATAAACGTGAAATAAAAGAGTTGATAAATATCTACATTTAACTAAACTAGTTTACCTGTGGTTTTCGTAATAAGGAGCCAAATTCATCAAATGTTAAATGACATAGAATTGAAATGACCATTGTTTTTAAATCCTGAAAAGGTAGCGTTTTAACCATATTGTGTTTATTTTCAGATGGGGACGTAGAAATCTGACAGCAATACCAATGGCCATAGCTAGTGTTTTGTTACTCGTCGCAATATTTGTTCCTACAGGTAAGCTTTCACGCCTTTTTTAACTTAAGCGAATAAGAGAGTAGTAATTAACCCTGTAGTCAACTCAGTGTACCTATCTAGATCTAAGAATTTAATTCTGAGATGATGAAAAGTGTGTCTGCGTACGGGGCGAAGGTCCGCTATGGATTCCATGTTGGAATGGCTCACAACTCGCAACCAAAAAGTTTACACGCAAATATCGATAACATTATAGTAATAACCAACAAATAGCTATATGTTTTAAGTTAGTTTTTAATTTAAATTAGCTACTTTCAGTTGTATATGTATATTTTATTCATTAATGTATATTTTTGTGAGTAAATAAATGTATATTCAAATAACCAACATGATGGACGAAAAGTGAGGGCTTGCAAAATGTCTCAAGTCCAAAAATATAAATTGTCTACTATCTATGTCACACAGGAATTCCTCAAGCTGCGCTCGCCATTATAGCTCGGTTCTTCATCAACATGTGCTATAACGCTATAATCCAGTGGGTGACAGAGTTGCTGCCTACTCCAGTCCGCGCCTCGGGCTCCTGCACCATGCATATGTCCGGTTATGCGGCAGTCATAACGTCTCCTTACATAATTTACTCTGTAAGTGTTTTAGAAACTCAGAAGCATAAGGATGGATGCACTTTTTAGTTTAGAAACATTTTGTCCTTAGTGCCAGATTACGATACGTCATTTGATTCTTACACATAATTGTTCCGACCGTATTCTTCTGAGGTCCAGATTTGTGTGAACCACGATAGCTGTTCTGAGTCTGCTTTGTGTCCGTGAATGAGGTATTTTTAAAGTGTGCCTCAGATATTTATTTTCATAGTACAAGAGATGAACTCGAATGATGAAGTGCTTATTATATTACGGCTTATGTTTAACTTACCATCAGATATAGTAAAAATGATCACCAAAATTAAACCCGCATTTTAATGTAAAATGGTAACCAAAGTTTTAACATTTCGCTATCGTATTTAAGCAAAATGACTCCAAATAAATCATTGTTAACCCAAAAGTAGTAAATGATCACCAAAAGTAGTAAATGATCACCAAAAGTACCTAAATGTTTTACTAATTTACTATTCGGTTCTGGCACTCGCCGGCCGCTACCGCGGCACCGCTCGCTTCGCTCGCTCGGCTCGTGCGTTGTATGGCCGCAGCTCTAACCTAACCTAACCGATTGTCATTTTTCATTGATTTTATTAAGGTAGAATAGCGCAATCATTTGCTCGCTAAGATTTGGTGATCATTTACTACATTTGGTGATCATTAACTACATTTGGTGTTCGAATACAATTTGAAGTGCAGTCGTGACTAAAATAGCTAGTACTATTATAATTTTAGACTTTATTTTTCTGGTGTCAAGTATATATTTTTGGTGGTCATTATATTTTATCCCTTATATTAATATGTTTTCCTCGTCGAAGTTGATAATACTTACTACTAGAAAAGCCAATGGTGGACCTCGAAACTCGTATTTTTTTTTTCTAATGACATCACGTTTTACATTTATTCAATGTTAGAATAATGGTATTCAATAACTATTTGAATCTAATTGGTAGCTTATTATGATTTTATTCAGGACTCACTACCGACCAGACTCTGAAACAAAACAGTTATTACCAAACCCGTTAACGTTAAACCTCTGGGTCTTGAGACGTTTTACGATAAACTTTTTACTATTTCGATGTTCAACGCGTAAATAAATAATTTATTCTTTAAATAGGAACGCATCTGGTGGAACCTGCCTTTGCTGATCATGGGGATCATCGGGCTGGCAGGCGCGGGCCTCAGCCTGGTGCTCCCGGAGACTAAAGGACGACCCATTCCCCAGACCACCGCTGACGGAGAAAAGATTGTGAGGGAGGGCAAACGACGAGTAAGTTTAGATTTTTATAACGATACCCTTCACGATGGAGTTAGTCGAATTATTATTTTTTTAATTCACTTTTTTTGTACGTGTACGCGTTCCCCACACGTAAGTTTTTTTTTTTACTTTTCTTTAATTTTAAAATCCAAGTTTTGTATCTTCAATAAACACTTCTTCATCATTTTTTTCCGTGACAATCGGTGCAGTAATGACGGAGTACGTGCCGTCCGATCCGAATCCGGTCCGAGCCCGTGAAAATATGGTCCGTAGTAGCCGTAGAACTATTTGTATGTTAATTTACGCACTAGATCCGATGTCCGTCATCTGATTTCTTTCCAAATTTCTAGAAAAATATTTTCACGGGTTCGGATCGGATCCTTGTCCCTACGGAACGGAACCCTAAAAATGTCTCATAAAACCATTAACTAACATTATATTATTCCTATATGATATTGATCTATTAATTTAATCCTATTAATGAAAGCAAAAAAATGGTCAAAAGAATATAAAATTATTTTTTCATAATAATTTCTTTTTTTTTCAGCAAACTTGACGGTCTCCTCGCACTGCTACAAACGAAGAAAATATAACGAGGGGTGAAAGTCTAATTGGTATATAGCGACACCGTGGATGATATTGCATTATATACTTTATGAGGGAGCTCATAAAATATATAATCCAATATCGCCCACGGTGTCGCTTAAATCAGTTAACCTTTCACTTTTGGAATAAAGCTGGCTGTCCACCACAGAGGAGCGGAGATATCATGCAGTTTTATTGATATTTCTTTACCTCATTTACCATACAATTTCTGACTCTGTCCTACTGTGAAATTATACCTACTTTATATATAAATACAATATACAACAATAATTATTTCGCTCGTTTTAATAAAATAAAATAAAAACCTAAGAAGAAGAAACTATTCAAAAAAAAAATACTATAAAGTGTGTGCCCGGCGACCGACGGCCATTTGTTCATTTCAGAACTTGTATAACGTTCTGAACTTGAGAACTTTTATTGCGCGATACAGGTTAGTTGGAATGCTAGGTGCTAGATGTCGCTGCTAGTTATGTTGTGGTTTCATGCGGCTATTGTAGATGTCGCCACAGAACCTAACCAAACTCTCATCAATCTACCCTTGAACAACACGCACCTATTCAATGTAAATTTAAGACTTATTTGGTGTTCTTATGGATGCCATTGTCAGAACAGGACCAATTGAAACGGGACTACACGGGAAGCACTAGCTTTCAAATAAGAAATAATTATCCACATAAAAAAATATGTATAGTGAAATTGAGAACCTCTTCCTGTTGAAGTCGGTTGAAAATGAAAGAACATTCTATATATAAGTTTTAACTGCGGTGAAACTAAACTTACCAACAGCTTGGCAAAAAAGTCTAGAAACGGAACTAATTTTTTGTCTGTTGGCAACATTCCCAAAATAATGTCATTTCATAATAAACAAAAATAAAATCAATAAGTAGAATTACTTATTGATTTGAAAAAATAATAAATAAATAAAATAGGAATAAATATAATATGTCTAAAACAAAACTAGGTAAGTATCAAGATTAGGTTTATATGCTATTCGGTTGCAACGGGTTGCCACACAAACAACACAGTGGCGCCCCCATTATTTTCTACTCTTTTTGCCAAGCTGTATATATGTGTGAATAATAATAATAAAACAAATAAGTACCTTTTATCTAATGACGTCGTCTTTATTGTACCTATTTGTTTTAACGTACAAAAAAACTGCTTAAAGTAAAAGAGTATTGCTAACCCTTGGATATATAAGTAGGTACCTAGGTATTTTAGAACCCATCCGTGTAATAGTATAAACCAATTATCAAGCATTCGGTTTCTTCTTTCTGCCTTACCTTTCTTACCTTCCTGAACTGGAACTGGTACTTAGTCGATTTAGAAGTTCTGTAGAGTACCCCCTGATGGTAGTGTTCCTCCAAAGAAAATAAAGATCTTCTTTGCCAATTGAGGTGAATTTGTATATTATGTTCGAATTGGCATGCAAACTCGTAGTGCGTGATTCTTAAGGAAATGTAGAATAGCTTAAGTATTTTTCAATTTGTAGTTTCTTTTTGGCTATAGGTAAAATATATTTTTATTATATATCTTCTTGTTGAGCTCAGAAACATTTAGTTTTCATACACACAGTTGGAACCAGAGGGCCTAGAGAAAATGCCACTACTCAGGACTGATCGCTACCATAAAAATTGCCAACGCAAATGTTTGGTAGGTAAGTACGTGTCACGTGATTAAGCGATTCTCTTTAAAAAATGACGGGCATTCGTTGGTTAATTTTTAAACGAACGAATCGCTCGTTTTCTGGTCACCTGGTAGATAGCGTTTGGATTTCGATCATGAGAACGAAATCCAAACGAACGAATCGCTCGTTTTATGAAAATCTTTTTTTATGAAAACCGGGTAGATAGCATAGTTTTCTAAAACTACTGAGCTGAGGTCCAAGTCCCACAGGGGGAAACTGATTGCGCGTCTGCGAACGGACAAATAGCGGATGAATAATGGGCAAAAGCTAGTAGGTAGTTTGTAAACTACTAACTTTTGCCCGCTTTTCGTCCGCGTAAAACAAGGATTTTATAAGCTATCTGACAAAATAAAAAGTAACCTAAAATAATCTTTATCCAATTCCCAGCGAAAGCCTGATAAGGACTAGCCAGCTACTAAGATTAGTCGTCACAAACAGACACTACACAGACTGGTATCAAAAACTCTATTAAAAGGATATTTAAAGTCTGAGTAGGAGATATCACAACACCACATTTTATTGAAATAACTCGGAGAACTTTCATAATAACTTTGCACCCCACCCCTTTTAACCTCTTAAGGGATAATTTTCGAAAAAAGTTTTAAAGGTGTTTCAATGAAGAACCGTTAAAAAACGGCAAAGTTTGATACTAACTTTGCACCCCGAGATGCCCCGCCAAGGGAAGAATTTTCAAAAATCTTTTCTTAGTGCTCTCCTACCTTATAAAAGGAACCCCTGTGCAAAATGTCAAGTTTCTAATCCTTATAGTTTAGACCCTGCGTTATATCAGTAATTAAGTCAGTCAGCTTCTCCTTTTATATATATAGATAGATAAATTTAATTTAATAAGGCTGGAGTTCTGCTCGCCTTCATGCCTGGTGAAGTAGCAAAAGCCTCGTGGCTGGCTAAGAAGAGTCAAATTAAAGACGAAAACACATTATTAAAACGCCACGCCACGGCACGTGTCAACACCTGTAATCAGTACACGCGTGGCGTCATTTCGGGTGTTCATAGTGTGTTTCTGGTTTAGAGAAAACAATACATTTGATTAGAGTCAACACGCGTGGCGTGTCGTCGGGTGGCGTGGCGTTTTAATAATAAGTTACCGCCTTATGTGATTTTAATTTTGGATATTTAACACCATCTTGTGAACTAAAGTGTTAACTTTAAGATATACTCTATCATTACACGACACTAGCAGAAATTGCAAAAGTTATCGGCAGATTGCCATAGTAATAAAAAAACAAAAAAAAGGTCAACTCAAATACAATTGATTAAATACTTTAAATTTTGCGCCATGTGGACAATTTCGGCATTAATAAAAGTTTTGGCTTTGAAAAATATCTCAAATTAATAAATTTCAAAAATCAAATCACACCACATTTTTTTATGAATTTGCGACTAAATTAAACAAGGACATTATTTAGTCGATTTTTAAATCGATTGTGCTAGTAACATTTTGACATTTAGATAACATCGTACTTGTGACGTCTCTATCTCTATCAATTTTGTCCCGCACCGCGTAACGTGCGTTTGCTTTTGGTGAGTATTTTTTTATTTCGAAAATCGTAAATTTTTACAATAATCGTGTGTTACAATTAAGCAATAATGTTTATTCGTGCACAATATTATTTATTACTCGCGATAGGGCCCATATTTGTGGATAAAAATCGTAACAGATGACCCATTGGTGTTTTTTGTGATTGTGATCCGTGTAATTATATTTCCAGTCCTTAAATTTCTACGAAGTCCCTACACCACACGCCACGATGGGTAGGGAGGACAAGGCTACTTGGAAGACCAATTACTTCACTAAAATCATCGTAAGTGTTTTTTATCATTTTTTCTGATTATATGCAACGTGTCTAACCTAAAATATGTCAATATTACCGTTCAAAATGTTGTTTCAGTCAGTGGATAACCATACTTCATATGTAAACTATCCTACGACACCAGCGTGCCCTTGCACACAAATACATTGTATGATAAACAAATAGTTATTTAAAACAATGTCTGTTCTAAAACCAGTGATCCTCTAATTAGGTCTCTGGCTTCGCTTTCAGACAAAATCAACTCTTCAAATTTATCCTAGTGTGATTCGTTTGTTCAATAAATATTGCACTGGCATTTTGAAGATACATTCATACTATCACAGTATCAATAAATCAATTTTATTTGCCCTAAGTAGTTAATTTAAAAAGCGGTCAGAATGAATGAGATTAAAACAGAAAAACTGTTTAAACTGTGAAGACTGGCAGAGTTCTTTCAGGCATTCTGGGTTCAATTCCCACCTGGACAAATATTGTGCAAATCATAAATGTTGGTTTTTGTTTTTATAGTCTCCTGTGATGGAATTTATATCCCAAATGCAGTTGTTAACGTTTTAAAAGGAGGAATCTCAAATCTTTTTCTATTTTCTATCCACAGCAACTCTTGGATGAGTACCCAAAATGTTTCATTGTGGGTGCAGACAATGTGGGCTCGACCCAAATGCAGCAGATCCGTATCTCGCTGCGTGGTCACTCCATCGTGCTCATGGGTAAGAACACCATGATGCGCAAGGCCATCAGGGACCATCTGGAGAACAACCCAGCTCTGGAGAAGCTGATGCCCCACATCAAGGGCAATGTCGGCTTTGTGTTCACCCGTGGTGACTTGGTTGATGTAAGTATATGTTACTTTGTTTTTTAACTTTCATTACCCTACATCTTTCTCTAAAACTTATACATTATCTTTTATCCCTACTCTTCTCAGATTTTTTGTCAGCAGTCCAATTTTGATCTCCAGACCTCAGAAGCTAAAAGATGGATGTACTATTATGCTTATCCTCATGAAAACCAGACACATTTTGGGTTAACTAGGCATTAAAACCGAACCGTCCATTTAAAAGGACAACATTTTTATAGTGCTTAAGTCCTGAGACTTGTTGTTGAAAATTTGACATGTTAGAGTTATTGGTTTGAAGTGAGAGGCATACTAATGATAATATATAGATGCTGTTAAATATAGTTATGATAAAATAGATGACAATCTGTTCCTCATTCGTTCGTCCGGAAATTGGTAGAAATAGCTAAAGATTTCAGCCTAATTAAAAAAAAATATGAACGATTTCGTAATATTTTATGTTAAATTATTTAAACGGCTTTTTTTTGGGTATTTAAACGTCGCGTCTGCCTCACGATGTTATAGTGCCCATTTATGATAGTCTCATACAACAATTAGTTCTGATACATATCGTAACATCCAACCTTACGCTTCTGAGCTCTACATTTAACAATTTGTTTATATTTCGCTATACTTTATTAATATTAAACTTTATTTGGCATCTTGGAACAAGGTTTTATGTAAATAGAACATTAACAAAAAGGAAATTAAAAACACCTATGTACAAAAATGTTATTTTATGATATTCCAGGTCCGTGACAAGCTACTGGAGAACAAAGTGCGTGCGCCTGCTCGTCCTGGTGCCATTGCCCCTCTGTCCGTCGTCATCCCAGCCCACAACACCGGTCTCGGTCCTGAGAAGACCTCTTTCTTCCAGGCTCTCTCCATCCCCACCAAGATTTCCAAGGGTATGATATCTAATTTATTGACAAACTGATGAACTATCTGGTTTATTATTTTTACATGAGCCTTAAAGTTAATATTAAATGTGCACAAAGCAACTAGTAATTTGAAATTGTTATAAAAATATAGTATACAATAAAGTAGAATATTTAATCTATAATCATATATGTCTCCATTTAAATATAAATAAATAGCCAAAATATGGATGTGCTTAAGTTGTAACTAATTAACTTATTTTGCTGATTCTTTATAAAATTGTGAGGACAAGGATTACATTTAAAAAAAATGGATGACTGGCAACACTGGACAGCAACAACTTGTTCATTTCTAAAATAATATTTTAAATCCTTACTAATATTATAAAGGCAAAAGTTTGTATGTATGGATGGATGTTTGTAAATCTTTCATGCAAAAATTACTGAATGGATTTGGCTGAAAGTTTGCACACAGATAGTTTATAAGCTGGATTAATATAAAGGCTGCAAAATATCACGCTCCGACCCATTGGAGCAGAGTGACGCGGGTAAAGCCGCGGGACGCAGCTAGTTGGAAATAAAGTAGAAAAGTCTTCTTATTAAATCCTTGCATTGCTACAGTTACACCAAACTTTATCATACAATACTATATGTCTGTCCTAATACCAGTGATCGTCACATTAGGTCTCTGGCTTCGCTTTCAGACAAAATTAACTCTTCAAATTTATCCTAGTGTGATGCGTTTGTTCAATAAATATTGCACTGGCATTTTGAAGATACATGTAGTTTCTAAAGAAATCCTATTTATTAATATGACAACCACCGTAGCATAGCAGTATTTGGCTCGCTTTAAATCTTGGAGGTTGTGGGTTCAATCCCCACAAGAAATCTTTGGATTTAAATTCTAAGATATCTTTTGGGGTCTGGTTGAGGGACTACCATCAGAAAGCACGCTAAGCGGTTGGTCCCAATTATTAAAACATCATTTATAATTATCGTACATCAAGGAATGGGCAGCAGCATTTCCTTGTGTGTTACGACATAATACGTATAATATGCGGTCACCATTCTGCCAAGTGTGGTGGCAAGTATGGTTATTTATTTACAGATGAGAATAGACAATTCGTATGCAATTATTAAATAAAAGTATTTTCGTATTATCTCAGGTACTATTGAAATCATCAACGATGTACACATCCTGAAGCCTGGTGACAAGGTGGGAGCTTCCGAGGCCACCCTCCTCAACATGTTGAACATCTCTCCCTTCTCATACGGTCTGGTGGTTAAGCAGGTTAGTCCAATAAGCTGCTAAAACTCATTATTGAATAATACAACATTGTTAGATTTTTGCTGTAGGCTACTCCAGTAAAAATATAGAAGTTTTATTTTATCGAAAGTGTTATCACCCTTGGCCAGGCAATGATCATGAAGCAACTACCATATTTTGATCTCTATGGGCCGGTAATAAAGATCAGAACCAATTAATTCTAAACATGCTTACTGCCTTGCCTAAGGGTTATGGAAACCTAATTAATATAAATTCTGTAGCTTTAGCAACAATAGGGATACATTCTTTTTACTATCCAAAGTGTTGAGTACAGTCTGCATCTTGTTGTGCATTCTGATAATTTACCTTTGGAAAATTATTTGCTGTTAATTTAATCTTGGGATCTATATCACAAGTTTTAGTGTATGTAGCATACATACCTACTAATAAGAAATGTAAGAATTCATTTCATACAATAAAAAAAAATGTTTTAAAACATTCGAACTAATTAACTTGTTTTCTCTAGGTGTACGACTCTGGCACCATCTTCGCTCCAGCCATCCTGGACATCAAGCCCGAGGACCTCCGCTCGAAGTTCATGGCTGGAGTCGCCAACGTGGCTGCGCTGTCGCTGGCCATCGGCTACCCCACCGTGGCCTCCGCCCCACACTCCATCGCCAACGGATTCAAGAACCTGCTGGCTATTGCTGCCGTCACCGAGGTTGAGTTCAAGGAGGCTGAGACCATCAAGGAGTACATCAAGGTAAACATTTTTCATCAGAATAACTATCATGATTTAAAATAAAAATGTTGGTGTTGGTCAAGGATTTCAAAAATGAACAAGTTTTCCAAATAAAACACGACTACGCCATTGTTGCACCAAATGAACGATAAGTAATTAAATTCACTGACATATATATCTAATGTCTGTTCTAATACCAGTGATCCTCACATTAGGTCTCTGGCTTCGCTTTCAGACAAAATGAATCCTTCAAATTTATCCTAGTGTGATGCGTTTGTTCAATAAATATTGCACTGGCATTTTGAAGATACAATGTTTACAATATACTTAAGGCTGATTCCGTATTGCGCGTCGGGTGTGCGCGTGTCTCATGCGAATAACTGGGGCTCACTTTAAAAATGCTTTAAATGAAATATCGTTCAGGAAAATAATATATCCCTTGAATTTTTAAAGAAGCCAAAACGTTCATAGAAACAGTTTTCGTAATTTGGATTTGATTAAAATGATTAACTAAACGTAACCGTGCGCAGGACCCCAGCAAGTTCGCGGCCGCCGCCGCCAGCTCCGCGCCCGCCGCGTCCGCCGCGCCCGCCGCCGCCGCCGTGGAGAAGAAGGAAGAGAAGGAGGAGGAGGAGAGCGACGACGACATGGGCTTCGGACTCTTCGACTGAGTCGAGCCCCCCACGGAGCACACGCTCGGGGCCCGCCGCGCGCCGCCGGGTTGGACAGCCCATATGGCGGCCCGGCGGGCTTCTACATTGTGTGCTCGTAATAAATGCCACTTGAAATATTCGTGCCTTTTCATTTTATACTCCTGTTAACGCCACAATGGACTGAACTTATTCAAACCAGCTAATTTTCGTCCCTGTCACATGATTACCCCACAATGGGTTTGCGTTTCACGAGCGTATGTCATCGCTAGCTGAATGGGTGATTTTAATGAAGTAAATATGTAATAGGACTACATATTCCTATTACATTATTTACTTCAACATTTCTATAAATGGAACAATTGTACGTTTCCCCAGCAAAGTATGTCGAAAATATTCATTTAAATGTTGTTTCTGCCATTATGCAAGCTTAGGGCCGGCGCTCACTACCGGCATGGCACGGCAGATTGTGCTGCGGCATCCCGCGGCGTTCCGTGGCATAGTAGGTTGTGCTTCGGCGTGCCGTGGCATCCTGTGACATATACACTCATGCGAACGAACCAGATTAATCAGTTTCTCTTCATCCATTTTTCCGTATTTTACATGAGAAGTAATATTATAATATCGCGTACGCACGTGCTAATCTCTTGCCACACTCAATCAGTGTAAGAGGCAAAAAACGCGCCCGCGCCATTGCGTCTCCTTTCTACCTTGTCCCCGCGCATCGACCGGGCTGCGCCCCACTAACCGAAATGACCGCTGCACAAGTTACAACCTTATTTCTACCAGCTTAACAATCATATTTGCTCGACACAAAGTGACCCATGCGTCTCGCGAGATGCAATGGCGTGATGCAGCATGCCGGGGCGCGTCGCGTCATGCCACAGCATCCCGCGACACGTCGCGGCATCGTGGTATCCAAATAAAGTAACATAAACTCTAAAATCATTGAAATAAGATTCAAAATAACTTAATTACTAATAAAATCCTTTGCCGTGCCGTGCCGGCAGTGAGCGCCGACCCTTACCTACCTTGTTGATAAAATCATCGAGCAAATCACGTAATGCTTAGGCCCGGCGCCCATTATCGGCAAGGAAAGGGATCCTTCGGCATCCTACATGCAAGCGCACACTGTCTGAAACTATGCGTTGGCATGCTGCAACGTTAGGGATGACGAGGCGGCCTTAAGCATGCCGCACCGTCCTGAAGCGTCGCAATATCGTATTTCTCTTCAAAACAGTCTCAGAGTTGTTATTTATTGAGGCACATAAACACATACATTGATAGTTATAAGCTAGTCTGAGTGTTGTCTGAGTTGTATATAATATGGTGGACTGGGATCTAGTGCTCATAGCAGCTCTTGCTAAAGAAGAGAAATCTAATCAATCAAGGAGATTTTGAGTGAACAACATTTGGAAGCAATATATCCTCCCCTCGCCCCGCAGGGCAAGCTACCCACCCCCGAGTGTTGCCTCGGCACCGCTGAAGTATCCCGAAGCATCCTCAAGGCTGCCGATGCAGCAGCCTCAAGCATACCGAAGCGGTATTTTTGTTACTACGACCATTTATATCATAGACATTTCTACTTTATTGCCATGAAGTTAATGTATGCTATTTGCCACCTAAAATTCTCAGCCGTGATGATGGAACTACACATAGTAAGAAGCACTCTTCGAACATCCAATTGAATAACTCTGAACAAAATTAAAACGCAAATTCTATATCAAATTAGTAAAAATAGAAATTGATATTTTTGAGGAAATTTTACAGATGTAAAACGGAATAAATAATTAAATATTGACATATCACAAAAATTTTATATCCTTATACAAATCTATCGATTGCCAAATGCTCTGCGTGAATGTGGAAAACTGAATTTCATCATAACACGTTAATTACTAACAGAACACTAAACTAACTTCATACATTTGAAGGCAGATACAAGCTACAAAATAGGTACCGTTAAAAAAACAGTATTTTTTCTAAACCAGGGTTAGGGCCAATTTCAGTGATTTTATATTTACTTAAATAATATTTTAACGGAGAATTATTTTATGCTTTTATTGCAAAACTTATCACTTAGAACTAATTTTTAAAAAGTCATTTTCAAAAGATGATAAGAATCTGCTAAAGCGTTTCTGAGACCTAACAAACCCGCAAACGTTACTCTGGCAGGATCGTGAATAACTTCGCAACCGAGGAAAGGACAGATACAAATTAAGATGTACATAACGTCTCGTCTGGAGCTCTAATTACTTACACAACATTCATTCCATCCAATATTCCCATTAAAAGAAAATGTCTGGCTGGGGTAACGTTACGCTAGCAGGTAATGCTTATTGTCAAATAACTAAAAAACTATAAGTGTAAATAATTTAAAAATGTGCGTAACAATTACAGAGGCTACGTCTCTAATTATCTATAACATTTTAATGACTATTTTCGTCATAATTTTGCTGGGGTGACGCACACAGAAATGATCGCCTAGATAGATTTTATTTGCCTAAAGTGTACCTATAATAATGTAACATAGGTAGCTCGCTAACTATAATAAATAAAAGTAAAATGTATATTAAAATAGTCAATTCGCTGGGTACAGACACACACTCGAATTATATTTTTTTGTTATTTATTTATAAATAAATGTAAATAAAATATAATTTGACAAACAAATAAAATGCTCGCTAGGCAGATATCCATAAAATATTATTTATTATCGCTTACATTGCATACCTAATTCTATTGAGTCCAAGTGGTTCAGCTACATGTTTTTTAAATAAAAGGCGAATCTGGCATCAATACTGAAAGCTTGTATTTTCAAATAAACATGGTGTACACTTACACTGAGATTGGTAGATATTACATTAATTATTCTAGAAATGCATTTTTTAGAATGTTACTAACACTTTTTTGTTTAAACACTATATCCAAAATATAGTTTTTTTTTTTGTATACATTGTTATTCACTTAATAGACATATAGAAATATTCAAATGACAGTAAGTACACATATTATTGTAGTGAATATCTATGTTATAACATTTATTTTTAATATGATAATTCAAGTTTTTTTTTATTATTTTATGAAAGTTAAATACATGATTGTTTAAACACCATAGTTTGCTATGTCGGTAGCTACGTATGTACGTATTCTAATAACATTCACAAGCTACACACAGTTGTTGATGATGAGAGTAATTAATAAATTAGATTTAACATTTCTATTAGACAACATTTAAACTGTTCGGAATTATTCTATTTTATATGAGTACATGTTTAGTTCAGATACAACAACGAGATCAAAGATTATTATATTTGTAAGCACATTCATCATTTGAGTAAATAAATAAATCACATTGTTGCTTAATATGTGATCTTCATTAGATATCAGCTCAGGAAGAGAGCTGAGAGACCTAAGTTTATCAGTAGGGATGGCCAGCATATATGACAACAATGTCCGCACTGCACATGGGCAAAATAGTATAACATTCAGCAGAAGTGTGAAATATTCAAAATAATAAATAAATCATTATCTGTAACAAAACACACATATTTAAGCTAGCCAGGCAGTGATCATATAGCAACCACCATATTTTGCACTGTATAGGCTTGTAATAAAGTTCAAATCCATAGAATTCCAAATGTATCTACTGCCTGGCTAAAGGTTAACACAGTAAGAACAAGCTATTGATTTGAAGAAGCGATTCATTTCTATCTTACTGACTAGGACTAATGGCCAAGTTTTTTTATTTTTTATTGTTTGATGCAACCATCTGTAATGCCATTCAAGATGTTTCATGAATACAATGGAGCATTACTTACATGTCTTTTTTTATTATTTATAAATATTATACCTATAAATTGTCAATATCTCAACATTTCTTTTTAATATAAGCTCAATTCCCTTCTAATCCATCATAAATTAGACACAAAATTTATTAAAATATTTGTATGTTAAATTTGTAAATGTTAAAAGATATAAGAAATTCTCAAAGATAGTTTATCTATTCTATAGAAAACTGAGATCATTTTTTACATTAAATTTAAGTGTAAATAAAATTAGGTTACTGCCTCTGTTGCTTGCAAACTATGCATTGTCAGTTTAAAAGTGCCATCGGAATCCACACAACGCATAACATTAGCAACTTCTCCGCAAACAAGCTGGGTTTGAAGATTTCCCAAAAACAGCATGCCATCAATAAATGCATTCTTTCTATTTGTTGAGATTTCTGGCAAATCTCCCATCAGCTCCAAACTGTACCAACATAATATAGCATTGGCATTTCCATCTTTGATTATTGGCACTTTGATTGCCTCAGTCCGCATAGTACCACTGTATACTCCCATCTCATGTGGGGCAGACATGGCTGTGTACTCCAAATGTGACAAATCAATGCAAAAGTTTTGTGTGACTTGGTACTTCTCCAAATACTTAGCAATCCTATAGTTATGTACATTCTCATCAAACATTTTGTTGTTGATGTCCACCCAATTGCTGTTGATAAGTTGGCCCATAATTTTAATATTGGCAGGCAAGAAAAGCCCTCCTTGTGCCAGATGATTATCCTTTAAATGCTGAGCCATTTCTTTGGATTTTATATCAATCTCCCCACACAGCTCAAAGAAGTTCCAAAATATAACATGAAACTTTTCATCCTTAGATGCTTCTTGATCCCAATCCTCTCCAATCAAAATTGTTACCTTCGACATAGAAACATGGTTTGATTTGAAGACTTTTTTAATGAATTGTTTGTCTTGAATTGTCTTTGCAAAGCAAATCAAGGAGTGCGCTCCTCTCTTCATAAGTTGTAAACCAAACATGGGGAATGGACTCATATCAATTATATGAACTTGGGACATATCTACCAGTTGTCCCAAATACACACAGGCCATGCCGAGAGATCCACATATTGCCTTCATGAAATCAATATCATTCAAGTATCTGAGTAGCTCTGGAGAGATTCTGGTTATGTGGCTGTCATATTCTGGCAGCATAGTTAATTTGCCACCATTCATAAGGAATTCTACATCAACAATATCATTTTCTTTAACTGCTTTGGGGATATTATCAAAAAAGACTGCCTGTTGCCATGCATTGGCTCTGTCCTCTGATGTGGGGTTGGTGGTTACTGTTACACTCTCTGTAAGGTAGAGATTGAACCATCCAATCACTACATTGATCTCCCCATCTTCCAGAGCTTTGAATTCAATCTCATAGGGCTCAGTTCTCTTGAGAGCATCTTGTAAATCATTGACATCATTAAAATCAATTTTAACAAGTGACTGTGGTTCCGTCATGTATTTTATATCATCTCCAAAGAGATGTACATCTTCGCAGTCATATGACTCTTCATAAGTCATTGTGTGAACATTCAAGGTTGGTATTTTCAATAGTGTTTTCATATATGGGCACAGTTGATACTTTTTATTCAAAAAATCACATTTAGCACCAACAACAAAAAACTCTGCTTTATTGGGAATTACTCTTCCCACATGATTGATCAAGTTCTGCCAGGCATGAATCAAAGATTGTAAAATGTGTTCCCCGAATAGCCCGGCGTCAAACATTTCTGTGAGCACAAGGGACCGCTTGCCTCCAATATCTCGGTAGTTCATATTAGTTGACAAATTGTTCAATACAATAATAAACTCACAGTTATTATCTAGTACAATGCTCTCAGCAAGGCTAGCCATTACTTTAGAGCCATCACAGGCTGTGACTGCACAGGGAGAGCATTCATATGAGTACATGGCCAGCAACCCAGTACCAGTCCCCAAATCCAGAACACTGTCTTTGTCCTGGATAAGAGTCTCATGTATTGCAGCTCTGTAAGCTCCATTTCTTACCTTATCATTCAACATTCTAAAATGCCAGCGCTCCACGAGCAAATTCTTGACAGAGTTCAGATTTTTTTCGACATTAACATATTGAGGATCAATCGTTAATGCCTTTTCGAAATGATACCAGGCCTCTGAGTAGTATCCATACTTGTACAAATACTTCCCAATATCATTTAGATAATACACATTATCTGGGAACACTTTTAGCACTCTGCCAAAGTTATTGAATATATCTTCCATTTTATTGGCGGAAGATAGCAGCTCATTTAGCCTGCCGAATACGAACCTAAACTCAGGTTCATGGGGATCCTTAAATTCGGGTTTCTTTTCGAAGGCCGTTATATAAAAGTCGTAGGCTTTACTATAGCATCCATTCGTAGTTAGTTGTCTGGCAAATGATAAATATCGTCTAGCAATGTCTTCGTCCATTTTATTTTTTGTATCAATTTATATTTGTATAACTCCGGTGTATTATAAAGAATATTATTCACTCTTACTGGTATAGCTATTCATATCGTATCCTTAAACAATTCTTAAATATTTTGAAGTATTTTAACACTCAAAATAATAACAGTGCGGCACTTTGCTCATTGATATGACAAATCAACCATTGACAATTATGTGCAATATATCGATTTTTCAGAGCTCACTCTACTACATAGATTTAAAGTTGATTACTATTATATTATTTCAGAAAATGATTTGTTACATCTTCTACTTATCCGGGATTTATTTTATTTGAATAAGTATTTAATTTTCATTTTTTTGCGCTTGAATATTAAAATTTAATTTTCAACTTATAACGTTATGTTTGAGCTGTCTCGTGTTCATAGAAGAAGCTTAAACATCCCTCTAGTGTTAGGTTAGAGAATGTGCCACGAAACTGGCAACACTGGTATGGTATTAAAAGTCGTTTGTTGCATTTTCAAAGACCTCTAAAACGATTATAGGTCTATGATTGCATTGCACATGAACTACTCTGCTCAGTGCTCCCACAGGCTCTATATATAATAAAGTACTCTGTGCACAGACTGTATGGGTTGTACCCCATAGAATAAGTATATTATAATACTAATCCGCCCCTAAGACTACCCACTGACCGGTATTTGGCTCGGTTTAAATCTCGGAGGTCGTGGGTTCGATCCCCACGCCGGACAAAAATCTAGGAATTTACACAAAAATCTTTGTGTAAATTCTAAGATTTTTGTCCGGGTCTGGGTTGGTTGAGGGACTATCCTCCGTGCCTCGGAAAGTGGAATGTGAAGCCGTTGGCCTGTTGGTTATATTAATTTTGTCTATAATTTTAGTCTTTTTACCAGTTAAGTATTTATATCAGTTAAGGCTTAAGAGCTGGACCGATTTTAAAGGGAACTTTACTATCAGATAACTCACGTAGTAGTAAATAACATAGGTAGGTTTAAATAGTTTATTAATTTATTTCCAATTTATTTACACACTAAATAACAAATATATAAATCAATACATATAAAGACATGGCACAAGGGTACTACTTATTTCTATAAGAAATCTCTGCCAGCGTCCTTTTAAGTTGTATAAGTATAAATAATATAGATAACAATATTAGTTTGCTACTTATAAATTATTTAAATCTTTACAGCTAACTATAGTATTCCACATGCCACATATTAAATGACAATCACCTTTCAATTGGAATACTTTAATAAAACAGTTCACTGTTGGATATTTTTCTTCTGATACCCCTAACTGTCCATATTGATTGTACCCTGTTGTCCAAACTGAATTATCTTCTAACAAAATAGCCGAATGTCTTGAACCACAAGCAATATCTGTAATATTTTGTGTAACTTCATTTCCTTCATCATCAAAAAGATCAACTAGTTTAGGTATGGAGTAACTTTCCAGTTCTTCAGTTACTTTTTTAATTCCCAACTGTCCGGAGTTGTTCCAGCCCCAGGCATATAAGTCCCCGGACTCACTGAGTGCTAAAGTGTGCCAACCTCCACAGCTAATTTTGGTAATTTTAATGCCTGCTAAAGCTTCAATCTCTTTTGGTGCTTCTAAGTTGCTTATGTCACTATGACCGAGTTGTAATCTCCTGAAAAATAGTTAAATTAAAACATAGTATTTTTAGATATAGAAGTAGTATTTAAAATAAACAATGATAAAAATCAATAAAATAATGAATATACAGTATATTCACTACATAGTATAAAACAGTCGCTTTTTCTGTCCCTATATCCCTATGTCCCTATGTATGCTTAAATCTTTAAAACTACTCAATGGATTTTGATGCGGTTTTTTTTTAATATATAGATAGAGGGATTCAAGAGGAAGGTTTATATGTATAATACATCAGCATTGTACCCGTACGGAGCCGGGGTGGGTCGCTAGTTTAAAATAAACAATGATAAAACTTACGTATAGACAGTATCTTTACTAATATTATAAAGAGGAAAGAATTGATTGTTTGTTTGTATAGGCAACCTCCATAGCGTAATGGTATTTGGCTCGCATTAAATCTCGGAGGTTGTGGGTTCGATTCCCATGCTGGACAGGAAATCCTCATTCTAAGATTTCTTTCCAGGTCTGGTAGGCTGAGGGACTACCCTCCGTGCCTCGGAAAGCATGTTAAGCCGTTGGTCCCAATTGTTATTACATCATCCATAACAATTGTATACCAGGAAATGGGCAGCAACGTTTCCTTGTATGTTACAACATAACACTGTGGTCACCAACCCGCCTGCCAAGCGTGGTGACTATGGCAAAAACCTCCCTCGGGAGGAGGCCCATATTCAGCAGTGGATGTTATACGGGCTGATGATAATGATGATTGAATAGGCTCCAAAACTACTGACCCAATTTGAAAAATTCTTTGACCGCTGATAAGCTACACTATCCTCGGATGACATAGGCTATATTTAATTATGAAGCTCCCACGGGAACTGGAGTTACGCGGGTAAAACCGCGCCCGGGGCTAGATCTAGTTACATATAAATAAATATCATGTGTAAAACAATAAAAAAAGGACAGTGTAGGGCAGGTGCTGGTGACTGTAACACAATTTATATTAGTATGATAGTCAACAACAACTTCTTATTTTAAAGCAACTCCATGTGCATATGAGAACTCTGTAAAACATTGATGGTGAACAAAGAATTTGTTTTTTATTAAAACATCTTTGGTTTATAGAAATGATGAAGGCAACTAAGGAACTAGGAGCTTAACTTAAGTTAGCAAGTTTAAATCCTGCTGATGATCTAAATCCATAAATTAGATAGATAGATAAATATATACTTTATTAAGTTCAAAAACATTAGTACAGAACAGTTATGTGATGAACAAAGTTTTATTCTAGATTAATTAATTAAAATACATAACTTTAATAGTTCACTAGTCTCCACACTAGGATTCGTGGAGGCTAGTGCCTTTCCGTAAACAAAAATATTATGCCTGTATAATATCAACATATTCTATTTGTCGAACATTATTAAATAAAAGATTGAATTTTTAGTTTAGTATTTACTTTACCTTCCACTTCCCCATGTGTACACAGAACCTTTGTCAGTCAGTAACACAAAATGTTCAAATCCACAACTGACATCACATACTGTTCCATTGCAGTGTACTGTGTCCACATAGCTGGGTAGTATCCCTTGGTACACATGTCCTCTATAAGTTAGATACAAACATGAATCTCCATTCAATGTCACCTTATGAATATAATCATTTATTTTCGTTTTTTTCACCAAATTTTCAATTGGTGCTTCTGTATTTAAATTTAATATTTTTATACAATTTTTGTCACGCATATTTATTAGCCATGCTTTTTTCTTATACTTATGAATGATTATCACATTTTTATCGTTACTAACGGCTAATAGTTTAGCGTTATCATCACCACATTCAACTGGCAAGTCTATTTTTATTAATTGTTTGTCTTTACTATTCCAAGCACCAGCTACATAGAAAGCGTCCCTTAATTTCAATAGATTATTAGACCAATTAATTTGCAGCAGTTCAGCCTGGCTTATGAATTCATTTGATGTTAATTTTCTTTTCTCATTTTCTTCTATTAATAAACGTAATTTGTTTAAGACTAAATCCTCCCAGGGCCACTGGCCATATAAATTATTACCCGAAATGTAATACACCATGCTGAAGAGAACAATTGATTGGTATAATTATATTGACCAAACACTGAATTTTATTATAACTTTCTTCGGGTATTGTTAGACTTTAGAGTAATTTTGTTTGTTTTGATTTTGAAGTTTTGAACATTTGACATTTTGACATATTGATTGAAATTTATTTGACAAATCCAATATAAATACAGCTGTTCGAGTCAATGACCATACGAATTAAACATAATAACTCATTAAACAAGAGATGAAACGAATGATCTAGATTGATAAGTATATTTAATTTAAAGTTTCCTGTTATAATTGTACACTTTCAATTAATTAATCTAAAAACAAACTTTTAATTAATCATTCCAAACATCGATAAGTATTTACGTATATTTGACATCCTGTTGAGCTACGATTTCCGGATGTTTGAGGTGTTGAATTTACTTATTTTTTTTTTACTTACTGACCACACACACATTTTGAGTTTTATGATTGTAGATATCGATAATATTGAATATCGTGAGAAGATTTATATTATTATTATGTGTAGCAAATTAAATAATTATATCAATTAACCATAATACCGTTCACAGATTTGAAATGAGTAAAACTTAAATTATTCTTTATAATCTTAAACAAAATAATGCATCCATTTATTGATTTTGAAATCCATATCGATTACTACGGTTCCTTTACAATCGAAGGTTTTAACTCCGTACGATCGCTTCCTACCGCCTACCTACCGGCACTTGGTTGGATTTGGCAATACTTTGGATGCCATTGTGTGTGTTGGGTTACTTAATTTGGGAATTATGCCGGCAAGTTGAGGTTTTTGTAATTAATTTACTTATAATATTTTAATTAAAGATTAAGTTAACGTTCCAATAGTTGAAATCCATATATTTGTGGCTATTAAGCGTCAACTTATTAACCGAAAACTTGTTCCGCAGATGTGATGTTTTAGTGTCATGAAGATTAAGAAGAAATCAATATGGCCCTCAAACTTGGAAAATGCAGGCTTTGCCTCAAGCTCGGCGATTTCTTCTCAATATTTACTGTGGACAATGCATTACAACTTGCGGAGATGGCAATGGAGTGCGCCCGGGTGAAAGTAAGTCGAGTTTTGTACATCGTACTTTGAATGAAACATGATTCTAAATCGCGATAACTTGTAAAAGATTCTAAGATATTTAATTTTATTGCTTTCCTTGAAATAGTATAAACTGTATGATAGGTATCATGGTGATTTTTGGTGTGGAAAATCCTAATTGAGGCTCTGTTTAAATTGTCAAATCATTACTATATCTCAGAATATCACGATTGAAACGCCAGTGAAATGATTACCTTTAGAGTATCTAAACCTAGAACTGTGATGTACTGTGTCAACTTCTATTATTTTACCAGTTTTTGGTTGTTTACCTTATCCTAATACCTATAATTGATTGGTTTCCATGGTGGAATAAAGTATGAAGAGACTTCATATTATCATAAAAAATGTTTATTCAGCACTTACATACCCTTATTATTATTATTGTTTTGGTATTTACATACTCTACACACATGTACTTGTCAAGAAAATTCACAATGCATAATTATAAAATGTAAACAACAACAAAACAATTTTTTTTTAATTATTATTATTATTATACATATAAAAAAACAATATTCATAATAAATATTATTATTATTATGAGCGCAATGTGTCCTACTGCAGGCCAAAGGCCTCCCTTCCTTCTTACCATATTTCCCAATATAGGTACTCCATTTATGCTCAGAAGACCGACATGTGACTCAAACATGATACTAACATGTTGGTCAAGCTATTGTTGGATATCAGCACTGACATGTTGAGGCCTTGTCTAGCCATAATATGACTTTAGAAACAAGAGACTACATTTTTAATATTAGTTATGCTCAATAAGGGCCAATGATCCTTTGTACTGAGATTTTAAAGTTTTCATGACCTAATATAGTTGTTATTTAGCCTATTTTTTTGGCTTATCTTTAATAATTTTTTTGAATACTAAAGTATGTATAATGTCTTTGTATCCTACTGTATTGTGGGTGGTATCCCCACCCATAATTCTATAAATCTGCAGATGAACTTTGTTTTAGGAATACAATTTTACAAAATTTCAACCAAAGTTCAGCCACAGACTAAAATGCCAACTTTAATTCTACTAATAGATTAGTCTTTGTCAAATATTCAATTTGCAACTTTCACCCTAAGATATATGAATTATCTGTGTATACTGTACTGTATGTGTATTATATTACAATATACCAAAATGTAAATGTATATAAATAAATACAGCAAAAGAAAGTACTTTCCACATAATTTTAATACTAGGAACAAAGATAAGCTCATTACACCTTTTTACATAGTGATTAAGACAAATAAATCGTTTCTTGGAAATTGTATAAGATTTTATAATAAACTACCTTTAAATGTGACAGCAAAAATATGTTATCAATCATCAATCAATTTATTCATTGCAAACCCAGGTAGGTTACATTTCTTGTTGTTATATACATGAGATGATCACTATGTCCGGCAGGTTAAGGCATGGTTTAAAAAAGGTCCTTATGACTCAAGGTAATTACAATATCAAAGAATACATGGATGATGGTGCTGTTTGGCACATAAATTCATCGGTTACATTGCAGCAGACTGGCACCCTATAGCTATCACACCAAATTTGCAATTAAAATAAAAGTCTATAATATGTACTTTATAAATTTTTAACTCTTAAACTATACCTACTCATCATCAGACTGTAGGTATGATTCAATAGTTAAAAAAAAATATATAAATTTGGAGGAGAGCTCCCTATACTCGATATCTTCTTGAAACTATAATATTTCCTTCACAATTTCCTCTTGTGAGTCACTGACCTAGATACAAAAAAAAGTTTTTAAAATGTACAAAATGATTATTCAAAGATTACAAAAAGAATAATTTGGAGTTTCTTGCAGTCTTACTTATCCGGGTGTTACTACATAGGTAGATAGAGAAAGATTCGTAGTAATCTAGGATAGGGTCCAGTCATCCTCGCAAGGAGAGGCTCGCGACGTGTTCTATGCTTCAGACCCGATTTCAGCCCGCGCAGGTTGATTCTAATTATATTTATAATATGCGACTATCACATGCTATAACGAAATTGGTAAACCTTATTTAATAATATAATAATTGAAATGTAAACTAATTTATTAGTCAAGATTTTTTTTTTTGTCAATATAATTGTATTACACATATATTATAATAAGTACAATCGATTCATCACACGACATTATCAATAAACGTTTTCATTTTCAAGCACAACACTCTTTTATTTAATAATTTCCTCTATTCTGGTTCCCTCGGAGACCTGAATTTCGAGAGGTCCGCTTACTGCCAAGTAGAGTGACTGTTGGATTAATTAATTAGGAATCATTTTTATTATCTCGCCATTGTCTCACTTTTCAATTACCGTTCAATATACATAGGTTAGGCGTAACCTGGGGTCCTGTTTTTTATATTGTCTCACATTATTATATTTCTTTCATGAATTATAATTTTGACTAATATTTTAGATATACGAGGGTGACGGGCTGCCAGATAAAGTATGCTCAGAATGCATTCAGAAGCTCAGCAGTGCGTATATCTTCAAGCAGCAATGCGAACGAGCCGACCAGGAGTTACGCCGCAATTATGTACCACCTCCAGGTAATACGCACAGAAAATACATACCAGCGTCGCTCTAAGTACTGGCCGCAGCGATAGCCGCTGGCAGCTCATAGTTCAATCGACGCTGCAAAATATAGTTATGTTTATATAAATTGTCTCGTTTTGTTTCGGAGTATAATATTATGTTGTTATTATTGCCATGTTATTTTTTAGGCTTCAGCGTCAGTCCTCCATCACCCAACAGGCAGAGCAGCGACTCGGCATTTTCCAACCACACTAATACTTCTAACCTGACCAAACCACCATCATTCATAGAGGAAAAAGTATCGCCTGCATCTAGAACTAGGAAACGTAGCTTAGAGAGCGTCGGTGCTGCTTCCACGGCTGATAGCGACTACCAGCCTACCGTATCAAAACGCGTCGAAGAACTCCGAAAAACACAGAAACGCACAAAACGAGAAGCGCCCGTAGTTAACAATTCACAATTAGATTCCGACTTTGATGACAATAGTATGTCATTCGCCAGTGAAAATGACTCTGATGAACCTCTATCAAATAGTTTCGCGTGTAAGCAATGCCCCAAACGATACCTCACATATCGAAGCCTTGCCATACACTTGAAGACGCACAGTATAAATACTCCGATAAAGAAAATAGAACAAGTATCACAAAATAATGTAGATGCAGTTGATGTGGAAGACAAACTGTGCTGTGACAAGTGCGATAAAACGTTCAAATTAAAGATTATGCTTAAGCGCCACCAAGACATATGCGGCAAGACGCCCATAAAGTCGCCAGAAAAACAACTTCTCGTATCCTTAGAGCCTATCGACGGGAAAATAGACACCCGAAAAATAAACTGCCAAATGTGTACTGCAAAATTTAAGACTATGGATAATTTGGAGAAACACATGAAAATCTGTCACGCGGCTGTACTGAAGCGTAACGATTTGGAACCAAATCCCAAGGTCCCAGTACCTTGTCTGTACTGTGGAGAGGTGTTCAACGACTACTATATTCACAGCGCCCATTTCAGTGTGTGTCCGCAGAAGGATGATTCGATACCTTTCGAGTGTCCTGTGTGCAAACGTTTGACGTCTCGTAAGACGTCGTACTTCCAGCATATACGGAACATGCACTTTGAGCCGCGGGCTCCTTTCAAAAAGTCTATTGACCCGGAGTCGGAAGAAACCCATGTTTGTCGGATGTGCAACAAGCAGCTGGCGTCGCAGGATTTGCTCATCAAGCATTTAGCAGTACACATGACCAATATTGAAGACAATGACAATGGTGCAGACAATGAATCAAGGTATTGTATTATTTTATCCATATTTTAACAAGTAAAACTTAAATAAATCTTTTTTAATCTAATACCAATTGCTTCCTTTTACTTGTACAGAACTGATATAATGTGTTAAATATCTAATGGTACAGTATATATTTTTTAATAAAATTATAATTATTTGATGTTTTCCAGAGCTAGTACAATGGATGATTCAATGTCAGTACAGTCAACCGGCAGTGCACCGAACACCCCAGCTAGTTTGAATTGTAGCATATGTGACAAAGAATTTAAATACAAAAAGGCACTACAAACTCATCAGCAGAAGTGCCAATCTGTGACACCTGTATCCGTTAAATTAAAAACAGAACCTCCAGATAAGGCATCAACTAGTTTATTAAGTGAGACATTCGCTCCTGAACAAGACTATGATAAGTCAGACTCAGACTCTAGTCAAGAGGAAGATAATACATGTGATATCTGCGAAAAACACTTCTCATACCGCAGACTTCTACTTCACCACAAGAAAACGAAACATAACATGAGCTCTGGAACTAAACGAGCCAAAATCTACCTCAAAGATTGCGCCGTGCGCTGCCTGATATGTGACCTCGACATGAAAGTGAGCGCCATCAACGAACACAACCAGAAACATATATCTATGAACATGAAACCTAGGAATTTATACACTTGCGCCGAATGTGAAGACACATTCAAAAGTTGTAGCGGTTTAGCCACTCATATAAAACTGATACATCGGTTAAATCAGAAGAAGCTGGATAATCTTCCAAACCCGGCGGATTTTTGTGAAGTCGTTGTGACAAAATCGGAACCCCTGGAATCGCTCCAGAGTCACAACGACTTTGGCGAGGTTCCGGGCAACCAGGAGGGGAAACCGTTGGTGGACCTGAATGGCTTCACTTGTCCAATCTGTTCTAAGAAGATGCCAACGCTCATATCGCTCAAGCGACACGTCAACTGGCACTCTAATGTCGGCAAGAACGTCGAGAAAAGGCACGAGTGCTTCGTTTGTAAAGAGGTGAGGGTTATTCTTACTTTTGTTATGGTTATGCTCATGAACATTTAGATTAAATATAGCACTGCCATGGGGTTTTGGTACACGTATTTAAATTAAATTAAAAATCTGATACAAAACATGTCTCATTTGCAGGTTTTCAAGTTCCAGTGCCATTACAAGATACACATGCGCGTGCACTACACGGACCCGAATCTGGACCCAAAGCACCTGACGTGCGACACGTGCGGGCGCCGCTCCAAGCACCTTCGCGCCGCACTCGCTCACCTGAACTTCCACAAGCAGACGCGCTTCCAGGCCAAGGACTACCAGTGCTCCATCTGCGAGCGCGTGTTCCAGTTCCGCAAGGTGTACCTCAGCCACATGGCCGTGCACTACAAGCGCGGCGACAGCCACGACTCGGTGGTGGGCGACCTGCCCTCCGGCTCCGCCGCCGCGCCCGGCTCCCACTCGTGCCACCTGTGCGGCAAGCTGTGCGACTCGGAGAACTCGCTCAAGCACCACCTCATCTGGCACACGTCCAAGACCTTCCTGTACGGCGCGCGCCACGAGTGCCACCTCTGCAAGATGAAGTTCACCAACAAGCGCCGCCTCGACTACCACATCCGGGAGCACTACGAGGACGACGCGGGGCCCTACAAGTGCACCATTTGCGGCAAGGGATACACCGACGAAAACTACTTCCAGAGACACGTCAAAGGGCACAACTTCGACCATCAGTCGCATAAGAAAAGAATCGAGAAACTTCGGAAAGGCAAAGTGAAATGCCCGATTTGTTCCAGGTTTTACCCAGACGTGGTGAAACTGATCCGCCATCTGCGGCGAACGCATCCCGAGAGCAAGATGATTAAGACCGACCCCGACGCGCCGGAGCGACCGCTGTACCCGTGCAAGCTTTGCGCCAGGGTGTTCCTCGAGGAGAAGCGTCTGAAACACCACGAAGAGGCACATTTGCGGAAGCCGGAATTTTTCAAATGCAAATTCTGCGGCAAGAAGACCATATCGCTGAAAAACCACAACGTACACATCAAAGGTCACCTGACCCAGAAGTACTTCGAGAATCCGCTTAAATGCGCTCATTGCGAGGAGAAATTCATCAAAGGCTACGATTTGCACCACCACCTGCGCGACGTGCACGACATCACCGAGACGTGGATCGCAGACCCCGCAGACCAGCCGCTGGGCGGACCGCTCAAGGACCTGCAGTGTTCCATCTGCATGAAAGTGTTGGCCAGTAAGGGGAACTACGAGCGACACATCGATTACCACAATTCTTTGCGCTGCAACTACTGCTTCGACTATTTCAGCTCCCTCCGGTTTTTAGAGGGACACCTGTCGTTCTCTTGTGAGAAAAAGAAGCTTCTCGGTGACACCGAAGTGTACCCAAAGAAAGTGAAGTGTCACATCTGTTATAAAGCTTTCCACGTTCAGGTCAAGCTAGACTGTCATCTGCGCACGCAACATAAAATAAAGGTAGATAGAGAGATTTCTGCAGGAAAGAAAGAAATCGTGTGCGATTATTGTTTTAAAGTCTTCGAAAACGAATATGCGTTATCGACTCACAAGATTTACCACCGCACCATTGGCTATTTCGGCTGTATCTACTGCAGCAGGAAATTCAACACGATGACTCTGTATCGCAAACACAAAAATCATCACTTCAGTCAACTGAACGTCGATAATCCGACCAAGTGCGAGCATTGCGATGAAACATTCGTTCCCTTCCGAGAGATGATTTACCACATGAGAGACGTCCACGGTGACGACAAAGAGTGGATCGTGATGCCCAAAGAGTCTATCGAGGAGACATGTCAGATCTGCAATAAGACATTCTTTAACTTGCACAAACACCTTGATTATCACGAAGAAAACAAATGTAAGAAATGCGGTGAGTACTTCTTCTCGGTCGCTGACTTTGACAATCACTTGTGCTCCATCGAAAGTGACGACGAGATCACCTCGACGTCGGGTCCGGAAGCTCCCAAGTACGAGGAGTGTCCGTTCTGCTTCAAAGCTTTCACCAGAGCCGGCTCGAAGCTTAAGCACGACCAAATACACAGAGGGTCCGGATCGATATCTTGCAGATTCTGTCCGCTCAAGTTCAAAACCATGGACGCATTTAACATCCACGCCTTCTCGCATCGAAGTAGAAAATATGTGAAGAAACCGATAAAGTGTAGAATATGCGGCGAGAAGTTCATAAAGTACGGACCTTTCGTTAAACATATGAAGCTAGTCCACAAATGTGCGAAAAAGATGCACTACCGCGCGGTGGTGAAACCGGAGCGATGTGTGGTCTGCGGCGACGAGTTCCCCAACTTGCACAACCACTACCGCGCGCACCTGTTCCACCAGTGCCAGCAGTGCCAGAAGTACTTCACCTCTGCCAAGGTTTTCGCCAAGCACCAGTGCGATAAAGAAGACTCCGACCCATCCAAAGTGTTCGAGAGTGATGTCAACCTGATGGACTTGATCAATTCCTATGTTCCGAAAGACGAAAAAGACGATGAGAAGTTCTATGGGCATACGGACGACGAGGAAGAAGAAGATATGGAGACCCTCGCATACCCCGTCGGAGAAGACGGCGAAGAGAGTCAAGATTGTAAAGACATCGACTTGCATAGTCAGGACAGTAAAGAGGCCTTGCGCAGTAAATTGACAGATCAGCCGGCGATAGAGAATAACGGCATAGACTTACCGGGTCTGCCGCTATCGATCCAGTCGCCTATCATATCGGACGTACTGTCGTTATACAATAAGGAAGCTGACAAAGTGAACGGGGTAGATCACGATTTCGGGGTAGATGACGTCGTGGACATCACTGATGACGTCGATGACGTCAATTCGACGCTACTCACCGTGGTGGTCATTGATGACGATGACTGAGCACTTCGTGCTGTCCTGTTGAGTTCCACACAAGTTTTATAAGTATTTCAAGTTAGAACATGCATCTACATAGCATTGAAATAACTGTTTTAGATTAGCTAGATGGCTAGCATGTCATTTAGCAGTAATGTTTGAGTCTATTTGAAAGGTTTTTTTTTTTTGCTACAAATGTAGTAATCTCTAAGTTTATAAGACTATTTTTAGATATTTTGGTAAATAGTTAACGGCTATGTTAGCTAAAATTTGTAAATACACGACATTCTTATTTATGGAGTCGGTAAAAATAATATGATGGTATCAACGGAGTTTATAGCAATAGTATTATGTTAATCATCTGACTAAGTATAGGTAGCATACAAAAATTCAATGGTTTAAATTGTGTTAATATTTGACTAGGTATCCACAAAATTATTGTATCAATATATTATATTTTTATGTTTCTTTTTTTATATTAAATTGACGATTCCCTTACATTGTATGCGGTATCAGTTTTCTTCCATTCCTGTAATTATGTATATATTATTTTTATAAGTACTATTAAAAGTATGATTTTTTTTTGTCTAAATCATGTCTTTGTTGTGCTTGACAAAGTATAAGGAGTTATTTGAAAATCCCAGAAATTATAACGAATGTGAGCTGATTTTGCATTTATCTGTGTGTTAATTTTTAACTTGATTTCTAATGTGTTGGCGAGTTGCTAATAATTCAATCAATGTTACATGATAGTTAGAAACTAATGTACGAACCCTAGGTATATTTTTATAATAATTATTTAGGATTTATTGAAAAAAATATTAAGAAATAAGTATGTTGTTTATTTTTGTATTACGTGATTATGATTTGAGAATAAGTTGATTTTATGTTGAGTAAGTGCCATGTTTTGTGAGTCTTAAAATTTTTGAAATTATCAGACCCATTATGAAAATTTATATGTTCAGTAACAGGCTAGTTGACACGTTATTAAAATTTTGTTTTATATGTTTAAAAATGGTTCGACTAGACAAAATAATATAACATTTTTTATGGCTAGAAAGCTGTAAAATAAATATTTTACACGACATGACCTATAAAAACGAACAGACAGATAAGTAAATAATTTTAAAAATTAATTTATACAGGTGCTTTATGACAAATAATTTAAGAAATAAATATAACATAATTTGATAATGAGTCAACTAGCCTATGGATGTAAATCCAAGTTGATACTTATTCTAAAGCAGCACAGAGTTCAATGTAAGAACTATGGGCGACATTAGACAATATTCTTTTCATGTCACACAATTTGTTGTTAATTTGAATTTTGTTAACTATATCGGTATCACTTATTTATGTACTTGTTGTAAATAGTAACGTAAAATTCTTGTAGTAAATGTCTATGAGTCTCAAAGTACTTTTCTATTCCTATTCTCCTCGTGTGTATTTTATAGAATTGTATGAGTAGACAAATATAATATATTTGTTTGATAAGTATCATGCCTACGAATATATTCGATTCGAATTATATGTTTATATACACGGATGCGCACAATTTAAACAGATATTGTTTATTAACAAGGTCAAATTTACTTGGCTGTTCGCGTTAGGTTTATATAGTACAGTTAGCATCAAATAGATAGTGAAGATCTCTAAATATATTACAAATATTGACGCATCTACAGTGATCAAAGTTGCTGTTAGACTGGATAATACTACATTTTTCACGCAAAGATATAGACCTGCATTCAAATATTATGAACTTTATACATTGAAATAGTATATCCTTTAAAAAAAGCAATATAGAGGTTAAAGGATTTAGCGATCAGTGTGTTTGGACACAAAATAGGTTTTATATACATGAAGATGCATTAGCAGTGTAGCAGATATACTAAATAATAAAAATAATTGTATAAGATACATATTAGACACGGCATGGATTTATTATTGATGCAAATGTAAGAGCCAAAGGAGTGGGTGTTTTTCTAATAGTTTTAAAAGTCTAGACTAAGATATATTAAGTTCAGTCAAATCGAAATAAGAATTAGGTACAGATTATATTCAAATTGTGTAATAGTTATTTTTATTTGTGATTATTTTTGAAGACCCTTGTTTAATGTTCAGTTTCTTCTTGCGACTTATTCTGTTTTATGTCCTTTTGTAGTATTGTTAACGATGAAGAAATAAAATTATGATTGCAATTTTAATAATGTTTATTTAGGTCAACATAATAATTGAAAATATGATTAACTGAGTTAACAAATTTTCTTGAAATAAATATAACGATAAATGTGATTTCAGCAAGGATTTTGTTTGCTTACAAAAATAAGCTAAAACGATACCGCCATCATGAGCTCAAAGTTGTTATCGTGTTTGCTTTCAAATATTTACCAAGAACACTTAATGTTCATAAAATAAATTGGCAACATTGAGTTCAGAAGTGGCAACCCTTTATCACAATACACAAAAACCTCGCACACATTACCATAGCTAATAATTAGCTCAGCTAATCAGCTATCCACAATCTTCATTACAGGTACATTAAATACATCGTAAATATTGATGATTATAAAAATATGTATCGTTTGTCAATTACATTATTATTTTTAATTACAGTTCTTACATTAAAATTTACCTCACTTTTAACATTGAGTCATCAGTTTCTTCACGAAACTATGGTATAATTACATTTTACAATGAAGTGGATTAACATCTAGGGAGACTATTAATCTATATCAGTGAATTAAATATGATTATTTAGAATATAATATTCAGAATAAATATAGAATGAATAAAATTAACCACATCCAAGTGATCCAACAAAGTAATTATCTATACTAAACTGATCGATTCGCTTTATTTCATCAACTAGGGTGGTATATATCGCAGGCTTAAGACAGGGACGTATAAGCATAACCACAACTTTTCAGTAGACAAAAAAAACTTAATAAGTTTTCTGTATGTATCTATACCAGTGGTCGTCACACTTTTCTGTTCAAGGGGCATATATACAGGGTTACCTCGGAGACAGTGCGCAAATTTTACCTACAGGAAGGTTTTTAAAAATAAAAATACCCGTGTTTTTTTTGTTTTAACATGCTTCGAACAAAATAATTAAAATGCGCACACCCACGGCGAACGGTAGCGCTGAGCTGACTGATACACGCGCGCGCGTCCTTGCGCCCGCGCTCTCTCTCCCCCGCCCTTTCCCGCGCTATTACCCCTTTCACTCCCGTGCATAGGGTGAGCGTGGTATTTGAAAAATTCGGTGGATAAACGATAACTAATAAATAGTTAGCAAAAAAATTACATATGATTTTTTTTCTAGAAATGTGTTCTATTAACGATACTGATTACATGGAAAAAATATGCGCACTGTCTCCGAAGTAACCCTGTATGATAATGTAGGGAATCACAGCGGACCGGCAAATTATTGTTTACCGCGTGCTGTTTCAGTTGCATTACAGAAACCGTTAGCCCGCGAGCCGCACTCATATCGGCCACAAGCGGCCCGCGGGCAGCAGTTTGACGACCACGGATCTATACACTTGAATATTTGCGTGTGTGTCTATGAAAGTACTAAGTCCATATTTATGTGTATGCTTAGTATTGTAGTAAATATTTATCAGTCCGCAATATCGAAAAAGATTTCAATATTTTTTATACGTCCCTCTGGTTTGGAGCCCGTTATTTCAGTGGCAGCCATGTGTCTGCGGCATGTGACTTGTGTCAATTGTCTCAGACACACGAATTCTTCCGATATTCCAACAACTCCTTGGTTTTGACTCTTTTTCTCTTTAAGATATTACTAACAGTCGAATCTTAGGATAAATATTTTTTATTACTTATTCTGTAGAATAATTATTAACTTTGGATTGTAATTTGTGTTAAAATAATATTGAGAATGTCCCGAGTTAGAAGTGTTTTCCATAGTTACTTTACCATCTCTATTATTTCAGTCGTAGTATTTTTTTAACTGAAACTACGACGTAACAGTTGCAAATAGGATTTTCGTGGAACCACGTTTGCATTTGCCGATTATAACAATATATTAACGCATGATGTTTTATTATTGCATTTACTTTTAAACCCTACTTATATATCAATATGTTAGTTTATATACAGATTAAACACCAACATTAAAGTACGCGATATTGCCAAAGAATACGTCAGCCTTCAATCTGCACCAATAGATAAGGCTAACCCCACATTATGCGAGCACTTTTTTCGAGCGCTACGCCTGCTCCCTACACCGTCACTTGCTCTCACCGCCGCCGTCGTGCGCATGTGACTCACGCTCGAGAATCGCGCTGGCCGAATGTGGGGTCAGCCTAAATGAAATCCTATATACTGAGCAAAATACTTCGAAGCACGCATTTTATGATCCCTATTCTCGATCAGTTACTGTTATTAAGTAGGTAGTATAAATTAAACGTATTTTGATAAATAAAAATAGCTATTAAATGACCAAGTAAAATTAGTTTTTCGGTTTATTACATAGACAAATAATTACTTAATTAAATTATAAAGGATAATGTTAAAGTAGGTACTATATACAAAGAAATTAAGTATAATAAAGTACTTTTTTAGAATAAGGCATTCGTTCTGAAGCTCACTTCAGGACTCGCGACCAGTACTGATACCAAATACTGTCACTAAACGGTTAAGATAACCCTTCACCAGGCAGTTACCACAAATTGAACTCTATGAGCTTGTAATAAAGTTCATAACCAATTAATTCTAAACAATCCTACTGCCTGGCTAAAGGTAGCGAACGTTCTTATTACGTAAGTCCTGTAATTGCCTGTCAAACGGCCATCGACATCTGTAACGGCACGAATCTAGCACTGAAAGGCATGTTTGTTCATGTAAATTGCTATTATTAAAACGCGGTCAGTATAATGCAAACGAAAGCGCAATATGAAATGAATTATACTCATTTTGAGTTTAATTTCGTACCGTTATTTTGGCATCCTGCTCTGCGTAAAGAAAATTTTGGCGCAGAAAGTAGGTAGTTTTATGACTCAAGAAAAATAAAAAAAATATAGCTGAGCACATTTGTCGTACACTATATCACATTTCATCACCGAAGTAACACTGACACAGCGCATTTCACTAACACCGCTTGACTAATTTGTATTAAAAACTATAATATACTTACTGCCTACTAGTCGTTGTGTCAATCGTTACTTCGCATGTTATCTGGCACACTTTAGAAAAGGACATAAAACGCAAACCGTTACGTAGATGGCGCCACCAACACATACCGTAAACAAATAGCACGAGAAAATGCATGATTCGCTTCATTCGAACTTCCAAATACATTAATACTATTATTTCCTGCTATAAATAAATAAAATTGATAACTGAAAATAAAACGTTTCAGTTCATGATCTAAAAAATATGTCAGGAGTATTTTTATTATTTGATATTGATATACGATAGCTCAAAAGCATACGGTCACATGTGCCATTATACGTCAGAAACATTAGTCGTATGTGGCTTTATTAAACTGGCATTTACGACCAAATACTTTTGAAGATAATAGTACATACGTCCTTATGCTTCCGAGGTCTAATTATATACGTATTGTACTAGTGGCGCCTCTAGCGGTAAAACTTTGCACGTTTATCCTCTATTAACCGCATAGTAGACTTAATGGCTGTTACAAACTAATCTATTAATTTCATATTACCTTTTGATATTTGTCACATCTCTTGGAAGTAACGATCTTTCCCATACCAAGCAACAGCCCAATTGTTAAACAGGTCTATCTAAAGACTTGTATGACACGAGGTTTATCATTTAAATGCAACAGCCAACTTGTCTATAGTGCAGTTAGTTTTATAATAAAACAAGTAATTGAAAAGACTTAAAATTAATAATGAAAAGAAGTTAGAAAAATTGATAAAATTACGCTTACTATACAAATATTATATACATACATAAGACACTTTGACATATGTATTATTCCAACTTGTATTTATTGCTTACAACACGTAAAAGTAAGCAATTTACGTGAATTGTACATTTCCGACCCCACGCGGCGTGTTGGAAAATGAACCATACTTTGAGGCAATATTAAGAACATTTTACAAGATGAATTAACCATCCCCATTAGACGGAATTTCTCAAGCCGACCACGGGAATAAAGAGGTGAGTTCTCTCGTACAAATAAGTTACTATTGTACGCTGTTATCACGCACACTGAAAAAATAGAGAATCCTTCTAGACTAGGGTTGCCAAAAATGTCTCGGCGCTGACCGGGACATTGTTCGGGGGGGGGGGGGGGGTTGATACAGTTAGGTTACAACTTCACTTACGAACTTGCTAACAACAAAAACTACATTTAAAAATTTGAAGAGTTAACATCAATAAACCTACAATAAGGGACAACATACTTAAATAAATTACTTATAAGAACTCTTACAACCCTCGCCGCAATAAAGGAAAACATCCACTCCGCATGGGTATTGCGTAGTAGGGTTCTTCTAGTTTTTTGGTTAGCGCGCCCACCGGGACAATTGCCTTGTTGGCCGGGACACCGGGACAATTGCCTTGTTGGCCGGGACACCGGGACAATTGCCTTGTTGGCCGAGACACCGGGACAATTGCCTTGTTGGCCGGGACACCGGGACAATTACCTTGTTGGCCGGGACACCGGGACATGACGCTTGAAACCGGGACGAATAGCAACCCTATTCTAGACTCATACACGGTTTATTATTTTCAGCATGTATGATAAAAAACGTAATTATAAATTATTATCCTTACTTTGTATAATAAGTACGAAACTATATATTTAGATTAAACAGTTCTTATATAACTTAATACTCGGTTTAAATACTTGCTATTGAATAGGTATATAATGGTGATAATACAGTTTATGGGGCACAATTTTCAACATAAACATATCAAATATATTTACTAATTAAGTTCATAATGAAAAATCGAATAAATATACACAGTACACCGAATATACGCAAAAAACTAGTTGAAATATGAATTTGTTGTTATTATCATATATATGTAATTAAGAAAATATATTTAACAGCCGTACGTGATTCTGTGCACACTAAAGTCAAGCTAAGGCAATTTATTAATGTCCTACGTAGTTCAATTATATCTTGACTAGTATAGAACCATAACAACCGATTTACGACAAAAAAATATAGGAGGTCATGGTCGCCTCCTTCACTTAAAATCATTTAGCCGATGGCGCATATTATGAAACATGTTTTGAGCCACATATTGCACAGTAAGACACTATGCGAGGCACACGCGTTGGAGCGATATCTTTTGGGTATTTCACGCGCATGTCTGTTTTACTGATCTTATGAACAATGATGTCAAATCGAAACCGGCTTTGTTGCGATTTCAATCAATAAATTCGTTTTTGTCGCATCGAACGCATTCGTATTGCAAAATAGTATGAGTAGCGCTAAGAGAGAAATGACAGCCGCAGGGCCATCAATTGAATCGTACTCCAGAGGGGAATTCGGTCAAGCGGCTCGTTTCTATCGTGACGCTTCCATGCGCGAGAAGACGATCGAGCTCAATCTGGGCGATGTAGAGGGCAGAGCTACTCGCCGGGCGTTACTCCTCCCACTCGCCGTCGCTGGTGGTGGCGTCGGACACGTCGTCGTCGGAGTCGGAGTGGATGGCGCGCGAGCGCTCCTCCAGCGCGCGCTGCAGCGCCTCCGCCAGCCCGCAGCCGCCGCGCGCCGGCCTGCGCTCCGCCGCGCCCGCGCTGTCCGAGCGGGACACCTGCCACACACAAACTAGCTGTAGTCAACGCAAATCAACTGAATGGTCAGCCATTCTTCGTTTGTAATCGTTCTCATTTCCGTGAAGGGCGAAACAATAAAATAAATATATCTATGAGTAGGGTTACCAACTATGCTGTTTAAGACATACTGTTTTAACGGAACGTATGTACGTTACGTTATTTAAGTTTGTCCAATATTTAATTTAGTCCAATTTAACTTCAAGCAAACTTGTTCGTAAGTTTAATGTCCATCTCTTACTGAAGAACCCCCGGAACCCTCTAGGCAATATATATATAACTATTATTATATATATAGTTATATATATATATAACTATACAATATAAATATATATATAACTGGCGAATGATTTGGAGGCATAGTAAAATATTAAGATCCCATATGAACGGATATATCTATAGCGATTTATAGATAGGGTGATCAGTGCCATCTAGTGATAAAATGCAAAATTTCTCAACATAATATGTAGCTTAAATGTGCTATTCCACTACAAGTATAAGAGCTATTAAGATATATTTCTGAAATGCAACGTATTTAATCTAACCAGATGATTGAACAGAAATACAATTGTTCATAATTGAAAATATATTTTTCTAAATATTATTTAGCTTGTATATATAAAGTTATACTTCTGGAATCTGGATGAGCTTTGCTAATCAGACTAATTTATTAATTCCAAAGAGAATACATAATAGATGTATGTTTGACTGATCTTGTTTCATACTAGGCGAGATACTGTATAACATTTGCTTAGCATATTCTAGTTTGGAAGATTACCTATATATTGTCACATAGTTAGAACACTCTAAGAAAGTAGGTAAAGGACTACCTATCACAGACTGTCTAGACCAAAGACATAGGTTTACTAAAAGAGAATGTCCTCTTGTCCCTTAGTAACAAATAAGTAATAAGGAAATGTCCGTTGTAAGACCATCTGCGGTCCAGACCGCAGATGGTCTTACATCTTACAAGGAGGGCAAATGGCCAAGTCTGGAGACGAGTTGGACTGAATGCCTGCGGGGATGGGGCAGGATTCCTCAAGCCGTGTAAAAAAGGGCCCTTTATTAACATTTCCTATCTATAAACCATAGATTTTAATTAGATTCCTTAAAGCCTAGGTATCACTTTTAACATGTTCATTTTACCATTGTTTACTGTACTTAAACATATTCAATAATTTTCTGAAAATACCCGAAAAATTTAGCAGCGTAACAGTTATAGTTTAGGTGGTTTTCCTCCTTTCAATGTAATCAGGATTATTTCCGGCCACAACGTGTTCCTGACCACTTGACGATTCACTAATCACGAGCCATTCCTTTAACATTTTTATTCAATATGAACTCCAATTCAAATCATAACTAAATAGGATTATCTTTAATCTTCCATTTAGGTAGTTTAATTTAGGGTCTTAAGGCCGTGATCGTCTAGGTAGGGTAGGGCTTTAGTTTAGGCAGCCGGGGTGGGTTGTTACACTGTCTTTTTCACTTAACATTTCATTTACTTAGACGATATTTTTTTTTTATAGTCATAGAATGCTCAGTACAGCCCATGCTCTTAAATAAAGATTCACAACGAATCTGTCAATGTCAAATATTCAAAACAAGTGTGCTGCTCAACCAGCTCAATATGTAAAGTTTCCTGTGCTAAAATACTGTTAAATTTTCTACTTAGAAAATAAGTTGCCAGGCCCTATAAATGAGTAACGTTTATTATCTAATCTGGATCATAAACAAGTAGTAACAACAAATACTTACGGATTTCAACTCAATGCCTTGTCTGATCTCGCTGAGCAGATTGCTTCTACTATCATCCACCGGCTTAGCCGCGACTTCGACTCTCTGTAAAATAATAAATGAAATTTACTGTAAATATTTAATTATAATGGTGATGGTTGCATAGTAAATATATATTTTATTTTAACTTTTATTAATGACAAAACAAACGTGGTGACTATGGCAAAACCCTCCCTCGGGAGGAGGCCCATGATCAGCAGTGGACGTTGAACGGGCCGATGATGATGCCAATATGAGTATTATCTAAACATTACACACCTTGAGCGACTTTGATCCATTCCTGATACTCTCCATAAGCGCCGCTCTCGCGTCCACTGTGACAACAGCGTCTTGTGGCACCGGGGGGGGAGCGGGCGGCGCGGGGGGAGCCGCCGGGGGAGGGGGAGGAGGCGGTGGAGGAGCCGGGGCACCGGGCGGAGGGGGGGGTGGCACCGACGGGGGACCCATTGATACCGCTGTGGAGAGACATAAAATCGTTATATATAAAAGAAAATGTTACATGCAACTAAAAAAAAAAAATTAAATCTGATAATTTTTGCTTTTGGAACAATTTTTATCCAAAAAGTGCGAAATTTTTGTTCAATTGGTTAGGAACAACTAGAAATGTGTTAACTCGATTTGCCAACCTGGTTTAAACCAAATTAAGCTTAACTCGAATCAAACCGGTTTGATAGTTACTAAATCCATTCTATCGAGCAGACGGAACGAAACCGAGCGAGCAAACCGAACCGCTTGAGGTGCCGAAGGCGTGCCGAATAAACCCGATTTCTCCCAATGGAACTCGGTTTAATTGACCCGGGTTTAAGCCGATTTACGTTTAAAATCGAACCGTCTAACTCGGTTTGTAACACTTTCGGATTAAACCCTCTATCTAACGCGGTTATTGATATTATCGAGTTGGCCTAACCCGGTTTGTGATATTATCGGGTTGGCACATCTCTAGGAACAACTGATTATAATTCAATTACAATATATGACATGAAGGTACAAACAAGACAAATGTTGTTACGAGATACGTGAAGCAGTACTCTTTTTACGAAAATTGCGACCATTCGTTATAATGAAAGATTATTTGTTTTTAATTATGGTCTACCACTAATAATAATAAAATGGCTTACGTTGTGCAGGTCGCGGGGGCGCCACCCTGTGTGCGGGGGGCGGGGGCACCGCTCGCGCGGGGGGAGGGGGCGGGGCACGAGACGCTGTGGAACAGACAAAATATTAACTACTATATTACTACGTATATTAAAAAATGGCGTAATGTTTCTTTATAATCTGAATATGCAGAAAAATATAAAAAAAAACAATCCCTCCATTCTTTTTACATTAAAATTTACTAAATCAACTTAGTACGGAATTATTTATCTTGTAATTAATAAACGAATAATCTATACTAAAACGACTATATTGATAATACTATTGACGTTAGTATAGTTACATATCGTCGGTGATGTTGCATCATCAGCCCGTATACCGTCCACTGCTATACATGGGCCTCCTGCCGAGGGAGGGTATTGCCATATAGTCACCATGCTTGGGAGGCTGGTTGGTTATTATGTTGTACGACACAAGGAAATGCTGCTGCCCGTTCCTTGATGTACGATTATTATAGGTACTGTTATAACAATCGGGACCAACGGCTTAACGTGATTTCCGAGGAACGGAGGGTAGTCCCTCAACCAACCAGACCCGGAAAGAAATGTTAGAATTTACACAAACATTTATTGTCCGGTGTGGGGATCTAACCCACGACCTCCGCGATTTAAAGCCAGCCAATCCGCTACGCTACGGAGGTTTTTAATAGGGTTGCTAATAAGGTATTATTTAATCTGACAAAAAATATTTCCTTTATTTGTTTCGTAAAGAAGAAACAATTGGGTACATTTGATCTTCAACCTTATTAACTAATGTCACTTGACAACTAATGCGGTATCGCAGTTATCACCGGCGACATGACAGATAGTTACAAATACTAATTATACGACATACGTGGTGCGGGAGCGGGCGGGTGCGGCGCCACCCCGCGCGTGGGCACCGGGGGCGGGGCCGGCTGCGCTGGCACACGGTTCACCAGCGCTGAGAACATACACACACATGATACAGACTGAAATTTTACAAAATGAAGACTGATACACTCATTTTCTGAGCCTAATAAGCTCTCGTCCATTTCTGAGGGACTATCCTCCGTGTGAAAACAAGTTATCCGACACGGTAAACTATCTCTTGGACCATGGGCGACCTGCTTTGTTCAACCATGAAAGTAAACGGAAGGGAAAAATAAAAAAAAAAATGAAATTAAGGTGTTATCCATTTCTTACACAACTATTTTAGCCAGTTACTTAACAGACTGTGACAAGCCAGGATCTTTGAGGAATATAGCCATAATTACCACGTATGGCAGGCGAATTGAAAGCGGAATTAAAAGCGACCGTAGGCCAATGGCTAGGGCGTCGGACTAGTGATCTTGAGGTCGCCGATTCGAACCCCACCCATTGCACTACCGACGTGAACCCAATCGAAACACAAGCATTTAAGCTTAGCACGAGGGGTTAACAAGAATACCAGTTGACTGCAAAACATTGCTTGAAATATTAAAAAAAAAAACAAAAGAAAAAAAATTGGTGATCGCAATAAGATGGTGAGTATTTTTAAGCCGATAGATGGTGCTGCCCATCCTTCAATTGTATATCCCTTAGTCGCCTCTTAGGACACCCATGTGAAGACATGAGGTGGTCTAAGCCGGAAACCACACGACATAGCTTGTTTTGTCTTTATTTTAGGTGCTTTAGTGATAACTATCATGGTTTTGCAGTCTACTAGTATTCTTTAACAAGAAGCTTAAGTTAAGTTTAGTTCAGCACGAGCTAAAATTCTTGTGTTACGAGATGGTTCACGTCGGTAGTGCAAGGGTGGCAAACTGGCGACCCCAAGATCGCAAGTCTGACGCCCCCTAGCCATTGGACTACTGCCACTTTAATTTTCATCATCGTCATCATCATCAGGCCGTACACCGTCCACTGCTGAACAAGGGCCTCCTTCCGAGGGAGGGTTTTTGCCATAGTCACCACACAGGGAAACGCTGCTGCCCGTATCCTGATATACGCTTACGCTATACGCGGGACCAACGGCTTAACGTGCTTTCCGAGGCACGGAGGGTAGTCTCTCAACCAATCAGACCCGGAAAGAAATCTTAGAATTTACACAAATATTTCTTGTCCGGTATGGGGATCGAACCCACGACCTCCGAGACTTAAAGCGAGCCAAATACCGCTACGCTACGGAGGTTGTCAAGGTTAAGTAAAACATACCTTTAGTAACATTATGCAGGTCTTCCTTCACTGCGTCCAGTCCTCCGTTCCTATCAATAAAGTCGTATATGAACTCCCTGGTCTCTTGATCTTGAAGCTGTATCTCCGAAACGCCCGCCTTCGTGAAGAAAGAGCGAAGTTCATCCGCATTCGATGCCTTGTCCAAGTCAAAACCTGCGGAAATTTTGAAGTCATTTAAAAATGGTGTTTTTGCAAACTATGTTTGATTTTTAGACATTAGTTGACAACACATTGGTAATTTATATCTAGTGATCGAAACAGCTAGAGTTTATTTATCTAACATCTAAATCCCGAAATAATTATTATGACATTAAAGTCTGCAGATTAAAAAATTAGAAAAACAAATTATATGATATTTTAATAGGCTAGTTGACACTTTTTTGAAATTATTTTGATATGGTTAAGAATGGTTTTACTAGATTAAGAAAAAAATATGGCATTTATTAGAGATCTAGAAAGCACTATAATAAATATTTTAAAATTGGCTTGACATTTAGAGATGAAAACAATGTCAGCCATGTTGATCTGTATACATTATCTGTTTTCAAGATCGATGACGCAACAAAATGGCTGAGAGCGTGTTCTGAAGTTAAAGACATAGACAAAAGAAATAATTTTCATATTGAGTTTTTTTATGAAAATAAATTATTATATTTAGGTTCCATGTTACAAATACTTTTAGAAATAAACATCATTGTAACATACATTCATATGTGTCAACTAGCCTATTCAATGATATTTAGTAATATATATCATCAATTTAAAAAAATACCCAGCAGTGGTACAGACTAGGTTGAAAAAAAAAAGTAATTATATCATCATCATTAATCACTATATATGACCACTTTTGAACATGGGCCTTCTCCCGATAGAGGGTTTTGCAATATTCACCACGCTTGGCTGGTGGGTTGGTGACCGCAATATTATTTCGTAATACAACGGAAACACTACTTCCCGTCACCTGGTATACGATTGTTATAGATGATGTTATAACAATCTGGACCAACGGCTTAATATTCTTTCCGATCCACGGCAGTTACACAAATATTTTTTGTCTGGCATGGGGATCGTACCTATGACCTTTGAGACGATCATTTTGGTTTTTTAAAACCTGTCCAATGGTATACAATTTTACTGGGATTTTAGAGGAGTTACTAAAATGTTACTGCGTAAATAAATTCTACTTATTCCGTTCTCTGGTCATATCTTATGCTGATAAGCTGTCAAAGTTAATCTCATACACATTTATTTATGGTTATTTCTGCATTAAAATGTTATAAAATATGACAATTATTTGTTATTGTTTAATTTGCGTTAAGACTAAATATCACAAGCTAGAAAAAGAACAAGGCAACTACATATTTTTTATGCAGTACGTATATAATTCAAGAGCTCAAAAGCATGTCGGAGATGCAGAGAGACTGTTCTCCAAAGTATTATCGGTGTCCGCCATGTTACACGTTGTTAAATAGAATCAGTGCGCACACCCGGCGCGGTCGAGCTTCGGAAGACAAATGTCTCTTATTATATTATAGTACTCTTTGCAAATGTGTCAACCTCGACTCGAACTACTGACTCAATGACAGCTATTGTCAATCTGATTTACCAATTAATGTATCACGAACGCTAATAGATGGCGTTAGTAGTATGTAAACAATATTGTTACTTCAGTGCTCCGACAAACATAAGGTCGGATGTGCCAGTACACGTCAAAAAAATTCGTCGTATGTGCCTTTATCACAAACTGACACTTACGACCCACAGGGAGCGCCCTCTTGCGGAGGTGGCTTAGTTTGTAGCTTTAAACCATTTATTAAGCCTAGAGCTCTGCTCGCCTTTACGCCCGGTAAAGTAGCAAAAGCCTAGTAGCTAATTACTAAGGTCCGTCCGAAAAAAAAATACATCTGTCCATACGCTTCTAAGGTCTAAAATTGAATAATAGTTTATTACATTATATATTTAAACTAGCTTCCCTTATGTTTCACTCGAGTCACGTTCCCGTAGGAACTTCATAATTAAATATAACCTATAGCATTCCTTTTTAAACTTTCGCGATTTGTACACATAATTTTTAGTTGACGCGGGTCTCAATCAAGACCAAGTGGGGGTAGTTGCCGAAACCCGCGCTGTTCGAAGACGCCGTTGCTGACACTCATCAGTCTATCCGCGACCACGACTGGTGTTACCCATGTCAAAACACGTCGGATTATTAAAAAGATAATGATTTGCCTTAACATTGTACCGCGATTGAGACCCGCGTCAACTAAAAATTATATAGCATTCCTTGATAAATGAGCTGAAAGAATTTTTCTAATCGGACCAGTACTTCCTGAGGTTACCGCGTCTTGAACGCGCTAATGTCAGGCACGTACCAATTTTCACTAAGATCTTATGTTGATCAATATTAAAGCTTAATTAAAGCATGCAAATAAGTTTTAGTAGTCAATTTTTTTTTTATTTCGCACACATTCTAGCGGATAAGTTTTATTATAACAGAAAGCGGTTTTTTTAATTGTTAGAGCGTATTGCCAACATTTAAAACCACATACCTTCACCTACAGTTTCTAATATTTCTGCAATTAAAGAGGTGCACTTAATGACGATGAAAAAATTAATGAATATGAATGTAGATGGATGAAGAGAAAGATTGAGACCTAGGAAAAGATGGCTGGATTGTAAGAAGGGATAATGAAATAATGAATTTATTCAGCACTTAGGTATTTACATACACTTGTACTGTACTTGCCACAATGAAAGTAAGAAGTAATTAATAGGTTATTATTCTTATTCTATGAATTAAACTACTTAGGTAACTATAACTAGCAAGTGCAACCTGTGAGTGCTGCTAATTGTAGAACACTACAGACAATGTACTCCGTCTGTCCGTTTGTCATTAATTCCTCTACTTATAATAAGTTTATATTTAGATTAATTATTATAGGTATATATTTAAAAAAGAAAGGACGCAAGATATGAAGGAAAGGAAGGACTCGTCACTTACTCCCTGTAAGTGAAGAGTCAGTGTGATGGCTGACAGGAGAGAATGGAACACGTGTTTTTAACGAATTGCACAGACCACAAATCAAATGGGATAAAGGCAGGGAGACGATGATGATGACTTAAAATAAAAACCAAGCAAATATATACAATCATTAAAAACCCTTAAACCAGAAATTAATTAATTGCCAATCACAAAAGTTAACTTATGCTTAAACTTTAACAGTAATGAAGTTATCAAAACGATGTTAACTTTTTTTTTAATACTTTATTGATAAGAATACCGCTTATTAAATTTCAAAATTCAGATGAATAAATTTCGACCACCGGCAGGACTCTTTAACTCTTTACCGATAAATGGCGCGAACGTTCCCCTTAGAGACGTGTGTTACCGTAGCCGAATTGGTTAAGGCATTAGGGGCTATACCTAACCCGCCGCCTACCGCCCTAGGCTCGGCCTCGGGGTGTGGGGGACATGGGCCCCGCTCTCTTCGAGGCTGACCCATGAGAAGTAGGGACGCCTCTACACTGCGGGCGTCCCTATAATTGGGCGGGCCACTGTAAGTGTGGCCCTGGAGATCCCGCGGTACCATATTGGCCGCGGGTGCCGTCGTGGTGCCGGATTGCTCATGCGAACCCGGCCCCCGCCAACGGCGGATCGAAGGAGTGTCCGGGAGGTTTTAGAGGTGTAGGGTCCTATCCTCGTGGTATGAGTCTAGCATACCACGCTATGGAGAGGGCGAGTCCCACATATCCCACCGCCAGCGCGCGAATACGCTGCAGCGGCGGTGGGAATGCGTCAATGCACTTCGCCCCGGACAACAAAAAAAGGGGCTATACCTAAGATGCAGGTTCAAGTCCTGCCGGTGGTCGAAATTTATTAATCTCAATTTTGAAATGTTTACTTTGTGAGAGACTGATGCCTGATGTACATACTCTATTAAAACTACTGTCTGAACTATATTATTGTTTTTTTATTATAACACGCGATTTCACTCGCGTAAATCCTGTTTTCATGGGAATTTTATAATAAAATATAGCCTATAACATCCGTGGATAGTTTCCAAACGGTAAAAGATTTTTTCATTCGGTCAAGTAATTTTGGAGCCTATTCAATACAAACCAACAAACAATCAAATCTTTATAATATTTAGTATAAATGTAACATGTACATTTGACACTCAGCCACGGTCACGAAAAGCAAGATTGGTGAAAAAATGATATAGGGGCGTTCGATTTTATACTTGTCATGGGGTTGGTAGACCATAAAAAGTTGGTAATCTCTGGTAATCCATAAAAAGCTGATATCATCAGCTGCGAACGATCGGTACAGTCAATCAGTACAGTCAACCGTGGCAAGGCAACCAAAATGTTAAATGTAATCATCAAAATTATTTAAGTTTATTTAAATTTCAGTTTTACGCTATAGTTCAGACTTGAGTATTAATAAAATAAATTATTTAAAAACGAACACGATTAATTATTAAGGTCCACCGTTCGAACCACATTTGACCGAACATGGCAAATTATTCGGTCGAAAGTATTTGTTCAATAAATATAATTATATTTTTCAGCTTTCTGCGCGCCATTTCATGCGCTTAACTCCCGTTCCCGTCGGAACTTTATTATTAAATATAGCCTGTAACGCTCTTCAATAAAAGGGCTTATCTAACACTGTAATATTTTTTAAAAATGGGATCAGTAGTTCTTGATTTGCGCGTTGAAGCAAACAAACAAACTCTTCAGCTTTATATATATTATTATACCTAGATAATTAGATATATAGATAATGTGTACATTGTGTACCTTTGTTAGCGTCCCATCCTACGTGTGATATGTGTTTGAAGTCTTGAGGCATGCCGATATCGGCCTTTGTCAGTTTGCGACCGCCTTTCTGTTTCTTATTGCTTTTCAATGTGTAGCCTGTAAAGTAAGGAAAGTATTAGTTAGTTAAAGTAAGGAAGTAATTAAATTACTTGCCATGATTTCCGCCAAGCTAGTCTCTAAGGAGATTGGCCGCCGTGGCGTGGCGATGTCCGCATACACAGGGACATTATTCATTCCTTTTTCTCTAAATTCAGTGGCACGGCTCTATCAACATGACCAGAGCGATATTTGGCACAGAACCGACAGCTTACCGTCTCCCAGGCACGGGTGTAACACCACCAACTTCCTGACTGCGGGCTGGTACTAAATTTTTTATAAATTGATATATGGCACCATTTTGTGTGATCTAACACGGACTTTGCTAGTTATTGTCGAACAGATGATTCTGTCTGTATAAAGTAAACCATAATCAAGTGGCAAAATTTAGTACAGTCTGTTCAGTGGTTTGCGATGTGAGTTGATAGACCAGTCAGTTACGGTATTGTATATTAAATGTTGGTGCCCGGCGTCACCCGCCAAACTGTTGTATACGAACCTTCCTTAGATGATTTTGAAAGCAAATCAGCCAAATCAGTGCAGCGTGATGATTGTGACAAGAACTCTTGTTTGCCAAGGTCTGTTAAGAGGAGGCCCATGTTCAGCAGTGGTCGTAAGCAGGCTTGATGATGAAGATGATACTCACTTCCTATACTGTTGCTACTCTTGGGCGGCAGCTGCGGTTGTTGCACCGGTGGGGCGGGGCAGGGGGCGGGCGCGGGTTCGGGCGGGGGAGGGGGCAGGGCGCCATTGTGACGCGGCGCTGACGTCACGCTGCTCGTACTGTTGCGGGATGTCGCTAAAGAGGCGCGCGCGCGTCGTTCTGTGAACAAGAATACAAACTTAAATATCATAAAGATAAAATTGTTTTTAGCATATCGTGATTAAAGTTCTAATGTTTGTCAGAAATAGTAACATTTCAGGAGATTGAAAACACTGTATTATTTTTTATAGACCTTTTAATTTTTTACATTATTTAACTTTTCTTTTTGTAAAATTAAGGGGTTCTATCTATATTTTTTTTTGTTTAAAAGATTACTAGTATTCTTGTTAACCCCTCTTGCTAATCTAAAACGCTTGTTACGAGTGGGTTCACGTCAGTAGAGCAATGGGTGGGGATCGAACCGGCGACCACATGATCACAAGTCCGACGCGCTAGCCATTGGGCTAGTGCCAATAACTATGTGTGTTTCCGATTGGTTGAAACAGTTGGTCTTCTGACGCCCTAGCAAATTATCAAATTAAAATAAAACTTTAATTCATTTCATATTTTGCACAATAATGTAAGGTTTATTTAATGCCCCAGGTATGTGTGTGAAATATATTGAATATATTTGCTAATGTTGGATAAAAATCAATAAATTGATGACAAACTACTAAAATATTCCAGTAATAACACAATACGTGTTTATGTTCGTGTGTTAGTAAACTTGTTAAACACATAAGTAAAGCATCACCCACAAGAAACAATGGTGACATCATTACAATACGTCACAACATTGAGGAAACACAACACTTTCCAATGCTTAAGTTATCCAGCTCTTAAGTCATCGAGTTTGACGCAATAATAAATTTTACATTTAGTCAGAACCTGCTTACTATGATATAGCAACATAATAGTCATATTTTATACTAATATAATAAAGAGGAAAGATTTTTATTTTTGAATAGTTATGTTCGTTACGAATAAACTCAAAAACTACTTGACGAATTTATATAATTGAAGACGTGAGTGGATGAAGGTGATAAGTCACATAATTTAAATTTGGAGTAAATCGAAGTTAAAGTTTCACTTTTATTTTTTGAGATAAGTCGCTACAAAACTAATGTTTGTATTAATCTATGATGCCAAGTTGTTTAAATAACCTGAAATATTAATGGTATGAAAGCAACCAAACAAATTTATATTTTTTATTATTTAATTTGAAAAAAAATCTTGACATAAGTAACTCCTTTTTTCATAAACAAAAGTAAACTTTTCTGCAAGATTAGATATTGAAAATGAGGTGCTAAGATAAATGTAGTTGTCTCGTAAAAAGCCTTAAATGGACGGTTTAAGATCTGTAGTCGTATTGTACATATCACCTTCATCTATGCAAAAAAACACAAAATCTCGAAAATGCGACATATCACATTCATCCACTCACGTCTTAAATTATATAATTCTTTCACCATTCGAATGCTTTTTTTTCGGACATACGTAGTTAGCCACGAGGCAAACAGGTTAAGCTCTAGGTCCCGATTGTTATAGCATCATCTATCACAAGCGTATACCAAGAAATCAAGGCTGCAGCACTTTTTTTTTCGGCGGACATACATAGTTACCCACGCATCTATTGCTACATCACCGGGCATAAAGGCGAGCAGAGCTCCAGCCTTAATAAATGGTTTAAAAACTACAAACAAAGCAACCTGCGCAAGAGCGCAAGGCGCCCCCTATGGGGCTTGGACTTTGACTCAGGGCGGTCGCTGGCGATGAGATTAAGGGATTATGAATTTTAGTATTTTAGGGGGTTTTGTGCAATTGTCTTTGAATGCTGCATTATTCCTGAGTAACATAGGCTGTATTTAGCTACGCGGGTGAAACCGCGCGCAGGTAGATAGTCAGACATAAAGAAGGATAGTTAGTAGAAAGAAATAAAATAATTAAATTTAACAATGTTAAATTGAATAGGGAGGTCGAACATAACGGCTGTATTCGAATACCTTACTTGAATCTCAGGTCAAGACGGTCGCTAGCAGGGACTAATGACTTAAAAGATTATAAGGGAGTTTTGTACAACAGTTCGAGAGCCTCTCGGACTTCGGGTCTGCGGGGATAATCGTAAGGCTCATCTTACATAGGACATGCGTATTTCTTGAGCTTTGTCATAGGCGGATGACATGCGGGGATAGCGGGTGACACGATCGGGCGCTCGCGTCTTCCATACAATCGAGGAACCCGCACTATTAATGTGGAGTATCCACATAGTAGTAGAGTGTCCACTCTCTGGTATTAGAAAAATAACTACACTCTACCTTCTCTTCGGTTTTTCCTCAGTTCAATCTTCTCAAGAAGTATATTTCTGAGGGTATTCGCTTCTTCTTCGTTTGCGAAATTGAAGGCCGCCATGTATTCCTGAAACACAGTCACACACAGTCTAAGTGAAAATAGTGGTTGGATATTCTAAAAAGTTCTAGAAATAAATTTATTCGAACATTGTTTAAAAGATTATTCTTAATAATATTTTAAACAATGTTCTTTCTTCATAATAATCATAAAACATCTTAGTGTACATGCGTTGCGTAAATTTTAAACAATATAGTGATGATACAAGTGATGTTCATATGACGTCAACTTTTGGAAAATCAATTACTTCGATGAATCACATAATACAGAAGACTATTAAAAATTATAATGACAGCCTTGAAAATAAATACAATTTATTTTAAACAGATACACTGGGTGACTTTTTTTACAGTCTTGAAAATAATAGGTGAAATAGATTTCTAAGGCATAGTTTTTTTATCATTTTATTGTTTTTACTGACATAGAGTAAAAATCGTAACGGTAAAAATGCGTACCTAATAAAGTAGGTTGTTACGCTATTTCGCTCACTCTTTTCATTCATGTGTAATTGCGGCATAGGTATTAAAGGCACCTATGCTATTTTATTATTATGCACTCGCAATGTAGGGTGTATTTCTTTTGAGTAATTTATGAGCTACTTACGAATCTGTAATTATCGAAATACTAGTACAAATATACTGTGGTCTATAGATTCTATTCCACTTACACAACACACCATATTATTATCAAGACGGTAAAAAAAGTCACCCAGTACAATCTATACTAATATTATAAAGGGGTAAAAGTTTGTTATTGTTTGTGAGGTTGTAGGGGGTAATCTCTGAATCTAAAAAAACCGATTTTGCAAATTCATTAACCAATAAAAAACCACATTATTTGTGAGTGTCATAGGCTATATTTTAAGGTTCTCACGGAGAATGCGGGACAAACCGCGCAAGACAGCTAGTCACTACATAGCTCATAGTATAAAACAAAGTCGCTTGCCGCTGTCTGTCCGTCCCTATGTATGCTTAGATCTTTAAAACTACGCAACAGATTTTGATTTGTTTTTTTTGAATAGATAGAGTAATTCTAGAGGAAGGTTTATATGTATGATACATCAGCATTGCACCCGTGCGAAGCCGGGGCGGGTCGCTAGTTTAATATAAAGATCATAATAATATTATATAGATTTCGTTAAGTTACTACGGTTTTAATTTCGTTGTTACAATTTTTTTCAAAATATACATTTTCTTCTCTTTCTTTATAGTTATCTTAAATTTTGTAAAATATTATTTTAAATTCAAATCTGTTATAGTAATAAAGTATTTTTAATCTTAGAGCCATATATCAGATCGTGCCACAAACTATTCGTGAACTTAATAATTATTTATACAGAACGATAAACTTATGGGTCAAAATGATTCATACGTGGGCGCATTGAATACGTAATATCATATACATATTGTTTGTCCTCTCCATATGACTCATTATAGAAACAAAATATATCTACATACTAATACGGGATGCGTAAACCAAAGGACATTCATGAGGAGATTAATGAATGTAGAAGAGCCGAAAGTGGTATATCAAGATCGTAGCAATTGGAAGGAAGTGGTTTCTGCCTACCCATATTGGAAAGAGGAATAAAGGCGAAAACACATTATTAAAACGCCACGCCACGTGTCAACACCTGTGCATCAGTTCGCGCGTGGCGTCGTGTCGGGTGTTCATAGTGTGTTTCTGGTCTATAGAAAATAATACATTTGATTCGACTCAACACGCGTGGTGTGTCGTCGGGTGGCGTGGCGTTTTAATAATATGTTTCCGCCTTAAATGTATGTTTGTATGTATGTAATACGAGAAGCAAAAGCTTCGGATGTTTTTTTGGCGCGAATTTACTATCAAGATTTAAGGCGAAAACACATTATTAAAACGCCACGTGTCAACACCTGTAAATCAGTACGCGCGTAGCGTCGTGTCGGGTGTTCATAGTGTGTTTCTGGTCTATAGAAAACAATACAATATTTGATTCGACTCAACACGCGTGCCGTAGGGTGGCGTAGCGTTTTAGTAATATGTTTCCGCCTTAACTCGTAAAAATAGTGCATAAATCTATAATCTATGCCAGAATTTCTTCGTGTATTTAATATGAACTATTTTATAGTGTAAATTAGCTATTTTGTATTATCTTCTAGACTAAGTTTATCGTCACTTGTAAGTGTAATTGTGTATCAAGTGTTTCCAAGATATGGGCGACCATCACAGCTATATTGGACGAAGACATAATTCAAAAGAAACAATTTTTATATCAATTATTTTTTTGTATAAAAAAATGATTATATAAAAAATAATTTTTTTACATTAGAAAAAAAAAAATGGACCAGTAGTATTCTCATATCAAAACCGCCATACCAAGGAAATATAATAAAAATATAAACTCACTTCTGCCTCAAACGTGTGCAAATACGGCCTTGGGTTTTTGTACTCTATCTGTAGATACACCTCCTGCTCCCATATCATGGACTTGCGGTACAGACAGTATATCCGGAAGAAGTATGATCTTCTGCCATTGTCTTTGATCAGGCAGAGCACGCCCGTATCTTTCTTCTTCCATTTTGCATGTGAAGGGTATTCTGTCGTGAAGAGTTGGACAACTGCCGTCGCCAGACTCTGTGGAAGATGAATTGAGACATTAAAAATAAAGGACAAGTAACGGCGAAGGGGTAAGTGGGACTCGTCCTCTTCATAGCGGAGGTATGCTAGTCATACCACGAGGAGAGGACCCTATACCCACTAAAACCCCCCGGGTACTCCTCCACCGTTGGTGAGGAGCGCAGGAACCCACGGTTTCTCGCACAACCTTCAGCGCTTTGAGCATTTGGCTTCAATTAAAAATATATAAGTTAAGAATTAAAAGTCTTGGAAGGGAGATCTGTATTGAAGAGGGATTTCCTTAATATGGCTATCAAACGTAAAAATAAGCATTTTACCAGCCTACTGGTAAAGTCAAACCATTTTTTTCAATTATAATTTTTTTTGTGGAATGTGATGATGACCACATTCCACAAAATGTTTGCTATTACATAAAAAAATATGATTATGTATATGTGTGTTTAAATAATTGCCGTAACCGTTCTATGGTTGACATTATGTAATAGTAGTTGTCGCGCGCGGATTTATCCGCGTAGAACCTGTTCCCGGGGTTTACTTTTTATCAGTGTGTTTACTTCCACTGCTGAACATGTACCTCCTCTTTACAAATCTTGGCAGGGTTATTGAGGAATATTTCTATAATCAACACGCTTGCCAGGTGGTGAGCATGGAGAGTATCCTTGAACTGATAAATGCCACTGCCTACTATCAATTGTATGTCCCTTAGTCGCCTCTTCGGACACCCATGGGAGAACATGGGATCTATTCTCGGCCAAACCAGTATATGAGACTCACAAATAATTTGTCTTCTTATTGTAAAAAGATTTTTTAAATCGGTTAGATTACGACCAGAGATTACCCCTTCAACCTCATAAGCTTTACATTTTTATAATATTGCTATATATATTTAAATATTTATGTATCAAAAGTTCATTCCTCCAGAAAGGAATCCACATTTGGAAGATAATATCGTAAATCACAAAGAAACTACGTCATACAAAAATATGTAGGTATGTATTGTATTGAAGGTGTGTAAGTGTTTAATTTAAATAATGGAATGACGCGATCGGGCATGCCATTTAGGCGACTTGTTTTCCAAAGTGAATGCGTTACGCACCTATCTTTAATTCACCGGGCAACTAACCTATCAACCAGAGGTTAAGTGGCATAGAGGTCTAAATACAAGGCCACCTAGAACAGTAGATGTATAGCACTAGCCATCCTTATCCTGCCAGCCCTATTCCCTTCCCCCACGTGAGCAAAACCGACCTTACTCACCAAAAGGAGCACAACACGTTACTTCGCTATGGTATTTCTGTACGGTGGTGGTCGCAGTCGTAAAGCTCATTGATCGTGCTAAAGCATTGCTATGTAGGATTCCCCTCTCTCCATTGCAATGGTACGCTACTTATACCACGAGAACAGTATTTACCAACTACAAGAGTGCTCCTCCTAACACCAAAGTTGAGGACACCGAGAATTGCGTATATTTAGAAGAACTAACAACTGAAAGAGCAGAAAGGTTCTCAAGTGGCAAGCACAACGTGGGATGACCGCCTGCATGACGGACCGTCGACCTCATAAAGGTCGCAGGAAGTCAGTGGATGCAGGCCGCTAACAATCGTTTCCGCTGGAAATAAGTGGTGCAGGCTTATGTTCAACAGTGGACGAAAACAGACTGATATGATGATGATTCCGATCTGCACTGGTTTCCATTTTCTTCCTCGAGGATTGCTTAGTAGCATATCGAAGATTGGATTTGTACCTTAGCCTTCTACATTGGTTCTATGAACATATATATCATCATCATCATATTACTCCCATCATTTCCATATTCATATTCAGCATTCTTTTGGTCACATGCATGTCATCCCTACGCATAACGTGCCCATACTAAGCGATTACCTCTCAATTTCTCTGTCACTGGCGACACTTTCAGTCTTCCTCTTATGTACTCATTTCGAATATATATAACGGACTATAATATGTAAGTGCTCCCTATTTATATAGTTAACGCTCATCGCAAAGCGTGCAGGGTGTAATTGGGCATGAGCACAATTCTGTACCACCCCATGCGGTTGGCTGCTATCTGATAATAACCGACCTTATTCCATCGATAATGTCAGAGTTAAGTGAACGGTGTTAATTTTTATACGCCCAGTTTACTATCCCTTTACACCCGATAAAAAGAAGTTGCAAATATTTAAAAAAAAGTTAATGGATGGGATTCTTCGGAGTCTAGGGAAGCTAGAAAAAATGCAAAAAAAAATCCTGAATTTTCAGTTGTCCTGAAAAGGTACCCTCACGATCGTGACACTTAGGTTTAATCTACAAGTCTCACAATAGTGAGTGTTATATATATATATTTTTTTTTCTTAATAAAAACAACAAATTTTGTACTAATCATTATTTATTTATTTGAATAGCCTCTTCATTAATCAGTCTTTATTATTTAACAAAAATAAACCTTCTTTTAACTAATTCTCTAACAAAAATCAATAAATTACTCAAAATAAACTAAGTCAACCCCTGACTAACTTAAAATAACGGAATATCAATTATTTTTAAGTTTTATGAACAAAAATGAGATCACAAATTATTTAAAAAGAATTGAAGAAAGAAAGAGTAGTAAAAACTAACATAATTTGATAAAACGTAACTAGATATTAAGGTTTGAGGTGATAAGATTGGAAACAATTTTGGTTTCGAGAAAGACACAGGTAAACACTACACTTGGAGCATTTAATCTTAGATCGGCTATGGCATCCCTCCATCATGCAAGACCTTGGTGCCTTTATGTCATCAAACACAGCCAGGTGATCATAGCCATCATATCTTTTGCCTTGTGATGGGCGTATTGGCCTGTATTGCCTATTGATAGGAGGTGGCTCGTTTTCAGAATCGTCGCGGCGGTCTAGTTCTGGAAAATTGGTTAAAGCGTCAGCAACACTAAAACGAAAGTCCAGTAGTGTCAGAGTGTCCTTTCTTGAGTAACCATTTGCCACGCAATCATTTTTATATAATCGCCAAGAATTAACCAACGCCAAATCCAAAAAGTGGATAATGACTTTCAAAGGCCATTTTTTTTTGTCTTGATAAAGGTACGATAATACTCCATTTGCTGGTCGAGAATGTCAACGCCCCCCATATGTTGATTGTACAATTGAATAATTTTAGGAGCCGGTACATCAATGTAGCCTCTCTGTTTTTTATCCCACCGTTTGACAGAAGTACCAGACGAAGATCCTGTACAGTTAGATGCCATGATCACGGACTTGTTGTCCTTCCATTTGACGATGACCGTCGAATCCCTGGTGTAATGCTGAGTTTCACCGCGTACCATAGCTGAATCTTGTTTGAATTTGCAAGCGGCTCGGTCTGGAATACGATTAAACATGATTGTGCCAGTGCTGTGTATATTTTTCCGGTTCATTTCTTCCACTAAAGGAACCGTTGTGAAAAAACGATCATGATACACACAACTTCCTGGAGGGACACTTCTGGTCAAATGGAGTATAACAGAAGGTCCCAGACCCAAAGATGTATCAGCAAACATTGTATTAGCGCCTCTGTAAATCTCAAAATCTAGCATCAGACCTTCGCTAGTAGTAAGTACAAAATTTTTCAAACCTTCTGGTCGTGGTTTATTTTTGACCACTTGGCGCAAAGAACATCTGCCACTGAAAGGTATCATTTGCTCATCGATGGAATAATAAGATGGAACTCTTTCCAGTTTGTTGCAGGTATCCTGAACCCGTTTGATTATCGGTTGCACCTTCCAAAGTGGATTGTTAGTCTCAGTTTCAGTTGGCTGGTCGTGATCAACTACATGAAGCGCATTGCGTAAAGTAATAAATCGGTCGCGAACTATCTTGTCGGCAATAAGTCCAATCCTCATATTAGCTCGCCAGTACATCGGCATTCGTGGGTATGGAAGACATCCCATGAGAATATGAACACCAAACACTTTAGCTATTTCCTTTTTTGTAGTTTTTAGTTGTTGGCCAGTCTTACGCATGTAATATAAGTTTGTACACCGAGCAGTCTCTTCGTAGAAACCTTCATCAAAATAATCATGAAGATATTCGGATGGTGTACGAACTGGGTTTTTTGGTAAAGTCGCAGTATAGTCATGTGGCTTATCGGTAAAAGGAATATTTTTCCAGGTGTCTCCATGACCACGTTGCTGCAGATTTCGCCGAGTCGCCGTAGTACGAGAACGTCCTCTGCATGATTGCATTCGCTGCGAACTAGTACCACGAGATCGCCCTCTGCTTCCAATTTGTCGTGAGGTGGTACTATGAGAGCATCCCCTACTTGGGGTCATTACCTGACTTAGAGGTTCAGGTTCCATTTCATCGCCTGACCCTTCAGAATTGACGTCCTCGCCTACAAGGTCAGCGAGTACACGCGACTCGGTTTCAAACTCTTCTTCCTCGTTAAATTCTTCAATCTCTGACTCGGTTCCATCGCCAAGGAGGTCCAAGATACGGTCATCAGATACAAGAAGCACTAAAATAAAAAAAAACAAATAACTACTTAGCCAAAATACCAGCTTTTAAGCAATAAACAAAAAAACTACATTAAAATCAATTTATAGGGTTACAACCGAGGGCCCACGATCGTGCTATTTGAAGTTTAGTCGCAATTTTTTTCTAACTTACAAAAGAAAATAGTAAAAATAGTTTGCATTTCATTTGATAAATGTTTAAATAGTAAAATAAAACAAAAACAATACTCAAAATATATCAATAAACAATAAAACACAATACTTACACGTGCCGCCGGTTGAATCAAAAAACGCAGCCATCTTGTACCTTCGATTGAGACGAACTAACAACCCATTACACGACTCGGACGCTACTACGCGCGAGTACACATCTCTCACGATTGATCGACGTCGGTTGCGTTCGCAAAAATGAATCCGCGCGGCCTTGAGATTTTTTTAAAGTTACCCGCACTATCGTGTACCGTCGGGTGTAAAGGGCTATGTTAAACCTTTTATAACACTGTAATAACTTTACACGTCCATCATTACGGGCTGGGTATCATTTTAACGAAATAGGGACTGGTAGCTCTACTTACAATATTTTAAAACGCCTAGTTAGTTTGTTTAAGTCTGTTTAGTAACTCTGACCATTTTTATTTATTTCAATGTATATTTTACAAGATAAGTCAAGCTGTTTAAATTCACGTTAAATAAAATATAAATCAACAAATATTTTATTTGTGCATTTCGAACGTTATAGTTGTTTTGGAGTGGCAAGGCAGAGCTTTTATGAACGTTCTGCTAAAGGACTTCTCAAAAATCAAATTTGGTTTTGCTAATCGCGCATGGCGCCTAGGACCTTTTTTGCTGAGCCCGACAGGGTCCATGTTAGATCTAAATTGATATTATCTGTAACACCTAATGTAATACCTACACATAGAATGCAATAAAATATTTGAGTTTGAGTTTGAAGTTTTTATTTTGGACAAGGTGTTGCGGTCAAAGTCCTATGCCAGAGAAGACATGATAATCGTTCGTTTCTTTGGAAATCACGAAAAATTATAATTGACAAAAATATAATAGCTGTAACAAGTTTTAAAGTAGTAACATTTACTTACAGCATACTAATTTCCCGCGCGCAGTTTAACCTCCGTAGCCCCGTCCCCGTGGGAACTTTATAATAAAATATAGCCTATGTAATACTCCTGGACAACGCAGCTTTCAAATAGTAAAAGAATCAGTAAAATTTAGGTCAACTAGTTACGGAGTCTATTCAATGTAAACAATTACACAAATCTTTCCTCTCTATAGTATTATTATAGATATCTAAGATTAATAAGTGTTAAAGTATGCACAAGATCTTATATTTTGACAAAGGGGAACGACTGCGTATGACTACTTGACAGCTAACTTCCAGTTCCAGTGGCCTCCGACTCTGGTTTATCCATTAGAGCCACGCGCAAACGGTTTAAATACCACTTTGGAACAAAATCCTTTGAAGTGCGTAAGTATGGAAGTAAATCTACATAATCACAGGTTTGTTCAAGCGATTATCGCCCGTATATGGTAGCCGTTAAAGTCTTCCATAGTCCGTAATATCTGCAAAATTGCTTTACCGCAAATCACGATTTTCATCTCCTATTCACAGTCACTATGAGCTAACGAGATCACGGTAAAAATCTAGTTCATAACATCGCACATAACCCATTGCAACGGGGTAGCAGGGGTTGCAAAGTAAATGTAATACATAGGTATACGTAAATGCAGGGTGTAAAATGAAGTATAGTCATTGGAAGAAATAATGTCCATTATATTTAACTACTTTTCAGACTTATGAAAAAATGATAAAAAAAAGTTTCGATGCATTAAAAAAAATATCGATGTATCGGTATTTATTAAAATATCAATATCAGCATCGATATATCAAATGAAGAATATCGATATATCGATTAAATTAAAAATAAAAATAAATGTTTTAAAATAATTATATATTAAATTCAGCCTAGCTCAATAATAGCATTAGTAATTTTTGTGCAAAATGTACATTATTTTAATGTACAAATATCTTAATAAACACGAAGGTATTTTACCAGTATTCTGTTTTATTAGAGAAAATTACAAAAATATAAAGAACTAAAAGAAAAAAAATACAAAAGAAAAAGGAAGGAATAATAAAAGTATAAATTATAATAAATTAATAATTAAAAGAACTAAACTGAAATAATACACAACGTACACAAAACATAAAACTCAACAGTCATAGACAATATAGTTATTTTTTTTTCGTTCGTTCCTATCGACTACGGCTTTCAAATTCCGGCGACTTCAGTTCCATAAGAAAAAAAAAATATATCGTTTTCAATACAATTTTCGATACTGGATATTTTGTATCGATATTCTGATATATCGAATCGATATATATCGGTTGAAAATATCGATATATTGAATTCAAAACATCGATACATCGATAATTTTTCAGCAAGCCTACCGTATACAAAAAAAACATGCTTGTTGCTTTTATTAGGAAAGCCAACGTTCTGTATGGTAAGCCGCGCCGTTATGTATTAGCGTGCCCGCCCACGTCATACTTTTTGTAGGGCCGATAATCTGGCAGATTTTTCCTCCGATTGTTATGACCGATTTTGTGATTTTGTGACCTGGCAAGTGCAAGCGGCCGATTGTCGGTGATTTCCGGACAATTTATTTCCACCGACAATCGGATCGGTCAGGATGCACCGATTTTATTTCTGACCGACTTTTAGTAGAACGTGTGCGTTATACTATTGCAATAAGTACGTTCTGTTTTCCTTCTACAAAAAGTCGCTCACCGATTGTCGGACGTGGTTTTTTACTATGATAATATTATAAAGCATGAAGGGTTTGCTTGTTTGTTTGCTTAAATGTGTTATCTCAGAATCTGCTGATGTTAAATTTTTTCCACCATTAGAAAGCTAGGATCCAGGAGTAATGTAGGGTTTATTTAATTATAAAATTCCTGCGGAAACGGGAGTTACGCGGGTGAAACCACGCGCAAAAAATCAAGTCCTAAAATATCACAATAATTTCAAACCATACTCTGTACCTTTCAATTATCGTCCACAGCTGAACATGGGCCTCCTCCCGAGGGAGGGTATTGCCATAGTCACCACGCTTGGCAGGTGGGTTGGTGACCGCAGTATTATGTTGAAACACACAAGGAAACACTGCTGCCCGTTCCTTGATATACGATTATTGTATATGATGTTATAACAATCGGGACCAACGGCTTATAACGTGCTTTTCGAGTCACAGAGGGTATTCCCTCAACCAACCAGACCCGGAAAGAAATCTTAGAATTTACACAAAGATTTCTTGTCCGGTGTGGGGATCGAACCCACGACCACCGAGATTTAAAGCGAGCCAATTACCGCTACGCTACGGAGGTTGTTATCTTATCGTATTGTCTTGTCATAATTCAAGTAAACATATTCAACAAGGTAACACTTATACACAAACACTTATTTGATTTCGCAATGACTTTTCTAACACTAAATTTAGCCCACTTATTATATTAATTAGTGGTAATTTACATAACATTAAAAATAAACGTATCCGATGTTCTTTCCCACTCCACTTGTTCAAATCGTGGGTCGGACACGTCACATAGTAGAACTAAATTGAATGCAATTCATCATATTTGTTTTATCGTAGATACGACAGCATATGTTGGAGTATAAGCCATGATATGTGTGCGATTCATTCATTTTTAGCTTTGAAAATAGTTATTCGTTTTGCAGTTAGTCTATGATAGTTTTTTTTTACTACAAACAAAGCAACCTGCACAAGAGGACCTCGGCTCAGAGCGGTCGCTGGCGATGAGATTAAGGGATTATGACTTTTAGTATTTGAGGGGAGTTTCGTGAAACTGTCGTTCTACGGGCTTCTCCGACTTCGAGTCTACACGAGGGCATCGAATGGTTCTTTGCAAACTAAGGGTCGGAAGGACGGGGGGGAGCCGTATCATACAATTTTGTTTCTTCGACATCTCTATGCTGCGTCGCCGCGTCGCCTTGTTAAGTCGAAGTCTTCTTACCGCGATGTTTTGTTACATCGAAAAACTGTACTGCGAAAATATTTTAATGCGAAGACTTATTTAATCGACATTTGTTTACTGCGATGGTAAGATAAACTAAATTGATGTTGGTACTTGGTTATGGCCGTAAGATCGTTCGAAGTAAGATTTGTTTTGTAACAAAACGTTACAGTAAAAAGACTTTGACTCTATGCAAAGCGTCGCAGTATAGAGATGCCGATGAAAGGTTTTCAAAGAAACAAAATTCGATGTTACAACAGCTCTTGCACTCTAATAAATATCCCGATCAGAGGATTGATATATAACCGATAAAAACAGGCCAAGTGCGAGTCGGACTCGCGCACGAAGGGTTCCGTACCATTTTATAGCAGCCAACCTGTTCCCATTATAGATATCGTGCAAAAATTGCAAAAAAAAAAACCACGTTTTTTGTATGGCAGTCCCCTTTAAATATTTATTTTATTTTCAGTATTTGTTTTTATAGCGGCAACAGATAAAACATTTGTAATAAATTTCAACATTCATCGCGGTAATGAAATAATGAATTTATTCGGCACTTAGGTATACACTTGTACTTGTCAGAATCACAATGTTACACAATTATTCTTATTCTATGAATGAAACAAGATACTTAATTACAGGTAGCAAATTGTAGTATATTACAGACAAAGTAGTCCGTCCGTCAGCTTGTCATTAATTCCTTTCCTCATAATAGGTTCTTGAGTTACAGCCTGGTGAGAGCCTAAAAATCAGATCTTTCCATGCTTATTTTCCTAGTTGGCAGACTTAGATGTGGCAACCCTAGTATAAGCATTATTGGGACTGAGTAATGTTAATACGACGGTTACGGTCGGACCCTCGTCGCTCACTACAAGCTATTTACATGCAAAGTAAGGTTTTGTCCTCGCTTTGGACAGCTAGTAGTGTTGCCCATAATTCGTGTTTGTTAATTAGCTAAATTCCCGCGACACATGTGTTTTCCTATTACGGGCAAAAATGGCTGGCACACCTTTATTAGCGCGCTTTTATGGAGGAAAATATAACGATAGCGATCCTACACGATTTTATTTTGTCGGCAGGGTCTTGGATATAAAAATAAACATTGTCTATAGCTATCCGCGATAAATGTGCTATTTAATACTAAAATAATTTTCAAATCGGACCAGTAGTTCCTGAGTTTAACGCGTTCAAGCAAACTACCAAACAAACTCTTCGATTCGATTCAATTTAAGGATAGCGAGACTACTATTTTGTCTCAGGAAAATACGGATTTTATAAACAATCTAACAATTAAAGTTTAGCCGTTTTCAAGATTGGCCGAAATAAACGGCCAAACGAAGAAACAAAATAAAAGTAGGCTATATTATGCCTTATAAATTTGTAATCTACATACCAGTAAAAGTCAAATTAAAGTCTGTCTAGCCGTAACAGACACACAAACAAATATTGACTTTTTTTTTTGTTTTTATTATAAGTATCCTTTCCTTCTATGCATATAGTAAAAACCTATTATTTTTCCATTCCAAACGGGAACTTCGATGTTATGTTTTTTAATTGACTATACATATAAGTACATATTTCTTTTAAATTTCTTGATTAAGTAAATATAATAATTAAGAACGATATCGTAATATCATTATAATGACCACTAATCTATACTAATAGTATAAAGAGGAAATATTCGATTGTTTGTTTATTTGTATTGAATTTGCTCCGGGCCTACTGGACCGATTACAAATATTCTTTCACCATTAGAAAGCTACGTTATCTAGGAGTAGCATAGGCCGGAGGTCTCCCAACTACGGCCCGCGGGACAATTCTGGCCCGCGACAGCTTAAACTAGTGTCATCAATCGGGCCCGCGACACACTTTTTTTTTCTGACGGACATAATTATGTAGTTAGCCCTGAGGCTTTTGCTACTTCACCGGGCATAAAGGCGAGCAGAGCTCCAGCCTAGATAAATCCCGCGACACCCAAAGTCTTACAGTTGTTAGTGTGATAAGTTAAAAAAGACAATACAAAATGATATTTACTCGGTCGCACACTTTGCGACTAGTCAAGAAATAAGAGTATAGTAAGGATAGAAAAATTAAAACTGTTTTGGCCCTTCGAACATATTGAAAAATCGTTATGGCTCTAAGGCGTCATAGTTTGGAGACCCTTGGCATAGGCTATATTTAATTATGAAGTTCCCACGGGAATGGGAGCTGCGCGGATGAAACCGCGTGCGGGAAGCTAGTAAATTATTATAATATCAGCGTCTGATAAGGGTTAAGAGGGCCGCAACATAGTTATCAAGTTATTTGTGTTTTTGTTACGTTATGTTGCAATCGAACATCCTACAGGAAACATTGTGTCCTATAACTAAGTTTTGTTATGCAAATGAACCCGACCGATGTGACAAATAGCGAATGATCGATGTTATATAAATGCTCCAGTCTAGTCCGAATCAATGGCAGACGTGCCATCCGACGCAATATTTTGGACACGCAACTATGAAGTATGTATAGTTAATATATCTAAGATCGAACGCGATTGATCCAAGATCGATCAATATCCACAGATGAACATGGGTCTCCTCCCGAAGGAGGGTTTTGCCAGTATTATGTTCTAACACACAAGGAAACGCTGCTTTAACAATCGGGAGACAGATGATGTTATAACAATCGAGACCAACGGCTTAACGTATTTTCCGAGGCACGGAGGGTATTCCTTCAACCAACCAGACCCAGAAAGAAATCTTAGAATATACACAAAGATTTCTTGTCCAGCGTGGGGATCGAACCTACGAGCTGTGACACTTATACTGCAGCTATATACTACGCCACGGAGGTCCTAGTAACTACGATGTCACAATTATGTAATGGCACATTCTGTAGCTTCACGAAACATTTCATTAGAAAAATGGAAGGTTCGCCATCCCTGCTCGAGTCCAAGAGTGGCTAACTTTTATCATTTATATTATAAAGGTACACATAATATATTCATATGCATTTTTTAAATCGTATTTTAAAGTATATATCTGGTTCAAAATGCAAACAAACCCAGTTACGATAATATGTACTTTAAAATACGATTTACAAAATGCATATGAATATAAAGAAACGTATCCCATATATATTAAATAGTCTACCTGCAGAGATAAGAAACGAACCCAACATTGTAAAATTTAAAAGTACTTAAACTGAAAAAATATCTTATTAGTACTTTACCATAATAATTGTAAATTATAAAATAATAAATAAGGCTAAAAAAAATTAATTTATATAAATATAATGTCCAAAGATTATATAACATAACTTAATAATTTAAATAGATACCTACCTATGTATACTTACTTTTATATACCTGTCTACATTCATGTTTAATTATTATTGCTCCATTTGATCATGTTTTAAATGTAAAACAACAACATGCCTAATTAAATATCTCATGTATAACCATTGATCTCACAGGCAAACTTTGCATGTACAGTTTTGTGTTACATAATCTTTACATCATAAGCCTACTTTGTACCTTTTATAAAACGATAAATAAATATGTGTATTCAGTTGACACGTTGAAAATATTTATTTCAGTCAACACCGAAAATGCGTTTCGGTTAATCTTAACTGAGTTTGTAGTTAATGAATTTATGTGTTGCGCGATATTTTTATTTTGAAAGAAACTAAAAAAGAGAAACTGAAACTAAAGATATTTTTCCAGATCCGGGACGAAAACGTCGTCTTATCCATACTAAGATTTTGACCTGCCCCCAAAATATCCGATCACTGTTCATTAGTTATCGGTCGTAAATATCGATCAAAATCGTACGGAACTCTCGCGTGCAGAGAACCTATAAAACATAATTTGCATCTCTAAAATATCTTACTTCCGCGTATATAAAATAAGGAAGTAGGTCTTAGAGCTATCTAACTGTAGGAGGTCCACAACTTTGATGTTATAATGTTATAAAATATAATATTTAAATATACGATCATTATGTATACAGCTAAACATAATATTATGTAACACATAAGTATGTCACCCGGATAACATGGCTATAGACATTTGCTAAATTTTAAAACGTAAACTTACTTTATGGAAATGAAACGCCATTTGGAATATTTACGACATTTATATTATAAAATTATCCAAAAATGAATGGAGTGACATCACAAGTTCTTACCGTATAAGTGTAAGAGTATAATTCTCAACATAATATTTATACTACTAGCTTCCCGCGCGCGGTTTCACCCGCGTAACTCTCGTTCCCGTGGGAACTTCATAATTTAATATATTTTAAATGGTTTTAAAACTACAAACTAAGCAACCTGCGCAAGAGGGACGCCCCCTGTGAGGCTTGGACCTCGGCTTAGGGCGGTCGCTGGCAATGAGATTATGACTTTTAGTATTTTGGACGGTTTTGTGCAACTGTCGCTCTACTTAACAGTCGCGGGCCTCTCGGACTTCGGGTCTACGAGGGCATCGGAAGGTTAGTGTATGTAGTGAATTAGCTAATCTACAGTCTTTTTTGCATTTTGAAATGAAATTGATAGCCCATTTCATATAAAAGATAGCTGTTGTATTCGAATAAAACGAGTCAAATACGGAGAACATTTAGTCTAGAGACAAGTAATACAAATAAAATAAAGTAAAAAAAAAAACTAAAGAATGTCGACATACAACAAACGTGTGTTTGCTCGATCGTTTTTACGGTATAGTATGGAATTGCTAATGTGCAAGTAAGTACTACTTGCACTTGGTCAGTTTTTTGTTCTATCTATATCGAACAATAACGGTGAACCATCTACAGCCGCGAATCGCGTTCGCAGGACGTTGTTACTTTGATATATTCCAAGGTCGACGCGTTACGTTTTTTTTTCGGATGGACTATTATTATTATTATTAAGCCACAGCTTTTGCTACTTCTTTTTTTTTCGGACGGACATATTTTATGTAGTTAGCCAGGCGAGCAGTGTTCCTGCCTTAATAAATGGTTAAAAAACTACAAGCTTACCAACATGCGCTAGAGGGCGTTTCCTGTGGGACTTTTTTGCTACTTCACTAGGCATACGGGTCATCAGGTCCTCCCGACCCTTAGTTTGCTAAGAACCTTCCGATGCCCTCGTAGACTCGAAGTCCGAGAGGCCCACGAACTGTAAAGTAGAGCGACAGTTGCACAAAACTCCCCTAAATAAACTAAAAGCCATAATTCCTCAATCTCCCCGTCAGCGACCGCCCTGAGCCGAGGTCCAAGTCCCACAGGGGACGCCCTCTTGCGCAGGTTGCTTAGTTTGTAGTGTTTAAACCATTTATCTAGGCTGGAGCTCTGCTCGCCTTTATGCCCGGTGAAGTAGCAAAAGCCTCCTGGCTAACTATACAAGTCCGTCCGAAAAAAAAAAAAAAAAAAAAAAAAAAAAGGGTCATCAGGTATTTAATTTCGTTATGATATAAATATTTTTGCTAAACATTGTTTACTATATACCTACATAATATAATAAAATAGGTACTTAATGTATTACAATAACCTTACACTAATGAACATTTTTTTATCGAATAATCATAAACCTACGTAATTACAATCTAGGAGGCTTACCTTATTAAATGGTTTAAAAATACAAACTTAGAAACCTGCGCAACAGGCACCCTCTATGGGTCTTCGGATTATGGCCCTCAGAGAATCGGGAATGCAGAATTATGACTTTTGAAGGTTGAAGGAAGTTTTGTGAAACTCTCGCTCTACTTAACAGTTACAGTTCTATCGAACTTTCGGGTCTACGAGGCGAGGGCATCTAAAGAATACGAACTAAGCAGTTCAAAGGAGTTTCCTCTAAAAGTGGTTCATTGATAACGGCACATTATAAATCTAACACTCAGAAGCATAAGATCGGATGTGCCATTATACGTCAGCAACATTCGTCGTATGAGCCTTTATCGTAAACTGGTACTTAAGACCAAATGCTTCTGAAGTATAATAGACATCCGTCCCTATGCTTCTGTTTAGATTAATGTTTAAATATAACGGCGTCTAGTGAAATCTTGTTACACTCTAACTAAGTACGCGATTATCTCTACAAGGGGACTGGATACTTTCCCGCCCATAAACAGTGAAATTAAATAGGCTAGTTTATAGCCACTTTCCAAACTAACCATGACTCGGTAATGTTACCATATCAAAGTGAGTAATGTTGCGATGACGGTAAATATTGTTACGTAGTTAGATTAGCAAAATAAACAGATTGATGTATTGGCTAGTCTCTGATAAGACTTATTAATAGTTAGGCTGATTTATATTTTGTTCTGGTTATAATCATCATCATCTGATGATCAGCCCATTAAGTCCACTGCTGAACATGGGCCTCCTCTTAACAGACCTTGGCAAGCCAGGATCGTAGAGGGATATTGCCATAATCACCACGCTTGGCAGACGGATGCTGCTGCCCATCCATCAGCCATATGTCCCTTAGTCGCCTTTTACGACACCCATGGGAAGACATGGGGTGGTCTATTCTAAGCCGGAAACCACACGGCTCTGGTTTTAATACTGCTATCAAAATTATAGTTTATTAGCTTCTCGCACGCGGGTTCAATCGAGTAGCTCCCAATCGAAACTTCATAGTTAGTAGTAAGATACAATTTCCAGGAGTAACTTCCTACCAATATAAACGCGAAAGTTTGTAAGTATGGATGGATGGGTGATTGTTACTCTTTGACGCCAAAACTAGTGAACGGAATTGGCTGAACTTTTGTACTGGGATAGTTTATTCGCTGGATTAACATATAGGCTACAAAACATGACGCTACGACCCACTGGAGCAGAGTAACGCGGGTAAAAACACGAGGCGCAGTTATTAGTCTATATTTAGCCTATGTTACTCCTGGATGGTGTAGCTTTCTAACTGTGTAAGAATTTCTATAATCAATCTAGTAGTTGCAGAACCAATCAAATCTTTGCTGCTGATGATGATATTATGTTACACAGTCTTCTTCTTTCTTCATCAGCTCATTAACATCCAATGCTTAACATGGGCCTCCTCAGATCTTGGCAAGCCAGGGTTGTTGAGGGATATTGCCATAATCACCATGCTTGGTAGGCAGATTGGTGATCACAGTAAGATAGTGAGCATCTTTGAGCTGATACATGCTGCTGCCTATCCATCAGCTGTATGTCCATTAGTCGCCTTTTACTACACCCATGGGAAGATTTGGGGTGGTCTATTCTAAGCGGGAAACCACATGGCACAAAAGGTATAACTGTGATGGTGACCAGAAGGGTAAAAATGTGTATGCATTGCCTCTATAATAACAAATACTAAAAATAAAATAAATATTTAAGGGGGCTCCCATACACCAATTTCTTTTTGACATTTTGTGCTTTTTATCAGGGGCTTGAAAATGGTATGGAACTCTTCATACGCGAGTCCGAATCGCACTTGCCCGGCTTTTTATTTTATTTTAATAACTTAAAAGTAACAATCTGAAACGTATTTAATTATACACATAACATGTGTTACCAAAACAAACAGTTGAAATTACATATTTATAATGTAAGCAACAGTTTACAACATTCATAAATTACTACATTATTATATCATAATTTTAGCAAGTATAATTCTGTGCTCTAGTGCTGAAGTTAATTAAATTTCAATGTTACATGACCTTGTGTAATTAATTTAATTATAAATGATTTAAATAACAATCTTTTACCAGACATTGCTAGTGCTTGTAATTAAATCTATACTAATATTATAAAGAGCAAAGATATGATTGTTTGTTTGTACCTAAAAGGCTCTAAAATTAATTGAGTGATTTGAAAAATTCTTTCACAGTTGGGAAGCAACACACTCTCTGGAAGACATAATAATATGCTATATTTATTTATTTAGTTCCCACAAAGAGGGGAGATACGCGGATGAAACCGCGCGCAGGAAGCTAATATATCCCAATATTATAAAGAGGAAAGATTTGTATTTTTGTATGTGTGTATGTTTGTAATGAATGAACTCAAAAACTAATGTGCTGATTTCAAAAATTCTTTCACCATTGGAAAGCTACATGCTTCCTGAGTAACATAGGCTATATTTAATTATGAAGTTTCCACGGGAACGGGAGTTACGCCGGTGAAACAGCGCACGGGAAGCTAGTAATAAATAAAATTATTTAGCAAGTGTTTGTACAGTAGGTTTGAGATATACATATTTTTGTATAATGTTTAGCTACTTAAATATTCTTTAGTAATGTTTCGCAGATCGTAAGGATTTATTATATAATTATAGAACATATGGTTGGTAAAAGGGTAATACCACATAAAATGTCAAATAGCCTAGTATGCTTGAAGACTGAATGTTGCAAATTGATATTCACTCTTTACTTCTTTCATGATCTGCATTCAGGGGTCCAGCCATGTCCATGTGGTGTTTGCTAAATAGCACTGTTATTCATCATTCTCCTGGCCTTATCCCAATTTATTTTAGGTTGGCACAACATGTTGTTTTCTTCCATACTACTCTTTTAGCCGCCATCTTGACAGTCACCCCCTTTCTATCCATGTCATTTTATACATTTTATACACAGTCCATCCATTGTTAGTTAGGCCTCCCCATTCTACAATAGCCATCAACATTCATACTCAAAACTTTCCTCAAAATATTTTCCTCATTTCTCCGTAACACATGCCCATACCATAGCACTACAATAACATAGCACTGTTATTGTAAGGAAAAATATAAGGTAATTTTATTTAATACAAAGATTAATAATTTTAAAACACTTCAAAAATACAAAATTGGTTTTGAACTTGCATTTGAATATGAGCTATTGAAATAAGTAAAACTTTTACCGTTGGTGCTAGTATTACATGTATAAAAAAAAAGAATAAGTATTATCTTTAAATACCTATTACATAAGATATGAAGGCACCTTGAAGTATATAGCCTTCAATTAGTTTACTACCAAATAAAAACTCTTAATAATCTATCATAATATTTCTATAAATTATTGTATCTGATTATATAAATTTAAGTTGTATTAAATTGGTTTAAATATGTTTAAAAAGAACTTGAAATACTGGTGTAGCACAAACAACAGATGTAATCAGTATACAGAATATATATATTTTAAAAATCAAACAAAAATTACATTCAGCTGTGATTTTTGATACATAATGTAGCTAGACTACTGAATTACTAAAAAACAACATTTACAGGTTATTTACAATAAATAACCTTTAATAAGTTACAAAAAGGAAATAATATATAATATAAATGTATACGATGGTCACAAACACTACCTTAATGGATTATTATCATAAAATATAGCTTAAACTCATAAAACGATTAAACTTCTGATTATGTGTGATAATTGTGAATATTTATATCAGAAAACTACGAAAAATATAAAATAGCATTTGTCACTTCATTATCATGCGATAATCCGTAGATATGGACAGAGATACGCTATCTAAGGGCACTGAATCACGCGGAGTCGCGGAACTAAAAGTTGTATCACTTACTTGGCATTTTGGTCCAATCAAACTAAAAACTTGATCGTTCTCCTCCCGAGACAGTAGGATGCTCGATCTATTCTCTCCCCTCGGCATCCTGTACACTATTACAACTAAAGACACCTAAAATTACACTAAACTTGCACAAAACATACGACCACCGATGTGTCAATCGCGACTTCCCAACATTTTACAGCCAAATAACGTCGAGTTATTCGGCCCGCACAAAAATTTGTTGAAGAAAATAAAAGCATTTCTTGTGTCACAGTACAGAAACACTCATTTCACTAATTTAAACAAAATAAAGTTCAAGAACTCGTTTCTTCAATTCACTTTCTCTCGACGTTCGTGAATGAAAATGAAGTATATGTATGTATAATTTATTTTTTTCGCACTTGGGTGTAGGGGACTTCGTTTATTTAGTCTTTTGAGTTCAAAAAATGTCAACGTTATTTTCCTATCTAAGTTAGTCTTTTCAGCTTAAAATTTAAAAAATAAAAATAGGTGCTGTAGAACTTCAAAACTAATAAATACAGTTCATACCGTTCACTCAATAAAAGTGGAAGATGTCAGTTTTATTTAATTTCCAAATGTTTTTGTCTGTGGCTTGCAGAAAACACTACCCTGATCTGAGGGTAGTATTTGCACTAGTACTTGTGATGTCATAAATCTCATAAACCACTTAAAATAACCTCAATATCTGTGATTCACTTTTTACCTGGAGTATTTAAAGATGTCTTGCATTGGACTACGTCTCTCTAATTATTAAGAGTTCATCATTTTTTTAATGTAACTGACAAATTTTACGATATTTGCTATAAGTACGATCATTCCTTTTTTTTTTTGAAAGACTCAACTAACTTATTATTTTTAGTAGCCATACAAATCAGACAGTAGGTACCTACTGTAAGTTACTTAGTTGGTAACTTTGAATCATTAGATACATTGCTTTCCGTTGGTTGGGTATCATCTTCAAATATTCCAATTACAAAATGCTTTTGAACCTGGCAGCTCATTTAATTTATGGCTTATGATATAAGTTTAGTGTTTTAATCCGTCTTGGACTTTCCGAGGCTGCGGGGATATAAGAAGATTCAATGTAATATGCAAACTTAGGATCGGGAAGGGTTTATCAAGACCCAGCTTGGTATTGGTAGGATTAATAAAAGTTGAAGTTAAATAAAATAACCCAATGATTTTTACACTTTTAATCTTGGTTTGCTCAACAGCAAACTAGATACAAAACGATACAAATTCACTATTTCTATGCCAATAACTTACTATATTGATCTTACATACTCAAATTGCACCATTACAATAAGACAGTGAATCAATTATCCCGGTAAATTACAACTTGTATCACATATAATCTTAGAGTATACATACAAGATATACAGCGCGGATACCTGCGGTTCGTTGTGTCGATTGTAAGCAATTTTTTTCTATAGCATGGCACTTAGTAAAAATAAATATTAATATTATTTTGTTTCCGCGTATTACTGTTGCAACTAGATACAGTACATTTCTTCATAATTAGTGGTTAGTGGTTTCCGGCTTAAAATAGACCACCCATGTCTACCCACGGATGTCGTAAGAGGCAACTAACAGATATAGTGCTTAGTTACCATCTTACTGCGATCACCAATCCAACGGCCAAACGTGGTGATTATGGCAATATCCCTTAGGATGATGGCTTGCCAAGGTCTGTTAATAGGTTGTCCATATCCAGCAGTGGACTTAAATACCCATACTCGAAGAGTACTGTTTTGGTCCTAAAACCACGGTGCTGTTCATACCTGTGATTACAGTTCAGACTATAATGCGCGCTCTATACCTTGCTTATGTATACTCTAAGCATAAAACATACAAACTATTTGTTTTACAAATAAACATAGCACTGTCTTATACATTCTACATATCAAATACAATATGCGTGAATCTAAATCAACTAATAAAATATTATGGCTAAGCATAAAACTAATTAATTGATTATAATCATATTACTAGAAATCAGAAGCATAACGACGAATGTACTATTATACTTCAGAAGCATTTAGTCTTAAGTACCACTTAAAGTTAAAGGCACATACGACGAATGATTTCGACGTATAATGGCACATCCGACCTTATGCTTCGGAGCACTAGATTTAATAACATTTTCTATTGATCACTGGAGCTACCAAAATAATCGTGCTTTTAAATATATTTGAATTATATTTGCAATAGAAAAAAGAAAATTAACAGTCATCTATAGTATTAAAATTTATCTCTGTATGTTATTCAAGTACTTGTAGTTAAAAGAAATGATTGATAGTGTAATAATTCGATGATGCAAAATACAACAGCCAATGAATCGAGATCAAGCCCTTTTTAAAAGATAACATCAGTAAAATATACTACGGGCTTTCGGCTTCTAGCTTTCTACTTCCCGCCCAAGTTTTTACCCGCGAAATACCCGTTCTTCATCATTAACCATAGTCTATGGTACTCATGTTTAACGTAGCATTGTAATTATGAAAGAATTATATTGAATCGAAATCCGTCCCGTTGTTTTTATATTTCCTCGTATAATATTATTGGTATAGATGAATTCTGAATTGGTTAAAAAAACCCAATACATACTGCATTTGGATCAGACGGGTCTTAAAGTGTAGATCTGCATCTAGGTAAACGTAGTTATACACCCCCCTGCAAGATGGATTTAACTAGGCAAGGCCTACCTACATTCAGCAGTGAACTGAGATAGGCTGATAGATTGGACATACTATACAATATATAAAATATACTATACAGTATATTTCCAATTATACGTATCCATATAATTGGAAAAATATCGTGACAATTTTGATCCAATAATTCACAAACATTATGAATATTTATCAATAATGGGTGATATAAGATATGTAAGTGTCATGCTTTTCTAACTTTATAATGTACTCGATTCATTGGCCGTACTTCATATTAATGATACATAATATAACGACAATAATAATTGATATTTACTAACATGTAAAGTATAAATAACAATAAATTATTTATTTTACAATTAAAATACATATAACTACAACATCTAATATTTACAGCGATATATAAACAAAGCAGTACAATGAAAATCACATTTAGTTTATGATATCAATTGGAGATCAAAATGAAATCATTTAAGATATAACTTAACATTCATTTTAATATTAGCTTGTTGCTTCAATTTTTCTTAAGACTAGCTAAATGTTTTCTGTAAAAAAAAGGAAATTGATTCGTCTATTATCATATTCCCGCCCTGCTCTCATTATTAGGAGTCAGCGGTCACCCTCTTCTATTTTTCCCTATTAGACGTGATAGATTGATTCGTCTATGTGTTAAAAATAATCGTAAAGGTGATTCCACACTGCTATTGAACATGTTTATAAAAAGGTTAGTAATGTTCACTATTTTTGCAAGAAACATTTTGATATTTTTGTAAACATTGTTAACAACAGTGAGAGCACCATAATAAAAACTGTTAAAACATATTGTAAAAACACTTATTTGTTCTATAAACCTCGGCTGTAGACGCTGTTATATCCAAGTATAGGTTAATGCACATTATTAATTACGTAAATAAACTCAAACAAACTTAGAAGAAGTGCAAGTTACGTATTTTCTTCCAAACGTTTCACAATTATTCTGAATTACAGGGTATTCGGTATGTAGGTGATCTTTTTTTTATATTTATCAGTTACATTCTGATTAGACAAATTATTTGTAATATTATGAATAATTGACAGACTTAGTTAACTATAAATATACTATAAAGATTAACACTCACGGCAAACACTATAAAATATTGATAGTTAATTGAAAATGTGCGTATTAGCAAGTCTTTAAATTGTTAAATAATAAATAAAATCACTTAAAACTCGTTGAGATTCAAGTCAATGTATTTATATAAACAATAAATAATGTTAAAAATATATTTATAATTAAATAAAATAATTGCGTTGTGCGTAAAGTTTTAGCACAAATATTTATCTTATGTAATATAAATAAAGAAAAATTAACATTTTAAAACATTTACTTTTACGAAAATACAAACATGTCAAACACCGTTCAAAAACATATTTATGTTGTTATGCCAAATTATACGCTATTACAACGGAATAGAATACCATTTATAATGTCAAACCGGAATTTTAGTACAAGCCATGTAGTATCAAATCATAAACTCTTGCAATATCGCCAATATCTAGATGAAAAATTAAGATAAAATGAATGGAAAATCTATTTGTAAACTTTTAAATTAGTTTCCAGCGAAAATAGCAACCGCAATTTCGTTACAGGCTCGATATAGCTAAGCCAATAATTTATAATTGACTTATACACTTTGAGGTATTTGCCAGTATAAACACGTACAGATATGATAATAAGACTCACTGTTTTTCCTGATAATATACCAAATTTTCTAAATACACAGTAAGATTACTCATTGAAATTATTTTGTCGTTTGATATGACCTAAGCTATCAGCGCTCCAGGCGGACCATTTAAGAACTACAAACAAACTTGAGTTTGCGTAAGGTTTGCGTATGCGCAGTTCATTGATTTTTAATTAACGTCAGTATAATATACGCTATCACATGATAACCATATCTTAGTGTATAACAATAAAATAATAAATCTACGCGAAATATTCGTTACGTTTCAAAATAGTATAACGCTACAAATACAAATGATATAATATATTTACGTATATTTATAATATACACTATAAAACAACAGCACCAAAGTGTACAAAACTTATATCACATTCCATACAAAACAATGAAATAAAATTGTACTTTTCCAAATTATTAATAATTTATTATGAAATAAAATAAATTATTCAACTTCTAAGCGTAAATTTAGGAACCTATCAATACAAAATAGCTGCACATCTATCAATTATTTTTTTAAATCATATGCAAGTAAAAAACAGCATATATATATACCTAATTATTATTTTTTTATACTGGTGGTGATTTTATATGGCTCATTAATATCATATAATTTTTAAACAAGAAAATAGATTACAAACGTTTTTGCACACGTAAACAACAGTACTATAGCATATAACGTTAATAAATTGATTAATAGGTAAATATTATACATTAATATGGATGACATTAATTGTGAAAATGACAGAGAATAAAATAATTTGTTAGATTCAAACTGTGTTCTTTCCCAAATAACATCTAATACTTACAATCTCTTAGAAGTTACAAACTTTTCCTTATTTTATTATGAATAAACATAGATATCACATTTACCACAAATAATATTGTCAATGATACTGCAATCGTAAGTAAGAGTTGCTAATAAGGTGTAATTTTATCTGTCAAGAAATATATTCTTTAAATATGTTGTCAAGGGAAAAAAATCAATTTGCCACATACGATTTTCAACCTTATTAGTAGTATCCCCAACAAAATGTAAGTACCTATGTAAGATGGTAGGCATCTTACATATCGTCGTAATATGCTGATATTTGCCTTGGTAATTGCTTTTGTACTCCACAGTAATAGAATAACATTTTGCATGGTTGATAGTGTTTTATTACGACATTTTAGTGCACAAGGGTACCATCTATACGTTGAAGAACCCCAAAGTTTAAATCCATCTACAGGTAAAAGCAAGTTTGTCTCATAGAGATTGTAAAGTACAACGTTCTAAATAATAACCATTTACATATATTCTGATTACACACAATACACGAGTACGGTGCCAGATAAATGCTAGTATGTAAGTTAAAGCTTTGTGTAAAGAATGTTATGCACTTTCTAATGGTTCTATAAGGCCGGGACAGCACAAGTACCGCAACTGCGACGCGACAGCGATTTCGTGAAAACAAACTCATATAAACATATGACAGCGGCCACACTGCAGGAACTACAAGCGAACTGTTCGTAGCGTCGCCGTATTAGTGCGGCCTCGGCCTAAGACACTTGTGTATAATGCCGCGGTCGAACATTGGTTAAAATTATACCAAGATTTGGTCTAAAACCAATTCTACGTGAGAACACTTCCAAACAATCTTAGACAATCAATTTTAATGTCCAATACTTTTGTTTTGTCTAAACCCATTAGGGTATTAGCTCCAAGACCATACCTTGGTCTAAAAATCAACGTCTAGCCATGACGAAAAGCAATAAAAAAGAGGAAGTCGGTTATATTGAAGTAATTATATTTCTAGAGCAACGAAGCAAAAGGTCGGATGTGCCACTATACGTCAGAAACATTCGTCGTATGTGCCTTTATCGTAAACTGGCACTTACGACCAAATGCTTCTGAAGTATAATAGTCCATCCGTCCTTATGCTTGTGAGGTCTAGATTTTTACCCGATGCTCTCGAAATCACTGTCCCATAGTTACAAGTATGTCAACATAAACGGAGGTGTAACAAAAAAAAATGTTTAGCCCTTCTATATGATTAAAGAGTTAAATCATTATCATATTTGATTAAGAAAGCATACCTAGCAATGATAGACTCAACACACCGAGCAGAGATTTGTAATACTAACATAGTCCATCTGATGCATTAACAAAAAAATATTTAATTTTTACATATTTCAAAAACTTATAATAGTAGCAGCTTAGATTTATAAGGACTTAAGTTAATCTCATTTGACATTCATTACAACAAAGCGTATGTATATAATATATAGGTACATCTACACTCATGTATAAGTAGTAAACACAAATTTTAAGGAAAAATTACATCGCAGTCCCTCAATGTGGGAACATTTACCTGCCTCATTACTTACACCAACACATACATTAATAATTTCCAATATAAATTCAAAATTCATAAATCAGTATTGTCTGAATCTCTACACATTAAATTGCCATCATATTTCATACATAACATTCCACTTAACTTATAATAACATTGATATAAACACACAGAGGCTCATGAATAACGAAATACATACGAATTCATAACGCAATTAAATCAGCTGCATTTGTTCAAATTAAAAACATACATTAATGTTTATAACCTACAAAAAAAAATCCTTGGAACACCAATTTACATTCCATTCAAAAATTTTAAATTCGTCAGCGCGTCCATCTATCCCAGTGTTTTTCAATCTGAAGGCCTCCAAGGAGGTTGCGAAACCAGACTTTGGGAGTAGCCAGCAAAAAGCTTATTTTCAAATTAAAAAAAAAACATATACGTTGTCTTATAAAGTATTTATTTGTTTGTCTATGGCACAGGGTGGCCAGAATTTTTTAATATGCAATGGAGTCGCGATATCGACAAGATTAAAAAACACTGGTCTACACAAATCCTAACTACTTACAACATAATAGCTAAAGGTAATGTTACACTGTACGTGCCATCCCTAAGGGGTAGGGGACATCAGTGCGTAGTAATACTATTTACCTGGATGAGATTACTTTAGCTTTGGGCAAGTCCGGGGAAGGTCCGTGCGGACCGTGAGTGAGACAGCTCAACTGCGTTTGTCATTATTACAAGCCGCGGCCTCGGTCGGCTTTCTTTGTTCGATATCGTTGTTTGAAGGGCCCGGTTGTGGCTCATCATCTGCAGACGAAAAACATTTATTTTAATAGTCTAATCTATTGTATGATAATCTATATATATAAAAGAAAGTCGTGTTTGTTACAACACTTATAACTCGAGAACGGCTGGACCGATTGCCATGGTTTTTGATTTGTTGGATTTGTTTCCGTCCCGAATAGCAGAATACATTTTAAAAACAAAAGAAAGTCGTGTTAGTTACACTATTTATAACTCAAGAACGGCTGAACCGATTTGGCTGAAAATTGGTAGGGAGGTAGCTAAGAACTGGGAGAAGGACAAAGGATACTTTTGGGTAGGGGTAGGGTAGGGTAGGGTAGGGTAGGGTAGGGGTAGGGTAGGGGTAGGGTAGGGTAGGGTAGGGGTAGGGTAGGGGTAGGGTAGGGTAGGGGTAGGGTAGGGGTATGGTAGGGGTAGGGGTAGGGTAGGGGTAGAGGTAGGGTAGGGTAGGGTTAGGGGTAGGGTAGGGGTAGGGTAGGAGTAGGGTAGGGTTAGGGTAGGGGTAGGGTAGGGCAGGGGTAGGGTATAAAAGTCCACCCGTGCGAAGCCGGGGCGGGCCGCTAGTTAATTATAATGTTTACTTAAACATGTTAATTTATTGTAAATTATGGCGTAGCAAGGTCTAGATAGATACCATATAGGCTTTTTTTTTCCTGATGGGAATTGCATTTACGCATTCCCACCGTAGCTGCAGCGTATTCCCGCGCTGGCGATGGGATATGTGGGACTCACCCTCTCCATAGCGTGGTTTGCTAAACTCATACCAGGAGAAGAGGACCCTACACCGCTAAAACCCCCCAGACACTCCTTCGATCCACTGTTGGCGGGGGCCGGGTACGCACAAGCAATCCGACACAGAGCTCGTCTCCCTATATCTATTTCGATACTAATATGTAAAGCTAAAGTGTTTGTTTGAATGCACTAATCTTAGGAACTTCTGGACCAAATCGAAAAAATATTTCAGTGTAGGTGCGTCGGAATTGTCATCATGAGGTCGCCGGTTAGAACCCACCTATTGCACTGCCGACGAGAACTCACTCGTAACACAAGAATTTTAGCTTAGCACGCGGGGTTAACAGGAATATTAGTAGACTTCAAAATTCTGGTTGTAATCTTTTAAAAAAACCAATACAATAAGAAAGTTGAATTTGAAGCAAGATTGAAAATAAAATTTAAAATTTGACACTAATTTACACCACTGACAGGACTAGAACCAGCATCATAGGCCTGCCTCTAGGTGACCATGGTGTGATATAACTGCCCAAGGAAAAATACATCAATCATCATCATCAATACATTTATTCATTAATATCCTCAAGGCGACCCCGTAGTGTTATACAAGTTCATAGAAAACTAATTGTTATGGCCACTTTATTAGCTAAGTACATGTTATATTCCCAAATTGGCAAATTAAAAAAAAAACGAGCTCTTTACAATATTCCCCATCTACATAACATTTCCATTCCCATAAATCTTTTAAGGCGCTGTACTTAGTCAAAATAGGCTTCATAAAACAGTTTTTTAGCCAAATGTTTACATTTTAGAGCAGTTAAAAAAATATATGTTAATCTTGATCATATTTATACCATACCATTGTGTTCAAAACACGTTTTCGGTAAATTTTCTCGATAAAAAAAAACATAAAATAACCATTTAAATTGAAATTGTAACTGTATTATTTATAAACAAATCTTGATAATATTAATGACAGTGATGTAATATATAATAATAAAGGGAACTGTTGTTTTTATTTATCGATTGGAATAAGTTATTTGCAAGGATTAATGTATTAAATAACTCGAACGAGTCGAACGAAACGTTGCGCCATCGCGGCGTCTCTTCGCTTCTCTTTCATTTCTACGCGGAGCAACAGTGACAAAACTAATACGTAAAAGTCGTCTATTCACCGCGCCTTAAATTACATATTGTTTACGTATATTTTGTCCGCCATATTTCTAAGATAGCGTTCTACGTCATTCCGTTCAAAATAGCTACAAACGATTTGTATAAATTACGTAGTACTTGTTACGTAGTAGGGTTACCATCCGTCCGGGTTTCCCCCGATTTGTCCTAGTTTAGAAGGCGGCCGGGGAGCGTCCGAGCCGGACTTAATTTGTAGTCAACAGAGTATAGTAACAATTTGTATTTTTTTTACGAATAAAAAAATCTAACTCGTAAAATAAATAATTAATAAAAAAGTGATTTATGATGTTTCCTATTGCTTTTTTTTACATCCTGATATCATGTCCAGGGTTTTGGGCTCTAGAATCCAGGGTTTTCACGCGGTTTCCAAATTTTAGAGATGGCAACCAGTGTTACGTAGCATAAATAATGATACTTTGAATATGTTGCCAAAATTCATGAAAATCAATTAGGAATATGTACCTATTTGAAACGAAGACAGATTTATGCAAATACTAAATAATACTGACGGTAGCCTCATTCGTCACACACATTGCTCACACCTCAGAGCTGTTGGCATAGCAAAAGCCTAATCGGGTATTTCAACAGATATTATTCTACTGGCCATCTAATATATCCACTGGAATAATCGTGGTCGTAGTCTCCCATCTAAAGAGTTGAATTGACGAATTAAGGTACCTTGTCGGTGTAAGGTGTAATGATAAACCGTAAATTATAACACAAGAGGTTTTAAAAAATTACGGTGTGTTGGATTGGTATAAGTCTCTTAACCTGATGATGTATGCAATCAAGGCTCTATCGCCTTGCTACGCTCATAGTATAGATTTCACTTCGTCGCACACAGACTGACAGACATACAAGTTGCAATAACACTAATATACATACATACCTACTAGCGTCCCGTGCGCGGTTTCACCCGCGTACTTCCCGTTTCCGTAGGAACTTCATTATTAAATATATAGCCTATTTTACAACACAATCGGACCAGTAGATCCTATGATTTGCGCGTTCAAGCTAATAAATAGCTTCTCTTTAGCTTTATAATCTAAGTATATATTTATACGTGAAGCAAAAAATGTTTACCACTTTTTACGAAATTTGTGCCAGTCTGAAATTTGGTACACTTATAGAGAGATATGAAAGAATGCTAACATTTTTTTTTTATTATTGCCGAAGTCCATTTATCAATCCAATTATCCACTGATGGACCACTAGCGTTAGTATCGATTTCACTTTGAAGTAGACTGACAGACATACAGATTGCAACAACAGTAATACATTTTATCATTCCGTGCATACTAACCTCGACCCAGATATTGTGGACGTGATTGTATACAAATTTAACCATAAATCGTTTGGAGTATTTATTGCTTTAAAACGTTATGCATATTATAATACTCTGACTACACTAGATATAGCTGACGTAAATGTTTAACTGCAATCATCAGTTCGGTGTCGGATCAATGCAAAACAGAAAATACTGTGGAATTCAAATAAGGGAATTTCATTACAACCTCCATGAGCTACTATAACACTAAATGTTATAGTGCAAGTGTATGTAAATACCTAAGTGCCGAATAAATATCGTTTATATCTTCAAAGCGGTCAGAGCCCGATGGCTCGGGCGTAGGACTTGCGTGCATGTGGGAAACCACATGACCAGGAAAAAATAAACGAAAATTGGATTGTGCGCTATGTTATCTAACAGGTTTATAAAACCGAAATACGAACAATCAAATCGCTAGTTTAAAAGAAGAATCAACCAATGAATGACAACCTCCGTAGGGTAGCGGTCATTGGCTCGCTTTAAATCTCGGAGGTCGTGGGTTCGATCCCTACACCGGACAAGAAATCTTTGTGTCTAAGATTTTTTTCCGGGTCTGGTTGTTTGAGGGACTACCACGTTAAGCCGTTGGTCCCGATAGTTATAACATCATCTATAGCAAGCAAACCAGGGAACGGGCAGCAGCGTTTCCCATGTGTATCACAACATAACACTGCGGTCACCAATCCGCCTGCCAAGCGTGGTGACTATGAGAAAAACCCGCCCTCGGAAGGAGGCCCATGTTCGGCAGTGAACGTTATACGGGCTTATGATGATGATGAACCAATGAATGCCCGTTGTCAAGTACTACCGTTGTGCTGTTATTTTGTCTAGTCCCTGAGGCCCGTGTCAGCACGGCACACACTTTGGGGACCAGTGTTCTAGATATTTGTGTCCGCAGACCGTTTTGTTGATACAAGACGTCAGTCCACCGGACACCGGATAACGCTTTGTCATTCACTATTAGAAGGAAATGGACTTCCGCAGAAACTCGGCATTGACTAAAAGTTGATACCTACTGAGATAAATACTTAGGTACGTATATAGATGCCGATTCCGTTACCGAAACCACAAGGATATTGCCTATGCAAAGGAATATCATAATTTGAACAAAAATATAATGTGTTAAAATTAAACGGATACCAAAGAAGGATATCGTATCCTTTTTAGGTTTCCGTACCCAAACGGTAAAACGAGACCCTATAGCTTTGACTTTGCTGTCCGTCTGTTTGTCTGTCCGTCAGTCCGTCCGTCTATCTATCACCAGACTGTATATCCTGAACCGTGATAGTCGTTATTCTCACAGATGATGTTTTTATTTTGTTACAATTTATCTACGAGTACCAACACAAATGATTAAATCATTAACAGCCCGTTTACGTCCACTGTTGAACATAGGCCTTCTCTTAACAGACCTTGGCAAGCTAGGATCGTAGAGGGATATTGCCATAATCACCACGCTTGGCAGACGGATTGGTGATCGCAGTAAGAACTAAACCTTGAGCTAACAGCTGCTGCTGCCCATCCATCAGCCACATGTCCCTTAGTCGCCTTTTACGACACCCATGGGAGGACATGGGGTGGTCTATTCTAAGCCGGAAACCAATGATTAATTAAATAAATAAAATCCTAAAGTTAATTTTCTTAAGGTATAAAAATTATCAAGTAATCTGTAAATGATCTCTCCTGAAACATCAGTTGGTCGTTGACCTTTCTTTATTTACATATACGAACTCAATATCGTTGTTAGGTAAAATGCCCGCCTAAATCCATTACGTAAACAACCTTGCAAACACGGTCGTTATACAGACAGTCACACGTAACATTACTGAAAAGAGAAGGTATAATATTTTCAAGGTACAACTTATCATTTTTCATTTGAAGCCAGACAAGTCTATTATGTTGAAAATTACATTTTCACGACATAGGTACCGACTTTGTTCAGACACAATTTAGATATAATTGCAAAATGCTCTGGGCCGTATTTATGATTGTTGTTTCTAAGACCTAGTATCTATTCCAATAGTCGTCATACTTTTCTGTTCAAGGGCAGGGTAATAATATCCCCCCTCGTCCTACTGACCCTTAGTTTACAAAGAACCATCCGATGCCCTCGTAGACCCGAAATCCGAGAGGCCCGCGAACTGTAAAGTAGAGCGACAGTTGCACAATACTCCCCTAAAATACTAAAAGTCATAATCCCTCAATCCCATCGCCAGCGACCGCCATGAGCCGAGGTCCAAGTCCCACAGGGGGCGCCCTCTTGCGCAGGTTGCTTAGTTTGAAGTTTTTAAACCATTTATTAAGGCTGGAGCTGTGCTCGCCTTTATGCCCGGTGAAGTCGACATAAGTCCAACCGAAAAAAGAAAAGCCGGTTTATAATAGGTATACAGTATAGTCCTTCCGACAGCTTTCGGCCACGGTGCCAATCTCTAAGGAGATAAGCCATATTATAGTGCATAAGTATATGAGCCTATGTTTTCTAACTTTTTGTTTTATTACTAGGTCTGCGATCTTTCGAAATTGATTGCTCATGACACGTAGGGTTCAGTTGGACTATCAAGTACTATCAACGATCATTGACCATAATTTCATCAAGATAGAGCTGAAATTACAAGTAATAACATAAAATACTTTTATTATAGAGACATCATTGGGTTTCTATAATATCATATCAGCATAATACAGAAAAACAATATTACGCGGAAAAATAGAAATAGAGAAGAACGCCGCGGGGGGGACTTTCCTTAGTAGTATTATAATGATAGGATATTTACTCCTACATAAGAAAAATACATGCCATCACAGATAAGATACGAAAATGTGTAGGTTGCGATAAAAAGAGATGTGGATAATACATAATTATTATTACATTCTACATGCCTAGCCTAACACGGCCATCTACCTATTAGGGAACTTACTAGGGAAACTACGAAGAAAATCAGCTATATCTCAGAAAAAGAAACAAAGTAGGTATAGATTATTTTTTTAAAGATAATTCTATGATCTTCATTTTTTTTAGAGGCAATTTTATGATAAAACTTACCGCTTTGGTGAAAAGCGCACAACACCCATTTTTTTTACGTTTGTAATATTATCAAGTATTGTTTTCCATGGATCGATGGGTGATTTTGAAATTTTATTTTTAATGATATTTTGGACATTTTTACTCAAACTACTTTATGTGCCTTGACTCTTATGTCTTTGTCCAATTTGACCGGACTAAATACCTAATAATGGCTGGCGGGTATTCTCTGATTCCCTGGGCACTCTCTCGTACTCAAAAAACCCAGTGGAAATGATGGACCTTTTCACCGAATACTAAAATGCGAAAGTTATAAATGACGCATGGCTACAAAAAAAAATTGGCTGAAATTTTGCACTGTCATTGTTACACGAAACAACTCAATCAATCAAAGTTGTCTCGCTTTTCTTTACTAATATTAAAAAGATAAGATTCGATTGTTTGTTTGCATAGAATAAATAGGCTCCGAAACTACAGGACCAATGTCAAAAATTCTTTTACCATTAGAAAGCTACATTAACTAGGAGTAACATAGACTATCCCTGCTATCACTACATAGTATAAAACAAAGTCGCTTTCTCTGTTCCTATATCCTTATGTATGCTTAAATCTTTAAAACTACGCAACGAATTTTGATGCGGTTTTTTTTAATAGATAGAGTGATTCAAGACGAAGGTTATGTATGATACATCCGCTTTGCACCCGTGCGAAGCCGGGGCGTGTCGCTAGCAATATTATAAATGTTAATGTAAGTTTGTTTATTTCTTTACACAAAAACTACTTAACCGATCATTATGAAACTTTGTACACATTTTCTTGGAGGTATTAGAAGTAACTTAGTATACTTTCAATGCGAGCGGCGCCGCGGTTAAAAACTAGCTAGTATTTAATAATGGGAACCACTGGAACGGAAGCAAAGCGGGTAAAATCTAAATTAAATTTAAAAGTCGGTCATTTTATTAACTAATTCACATAGACTGTAGTGGATTATCCACCATAATGCGCCATTAACATATAATATGTCGATAGTCTATCGTTAGTGTCGCCATAACTCATGATAATAATTAAACTGCTCATTACCTGTGCGCATCACGTCACGTATATGGTGACCATAAACATAATAAATTAAGTCGGACTAGAAAACTAAAATTACGCACATTACTATCTGTGGTTCACATGAATAATTGTCCCAAGAAGTCTCAGAAGCAACTACCATAACCAGTGAGCCAACTTTATTTTATGGGAGGACTTACTTAGTTATCCACAAGGCTTTTGCTACTTCACCGGGCATAAAGGCAAGTACTTAAAAAAACAACAAAAAACAGAAATACTAATATTTTCAAATTATAATATTACACATAGATAATTCAGCGAAGTCATTGTAGAATAGCGGTTTTATAAGTGTTTTTTTTGTTCAATTTTAATTATAAATGCTGAAAAGGAACCCATCATAACAATGTGCTACTCGCTCTTAGACGACCTTTGAATACATTTTATTTCTTAGTGTTCACATTTCTGGAGCTCAGAAGCATTAAGCCAAGGATACACGAGGGGACAAATGTCGTGCGACACGTGTCGCCAGCGACGTTGGGTGAAGTGACACATTGTCGGACTTTGGTCGACATGTCTGGCAACATCGCACGACACGTATCGCCAACTACATCGAATGAAGTAGCGCGACGTTGCCGGACTTCACTCGACATGTCTGGCAACATCGCACCGCAGCCAACAACACTACCTCGGTGGGTGTAATGATATCGATTGCCTTGTGAAACAAAACTTCGTGATGTCGCCAGATATGTCCGGCGAAGCTTCGCGAAGTTGCACGACTTCGCCTGACGTCGCTACGGACATAAGTCGCGCGATGTCAACAGATATGTCAGGCGAAATCGGCTGGCTTCGCTTGACATGTCGCCGATACATGTCGTGGCACATTTGTCTCCTAGTGTATCCTTGGCTTTAGGTCAAATGTGCCACTATAAGTCAGAAACATTCGTCGTATGTGCCTTTACCGTAAACTGGCACTTACGACCATATGCTTCTGAAGACAATGGTATATCCGTTCTTATGCTTGTGAGGTCTAGATTTAATTAAGTTGGCTTCCTTCAAACATATAACAAGACAAATCCTTCTTAACCTAAAAGTGTAGACACATTAGAAATACTAGTTTCGGCGGATAGAGGTGACAGTATGAGGAGTGTTATACTGACACCTCTTTCCTCCAAAACTAGGACAAATCCTGAGGAGACCCTAATAGATGGGTGCTATACACAGATAACCCGCGTTTATCATCGCATTATCGCTCCACCTACGTCACTGACCGCTCTCAATTACTGTACTGACAGAAGGATTGTGATAAGCGAATCATACCATAAAGACTATCTAATACTACCACATGTTATTATTAAAATCGCGTTAGAGGTGTTGTATGACAGCGACCAATTTGTTCTATGGTTGTACTGTTGCTAAACTTGTCTTACGCAATAGACATGTCACCGGAAACAACAAGAATTCTAAACCTCAGAAGCATAAGGATGGATGTATTTATACTTCAAAAGCATTTTCACCGATTTGAAAAGTGTCATTCAGTCTGATTTGTCAATATTCGCAGATGACACTAAACTTATAGGGAATCCACTCATCACACACAATACAATACAACAAGATCTGGACCGCATAGTACAATGGACAAAGGACTGGCTTATCTCACTCAACGCCTCAAAGTGTACAGTTCTGCATATAGGAAGCACCAGTGTTGTGCAAAATTTAGTTTGATTGATGATTGATAACTAAGATTAAATTATTTAATCATGACTAATGAGTAATGACTAAAAAAATTCAATCATGTACGGTGATTGAAGATTGATTAGTGTTAGTGTTAGTTATTTAATCATGACTAAATTTCTCATGACTAATTTAATATCTAAAATTACGCCGTTGCCAAGTTAACATTCACAGAATGTTCATTTGTTGTTCACAAGTTTTAATAAAAGCTTTTGTCATAAAATAACATTTTTCAACATCCTTCAACATTTTTTGCCCTTCATCTACTTTCAACTTTTTAAATCATGTACAAATACAAAAATGGAGAACGCTATCAATCAACTTAGAGTGATGAATAATTTAAATAGCGCGATAGATGTCTCATGAAACAAAAAATGGAGTTAGCCAGCTTAGCATTTTTAGTTTAGTCATCAATCAAAAATAATGATTGAATGACTAATGACTAATTTATATAGTTATGATTATGATTAACTAATTTAGTCATGATTAAATCAATCACGACTAAATTAGTTGTGACTAAATTAGTCATTACTAATCAATTGATTGAAAAAAATAGTTGATTGACCCAACACTGGGAAGCACTAATCCAAAATTTAAATATAATGTGGATAATGAGCCGCTTCAAGCCGTGGGCACACAAAAAGATCTCGGTGTTACAATAACACATAATCTAAAATGGGATGTGCATATCTCTAACATAACAAAGAGAGCTAATTCAATGCTATACATTATCAGAAAGGCATTTTATAACATTACCAAGGAACTCTTCTTTAGAATTAATAAAACCTATATTCGTCCATTGCTGGAATATGCTTTTCAGATTTGGTGTCCATATTTCAAAAAAGACATAGAATTGTTAGAAAAAAAAGAGAAATCATACGAAGAACGCCTCCAAGAACTTGACCTGACAACACTGGAACAGAGACGGAAAAGAGGAGACCTTATAGAAACATTTAAGATACATACTCAATGACCACTACAATGTGAGGAACATAAAGGATTTGTTCAAGATGAACCATAATACAAATCTAAGAGGACATTCTTTAAAGTTAACCAAACTTCCATGTGCTAGCTACCCCAGAACTCAATTCTTGCCATTTCGCGTGATGAAATTGTGGAACGCTCTCCCAGAAACAGTTATAATTGCTCCAACAGTGAACAGTTTTAAAAGAGCCTAGATTCGACAAATATCTCACAAATGAAAAGACACAAGTGTAGTGATAAACACGCATCAGCTCGTAGAGCTGCTAGTGTATAAACAAATAATAAAATAATAATTTTGGTCACAAGTGCCAGTTTAAGATAAAGACACATACGACGAATGTGTCTGACGTATAATGGCACATCCAACCTTATGCTTCTGAGGTCTAGAATTGTTAGTTGATCAGCTTACAAGTTAGTTGAAAAAACTAACGAGGTTTCGGGTGGTTAAAAATATACCCAAACCTAAAACAATTGGGTTCAACAGGACTCATTGAAGTTGAAGTTTTTATGTCTTGTTACAACAGTAGCATAGTCTCGTTTGGTTTGGCGAAGTCCAGAGTCATAACCCCTTTAAAACTTTACTGCTTTCGGTCGACCCCCTGTTGCTCCATTTCGATCATATTACTCACTTACAATTGGTGAACCCAATTTGGTTTAGGCCAACTTAGACCCCTGGGGGTCCATCTGGACCACTTTGGGAACCACTGGTTTAGAGTATCATAAAGGTATTTTTTACTTTATCATGGGCCTCCTCTTAACGGACCTTGGTAAAGCAAGGGTAGATGAGGGATATTGCCATAATCACCACGCTTGGCAAGCGGATTGGTGTATATTCTTGGGCTGATTGATGCTGCTGCCCATTCATAGGCTGTATGCCACTTAGTCGCCGTACTCCATCCATGGGAAGACATGGGGTGGTCTATTCTAAGCCGGAAACCACACGGCTATAAAGGAACACAGCGCAGGTATTACTGCGTTCCATTGAGTCGGTTGTAACCTACATGTAATTTAATGTATGAAGTGAGTGAAAATAAATATTCTTATTACAAAATACCACGCGGACAAAGTCGCGGGCATCAGCTAGTTACTCTAATAAGCAAAACTTCCAGCTTAGCACGTGTAGTCACCACTTCAAGTCCTGCACGGTAGGGAAAAACTATGACGATTCCAAATAAATGCAACCGTTTTTACGGAATAAATGATATTTGACTTTGACTTTGCAATGAACTTTCCAATGCCCTCGTAGACCCGAAGTCCGAGAAGCCCGCAAACTGTAACGAAGAGCGACAGTTGCACAAAACTCCACAAAACTCCTAAAACTCATAATCATTCAAACCCTCAGTCAGCAACGCCCTGAGCCAAGTCCCACATTGGGCGCCATCTTGCGCAGGTTGCATAGTTTGTAGTTTATAAACTAGTAAATAAGGCTGGAGTCCTGCTCGCATTAATGCTAGGTGAGCCTAGCAAAAGCTCCGTGGCTAACAACATAATGTCCGTACGAGAAATCGCTGAGGTCATGGACACGATTTCCGCTGCGGTAAAAATAAAACGTTATGAAGGTAAACTCACAACCTCACTCACAAACCCTCAGACAAAAAACAAGCCTTAACATATAATATATTTAATGAAAAGCTCCCATTATCTTACATCTTATTAAGTATTTTCTATTAGCAACTCATTGTACGGTTCATTAATCTTTGCCTAATACAATCAGCGAAGGATTTCTTCTTAATCCCAACTTGGAGTGACCTTACCATGTCGATAACCCTTAATGTTATCAGACAAAGGAGACTATATACGCAATATACCTACGTCAAGAGCTCAGAAGCATAAGATCGGATGTGCCATGGTACGTCAGAAACATTCGTCGTATGTGCCTTTATAATAAACTGGCACTTACGACCAAATGCATCTGAAGTATAATAGACATCCTGTCCTTATGCTGCCGAGTAATAGAAATGTATATATCATATTAGTACAAACTGTCCCATTTTACCCGCCTAGTGATTTTATATATATAATGCGGAACCCTAATCCTTCAAATAAAAGTAGTTAAAAGTTTTTTAATGTAATTTTAGCGACGACATCAATCTGTCAATTTCAAAAGCTGGTGAAATTTCAAAACTTATAAAAAATAAGTAAATATCGAATGGTAACGCGCGTTTTCACCATGGAGCCGTAATATTGAACCAGCGCGCAGATTCGCCCTCATGGAACAGCCTGTTCCCGTGGAAACCTCTTAATTAAATATAGTCTATGTAACTCCTAGATAACCAAGCTTTCTAATGGTGAAAGAACTTTTAAAATAGATCCAGATCCGGAGATTATTTTTTGCAAAAAAAAAAACAATGAAAATCTTTCCTTTTTATAATATTAATATTAATATTAAACAACAATTACAATAAACACATACAAATCGTCCGCTTTAATACTATTAATATAGATTAAATTGTAACTACGATAATCATGTAGATAACTAGATACCATCTACATAAAACAGACAGAGACATAAAACATTATTTCTGTACATAGCGTGTAATCTACTATGTAATTCTCTACAAATGATATACCTATATTATATATATAATCTAGGTATATAATCAAATTATATACGATCGTATATTTTTAGATCGAATTGAACATAGGGGCGGACCATGAATTTGTGGGGCACTGGGTTCACAACTAAGGGCCACCTACTTAAGTCCTGAATGTAAATGCTTTTGTTAGATATACCATTTCCGACTGTACGGAAGTTCTAATCATTTTTTATTCAATCTGTATTTTTTCATTTGAAAGAATTTTTCTAATCGGTCCCGCAGTTACGGAGCCTTTAGAACCAAACACACTATTAAATATTTTATCTATAAAATCTATACTAATATAGTTATAGTTTGTTTGTTTGGTTAAACGCGCTAATTTCAGTAACTACCGGTGCGATTTGACAAAATTCTGTCAATGCTAGAAAGATAACCCATTTATCGAGGAAGGTTATAGGCTTCATATCAGCAAGATTAAACTAAAAGGAGAGGAGCACCGACGAAGAATGTTTCAAAATTGGGGCCAAAGTAACTTTTCCACACGGAAGAAGTCGCGAGTACAAGGTAGTATTAGTAAAAATCATGCAGGACAGAACTCAATCCCGCAATTTGCTAACACATTCATTTTATTTCTTGTATGATTATATCGTGGGTTCGATCCATTCGCCGCGCCGCGGCGTGCCGGACAGGAAATCTTTGTGTAAATTCTAAGATTTCTTTCCGGATCTGGTTGGTTCAGGGACTACTGCCTGAAATCCTCCGTGCCTCCGTGCCTCGGAAAGCACGTTAAGACGTTGGTCCCGATTGTTATAACATTATCTATAATAATCGTTAATCCTTGTGTGGTACAACAAAATACTGCGGTCACCAACCCTTATGCCAATCGTGATGACTGTGACAAATACTCTCTCTCGGGAGGAGGTCCAAGTCCAGCAGTGGACGTTATACGGACTGATGATGATGATAATTACAACACCGGGAAGATTTTGGACGCAACTATAAACAGAGCGTGCGAACGAACGTACAAAACAAAAATATTGATTCCACCTCCAAGGTAGTACCTACTTATCTATGTTTTCATATATTTACGTAAATGTTACACGTGTTTATGTAGAATACTAGTTGGATGTTGTTAATCCTAGAGCTCCGCTTAGAAGCTGATAAGAACATAGCTAACGTAAAATGTTACCAAGTATTTTATGTTCTACAAATTTTCCTTTAAATTGATGGTTCGATAGATCACTACCGATGTGACCCTTGTTGGAAATTGGTTGGGACTAAGCCATTAATAGTTAAACCCCATGTAAGGAAAAATATTTTGTGTGAAATTCGCGATATATTATGCACTAAACTCCGTTAAAAATCTAGGTCAGCATAATCTTTGCAAAGTCCAAACACCAAATGGGGCCTTTGAGGTTTTTAATTGGTAATTTTTGAAACATTATAATATTGGTGGCCGTTATACTACTTCAGCGGCCATAAAGGCAATCTAGGCTCCACCCATATTATAATGTAAAGATAACTACATAAGGCTGACCACACAATGCGCACGTACGTCTCTCTAGCGTGCGAATCACACGAATAGGAATCCCACCGCGCGGCGCGAGACGTGTGCATTCTGTGCACAGCGCAAACACCATGCACGCTCGAGTAACACGCATGCCCAATGTGGGGCCAACCTAATATATCCGTAAAAAAAGGGGTTTAAATCGTGTAGAGGAATACTTTATTGATTGAATAATATAAAGATACAAGAATACAATAGACATACAGTATATTTTTTTCTTAATAGATAGGTATAGACAACGAGACTAGACTAAATCAATAATTAATTTCTTTCCGAGTAGTGACGTCAATCTGGCTATTATTAAATATTTGCTTAATAAAATTCTTAAACACTTAATTGAAATGACCTTAGCAATTAAACGTTCCATGTAACTAGCCGGTCTTTGTCTTTGACCATTTTATAAAGTGTCTGTTTCATAAATTAAATTACACTTCAATATTCTGATGCGATCGTAGACGCGAAGTCCGAGAGCCCAAGTACTGTAAAATAGAGCGACAGTTGCTCAAAACTCCCCTAAAAATCTTATCAGAAGTCCAAGTGCAACGTCTTACGCAGGTTACTTATTAGTTTTTAGTAGTACTTAGTAGTGTCGTTTTTAGCCCTTTTAATAAGTATATCCTGTATGGCCGGTGAAGTAGCAAAAGCTTCAGAGCGCACATAGATCGTTCCGAACAAAACAATATCTACATTTTTATTATATCATCATCATCAACAGCCCGTTAACGTCCACTGCTGAACATGGGCCTCCTCTTAACAGACCTTGGCAAACCAGGATCGTAGAGGGATATTGCCATAATCACCACGCTTGGCAGACGGATTGGTGATCGCAGTAAGATGTAAACCTTGAGCTAATAGATGCTGCTGCCCATCCATCAGCTATATGTCCCTTAGTCGCTTTTTACGACACCCATGGGAAGACATGGGGTGGTCTATTCTAAGCCGGAAACCACACGGCGCACCTTTATTATATAATAAAGGTAAACTACCATAGATACAATATTGCTTCCAATAGAGAATAGAAAGAAAACCGACAAAGCGTGAGTCGGACTCGCGCACACAGGGTTCCGTACCATTATCTATACAATTATTGTAAAAATTGCAAAAAAATAGGTTAGTATTTGTAGTTTCAACCGTCTTGCTATCGCGGATCTGGAGTTACAGCCTGGTGACAGACAAGGAGGCCAACAAACAGACAGACAGCGAATTCTTGGTAATAGGGTCCCGTTTTTACTCTTCGGATACGGAACTCTAAAAATAGTTAAGGCGGGACCAGGATCATAGTGGGTGTTCATAGTGTGATTCTAGTCTATAGAAAACAATACATTTCGTCGCTTATCTTTCTAACAGACGTATCTGTATTTTCGTCAAAAATTACGCTTTTTATACAAATATGATTTCTGCTAACCGATTTCGGTTAGCAGAAATCATATTATTATTTGTATAAAAAGCTACTTACGTCTACCTGCCAAAATGTGTTTTCTCGGTAACGCTTGAAGATACAGATACGTTTATTAGACCGATCGTTTCGTCTTCAAATTTGTTTTAACTGGTATGAATAACTAATTTTTGTCGAAAATACAGATACGTCTGTTAGAAAGATAAGCGACGATTTGATTCGACTCAACACGCGTCGCGTTCCATCGGGTCGCGTCGCGTTTTAACAATATGTTTCCGCCTTTATTCCCTGTTATTTGCCTGTACATACTCTTCAACTATATACCAGTTACTATGTAGTGAACATTAATACATACACGTGACGATCTTATAACGTTTGCGGAGTAATCGGAGTCGATCACCACGTGACCCCCAGACCCGTCCTTCGCAAATAAATATCAATACGAAATATCTTATATTACTAACAAATAACCTTCGTAAATCGACGTAGGTAAATAATAAACTTCCGAGGACAAGATTATAAGGTGCTATCAAATATATGCCATCTCTTAACAGTAGATAGTATCATGTTTTTTTTTTTTGGACGGACATATCTAATTTAGTCACGAAACTTTTGCTACTTCACCGGGCATAAAGATGAGCAGAGCCCCAGCCTTAAAAAAATGTTTAAAAACTACAAACTAAGCAACCTGCGAAAGAGGGCGCCCCCTGTAGGGCTTGGACTTCGGCTCAGGGCGGTCGCTGGCGATGAGATGGAGGGATTATGACTTTTAGTATTTAAGAGGGTTTTATGCAACTGTCCGTTGGTTCAAAAATGGTTCTTTGAAATGAAAAAACATGGGGTCAGTCTACATTACTCTTACCTAGACCGGCTGTGATGTGCAGGCCACACCCTCCATTCTAGTATTATATGTATTTTGATATCATTATATTGTGTTGTATGGAATAATAAGATTTATCATTTATACTCGGAAATTGCCTCATCTGTATAATAATACGTGAAGCAATCAGCCGCGGGGTGATCCGATATCACCTGCTATGTGATCGTAAATTCGAAAGTCATCAACAGCATTACATTTTGTGTGTAATAATTAAATAAAATGGTGTTGCTAAAAAAAAAAGACTGGGTAAGAATGGGTTCGGCTTCCTAACAACGGTAGGCATATATTTTGGAAGCACCTTATATTCGAAGGCAGTATAGTGCGTCATTCTTGAAGCGAAATCAGAACAATAAGCCCACGTCAAAATGATCTCAACTCAACAACTACAAAACGATTAACAAAACAAAACGTCTGTCGAAAAATGACATGCGTCACGTTTCAAGGGTAACAATAAAACATGACGATTTCACGCCACTGGTGAACGATACGAATGTATTATACAAATAAATAAAAGTGTCTGTTTGTGATGGAAAATTATCATCATCATCATCATCAGCCCGTATAACGTCCATTGCTGAACATGGGCCTCCTCCCGAGAGAGGGTATTTGCCATTGTCACGGCTTAACGTATTTTTCGAGGCACGGAGGGTAGTCCCTCAACCAACCAGACCCAGAAAGAAATCTAAGAATTTACACAAAGATTTCCTGTCCGGTGTGTGGATCGAACCCACTACCTACATCATCATCATCAAATCGAAATATCATCATCATCATTTCAGCCGTCCACAACTAGACATCCTCCCTCATAGATTTCCAGTTACTACGGTTGGAGGCGGCCTGCATTCACCGCGATTCCGAAACCTTTACCAGGTCATCCGTCCATCTAGTTGTTGGACGTCCTACGCTACGCTTGTCGATCCGCGATCTCAATTCGAGAACCTTTCGGCCCCAAATGCCACCTGTTCTCCGTGCTATGCCTGCCTATTGCCACTTCAACGAACTAACTTGTTGGGCTGTCGGTAACCCGCAATCTTTTACGTATCTCCTCATTTCTGAGGATCGCAAATATCAGGTTTTTACTAAATGAGTTTTATTAAATCTAATAATTGTGGTCTGTCTGTCGGAAAGATAGCAAATTTTATAAGGTATAAATATAAGGTACTTTTTAAGTTCTTTATCCGTGTATTCCGCCTAATCTCCAAAACCGTAGTACCGATTTAGACGGGACTTTCATTGTGATATACCTATCTTATAAAATCCTTATTATGCAGACGAAGTCGCGGACAGCAGCTAGTCTACAATACTATAAGTAAATATGTCTTTTATCTTGATGTATTGATGGGAGTCCCTTGTCACCGATATACGTCATTTTGTCGAAAGAGAGGAAAGTAATGCCAAAGAAGGATAAGGACGGATATACTATTTTTTCAGAAGCATTTGGTCGTAAGTGCCAGTTAAAGATAAAGGCACATACGACGAATGGTTTCTCACGTATAATGGCACATACGAACTTGCTTGAATGCTTCTGAGCTAGATTTGATTTCGAACTAAACATATCTATGTATGTTACAGGCATGCATGTATTTTTTTACGGACGTATTTTCTTTCTTTCTTCTTTCATATAAAAATATGAAAGAAGAACACCGGGCATAAATTTTAATACTTACAGTGTTCCAGCCTTAATAAATGGTTTAAAAACTACCAACTAAGCAACCTTCGCAACAGGGTACGAAGGTACTTGGACCTCGGCTCTATGGGGTCGCTGGCATGAGGTATTCCTCGAAGCGGTACCATTTTGAGGCGCTCCTAATGAGGCGCTCCTGTTATTTTCCTCGGAGAGCTCCTTTTAGTAGCGCCTCCCGATAGTAATTAAAAATATTAAAAATGAAGTAAAGTAAACGTAACGTAAAGTAAAAGCATGAAGTAAACGTAATAAATGATATCGATGAGCTTTAAAAACTCATTTGTGCATCATTATGATCGAAGTTGCTTAACCAAAAGTTAAGCAACTTAGATGATGATGGTGGCTTCAAGGTATAAAATGTTAATATTTTCAATTACTATCGGGAGGCGCTACTAAAAGGAGCGCTCTGAGGAATAAAAAAGGAGCGCCTCATACCTCGCTGGCATGGGGATTAGGAATTATGAGCTATAGATTTTTAGGGGGGTGGAACTACATGTGACTGACATCCAGTGACCATCGCTATTACACTAAGGACGTTAAGGACAACAGGCAAGACTGTTGTCCCTTTTTGAGACCCAACTTCACACAACAGTAGAAGAACTTAAATACGATTCCATCTTTTATTACCTCAAATCTTCTTTATATTCTATGTCTTAAATGAAAAGCAAATATGATGCCCTGAATCCTGGTTCTACCCTATTACGGGTGTCCTCAGGCGTGTGTCGCTTATACGTAAAAATATTGTTTTACTTTTAAAAACATTCTATAAACATTTAAATCATAAAATGAATTATTGTTGTTACTATACCTATGACGTGATAAAACACTGACAGACAGATGATAATCTAAGATTTTAATTGACATATTTTTTTTATTAATATTTTTTTCATTGTGTTTATTTTTTTTTAAGATAACTAACACACTACTAGTATTCTAGTTAACCCCTCGTGCTAAGCTAAAATGTTTGTGTTACGAGTAATACATCGGTAGTGCAATAGGTGGGGATCGAACGTGTGGTCGCCGCCACATGATCGCAAGTTCGACGCCCCAGGCATAGTTACGGCGGCGTAATTGAGAAGTACAAGTAATTAAATACTTACCGGTGGTGGCAAGATTCTGTAATCTCGATGGTAAGTCGGCCGTGGAGACTTCAGCGCCCTGCGGGTGTAATATATCCGGCATCGCGTTCCTACGACCAGTCCGTCCAGTCTCCAAAAATTCCTTGGGTACTTCACTGTTCCCTTCCTGCATTATTGCCATCATTCTTAGTACTGGAAAATGTACAAAATACATAATTGCACATATTTTTTTTTACATTTATTCCAATAATGGTTCAAGACTCATACATTAGTATAGGCCAGGGGTGGCCAACTTAATAAGACCTAAGATCGACTTTTTACTGTGTGCGATCGACTATATGGCATAAATAACTTTGAATCACGTATCGTATAAGTCAATCGAATGATAAATAGCTATATTTTGAGATTATTATACGACAACTCTAACTTTGTGCGTCTGTGGCACGTATTTTTAGACTAAAATATCACTTTTTATTATATAAAGTTGATCGACTGTAATAGCTGCCGGGATTGACCAGTCGATCGCGATCGCCCGGATGGCCACTCCTGGTATAGGCCAAAAGTTCCCAAACTTTTATGGAGTACCGCCCCCTTTACAAGGGATACAAAATCAAACGCCTCCTTTTAGTTAATGATACCAATTTTATATGTCTCATTTATTATCTATCAAAATCACAATATGAAAATAATTCTCGACTCTCCCTTTCTGTAATCGATTATAAATGCATTCCAAATATAAAATCATGACATAAAATATTTAATTTAGAAAAGCACCATACAAATACTTTACATCCAAATTATTAATCAAAAATGCCAAGCTAGGGGGCGATATCGACTCCGTTTGGGAACATATGGCTTAGGCTGATTCATTGGAGACTTGAATTATTATAAAGATGACGCTGTGATAACACAAAGTACATTGTTGTAGTTAAGGTCATTGGACTGATAAGATTAAACACGGACGACAGTTGAATATTATTTAGAAAACACCTTAGAATGATATATCATAGAATTTAATATTATATGATTGAAGATATTTTGTTCAAAATTTATAAGTAAATTAGAAAATAAACATATAATCTTGCAAGGCACTGGCGGACATTGACCTCACGTACGAAAAGGCGCAAATTGGCCGTAGCTTCAAAGTGAGCGATGATTATTGTTTATTCTAGGGAGTTGGTTCGCTGAACGATTAATTGAATATCATAATATAGTAAATATTCGGCACGATTATCATAATCAGTATCTATAGCCAAATTGGCGTTGAAGCTGGCTTTCAGTCTAATTTAAGAAGCTATCCATCGAAAAAAAACAATTTATTTAGGCTAGAGCTCTGCTAGCCTTTTTGCCCGGTGAAGACGCAAAAGTCTGGCTAAAGCTTCGATCAATAATAGTACTAGATTAAGGATCAGGAACAAAAATGAGTCGCTCAAGTGGCCACGTTTGCACACACGTAAACATCTACATTTCTTAGAAAAAAGTTATTTAATATTAACCACTTCAGTTTATTATAAACCTTAATGCTTGAACATAAAGTTTAATTTATATTGCAAAATATATTTATTGAAGTCTTTTCATCGAAGAAAGGTTAGAAGCAATAAATTTAAAATGTAGCTTGAACATAAAAAAATCATCAGTACAAATATATTTATTCTAAAATGAAACTTAATAGATAAGTGATAAGGTTAAAAACATTTTGTTTACAATTTCGTGCTTATTCTATTGTGTAACTAGACGTAGTTCTTGGTATTACATTTCAATGCTCAGGACACAGTAAGTATTGAAAGACGTAGAGTTGCAGAATATATTTTTTTTAGGTTTGTTAAGTATGGTGGCAAATATTATATTAATTTTTAACCGATTCAAAAAAGTAGTAGATACTGTAACGCCTACGGGTCGTAGCTCAGCAGGGCTCCTCCACCATGTAACGCCTACGGGTCGTAGCTCAGCAGGGCTCGCTGCTGCTGGTCCTCGAAGAGGGTGTGAGAGGGGTACGAACACTATACACTATCACTCTTTTATAAATGAAAGAAGGAAGACTTTATAACTTTATATTAGAATTAACACATAACCACACAACACATTTTACAATCACATTAAATTAATAACGGGCTCACGTCCTAACTTCTTGACAGCTCAAATCTCTCTGTGTCAAATATAATGTTATTGACATTTGACATTTTAAAGTTTAAATTCAATTTTGGATTAAACTAAATCGAATAATAAATATTTTAGCAGCCAGAACGCCATACCGGTCAATCAATGTAGTGAGCGATTAAAACCTTAATCTCACTACATATTTTGGATTAAACTAAATCGAATAATAAATATTTTAGCAGCCAGAACGCCATACCGGTCAATCAATGTAGTGAGCGATTAAAACCTTAATCTCACTACATATTTTGGATTAAACTAAATCGAATAATAAATATTTTAGCAGCCAGAACGCCATACCGGTCAATCAATGTAGTGAGCGATTAAAACCTTAACCTCACTACAATACTAATAATTTTCTTAGATTTAGTGTCTATAATTCTGCGACTGGTTAACAATTTCTTTTTTAAGTACCCTTTTCTTGGAGTGTCACAAACAGATATTAAATCTGATAATGATGCATCAGAAGACTTAAAACCAACTGCATCAGCCCGAGACACGTCATGTATTCCCGTAGTATCTTTACAACTTAAAGTTTCCGAAGATGTGGCCTGTAAAAAAACACACACAGTATATTGATAACATTTTAAAAATACCTATTATTAAATAAATGATAAAGATATTTACAAAATTTACCTGATTTGATAAATCTTTCGTCAATTTTGAAGATGCACTTTTATTGGTCCGTGAATCTAAAAAAAAAGTCATAATCAACTTACTGTTTTATCAAAACGTTATCTAACACCAACTATTTTAATACTTTATAGTAATTACCTGCAATTTGGGAACCGCTGTTTTTAGTCATCTACGCCTTTGCGTGTTTCCAGTTATGTCAAATCTGTCGAAATGAATCGAACATATCCTCGAATATATACTAGGGTTGTATATTTCTTCTCCTCTTTCTTTCGCGACAATAGATACTTATTCTGCACAGTGAAAGGGATCACTAGGAAATATACAAACAAAAATAACATCAAATATCAACAATACTCCATGCATTCCCTGTTCAAGAACAGTCGATGTTTGATACAATAGTTGGTGCGTTTAGCAAACATTGGCCAAACAATTATAAAATTAGCTAACTGAATTATATTTACAATATAATTCTGTTTTTTTTTTGTTATAAAAATAAATTAATGATTTAAACTTACCGAAAAAAAGATATTCCTACCAAAACCTTGGTGTTACGGTGGTTATTTACACAGTTTTTGAACGCGCACTGCGGCATTTTGACGTCATAATGTTGGCTATGATTGGAACATACTAATTTGAAATAGAGCCACAAAAGTATTTGTGGCCCTATTTTTCGGGCCGTTTTTGAAGCGCTTATCGGGAATCTAGTACTATTATTGATCGAAGGGCTAAAGAAACAAAGTTCGTCCGAAAAAAAAACGATTTAAAAGCGACTGTTATATACTATTTATATGGTCAAAACAGGACAAAATTTATATCAAACTTCTAGATACAATGTAAGTTAATGTAACTAATACAACTGGCACTAACGGGTCTGCGTACTCTCCGGTGTCAATAACTAAAAAGACGCACCAGAAAAGAAAACTTTCTTCCTATTAATTTTCCAAAGACTTATAAACTAAAATTTTTCCATTCATTTATACCTCTGTTACGTACTCGATACATAGGTATCGAGAGATACGGAACGATTATCGTGTGAGCTAAAATAGAAATAAGCCTTTACACCTATCTAGTTAAATATATAGTTTCCATATCAATATCTATAGACTGACTGGATCAAAACACAGTCCAGTCGTATCTGATCGATTTTTAATGCCGACCGGCAAGTAATTAAAATTTAATTTTGCTGTATGTCAGGGTCACTTGCGGTGGGCACTAATTGCACCTACTCTATCTGCTAATTAAGGGATAAAACGCAAAACAGACAACACCTGCCTTTGTTGATATTTCAAGGGACAACTTTTAGGTTGATTATCTCATTTTTTATGCTTATCGATATTGAGTAATTTTAGGTACAATAATAATTTAATTCTTCATTGTATAGGTACTATCTAACGATCAAAGCAGTAAATCTACGGCAGAATTGCTTTCAGCCCAAAACTGCTACAAGCACAGAATTGTCAGCAGCAATTACATACACATGCGTTGAGATTCGTATAATTTCTGAAATACACAGTACATTAACCCCTGAAATACATAGTTAGCTACGGCATTGAGTAACCTCCATTAGTTATTGTGAAGAGCAGGTCACGTAAGGCAAGATGTCTTGTCGTTTGTGGGACATCACCACATTTACAAACAGGTTGAAAACTGTCTACGTATCAAGTGGTATTCCTTACTTAGATCTACTAAATCTGTTCAAAATTTTTCCACGTTAACATAACAGAATATGGATCAAAAGGGGACATAAATAGTTTAAAAATTTACACCAACTCACAACAGGCTTGTAAGTGATTGAGAGGGGGCATTTCAAGGACTTATAAGCACATACATATTATTATAGTCTATGCGGCTCAGGGACAAGCAATACGTAGGTAAACGTGAGGCGACCTTCATTTTGATCGTCGTTGATTGGCGCAATTATTGTATGGCCGTTCATATAGTCGACAATGATGGCAAATAGTCGGGAGTATAAGTATTAATGGCAAAATATTCATAAATTAAATTGATTCGGTTCTGAAGATGTGAGGAACATCAACACAGACAAACATTATTTTTGCAATACCTTTGCAGTACCTGAGTAGATAGGTAGGTACATAAGAGAGATACAGACATCTTTTTTTTTTTTTTTTTAAAATCGTCCCCTCGACAGACTTCAGCCATGGCGGCCAATCTCAAGTATATTATTCATCCGCACAGGACATATTACAGTTGTGCGTAAACAGAGATGCAATCACTATTTTTTTTTTTTTCTTAAAGTCCCGTGGGACTTTTTTCCCTGCCGGTAAGAGATCAGGCGAGAGAGGAAGCAGCAGGGTTTAAACACCACCAAGTCAATATGAGTAATTTCTATTAAATACGTTTATTTTCATCAGTTATTTAGAACCTTAGAATAAACACGTACTCTCAGCGAAATAAAGTGATTCAATTGCCCTAGTGCAGGTCGATTATGAGGCTTGAAGAGTTCATGACTATTATAGTACGGTCTATGAAACATTTTCTGTGACTTAAGTGTACAACTAAAATAGAATAGAGGTAGGTATTTCGCGATCTGAAGTAGAGAGACCAAAGGAATGATCGGGAAGTCAATTACGATTTGACGTATTTCGTTTGTTAGTGTTCCCCTAAAGACGTAACCTGTATAGGTTTCTTCCTGTATTTGACTGTGTCAAGATTTATATCTCAGAAACGCGTGAATCTATCTAGTTATAACATATTTAAACAAAATAATCACTTAGCTCTACAATGTGTATGTCTATCTATCTGTGAATCGACAGATCGCAATAAAACGCTAGCTATAAATGGATCACTTATGGTAATTGAACTTAATTATAGAAATGAATGCAGTGTCACAAGAAGCAGTCCTTTATCAATACGTACCTACTAAGAAATTGCAAAAAGAAGATAATTGGATATCTTTACCACCTATTAAACAAATGCATCCGAAACGTTAGTAATCGTGATGAGATGCTTATTTAAAATTTGTTTGAGCGATGTTTGAGTTTTTCATATTCTTCTAACTGAACCATACTCCTGATGCAGTTAGTATGCTATGTTCATTTAAGTTTAGTTTAGTCTTATATTTATCCATAAATGTTATGTAATTAGTATCTTCTTTCTTTCTTTCTTTCTAAGGTACGATGCGATTGGCATCGTCATTTAATGTACGAAAATCAAGTTAAATAAATAAAGATAATTGGATGATATGATTGACGCAATTAGAGGAAAACTAGGCCTTATTCTTGATTGAATCAGTTTTCGCGCCAAATTAAGCTGAGAAGCCCTAACTAGTAACGAACTGTTCAAAATCAAATCGAAGGGGACCAATCCCACCCCCAGTACTGCGACATCCGAGCAATCAATACGAGCAGTTGTATCTATATTTATCTTCCATAATAATTGTCCAGTCGATTCTATTGTTATGCTAATCATGAGATCTGGTATCAGCATACCTATTGCAACAGAGAGAACTACGTCATTTTAGTATGAATTATTTGTATACTTGTTCCTTGAAACATTGATATTTAAACAACTTTGTTAAATACTCATTTGTTTTAACTATTCATTTCATGTTAATTGTGATTTTCCTATACATATTCATTACAATGATTATCTCAAAAGGTCTGGTTAGACAAGCGAATACTTTTGAGCCTCTTTCGAGTACCTAATAAGATTGGCCAACGTGTCGTACAAAAAAATTGTGTTTCTAGAAATTTACTACTTAGAAAAATTTACCAACCCAAGTCTGGAAGTTGGGTGTGTTCCTCCTCTTTCGCCTGATCTCTCACCGGTCGGGAGAATCATCCCCCCGGATTTTGAGAATAAAAGAGAGAGCGCATCTGTGTTTGCGCGTACACTTGTGTGCTTGTGTGTAGTGGCTTATAGCCTTAGAGATTGGCCGCCGTGGCCGAAATCAGTGGGGAGGAGTAGGTATATGCGAAAAAGACAGATACTGTATCGCTTTTATTATCCTAGACCTATACAGGGTGTCCCAAAAGATTACGTAGCTGGGAAAGGGGGTGATAGGGATGGTCACAAGGGTCACCAGAAAAATATAAAAAATTCCCTCTGGGTGTTTAAAAAAATAAATGGCATTTTTTAAAAGACTAAAAATTTTACACCTTGTGCTAACTGTACCTACAAATATGGCTGTATTTAAAAAAAATGCTGTTATGTAATCTTCAATAACAACAAGGTCATCAACATCAACATCAAAAATAACAAGGTGTAAAATTTTAAGTTTTAAAAAAATGCCATTTTTTTTTTAAATACCCAGAGCGGATTTCTTTTTTATTTTTCTAGTGACCATTGTGTCCAACCCTGTCACACCCTTTCCCAGCTACTTAACCTTTTGGGACATCCTGTATATACTAGGTACCTATTTCAAAAATAATATTTGTGTTGCTGTTCCTTACATTGACTTAACCAAATACATGTAATTCATTTTTTTGGTGGCATACTATTATATGTTAAACTAGATTCCTGCGTGCGGTGTCACCCGCGTAACTACCGTTCCCGTGGGAACTTCATAATTAAATATAGCCGATGTCACTCAGGATTAATGTAGCTTTCCAATGGTGAAAGAATTTTTGAAATCGGCACAATAATACCAATCTTTCCTCTTTATAATATTAGTATAGATAGATATAGTATAGATCAGGGCTCGGAAAACGAAATCTTTTTCGGAACGGTTCTCACTTAAAATACCTAAAGAACGAAATGTTTCGGTTACGTTCGAACGGAACGTTAAAAATAACGTTTTTGAAGAAGATCAAAATTATATCGTTCTTGGTTTTTTTAACGTTTAAAACCGTTTTATTTCATTCATTTCTTATTCTCATTTAGTTAGTAGGTTATTACATATAAATTTAACTGCCACGCTCGTGGTCGAGTGTCTTCGTTTGCTATTGTTTATGTGTAATATACTTAGCTGTTTACATAGGTAAATAAAGTTCAATAATAATCGAATAAGAGAGAGAACTATGGATAATTCAGGAAGGACTTACTTGTCAATGTTTTTCTAAATAGTCGAATATTTTTAAATCTTTACAAAATACGCTCTAAATTTCGTATAATTATATTCTGTTAATTGATTTAATTTTTTTTAGATCTTAATAAGACCTACAAACCCGTAGTACATCATTTTGTTCTATTGTCAATAGTTATGCAGCGCACGCACAAATATCGCAATTTTCTTACGGATCCCAATTTTTTTTGAAAATAAAGTATAGCCTTCTAACCTTCATCGATAAATGGACTATCCAACACTGACAGATTTTTTGAAATCGGACCAGTAGTTCCTGAGATTAGAGCGTTCAAACAAACAAACAAACAAACTCTGCAGCTTTATAATATTAGGTATAAGTATAGATAGGACTTGATAACTTGGCTGGGCGGGTTACAGTTAATCGCTTTAGTTATGCCAAATCTCACTCTTCTCCGTGCCCGCAGTATTAAGATTTCGCTTAGCGTTTTAATATTATACAAGGTGTAACGGAAAGGGTATAAACATAGAAAGAGCAAGGCTTCTTTGGATCATAACAAACGATATGGTAAGGGTTATTTAATGCTATCTCTACAAGTCCGGAAGTAATGATTTTTTAAATTCATAGGTACCAGAAACCAAACTTTTCAAATTGAAATAAATACATCACTAGCACTCAATCAGCTGATCGATGTCAACAAACTATTTGCAACTAAAAATAAACCACTTACTCCTGGTAATTCTGAATAAAGAGTTCCGCATTTTTATTTTTTGTTTGCAAAATAAAAAATTCTTGTAGTATTTTATTTTGAGTTGAAACCCTTGCCATATCGTTTGTTATGATCCAAAGAAGCCTTGCTCTTTCTATGTATATACCCTTTCCGTTACACCTTGTATAGATTCGAATAATTGCTTTAACAGTCAACAAACCATAGCGGACGTTAATGATGATAAGGTGTATTTAATTTTGAATAATATGATAGGGTTTTAAGTAAATTAAATATTTTAGATGTTAATCCCTTTACAGATTTACTATACAGTCAACCAGTGTTTACTGAAGCAGAGGATGTAAATCCAATTACAGATTTACCAGACAGTCAACCAGTGTATTGTGAAGTAGAGGATGTAAATCCCTTTACATATTTACGAGACAGTCAACCAGTGTATACTGAAGTAGAAGATGTAAATCCAATTACAGACTTACCAGACAGCCAACCAGTGTTTACTGAAGTAGAGGATATAAATCCGATTACCGATTTACCAGATAGTCAACCATTTTTTATTAAAAATGAGGAGGAAATATTGACAAGTAATTACCTAAGAATTTGATTAAGTGCCTTAAATGTAGCAGAGTTTTAATTATAGATACACTACTGTTAAATTTTGCACAAAAATAATGTTACAACAACAACGGGATCGTCAAAATCAAAGATCTGAAACGTCTGTTGTCGAATTCAAAGGCCCGGGACAGTTATTCAGAGAATGTCGAAGTCGATCAGAATTCAAACGTTCGTTGCGCTCTTCTTCTGTCTCTTCGTGCCGTACTCCAGAAATTCTTTCTCTCTCACTTTCTAACGGATTATGAATATTTTGATGAGTGCGTGTTCGGGACAATGTATGATAATCTCGATCAGCAGTTAGTCGCCTGAAGACTAAAGACCTGTAAATAGATGTGCTAATACGCTAAGAACTCAATAAAGAAATTAAACACTTACACAAAGCGTGATTCTGTATCGGTAAACCTTTCCGACTCGCGAGACAATGCGTGACGTTCACGATCAGCGGACAGTCGCACATCACGTTCCACACTTGTCTCTAGAGACCTAGAAGCAGGAGCGTAGATACGCTGAGAACTCAAGCGCAATTCTCTATCCGTGAACGTCTCTGACTCGCGAGACAATGCATGACGTTCACGATTAGCGGCCAGTCGCGCATCACGTTCCGCACTTGTCTCTAGAGACCTAGAAGCAGATTCGTCGATACGCTGAGAACTCAAGCGCAATTCTCTATCCGTGAACGTCTGCAACTCGCGAGACAATGTATGATGTTCACGATCAGCAGTCAGTCGCCCATTATATTCTTCACTGGTCTCTAGAGACCTGGATATAGATACGTAAATACGCTGAGAACGCAGACGTGCTTTGCGATCCGAAGAGGTTTCCATGGAGCGAGTTGCAGCCTGATGTTTTCGAACAGCATCAAGTCTCTGCTGACGCTCTTCGGGAGATTCTTGGGATCTTGATGATCCTCAATCGTTTAGCTCCTTTGGAACATTGGGAAAAATTTGACCTATTTCTAAGCATGGTTAAAGTTTTATTCTGAAGATACCTGATCAATTAAAATCTAAGTGACTGCTCCCCTGCGTTGCCGGGTAGGCTACCGTGTCACGAAGATAAATGGAAAAGGAAATTAAACACTCAAATAACATAAGCCCGAAGGCATATTTATTCGACAAAATAAAAAAATGAATGGGAGTTTTGGTCAGAAGAGTCAAATTTTCAATGATTCATCGAAAATCAGTCCTAAACTGTTACCGCCTTCACCGCGTCGAGGTACTCCCAGCTTGTGTTATTTTATAATTATACAGTGAAATTAGTGATAGGTTTGATTTCCAAATGTGGAAATCATGTTTCTGATCTTCGATTTTTATAAGTCAACAGGAAATGCCCATCAGACCAAACAACTTTTGCTAAGACGTCATTCCTATAAATGTTATAGTGTAGCTGGGCGCTTGGAATTCCACAGCAGGTGTTCCAGAACTTCAATTTTTATGCGTCAACAGAGAGTGCTCATCGGGCTGAACAACTCTTGCTAAGACGTCATTCTTATATATGTTATAGTATAGCTGGGCTCTTGGAGTTCAACATCGGGTATTCCAGATCTTCAAATTTATTCTCTCAGCAGAAATTGCTCATCACATGGAACAATTTTTGCTATGGTACCATTTTTGTATCTCTTATAGTTTAGCTGGTCTGTTACGGTTCTGCATCAGGTGCTCAAGCGACCAAGATAAATTATAGCCTATATGTTGCCCAGACTTAATACCTATACAACAAAAAAAAATCATTCAAATCCGTTCAGTAGTTCCGAAGATTAGCGTGTACAAACAAACAGACAGATTATTTTTTTTGGATTCGTGCTCTATTACTGTTTCTAAACCCCCCTCAATTATTATGTTTTTAATATATTCAATGTACAGACAGAGTATTTTTACTGTTTTATTTCATTGTTAAATACGCACAAACACAACCAAGGTACTAAAGTATTAACAATATATATCTTTAATATGAAGGAAAGTAAACGAACTTGGCCTAAGCGTCCGGCGTTCTCAGTAAACAAGCGCATCGGGATGAATGATAGAATCAAATCAAATAAGCTTAATTAAACACGTCAACCTAGCGCGTACGCCGCTCGCGGCGCACGCCATACGGCTTGCGCGGGGCGGTGCGGAATAAACCGGTTTTCGATAACGTTGTCATTTCGTTTTCGTTCGAACACAATGTTGTGCAAGTAACGGTTGGAAACGTTTTAAGAACGTTATTTTAAATAACGTTTCCGAGCCCTGGATAGATATTTAAATAAACCTACAAATCATGTACTTAAATCCAAAAATAAAATAAATTTAATAATCATTATAAACAAATCCTTCAGCTGTAGACTGACATATTTCATTTTTTTTATGTCCTCAATTCTCAAAATATATTGCCTGCCTTGACCACCGCAACATAACATAACATGTTTGAGTTTACTAAAATATTAGTAAAAATGTATGATTGGAAACCAAATTGCCTTGATAATGTATTCATTAAAATTATTATTTAGTTTTTTGGAGTTTTTGAAACTTTTCAAAAATCTACAAATAAATAAAATTAAATGTTCATTTGTAATATCAAAATAACAGGTTTAGCTTAAATACATATGCAATACCAATAATATAATATCAATTAGTAAAATATTTGGTTTGTCTGTCTGTATTTTTGTTAAGTATTAGGTTACTCCTTTGCCTACCAATTTTGATGAAAATTTCTTCTTTGTTACTCTTTTTAAACAAGTTGTTCCACACAAAAAAGTAAGTAATTATGGTATATCCACAGGACACAGATATGGACTATATTCTAAGGGGTTTCTCAGGAATGAGAGAGAGATGAGATTTACACATGTAGTTACATATGTAGCCACAAGGCTTTTGCTACTTCACCGGGCATAACACAACTGATAAGGGGACGGCTTATATATTAGACAATCAGCTTGTTTGTTCTCCAAAGAACTTAAAAAAAAAAAGTCTCATTTCTGGCATTAAATATCAGTAGAGAATTGAAAATTTGACAGAATTTGGTCCCACACTATTTAAAATTATCTAAATGGATTAGCTTATTGACTACAACCTCATTACACCATGCATATACAAGATATATTTGAAAAAATAAGTTTTCTGTATTACATACTCTATTCTCTCACAAAATTGATCTATAAAGAGCTTATGATTAATCAACAAGAATGTTAAATTTGAAAGTATTGTTCAAGGAAATTGGGTAATAACTGCACACAGTTATTGTGTCATTATATTAAATTGACACTGACTGAAAGTTTATAATTATCTATTATATAGTAGGTATACTATACACTAAGATATTGTGTATATGTCTGAAATAAATGATTAATATGAAATTATGAAAAATACTTCCCCTGAATTGGCGTACCTAATACAGTCACACTGCAAGATCTGGGTCAGGTGTATTTGTCAAAAGTTTTATCAAATTTTGGTTATAATTTGAAGTAAACAGTCAGTTTGTGTAATGAAACTGAGTAAATATAACAGTTACTACAAGAAATAATAAGGAAATCAGCATCACATACAATAAGTAAGTATGGGCCAGTGGGTAGTCTTGATAATTCTAAATTATTTCGTAAAAAACAATATGAACTAACATAAAAATAGGTGTGTGGTTATTTTCATTTCAGTGGCATATACACACTGTGATATTGAGTACCGCATTTATAGAGCTATGATTTTAAGGTGACATATCTAGTTGTGTGCATGAGACCAATAATTTATGTATCTTTATACCTATATATTATTATGTATGTATATTGTTCCTTTTGTTCTAACAGCACATTTGTCAGAAATTGTAACTTTTCAGGAGAATGAAAGAACTATTAATTTTACATAGACACCAATACAAAACCATTTTAAATTATATTACCAGTTTCTATTGAACAATTATTTAGCAAATGGCACTAAAATGTCTGCATCTCCAAAAATTACTTTAGTTGTGTTAGAACATAAGTGACAGTATCAGAATAGACTAGAAATAATGTATCAGAGAAACAGTTACTTAAACTTTACATTTTATAGGTTTAGATATTAATTCTCAACTGTCCATTATTTCGAATAGGTAAAGGCATATTTTTACCAGGCCAATTCATTTTTTAAATAAGTTAGTAATAGACAATTTAACTTCAACTAGGTATAAAAAATAAGGTATGTGCAATAAACATTGATGCATATTATTTATTACACACACATACTAAAAATAAAACCAAGCATGCAACCAAACTCATAAGATGGAAAAAAAATTGTGACAGGCACCAATGTTCAAACAATATGTAAAATGAGAGGAAAATACCCAAAATTGCTCCACTCCTGTAAGAAATAAATACATAGATAAAATTACAAGTTATATACCATTTCATCCCAATAATCTTCAGTTGCTGCTAAGTAGTGGTCCAGAGTTGATCTAAGAGATTGTCACTCTACACACTCATGCACCTCACAGTCCTGGATTGATACAAGTTGATTGTTAGTATGCATAATCACGTAACTACTGTTAATGCAAACCATTGTCTATCATAGCAAAAGTGGTTAGTGTCCTATTATATTAAAACAATAATAAAAATATTTAATACTGTTTTTTTGGGATTTATGCTCAATTGTCTTTGCCTTGGCTGTAAGCTGAGATACATTTATCAAAAAATCTTTTATAAAAAAACGAAATTATGAAAGCTATGAAATAAGGATAGACAAAGACTAAAAATTTTTATGTGCAATAATTCCTTGTATTATTTAAACAAATATGGAAAAGCTATGCAGAATATTTTAATAATACTGTTATACTCTTGTTTTTTTATTTTTTGTAATATTAGTTTATTTTTTATGTACTGGTGAATGTTATTATTTTGGAAACCAGTAATAAAATATGAATTAAATTATTCTGTTACAACATTATTTTATCTTAATAATAACGAAATCATGTGCTTTCATTAAGAAGGTGTTAATTATATATTTACAAAAAGTAAGATCAAAAATCTTTCTCCAATTATGGAAATCATCTAATATTTCAATCCCTGATGATCTGAGTGGTGGCATGAATAATAGGCGTATGAAGAACTAGCCAGTCTTATATTTCATACAAGCAGAACACTACTCAAAATTAAAATATCCAAGCGGTATCATACTGGTGGTGGAAACGCGACTGCATGCGGTCCCCATACCTGAATTATTCTTAACGCGACGGTCCCTCCTATGTTTAGACACGCGACCCGTGAGAACCTCCGACATTTTTTTTATCTCTTTATCAATAAACACTATGAACTCAATAGACACTACACAGAATTTATTGATTCAAAAACTAAAACCGTACTCACGATGACCGACCGACCGTCTCGTATCGTGATAAAACTATTTCTAATTGGAAATTTAATTGCAAAAACTGCGTTAAAATACTATTTAACTAATTTTCGTACAATTTTCATTACACTTTCAAGATATTAAAGCGAGCACAAAAACCACTGTAATACACAAAAGAAAGACTGAAGAAAATTGTATGACATGTATATCGGGGCCATGACAGCTGTAAAGACTAGTGTTGCTAGTGTTGTTTACACTGACTGAACACCAGTTATAAACCAATCCGGTACCTCAAGACACAGATAAAGCAAGGACCTGGTATATACAAAATACCGTGCTATTTCAACTCGCTGAGAATTAACTAACGTGGTTCCGACTCAAATCTTGAAGAGAAAACCCAAAAGACTAAAGAACTGGCGTATTAGCTGCCATGTTAAAAAAAATACTGTCACCAACCAGCTGATTATCGCGTTTAATTCATTTATGTAATTTTTGCTGTGAAACATCTCTTTAGAGGTAAATGTTAGATTTTAATGTTAATAAACAAAAGTTTTCTTCCAATCCTTTATATGTTGACGTTACTTACAATTTACTTTTCCGTTTTTCTATTAAAAGATGCTGCGAAAAGTAGTGTTAGGTACTCTTGGAGTGGGTGCTTTGATACCGGCGGTGGGTGCTGCAACTCCTATTAAGGAGGAGCCAGCGAGTCCCGCCAAACCACCTCCGATGAAGGCTTCCGAACTGCCAATATATGAAGCGCCACACGCGGATTATGCTGAGTAAGTGCCTTAATAGTTTTCTTCCAATTATTTATCTCATCTGTAGAATCTTTAGCTCATCTGTAGAACACACGTGATTCGGTTGTATTTACCATTTTATTTAGTCAGAGACTAATTAAAATGTAGAATATATACATAAAATGAGAGAGTACCGGTTTGAGGCTTTAAACTTACAAATACTTAAAAAATAGCAATGTCATAGAAATAGTTATACAATATAATGAGTGCTATTGTAATTGTGTGTAGAAAAAATGCGGTAATAATATAATTTATTATAAAAGAATCCTCTGCACTCAAGTCTATAATCAATTGATTGACATAAGGATAAGTTATCTTGTCAACTTTCTTATATTAAGTAAAAGGTTACATACAATAGTAACACAATATTTAAATTGGACCTGCTCACCTTTTTCTGTCTGTAAAAAAAACTCTACTTTTCATCTTGCAGCTGAAAAGGTTAGTGGGTAGTCTTAGGGGATGTTTTGCTGTCTACTAGTATTGTTGTAAACCCCCCATGCTTAGCTAAAATTATTATGTTACGAGCAGGTTCATGTCAGTAGTGCAATGGATGGGCATCAAACCGGCAACCACAAGATCACTAGTCTAATGACCTAGCCATTGGGCTAAGGCTGCTTCAAAATGACACATTTATTCACAGTTCATTGAACATATATCCATCATTATGCTACCATGCACTAAAGAGATACAATCCTAAAGTCAAGAAGTGACCTACATCATCTACTACATGTTATCCAGTTTGTCATTATTAATTACTAGTTATTATGAACATTTTCAGAAAACTGCATGCTGAAAATAACAAACCAACCACAAGTTACTTGAGCTCCGTGCTGATGACTCCGGTACACTTTGTGAGGGAACAAGTGCAAATTGGGGTGGAACACACAGAACACACCAAGAATATTATACAAGATCACTACCATGAATTCCAAGACCGAAGTGACTGTATGTTTGTTATGCATCTGTTTTGTGCTATTTGTCACTTGGGATGAGAATTTTTGTAGTTATGTTCTATTTCTAGGTCAAGGCCTAAGTTGTTTTGGGATTGAAAATTTGACATGAATTTCCTAATTATATACAGTTGGCTCAGGGCGGTTGCTGATGGGAAGATTGAGGGATTATGGCTTTTAGTTTTTTAAGGGAGTTTTGTGCAACTGTCGCTCTACTTTACAGTTCGAGGGCCTCTCGGGCTTTGGGTCCACGAGGGCATCGGAAGGTTCTTAGCAAACTAAGGGTTGGGAGGGCGAGGGACGACGCGTCGCGTTCGCGGGTGCACTCTTCTCCGGCGGGTCGGATAGAGTGGTCTCTGTGTAGTACAGGAACACAACATTAATCAACAAGTATTCTACAAAGTGGAGTTTTTTTACTTTTGAATAATTAGATTTGAAACTATGTCATCAAACAGGGATGTCAACAAAAAATAAAATGCATGGGGTTAGAAATATGTGGAGCATTTTAATCCACATACATTTTATTTTCTGTTTCAGGTAGTATTAAATATATTTTGAATGTATTTTCAGGGATTGTGAAATATTTGCGTGAGGAAGAGAACAAACAAATGAGGTATGGAGCCGTAGCCATGGGTGGTCTAACTGGATTCATATTTGGCCTCAGAGGTGGATTTATTAGGGTAAGAGATTTTTATTTTTTCCTTGGTTGGCACAACTTCCGTAGCGTAGCAGTATTCGGCTCGCATTAAATCTCGGAGGTCGTGGGTTCGATTCCCACGCTGGACAGTGAAACTTTTGTAGATTCTAAGATTTCTTTCCGGGTCTGGTTGGCTGAGGGACTACCCTCCGTAAAGCACATTAGGCCATTGGTCCCGATTGATCCCGATTGATAACATCATCTATAACAATTATATGCCAAGGAACGGGCAGCAGTGTTTCCTTGTTTGTTACCATATAATACTACGGTCGCCAACCCGCCTGCCAAGCGTGGTGACTATGGCAAAAGCCCTCCTTCGGGAGGAGACCCATATTCAGCAGTGGATGTTGGCTGATGATGATTAAAGTACCAAATGTCACGGCCGCCTATCTTTAACAAGATATGGCATTTAAGCAAGACATATTATAGTGCCAAAGTGTCTAAGTAAACACAGATGCTCTCTCAAAATCTTGTGGAATGGATTTATTGACAGGGACCAGTGAGAGATTAGGTGCAGGGCCAATCTCTTTCGATGGTTTGATTGAATACTTCATTTTATATTTCTTTATTATTTCCAGAGGATAATTTATGCAGGTGCTGGCACCACAGCTATGGGTCTAGTGTGCTTCCCTGAAGACACAAAGGAGATACTGAATAACAACTCAGTGCTAGCAAAACAGTACATCAACATTGCATACAACTTCTTATATGGAGGTAATTGTTACAGTTATAATCTTTTTCAACTATAATAGATATAGATATACGGGATATAGAAAAAAAATAAATTATCTTATATTCCTCATAATATTCAACGATTTTAGTAATACATGTAATGGTCAAAATAAAAATTATGTATGGTGCTTCCAAGCTAAATGTCATCCATTTAAAAGTAGGCAGCCTTAACATGTGTAGCGATTGTGTTAGTAAAACCATTTTAAGTTTATAAAGTTCTATTAAAAATTTTCAAAGAAATTACTACATCCACTACTACTTTCTTCTTCGTCTTTTAAAATAATTTTATTTTATACTTAAAAATATTTATATACAGCGTTATTTTTAAAACACCAATAACCTTTTAGAGGGTGAAAGTACTGATGATTGTAAACAACTTTTACTATGGGACCAACCCTGAAATCGCGAAAATAAAATCAGCTGTTCCATACATTTTGTCGAGGTAAGTAAACATAAATGTATGGAACAGCTGATTTTTTTTTCGCGATTTCTTGGTTGGTCCCATAGTAAAAGTTGTTCATAATCATCAGTACTTCTATTCCCCAAAAGTTTGTTGGTCTTTTAAAAATAACCCTGTATATATATATATATATATTCACATTAATTCCGTCACTACCGTAATGACTATACATCACATTATCTACTGTTAAAGGGATGACACGTATTTTGGCAGCACCTTATATAAAACTTATGTTTTGGCTCTTACAAAATTTATACCAATTTGGCTACGACAAAATTTACACCATAAATTTATATTATCAGTGAAACCCGGCGACCCCCAACTCGAGGTGAAATTCCCCGAATTGTCTTTCCCCAAAGACCTTTCGGAGTTCAAAGACCTGACGTTGTCGGTGGCGTCGACCATCAAACAGGCTGTAATGCCGCCACCAGCCAAGGACGACAAACCTGAGAAGAAAGATTAGGTAGAGGAACATGGGCCTTGGTTTTGCTACTAGTGTTGCCATTACGAAACCCTATATATAAGACGTTGTTTTTTTTCAAGTGATTGAAAGGCAGGTAGATCTAAATAAAACTTTTGTTTAAGGGTAAGAGATGATTGCAATCCCTTAGAGTACTGTTTCTGTTTTTAAAGATGTAGTTAATGTAATAAGAGATGGATGTGTGGTGTGACGAGAAAGGATAAAGTGAGAAATGAGTATATTAGAGGTAATTTGAAAGTGCGTCAGTGACTGAAAAGTTGAAAGGGTATCGATTATCTTGGTATGGTCATGTGAAAAGGAGGGATGAAACATATGTTACTAAAAGAGTTTTAAGTATACATGTAGATGGATGGAGAGGGAGAAGAAGGCCAAAGCAAAGATGGATGGAGTTAGTGATAGTTGATGGGTGACAGGAATGGAAGAAGCAAACATAAGGGCAGGAAGAAGAAGGAGACATTTTTCAATAAGTCTTTTGTTTTTCAATAGGTTCTGTATACTGGTCAGGTATAGCAATTATCTTGTTGACTCCGAAGAGTATATATAAGCAAGCTATAGGCACGCCTTGCGCCTTAGAGCATGAACTGGTTATGAAAAACACCGTGGTGCCTTGATAAATAAAAATTGTCGCTATATTAAGTCGGCGAGGTCGACTTAATCGATCAACCTATATACTATACTTAAAGACAGACTAATATTATATGTTTTGTGATATTGTAGATTTCATCATAATTATGATGAAATCTACCCAAAGTAATTTATGGTTAATAACTTGGCAACACTAGTAGTTCTTCGTTATGTTTGCTTTTTTTTAATTTTCACTAGGCAACTTTTTTCTCACAATGTTTGCATGGTTTGTGATGGCAGATCGTCATGCTTTTGTGTGCTTATCTTTGTATCTATAATAGAAACTCACAGTGTAACATTTTCTATATTTTATGTGCACTATTTAATTAACAATTTACTTGTAACTACCAATATTATTTCTTATTGTGTTTCTTACTTGTTATCGGAATAGGTAGAGCTATTTTAGTTCATTGTCGTCAAAAATAGACTGTTTATATTGACATATCAATGAATAATTAATAATATAATATAAACCGATAATTACAATCGTGGGGGAAAGGAGAAAGGCTTTCTCTTATTCCTGAGAACGTGAATAGGTTTTCATTTTTTATTTGAAATCCCTGGAATGCCAGGCATATCTAATGGGATAATTTTATTGTGCATGACACCATGGGCGACATTGTATTATATGTTTTATGTAAATACTTCATAAGGTATATAATTCAACATCACTTATAGTATTCCTTAGCTCAATTACTAATTGATAGTGCCAAAAACAGCTCTGCCTAATCCAACCACTGGTTATTACTATATTAACGTATTATTTGTTTATAAAATACTAACATTTTTTAAATTAATATTGTGGTACAAAGAACCTACAGGATGGACCGGTCTCTAAAGTAGGTTCTTCGTAGGTACATTGGATATTTTATTATGCCTTTTTTATGGACATAATATCTCTGCTTTAATTTGATGTGGCAGTAGTGGCATTAAATAATAATTGACTTAACCAGTTATATCTGTAATATAATGTCAATAACACATTAGGTTTTGTGTTGCTATTAAACTGAAGCAGTGATATACTAGAACAAATCCGGATGGATGACAGCCCTAATGTAATACCTATTATTGCAATATTGCCCGGCTTAAGTCGATAGTGTAATTGCATAAAAAAGGCGGTAATTATATTATCCTATCCTATATTAGCAATTAATCTTCGTTTGATCGCATAAAGTTATACATACATTGGTATTGGGTATTGCGTAATAGTATTATTGCACGGCGTGAAACGCCTTGCATTAATATGCTACTTAGGTCACGAGTATCGTATACTATTTTATAGCAGGGGGTGTACAGCCCCCCCCCCCCCCCGCTGGATGAATTTATTAATTTAAAAGTCACATTCAAATCATTGCAATTTTTAATGTCATCATTTTATTATTCATTTCTTCATACTTTTTCTCTGTCATTTGTTCGCTGTGAATTTTCAAACTTCAAATGACATTTAATAGCGTTTGCTTCCATTTTTCATGCATGTGTGAATTTAGTCGATTAATTTACGCACCGTGCAGAAATAGGCAACTTAGGTCACGGAAAAGCGTGCGTAAAATGCGGGTTTAGGTCACACTGTGCTATAAAAATATATAGAAGAAACTGTTTCTATCATTGATTTGTTTTGACTTTTCGCGATTGATCGCTCTCGTTAGCTGCTTTATATCGCCCGTAATCGCTATTGCCTTTTTTACACCATAACACCGGCGGTGAATCTTAATTGCTGGACGCATGGTTGTTTTATTCCAGTGTAAAAAAAATATATTATTTTTTATTTTTAAATAATTTGTTTTCAGAATATTTGAATAACGATAAAGTAGATGACCAGTGAGCGGGTCTTATCGAATGGTCAGTATTTATAACATAGTATTTAATGTAGGCTTCATTCACATATTAATTCTCAGAATGCCAATGAAAAAACAACCATTTAATAGTTTACTACAGTGTCTTATGATATTCATATTTTATATCTAGAAACTGAGGTCATAAATAATTTTTACTTATGTCTGCTATTCAATATTTACTTGCAAAGACACAGTGATCACGACATCGAAGACATCATGACTTATCCTCTCATCTACAAAATTATTCTCATTTATACTATAAGTTATAGTACCTACCTACTCTAATGTTTTTTGTTTTTTTTTTTAAAAGACAACTCCCGCACTATGTAAATATATCCCTGTGTCGCGGGGGACTTTACAAACATTCATTTCACGGACACAAAGAACACCCAGACTCAGAACAACTATTTGTGGTTTACACAAATAATTGCCCCGGGTGGGAATCAAACCCAGAACACCAGGTCTCAGAAACAACTTCCGTAACCACCGAGCCACCGGTGCAGTCAATGTATCTAAGAGTATTAGAGCTACGTTCAATAACGAGACATATTTTCTTTCCGATCTAACAACATAATAATACCTAACATTTATTATTTTATGAAATTAATAACGTTTTATTTTTCTTTTTCAGTAACTCGAAGTCAAGCGAAAATGTCGACATCCTCCATCTTTTTAGTACATTATTTATTTATTGTTTCATAGTCTGTTACCGTTAATGTGATTCTAGTTGACATGCGAAATAAAAAAATAAAGAACATATATTTTTATAATGTATTTTATTAAAAAAAAAATTGTTTGTTACATTTATAACCCTCACTATGTATTAACTTATTAAGCAAATATCATTTCCTCTCGGCGTTTCTTAGTAACTACGGTACCAGGTTTATGCTGGGCCTCTGGATGGTTCATCAACTCTGGAGGACAGGTAGAAACAGAGCTTGTAAGCAATACTTGCTTCAGATCGTAGAACAACGCCGAATCCTCTTTAGTGACAAATGATATCGCTTTACCAGTCTTACCCGCACGTCCAGTACGACCGATACGATGTGTGTAGTCTTCAATTGTCTTCGCCATATCGTAGTTGATGACCATACTGACATCTTTGATATCGATACCACGACCAGCGACGTCTGTCGCCACCAGAATGTCTTTCGATCCATTTTTGAGACTCGCCAGCGCGAAGTCTCTCTGTTCTTGCCCTTTACCACCGTGCAATGTACAAGCATTGAAACTAAGCTTCTCCAAACCTTTTGCCAGAACATCTGCACCTTTCTTTTGGTTGACGAAAATGATAATCGGTGGTTCGACACCACGTTGTAATATTTCGGTCAGCTTCCTTCGCTTCTCATTCTCACCAATCATGAAGACTACTTGTTCTGTTCTGTCTACTGGTTTACCAACTGATCCAATGTATACAATAGCTGGCCTACGTAAATAACTCCTTGCAAGGCGCTCCACCGCCGGTGGCATAGTCGCCGTAAACATCACAGTTTGTCTGTATTTCTTCTTGGAGTTGTAATTGGCTAACAATACGGAAGCATCTTCAGCTGCATCAGTATCAGGTTTAATGTTGGAAACTGGCATGTATTCTAGAATTTTTTGTACATCAGGTTCAAAACCCATATCAATCATACGATCAGCTTCATCAAGAACCACATAAGTGCAACGATTAAGTACCAAGTACCTGTTTTCCAATACATCAATGAGACGACCGGGGGTAGCAATAACAATTTCACAACCTAATCGCAGTTTGAAACCTTGATCTTCTCTAGAGAGTCCTCCGACTACTACTACAGATGTTATGCCCAAAGGTATTCCAAACTTATTTGTTTCTTCTTCAATTTGTTGGGCCAACTCACGAGTTGGTGCCAATATGATGGCATAAGGGCCTTGGTCAGCGTCTTCCATACGCTCACTCTTAGGAAGAGACTGGATCCAAGTCAATAGAGGAATAAGGAAGGCCAGTGTTTTACCTGAACCAGTTTCAGCAACACCAATAATATCTCTGTTCTGTAAACCAATAGGTATGGCTTGTCTTTGAATAGGTGTAGGGCTTTTGTAACCAACTTTCGTAATAATTTCCATAATATCTGGATGGAAGCCTGCTTCTGTCCAGTCTCGGAATGGATTTGGTATCTTGCCACCTTTAATAGTGATATTATAATCTTCTCTGAAAATACGCCAATCTCTTTCAGTCATTTCGTCAGGGCCTTTATCAGACCAATGACGATCATCCCACTTCTGTTTGTCTTCCTTTTTCTGAACTTTCTTAAGACGTAACTTCTCTTGTTCCTTTTCCAATTCTGTTCTTCTTTTTTCTAACAAATTACCATAAAATTTGCTGTAATCTTTCTTTTGGGATTTAATGTCTATCCCAGCAATATGTCCCCTACCAAAGAATTGAACCTGGTGTCTTTCTTTGTACAAAGTGTTGTAATCATTAGAAGTATCCTCAGATGCATCCCAATCAAACACAAATTTTCGATCATTAAGTCTCCTCACTCTACGTTTTTTTTTAACAATGCCTAGATACCGTGCTTTGATAGCTTCTTCCTCACGCTCTTTGTCCTTTGTCTTGGAGCCCTCATCATTTTTATCTTTCTTGTCATCTCTGCGGTCATTTCCAGATTTACGGTCTTCATATTTTCTTTCTCTCTGTCTTTCCCTTTCCTCTCTCCGTTCTCTTTCCTTTTCCCTCATTTCCCTAAGCTCATCTCTCTGTTTTTTCTCCTCTTCCTTCTTAGAGGAAGATCCTGTAAGATCTATAGTAGTAATAGCTGGTTTATCAACATTAGCCCTCATGGCTTCTACCTGCTTCTGGCGTCTTTCTAATGCCAGAGCAGCTCTTTGTTCTTTAGTTAAGAAAACGGGCTTACTGCGTGCTTCTTCCTCAGCCTTCTTTTTCGCCAGTAGCTCTTCTAAAGAGAGTGGTTCTCGCTTCACAGGTTTAATTTCACCTTCTTTATTTTCTTGTGATTCTTCTTCATTGTTTTTAGTATCTTCCTCCTTTTTACTTTTAGATTTGTCCCTATCTTCATACTTTTTATCTCTTTCTTTACCATCACGTTTTTTAGGACTTCTTGAACGGCCCCGGTTATTTCGAGCCGTTGGACTACGAGATCTTTCTCGTTCTTTTCTAGGGCTTCTCGAGCGATCTCTATCCTTCCTAGCAGGGCTTCGCGCCCGCTCTTGATCTTTCCTAGGGCTCCTTGAACGTTCCCTGCGCTTATTTTTGTCACGATACGACTCGCGGTCATCATATCGATCTTTGTCACGGCGTTCTCTTGAGCGCGAACGCCTTCGTTCGGGACTCCTATCCCGCGCCATAGTTATTGCATAACAATTATACTTTTAATAGGACATTAAGAATATAAATAACACAATTTTCAACTCAAATTCGTAATTCTAGACCACTAGTAGATTAGCCACAGACAATAGCAGCGTACGACGTACGACATTAAAATTGACGTATTGAGTATAAAACAGAGTGAATAGAACTAGACAGTAGAATAATTTAGAAAAGCCATGGCACGTTTTCTCCTAAAGCGGAGCGTAGACAAGAAGTTAAAGTAATTTAGTTCTAATAGTTGCATATAATACATATCCTCGACTCCCGTTTAGTTTCGGGGAAAACGGCTTATTGCTCAATATTTTGTGATATGTACACTGATAATTATTATTATTTTATCAATATATATAAATATATATATATATATATACATACTCTTTGTATGTCATATGTTAGTTAAGTCTGTGCGAGTTGCGTGTTTACAAAACGTGCTACCTACAACGTTTGGCTTGTTGACAAATGTAAACAATTATTTGAGATTATAAATAACGTTTTGTGCGATACGCTTATTTCAAATTCAGAACTGGTTAATTTATTGTATTAAGAATAATAAAAGAATATTGCAATGGAAGTTTCTAAAAATCTACAACTCGGTATAACCTCTACCGCAGTTGCTATAGGCTTAACTTTTTCGTATCTTTATATAAAAAAGAGACTAGGTTACCGCAACGCTGTTAGTGTATTTAATTATTTAAATATCAAAACTATTACTCACGAAAAGTTTTGCGATGAAGTGGTGAACGAACTTCGAAAGTGAGTAATTATTTTTATTTATGGTGTCGTAACAATATGTCACATCATCGGTGCTATTGCAATACCGCGTAAGTGACAATAGCAATTAAGGTTGAAAATCAAATGTAGCAAATCCAATTTTGCCCTTTAAAACAAATTTAAAGAAAATATTTCTTGACAGATTAAATTACACCCTAATAGCATCTGTCACTTACGCGGTATAACCGACGCTATATTTTTAATACATATTGCTGGTTTCACCCTCGTAGCACCTGTTTCCGTGGGAATGTCATCATAAACATACCTCTGTTGTTCTTGGATAAAACAAAATCCATTAATTAGTCCAGTATTTTATTATATCAGTCTAGACTGATTTTTATTAAAATACTTTTACAGAAGTAATATAAAACTTTGTAATCAAAACAAATAAAATACAAAAACATTGCCATTTATATGTTACTATGTTTAATCATACCCTTACTCATACTTTTATTACACCATATTAAAATTTACCTACATTAATCATACCAAGCTGGTTGCCCCATAACTTTAATTTATGTGCAAACAAAACTATTCCATAGATGCTATTCCTTTATAACATAACTTTCTAATACGGAAAAATAGTTGACATTTGCTATGTAGTTTTTAAGTTAATTATTTACAAACATACAAAATCTATATGTTTTCTTCTCTATCTTTTTTTTTTGTTTTATTTGAAATAACTAAATATCACATAATAATATAATACCTACAAACAGAGATGCAAATCCACTGTGTTATTCACAGTATGCTAGTACATTTTATACCTATATTAATATAGAGATACAGATTATGTATATAGGTTGATTTCCATGTGTTAAAATGAATACACACCTAATACATACATAAGCCAAATAGTAGTGTAGCTGATTTGGTTAAGGTTTTAGGGGCTAAACCTAAGATGCAGGTTCGAGTCTTGCTGGTGGTCAAAATTTATTAATCTCAATTTTGAAACATAAATTATGTTATTAATTTTATGCATCCAACCATAGCAGAATAGTTTTACATATACTTACCTCAGACCAAAAAAAAGTATAAATAAAGCGCTGTTGAATGATGCACTGAGGCCGATTTTTAAAGCTGTATGTACAGTCAACAAAACAGATAGGTTTACACATTGTGAAATTGATTATCAATTTATATGTAGAATAGAGTAGTTACTGGCTCTCATAGTGACATAAACATATTTATTAACGTTATTTGACACTGATATTGTAAAGCTATCTCTTTTCAACTTTACACGCCAAGTCAGAGTACTACCGGTGTCAGTGCATTACTCGCAGCACTCTGTCTTTACTGTTCTTTTGGTCTGAGATACTTACCTATAATTTTAGGCAATGTCAGAAGCATCAAGCTTTGGGCTTTGATTGTGAGTGGGTGACTGAGAAGGGAAGTCGTCACCCTGTGGCCCTGGTACAGTTGTCTTCCTTAGACGGACAATGTGGCTTGTTCCGGTTAAACACTATGAATTGTGTACCAGAGTCTTTGAAAGTAAGAACATTACATTACATTTTTGTAACTACTTCTTAAAATGTTACACTGAAGTTATTCATCACTTGATTTACCAATGTAAATAAACTAATATATTAATTTAATAAATATATTGATATTAAAATTATTTAAACACAAATTACAAATCCTTATAAACATTTACTATAAACATTTAATATTTTTTTTAATTTCCAATTTTCGAAATTAAGTTTTTCTATTTATGTTATTTTTGAAATTAAATTATCATCATTATCAACATCATCATAACATCTGTTCACTCTTGAACATGGGCCTCCTCCCAAAAGAGGATTTTAGCATAGTAACTACACTTGGCAGGTGGTACGGTGACTACAGTATTAAGTTAAAAAAAAGACAGGTAAATACTGTTATATGCAAATGCCAAATTTCAATTTCAATCCATTTATAATTTTTTTATATCATCTTAATATCAAAACTGTGCCATTTATAAGTTAGTAAGAAGTGTAACACAAAATTATATTTTATTGCAGAATCTTTTGGAAGATGAGACCATATACAAAGTGGGGGTAGCTCCAGGGGACGATGCCAAGTACTTGTACACAGATTACTCTGTGAATCTGAAAGGTACTCTGGACATAAGACATTTGGCCGACCTGTGTGGACATGAGCCAGGGGGATTGGCCACTTTGTCAAAGTATTTCCTTAATGCTATTATGGATAAAAGTTGGAGGGTAAGTATCCTCAGTTTATTACAAACATTAAATTCTTCACGACAAGAGTTTGTTTGTTTGCTTGAATGAAATCATCTTAAGAACCACTGGACCAATTCAAAAAATTATTTCAGTGTTAGCTAGCTCATTTATCGAGGAAGGGAACGGGATTACACTCTTTGGTTTGGAGGTTTAGATGAAACCGCTCGTAAGCGTGGTGATTATGGGAAATACCCTCTCCCGGGAGGAGGCCAATTTTCAGCAGTGGACGTTATGCGGGCTGATGATGTTGATGGTGAAGTAGTGAATTTAATAACCATTGGTTTTTACAGGTCCGTTGCAGTGATTGGGAAGCACCAGAGCTAACAGAACGACAAATAAATTATGCCGCAATTGATGCACATGCTGCAATAAAAATATTAGAAAAACTTTTAGAAGAACTCCAGAGAAAAAAAAGTTGGTTATCTTGGTTGCGAGGGTCAAAGGACGTCAATATTTGGTCAAACGTGAATTACTACTGTTGGAGTTACGCCGATATAAATTACAGGACGAGACAAAAGGTCCACATTAATCCAAACAAGTAATTTAAGCTTTTTAATTTTTGGAGATATTTTATCTAATGTAAACTTTTTTAATTGTTTTGAACACTTTATGGAAAACTTTACCTTATACTATATTTCAAAATTGAGATAAATAAAATTCGACCACTCGCAGTATTTGAACCTGCATCTTAGGTTAAGCCCCTAATGCCTTAACCAATTAGGCTATGGTGGAAACACAGCCGGTCATCGTATCATAACGTCCCCCTTAGAGACGTGTTATGAAGAGATTAATAAATTTCTATGACTGGCTGTGTATATTGTAAAAAAAAAATGTTTTTTGCATGTATGTACGCTACAATTTTAGTAATTTGATTCAATCCATTTCAATTGTCCACCTTTTTTTACAGCAACATTGAATGGCACTGTACCCTAGTATTATTTCATCTTTATGTAACCCCAATATTTATGTATTTGATAAGTTTTTTATTATAAGAAAATAAAACATTTCTAAATGTTTTTGAATACTTTACGGAAAAGTTTACCATAATATACTATGTTGAAATATAAAAATACCGACCACCGGAACGACTCAAACCCGCATCTTGGGTTAAGCCCCTAATGCCTTAGATTGATGCATTTCAATGACCGGTAGGGTTCCACCGTAGCCTAATTGGTTAAGGCATTAGGGGCTTAACCTAAGATGCAGGTTCGAGTCATGCCGGTGGTCGAATTTAATTAAGCTCAATTTTAAAACATAACAGTATAAAATATATACATATCTTTTATAGGGCTAACTCCAAAACGAAGCGTGTAAAGGACAAGCAAGGCAAGCCGGAACTCAGTAGAAGATACCCAAACGGGTTGCGTAGTAAGCCTCTGTATCACAACTGTTTCCTACAAGCACCTGATGGCGAGTTACTGTGCACTTGTGATGATAAGAAAGCCATGTGGTAAGAACTGTTTTAATTTGATTGAAAAATTAATAAAATTTGACCCCTTTAATAAAATGATCTTCATAGTATTGCGAAATGTATAATTTTAATTTATTATTATTACTTTTTTCATAGAATTCAAAAATGTATTTTGCAAAGCATAACTTTTATAGGAATTTAAATTATATGCAGCCGTCTGGCTGAAAAAAATAAACGTGTTGTGAATTTTATGGCAAAATATACTTTTGCATATCACATAAACTTGATGGCGGCACCAATCGTCCTCAAAAAATTAATTGAGTGTTTATAAAGTCCCCCGTGACACTGGGATTAATTTCCTTAATACTATAGTTGTCTTTAAAATATGCACTCGTGGACATGCGATATTATTTTATTAAAGGTATGTGGAGAAAGGGCTAGCAGAGCTAATAACCGAAGACCCTATGACTGTGAGACTAAAGTTTGAGCCCTCCGGCCGCTCTGTGGGGGACGTCGGGAAGTACTACCAGTTGACCAAAGAGAACAAATGCGTTGTCTGTGGTAACAGCAACTCGTATATACGCAAGAATGTCGTGCCCAGAGAGTATAGACGACATTTTCCAGGTGTGTGGGTATTTTTTAATTGGCAATTTATTATTATTCGATTTTTAAATGACTTAATTTGGACAGTCAAAATACATGTTAGGTAAGAGTGTTTTGTGTTATATATTACTATTTTTACTTTTTCGTGTCAATGTTTCAACTTTTTTTACGGTTAACGGTTAACAAACCCTTCGTGAGAACGTACTTTCCAAGGCACGCCTGTTCCCTCAACCAACCAGACTCGGAAATAATTACACGAAGATTTCTTGTCCGGCATGGGATCGAACGCACCACTTCCGAGACGTAAAGCGAGTCTTATACCGCTATGCTACGGAGCTTGCCATTAAATAAATATTAAACCTCTAAATATGATGATGATGAACAAATAAATTATATCTCGCAATGTTCTTGTTTTACATTCAAAACTAGAACTTAATTCAATATATTGTAGAAATCATGAAGGAGCATTCTTCTCACGACGTGGTGCTCCTCTGCATCTCCTGCCACCAGACCAGCAACCAGCGCGACCAGGCGGTCAGAGAGCAGCTGGCTAAGCGATGCGACGCGCCTCTACCAGGGCAGGCCGGACCTCAGTACTTCGAGAATCAACAGGCCAAGTGAGATATCTATGCTTTTCTTATTTTAAAGATCATAAAACATCATTTCAATCATCACTAAATGTCACTTACAACCTTCTTTACCTTCAAAATTCAAGTATGGAATAGTATTCTGTCTCTTTCAAATGATCGTATTGTTTTGTTGCCTTTTCATGTCTCAGGCCACTCAATTTGAAGTGCTCAGGTGTCCTGTGAATGTACATTCGTCTCGTTCCCTCCCGATGTTAATGTGCTTCATATTCAGTTTTGTCTCACGATGTAAGTTTTAGGTGAACACCAGTGGTTGAGGCGGTCAGTAATTGTATGGGTGACCGTTAGTGGCCAAATATCACGATCTCATTGATGGAGTCACTAGCTTAGTGGTTGACGCATTTTGACACTTTTTCACGTCGAGTGCCTTGGCAATCTTTTATTTTGATTTTTAAAATTTTCAAACATAACAAGAGTATTTATGTTAAATACTCTTTATTGCACACCAGAAAAGTACAGTATAATAAACAAAAAGTATGTAATGTGGAAGAATGTACAATTGGCGGTCTTATAGCAATCAGCGATCTCTTCCAGATCATTTCTCATCATTCCAACCTTAGGATGGAATAAAAATTAATAAAAAGAAAAAGGGTAGTAAAAGACAATTAGAAATAAAAATTATGACAAGGATGCATGGCGTGTAATGACCAAAATTATTAATTTGGATAGCGCACAGTACTAGCTACTAATTTATGTTCCAAACAATTGCCCACAGAAAAGTGCGATCAGCAGCACGGGCTTTGCTCTACTCATCCAAGAAGCACGTGCTACCCGAAGACCGACGTAAGGAACTGGAAGATATTCTGCTGGAGTACTTCCCTGAGGAGCAAGAGATCACCGAGGAGCTGCTGCAACGCGCCGTCGCTGAGCAAGTGCTGTGAGTGTTGCTTTGTCTAGACGCGTGGCCAACTTAATAAGATCTAAGATCGTCTGTTTACTATATACTTTTTTTTCGGACGTATATGTAGTTAGCCAGGACGCTTTTGCTACTTCACCGGGCATAAAGGCAAGCAGAGCTCCAACCTTAATAAATGGTTTAAAAAACTACAAACTAAGCAACCTGCGCAAGAGGGCATCCCCTGTGGGACTTGGAACTCGGCTCAGGGCGAGCGCTGGCGGAGGGATTAAGGGATTATGAAGTGTAGGTTCTGTTTAGGGGAGTTTTGTGCAACTGTCGCTCTAAGTTACAGTTCGTGGGACTCTCGGACTCGGGGGTCTACGTGGGTATCGGAAGGTTCTTTGCAAACTAAGGGTAGGGAGGGCGAAAGGGAAGGTACTTACTGTATGCTGTACCACATACTTAACGTTAAATCACTTTACATGAGTCAATAAAATGATAAATTATTATTATTTTATCAGATTATTATTTGACAGACAATAGCTTTATTGTCTGTGACACGTATTTGTAGCGTAAATTAGACTACAATATCAATTCTTAATATATAAGTTGATAGTAGCGTGGTGACTATGGCAAATACGCTCCCCGGGAGGCCCATGTTCAGCAGTTGACGTTATACGCGCTGATGATGATGATAATGATGGTGATTTAAACATGCTAATATTGAAATAATAATTCTTTTAGTATTGAAAACTCCGACTTTGAGGTTCACGGGCTGAAGGTGGTGGAATGTTTCCTCAAAAGCGATGGTCTACTCCGCCTGGAGGAGATCTGGCGAGAACACTTCCTGAAAGCCATGAGACCCAAGTACATGCCCAATCTGTGGTCCATCAAACATAATGAAGAGAGGTAAATAATGTTGTGTTCTAGCAACGCCTTGCCGTTTCTACACGCAGTAGATTGCTATTCTTTTTCTAAGTATCGTAGCGTAAAGTTTTATCTGTAATATAAAAATGAATTGCTGAATGTGTTGCTAGGCGAAAATCTCGAGAACAGCTGAACCGATTTCGCTTATTCTTGTTTTTGTTGTGTAATAAAAAAGTAAAAGTTAAGAAAATTGCGCGGATACTTAGAAAAATTAAGAATACTTTACCACCATATAACATTGACAGAATGCGTGCTGCTCTTAGTGCACATCACGGTTAGTTCAAAGCTATCACTCCTAATATTAAAAGTTTAATTTAATTTTAGAGTTTTAGTTAAGACACGACAACGTCTGTCGGGTCAGCTTGTAGCCTATGAAAGTGGCAAACCTTTATTCATCAATGTAACATTTCGCGCCTTAATACCCGGTGTTCTGTGTTCGATTCTCATCCGCGACAGTTTATTTGTGTAACCACTGATAATTAATCTAAATCTGGGTGTGCTTTCTGTCCAATTATTAAGTATTTAAGACAACCTCCGTAGCGTAGCGGTATTTGGCTCGCTTTAAATCTCGGAGGTCGTGGGTTCGATCCCTACCCTGGACAGGAAATCTTTGTGTAAATTCTAAGATTTCTTTCCGGGTCTGGTTGGCTGAGGGACTTCCCTCCGTGCCTCGGAAAGCACGTTAAGCCGTTGGTCCCGATTGTTATAACATCATCGATAATAATCGTATATCAAGGAACGGGCAGCAGCGTTTCCTTGTGTGGTACAATATAATACTGCGGTCACCAACACACCTGAGCGTGGTGACTATGGCAAATACCCTCCCTCGGGAGGAGGCCCATGTTCAGCAGTGGACGTTATACAGGATGATGATGATGATGATTAAGTATTTGGACATCTCCCGCGACACAAGAATTTATGAAGCTGTGGGAGTTGACTTAATAAAATGTATTTTAGAGTATAACACATCTATGATTTTTTTTAATAGATTTTGTTTTTGTTGTAGATTACGAGTGAAATGGAATGAAGGACGTCTATCTCAGGAAGACTTGAAAGCCATTGGATTGACAAGATTATAAATACAGTACAAACTAAAGTGCCTTTATCATTATTACTCACAATGGATTCTAGTCTCAAATTGGCTCGACAGTATTAATTTGATTGAACCCGCTATTGAATTAACGGAGATATGTAATTAATTATATTATATTGTAATTTAATTGTCGCCATTATTATATAAAAAGAGAAGTTAGTATTAGAAAGCTAAGTCAAGATCAATATATATAAATGAAATATTTTATATTCCTTCAATTTTAATTTAGATTATACATAAGCTCACGCCTGTTTCCCAGCGGGGCAGGCAGAGACAATGGACCTCCACTTGCTACGACCTATATCTAGATTATCTTTACCAATGTTATAAAGAGAAAAGATAGATTGTATTTTATTTATTCTAAGTAGAGCTTTGTTTAGCCACAATCTCACTTGATGGTAAGCGACGATGTGGCTGACGATGGACTGTGGCTAGGAGACACTTATTCACTCTTGACTTGAAGAGACCCAGGTTATAGTTTGGTTGTATGATTGTTTGTATTGAATAGGATCTGGAAATACACGACTGATTTCAAAAATTTCAGGAATAACATAACATAGGCTATATTTATTAAAGAAGTTCCCAGAGGGACGGAAGCCACACGGGTAAAACCGCGCGTGGGAAGCTAGTAGTTAATAACAGTGAAACTTAATTTTCAAAATTGAGATTAATAAATTTTGACCACCGGCAGGGCTCGAACCTGCATCTTAGGTATAGCCCCTAATGCCTTAACCAATTAGGTCTCAACTTTGAAGATATTTGTTGAAGTAATGCTGAGTACGACTACCGATAGATGGCACTAACGTTCCCCTAAGAGACGTGTTATAAAAGAGATTGATACATTTCGATGATTGGTAGGGTTCCACCGTAGCCGAATTGGTTAAGGCATTAGGGGCTATACCTAAGATGCAGATTCGAGTCCTGCCGATTGTAAAAAAATATATTAATCTCACTTTTGAAATTAAATAAGTGGTATACTTTTCCGTAAAGTATTTTTTTTAATGTATAACTTTAGTTAAAAATATAATTCGTTACAATATTGATGATAGCACACAATTGCAGTTTAATCTTCGTTAGCACGAATCATTTAAGAATATGAAAATCTCATATTTAATACATCGAAACAAGGTTCCTATCACTTCAATCAAATTATAAACTTTTATATACATTTTTAAAGTTATTAGTAAATATTCCTGCAGTTTTAAGCTCAATAAAAAAATAATGTGTGAAAAATAAAAGACCATTTATACAGTATTTTATTTTGTTTTATTTTTCTGTGCAAAATTCATTAGCTACCCCCCCCCCCCCCCCCTTACCTGCAGGGTATGTAGAAATCCCTTCTCCATAGCGATGATAATATATGTTACCACGGAGAAAGGGTTTACCCAATGAATCTCCTGGGTGCCATCTTGAACATGTAGATTAATGTAGAGGAACGGATGGTTGTTGTTCCTCCACAGAAAATGAAGATCTTTGCCGGGCGAGGTGGTACGCCCGGCGGCCGACGGCCAATTGTTGATATTCAGAACTGGTATAAGTTAATTGGCTTGAGAACTTGTATTGCGTGATTCAGGTTAGTTGGGATGCTAGATGCTAGATGGCACTGCTAGTTATGTTGTAGTTTTTGTGCGGCTACTGTAGATGTTGCTACAAACGTCAGTAGGTAATAGGGGCATTGGAAACTGCAGGTACATGACATTCGATTCACCCTGGCGGTGCCCACGGCCAGTCTATTGCGGGCTCTCCCGGTAACAATATGCTGCCCTACGTAAATGATTATTCCTAGTCAACATCCTTACTGTTTCGTCCTAAGGATGGTGTCAGTGGTTCACTTTTTTTTTATATACTTACATCGTCATTATAAAAGTACAGCTGAAATAAATTACAAGAAGGGCTTTAGTTATTCAAAATTTACTATCTATATTAATATTATACAGAGGAAAGATTTGATTGTCTGCCTGTTTGCATTGAATAGGCTCCGGAACTACTGGACCAATTTAAAAAATACCTTTACTATTATAAAGCTACATTATCCAGAATTAAATAGGCTATATTTAATTATGAAGTTTCCACGGGAACGGGAGTTACGTGGTTGAAACCGAGTGCGGGAAGCTTGTCAGTCATAAACAGTTTGAATAACATTGTTACCTACCATAAACACTATTTATTTTCCATTCAATCATTCATTCAGTTGGTAACCAGTCAACATGTTGGCCAACCTAAGGAAATTACCTGTCAACAATGTCACATAAGTTTCAAACTTAATTTGAATACGGCCGTTGTGTTTATGTTTATATTTAGCGTAACAAAATTAACAAATCATATTTTGAGGAAGTAAATGTTAATTATCACCACTAAAATGACTAACAGAAAGCAATTAAAGATTACAAAAATGTTTCGGAAAGGAGGTATGTACCTGTACACTATTCTCGTCAATGAAATTAAGTTTTGTTATTGCTAGCGATATAATATATTTGAGATCAGAAATTACTGCCTGCTTTACATTGCATTTACTTTATTTCAACATTCTAAAACCATGACTAGTAAATTGTGGCTTAATATTTCTACATTTAGTAAGGAATGAACCTAGTTTTACAAGTTAATGAAAACCATATTGGCTGACTATCGTAGTAAGATCGTAGTTTATTGTTTTGCTTCAAGTAATGTATTTTTCTATACTTAATATTATCAAGAAGAAAGATTTGAGTGTTTGTTTGCATTGATATAAGTACCTAGGCTATGGAAATAAATCGATTAAAAAAAATTCTTTTACTGTTAGAATGCTGCGTTATTCAGGCATAATAAAGGGTATATTTATCCATAATAGTCCATCATATAGGTATATATTATAGTGCTAATAATATCAAATACAATTGATATATTTGTTGTGTAAACAAGTAATTTAAAATAAGTACTAGGTATTCTTTCTTTCTAACAATTTAATTTATAGATATTCAATAAATTAAATATGAATATGAAACTGCTATTAAACTGCCACATAAGTACCTTCCAGAAATTTAGCATGATACAGAAGAACAACGAAAACAGTTTATTAGTTTATTCAATTGTTTAAAATATAAACAAAATATTCCTCATCTATACTAATTACAAAGAAGGAAGATTGATTGTTTGCATTGAAAAATCTCTGGAACTTCTTCTTTCCAATCATTCCCTCATTGCTGAGGATTGTCTTTCTTTTTGATGCCATCTACTCCATCCAAAAGGTCATCCAAAAGCTATCTCCATTGGTTAGATTCAACTGCTTGGTGAAGTGCAGCATTGAAAGATATCTTTAGCTCCACCGCTATTTGGTAGAACCATTGCCAGAACTACAGGACTATTAATTAGAGAGCTATGTTAGCCAGGAGTAACATAGGCTGTATTTAACTATGACATTCTCACAGAAACAGGAGCTGCTCAGGTGAAGCCTGTGCAAGATAATAAGTATAAATAAACATAATTGCAGGTGCAACACACTCAGATGACTGTGAAGAGCTTCAAGAGGAAATAAAGCAGTTGGATGAGAAGCTGAGAGAGAAACAAAATGAACTGTTCCAGCTACAGAGGAACAGTTATCGACAGAAAGTTGCACCACCTACAAAAAAAGTTTCAGACACTTTTATAAGACCTGAGGTATTTAACAATCTCTGTAGGGGAGCGTTCAAGTAACGCAATTTGGGGGAGGGGGGAGGGGGTCTCGTAAAACGTTACGATGCGTTACAGGGGTGGGAGGGGGTCTTTCTTACAACACATTAGATAACATTGTTTCTAAAAAATTAGGGAATTGAAACACCCAAACCAAAACGAAAAAAAATTAAAAGCCAAAAATTTATAAAAAATAAACAAAATATGCAGGTGTTGTGAATTAAAATTCTCTTGTTTTATTTAATATATTAAAACTATACCAAGTATAAAAACTATTACATAAATTTTTACGACCTTAGGGTAAAAATTATCACTTGAGTGTTACCTAACATTTAGAGAGGGGGGAGGGGGGTCCAGAAAAACGTTACGGTGCGTTACAAGGGGGGAGGTGTTCCAGAAAAACGTTACGGTGCGTTACAAGGGGGGGAGGGGGGGGTCAAAAATTGCATTACTTAATACTTGAACGCTCCCTAGTCTATAGGTTGAAGTATCTATTTAAGTCTTGGAGGTTGTGGTTTAGAACCTCATGCCAGTCAAGAAATATTTTTTTGTCTAAGCCTGATCATAAATTATAAATAATTCACCTTTCAGAAAATAGTACTGTCTAATGCTGTCGACCATCTGCGAATGGACCTTGACTTAATGTCAGTGTTGTCAGGCATGGAGGTACAGTCGTATGTGCAGGACGACCACTGCTGCGTCACCTACAACATGCAACATGACACCAAGCATCTGATCAAACATGGCCTGAGAATTGAGCTTAAAGGAGGTAATGTTTGATATACTATAAGATAACTAGCTGAGTTTTTGCTCACTACAAGTATTCTTGTTAACCCCTTGTACTTAGTTAAAATGGTTTATTATGCATACAGTTCTTCGACAGTTGTTTCTCCTTTGGACTGTGATCAGTCCATGACATGTTGACAGGACATGTTGTGCTTGTGTTACCAGTGGGTTTACATCAGTAGTGCAATGGGTGGGGATTGATCCAGCAACCATGTGGTTGCAAGTCCAATGGACTGGCCTTTGGGCGACGGCCCCTTATTGGTTATGAGTAAGTTTTGTCGCTACATCCATACTACCCAGAAGAAATTGCAGCAGCAAGTGAAAAGACCACCCCTTTTACGTCCTTTTGAAAATATTATGTTTTTATTTTTGTTTTATAATTCTGGTGTCCAATAAAGGGTTTTTTACTTTTACTTTACTTATTAAGAAAACATCACTACATTTAATAAAAAAATTGTGTTTGCTATTACTAGATTGATGGGAGTAATAAACACAGAAACAGATTAATAGAACCACCTTGGCAATAGTAGACAATTAATGAGGAATGTTATCTTAAAAAAAACGCATTTTTGTATAGTAAAGTATGTAGAAGTCGATTATCAAAGTATAATTAAACAGCTATCAAAGCCTACTGCAGCATTACAGGCATTGATTGGAAAAAAATTACAGTTTTTCTTAAACCTTAATAAATTCTACAGTACTCCTGGTAATTTACACTGTAGGTGTCTGTGTTATTTTTTCTTGTTTTAAATTATGGTATCATATTTTTACAGGTGCTAATGTAGTATCCAAATCTGATATGCCACTTGGGTTCAACCTGCAGGCGGTGATGGAAGACTTTGACAACATCATGGTGCCAGAATGCCTTGGATCTATAAGGAAGGCTCTTGTAGCTTACTATAATAGACTGGAACAATTTGAGACTTTAAAAGTAAGATTGAATGGTATATCACCACATAGTATAAAACAAAGTTGCTTCCCGCTGTCTGTTTGTCCCTATGTATGCTTAGATCTTTAGAACTACACAACGGATGTTGATGCAGGTTATTTGAATAGATTGAGTCATTCGAGAGGAAGGTTTATATATATTATACATCAGCATTACACCCGTGCGGCTAGTATTTTATATGTGAAATAACTTGTATGACAAAACTACACCATTTCATTTAACCAGATTTGAAATGTGCATGTTTTAGTTACCCTAATAGCTTTTTATTTTTGTAGCCTAATGAAATAATTAGACAGTGATAAGAGGCAGTGTTCTAAATGAATGTACCAAACTTGATTGATGGTTGTAAAACATTTGTTTATTTAACAATTTTATGTCACAACCAAACAAAAGATTAAATACTTGAATTGGGAGAAAAAATGCTTTAGAGATACTTTAAATTATATTGTAATTAGAAGTATAGTCTCTTTGAGTAAGTTTTAATTATGTAGGCTAATTCGCACTTATACAAGGATATTTAAATCTTATCAACACTCTTAAAAATAAGTTTCAATCTTCCATACAATATTCATCCCCCCCTCCCCTTTTAATCAGTCTCGCTCGCACAGCGCTGACGTGCGCGCGCGTCCTTTGTAAACAATGGCGGTTAATAAGTTGAAGTGTTGTAATTGCAATATAATTATAAGTGAAGTGCTAGCATTCATTCAAAATAAACATGATGTGATGGATAACGAGTCTATAGTTCGTGTGTGCCTATCTGCCTTCTCGGAACCAGATATCGACGAGGCGAAAATTTTGTTTTTTGAATCTGTAACGACTTCACAGAGGAAAAAATCAAGAAGGCGAGATGGCAAAATGCAAAGAGACTTAGAGGATATTATCTGTCTCTTAAGGAAATCGATCCGGATGTGATTCCCACCTTCGTCGCACGGGACTTACAAAAATTGCCTCCGATATCGTTTGATCACATTGATGTTACGAAGTTGTTGAAGGACATTATGCTGCTTCGTAGTGAGATGCAAAGAATTAAGGAAAACTATGCAACCGTAGACATGGTAGAAACAGTACGTATGGACCTAGATAATCTCAAACTAACTTCCTTGGTTAATTACCCAAATGTTAACACGGAAAGAAGAGGTGCATATTTTTCGGATAGTGGGCCGGTAGGTCTATCGCATGACTCTTCAAATACCGGCATTATGACAAAATCGTCGGGACGGAACGCGCCCGAACCGTCGCCGACGTCTCACTATCGCGCATGTGTAAATAGGTCTATCTCCCTCACACCGAGAACGTCTATGCAACGGCAGGCGGCGGCGGCGGCGGAAGCGTCGCAAACGTCAGACACTAGTGACACTACTGCATGTAAACAAGCTCCGGCGGCGCCGTGTACATCGAGACCAACGATGGCGGAAATAGTTAAGTCGCCAGGTGAATGGAAGCAAAATAAGCCAACAGATGGGTGGACTGTGATACAGCGTGGACGACACAAGAATCGATTTATTGGAAAAACGGGAAAGGCAATAACCGGTGCTGAAACAAAGTTCAAGGCGGTGGAAACAAAGATTCCTTTGTTTATTTCCAATGTAAACAAAGATACACTAGAGGCCGACATATGTGAATATATTTATGATAAGACTCGGGAAAAAGTCTCTCTTGAAAAAGTTATCATGAAGAAAGACAGGCCGTACAACTCTTTTAAAATATTCGTCTCAATGAATAAAATTGAGACCTTTTTAAATGATAGCTTGTGGCCGGATGGGATATCATATAGGAGATTCATACCATTTAGATCACGGAATTCCGATAGAGATGGCATACAATTAAATGGATAGTACGTTAGTAAGTTATAACTGCAAAAATATTAAAAGAAGTATGGAATGTGTGAGAACTTTATGTAAATCGGCGGATGTGATAGCCCTTCAAGAAACTTGGCTGCTACCGTACGATACACATGTATTGGGTGATATTGACGACAACTTCGGCTACACGGGAAAGTCGGCGGTGGACTTGACTGCGGGAGTGCTACGAGGCAGACCTCACGGCGGGGTTGCGATACTATGGCGGAAAAGTGCGTTTCGCAATGTTACGGTGGTGAAGTGCGTAAGTGATCGTATTGTTGCGATTAAAGTAATGACTGCAGCGGGACGTGAAATGTTAGTTATGTGCGTGTATATGCCGACTGACCAAACTGTGAACTTGCCGGAATTTACTCAGTGTTTGGGTGAGTTAAATGCAATTATACAAGACAATAGTATCGAAGTAGTATTTATGTTAGGGGATTTCAATGCACATCCCAATGCCCCGTTCGGTTGTGAACTTCTTGATTTTTGTGAGGAAAATGACTGGATATGTGCCGATCTAGTCAAATTAGGTATGTTATCTGAAACCTATACTTTTCAAAGTGAAGTATATGGGTGTAAGCGATGGCTGGACCACTGTGTGGTAACCAAGTCAGCATGGCAATCTGTGGTGAATATTATGGTTCACAATGATGTATATTGGTCAGATCATTTCCCTTTACAGGTGACTTGTAATTTAGAAGTTATTAAAGCTAAAGTAGAAGTTCACAGCTATATATGTAATAATATTGTATGGGGGGTAAGAGAATTAGAAGAAATTCAGAAATATCATGAAATTTGCAATAAGAACTTCAGAAAAATTATGTTTCCTGATGTTCTTCATGAATGTGCTGATAACATGTGTCAAAATATAAAACACAGATCTGTTATAGACAACCTATATAATAATATTGTTAATATATTAAGTCAGGCTTCTGCAAACAGTTGCAGTCTCTTACCCAAGAAGCCGACTAATATTAAGTGTGTGCATGGTTGGAACCAGCATGTCAGAGACGCCCACAGGCAGGCTAGACTGGACCATCAATTGTATGTCTTGGGGGGTAAACCAGTTAGTGGACCTTTGTATGATAAAATGTGTGAAAGTCGACGAGTTTTCAAGTCACGGTTAAAGTACTGTCAGAACAACCAGGAACAGATAAAAATGGATATACTTGCCTCACAATATTCTGCTAAGAAATTTAATAAGTTCTGGAAGGGCACTAAGCGTTTAAATGGTAAGGCTAGTCTGCCTGTGTGCGTTGACGGAATGAGTGACGCCAAAATGATTGCGAATTCATTTAAGGATCATTTTCAGGTGAGATCTTCCTTGCTGTCGGTGTTTGATACTGAACATGGCACAGTAGAAAAGCCTATTAGATTTTCAAGTAAAGAGGTGGCTGAAGTTGTGAAAAATATGAAAAGAGGGAAGTCACCAGGTCATGAGGGACTCAGTGTCGAGCACCTGCAGCATGGGGGAGTGCACCTGTATAGAGTGTTAGCTATGTTTTACACTTTTTGTATACGGCACTCATATCTACCATCTAATCTTATGAGAACAGTGGTTGTGCCAATAGTCAAAAATGGCACTGCTGATATTTCTGATAGAAGTAACTATAGGCCGATTTCCTTAGCAACTATAATCGCAAAAGTGTTTGATGGGTTATTGGATAGAAAACTTGATCGTTTTGTAACATTGCAGGATACACAGTTCGGTTTCAGAGAGGGCTTGTCAACTGAAAGTGCAATACTATCTCTGAAACACACTGTTGATTATTACGTAAAAAGACAAACTCCAGTATATGCATGCTTCTTGGATTTGTCCAAAGCTTTTGATTTGGTGTCATATAATAAGCTTTGGACAAAATTAAGAAGTGCAGGTGTCCCAGCCGATCTTGTGAATATCCTCGCCTACTGGTACAGTGAGCAGCTTAATATAGTAAGGTGGGGAAATGTATACTCGGATGAATACTCTTTGGAGAGTGGCGTCAGGCAGGGTGGGCTGACTTCACCATGACTCTTTAATATTTATGTTAACCATCTGATCGAGGAGCTCAGCAGCATGCATGTTGGGTGCCATATTGATGACATATGTGTCAATAATTTAAGTTATGCTGATGATATGGTGCTGCTGAGCCCCTCAATTGGTGGTCTTAGACAGCTGTTAAAGGTGTGTGAGGTTTATGCTGTGGAACATGGCTTGAGGTACAACGAAAGTAAAAGTGAGTTCATGTTATTTAAATGTAAAAATAAAAACAATATCTCTGTACCACCTATATTACTAAATGGTGTACCTTTAAGTCGTGTTGCACAGTTTAAATATCTTGGTCACATTTTAACTGAAAATTTGAGTGACGAATTAGACATTGAGAGGGAGCGCAGGGCATTGTCGGTGCGTGGTAATATGTTGGCACACAGGTTCGCTCGGTGTACTGCTCCTGTTAAAATAACAATGTTCAAGGCATTCTGCCAGACATTCTACACGAGCGGCCTGTGGGCAAATTTTACACAGAAAGCCTACAATGCCTTGCGCGTCCAGTATAATAACGTGTTCAGGGCTCTGTTTCGGCTCCCTCGATATTGCAGTGCATCCGGCATGTTTGCTGACGCCAGCGTGGATGACTTCTACGCAATTATGCGTAAAAAAGTTGCGTCGGTGGTGCGACGAGTACGGGGGAGCCCGAATAGCGTCCTCAGGATGATTGGCGAGAGAACAGATACTGTTCTGCTCAGTAGGTTCACTGAACTCCATGTGTTGCGAGAGCGATGAGCCTGCTGTGCAGGGAGACAGTGTGTCTAGTTTTGTTATTTTTTTTTTAATTACTGACATTAGTTATAAGCAAAGTTCTTGTTACTAACAACCGTGCCTTGCCTATGGACTTTTATGTCTGAAATAAATGATTTTTATTTTTATTTTATTTTATTTTTATTATTTTAAACCACTACAACCCTTTTCTCGCTATAAAAAGTGACCTATGTCTTTTCTCAAGTTCTACGCTATCTGTGTAACAATTTTTATTTAAATAGGTTTAGAAGTTTTTGCGTGAAAGCCTGACAGACAGACAATGTTTACTTTTGCATTTATAATATAAATATAATAAGGATTCATTGTTTCTGTGTTGAGTATAGTTGTAACTCTTTTTGTTGGAGACTCAATCACTTGAACTATGGTGTAAATAATATTTTACTTCACTAAAGTTATAAATTTACATTAATACTAATTTCCTTCTAGAAAATGTTGAACATAGAAGCACAATTGTTCAAGATCCTTGATGGCTCCCACATGGAGATTAGTTTCGTGGCACAAAGCGTTATAGACGAGGACAGTGAACCCTTCGACACGGTGCTCATGCTGAACTACCGGGTGTACGACATACGACCCAAGCAGTTCTCCTTCAAGGAAAATGGTAATTGTATAATCTGTTGCTGTAATATTATGTTCTACTTAGGTTAGGGTTTTAAAAAGGGCTAAGTTTAAAATAAAATGTATACATTTAGGAAAACATTCATTCACTTTTTATTTAAACAAGATGGCATTTGAAATGTTTCGAATCCTTTTTTATTGTATTCGGAATTATGAGGATAGGGTAAGTATGAAAGATTACATTGTAAATGGTTCGGCATATGTCAGTACGACCACAGAATAAACAATAGTACAAGTTCAAAAAATTCACTCTGCATAATCAATTAAAGTAATAGGAACTCTTGTTGCTATATAACTATGTGCAATTCAGATCGCATGGCGCTAAATTGCCTACAATTATATTTGCCTAGAATCCTTCTCTTTCTGTCGCGTATATCTTAACTCTTCTGACTTCATTGCAAGAGGTTCAACTATATATATAATTGTTTTTCTACTTTAGATCTCCCGGAAGGTGCTTCCGAAGTACTGAGGGAACAGTGTGTGTTGTTCAAGCGCAAACCTCTAGCTAAAGCCTTCAAGGAAGCTTTTATTGACAGTGCTGGGCCCTACAAGCTTGTTGAACAGGTTAATATTTTCTTATATTACGGTTACCAGTTAAAAATGCCAAGACTAACAAGAGTGGCGGTGAATAGTAGTATTCGTAAAAAAACCCGTGTAAATTTGCTTCACTGAAAACGCACTCATCTAACGCAGACATTTGGTTCAATACCATGCGCGATGCCCCGCAAATTCCTCCTTGGAAGAGTGTGACGTCTTTCGAATAATTAATGTAAGGAATAATTTTACAAATTGAATTTTGGTTTTCAGGTTGGCATCCGTCCCGTGCCACAGCCGCGACGTCACAGGCGCGTGCGTCCGACCAGACAAGATTATAATAATGACGATACCTTCCTACCTGAAGACTGCTCCGATATCAGTGATGAGGCTGATGTTCACTAATATTATTCATAACATTGTATTTTAATTTAAACTATTTAAGGTTTGATGTGATATTATGGGCATATTATGACTTGTGAGACAGATGACCGCGCGAAATTGTGTTATGTTTTATTGTTATCGCCCTCAGTATAAGCTTTTCTTACAGGCAGCTGAGATCTTTACAGTCTAATTTTCGATATAAGATAACAATAGGGGATACTTCTGCATTTTTTTCCTCTAAGAGGCGCCACTAACACACTACGTATATGAATTACGTACGCGATGTATTTATTTAGGTCATGTACCAATTTCATTTTTTATAACTTGAAAAATATAGCAAAACATAATGCATCAATATTGTGTATTCTTATGTTCGAATGAATCGAATCATGCATTTCTTCGTGATATTACGACTATCTTCCAAAATTACGTTTCGTGTTGCTTTTTTGGTGGTGGTAACACTGGTAACGCAACGCGTTGCGTTTTATGTCCGGTGAAATATTGCAGCAGAATAGGACGAATATAAATGTGTCGTTGAAGTAAAGAGTGATAAGAGTTTTCTAAATAATAATTCTAAAAAAGGGCAAACAAAAACCAAAACAATTTTAATAACTTTTATTCAAATAAAAAATGAATTTATACAACATTTTTTTCATTACTTATTTTTGTAACCAATTCAAGAGATGTGTCATGTACAAACGTTATCATTACATTGTGACGCAACGGGATCCTATTTGTGCGCTTAACATATTCATTCCCTACTCGTATAATAAGAATAGAGGTAGACATATTAAGTGAGTTAACCACTATTTAATATACATCTACTCTATCATAAGTATAATTAAATCCTTCATTGATACCACACATTCAATCCGTGCGAGCGACAGTGGTACGAAGCCTTCAGATCTACATAAACGTGCTACGAAAGTATGAAATACATCATCTTATACTTAAATATTGAAAATGCTACTATAAATAACGAAGTTCTTATCGATTTCATACTTCCGCGACGCGGATCTATGGAAGACCTTATGATGGCAAAGACGAGCGTGTAAGTCATATCTTTTATATAAAATTGCACTCAAAATTATTACAATATTAGATTTAGTGTCTAAAATCACGAATAACATCCTTCACTGCCATTCTTCACGCGATAATAATATAAAATTATAAAAACTGTGCTGATAACACATTGGCTTTACAAAGCGGGATGTGCAAGCGCCTATAACACAATTTATATACATAGCGGCAAACATATCGCTGCTTCAATAGTAACACAAAACCAAATGTGTAACTTATCGATAATGAATTTTAGTTGCATGATATTACGGATTAATTTGTTTTGAATCATAACCTTATTTTGTGTCACTATTACATTAAAGCTGCGATATGAACTATGCATTTAGTACAAAACATATCATAGATCAACTACATATTATGACAATCTATTTTTTTAAATTATATTATTAAATTTATTATTCACCACTATACACATTTTAAATCTACTGCGATACCTTTATTTGTAACCAAACTGTCTTTTACCTTTCATTTCTCAGTACTAGTTATATGTTTCTAGAAATTGTTGTTATTCTAAATTTGAAGTCTCATTTTTAAACTTATAATTCATCGATTTTATAACTAGAGGGCGCTACGATAAAACCATTATTCATGGATCCCCCACATTGAGTGTGCGCTTTCAAGAGGTGCAGTGGGTGACCGGATCGTGAGCTCGCGGTACGGGCGGCGTTTGCGCTGATGACACGTCTCACGCTCAAGAACGCGTACGCCCAATGTGAATTTAAATATCACTGACCAGTAATATAAAATATTGTTTCCCAAATCGATATTTTATGGATTCTAGGAACTAAATGTTCGATATCGTCGGTTAAGTTCTAACACCATGTATGATGCAAGTAATTTCGAGACGACTTTTAAATTTTCATGCAATAGGCTAGAGAATCGGAATACACGTTATTTCAGCCACTTAGAAACTGACATCATGCATATTTTCAATAAAATGGATGTTGTTGATGTTGAATAGAGTTATATAGAGAGTTTTCATTTAGCTACAAATATACTAATGAGGAAGGCTTCACGTAACGATATGACTATGAGTTATTAAAACGCATTTCCCATGTTATAGTTACTGAATTATTAAAGCTTATAATTACCTTAATAAATTGACATTTATTTTATTGTTAGTTAACGCAGAGTAGAGAAGTCATTTTATCACAGTCATAGTATTATCGTCACGTCATGATAGCGTCTTGAAATTCTTGGTGTTAGAACTTAAATGACGATATGCGCTCGCGTCGATGCTTCGACCAAACTTAGTTGTATCTTTATTTAAAATAGGTATGAACTAAGTAGCACCTATTTTCATTTACATAAATATTCATCTTACCTATACTTATTTTATTATTGCTTTAAACCTTTCACATATTCCAGTTCAGTAGATTTTAACAAAAACATATTAAACTGACGGCCGTTCCAGTTAAGCTTTTTTTAAAACTAGTATAGGCTCGAAATCGGATGCTAGCTTTAACGACTATTGGTATAAACAATAAAATTGGTGTTTAGTTTTCAGTTTAACGTTACAGTCAGAATCGATGTTACTAAAGACATATCGTCGGTGATATTGCAATACCGCGTATGTGACAGTTGCTACTAAGGTGTAATTTCATATGTCAAGAAATATGTTTTTTCTTTATCTTTTAGGGCAAAAATATAATTTGCTATATTTGATTTCAACCTTATAAGCTATTGTCACTTACGCCGTATTGCAATATCACCGACGATATTTTGTAACTATATTTATACCTCACTCATATAGAAGGCTTCAACCATTGTATCTTAGTTTTTATTTCATATTTCAGTTCTACAAAAATGAACCATTACATTGAATATTCATAGCTCGGAGGATTAAATTTTAGGCAATAAATTCGAATTTTTACAGTATTTCCACACAAAAACTGTCAAATTTAAAATTTATTTATTTTTATCTGACGCTTTAAATAACAGTCCTTGGAAATTTAAAAGAGTGCACATGACTATCTGTATTTCAATGTACCTAAACATATTTTCATTTAATTAAACATCCACAACCATAATATACAAAAATGGTTCTGTTCGATTATTTAATAATCACTGGACATTACAATCGGCTTAAGCCTTGCATATGCGTGGGTACCCGCGGGTGTGCGTGTGGGGCGGGGTTGGGGGAGACGAGGGAGCTCACACGCCGCGGTTGGGCAGCGGCTTGACCTTGTAGATGCGCACGAGCCAGTGCTCGGTGGTGTAGGCCTCGTCCAGCACGTCGAGGTTGAAGTCCTTGTTGCCGATCTCCGCGCCACGCACGCGGTCGAAGCCGGGCGGTCGACCTGCCACACAAAGGAATATACATTTAAAGATAATATTTTATATTGCAATCCCTTGTTTTTGAACTCTATTACAAGTCCCTATAGTTCAAAATATGGGGGCAACTGTATTGCCACTACGCATTTAAAACAGTTAAACTTGAATATCTCTTATAGAACACTGACTGCACTGGCTCAGTATTTAGGGGGAGTGGTCATCGTCGTCGGCGACCTCAATGTTAAGCATGTGACATGGAGCTGCAACACGTATAACTCGAGAGGCACCTCACTGTCACAATGCTTAGAATTAATTCCCTTCGATCCTATCATTCCATTCGAACCTACTCATTTCCCATTTAAAACATTTCTTGCCACCGACCCGACATACTCGACTTTGCTCTTGTAAAGAACATAAAATTACGTTTATCTTCTGTACAGGTGCATCACGAGCTATGTTCGGACCGTAGGCCCGTTATCATAGACCTACTGTCTCCCAGTGGTCACTCAGATCCTTCTCAGACCAAGACTGTTACTGACTGTAAAAAGCTCGGGGCCCGACTTGAATCTGCTTCCTCAGAATATCGTGACTCCATACCCTCTCATATTCAACTCCCGAACAAACGCTTAACGCTATCGACTCCCTCACAGCTCACGTCCATTGTTAGGTGCATGAATGTTCACGGGAAGTACCAACGGTCGATAACCTCGATCCCATCCCCGGTCCCTGACACATTGTCAGGAGGCGTGCACTGATGACTGAGAAGAATGCTGCCATCAGAGCATACGACTCGTATCACACCGAGAAAAACCGCGTGCGCATGCAATCCCTTCAGCGCGCTGTAAGAGATCGTATCAACGAAATGCGAAACTCTAGATGGAATACAATGTTCAGTGATCTTATACCGTCACATTTGGCCTTTTGGGATCTTTATAAGAAGCTCAAATCCATAACCTGTTTCTCCATGCCCCCTCTCAATCGCCCAAATCAACGCCCTGCGTTCGACGACGATGAGAAGGCCGAATGCCTAGCTAATAGTCTAGAAACCCAATGATTGCCTAGTACTCTACCTATAGACCCAGTCCACCTCGCAGAGGTCAATGCTGAGGTCGAACGTAGAGCCGCAATTCCCCGCGATACATGTCCGTGCCGCCGACGAGCCCCGGCCAATGGGGAGGACGACAACAATGACGCGCAACTAGCAGTTACCGTAGGCGAAGTTAAATCTTTGATCAAGGTCTTACATCCCAGAAAGGCCCCAGGTCCCGACGGGATTACCAATCGAGTGCTTAAGCAATTGTCTATGGCTATTTTTTTTTTTTTTTTTTTTTCTAGTAGAATTTTGCATTCTACTAGTATTCTTGTTAACCCTTCGTGCTAAGCTAAAATGCTTGTGTTACGAGTGGGTTCATGTCGGTAGTGTAATGGGTGGGGTTCGAACCGGCGACCTCAAGATCACAAGTCCGACGCCCTAGCCATTGGGCTACGGCCTCTGCTTTGCCTCTTGGCCGCAATTTTTTGCGCTGCTCTAGCAAATAACATATTTCCACACCAATGGAAAGAAGGTAAGCCAAAGCAGGATCCCACTTCTTATCGCCCTATAAGTCTTCTCAAGTCATTGGGAAAACTTATAACTTACGAGCGCATTATCTATGCCCGACTACTAACATTCACAATGGATGTGCAGTTTGGCTTTCGAGCAAAACACTCGTGTGTTCACCAAGTGCATCGCATTGTCACAAATCCTTATTAAATCTGGCAAACACAAATGTCATACGGGAGCACTCTTCTTTGACGTAGCTAAGGCGTTCGACAGTCTGGCACAATGGCTTAATTTATAAGCTCTACCAACTCAAAGTGCCGGACCGTCTTGTGCACATCATATGAGACTAACCCTCGGGGAGAACGATTAGGTATCGTGTAGAAGGATCGGTTGAGTAATCTACTCTTTCCCTCAACCGATCCAAGCAGGGGTGCCACAAGGCTCAGTACTTTCGCCACTCCTGTTCTCGCTTTACACAAGCGACATCCCGAAACCCAAGAAAGCCCATTTGGCCTGATCAAAGCCAAGCCCAGAGTAGTATAAAGCGGTGTTTCGTGAGCCTATATCTTAATCCAGCGTATAACCTATTCCGGTGCAAAATTTCAGCCAATACCGTTCAGTAGTTATGGTGTGAAAGAGTAACAAACATCCATCCATACTTACAAACATAGTTTCAGCGTGTTGAAGGAGTAACAAACATCCATCCATCCATCCATCCTTACAAACTTTCGCGTTTATAATATTAGTAGGACTATGTATCTCACCTCCTTCGGTATACACAAGCCCGAACTTGTAATAGCTCATCTTGTACATGAGGCAGTTGAGCAGCGTGTTGGACCCGTCCGCGTCCACTCGGAACTCTCCGTTGGGCGTGTAGTAGTCCGCCTCCTTGATGTGAGCGCCTCGGTCCGTGCTGCCTCCGATGCGGACCATCCATAGGAACTTGTTTATGTCTGCGAGGCAAAATAACACACACATAAAATATTTATCACTGCCTATATATATAAATAAAAAAAAACCGGGCAAGTGGTTCCGTACAATTTTCGAGAGTCTACCTGTTGCCGTTATTGATATCGACCAAAAATGGGGAAAAAATAAAAGTTTGTTGTATGGTAGCCTCGGAAAGCACGTTAGTCCCGATCGTTACAATATCATCGACGGAAGCGGAAACTCTATCATAGACTCGACATAGGGGGAATAGAAGCGGGACAAGATAATTTACCATCCGATGCCCTCGTAGACCCGAAGTCCTAGAGGCCCGCGAACTGTAAAGTAGAGCGACAGTTGAACTAAACTCCCCTAAAATACTAAGTCATAATCCCCCAATCCCATCGCCAGCGACCGCCCTGAGCCGAGGTCCAAGTCCCACGGGGGGCGCCCTCTTGAGCAGGTTGCTTAGTTTGTATTTTTTAAACCATTTATTAAGGCTGGAGCTCTGCTCGCCTCTATGCCCGGTGAAGTAGCAAAAGCCTCGTGGCTACCTACGTATGTCCATCCGAAATAAAAAAGGACAAGATAATCGGCTCGACATAACGCGAAAAGAAAACACTTACCATCAGACGAATATCCAACAAGTCCTCCAAATATAACGAGCACATAGTCAACATCCAGTTCTCTCATGATCTCGTAAGCCTTGTCCTCAGTGGACGCCATGGCCTGTCCCACCCGCGATATGTGTGTATTGTTCCATGTGTTATTGTCCACTATCACTGTCCGATTCGCCATGGCTGTTATCTGATACCCGTAATCCCACCATGACATTACTTTGGAGTCCTGTTGAATTGGAAATAGTTAATTGGTATATTATAATTCAATTTGAGAACATTTTGGGCATTTAGACACTTTCTATATTTTAGAATCGATACTATTAAGGATTATTTTTGGTTTTTAGGAACTTTGTATAAATATTAGTTCAAGACATGCAAAGGCCACCTCAGTGGAGTAGCAGCATAAGTCTGGCTTTAAGTTTTGAAGTTCGCGGGTTCGATCCTCCCGTTGGATTTTTGGGTAAAAACCGAAGATTAGATTTCTTTCAAGACTAAGATTTCTTTTCGGGTCTGGAGTCTGGTTGGTTGTGGAACTACCCTCTGGGTTGGAAAGCATGTTCAGCCATTAGTTCTCATTGTTATGATATCATCTATACTAACTGTATTCCAGGCAACGGGCAGCAGTGTTTCATCCCTGTATATTATTACATAATATTGCGGACACTAACCCACCTGCCAAGCTTGGTGATTATGGCACAAAACCTTATTCGGCGGGAGGCCCATGTTCAGCAGTGGGTCACGTCCACTGCTGAACATGGGCCTCCCGCCGAAACACATACTGATGACATTAAAAAAAAATACAGAATGTTTGGCTTCGTTACCTACGTGGCTGATTATGCTAAATGTCATTAGACGTGTTGGTTACCACCGCCATTATTTGTACTTTAAACTTCATCATATAAAAAGATATCCAAAAATACCATAAACAAATACCATATTTTTTCTGTGTTTGTAATACAGCGAATTCTTTGGAAAATAGTATGAACTATGTCAGTTTAGAAATCAGTGCTAGACTTTTACACCTTATAAAATAAGTTTCATTACATTCCTAAGGCGCGAATTATACAGAAACGGCGTAAGGTGAAGGCGTGGTGAAGGCGCAGAGCAGGCGTGGACACGATTTAAATTATATCAAAGAGGCCAAGAGACGGCGCAACTTGTCATTATATAGGCTGACTTTATCGTGATAGCATGTCTTCCTATTCAGACGTCGAAGATGCGCTTGCTTTGCTGCAACTCATTAATGTGCAGAGACACCGAAGATATTGGATGCACCGTGTGTGGAACATGTCACAAGAGCATAGATATTTTAAAATATTGGAATAATTATGCGAATATCCTGATCGTCTTCCTACAGTGTATAAAATGTCACTAGAATGTTTCCACATTGAAAGTAAAACACGGTCTTCAGAAGAAGCATACAAATTGGAGAGAACCGGTCTGCCCTGAAGAAAGATAATTGATTTCTGCGCATTTTTCTGCACCTACTGGATAACAAAAGTCGTGCTGCTTGCGCGCCTCTCTAGTCGCGATTGCTAGCGACGAAACGACGTGCCTGCGCCACGCCGCTTGAGTAAATTGACATCGTGTCGCCTACCTACATTTTGTATTGAAACGTTTTGAAGCGGCAAGATGCCTGCTCCGCGCCTTCACCTTACGCCGTTTCTGTATAATTCGCGCCTAAAGAAAGCGCCAAGAGTACTATTTTTTCTCAATACTTTTTTTTCTTATTTTTTTGTAAGAAACACAGACAGGCCGTTTGACACAAATGTAAATAAACCAATTTCGATAAAAAAATTACTTGTTCTAACTCTTTTTCATTATGACGGAAGTATTCTACTTCTTGATAAAAAAAACTCCGTAGTTGATACCTCAGGCGTGTTCATCTTGAGCCAAGTGTAGGCCTCCCGGAAGTCGTCGAAGATGATCCGCGCGCCGTCGTGCGCGCGCGCAGACAGCACGATGGAGGGCGACGAGTACGCCTCCGACGTCACCCACGTGCAGTGGAACACGTACGACACCAGCAGGCAGCCCAGCACGCACACGAACAGCGCGCCCACCTGCGCGTGCCACATACGTGTACATGATACATTGCACATACTAATCTATGTCAGTCGCCTTGATGGATGCCAGTGTAGCTAAGCTGGGTAAAATTAGCTGCTCTCAGATGTCCGGTACATCTGAGAGGAGCTAGTGAACAGGTAAACCAAGAAGTAAATTAATGAAATAAATGAATGTCTATTAAAGGAAAAGATCCAACTGACATGCAGACCCACGCACGGCCGTAATCGCTAATGGTAAAAACGTCAAATTTGAACAGTTGGATCAAAATGCAGACGCACACTAAAAAAGGATTCAACAAAAAATTAAACCTAAAGGGATAAAATAGACAAACATGCCATCTTTCAATTAGGAACGATTTTGAAAAAACTTAAGAATCATACTCTTAAAAACATTAAATTGAATATGTGTTTCATAGTTGATTGGAATTCACCCTCTAACCGTCTTATTAATAAACGTGGACTAAAGAAAGATTAACTTTACTCTAAGCATTAACCCGGTACTAACAAATTTCACTATTAATAAACACGGACTAAGGAGTGATTAAGCTAATTCGACTCTAGTCTCGGTGTAAAAGTTAAACCATAGGGATACCTAGTTTAAGGACGGATTAAGCATAGAGTAACTATCTTTGACAGCTGTTTTTATTTTAGGTTAGATTGTAATATTGTTTGGTAAAAGTTAATTAAAATGAATAGACTATTTAGAGACGACTTATGGCTGATAGACGAAATTAATGAGGTTCAGAATCAGATGGACTACATTTCAACAATAAGGCGTGTTAAATTATACAAAATTCGTAAGAATCCACTTGACGAACTTGAAGCTGAATTTAAATCGAAATATAGGTTTTCTCGATCTACGGCTGTTTTTATCATTGATATGATAAAAAATGATTTAGCTGGTGATGCGACAGGTGGTTTCATACCGCCCCATATGAAAGTTTTAAGTGCAATAAGATCTTGGGCACGCGGAGAGGTAAGAATTTGACAATCAATAAAATGATATTCAACAATCTTTGCTTCTTCTGGGTATTTGTTATGTTATAAATCTTTTATATTTTGTGAATTCAACAGATTCAAGATGACGCAGAAGATATAAGTGGTAAGCGGTATGAGTTAACAATATAACTTGTATGCAAACAAGTTGCTTTAGCATTGGTGGCAAAAAGTGCTCAATGGATCAAAATTCCACAAAATGATGCAGAACAGAGCAATGTGATAGAAGAATTTTATTCGATATGTGGATTTAGACAAGTGATTGGAGCCATTGACTATACACATATTAGAATACCAAAAGTCAGTGGAAATATTGGACAATATTTAGGATATAGTTCAATTAATGTACAAGTTGTGTGGTATGAAGCCCAACTGTAGCAATATATGTATTAAGTTTCGATATAATTTGTCTTTTAATAAAGTTTACTCATATTATGTCATTTGTTCTTATTTAAGTCGGTATTATACCTATATTATTATTATTTTGTAACAAAATAAGCGAAATCTCACAATTGACATCCAAACGTCCATATCATAGATAATAGAAACAAACATCGTCTGTCATCTGTCACTGTCATTTGTTTTATTTCATTCGTAGTTCATTCTTTTTATTTTTAATTTCAACGGTGTTGCCATAGATTGTCCGTTAAACCAGGCGTAACGAATGTATAGCTAGTCCGAGCTTAGTCCACGTTTATTAATAACGTTATGAAAACGAAGTTAATACTTAGTTACACCAGAATTAGCTAAACCAAACGTAACTTCGGATTAAGCAAGGAGTAGGCCATTTTTATTAATAAGACGGTAAGTGTGTAAAATAATGATTGATAGTTTCTATGGAAAGTATTTCAAATCTTTGAAATTTTTGAAAAATTACAGTGGTATGCAAGAACGACAAAAAGATGCGTGGTGTTCTGTCGCTTCCACGGACTAGTTCCAACGACTCAGTGTTTTATACAGCCCGATTTTCAGACATCCCTTTTTTATTGAAAAACCTGACAGAAATTATCATTTAAATGCAAGATTTCGAATCCCCATTTAGCTACCAAGTCTAGTTTACGAGTTATAATTTTTTGAAAATCGTAATTTTTTCATCCGGATCTTAAGAAAAAAATAATTACGCTTAAACTAAGCATGATACGAAATAATGATGTTAGATACATTGATGGAGTATTTTATGCCAAATATTTTAGTCCGTAAATGAACCTCACCACCTCACACCATTGTTATATCGAGATTTATACGAGTTTTTCGGTTTTCCTTTTTTCTTATTTTTCTCGAAAATTCCGCTGTTTCGGGAAAAGTTATATATACAGAAATATAAAAAAATACACCACATAAGTATGACATCCTAAATCCATGAAACTTAGAAGTTATTCTAATTTAACTATTTTTTTAGGGTTGTCATTTTTTTATCCTTATTGTGTGGATCAAATTTTTCGTAGAAGCAAAAGAATGACAAACAAAAAGTGAACTAGTTTACTGGCAGCCTACCGAGACCTTCCAAAAATATTTATTTATTTATTATTATTTGTTAAAAACCCTAAACACAAGGTTAAAAGTCCCCTTCAGGTTTACTACATTTGTTTGTTTGTTGGTAGACTTCGAAATAAATAGCAAATCAACTACATATAAAGTTAGGATTTCATGCTTTTTCAAATTTAGCCGTAGCCTTCGATTCTGATTTCCGATTATTTATCAAATTGTACATACATACACGGTAGCCACATACATAGAGAGTGAGGTTTGACACCTCACTCTCTATGTATGTGGCTACCGTGCCACTAAACAGATATACGCAATAGACATACGAAAACAACATAAGCCCGAAGGCATAAATATGCCTTTTAACGTACATTGATGAATTATATTTTATATCAAGCTGGTATCCGCCCGTCTTTACGTCAGATAATAATCCAAACCACCGAAGGTAGATATATTTTTTGGCAAAGTTATATAAAATCCGGATATCAATAATTATCTGAGATTTTGACAACCCTAACAACTTAAAATCCGGATAAAACTTAAAATCGTTGTGGTTTTCAAGTTCCATGGAATTGGGATGTGAAATTTTTGTGGTGTGTTGGCGAAGTTATCGAAATCATTTCAGTATAAATAACTTTTCCCGAAATGGCGAAATTTTCGAGAAAATTAAGAAAAACTGGAAACCGAAAAACTTGTATATATCTGGATGTAGCAAAGTTACGAGGTTCATTTATGCACTAAAATAATCGGCATAAGACGCCATCAATGTATCTGACATCGTTATTTCTATCACGCTTAGTTTAAATGTAATTATATTTTTTTTCTGAAAATCGAAATAGAAATTGTTCGATTTTCAAAAAATTATAACTCAGAAACTAGACTTGGTAGCTAAATGGGGATTCGAAATCTTGCATTTAAATGATCATTTGATCATTTCTGTCAGGTTTTTCAATAAAAAGGGATGTCCGAAAATCGGGCTGTATAAAACACTGTGCGACTCGCACAGCGAAATAGTCCAATAGAGCCAAGTATGTTTCAATAACAAAAATTTATATAATATGTACTAGCTGACCCGGCAGACTTCGTACTGCCTCAATCGATACATAAAAGACCTAAACATTTGTATAAAATAAACTGGGCCGTAGAGACTTCGTTTATGCGGTACTCCTACCCCTACACTACCCCCACCCTACACTATCCCTACCCTACACTACCCCTTCCCTACACTACCCCTACCCTACACTACCCCTACCCTACACTACCCCTACCCTACACTACCCCTACCCTACACTACCCCTACCCTACACTACCCCTACCCTACACTACCCCTACCCTACACTACCCCTACCCTACACTACCCCTACCCTACACTACCTCTACCCTACACTACCCCTACCCTACACTACCCTACACCTACCCTACCCTACACCTACCCTAAAAAATCTTAGCAAAAAAATAAAGCTCAAATTGACTCTACATTTTAGTTAGAAAACGTTTGTATGGGAAAAAGAAAAAGGCTGTTTTAAGGGGTTTTCAGGCAACTACTAATAAATTAAAAATTAACTAAAAAAACATTGTCCAGCGGACAAAATTGTGAATCTAAACCATTCCCAGATCCCCTTGAACACACACAAAAAATTTCATCAAAATCGGTCCAGTCGTTTGAGAGAAGTTCAGTGTCATACACACTCACAGAAGAATTATATATATAAAGAAGATGTTAGTCTATGAGGTCATTATAAATATGGACTGCTGGCTTACAATGTAATTTGTAATGTTTATTTATTGTCTGAAGTAGAGTATGTTATTATTATAGACATTAATAGGCATATGCATGTTGTTATTTCGTTAACAAAAAATAAGGTAATTTGGTACTTTAAACTTTTTTGAGACAATCTATTCCGATCACTGATACCACTGTAAATATTAAAGGCTAATTATTTTTGGGGCGAATAACAACTTATTAGGCGACTAACTACTTGGTTACAAAGAAAATAACTTGGTAGCGATGAAATATTTTTATCACAATTATATTATATGACCAACAAAAGGCAAGGATCTATAAAAACTAAATAATGGCTGCTAGATAGAAATATATTAAACAGGGCCAATAAAAAATAGGTGAGGTATTAAATTAATGTCTCGGCGGCTAATATCATATATCAAACATTGTATTTTTTGCAACTATTGGTTAGGTTAGGTTAGGCAGTTAATTTTATACACAAACTCGTTGTATAATTTATGAAAACCTATTTTCTACTTTTTATCCGCCGTCAAGTTGTCGCCTAACAATAAATCCAGTTGCGACACCAAAAAATCACTGCCAATTTAAATTTAAACAAAGCTTTCAACTCAAAATAAATCTGCTACTTTACTGTAGCTGGAAACTAATTATTTTTGCTACCTATTTTAATTATATTTAAAACCCCAAATCACATTAGTTTGTCACCGCGTTAAATACATACCAATATTAAATTATCTTAAAATAAAAATCCTCACCTCAGATCTAAAAACTAGGTTATTCTCATGCTTCTTCTTCTTCTCATGTTTAACATCCACCTTCGGTTCAATGTCTTTCACATGAAGACTGAGTAGACTCGACGCTGCGACTCCACTCACTATACACATGACCGGCGCAAGCACCAACATGAGACGGACCATCACACCCTGGTGAAAAGTATACAACAGAAGCAGATAACTATATGCTGGTAGGTTGTTATTTTAATGGGATGGAAGTTGGTAGGTCAGCGATCAAAGTGTATGGATCATTGTGCGGAGACTAACGGAATATCTGCGGTACTCTACGTGTCTCGACGCACTCCAGCTTTTTGTGTCATCATACTCATTTTTTTATGCTATTGTTGGTTATATAATAAATATTACAAATTCATTATCATCATCAGCCCGTATAACGTCCACTGCTGAACATGGGCCTGCTCCCGAGGGAAGGTATATACCATAGTCACCACGCTTGGCAGGCAGGTTGGTGACCGCAGTCATATGTTGTACCACACAAGGAAACGCTGCTGCCCGTTCCTTGATATACGATTATTTATTATAGATGATATTATAACAATTGGGACCAACGGCTTGACGTGCTGTCCGAGGCACGGCTTTCCCTCAATCAACCAGACCCGGAAAGAAATCCAATAATTCACAAATATTTTTTATAAATAAATATGTTAAAATGCCGTGTGGTTCCCGGCTTAGAATAGACCACCCCATGTCCTCCCGTGGGTGTCGTAAAAGGCGACTAAGGGACATATGGCTGATGGATGGGCAGCAGCAACTATTAGCTCAAGGTTTACATCTTACTGCGATCACCAGTCCGTCTGCCAAGCGTGGTGATTATGGCAATATCCCTCTACGATCCTGGTTTGCCAAGGTCTGTTAAGAGGTGGCCCATGTTCAGCAGTGGACGTAAACGGGCTGTTGATTATGATGATTGATGATGTTAAAATAAATATTCTTCTGAGATGTCGCTGGGCCAACAATTTTAGAAATACCTACTAAAATTGTACAAGATAAAAGGAAGAATGGCCATCAAGGCGCTAGCGGATAAAATATAAACTCTTTGGCGCCACTTCTTGGTCCGTGGGCCTAGGTTTGGCCAGCCTTTCTATGTCTATATACTAATATATAAAGCTGCAAAATTTGTTTGTCTGCTTAACCGCGCTAAACTCAGGAACTATTGAAATAGTAGTCGGAATTGTTTTTTTTTATGAAGTTAGATAGCTAATACATCGGGGAAAGCTATATATTTAATTACAAAGTTCCTACGGGAACTGGAGTTATAGATAAAATATACATACTAGTTTCCCATGCGCGGTTTCATCCGCGTGACTCCCATTTCCGTGATAACTCCATAATTAAACATTTCTTGCTTTCCGGCCTTCTTCGATAAATGGGCTAACACCGAAATATTTTTTCAAATTGGTTAAGTAGTTCCTGAGATATGCGATAAGCAAACAAACAATCAATCAAACTCTTCAGCTTTATATATTAGTATAAGATATATATTATGTTATATTTTATGAAAGAAAGAAGAAAGAAAATACATTTATTTACGGCACATACAAGGAAATAAAACATAAAAATTGATTTATACTATTACAGTCATATGCACCATAAATGGGAACTGGCTTCACCATTAAGCTACATCTAAGATCTAAAAGATCTAGCCAGCCCCAGTTTTGACGCCACGCATGCCAAACGTCAACGTCGTTATGAGAAAATAATTATAAAATAACATATAAAACTCACCGCAAAGTAAATACTGAGCACTCCATACAGAATAATAAAGATATTGGCGTCAGTCAATTTGCTGAAGCAGAAGTACAGTCCAGCGGGGAACAGGAACACTAACACTTGCAGGTCGAAGTAGAACGACGACCAGGAGGTAGGCTGATGCTCAGAGACGGACGCTGAAATGTAACGTAGTGTTACAAAGATAGTACACATTTTCGTTTGCTAAGTGCAAGGTGTATAAGACTTTCCGTAATTTGGTTTCAAAAAGACAAAGCCGCACTAGGGATATTAATCCCTGCGGGTCTTTAAAAACACGCAATTCAGGGACACAAAGTACACCCAGACTCAGAAGAACTATCCGTGGTTCACACAAATAATTATCTCTGGTGGAAATCGAACCAAGAACACCAGGTCTCAGAAGAAGAAAAAGATCTAGGGTTTTGTTTGAAATGCTTGACGTATATGATGTTTTGTAGTACATATTAATTATATAACATTTTGTCGGCATATATAGATTTTTGTTTTCGTTTTTTTTTTTGCATTTTCAATGCGTGGTACTCTTAGTGCATATCACGGTTAGTTCAGTGCTATGACGCTTTTTTTTCCGGGGGGAAATACCTTTACGCATTCCCAACGCCGCGCCGCTGCAGCACATTCGCGCGCTGGTGGTGGGACGTGTGGGGCTCGCCCTCTCCGTAGCGTGGTGTGCGACACTCATACGACGAGGAAAGGACCCTAAACCACTAAAAACACCCCCGGACACTCCTTCGATCTGCCGTTGGCGGGGGTCGGGCACGCATAAGCAATCCGATCTCCCGACGGCACCCGCGGCCAATGTGGCACCGCGGGATCTCCACACTTATAGTGGCCCATTTCCCAATTATAGGGACGCCCGCAGTGTAGAAGCGTGCCATGTGCCCCACTCCCCGTGTGCTATCACGCCTAATATTAAAAATTTAATATAATTTAGACTTTTAGTTAAAACAGGACAATGTCTGTCCGCTAGAAATATATATTAATAACTCACCAATAATAGGAATGTGGTTCTTGGCATAAGATGGGTCGAGAAGCGAGTAGAATCTGCCGGTCCACGGCGAGATTTTACCTAGAACATAAAATTATATTATAAATAAGCCATCTTTCAAACCCGAATCTCAGCGTAGTAAGTAACAGTAACATTTTAAAAAGAGAACTCCCGTATATACCTTTAAAGCACGCCCAGAAACAGAAAAACTATCTGCGATTTATCATCAGCCTGTCTAAAGTCCACTGATGAACATGGGGCTCCCTTAAAGAGGGTATTGTCATGGTCACCACGTTTGGCAGACGGGTTTGTGACTGCAGTATTATGAACTGGATATCGTCGGAGATAATACAATACTGCGTAAGTGACAATAGCTAATAAGGTTGAAAATCAAACGTAGAAAATAGTTTGTGTCCTTTACAGCATATTTCTTGACAAATGAAATTACACCTTATGGGCAACTGTTACTTTCGCGGTATTGCTGTTTCACCGAATATACATAGATAAACGCTGCTGCTCGTTAGCTAGTATACGATTATCATAGATGATGTTATAATAAACAGGACCTACGACTTAACCTTCTTTCCGAGGCACGGAGGGTAGTTCCTCAACCAACCAAACCCGGACTTTTTGTCCACAGCGGGAATCGGACCCACGACCTCCGAGATTTAAGGCAGGACTTGCACCGCTACGCTACATGAGTTATCTGCTAATTTTATATTTTGCTTAATTTAAATAATAGGTAATATGTCTTATTTACCGGTGATAGTGAGGGCGACTACAGCAGTGCCCAGTGTTGCCAGCAGCGTGGTGAGGAGGGCTTTGAACAGCAGCTCGAAGTTAGCGGGGGACAGGCGCTCGCGCAGGTATTGTGTGAACGCGTACAGTTGGCACAGACCGAACGTGCCTAACGCCTGTAGATAGATATAAACATTGTAATAATAGTGGTTTGTATACTTGATTATTTTTAACTGACCATTTTCAGGGTTCCGTATCCAAAGAGCAAAAATGGGACCAGTGCCGTAATTTTTTTTTATAGATAGCTATGTTGGACCTTTCGCTTATTATATCACCCACTGTGTGTGTCTCACTCACTAAAACTCGCAAGTTCCCTAGTACAAACGCGTTGCCCACCCTGATGCTTAAGATTAAATTTGTATGAGCAATTATAAGCAAACCGAAAAAATAATAGTCCTACCTGGTCTAGCCATTTCTGCGCCCCCCAGAGTGTACGCCCTGTGCCTAGGCACCGGTGGCACCGCCCTATTCACAGCCTTCATGCGCGAGTACGACTCGCACTTGGCCGGTTTTTATAGAATGCTCGCATTTTAAAATAAATATGAATCACTACCAATGCAATGTACCTAATCTATTATTCTATCTGTATCATTTTTATATACATAAAATACATTTTTTTAACGAATTTATAAGCCATAGAAAAATACTAAAACCTTTATGCCCAGTGAAGTAGCAAAAGAATCGTAACTAATTACACATGTCATTATCAAAAAAACTATTATATTATTATAACCGAGTAGTAGGGTCTTTGTCTGACAACGGCGGATCGAAGGAGTGTCCAGGGGGTTTTAGTGGTGTAGGGTCCTCTCCTCGTGGTATGAGTTAGCAAACCACCGCTATGGAGAGGGTGAGTCCCACATATCCCACCGCCAGCGCGCGAAAATTTGCGGGCGGGAGGGCGGTGCAAAACTTGCATGACAGCATATAGACACATTTTTTTGCGGTATAAACACCAGATATTTTTGACTTTTTAATTTAACCAAGTATTTCCAACTCACCAACATATGCTCCGAGCTCTGTACCGGCTGGAATCCGACGAAGGATATCTGCATCGAGAGGATAGTGCCCACGCAGTACAGAGTTGAATACGCCACGTACACTCGCGCAGAGAAGCGGCCGAGCAACATTAGCGCTAGCACGTGTAGGGGTATCAGGTTGATGAGGAACACGTAGCCTCCCCATGACGAAACCTGTTGGAAGAATGTTTAATGAAATACTACATAATATAACGAAGATTTTCCTTATAGCGTGGAATAAGGCCACGAAAAGTATACTCGCGCAGAAAAGCGGCCGAGCAACATTAGCACTAGCTGGTGTAGGGGTATCAGGTTGATGAGGAACACGTAGCCTCTCAATGATGAAACATTTTGGTAGGGAGTTTGTTGAGATACTATAACAATAGTTTTTTTAATAGCATTGAAAACACCACACACACTTCACTTAGAATCTAAGCATTGATTTTGATACTAGAAAGAGGAAATAAAGAAAGTCGTGGGTCCGTTCATTACGGCGCGGCGGACAAGTAATATTTGTGTATAGGTTGAAACTACACTTCCGTTGGTGGGAACTACCCTCCATGCCTCGGAAAATGTTGTTAGTCCCAATTGTTATACCCATCCACATGACAAGTGTTCACTATGGCAAACCCCATAGAGGAGGCCCATATTCTGCAGTGGACATTATACAGGCAATATCTAATGTCTATGCAAATTTTTTATTTCTTTTCTTTTTTAAAAGACAACTCCCGCACTAGGGAAATAAATCCCTGTGTTGCGGGGGACTTTACAAACATTCATTTCACGGACACATAGAACATCCGGACTCAGAACAACTATTTGTGGTTCACACAAATAATTGTGCCGGGTGGGAATCGAACCCAGAACACCAGGTCTCAGAGGCAACTATCGTAACCACTGAGCCACTGGTGATAATATTATATATGAAATATTATAAAGAGTTTTTTTTTTATTGTTTTAATGCATTGAATATGCTCTTGTACTAATAGACCAATTTCTAAAATTCTTTCACCATTCAAATGCTACGTTGCCCTGGAATAACATATATTTTATAATGAGGTGAGGTGCACGGGAACGGAAGCGAAACCGGAAAATAACTAGTGTAAGATAAAACAATAATGTACGACAGCGCAAAAATCAAAAAGCACAATAAAATACTTATTGATGTGAAATCTGTCGTCTGATTGATATGTGATTGGTCATAAGATTTCCTATATAAGATAAGAAAATCTTTACATTCATTGTTTAATCCAATCAGTATTTAATATGTCACTATAATATAATCTACTTACAATATAAACAAGATAGCACGCATTTATCACATCGATAACAAATATTTTAAATAAAATCTATTTACTAACATGATTAAAGCGCAGGCCACACCGCCAGCGGGCGGGCGAGCGAGCTAGGCGGGCTAACATCGTTTCTCCTCTTTTACATACTTCGGTTCACACCGCGAGCTATCGACTAACCTACGTCAGCGATGCGAGCGAAGCTAACGAAATATCCAACGATTCCAGCGAAGCTACTCGTTCACCTCGTTAGGTTAGGTTAGGAACCCCATAGTTTAACTCGCCAATAGCATAGTTTGTATAGTTTCCTTCTCTCACTTCGCACGCCCGCCTAGCACGCTCGCACGCCCGCTGGCAGTGTGGCCTGCGTTTAACTTTGAACATAGACAAAGGATTCGTTTGTTGATTTTTTCTTATGATTCTCTGTGATACTATTATGATACATTTTACAATAGTTGATACATACGGCATTGGAACATCCTAATCTTATGTTTCAATATTAATATCAATGCAAGGCAAGTTACTACGATTTAGCATTTAAAAATACATTGAACAAGTCGCACCGTCATTTCGAAACCGTTACTAAACGAAATTTTCACGAAATTGTTATAATGCAATAATATTGTAAATAGTAAATTAAATAAAAATCATTTTTATTTACGTCAACCAATTACAGGCACTTGTAAATCGTCAAACATTATTTTACAAAATAATCATTATTTAACAAACATTAAAAAACCTGGTGTATATAAATAATTTAAGCGGTCGTAGCCCAATGGCTTAGGGCGTCGGACTTGTGATCTTGTGGTCGCCGGTTCGATCCCAACCCATTGCAGTACCGACGTTAACGCAGTCGTAACTCAAGCATTGTAGCTTAGCACGAGGGGTTAACAAGAATACTAGTAGACGACAAAACTCGGCTAGTAGTCTTTAAAAAGAAAGTCTGTTTATATACAAAATCGAATTACCATGTAGAAGTAAGCGAGCGCAGTCATAGTTGCCCACATGATGGTGCCAGTGTTGACGGCCTTGATCCAGAAGTAGTAAGTCAGCAGCATGCAGAAGATGGCGATACCCTCGTTGTCGTAGCTGCCGGCGACTGATCGACTGATGTAGCCGGGTACTATAGCTATCATAGCGGCTGCTACTAAGCCTGCACCCTCATCCTGACGAGGAAAGTATTTTAATAATTCCTTTTATTCCGAATTCACTAGAATTTTTGACAAAAACTGTTCTACATTATATTATGACTTTCAATTCGGCGTGCCTCTTGGCATAGGCCTCCAGCTCTTTCCTCTCAGTTCTATCATCTGCTACTCTAGTCCAGGGGAAAGTATGTTTCAATTGTAGAATAATTCTGTGTATGAGGAATATTGATACTATTATATTTATACCTATTATGTAAAGAGATTATTTATATGAAATCCATCACTAAAATTACTTATGATAAATTAGTAAAAAGATCTAAAAACTAAAAAAAAAAAAAAAAAAACAAAATAAAAGAGTTATATTTGAGCCATACAGTATACCTAATTATCCATATAAACACATTAATATCAACTCAAGATCTACAGACCGTTTAAAAAAATTCTTTCATCAGAATCCTTAGCTTTTAGTGTCCGTGTTCTTTGGACAAAACTTTGGGAAGGCTAGTTTAATAAAAATTGAGTTATCTTATTTTTAAAGGGAAGTCCAAAGCTTACCTTAAGCTCTTTAGTCAACAAGTAAGTGACAATTGTGGTGAGCGAGGAGAAGAATGGCGCAAGAAACACACAGACATTCCTGATGTCAATGGTAATGTTCAGGAACTGCATGATATTGTACAGGGTAGCTGAAGTTACCATCAGCCCAGGGTAGATGGTACCTACAAACAAGATTGATAAGTGTCAGCATGAGAGGTGTAATATTAAAATATATGGTATTAGGCATGTTATTATGTTATTTTACAGTATCTGACTAGATTACAAAATTACCGATCCGATTCCAGGTCAAATTTGTTATAAATCGGTACATGAGGTCAAAAAAATCGGGATTTAAGGTTGCAGATCAGGACAGTAAACAAAAAACAAGGGGGGTTTTTAATCCTGGGTTTAATTTATTGCATTTTAAACTACTAGTGCAAGTATACTTAGTATTATATTAATTAACTAAATTAAATATGTATTTCACCTTTTCTCATTTTTTGATTAATTGGAACATTTAGCGTCCCAATCAGTTACAAATTGGGATGCGTCTAGAGACCCCTGAAAATCGGACACCTGGCAATACTAGTTGTCAGAGCTAGACCAAAGAAAAATATGTATATGTGTAGTTAGCCACAGGGCGTTTGCTACTGCATCAAACATTAAGGTGAGCAGCATATTTTTTTCATTTTATCATATATAGCTGCTTTGCAAAAATAACAACTCAATTCAAAAACAAGTAACTTTGAGAAAATGGTTGTTAATATTTCAGACATTAAGGTAAATTGTGTCACATTTACTACTTTTGACTTTATCTGTTTTGGCCCATGAAGCATACTGAAGATATAATTATGGCCCTAAGGCATCAAAGTTTGGAGACCCCTGTTGCAAAGAAACAATTTATAGGTGATCAGACAATGTTATTGACATTTCATCTCAAGCTTCATGTTTATTTTTCTGAAAAATAAACCACCTGGGTATACAGCTGTTAACAATTTCTTAACTAATTAAAATAGTCTCATTGTGTAGGAGTATACGTTTACAATTAAATTGTTTGCACAAGTGAAAACTATTTGCTATTTATATTGAGTTAGGTAAGGGGTTGTATTGTTCTACTTTTTATATATATTTTTTAATAATTTAGACATCATTATTATATATTTTTTTATTGTCAACTTCTATCCATTTATTTAATGTAGCTTGATATAGTACTTAAATTATAGAAAAGTAGTAAAGGCTAAGACAGTCATATTAAGATTACACATCAAATATAAATTTGTTGATCACAAAGAAGTATGAATGACTATTCTAATACACTTTAGTATTGGGTTATTTATTTAAGTCAGTATATTATCTAATAAAAACATACATCTACTTTATAGTAGTTTCAATAATAGAAATGTTTTCTATTCTTGAAATCCTGAAATAATAATTTGAGCACTTTTTCTACATACTATACCTATTTTATGTAAATTTATACGCATGCATGATCATGATAAATTATTAATTAAAAATTACATGAATACATACAACTTGGTTATCAAAGTTCTTTGCATGTTGTTTATAATATTTTATCACCATATAATCAATTAAAAGTATACATAGTATTCAAGTTGTCAGTTTAATGAAACATGCTAAGTTAGTGACAAGTATTTTTTTTATTTATGGCGAAAAAATATGAATATTGTTTTGCTTACCACCAATGATACGGCCTAGGGGGTACCATGCTCTGTCATCAAACCAGTTGTGGAAGTTATAAAAACCTTCCTCAGTGAGGTATCTAGTGGTTCTGTAGTTAAAGTAAGGATCAAACTCATGAATCACACTTTCGAATCGTAACACTGAGAACAGACGAGTCCCAAAAGCTGCAAAAGATAAAAACAAAAATTATTTATTTATGATTAAATTATTTAAGAAAATAACTTCAGGATATTCAAAGAATTTTATAGGTATTTTAATTCCTAAGAGGTTGGAATATATCTTATATGGAAAACAAGCCTACAACACGAACGTTTTAATAAAGCCGATAAGGTTCAACGCCATTGCATATCGCCTCTAGAACCACGTAAGTGTTCCGCTTTTATCGATTAAACATGTGTAGAAGTAATATGTTAGGCTTTACTATTACATAAAGGATATTTTAAGTATTAGTTAGCCTAAAATATACTCACATAATATCGCTGCCATTGATAAAACAGCTAATTTTATAAAAGTTAGTTGTTTATCTGACGAGAGCTGCGGCAGCCTCATCTTGGCTTGCGCCTCGGCCGTCATCTTGGCTTTAATTGTTTATTGCTAATACCTGTAGAATTTCATATAATTGCACCAGCTCCTGAGCAAAAACTACAAATAATTTAATTTCGCCGGCAACCTATTGCCTTTCGTATTTCGGCGACGCGATTTGACAGTTCATGATCGGCGTGGCATAAATTGTTGCCATGTCCAATATAACTTATTTTGAAGATACGGTTCACAAATATTTATCAAATATAAAACTACTACCAATAACTCCTAAATTAAAATAAATCTAAATTTGATGAAAATAAAATATAATATCAAAGCTGCGCCACCATTTTCACCTTACATTTAAATTTGTTGAGCTTAATGTAATTTATTTCATGCGCAATATTGCGTAATGCGTACTATGGAACATCACTGTTGACGTTTCATGACTGGAAGTGACAGCGATGTGGCATAACAACAAAAGCTATTTGCGGTCAATAAAAATACGTTTATGAACGAAAGCACTTACCTATGTCTGGTCACAATTATCTGATATTGAAATTTATGTATAAGTGCAACATTTCAAATTTTAAATACACATTATGTATTAAAAAAAAATGTTTCACTCATACATATATTCTGACAGTAATATAAAATAAATTGATAACTCTTACAAAATGACAGAAAATCTAAAGCCCGATATTAATTTACCATGGACTGTTCAGAAGTTCTCTCCACACTTCTGCAAGTTAATCATACTTTGAAGTGATTTCAAACATTATTTATGTTTTATCTCTTTCTCGTAACACGTTAATGTATAACATTGTCTCACTTAGATACTACATTATTGGCTTATTTGGATGTCATATTATTATGACATTCTCTGTTCACTGCCCTAAAAGTTCCTATTGCAATCTTTCATTTCTTGTTGCGAAAAGTTCTGTTATATCTCCCGGCAATCCTGCTATATTCATTTCGAAAACACTATGTGTTGAAAATAATCTCAGTTGTGGGTATAAGTGAAATTATTCGCAGAAGTTCTATCATAAAGCTCGTGAGAGTGGAAATATATCTGGTTATTGCTCAGATTTGTTCACACAGCATCATTTATTACGTTCGGGGTCGCATATGAGTAATACATTTGGCGGAAGTAAGCGAGGTTTAGGTATGATCTTTTAGTTTAAAAAATAGTTGTGTGGAAAATATTTGCCGCGCTAGTTTTATGTGATGTCTGACGGAGATCCATCGCTAGAAGAGGATGTGCCATTACCTCTGCTCGAGAAAGTAGAAGAGAATGTTTTTACACCTAAGATAACTACTCCTATTTACACCGGGGGTGTGAAATTGCACCACAAAAGATCTGACGCGGGAGAGACTGAATCCTTCTTGTCTGATGCCCAGAGAAATGAGCTCGCCTTCCAGCAACTGTTTCAGGATGGAGGATCGCCATTCCACGAGGTATGTTTATTTTTCTAACAAGACAGCTGTTTTTGACATTTTGCTATTAAAAAAAACTACACCTTTCCATGGTTTCAGAAATAATTATTAAGTGCTCTCTCTGGTTTTTCTTTATTGGTACTTAATCTTGGTAGTTTTAATAAGATGGTTTAATTGGATAACCTTTTCTTTTATTTACTTTATGAAGCTTAAATATGAATGAGCATGCCCTACTAATGGAATAGGTACCTACATCAATAAAATATGATTATACATATAAAATTATTAAATTAAATAAAATATAAAAATCTTTCCAATTTCCAACAGCAACCATTTTTTTAATTGCTTCTTATATGCTACGCTATATTCTTTCTCTCTAAAGGGACATTCATTTCTACAAATTATATAAAGATATTTAAATTATAAAAATAGTATCTATTTGATGGTTCTTGAAAATAATTTGTTAATACTTCTTTAAGTTTGAACATGGTTTCAGTTTCTGAATATAGAGTGCACATTAGCACAGTGCTAATTAGGAATGTAAGCTTTATCATAAAATGGCACTTACAACCAAATGCTTCTGAAGATAAACATCCTTATGCTTCCGAGCTCTAGATATAGTAGGCACTAAAACACAATATTTGTTATAAAAACATAGCACTATTTGCCAATAATTGAGGTATTGCAATGAAATGCAGAACATAAATGATGAAATAAAAAAAAAACAAGTTCTGTTATGACACCTCTAAAACAAAATATTAATTTATTCACTTCTAGGTATGAATTTACCTAATAGTGACATTACAAGCCATTTATTGTTGCTCTGTATTTTTGTTATTTTTTTTTTGATTTGATGAATAAAAAAATTTTGTCTAATATTTTTTAGTCTTCATACCTATTAAAAAAATAAATAAAATAAAAATCATTTTTATTTACGTAAACCTATTACAGGCACTTGCAAATAGTCAAAACAATAATTTAGTATTAAGTATTATTTAGATAATATCATATTTTATAATATTATTATTATTCATTATCATATTTTATAAATTTTCAAATTAAACAAGTATTTAAGTTATTATTTTAATAATATTTTAGTCTTAACGTCTTAGTTTATTATTTAACTATATTGTGTCAAATAGCTTGTTCTGTCTATAGTAGGTTAGAACAATTGTCATTATTTAGGTGGACCATGAGTATATAACGACGGACGCGCTTTAATGCTACCACCGGATCCAATACGCCCCAACTGAGAAGATCCGGCGAAACTCAGTGGGTTATTCTACTGCCGGTTTTAACACGACCCACATGAGATGGTCCGGCGAAACATACTCAAATGGGCAGAACGTAGGTTTTGGTCCAGCATTTTTTGCCCAAACGGTTGTATTGAACTAGACAGATTTACCAATCTTAATTTAACATGTCTTTCATCTATTTCCTCAGTACAATAACTTGTTGAGTGCACCTCCTGCTGAGATTTGTATAGCCACAGGGGACCAGACACATAATAGCAACTTTATAGAAACATTATTTTAATATATTAGGGCGCACTGTTACGGCAACTGTGACATAACAAAACTAACTCATATAAACATACTAGTTAGCGCCCTGCGGTTTTACCCGCGTTACTCTGCTCCAGTGGGTCGGACCGTGATGTTTTCTAACCTATTTGTTAATCCAGCATATAACCTATCCCAGTGCAAATTTTTTGCCAATTCTGTTCAGTAGTTTGGGCATGAAGGAGTAACAAACATCCATCCATACTTACAAACTGTTGTGTTTATAATATTAGTAGGATGTTTGCAATCTCACTCCTGCAAAGACAAGCAAAATTGATATGTTTGTAATGTGCTACTTCATCACTGTTGCTGTACCAGTGGGGCTACAGCCTTAGATTAATGGTGGCAGAGAAGGAACTGCAGTTCCTTGCCGTAAATTAGAAATTTATTAATTATAAATTATGTAATTCCACTAACATTTATTGAGTAATGCACAAATTACATACAATTGCTTTGATTCAATTTCAATAAACATTTTTTTTACATGAAAATTTCAACAAAAAGTTTACTCAAATAAGCTATGATTGTGTTGATCGCATGAATTCATAGATAAGTATTAACCATTTAGTTTGTTACAAGTAGAGCTGTGTGGTGTAATCTGGCTTACAATAGACCACCCAGTATTGGAATAGGTGCTATAAGAGGCTACTAAAATACATACAGTTTATCGATGGGCAACAGCATCTATGAGATTAATGATCTCACTCACTCATCTTACTGTGATTACCAATCCACCAAGCATGGTGATTATAGCAATATCTTGGCTTTAAAAGGTCTGTTAAGAGGAGGCCCATATTCAGCAGTGGACTTAATAGGCTCCCCCGCTTCGCCCTTCCGACCCTTAGTTTGCTAAGAACCTTCCGATGCCCTCGTAGACCCAAAGTCCGAGAGGCCCGCAAAGAGTAAAGTAGAGCGACAGTTGCACAAAACTCCCCTAAAAAAAAACTAAAAGCCACAATCCCTCAATCTCCCTGTCAGCGACCGTTGCGCGCTTTATCTAGGCTGGAGCTCTGCTCGCCTATATGCCCAGTAAAGTAGCAAAAGCCTCGGAGCTAACTTCATGTCTGTAGGAAAAAAAAAGAACTAAACAGGCTGTTGAATGTTACAAGTTACATAGTCTCTCAAAATAGCTATTAGTATTTACTACATAACAGAATGAATCATTATTAAGTGTCACTTAACTAATGATTCCTTTTCCTGCAGGAAATACATTAATATACCTAAACTGTTGTTATCTTAATTAACCTAAGCTTTGTGTTAAAAATACATTTAATTTAATTAATTTGTTTATATTGAAATTAGTAGATGCAGGCAGGCCCCTTTTCCCCACTTGGCACTACTCCAATCGATAACCGATAGCCACTCTAAGGACTAATCGTAGATGTTTAGTGTGGATTACGTTATGTTATCTTCTCATCATATATAATACATAATAATTTGGAAGTAAAATCAAAATGTTTGGAAATAAGGTTTTTGTTAAGTGTTTATTAGGTATGTTATATATTATTTATTAGTTTATTATATATTATACCATTACTAGCGACCCGCCCCGGCGTCGCACGTGTGTAATACTGATGTATTTTACATATAAACCGTCCTCTCAAATCACCTCAAAAAAAAACCGCATCAAAATCCCTTGCGTAGGTCTAAATATCTAAGCATGCATCGGTACCACGGATCGGCACAGACAGACGACCGCGACTTGTTTTATACTATGTAGTGATTATTTATTGATGGACGAGCAGCAGAGTTTGCTGATGTGTCCATATCACAGCACTGTAGTAGAATCTTGTTGTTTGAGACATTATTGTCCAATGATTGAAATTCTTTTTATTTTTTTTTGATCAGAGGTTTGTTTCGAACCATTTATGCAAACGATATTTAAAACTATTAACAGATTTAGCAGACACTACACTTTTAGGTTGCTTGTTCTACATTATCAAGAACACGATTGTAGGTAGGTACTATACCTGCGTTGCACATAATTGGTATTGTAATTAGCCATGGGCCCCCGGATTGCACTATTACGCCACTATTTTTTAGTTCAGTTAGCACTCTATTAGTACCTCACAACAATATGGTTGATTGACCGACTGAGCTGAACGACCTTGAGACTCAACGCAACTTGAACTAAAGTAAACTGGGCACATCTGGTCCCGATTAAGCTTGAGAGGATAATAGTGTGGGAAGACTGAACTGGCGTTTGTTAGGCAAGTGTTATGAGAGCTTATAGGATAGATAAATCAGTTGACAGTTACAGCAATTGCGATGGCCGATTGAATCGTTCTGGTTCAGCAGAGACTATGTGTTCAGACTCTAGATCATTATTTCTGATTTCCGATCGCTGTAAAGGCTTTTCTTCTCCTTACTGCTTCGGCGCACCATCTCTTCTTCCCCTCATCTCAATCGGCACTCATCTCAAAACTCACTCCTTTGACACACATCCTTTTTTAGGCAATCCTAACACCTTCCTGGTCTTCCGCTACCTCTTCATACATCCATATACATGCTCATCACTTTTTTCGTAATAAAGGTCATATTACAGGGAAACACCATTAGGGGTAGATACCGTCCCTGTTGGTACCCCATGTTTTACCCTCAAACCTGAGTTCGCTTAAGACAGCAGTTATAAATACCAAACAAAATCATTATCCCTATATAGTCATATGGAAGTAGATACTTTATTTACCTTTAGGAAAACCGCAGCAGTCCTTGACCGTCACCCCATTACTCAGCAACGTCGTGAGACATACACAAGCTTTTACGTACATTTAAATACAAATAAAGTACACATGTGTATATGTCGTTGTTTTTCGTGGTGCTAATCGTTTAGCAGTTCATAAAGATAAGTGATGTGTAAATAAGGCATGAGGCCAACATGGAGGTTTCTTTTAAACCTTATTTTCTGATGGACATATCTAGGTAACTACGAGGCTTTTGATACTTCATCGGGCCAAATACGCAGGCCTCAAGCCTTATTGGACCTAGTAGGAAGGCTTATGACATATATTTAAAATCTCGAAAAAGGGATATATACGGGATCCTTGACCGTCTAGTGTACTTACCAATTAGGGTCAATAACGTAACGTCATACTTTTTGAAGGGCCGATAATCGGGCAGATTTTACTCCTGGCAAGTGCAAACGGCCGTCTGTCGGTGAGCAGTGTGCGTTAACGCATACACGGCTGTTCTATTAACACCGAAAATCGGATCGGTCAGGATGCACCGATTTGATTTCTAACCGACTTTTAGTGGGACGTGTGCGTTATACTATTGCAATCAGTACGTTCTATTTTCTCCTACAAAAAGTCGTTCACAGATTGTCTGACGTGGGCACCCTCAAGATTACTTAAACTTATGTATTGTAAAGCTGACCTCACATTATGCGTCAGTGTTCCCCGAGCGTTTGTCGCATGCGGACGATAGCGAGGGTAGCAGGTGACGGGATCGGGATCCCCCGTCGGTCGTTCACACGCTCCAAGAACACGCATGCCCAAAGTGGTGTAAACCTAATTCAACAAGTCCGAATTCACATCGCTAAGACCGAATGCATAGTACAATTAGTAGTATATTTATATTACCATGTGTGAAACCAAGCACAATAGACGAATTTACTTAATGCATTGTTATTATGATGTTTCGTTAAAACTTTAAAAAGTTACGTATGACGTTGCTAATTAATTCTATCGCACACTTTCAATGTGTGCAGTAATCCTACACGGTAATATTTGCGTGTCGTTCACCAGCATTGCTCACGTTCAACTTCAATTTGTTCAGTTTTCCAAACAACTCTCGATACGAAACATACGTTTATTCTACATTAAATACAGCCCGCCTAATGTTCGTCATTATGAAGTGCTGAGTTAAACTACTATGTAAATTAGTTATGTGAATATTTATATATAGTGTTTAAGAGCAGATCTGGCGTATCTACTGATTTAATTCTTAATCAAACATAAATGAATCAGTGTAGAGAGTGAACCGACAAGGTCAGTCAATTCCCTGTGCCTTCAGTTTTACTGTAATTTTATTGGTGTCAAAGTGGCTGTTAGGAGCGCGATTGTTAAAAATTAAAAGAGCTAATAAGACGTGTAAAATATTCAAAGTATGCCAGTGTTATCAATGAATCATTCTAATTATTTTATGAATCTTCAAACCCATTGTGAAGTTGTTATCATAAATGTGCATTTCATTCAAAAATGTGTCTTAATTTGGGTTCTCAGATAGTGTTTTTGCTTGAGGATTGGTTAGTCTTTTGATCGAGTTGTGTTGGATGACTGATTGTTGTAATGTTTCGGCCAGACAGAGAAGGAGACTGAGGAGAGGATCGGGGAGCTGCAAGCCATGTCCGTGCTCAGCACGTACCAGGACAATCTATCCCAGGACATGAATACCGATCGGTGAGTCCATGATCACTTGCACATGACGCGCTCACATGTTTTTGTTGGTCTATGTAGCACTTATGTTTTTGTAACAAAACTTTAAACTGATCATTTTAATTCGCTTTTGTGTTACGTTGATATCTTAATCTGTTTTGTTTACTAAGATAGCGATCTACTTTATTTACATCTGTGTCCATGTTATGTAATTAGTACTGATTAAATATTTTCTGGGTGAGGCAGATGTAAGTCAATGCAGCACTTTAATGTTTACTGTTTCAAGACATGATTTGTTGACAAAAGTTAGTAGTTTTTTTGTAACATTTTTGTTTAACACTTTTCGGATATCTCTCATTTAGTTGATTAGGAGAGCATCATTAGGTACACTGATAAAGATTGGTTTACTCGCGGGTGTGGCGATAGCGATATAGTTGCTAATGTCATTAGTGATGATGAATAATAAAATTCTTCAAAGTTTTATACCAGCAGGATTTTATTTAATAGAAACGTAATTTATATTGACTCATTGAAACGCCTAGCAAAATCCTTATTATAGTTAAAACACACTATCTGTGTAATTTAAGCCTAAATATTTAGTCTTAGTTGGTTTTTTAACGATTACTAGCAGAGTTTTGCAGTCTACTAGTATTCTTGTTAACCCCTCGTGCTAAGCTCAAAATGCTTGGGTTACGATTGGGTTCACGTCGGTAGAGCAATGGGTGGGGTTTGAACCGGCGACCTCAAGATCACAAGTCCGACGCCCCAGCAATTGCTTATTACGGCTGCTTAATTAGTTTTATTCCAAACATAAAATTAAATAGTTAATGAGCTCCTATGGGAATACGGCATATTTTGACGTAGCGCGTTGTTATTTCATTTTTTATTAGTTAGCATTTTTATTTTGTTTTTAATTTACTTTAGTGCCTATTAATTAAAACAGTGACCGAGTAACAAAACTATTAATACCTCCAATGCTTACTCTTTATCTAAGTCAATTAACAAATTGATGTTAATTCCTGCAAATTGTTTTTCTATTTCGTATAGGTTATTTCCCCCCATCATTGCCCCACTTACTACAATTAACATTTCATAAACTAGGCATGAAAATAATTTATAATTAATTAAAAATAATTTGCGTAAGTTAATTTTAGAAATAAATTAATGGTAAAGGTATAAAAATGATTTACAGTTATTAGTAAAATGATCAGTGATTATACTATATAATAAGGAATGTCGTAGAAATTGTAGACGAAAACTGCTTAGCGAATTTTCATACAGTTTTCACAAATGGATAGGGGGATTCTTGAAGAATGTTATGTATATATTAATACACATATTCTCATATTATATGAAATATACAAAACATATTATGTTGCTTAATCTTTTGTTGTTATGTGTTTGTCTGTTTTTGTGTTATGGATATATGATTCGATTTTGTTAATGTAACCAAAACATCAATGTGAATGTTGATACGTTGAGTTGATATCTTATTCTGTATTTTTATTCCATAAAGTGTGTGTTTCTAACAAAATACCTACATTATTACGTCTGATTATTTCTAATGACGGTGGTGGTTTATGTATAATTAAGTAATTTTTTATTATTAATTATTGTGCACGTGACTTCGTCCGTGTGGAATCCTATCGGTCTAAACGTGATGATAAACTTTCTCGATACATGGAATATCCACAAATCTATTTTAATCGAACAAGTAGTAGTTTCTGCGATAGCGCGTTCAAGCTAGCAAACAAACTTTCCTCTGTTCAGCTTTATAAAATTAGTATCATCATCATCAGCCCGTATAACGTCCACTGCTGAACATCGGCCTCCTCCCGGGGGAGGATATTTGCCATAGTCACCACGCTTGGCAGGCGGATTGGTGACCGCAGTATTATGTTGTACCACACAAAGAGACGCTGCTGCCCGTTCCTTGATATAAGATTATTATAGATGATGTTAAAACAATCGGGACCAACGGCTTAACGTGCTTTCCGAGACACGGAGGGTAGTCCCTCAACCAACCAGACCCGGAAAGAAATCTTAGAATTTACACAAAGATTTCCTGTCCGGCGTGGGAATCGAACCCACGACCTCCGAGATTTAAAGCGAGCCAAATACCGCTACGCTACGGAGGTGATCATTGGTAAGATTTCATAATTATGCATATCATTCCACTAGATGAACTAATATCTTCCGCGAAAAGACTACTTGATTCTATCCTTAAAACAGCTTATTTTGCCTCACAGTATTGAAACCGTGTACCGAGGCAACAAGCTAATTCCTTCTTTGGCAAACTATTGAATTCAAATTGATGACATCACTTGATGGCTTTGTGATGAAAGGTGAAGCGTTAGACAATTGAGCAATTGTCATGTTTACCTAGTGTAACAGATACTTGTGCTCATTATAGTAATGGCACTTGTTATAATGTAAATTACACTTAATTATTAGCAGAGTTTTGTAGTCTACTAGTATCCTTTGTAACCCCTCGTGCTAAGCTAAAATGCTTGTGTTACGAGAGGGTTGACATCCGTAATGCAATGGGTGGGTATGGTGAGCATTTTGTTCACCATACTTGCAACCATGGTGAACAAAGTGATCCATCGAATGAAACTCAGTGGTTATGGAAGTTGGCTTTGAAACCTGATGTTGTGGGATCGATTCCCAAGCGGGACAATATTTGTCTAAACAAGGAATAGATGTTCTAAGTATCGGGGTTCTTTCTGTTCGTGAATGATGTGTTTGTAAAGTCTTCCACAACACAGACACGAACATCTCTAGTGCGGCAGTAGTAATTAAAAAAAATATATCTTCTTATCTACTTAAAAAAAGTTACGTTTTGTCGTATCAATAATATATTCGTGTCTAACCCACTGTCTAAAACACACATTCAAATAATAACCAAGCTAATTGATTAATTAAACTACATACATGGTTTAGCTTATTAATTTCGCTGGCATAAAACTGGTCCCTAGTGTACAATAATTTCAGGGACAACGGTAGCGAAGCGTCAACGCGCCCGGCTGAAGAGTTGGGGTGTGGCGACGCTGGGCCAATAGGGCCAAGCAATGGCAAACCTCCTGCCAACCAATGCTCGTGAGTACAAAAACAATGTTTGAACAAATACGTGCACAACATGCATTCATATACAAACATTGGTCATATTAAATAGGTTTCTTCCGTCCCCGATCTCCCTAATTCCGATTTCAATTTTTCGCTCTTCATTCAAAATACAATTTTAGAATGCATGACTTATTGATGCATTTCCGTTGAAATTTGAAATTGGAATTTCACTAACTGTGATCTTCAATTGTTTCTGCATCTCCATTTTCCGTTTGTCTTGTCTTGTTTGTGTGGGGGACGCATGGGTTTAATTAATAAAATTAATTTATTGACGGCATGGACTAAACCTTCTTACGATGTTTCTTTATTGAGTTCCTCATAATGTTTTTATGAGTTTTCGAGCGATATTTTGATTCCAGCCAGTATTCATTTTCATTGTTTTATTAACGATGAAATAAAAATACATATTCATTCATCACATGTGTCTTATATGATTGATTTTCGGTATTCAGTGGAAGAGAATATTAAACTTACAAGGGTTATGATTTCTTAATATTTATAGTATAACGCCTATTCATTATAATGAATATATTCTTCAAAATGTCCAAAGAAATAGAGCTAGTGCAAAACAAATAAGGAATACCTATGATTTGAAATGTTAAGTTATCTGTTATATATTTTTCTCAAAATCATCATTAGCCCGTATAACGTCCATTGCTGAACATGGGCCTCCTCCCGAGGAAGGGTATTTGCCATAGTCACCACGCTTGGCAGGCGGGTTGTATTACCACAGTACTACATGTATGTTGTAAACCACAAGGAAACGCTGCTGCTCGATCTTTGGTATACGATTGTCATAGAGGATGTTATAACAATCGGGACCAACTGCTTAACGTGCTTTCCGAGTCACGGAGGGTAGTTCGTCAACCAATCAGACCCCGGAAAGAAATCAGAGTTTTTTTTGACCCGCGTGTGGATTGACCCCACGACCTCTAAGACTTAAAGCGAGATTTAAAACATTTAATGTTTTTAGGATAATTATGGGGGGATTGTTAAACAACCCTTCCCTAACGTTCCGAGATGGTGTTCGTTCAGTGGACTTCGTTCTGGTGTGGGAGTTTAATAAGCAGGACGCGGCGACAGAACTGGCGTATGAGCACCGCAGGATCTTCGAGAGGAATCTCGAGGCAGGTGGACTGCAGCTGGAGAGGGAAGCGCCGGAGGACTGCTTTGGGTTGAATTTTGTTAAGGTGAGAAGATTTTTTTTCGGAAAGATTACTAGCAGTTTTTTAATCTACTAGTATTCTTGTTAACCCCTCGTGCTTAACTAAAATGCTTGAGTTTCGAGTGGGTTCACGTGGGTAGTGCAATGGGTGGGCATCGAACCGGCGACCACAAGATCACAAGTCCGATGCCCCTAGCCATTGGGCTACAGCTGCTTTAATTCAAGAGCTCAAAAGCATAAGAACGAAGAAGCATTTGGTCGTGTGTGCCAGTTTACGATGAAGGCACAAAGGACGAATGTTTCTGACGTGTAATGGCACATACGACCTTATGCTTCTGAGCTCTAGAATTGCATTCAACCTTTAAATATCATATTTTATGGATTTTCCGTAGCTGTATTTTTTAAATTTCGAATCGTTACATTTAGGTCCGTTATTCTGTCTACGGCTTATTTTTTTCGGACGGACTTCACCGGGCATAATGGCGAGTAGAGCTCCAGTCTTAATAATACGGCTTTTCTCAGAAGACTTAGTACCTATTAGAAGTTTGTAGTAGTATGACATGAGTACGATATTAATCATGCAAATAAAGTGAAATGTTGGACAATTGTTGGGTAGAACCAGAGACTATAATACTATATAGTCTCTGGTAGAAGGCAGTGGTTTAGTCTTGGTAAACACAAAAAAAAAAGAAACTCTACATACTGTTACGTAGAGTTTATTTTTTCTTTTCTTGAAAATAAGGAAAAATTAAATTTAACCACTTGATTGTTGGATGGACTTCTGGTTAAATTTAATGTTAAAAATTCTAAACATATTTTTATCAATTTAGTTAGGAATTGATGATCTGAGCTTTAAAAGGTCCGTCAACTTTAAAACAGTATACATTAACTAACTAATTTCTATGTTTGTACCAATTCCAGATCCATGCTCCACTAGACGTATTAAGAGACCACAGCGAAATTCTTAAGTTACGGATGCCGATGAAGGTAAGGCATTTATCTAATACCCTTACTTACAAAATATTTAAGCATTCAACACATTTACCTCACATTTTATCTCTTTTGCTCTTATGTCTCTTGCCATATGTAGAATAAGGTAAGAAGACAATTAATGAAAAGGACAGATATATTAATAATAATTTATATCAATATCAAGTAACCAGTTGTATCAACCGGTAGATGCCTATATAATGCTGGTCACTAGCCTTTATTGATGCTTAGAAATTTGGCTATTTTTTTTTTATTGCTTGTGTTAAACAAAAAAAAAACACATGAAAAAGGAACAGATCATAGAGCAAATCGCGAAGCGCGCGAAACGAGAATTAAGAAAAAAACAAATGAAGAGAGAATCGTCCGTTCCAACCACGTGCGTGCGTCCAATACTTTTTGTAATTTTTTCATTAATTGGACATTTACTAGGTACCGGCAATAAACTTATTATAAACAGTCTCAATATGTTGGTTGAATCAATGCTTAAATACTTTTAAGTGAGGAGGTATAATGTAACTTATGTTTAAATATTTCCCTATTGGCCCTCAAGTTTGGCTTTGTATGGTCGTCCCAGGGCTTTTCGCTTAGGTGTTAGAGTGTTACGTATTACTATAATGTTGTTGTTAGATATTTGTTAGTTTAGATAGTCTAGAATGGATGAGAATGATCTAGAATGATTAGTTAACCAGTGTGTACGTAATTTTTTGATTTAACGGTATTGTTTTAATATGGTTTTTAAATAATTTTCTCAATTTAGATTTTTTATTAGTTGCAATAAAATTAAACAACAAAATATTAATATATAATATAATTTGTATTTTCATTTATTAGGAAGGCAGTTTATATACTGAACAGATAATATACATTAAAATTTATTAGTATCATCCATGATATAAGGTATATTTTTAAACTGTGTTTGTCTCATTTAGATTACCTGATGCATTTGTTTTGATCTAACAGTCATAAATCCATACAGTAACAGTTTGATCTATCATTTATAAATGGCCCATCAATCATATTTGGCCCTGCTGTCATAGTTCTTACTAGTAATATTTGTCTCATTATGTGACCGACTTGTAATACTTGTCCCGCCTGTCATATTTATCCCACTAGTCATACGTGACCGACTTGTAATATTTGACCCATCTGTCACATTTGTCAATTTGACCCACCTGTCATATTTGTCCCAACTGTAATATTTGTCACAAAAAAAAACAAACAAAATAACATGACTGTTGTCACGATTGGTAACAGCAACCTGTGTTCGTAGGATTGCAGTAAGATACGAAGGTCAGAACGGACGAATACCATTCTGAATGCAGCAATGTATATGTCCAAGGTATGCTACAGGTATGGAAGCATGGCTTGTCTAACTGCTTGGGCTATGTTACATTGGTGTAAATCGATGTCTCTTGATGTACGTCTGCTAGTCTATACTTAGTATGTTTAATTAATAAGATAATATTTTTACTCATATATGTTGTTCGGTGAGCGATATCGGTGTATTGTATAAATATACAATATTGGATATTTTTAATGCATTTTATATTATCTTATCAATGAATCTGGTTGTATGTAAATATATAAACTAAATGATAAATTTGTGATTATGTATTGTAAATTAAATATAAAATACGCCGGATATTATCGTGAATTCGTTTATAATCATTCAACCTGTGGAATGATGATATGGTGGGATTCTTAGACGATTATGAAAAATTATCTACCTAACATTATGCCCAGCCATTTTGATTTTTTATATGTATAAACTTTCTTTTTTGTTATTAATTCAATTTAGGGCGTAATTTCGTTTAATTAAAAACATTTACTAACTTCTAGTAATTGGTGCGTCCTTGGAAAATATTTGATTATAAAAAGCACAGAGAAGGCGATTGATCCCAGCACTGTATTGCCATATTATGTCTTTCAACAATTTTATTTGGAAAAATTGGTTTACTTGTACTTATATATTAGCTTATGGTGGTGGTGGCACCCTAACTTATAATTATTAATTTAATTAATAGTTCAACGAATAAGATCACAAACCTTTACTTTGGCTAGCAGATGAGATACAATTACGATTGACTTTTTTACGATTTGCTTTATTTCTGGTATTATAAAAATAACTAAAATAGCATTAAAATTATATGTAGGTATAATTTCGTACAAAATACATCACATTGTAAAAGTCAGAAAAGAGTCGATGAAGAGGCAGTAGGCTAATGACTAGGGCGACGGACTTCCGATCAAGTCATTGCGGTTGCTGGTTCAATCTCCACGTGTGACTGTCGTGAACCCACTCGTAACACAAGCATTTTGCTTAGCACGAGGGATTAAGAAGACAAAAACATTACTAGTCTCTCAAAAGAAAATTAACACATCTAATGTACAAAAGTGAACTAGTGTATTTTTTCATCGCACTTTTCTGTAAATGTATAAAATACTAGCTTCCCGCGCGCGGTTTCACCCGCGTAACTCCCGTTCCCGTGGGAAATTCATAATAAAATATAGCCTATGTTCTTTCTCAGGCTCTAGACTATATCTGTACCAAATTTCATTTAAATCGCTTCCGTAGTTAAGGCGTGATTGCGTAACAGACAGACAGACAGACAGAGTTACTTTCACATTTATAATATTAGGAAGGATGTTCTTTCTCAGGCTCTAGACTATATCTGTACCAAATTTCATTTAAATCGCTTCAGTAGTTAAGGCGTGATTGCGTAACAGACAGACAGACAGACAGACAGTTACTTTCACATTTATAATATTAGTAAGGATATTAGTAAGGATGTTCTTTCTCAGGCTCTAGACTATATCTGTACCAAATTTCATTTAAATCGCTTCAGTAGTTAAGGCGTGATTGCGTAACAGACAGACAGACAGAGTTACTTTCACATTTATAATATTAGTAAGGATTGGATGTGCCAACTTATAAAAATGTATAAATCTGCATTTATTGATTCTGCCGTTTGCAGAAAACCAGGAAATGTTTTGTGCAATATTATAATTTAGTGATTACAAAGTAACATATAATTTCCTACTAACGTTATCACTAGTGGCATTGAACGCATAAATTCATTATTATATTAATTTACAGTAATACCCTAGTTCCTTGATAAGCATTCAATGTAAAATATGTAACTGTTTAATAATATATCGTCGGTAATACTGCGTAAGTGACAGTAGCTAATAAGGTATAATTTCATCTGTCAAGAAATATTTTCGTTCTATATAATTTAACGAGAAAAAAATCGATTTGCTACATTTGATTTTAAACCTTATAAGCTATAGTCACTTACGCGGTATTGCAGTATTGCTGACGATATAATGAATACCCTATTCAGTGACGTAGCGAGTACTACACTCCATGGCCATGAATTAAAACTTGAGAGGAGAGTCACTCTACTACACACTTTGGTGCTCTTATAGCTCGTTGCCGTGTGGTTTCCGGCTCAGAATAGACCACCCTATCTTTTGGAAGAGGCGGCTAATAGATGGAATGCAGCATCTATTAGCTAGTTACCATCTTACTACGATCACCAACAAGGTCTGTTTAGGGGAGGTCCATATCCAGCAGTGGACGGGAACCGGCTGTTGAGCCCCGTAAAATTGATAGGACTGATATGGCAGTAGCTACGTACCTTACTCTGTTGTCAGGTAGAATGCTATAGAATTAAATTTAACATATTAATACACTGCTAACCAAAATGCTATACAAAAGTATTAATCATTAACAAGCCAATAATTCTAATAATATAACATAATGCGTGCTGAACTCAAAACGTCGTAACTATCTCAACTTTGTCACGGTAAATGCTGCTTTATGCATTAATAATAGAGTAGCATTTAGATTGATAGATGGTAGTTTGTTATGGCGTTCTAGTGTCACGATTGAATCTGCTGTAATGCTATTGCTGCTTGCAATTGCTTAAAATACTAAGGCAATGTTTGGTTAATATTAAAAAAATCGAATAAATTAATAGCTAATGCGCGAAGTTTCCGTTCATATTAATTACAGTCAATTCGTAATTAGAATTAATATTAATAATAATCTATATATAAAGTTAGTTTCATAATACAATAACTTATAATTAATAAGCTTCGTTAATTGGAAATCACTTGAACTAAAAAATTCTAAATTATGTGTAGTTTAGTGATGTAACGAATGCAATTCGCGAATGCGAATGCGAATATTCAGTTTAAATCTGGCGCCGCTTATCTATGATTATGATTATAGAAAGATATAATTGTTTAAAGTAACTTTTGTAATTAAAAAAAGGAAATCCTTACTTTTTTGTTTAATTTACCTAATATTTTTGTTTTTTTTTTCAAGTTTATATTCGCAAAGATATTCGTGAATACGAATGCGACTATCATAAATCAAGCGAATATTCGTTAGAACACTAATTTGTACTAATATTAATAATCTCTAAATATATTAATAGTATGGTGCTTCAAAAACATAAGCCGTCCCTTTAACAGCACTAACAATATTATACCAGTGTAAAGGGAGTGGTTCTTAACCTTTTAGTCATGAGAGACCAATGGACAGTGCTTTGTAATGTGTGTCATGTAATACACTGTAAATGATTATGGAGATGTAAATTCGATGTAAGAAAAATATATAAGCGGCTTGGGCGTCGGACTTGTGGTCTTATGATCGCCGGTTCGATCCCCACCGTACGCACTACCGACGTAAACCCACTCTTAACACAAGCATTTTAGCTTAGCACGAGGGGTTAACAAGAATACTAGAAAACTGAAAAATCTGTTTGTAATTAAAAAAAAAAAAAGAAGTCATTGCTATTAAAAGTAAATATGCATATTCATGTGCTTCAAGGACCGCTGGTTAAGAACCACTGCATTATACTATCTATTGTTAAAGGAGAGGTTTTTAACAATAATAAAAAGTTAACAAGTTAAAAAAAAAAGAAAAAAAAAGCATCCATATTAAAAAAAAAACTCTTTTATATCTCAGTTCTCGAAGATCCAGAATGCTGAAGAGAAGACGAATAGTATGATAGAACAGATGCAGGCGGGCTGGGATCGGCTCATGAAGAAGATCAGAGTCAACACCGACATATTCCCCGAGAGGAAACACCGACTGACCGCTATTTACTCCAAGGACAAGGAATATCTGTAAGTATTGAAGAAAGAAAATAATTTTATTAAATAAATAAATAAAATTAAAAAAACCCCCGAACTAGATGTCTTAGCATACTTAAAAAAACACATTTTAAAAATATTTTTTAAAGGTGTTTTTAAGTTTTTAGATTTCATTTCGTTAGTTAAACATAAATTATTCGGTGTAATCGTTAAAACTGCAGTGCCAGTTTTTTTTAATTTCTTTGTTTTCTAGTAATGTTTAGCACATATGACATTAAAAACGTGAGATGTATGTGACAAAACTTAATGAAGCTGAGTAGTTCCTTTCTAGGCTGGAGTTCTGCTCGCCTTTATGCCCGATGAAGTAGCAAAAGCCTCGGGGCTAAATACATAAGAGAGTCCGAAAAAAAACTGAGTAGTTCCAGCGTTGAACTTCTGTAGACTACCAGCACAGAATAAAAAGCCTAAGAACTTAGAGCTTTATCTGTATGTGCCGGCGTTGATCCCGGCTCACAGGAGTTACAGTCTCATAGGAGTCCGTGTTTCCCTATGGGTGTCATAAAATGCGTCTAAGGGACATACACCTGATGAAGGGTCAGCAGCATCTATCAGCTCAGGGATACTTATCATCTTTCTTCGTTCATCAATCCACCAATCGTCGTGATTATGACAATATCCCTCAACAAGTTTTTTTTTTCCGGGGGAAATGCTTTTATGCGTTCCCACCGCCGCTGCAGCGTATTCGCGCGCTGGCGTTGGGATATGTGGGACTCGCCCTCCCCATAGCGTGGTATGCTAAACTCATACCACTAGAAGAGGACCCTACACCTACTTGTACTAAAACCCCCCGAACACTCCTTTGATCCGCCGTTGGCGGGAGCCGGGCATGCATAAGCAATCTGGACGCCCGATCCCTCAACAACCCTGGCTTGCTAAGACAGATTAAGATAAGATTTCCTAATTCAAGTGTGAAGTGAAATATTATAATTATTTGTCAGATTCGACACAAGTTCGGATTGCTTCTGGACGCCATCGATTCGTTCCCGCATCGTTCAGTTCATCCTGGACCGCAAGAAGTTCTCCGACGCCACCAACGATGACTTCGCGTTCGGCATCACCCGGCTCATCTCTGATTGTTCTTATAGCGCGGCTTACCCACTACATGATGTGAGTGTCTTTACATATCTAGAGCTCAGAAACATAAGGTCGGATGTGCCTTTATCGTAAACAGGCACTTACGACCAAATGCTTCTGAAGTCCATAATATACTTCTAAGGTCTATCTATCAGTGATTTTCAATCATCAATTCAAAACATCAATTTTCGACCCCCCGAGTCTGGCTTCGTGACCCACAGATTGAAAAATACTGGTCTAGATGATATATTTGTTAAAATGCAGATAAAATACGTATATACTTTTAATATTAGGATTAATTATACTTGTATTTATATGCAGTTATATACACACAAATAGAGTATTATAATAGGCGGCTTTTATAGAATTTTAAATGTATACCTATTTTTACAGCAGATAAAGATTAGGGGAAGTATGAGCTGTATCCTCGAAGACCTGAAGTCCGTGAGGCTCGAACTGTAATGTAGGGTCACAGTTGCACAAAACTCCCCTTAACAACAAAATGTCATAATACCTCAATCCCCCCGGCAGCGACCGCATTGAGCCGAATTCCAAGTCCCACAGGGGGCGCCCTATTGCGCAGATTGCTTCTGTAGTTTATAAACCATTTAATAAGGCTGGATGTCTGCTCGCCTTTATGCCTGGTGAAGTAGCAAAAGCCTCGTGGCTGACAAAGACATCATTTTCTTATGCATGTAAGTAGTAATCTAGTAGTGATCGTTGTGATTATATTTCAGGGTGACCTTAAAACTCCGGGCTCGATGCGTTACCTGCTGTACACTGAGTGGGCGGCCGTCTCCAAGTGTCTCAAGTACCAACCTCTCGACTATGTTAAGGATTATTTCGGAGTTAAGATAGGTATGTATCAATGTATGGTTGTTTGGTTTCCGCCTGAGAATAGACCATCCCATATCTTCCCAAGGGTGTCGTAAGAGACGACTGAGGGGTCATACAACTGATGGATGGGTAGCAACAATCTATCAGGTCAAGGATACTCACATCACACACTGCGATCGCCAATCCGTCTGCCATGCGTGGTGGTTACGGCAATATCCCTAACGACATTTTTTTTCGTTGGCGGGGGCTGGGTACGCACGAAGCAATCCAGTCCCCTGACGGCACCCGTAGCCAGTATGGCGCCGCGGGATGAAGTAAAATATGACCAATAATTCCCTGCGCGAGGTGCCGCTTGCGTCTTGCAGTAGCTTTAGCTTGACATGCATATATTTTGCAGTAATTTGTTTGCTCTTATTAAGATTTTATTAAATGTTAGGTATTGTTACGTTTGAACATAATATTTGTTATTATGATACAATTCATTTACATTTTACCTTAATTTAACATAATTTTGTACATTTTTAATATTCACATACAATGTTGGTATTTTTAAATTAATGAAATGGAATGGATTTGATTATTTTGTTAGAGTTTTACGATATTATAGTAGCATATAATTATGTCATTCCGGACGCAGAAAAAAAACAAATTTAGAACTATTTTACGCTGAGTACTTTAAGCAAACGTCATTTGAGCCAGGTCTCATGTTAATTTAGAAGCGGCCGTGCAACAATGGCTTATGCGTCGGACAAGTTATCGTGTGGTTCGAACCCCACCTATTGCACTACCGACGTGAACCCACTCGTAACACAAGCATTTTAGCTTAGCACGAGGGGTTAACAAGAATACTAGTAGACTGCCAAAAAGCTGCTAGTAATCTTTAAAAAAAATATAAGAAAGAAAGAAAAGAAGCATATAATTATGTAATTGCGGACGCAGACAAAAAACAAGTTAATAACTATTTTACGCCGAGTTCTTTGAGCAAACGTCATTTGAGCCAGGTCTCATGTTATTTCGCTCGAGTTATATTTGTTATTTAATGTGTTATATTGTATTGTTTCAGGTTTATATTTCGCGTGGCTCGGTTTCTACACTCACATGTTGATTCCCGCGTCAATAGTTGGCTTGATCTGTGTTATATATTCGGCGGCAACTGTCTACTCTAACACTCCAAGGTTTGTAATTTTTATTTTTTATTTTAAAAAAGATATTCAACAAGATTCAAGTAACTTAGGAGACTTCTAAGTTAGATTATGACTTGAATCTTTTGGCTTTTGACAGGAAAAGGATAAGATAGGAGGTTTTTTTGCTCAATGTCAATAACAGCAACAGGTAGGCACTTGAAAATGGTATTTTTATAATCTGAATATTTATTTCCGAAAACAACATTTTCCTTCTTTTGCGCCGACGAAGTAATACTTTTTGTTTATGTTCTCCAGTGAGGACGTGTGCAACTACAAGACTCCTATAAAGATGTGTCCGCTGTGTGACTACCACTGCGACTACTGGGACCTGAGCGCGACGTGCCTGCAGTCTAGAATCACGTACCTGTTCGACAACCCCACCACTGTGTTCTTCGCTGTGTTCATGAGTTTTTGGGGTGAGATTATGTTGTCATAAGTATGGTGAGACGAGAGGTCCAATGGTTGCCGTCTCTTCTTGTCATACCAATGCCGATGTCCAAGTCCTACAGGCCGCCCCCTATGGGACTTAGACCCCGGCACCGGTTGCTTAGTTTGTAGTTTTTAAACCATTTATTAAGAAGCATTGCTCGTTTATCAGGTTAAGTAGCAAAAGCCTCGTGGCAAAAGATGAATGTCCGTCCGAACAAAAAAAAAAATGTTTCATTCCTTATTTAAACAACTTTATACCAACAGCCTCGTGGCTAACTTCATAAATGTTCGTCCGAAAAAAAGTGCACCTTTGCGTAATTTCTTTCTATATCTATATAATTTACTAGATTTTCCCTTAGCCTATGTTACTCCAGTATAACGTAGCTTTCCAATGGTGAAAAAATGTTTGAAATAGGTAGTTCCGAAGCCTATTTCCTCTTTATTATGAGTATAAAAATAAATTAAAGAAGTGTGTTAACAGTTTCCGTAATATAGCGGTATTTGGCTCGCTTTAAGTCGCGGAGGTCGTGGGTTTGATCCCTACACCGGATAAGAAATCTTTGTGTAAATTCTAACATTTCTTTTCGGGTCTGGTTGGTTGAGGGACTGCTCTCCGTGCCTCGGAAGGCACGTTAAGCCGTTGGTCCCGATTGTTATAACATCATCTATAACAAGCGTATCAGGGATCAAGGAACGGGCAGCAGCGCTTCCCTTCGTGTATTACAATATAATATTGCGGTCCCCAATCCGCCTGCCAACCCTCGGGAGGAGGCCCATGTTCAGCAGTGGACCTTGCACGGGCTGATGATGATGATGATGATGATGATGATGAGTTTGTTAACTTCTACTGCGCTATGTTTTTTAGTTTATTTATTTAACTTGATACTACAGATCTGTACATAAGGCGGACTCAATTCCAAGAGGTATTATGAAAAGTTAAGGAGGTGCAAACAGACGTTATGTGACATTTTGACAGCTTCAGTTGTGATTTGTATTAAATTATTAATTTTAAGTTTAAAAACAAAAAAATAACGTTGCCTTTTATTTCCAGCGGCAACATTCTTAGAGCTATGGAAACGTTATTCAGCGGAGATGACGCACCGCTGGGACCTCACCGGGTTCGATGTGTACGAAGAACATCCCAGACCCCAGTACTTGGCGAGGCTAGCACATGTGAAAAGAACGCAGGTATACTAGATACGACTTTATGTGTATGGACAAAGAGTTTAGATTTTGTTGATCCGTAGTGGAAAATTAAGGATTTGATTATGATATGTTTCTAAGTGATACATGTACATTTTTGTATGGAAAGAATTTATCGATGGGTCCTTAGAATAAAAACGTATTTGACGAGTTAACTAACTTTCACTATGTCAAACCAGCGCTAGAAAGAGAGAAAATACATTTATTTTAGCACAGCGCACTGGTTAATAAAAAATAAATGGTTAATGAAAAATTAAAAATGAAATTGTAATCTTGCACGTCTGCCAAGAAGGTCACCACCTCAGCATTGGTTAGGCACACACCTAGCGCTGGTTTCTTCTGTCGTTCGAATCTGCGGCGCAACACCCAAACCCGTTGGTTGTCGCAGCATCTGACTATAGGCCTTTGCCCACAAAGCGTCGTAAACACCGTCGGCTTCGGGGCGTCCTAGACGACCCGGACATAGAGATCAGAACTTACCAACTAGCAGTACAGAGAATGCAAGAAATTATCACTACTTCACAGAGGCAACTCTATCCGACCCGCCGGAGAAGAGTGCGAACGCGACACGTCCCCCCTCGCCCTCTCGACCCTTAGTTTGCAAAGAACTCTACGATGCCCTCGTAGACCCGATGTCCGAGTGGCTTGCGAACGCACTGAGCCGAGGTCCAAGTCCCACAGGAGACGCCCCGCTTCGTCAATCGTCTACGTATATCCGTCCGCAAAAAAAAAAACTCATGTCATTTAGTGTCATCACTCTTATAGTTCAACGCTAGCGACTTTCAAAATATTTTAAGAAATAAATTGTACTCTATCCCATACTGACTAAGACTCGAGAGGTGACAGTCGAGCGCGAGCCCATGGTCCCGTTCTGGCGCATGCGTTTACCGGCGACCCTCATGTCGTTCAGCATCATCTATCCCGTACCAACTAAGACTCAATTTCAGTTGAACGTGGTGACGGGCGAGCGCGAGCCCATGGTCCCGTTCTGGCGCATGCGCCTGCCCGCGACGCTCATGTCGTTCAGCATCATCTATCCCGTACCGACTAAGACTCACTTTCAGTTGAACGTGGTGATGGGCGAGCGCGAGCCCATGGTCCCGTTCTGGCGCATGCGCCTGCCCGCGACGCTCATGTCGTTCAGCATCATCTATCCCGTACCGACTAAGACTCACTTTCAGTTGAAAGTGGTGACGGGCGAGCGCGAGCCCATGGTCCCGTTCTGGCGCATGCGCCTGCCCGCGACGCTCATGTCGTTCAGCATCATCTATCCCGTACCGACTAAGACTCACTTTCAGTTGAACGTGGTGACGGGCGAGCGCGAGCCCATGGTCCCGTTCTGGCGCATGCGCCTGCCCGCGACGCTCATGTCGTTCAGCATCATCTATCCCGTACCGACTAAGACTCACTTTCAGTTGAACGTGGTGACGGGCGAGCGCGAGCCCATGGTCCCGTTCTGGCGCATGCGCCTGCCCGCGACGCTCATGTCGTTCAGCATCATCGCGCTGCTGGTGCTGCTGGCGCTGGCCACGGTGCTGGGCGTGGTGCTGTACCGCATGTCGCTGCTGGGCGCCAGCATCCTGCGCCAGAACGACAACGTGCTCATCACCTACAGCCCCATCATGTTCACCACGGCCACGGCCGCGTGCATCAACTTGGTGTTCATCTGTATATTCAATTATGTGAGTACTTGTTTCTTGATATTTTTTTTGGTTTGACTAACAACCTCTGTAATAATAAAACACCGTGTCGAGTTGTAGTATTGTGTAGTTTTATGAACTTAAGTTGAATAACTTTCGATTCATATTATTTTCCAGTGACATATATATTGTATTTTTTATGGAAAATATACGGGAAATGTCAATTCCATAGCTTAATACGTAATAATAATAATAATAATAAATTTATTAATTTTCTCTTCACAATAGTTGACTTATAATTTAACAATAATACAATAGCATAATACGTATACATACTTTACATATATATGTCGGAGAAAAACATTGCTATCGCCATCACTATTGGAAATCATTAGTTTCGTGGGCGTCATTAGGATAGAAAGCGAGCACAAAACACACTTATTACAGTTTTCGTACTGTTTTAATTAAGTTAACAATATTATTAAAATAAATAAACTATGAGGACCGAGCAGCAAGTTCAGGGCACCCACATTACTTTAACCAACGAATAAATACAATCAACTATCTAACACGATCAGTCGTTCTTGCAAAATATATCGCCAAATCTCTAATAAGTGATCAACACTATGAATCTCAACACATTCAAGATGGCGCCCAGACCTCACTCGACACACGTGTGACGTGCTCTGCTCTGATTGGTCGTTTTATAGATGACAACATTCTCAGCCTTTACTCCATGAGGCTTTTAAGCTATTATAAACAAATGTGTTTAAATTAAATAAAACAACTATCATCAGTACGACTTGTGGCTTCCTCCGACATATATGTATTGTTTTCTTTTGTAAAATATACGGAAACGACGAACATGAAAAGCTAGTTAATAATATTTATGATATGTTTCCAGGTGTACCAATACCTCGCTGAATGGCTGACTGAGAAGGAACTTCTGCGCACACAGACCGAGTTCGACGACTCGTTAACCCTCAAGATTTATCTCCTACAGTTCGTCAACTACTACGCTTCAATATTCTATATAGCATTCTTTAAGGGCAAGTTCGTGGGACGACCCGGCTCTTATCTGAGGTTCTTTGGACAAAGGCAGGAGGAGGTATGTGAAGGAAATATTATTTAAGCTAGCCGTCCCTCGCGATATCACCCGCGTATATGCCGTTTTCGTCCCATATAAAATTTCACCCCCTCTGTTAAGGGTTTGGGGGCAGATTTCCAAAAAAAAAATGATCCCCGATTTTTCTGTTAGTCACAAATAGTCCGCATACCAATTTTTAGCTTTCTACCTTGAAAATTGCAGAATGCTCCATACAAACTTACAGTCCCCATTTTAAGAAAGTGGGGAGTTAGAAACAATCAAAAAGTAGCCTATGTCACCACCCCTTTAACTATCTCCACTTAAAAAAACACGTCAATTCGTCGCTTCGTTTTGCCGTGAAAGATGGACAAACAAACAGACACACACTTTCCCATTTATATTTTTTTTGAATTGATTGAATTTAATACATCTGCACAAGATAATGGTTTCATGGACAACAAAATAATACAACAGAGAAAGCCTTTCTTTGTTTTGTCTGTCAGTAATTGTTTTTTTAATAAAGAAGTCTTACATTTGAACAGTCACTTCAAAGCTTTTACTTTAACTTAATATACTATAATTTTTTTATAAAAAATAACGGTAATAATTTCCGTGTTGGTATAAGATTCAGTTTAAGTCTTAGAAGTCCGTTCGATTCAAATTGAATCGAAGTGACTTACCTTCATGCTTTAGTCAACACGTTAATTTAAGCCGTTGGTCTTTATTGTTATAACATCATCTGGGACAGCGTTTACCTATGTATATCTATCCTTCTATACTAATATTATAAAGAGTAAAGATTTGTATTTTTGTGTGTATGTTTGTAATGAATAAAATCAAAAACTACTGTGGCGATTTCAAAAATTCGTTCACCATTGGAAACCTACATTCACCCTGAGTAACATAGGCTATATTTAAATATGAAGTTCCGACGGGAACGGGAGTTACGCAGATGAAACCACGCGCGGGATTCTAGTTAATTATACGGCAGTCACCAACTCGTCTAACAAGCGTTGTGACTATGGCAAAAACTGCTTCAAGGGGAGGCCCATGTTTAGCAGTAGACGCTATATCGGCTGATGATAATAATGAATAATTTCACAGTGCGCGCCGGGTGGGTGTCTACTCGAGTTGTCGATCCAGTTGGCAATCATAATGATCGGTAAACAGTTCATCAACACCATCGTCGAGATGATGATGCCTTACGTGCTCAAGTGGTGGAACGTCCTGCGTACTGTGGGCAGGAAGCAGAAGTGAGTGAACATTCTATTTAAGTTATTTAAACAGGTGGAAAATGTTACCCTGAGTTGTAATCTAAAAAGCTGTAATATATAAAGCTAAAGAGTTTGTTTGATTGCTTGAACGCGATCATTTCAGGACCGATTTGATATATTCTTTTAGTGTTAGATGGCAACCTCCGTAGCGTAGCGGTATTTGGCTCGCTTTAAATCTCGGAGGTCGTGGGTTCGATCCCTACCTCGGACAGGAAATCTTTGTGTAAATTCTAAGATTATAGCCTATAGCATTCCTTGATAAATGAGCTTTGAACACTGAAATCAATTTAGAAATCGAACCAGAAGATTCTTATCGGTAGATCGGTTTCAATGCTCAGAGTTTGTAAGTGTGTTTTTCAGAGTTGTAAATATGCCATTTCGTTATTCCATTTTTACATTAGGCCTACCCCACATTGGGCGGTGCTAGAGTTCTTCTAGCATGCGATTAGCTCGTCGCTCACGTTAGGTCCAGACATTCATCTGTTCGAGGAATTAGACTGCCCGATGTGAACAGCATTAGAGAGGCTCAGAACGTAATGATATGTCTAAACTATTAAATAATATTTATTCATTTTCAGGATAAAAAATCCCGTTCAGTGGGTGAAGGACTTCAAACTAGTCGATTTTGGTCTTATGGGGTTATTCCCTGAATATCTGGAAATGGGTAAGTTGCAACAATATATTAATCTGTACCTCTATACTTTTATACTATAATAATATTATAAAGAGGAAAGATTTGTATTTTTGTGCGTATGTTTGTAATGAATAAACTCAAAAACTACTGTGCCGATTTCGAAAATCCTTTCAACATTAAAAAGCTACATTCACCCTGAGTGACATAGGCTATATTTAATTCTGAAGTTCCCACGGGAACGGGAGTTATGCGGAAGAGGAAAAGTTTTTATTTTTGATATGGTTGTTTCAAATAAAGTCAAAAAGTACTTAACGGATTTCGATAATTCTTTCCCCATTAAAATGCTAAATTATACCTGAGTAACATAGGCTATATTGTTTATTAGAAACAATTAGGAATCCCTACTTAAAACTTCAATAATGTATACCAAATTATGAAAATGCCGTATATTGTTTTCATCGCACGCGTTGCGGAAACTATCAATTATAGAACAATAAAATGTTTTGCAATAATAAAGAACATAGCTTTGCGGTACCATTTCCCAGATTCCCACCCGGGATAATTATTTGTGTGAAGCTCAGATAGTTGTTTTGAGTATGGGTGTATGGGTGTACTTTGTGTCCGTGTATTGAGTGTTTGTAAAGTCCCTCGCGACGCAGGGATTAATTCCTTTAGTGCGGATGTTGTTTATTAAAAAAAAAAGTATATGCAAATCTTAAATAGATAATATGCTTTCTAAGAACCGACCTTTGTAAGTACCCACATTAACCACTGTATCTGAGATAAATGCGGGAACTCAATATCGTAGTGTATAGACATGTATAGTAAGACACTGTACCGATGGAATGTAATCCCGATGTCCTTCTAATTTCTTGTAGTGTAATTTTTAGTTTAATACGCAAACTGGCATATTAGATATTTGATTTTTGACACGTATACTTCGCATAGAAAGAGCGTGACTGGTAGTACAGGTTTTTTATACAAGAACTTTGTTTTCCAAAACAAAATAAACTGAAGAATTTAGAGGAAAATTTATAATTTTTTTATTGTATTGCAAATAGAAAAGTGGCAATTATGAATGAAAAATTATTTCTGGCAAATGTACGCCACGACCACGCTGACAGTTGTTGATTCTTTCATAAAAAAAATTAATCACTTTTTGGCAAAATGGAGGGTCTATTTCGTTAATGACATCACAGATTTTGAGTTTTAAAGCTGCAATCGACTCGGTTGGCTCCGTATAGACTCTGTCTTTAACATAGCCAAACAAAAAATTATCCAGTGGCGTTAAATCACACGATCTGGCTGGCCACCTAACAGCTGAATTTCGCGAAATTATGCGATCGGGAAATTTGGTTTGCAATAAATTGATCGTTTCATTGGCTGTGTGACATGTAGCACCATCCTGTTGAAACCACATTTCAGTGATATCCATGTCATCAATAATAGGCCAAAATTAAGTGGTTAATATCTCGCGATAGCGTAATCCATTGACTGTTACCGCATTTCCACCCTCATCATCGAAAAAAAACGGCACAATCACGCCTCCAGACCACATAGCGCACCACAAAGTGACACGTTGAGCATGCAAAGCCTTCTCAATAATTGCTTTTGAATTTTCAGAAGCCCAAATGCGGCAATTTTACTTGTTGACCTACCCTGACACGCACTGACACCCTGACCCTGACCTGAAATGAAAATGGGCTCCGTCTGAAAAAATGTTTTTTTCAGAAAAAACATTAGGTTGTTCCTGAATGAACTGAGCGAATTTGCGGTGATTTGAATGGTCGGTTAGCTTCAATTCATGTACCAAAACCTGTAAAGTTGAAACTTGCAAGGCTTCAAAGCCAAATCCTTTCGCAAAATTCGCCGTGTTGTGCTTTTGGATAACCCAAATTGTTGAGAACCTCGTGAAATTGTCAAATTTTGACCTTTTCAATACTGTGGCTGACCCGGTCGAACACGTGTTGGTGTTGGCACATTTTGTACCATAATATTGTTGATAATATCACGAATTTTACGAAATGTAACTTTAACAGAACGACCATTTTCATAGGATTGGATTTGATTATATTTTAATGAGATTTTCGAGCGAAATTAAATTCATTGTAACAGTTGCCAAAGCACCTACTACGAATACCGCCAAAAACTAAATGTCAAAACTATCACGTTCTTGGTGTTGCCCCAATTGAAAAACAAAGTTCTTGTTGAAATACCCTTAATTTTTGGAATCTATTCGTGTACGCGAGACCATTCAATTATTTAAGGAAGTGTTTTCCAAACATTGTTCTGCTATGACCCGGTAATTTTCACACTGCTCGTTTGTGACCCACTTAATACTTTTAAACTTTATTTTACTTTATTTGGTGACTGTATTTTATTTGGATGGCATACAAATGCATGTTATCGTTGGGCAGTGCTGCAGTACGGGTTCGTGACGATCTTCGTGGCGGCGTTCCCGCTGGCGCCGCTGTTCGCGCTCATCAACAACGTGCTGGAGATGCGCCTCGACGCCAAGAAGTTCCTGAAGTGCTTCCGGCGGCCCGTGCCGCAGCGCGTCTCGGACATCGGCGTGTGGTACCGCATCCTCGACTCCATCGGCAAGCTCAGCATCATCACCAACGTACGGACTCTCATTTGTTACCGCTTATCTCTATTTCATCATCATCATCATGTTCCCGCCCTGCTCCCATAATATGGGATCGGCGCAATATGTCACCCTCTTCCATTTTTCGCTATCAGAAGTCTCTTCCATACTCACACCTTTCTCACCTCTCATCTTTCACGCAGTCCATCCATCCACTTATCTCAACTTAACCACATATAATTTCATTGGTTTTAGGCAACCTTTTATATACTATCTCAATTTATCTGTCCATAACTTCAGTGGTTTCGGTACTCGCTTCTGAGATCTGGTGTTTGGGGTTCGATTCCCACTCAGCCCGGCTAGCATAGGCAGCGCGACTCGAGTCTACTCTACGGAGGCCGACCAATCACATTGCAGAATGTGTCACGTGACGGTGCATTTCTGCAATGTGATTGGTCGGCCTCCGTAGATTACACTCGAGTCGTGCTGCCTATGCTAGCCGCGCAGGGCAACTATTTCTGTTAGCCAAAGCTTCTGGGTCTGGGTGTGCTTTGTGTCCACGAATGATGTATGTACTTAACTCTTTTTTGGTTAGATTTTATATTATATTTATTATAAACTAGCACTTACGACACGAAATGCTTCTGAAATGTAATAGTATATCTATCTTTTTGCTTCTGAGATATAGAGAAATGCTATCCGATGGATACTGAATAACGATGCAGTGTCCAACTGGATATCCTAATACCTCAAAGTATTAGGATATCCTATCTCAAAGTATTCGCATTAATATGGAAGACCATAATCAAAATGTATTTATACAGGGTGTCCAAGAACCTGGCGTCCAACTGGATTCCCACGATGCCCCAAGTTCTAACAGTACTCAGAAAAATATTTTAAAAAATCCACCCCATGTACTTACAGAATTATACTGATTTAAAAAAAAAAGGGGAAATGAGCACCCTGTGACATACTTTTGAATGCTGTGACTGCTAATGCTGATAATTTCGATATTTCTTGGAGGTTTTGTAATCTAGGGTATTGCTGTGTCTAAATAGAATGTAAAAATAAAGTACTTATTGTACCATTTTAAAATAAAATATTATTTTAACTAAAGGTGATATGGAAAACTATTGAATTTCGCAACTTTGACCGACTGTAGTGTAAAAAAAATGTACCAAAATAGTATGGCAAGTGACGTCAAATTTTGACGCGTTTATTCCTCTTTTTAAAAAGGTATAATACTTACACATTAATTTGAAAAAAAAAATTTTGATAATATTTTTACTCAACAACCCAATTTTTACGAAGTGCCTACCTACTAACGGTAACTGTCGGACCCTTTCTTATCTTAGAAACTGTTATGTTACTACTATTATTTACTTCGGTTCCAAGAGTGAGCAAGAAGGAAATACACACAGGTAGATGGGTTCCCAGTAGAATAAAAGCAAAGAATGTTAGTTTAAAGATATTTTATTACAATAAATGTTCAAAATGTTGACCACCCGCGGCAATACAAGCTCTCACTCTCCTTAAAAAGGACCGCTTTATGTTTCGCGAGTAACTTTTTTGACGTATCACCTGCACTGCTTGTGTTATCTTCTCACGAAGGTCAGCGATGTCATTAATGGGCTTCGCATAAACGAGCTCCTTCATAGTTCCCCAGAAAAAAAAATCCAGCGGATTTAAGTCAGGTGAGCGGGCTGGCCACGGGATTGTTCCTGATCGCCCAATCCACCTGTTCGGGTATTGCTCGTCCAAAAACTCTCTAACGGATACGCGAAAATGTGCTGGACAGCCGTCGTGTTGGAACCACATATCTGGTGGGGTCTCTTCTAGTAAGTTTGGCAAATCATTTTGAAGAAAATTTAAATATGATTCGCCAGTCAAATTCTCGGGCATCTCAAATGGACCAATAATATTCCCACAGAGAATACCGGTCCACATGTTCACTTTGAACCGGTACTGGGATCTATCTTCTCGCATCAAGTGCGGATTTTCCACATGCCACTCGTGCAAGTTGTGTAGGTTCATGTAGCCATCCTTCTTAAATGTTGATTCATCTGACCACAAAATTTTGTCGATAAAGTTTTCGTCTTCTCGATGTTTTTGCAGGATTGTTTCACAAAACGCGACTCGGCTCGGATAGTCTCGAGGTAAAAGACTTTGCACTCGCTGTACGTGGTACGGATGATATTCTTCTTTTTGGAGAATACTGTGTGCTGTGCTCTTCGGTATCCCCGTATCAGCTTCTATTCCTCGCACAGAGATGCTTGGATTTGCCGACACCGCCTCTAAAACTTCATCGCGTATGAAGTCATTTACGGGTCGTCCTTCACCAGCTACTTGATTGGGGAACCGCCCGTCACATAGTGATCTGTGCACATTAATGAAAACTCGATGGTCGGGATATCGCGTAGCCCTCGGATACCTTTCTCTGTAAAGTCTCGCTGCAGCTCGTCCATTACCTCTACATTCTCCATAAATGTAGTGCATATTTGCGTATTCTTGCGGAGTGTAGGTCGCCATGGTAGCACACACAAAACACAAACTGTCCAAACACAGGCAAAGGTCGTCGTAAAGAGTTCGTTTCAAAGTCCAGAGCACAAAGAGTAATCGAGTCCAATAAACAAAGCTTTAAATCGTAGTACGTGATCAATGGTAACAATAAGAGAGAGGTGCGTAGTAACGGCAGGAGGCAGTGACGCGTACTGACCGTACTGTTATCCTAAATAGCACGATCCCAGATAGCGTCACTATCTATCTCACTCGCACCTCTAACCTTTTTCTCCCTCACTCTTACCTGAATAATGGGGTACCATAAAGAAGAACCAGCAAATCGCAAAGATAGTTTCTGTCTTGCTCCCTCCTGTTGTAATAACGAATCACTATGGTGAGATGCATGCACATACCGTCCCTTACGGTCTAACCTGTTTTTTGAGAGGCCTGTTGTTATTTTTATGAGCATACAATAGTAATTCTTTAGAGGTTAGATTCAATTCGTCGTAAATTTTTCTTTCTAAGAATTCTGTAAGACATCGTAAAAATTGGGTTGTTGAGTAAAAATATTATCAAAATTTTTTTTTTCAAATTAATGTGTAAGTATTATACCTTTTTAAAAAGAGGAATAAACGCGTCAAAATTTGACGTCACTTGCCATACTATTTTGGTACATTTTTTTTACTCTACAGTCGGTCAAAGTTGCGAAATTCAATAGTTTTCCATATCACCTTTAGTTAAAATAATATTTTATTTTAAAATGGTACAATAAGTACTTTATTTTTACATTCTATTTAGACACAGCAATACCCTAGATTACAAAACCTCCAAGAAATATCGAAATTATCAGCATTAGCAGTCACAGCATTCAAAAGTATGTCACAGGGTGCTCATTTCCCCTTTTTTTTTAAATCAGTATAATTCTGTAAGTACATGGGGTGGATTTTTTAAAATATTTTTCTGAGTACTGTTAGAACTTGGGGCATCGTGGGAATCCAGTTGGACGCCAGGTTCTTGGACACCCTGTATAATACTATTTGCTGTGGACATTCCGTATATAAATTATAAATAACTATTCATAAAGTTCTTAAATATTTTAATGCATTGTAAACTATTTCATTTCAAGAAACGAATTTAAATATTTTTATTGTGATGAATACAACATTTGTGTTGGTAGTTTTTTTTACAATTAGTAGTAAAAACTATCAGTTATTTTGTAACAGTTCCTTAATATTAGGCGTCTGGGTGTTATATTAGTTATCTGATCTGGACTCACAATTTGCAGAACAAACATACAAATGAACGATCACCCGTTTCATCACTGTTTTTTGCGCATTTGTGATCTTCATCCTATTATTATTATTACAGGGTTTCATAATAGCATTCACATCGGAGTTCATCCCACGCCTGGTGTACCAATTCAACAATGGTAATCTCGTCAACTACGTCAATGAAACACTAACGGATTTCAACGTGAGCGTCATAGAACATCCGCCCAGCACGCTCAAAACAACATATAATGAAACTATGTGCAGGTGATTGTGTATTCTATAACAGTATAGATAAGGTTCAGTGTTGCAGTTCGTTATATAAATTATATCAATTCTATATCGCTGCTTTGTGAGAATAAACACTCATTCCTAGATGAGCAAATGTGGAAAAATAGTCTTAATGTTTAAAATCTTAAGAGTCGTTTTCCCAAAATTACTGTCTTTCAATTGTGCCGTCCTTCTCGCAAAGCAGTGATATGTACCAGTTCAACAACGTTAACGATACAGAATATTCGACCAGTATACTCAAATCTATGTTAAATGTGCAGGTGATTTTGAACCCTATTGAAGTTGAGATTAGGTTCAGTATCGGAAATTATTGAGTACTGTATTTTGTTTTGGGAACCTCTTGGTGCCCTGGTATGTTTTCCAGTTTTCTGGGTCTGTTGGTTTTTGGTATTACATTTCATGCCGACAAATTCTACTTCAAGTCTTTGTGTTGCATAATATAATATTTATACATACATTCGTACATACAATAATTCATATATCTTAAAGTAAATAATTCTAGAAGATTGTAATTGATACAAAATAGAAAACCAAACGCTGTGGACTCCAAAGTATTTTTTTCTGAATACGAAAGCCCCACAGGGAGGCCTGTAGGACTAGGATCTCGCTTCAGGACGGTCGCTAACCAGGAATAAAGCAAAAACGAAATGTAGTGTTTTAATTTATTTATTTAAGGACAACCAACAAAACAAAGGATACACCAAAAAAAGCATGTTAACGAACACACATGATTATTACATTTTATAGTGTAGCCTTAATTAAAGGCTGCCACGGCATGCATTAAACATATTATTATGGTAGAAAATGATGGTACAAAACAAATTTTACTTACATAGATAGCTACATTTAAAAAAAACAGTTAATTGTTATATCAATCCGACATACAAATAAAATGAAAATCTTACTAATTTATGCTGTCGTCGTATGTCGAATTTTATGGAAAATTATGAAATGTTACTCTATACTCAACCTTATTTCGAAACGTTTATATTTGTATTCCAGTTTCCCGGGCTACTGGTACTACCAGGGTGACGGCCAGGACGTCAAACACACCAACATGTACTGGCACATCATGGGCGCGAGATTAGCCTTCGTCGTTGTGTTCGAGGTAACAACTACATGTGCTTTGTAAATTTTACAGTAAATACCAGTGATATTATAAGGAGATATACTATATTAATAATTTAGCCTATCTCTGTCAACTGCTGGACTTAATTTGCGCCATAACAGTCGGTCTTTCGCCCTCCACATCCAGTGCAAAAAATCATTAATTAGAGCTTAAATACACTCAATACTACAACCTCCGTAGCGTAGCGGCATAAGACTCGCTCTGAAGGTCGGAGCTCGTGGGTTCGATCCCTACCCCGGACAGGAAATCTTTGTGTAAATTATAAGATTATTTCCGGGTCTGGTTGGTTGGGGGATTACCCTTTGTGCCTCGGAGAGCAGGTTAAGCCGTTGGTCCCGATTGTTATAACATCATTTTTAATAATCGTTTATCAGGGAACGGTCAGCAGCGTTTCTTTGTGTGTTACAACATAATACTGTGGTCACAAACCCGCCTGCCAAGTGTGGTGACTATGGCAAATAGCCTTTTCCCGAGGGAGGGTTCATGTTCTGTAGTGGACGTTATACGGGCTGGTGATGATGATTATACAAACTTTCGCATTTATAATTATGTATTAGTAGGATGTGAATGTAAGTTTGTTTGTTATGTTTTACGCGAAAACTTGTAACTGATCATCATAAAACTTTGTACACATATTCTTGGAGGTATTTGCAGTAAAATAGGGACATTGGCTTCAATGCGTGCGAAGCTAGTAATTATAATTTTAACTTAGTTTATCGTAGAGCCCAAAACCTCTTGTGCTCTGAACCTAACACTGAATGTGTGCAAGCTCATAATAATGCAACGTCCACAGAACGTGGTAGCCCTGGCGATGATAATAGTCCGCTGGGCGATCCCGGACATGTCGGGCGAGCTGCGCGACCGCATCCGGCGCGAGGCCTACGTCATCAACTCGTTCATCCTGGAGGAGGCGCGCGTGCGCTCGCTGGCGCCAGGTGCCCACACTCTCAGCTCTAGGGCTCGGTACGCGCGCCGGACGCTTTGTCTTGGGTCTTTGTTTTACTAACCGCGGAGTTGGATCACTGGATTTGTTCGTCAATGTTAACTTGAAGTGTTTTACAGTCAGTTCAGCGTTTTTGGAGTTAAGGAATTTGTCGTAAATTTTTAGCCAATAATGTAAATTATAGCCAATAATGTAAATTACCTATTTTATGTGTGACCAATTTTCAGAAGATTTTAAAACATTTTAAACCAACGCTGTATCCAGTCCCATATTTTTACCAGACACTCTAGGCACGTACCCAGAGAGAGGGCCCCGTGTCGTGGTTTAACCGGCTTTAGAGACATTTAGCAGCCATCGACCCATTCTAATAGTACCTGGTACCATAAGAAACTAATTGATTAACAGTGAGATTTTCAAATTCCTCTAAAGGGCAGGTACTACCATTGACCAAGGACCTAAAGGTTCAAGATGACACTTGGCTAATATTGGACTTGGATAATAGTGTGGCAGAAGAATTATTGTTAATGTTCCTCCACAGAAAATTAACATCTTTGCCGGCGAGGTGTATGGGTATTCTCGTCGGCCGACGGCCATTTATTATTGTTCACAACTTGTATATGTTAGAATTGGCTTGCAAACTTGTATTGCGCGATTCAGGTTAGTTTGGATGCTATGTGCTAGATGGCGCTACTAGTTTGTGTGACTACTGTAGATGTCCTCACATATTCTGACTGTAAAATACTTAAACTGTGTATTCTTATACTACGTATAGAGTTACATAATGCCAGTGAACTAACTCCGTATGAAGACTGTGTTTCGTGTGTTTGATACTGTGATAGTGTGATATCATTACCATAAAGTAATACATTTCCTCCATTTAAAGTTCCTAAAGAAATATGTAGATTCGAAATAGCAATCGTAGTAGTTGAATAACGGGTCGTTGTTGGGTGCTTTATTTATTGTATATGTGTATATTTTGTACAGATTTGCTTGGGTAAAAACATGCAGATATTCTGTGGGAGGTGTCATAAAAGATAAAAATTTTGGAAAGCAAATGCAGTATAATGATCGCGCTGTGCTTTTATGCCGCTTAATAATAAAAATAAGTATTTCATGTCTCTAAAACAAGTTCTCAACTCGCGATATGACGGGAGAATGACTTAGTATCGAAGTTTTCTATCGGAATCAACTGAGTTGCGGTAATAAAAATTAAAGTTTTTTTTTTATTATAAATATTTTTAGCACACTATTGACACCTCGTGCTAAGCTAAAATGCTTGTGTTACGAGTGGGTTTCACGTATATACCACGTGAAAGAGTGTTGACTGTGTGATGCCTATGTTCTGTAAATAAAGGTCTATGTTCTGTAGTGGAATTAATTTCTTCAGTGTGAATACGTAGGTATCGATGCTTTATTTATATATGAGCTGAGAAACAGAAGGTCGGATGTGCCAGTATACGCCAGAAACATTCGTAGTATGTGCCTTTATAGTAAATTGGCACTTACGCTCAAATGCTTCTAAAGTATAATGGACATCCGTCATTTTGTTCTGAGGGACATATGTAAAGTTTATACATATCTGTAAAATTTTGGCTTTAGTAGAACCTTGATAGCTTGTATCCATTGGGTTGGGTTTATATTACCATAGACTTAAAAAGTCTATGTTATGGTGTTTTAAAAGTCATTGTTTATTAATATTCATATTTGTGAGTGCAGTACTTGGCTGTGAATATTAATCAATGAACTTTAGAAAGAGCGAGCTTGATATTTGTAATATTTAGGGAATGGAAACACGGCAAGCGATTGTTATTTGTGACGATCAGAAACATAACTTAATGCTATAACAATAAATGTGAAATTACAATAGGCAATTTAGTAGACAACCTCCGTGGCCATAAGTGTCGAAGGTCGTGGTTTCGCTCCCGACAATGGATATGAAATTTTTGTGTACATTTTAATATTTCTTTCCGGGTCTAGTTGGTTAAGACCCTCCGTGACTCGGAAAGCAAGTTAAGCTGTTGGTCCCGATTGATATAACATCATCAATAATAATCGTATACCAGGGAATTGGCAGCAGTTTCCTTGTATGTCATTGCATAATATGTACTGCGATCTATGGTTAAAACCCTCCCTTGGGAGGAGACCTATGATCAGCAGTGGATGAACGGGCTGATGATGATGAATTTAAATACGGTATGATTAAAGCCACCGTGTGGCCGTGTGGTTTCCGGCTTAGAATAGACCACCCCATGTCTTCCCATGGGTGTCGTAAAAGGCGACTAAGGGACATATGGCTGATGGATGGGCAGCAGCATCTATTAGCTCAACATTTGCATCTTACTGTGATCACCAATCCGTCTGCCAAGCGTGGTGATTATGGCAAGATTCCTCTACGATCCTGGCTTGCTAAGGCCTGTTAAGAGGAGGCCCATGTTCAGCAGTGGACGTCAACGGGCTGTTGATGATGATGATGATTAAAGCTAAATATCCAATACTCTTTTTGCATTTCATGATGTGTTTATAGTTGCGACAATGTGTGAGATTGTAATTTCAATTTTATTGTCGTATTTTTTAAGTTACATTTCTAATTACAGCATTCATATCAATTGCCGTTAGTTGTTGTGAGGAAATTTTATATATTCTGATTATTTGTATATATATTCAATAATGGGTACAAACAGTCCAAAAGCTTTTTTAAAGTTCGTCCATCTCGTATTCAAAGCGCTTCTTAATTCCTGCTTTCCAAGATATAAAAAAATGGGGCAGCATTCATTCCCGCGTGTGGTTTATTAAGGAGGATTATCAATTTTGCGCTTGACTGAGTCAATTTAAATGTATCATACACGTTGATGCAGTCTTACTAAATGCTGTAAGGAACTTCAGTTGACTATAAATTAATTTCCTAATTTAAGGGTCAGAGGTCGGTGTAAAGGTCAATATGCAAGTATGTATAAGCTAAGTGAACAAGGAAATATTAAACAAAATCATTTTATATAAGTTGTATATCAATTGAGGTTTCTACAACATTTTTCCACTAATGCGTAATTTTAATGCCGCTTTATACTAAGATGATATAGTAAGTATTTCTTGATAATCATATTTTGATGAACAGGGTTGTCGTTTGAGAGTTGATTGTTTTGGAGTAAGCTACTTTAATATTAATGATACTATGATCTTGTAGTTATGGAGAGAAGTACAGATTTAGAATATCAAAGAGGACGCATTTTCACTTACATTATATTTTAATAAATCATGACGACTTATTAATTTATAGTAATTTCTGATATCAGCGTCATTTTAGCAATAAACAAAAAAAAAAACATCCAGGACACCAATTAACATCTCAATTTGAAATTTCGCAGCGTTCTAATTCAATTAAATATCAATATCAAGTGATATTTGACCTCGAAAGTAACAAAGATCTCTTGCCAGTGTTATAATGCACCGGTGGCTCAGTGGTTATGATAGTTGCCTCTGAGTCCTGGTGTTCTGGGTTCGATTCCCACCCGGGACAATTATTTGTGTGAACCACAAATAGTTGTTCTGAGTCTGGGTGTTCTTTGTGTCCGTGAAATTAATGTTTGTAAAGTCCCCCGTGACACAGGGATTTATTTCACAAGTGCGGGAGTTGTCTTTTATAAAAAAAAAAAACAAAAAAAAAAAACAAATAATATAAAATAAAAATAGTATTTTCTTTTTACAACGCGTTTACCAAAGGTAATCTGAATTTTATCGAAAATATTTCTGCGAGCCTAGCAAACTTTGAAACAGGTTTGTTCCTGTCACCGGCGATGTGTGAGTGAATATTTTGACATAAACATAACAGCATGCAAAGGGTTTGATAATGGGGTTTATAACAGCACCTAGTACAACTTGTCATGTAATAGTCGTTTTAGTTAAACAGTTTAATCTACTCAAGATTGGGCTGTTTGAATACGCAGTGCTATTTATGTTACAAGTTGTATGCAAGCATGTTTTGGTTGATTGGAGTGATAATATCTTTAAATTTTAAGCATTAATTAAAATAAAGGCTGTTTATCTATGAGGTTAAATAAAATTAGTCGATAAAATCTCAAAGGTCAAAAGTTATTACATTTTTTTTCTGTGAAGTATTGTGAACGTCGTATGTTATTAACTAATCTTATTTAACCCAATATAATTTACAACGAATACTAATACCATTTTACGCTTACGCATACTATAATCACGTAGTTAGACACACAATAATGACCATAAAAATAACATTGATTAAAACTCAGCTTCATTTACTTTAAAGCTTAATTTAAAGTATTTAGGCAGCTTTACCGCTTGTAGACGTTCACTTGTTTGATGAAATCTAAATTCTGAAGAATAAGTTCGACAATGACTTGTACAAATTCACTTCACTGTTTTTTACACAACACTTATTAAATGTCACCATGTCGCGGGTCGATGTGTTTTTTTTTATTACAACAAATATATAAAGATATTGCAGAAATTTTGTGTCACAATTATTTCCTATTAGTATTGTCTATAAACTTAAAAAATTTCAAAATGCAGAGCAGTTGTCAACATATAGTGACTTACATTTCAAATCTTTATTTTTAAATAATATACTTTGAACTTGAATGTAATATTTGATTAATTATTAAATTCAATATTAAGACACATAAATACCTACACCATTTCAACAATGGTCTGAAAATATTATCTATTAAAATCTCTTTTTACACATTTTTGATATTTTAATCACCATCTATGAACTTTAATCTCAAACCACCAATTGATTTTTAACACTAACATCTTCCCCACGCAGCTGTTGACACTACAGAATCGAACTGGAACCACATCGCGTCGCTGTCCGGTTCGGACTTCGACTTGGCAGCTCACGGCGATCCTCAGAACATTAGAGACATGGGCAAGCACGTGGTCGGCGAAATTGAAGACGACCCGCCACCCGAGAGCGTTTAGTGCCTTGTATTTTGCGTGCTTTGCCGATGACCTTTAAAGGTCAAATTGTTACTTCACAAATTTACCTTCGAACTTCAAGGTCAAATTGTACTTTTACAAATGTTAAATTATAAATTTCAAGGACAAACTGTAACATTTAGTAGTGACCTTGATTTTTAATGTCAACTTGTAATTTTTGTCATGTTATTTATTTATTTTATACTTTTGTAATATAACAGGAATGTCGATCTAAAAATATTTAAGAACAAATTCTTAAACTTAAAACAATTTGAGCTAGGTCAATTTTGTGATCAGAGAAGAATTTTGAACAGATTATAATACTCTTGCAAGATCTTATATCGGTATAAAGAGATAATCTGTCTCGACAAAACGCCTCCACCGAAACGTTATATAGAACGTCTACAGAAAAAAAAGTATAAGCATAGGCGCCATTTTTTTATTTCTCCGAAGTGCAGGTATGTATGACATAACTACCTTTTATTTAAAAAAACGTTTATAAGATTGTTACCGGGTAAAACTTGTCTATGGCAAATTATATATTTACCGTTAAATTTAGGAAATTTTCTTCATAAAATTGATTTTAGAGAATCTATTATTCTTGCGAGATTAAAAATTGAAGTGAAGTGTAAAACTCAATACGAATATGTTCAATTTTATATATTTAGGAATATTATTTATTACTTTTAATTCCATGATCTTGTTTGATATATGGTCGCTGCGTATTATTTTTCGACAAGACTTGGATATTTTTTTGGAAACACAAAATCGGAACTATTTATCTGATTTTTTATTGGAACTTACTCCTGTACGGACTAACGGTACTACATATATAAAAATAATCAGGGGTCTTCAAACTTTGAAGCCTTGGGGCCATAACGATTTTTTCAATATGTTCGAAGGGCCAAAACAGTTTAAATTTTTCTATTCTTAACTATACTCTTATTTCTAGACTAGTCGCAAAGTACGACCGAGTTGTTATCATTTTGTGTTTTCTTTTTCAACTTATCACAGCAATAGTAACAACAATAAGACATTGCGTCTCGCGGGCCAGATTGATGACAGTAGTCTTAAGCTGTCGCGGGCCGGATCATTGGCACTGGCGCGTGGCGGGCCGGTTTTAGCCCGCGGGCCGAAGTTTGGAGACCTCTGGCCCAGATCATACTTTTTAATATTTGCACAAGATTACAATTCAAATAAGTTCGTGTAATATTTGTGCAAGTATAAAGCAGTTACAGTTTCTTAGACAATAATCTTATTAAATTAATATAAAATATTAATAAAAGACGTCCATTAAACTATTATAACCATGAAATTAAAAGTTGAATACTAACAACTTGACCAACATTTTTAGTTGACAAAGATCTAAAATTAAAAAAGTAACTTGTTGTAAAACGTTTTTTTTAAATACTATGTATGCTTATTAATTAATAACGTTTGCTTTTTTATTAATAAGTATATATTTATGATTAAATTGTACGTTTTTATATAAGTTGCTTCCAAAAGATTAACTTTACAGTAGTCATGTAGAGACAGACATTTCTACAATAGCGTAATACGATCTGCTGTTAAAAGGAAGGCATATGATTTTGGAGCACCTTACATTTAATCATATACAATTGACTGCATGGTAAGTGCAGTTTGACTTTGAAATCAAAGCAAAATTCAACTTTCGGTCAATACACATAAAGTATATTTATGGTCTTGTCTAAATTGACAGACGTATATACCATCAATACGCGCGTTTGTGGAGGATAATCGAATCTGCAAATATATTTTGTACTTAATTTGTAACTTGTTTACATATCAGTACATAATCCATTTCGTAATAGAGAGAGATAAGAATAGGAGGTAGGTTTTTTATATTGGATATGAATGTTTATACCCGCGTTTACTTTCAGCCTTGTTAGAAAAAGAACAGTAAAAAGTGTATAGGGCTTACTTTTATTTAAAGCTCAAAAGCAGAAGGTTGTAGGTGGCATTATACGTCAGAAACATTCGTCGTATGTGCCTTTATCGTTAACTGGCACTTACGAACAAATGTTTTTGAAGTATAATGGTGCATCCGTCCTTTTGATTTTGAGGTCTAGATAAACTTTCCTGCTTTGTTTCTGCCCAACACTGGCTGAACGTAATCCCGGGCGATATCATATTGAGTAAAGTGATGACATAAAATCAAAGAAACATATTGCCAGAGAGTACTGTGTTTACTTTTTTTTAGCAAATGTAATCTTACTGTGCCTTCATATACTGGTACTTGTCACCTCATTTTTGAACATGGTATGTTATAAAGAACTTTACTTTAAAATTAAGCCTTCAAAGATAAAGAAAATACAATAATAAATAATCACTGACTCAATATAATTAGAACTAGGCATTATATAAACAAAAAGCTTTGCTATCGCCAAATATATTTTTCGTTTTATACGTTTTAATTTACTGTAAATAATATTTTAAGTAACGCTTAATATATTAATATATTTTACCCGTCTGTTTAAGGAGGGAAATTATACCATATTAGTTTCAAGTTATCTTGTATCTTTCAAGACTAAAACCGAATCTCATATTAGAGAATTTTAATAAACTTATATTTATATATACACATTTATATTTATATGTCATACGCTTATATTAAACTTATTTTAACAAATGGAATCCTATTTTGAATAGATCGTTTAGTATAGTATACTATGTCGCCGTTTATGTTCTAACGCCCCATAAGTATTTTTTGGCAGTTTTGACATTTTGCTTCCATTTTGGTTTAGAAACTGAAGCCACATTGTTTAAGTCAATAAGAAACACACGTCATAGTTAAAAAACATATAATGCTATTGTAATGGTGTCTATGTAAAATTGTATAGATTTTTCACTCTGTTGAAATGTTTATATTATTATATTTATTAGAACATAAAATATGATATATAACAACTAAAATTCTATTAAACACATTGCAACATTACGTAGCTTTATTTAGATAGTGGTACATATCCTAAAATATAACTGTGATAATGAGTTTAAGTCACATGGTATTATAGATCAAATTCCTTTGAATTTCAACTTTTTTTGTGCCACTATCTAATTCAAGCAGCGATTATTACTGTTGCTATAAATAAGTGTGTGTCAAAATTGGCTTGTTTGCAGCATCGTTTAGGCTGATTTTAACAAACTTCCAAATTAGTTCTTATTATTATTATTCACTCACTCATAATTGTGAGCATAATATAAATATTTCGTATATTTATATATTGATAATAGTGATGGTTTAAAAATGCTTTGGAAGTGCCAATTTATTTACCTATTAATATGCTAAATGTTCGTCTGACTTGCACATACTTTGTAGTTTGTACGCTAACGACAAATGGAACATTTACTGTATGTCTATTAATTACATGCTCAAAGCTATCAATTATGTTTACTGTATCGCGTCCTTTGAAACATATACAAATTAATATATTATAAATTAATTAAGAATGTGCATGTGTTATTTGCTTTTATTTGTATTCAGAACTTAACAGTTTATATCTAGACACAGTGGTCAAATTCTTCGAGTCAATTTTTCGTCAAAATCAAAGTCTCTGTTTTGTATCATGCATTGGCTGGATGGATGGATAAGCATGTAAGTCCACGGGGCTTATGTTTAAGTTGTATATTAATTGGCAACATTTGAATAAATCGCTTTAGCCTTCTGTATCTAAGATATATTTCCTTCAATTACTTATATATTATTATTTATTTCTATACAAAATTGTGTTTAAACTTATTTATTTTCTCATTTAAAATGTTATAAGTATAAAGCAGCTGTTTATGTATATACTATACTATTTACTATACTATCTTAGCTTTATATAAATAATATATAAATTAAACTAATGGTGTTGATGTCTCGTGTAAGCTAAATGTTAATCGCCTGAAAATTGTGTTCAGTAGGTAAAGTGAAATAGTTTGAAAATATAGTAAAGTTTTTAGCGTATCACAAATAAATTACGCGTCTAGGTTTACTGTCGCCGTCAAATATATTTTTCAAATTTTGTTACCCAAATTACTCGTTATTATGAGAGAAAAACAAAACATATTTATTTAATACTACCGATGAAATTATATGCTTTTATAGAAAGTATACTATTATATTTACACATTTATTTTGCTTAATAAATTGAACTCCACGCCATAACGGCATCTCTATCCTCTGTACGCCAAGCGAAAAATCTGCATATAATTCTCTACAAATCTTGTTCTTATCATTAAATATTTTAATAACTGTTGTAAATCTATATTTTCTGTGTAAAATAAGGTAATAATTTGATAGTCAGTTTTGAGCTGCATCAATGAAACACTTAATAGTAACGAGACAGTACGTTTATTTTATATATTTTTTGTTTTTCTGTGATTTGTTTGTTTATGGTCGAGTATGGTCGACTTTGGCGCATAAAGGTGATGGCTGTATGGCCGATATTGGTGTTCAAAAGGTTAATACTGGACTTAAACAAAATGCTAATTTCTTTAGCTCAACTAATTCTCTGATTTGCCAATATTAGTACCTCAACACTGCCTATAATAACAATAAATTGAAAAGCTAATTTAACGCAGTATCTTATATAACTTTTTACATTTATGTATGTAAAAATGAATCCTTATTTCCTTCGGTCACGTAATAACTGGTGGACGACAACTAATTTATCAAATTCTTTTTTATTACTACTAAATTTATGTATTGATATAAAATAACTTCTATCGTGTATATGTTCCTTTAACAGGCTAGATTTTGTAATACTTTTACAGGGCATTTGACACAATTAATATAATAACATATTATTATGATAAAATTACCTTTAAACATTTCCTAAGATATATAACAGATCAATTATTTTTTAAGTCATATCTTGGTCGTTAGTCATATTTATACCCAAAGTTGTGATTTTACGTAATATTTGTATATCTCGGTGCTTTTTTCCTAATTTGATGCTAATGTACGATCAATTTCATGATACCCTAAATCCCACATCTAATGTTAAATGATTTTATATTAACGAAGCATAAAATTCACTTAAAAAAAATACTGCAAATCTTGCAGGAGTATAAAAACTTTTAAAATAAAGATTTAATAAATAAATCTAGATCTCAGAAGCATAAGGACGTATGTCTATTATACTTCAGAAGCATTTGGTCATAAGTGCCAGTTTACGATAAAGACACATACGACGAATGTTTTTGACCCTCGCCCTCCCGACCCTTAGTTTGCTAAGAACCTTCCGATGCCCTCGTAGACCCGAAGTACGAGAGGCCCGCGAACTGTAAAGTAGAGCGACAGTTGCACAAAACTCCCCTAAAGAAACTAAAAGCCATAATCCCTCAATCTCCCCGTCAGCTACCGCCCTGAGCCGAGGTACAAGTCCCACAGGGGACGCCCTCTTGCGCAGGTTGCTTAGTTTTTAGTGTTTAAACCATTTATCTAGGCTGGAGCTCTGCTCGCCTTTATGCCCGGTGAAGTAGCAAAAGACTCAGGGCTAACAATATATGTCCGACCGAAAAAAAAAAAAAAAAACAAAGAATGTTTCTGACGTATAATGGCACATCCGACCTTATGCATCTAAGCTCTAGAAATAAGATAACGATTAAGGTACTTCTTGAAATTGATTAATTAATAGTTATTATGTTAAAGTGAGATGTAATCGCGATTTGGCTGTTTCTTTTTGTAACTAGTCAAGTAAGTTTGTAAAACAATATTAAGGATCAATAAAATCTTAGCATATGTTTGTGGACCGCAACATAATCTACATGCTCCATATTATTAATATATTTTTCGATAGTTTGGTGATATAATGTTTATTTGCTATATCAAATGTGGGATTACCATCGCTGCTTATTCCGACTTCTGAAATAATTCAGTTTTTAAGGTGTTGTGGTCCATTTGCTTGGTGGGTAGTTTAAGAAAACTTGTGCAAACTATTGGTGTCAAACTAAATAAAATACGTTCAATTTTGAACATCAAAGTTTTTTTTTATTCTAATGTGTGGCTTTTTTAGGATTTACATTATGTTTAAATTTATATAGCAAGTTGTATGAAAACGCACAATAACTTTTTTGTTGTTCATTTTGTAAAGTTTGTGATGGATTTTCAATGTTATTGTTAAGTGTTAAGGTTCAATATAACTGTTTTTATTAAGGCTAGCATTGCAATGAAGGCGAAGATATTACAATAATGATAATGTCCATGAGATCTTTAAATATTTACTAAAGAATTGAATGTGATTTTTTTTATTTATTTAATATTGTGTCAAAAGAAACATATTCTATAGTTGAATCATAGACAATACAGTGGTCAACGCACGTTGATATCTGTAACTTGTGAGTAATACTGCTCTCTGAATGATGCAGTGTAATCCATTGCTATTTCGATTAAACTCCGTATGAATATAAACTTGTTATGGAAAACTTTTAGGGCCTAAGCACACCACGTTTTTTAAACGCGCCGTCGACGCGCGTTTTAGAAACAAAGTACTGACTTTTGTACCCATACAGGCGCGATACGCACGCAAGTCAGTACTTCGATTCTAAAACGCGCGTCGATGGCGCGTTTTAAAAAACGTGGTGTGCTTAGGCCCTTAGGCTTCAAAATAAAAGTTTTGTTTGACCTGTCTATTTGTGGTTATTTTCGAACGTGCTATGTAGATCGCTACGAGACTTTTTCTATGTCAAGCTGGCTTAAGTATATTTGTGTGTTTAACATAATGTGAACTTTTTTTTGTGTTCGAATAAGGTTTGTTTCAACAATAGATTCGGTTTTTTTTTCTTAAAATATACTATCGTCTATTTGTTGTATAAAAATCGCCTTCTTTGCAATCAGCTGTTCTGGTTCATTGTATCAATGTTTCACGTAGTTACCGTAGTGTTACAAGCCATCTGTGTGAGACGCTTCTATTTATAATAATGTTTATAATGATTATATATGGAAAGTTTATTTGCTGTTTCATTTCTTAATTTCCCTCAATATTTATTTTAATTTTCGGAATGTTAAGTTAATTTATAGACTTTACTGGTGTATTACTATGCAGCAACGAGTCTTGCTTTAAGTCTCGGAGGTCGTGGGTTCGATCCCCACGCCGGAAATCTTTGTATCCAATCTAAAATTTCTTGGTTGAGGACACCTCCACGCATCAGAAAACACGTTAAGATGTTGGTCCCGATTGTTATAACTACATTTCAACATTTCAGACGAAACAAAAATTAAAATAGCCTATAGCCTTATAAAAAACCGTTACTAAAATCAGCATGAAAATAAATAGATAGCTATTCATATGCATTTAGTAGTATTTTTTTTCGGACGGACATACGTAGTAAGCCATTATGCTTTTGCTACTTTACCGGGTATAAAGGCGTAAGCAACCTGCGTAAGAGGCCGCCCCCTTTGCGGATTGGACCTCGGCTCAGGGCGGTCGCTGCCGATTAGATTGAGGAATTATGACTTTTAGTATTTTAGGGCAGTTTTGTGAAATGGTCGCTCTTCTTTACAGTTCGCGGGCCTCTCAGACTTCGGGTCTACGAGGGCATCGGATGATTTTTTGCAAACTAAGGGTCAGGAGGACGAGGATTGACGCGTCGCGTTCCCGAGCGCACTACTCGCCGGTCGGAGAGAGTGGTCTCTGTGTATCATTTAGTAGAAACTAGATATTTTTAGCAGATAATTCAATTTCATTTATGTGTCTAGACTAGTTTTTATTTTCTAGAAATAGATTTTGATTGCCGTTTCACCCATAATTAGGGTCTTATAAAATTCTACTGGTCACGGGCACCTGGGGTTTTTTGTGGGTTTATTAGTGTAACGGTTTTGGCTCTTCATTATCAATTACGGTAGTGATAGTTCAACCTTGTGTAAAGGTAGGAAGTGTGTACACACAGAATTATTAAACTATCTGTCCTGATTTATTTACCTCTCATCATCATCATCATCAACAGCCCGTTGACGTCCACTGCTGAACATGGGCCTCCTCTTAACAGACCTTGGCAAGCCAGAATCGTAGAGGGATATTGCCATAATCACCACGCTTGGCAGACGGATTGGTGATCGCAGTAAGATGCAAATGTTGAGCTAATAGATGCTGCTGCCCATCCATCAGCCATATGTCCCTTAGTCGCCTTTTACTAATAACTATAGGTAATTGGAAAATAATTATCATCATCATCATTTTTCATCAGCCCGTACAACGTCCACAGCTGAAAATTGGCCACCTCCCGAGGCAGGGGTTTTGTCATAGTCACCACGCTTGGCAGACGGGTTGGTGACCGCTTTATTATGTTGTAATACACAGGGAAACGCTGCTGCCTCTTCCATGGCATACGCTTGTTATTGATGAAGTTACCTATAACAATCGGGACCAACCGCTTAACGTGTATCCGAGGCACGGAGGGTAGTCCCTCAACCACACAGACCCGGAAAAAAATCTTAAAATTTACACAAAGATTTATTGTCCGGTGTGGGGATCGAACCCACGACCTCCTTGACTTAAAGCGGGACTTATTCCGCTACGCCACGGTGGTTGTCAATCAATAGTTATCATATTTGCTACAACACCAATCCGTGATCTCGGACTTATTTTAGATACTGATGTATTATATACAGGGTGTCCCAAAAGGTTAAGTAGCTGGGAAAGGGGGTGACAGGGGTGGACACAATGGTCACTAGAAAAATAAAAAATAAATCCGATCTGGGTATTTAAAAAAAAAATGGCATTTTTTAAAAAACTTAAAATTTTACACCTTGTTATTTTTGATGTTGATGTTGATGACCTTGTTGTTATTGAAGATTACATAACAGCATTTTTTTTTAATACAGCCATATTTGTAGGTACAGTTAGAACAAGGTGTAAAATTTTTAGTCTTTTAAAAAATGCCATTTATTTTTTCAAACACCCAGAGGGTTTTTTATATATTTTCTGGTGACCCTTGTGACCATCCCTATCTATTTGGGACACCCTGTATATAAACCTTCCTCTAGAATCACTATCTATTAAAAAAAAAAGCATTAAAATCTGTTGCGTAGTTTTAAAGATCTATAGATATATATAGGGACGGACAGACAGGGGCAACCGACTTTGTTTTATACTATGTAGTGACACGTCAACACCTACTTGAAGTGTTTAGATACTAAGCGTTGCAAGATTATTATTTTTTATAAAAGACAACTCCCGCACTAGGGAAATAAATCCCTGTGTCGCGGGGGACTTTACAAACATTCATTTCACGGACACAATGAACACCCAGACTCAGAACAACTATTTGTGGTTCACACAAATAATTGTCCCGGGTGGGAATCGAACCCAGAACACCAGGTCTCAGAGGCAACTATCGTAACCACTGAGCGCCCTAAGATTGGGCGGCACTTTTGATGTTTGTATCAAAATTAATTGTACCGCACTTTCGGACATGGTTTGAATTAAGTGTTATAACCCTATTGTTGTAGACATTCCTTCAATACGCCCGAAGCGATTTGCTTCTTCTTTCATAATGCGGACGGCTAAGGAGTGGAATAATAATTCAACGTATCAAAAGCCTATATTTAATAAAAAAAATAAAAAACAAACCTAAATCTGTCTGAGGAGTAGGTACCCGGCGGGGTTTTAATGGGTAGGGCCCTCTCCTCGTGGTATGACTAGCTTAACACCGCTATGGAGAGGATGAGTCCCACATACCCCTTCACCGGCGCGGGAACGAGGCGGAGGGAATGGATAACATAATTGCATTACCCCTGACCAAAAAACAAAAAAAAATGTTTAATTTAAAATTAGATTTAGGTATGTATACCTACCTAAATGTTAAATCTGCTAATTTAAATCAAATTTTAAATTAAACAATGATTGTCAAAGTATCTTAATATTTACTTTTAGTTTTTTCTATGGTTGTTTTTGTTAGGTATCTATTGCCATGTTAACAATATTTTAAACTCAAATGTAAAGAAAAATACTTAAAAACTTGTATTTGCTATCCATCTTCTTATATATCTTATACTCCGTAAAAGATAGCTTGATCTCTGCGACAGCTGTCAGTAAAATCACGCCTATGAAGTTTTGAATTTAGTAGTACAGACAGACAATACCTGCCAATGTCATATTTTATAGGCATGACGACCAAATTAGTGATGGGCGATGAATCGTGGCTATCGACTATAATCTATCGATATTTTTCTATAAAACTTCATTAAAAATTAATTTATCATTTAATTTTATTATATATTTTAGTATTATAACATTATTTACATATGTAAGAATTCATAATCAATTTACAAGATTGCTCTAGCGATTCAGAAACTGATTCTGATATGGATTTGGGGTGTACTCCTTAATATATTTGTTAAATTGAGTAACGTTTGTAATTAAATTAAACCCAATTATATGTTACATTATCATCAATAATAGTAAGAAAAGTCGATAAGTACTATCGACATTTGTTAAAATCTTAACAACCCTAGGAATGTCACTATGACATAATTATGTCACAGAGATCAAGCTATCTTTTACGAAGTATAGTATTTTTTACTATTTCTGCTGTCAAATCACGCTTATTTCACACGGTATTACGAAAAAAAAACTGGCAACGCATACAAACTTATAAGTTAAACACATAAAATCTTCATCTGGCCAACATCTGTTCCGCAGTATCAGTATTACCGGAACTAAGACGTAATCACTGTTTGACGCATGAGAAATACAGATTAAAATACACAATTAGGTAGTAAAATTGACTTCAGTAATAAATATTTATCTTCTACAATTTTTGGAATATTCACTGGGAACGTTAAGCACCAAGTTAGTTTATTATACTATTCATAAATAAGTAAAGTAGAGCGACAGTAGCACAAAATACCCCTAAAAAAAAAACTAAACGTCCTAATCCTTCATCATCAACAGCCCGTTTACGTCCACTGCTGAACATGGGCCTCCTCTTAACAGTCCTTGGCAAGCCAGGACCGTGAGGGATATTGCCATAATCACCACGCTTGGCAGACGGATTGGTGATCGCAGTAAAATGTTAACCTTGGGCTAATAGACGCTGCTGCCCATCCATCAGCCATATGTCCCTTAGTCGCCTTTTACGACACCCATGGGTAGACACGGGTCCTAATCCTTAGATTAAACCAAAATAGCGGAAGATGGTTGACTCGCGTCTAACGCGTGGACCGCATATATCAGGTCCCCGTCGCCTAATTGAATTCAGTCTGACTCAGTCGCAATCGGCCGTGTGACACAAGCGGACATGTTACGCAAAAAGATTATTTTAAGTGGGATAAAGGTTACCAAAATGCCTTCTTGTGCTTTTTTGCGTAGTACAAATAAGTCAAAAAGAAAAAACAAATCTCATTGATTCATATTTCACTCATGAAAACTTAAAATTACACATATTTATTTAATGTCTTGATCGCAATTTTGCGCTGCTGACGCTCTTTTAGTCTGATGTCAATTGGACGTATCTACATCACCTACCGCTCTTATCTCGCTTACACTATAGTCAATACAAATCGGTTTGTCTCTGTCAATATAGTACAACGTTGTACATCATGCCCGTTTTCAGTTGACGAATATCTTCCGTTATTTTGGAGTCTTAATCTCTCAATCTCATCGCCAGCGATCGCCCTGAGCCGAGGTCCGAGCCCTACAGGGGGCGCCCTCTTGCGCAGGCTGCTTAGTTTGTAGTTTTTAAACCAATTATTAAGGATAGAGCTCTCCTCGCCTTTATGCCCCGTGAAGCAGCAAAAGCATCGAAGATAAATTAGCGTGTCCGTCCGAAAAAAAAAAATCATACTTAAAACAGACTTATCGTTAAATCTAAGTAGAATAACAAATTTACTTCACGAGAGATGGTCTACTTTATCTGTTAAATTAAATCTAAAAGTACGTTATTTACTACCGCTTCCATCAGATTTCCTCGCTTAATAACACAATTTGCTCTCTCGTGTAGACTCACAACTCGACCGGAAGAGGAAACTGCTTGTTTTGCCTTGTTATGTAGGTACAGGAAGATGCTTTTGTTTGTTTGCTGAAAGCTTTTAAACTACCTATGGGATTTATTTGTAATCCATATCTTTCATATACCCAATCATGTTTTTTAAAACCTAATGAAGAGTTTAGGTTGCTACTAGGTAATGCTAGGTACCTATATGTTATTTATTTTTTCTGAATGGCATTATTCGCGATCAGGGCAGAAAAGGAGACTAGGGTCTTCAGAGCGAATATATCATAAAACACTTACACACTGCATACTAAATCAATACTAATATATAAAGCTGAAGCAAAGCAAATCTCAGAAACTACTAGACCGATTTAAAAAATGCTTTTAGTGTTAGATAGCCTATTTATCGAGGAAGGCTGCCTATATTTTATTATGAAGTTACCACGGAAAAGGGAAATACGCGGTTGAAATCACGCGCGGGGATCTAGTGTCATCATCATCATCATGGACCTTGGCAAGCCAAGATCGTAGAGGGATATTGCCATAATCACCACGCTTGGCAGACGGATTGGTGATCGCAGTAAGATGTAAACCTTGAGCTAATAGATGCTGCTGCCCATCCATCAGCCATATGTCCCTTAGTCGCCTTTTACGACACCCATGGGAAGACATGGGGTGGTCTATTCTTGGCCTGAGACCACACGGCAAGTCACGGGATCTAGTGTAGGTACCTCTGATAGCTGTGGGTAGGCACTAATGTCTGCGACACAGTTTTCATAACTAATGTAGACACACTATCGTACACTTCTGTAACTTATTCTTTTAATTCTAATAAAGATCGTAATATTTTTATTATTTATGTGTGTAGATAACTGATGAATTCGTTTGTTGGACTATTTTACCGGCACACCTTTGTTAATAAGACATTTAAGTACTTAGTACCTATAAATGTTTTGAACAGTTACAATCCTCTTTAGCCTTGTTTAAAAGGATTAAAACAACAATACCACTCATGGGTATATAGTTACTTATTCGAATCAAACAATCCAAACTGAAACAAAATATAACACAATCCTTTGAACTCGGTTATTTCTGAAGGTAATATAATTAAATTCTTCAATTACAGAGCATTGTACCCAGGTGTATCCTTTTTACTAAAATATCTGTATGAATATATATAAGACTCGCCGCCGGCATCCTCTCTGATAGGTACAAAGTTTAATTTCCACGTAGTATCTATTTTGTTTTAGAAATTACATGTTTGTTTTAATTGCTTTAAGTTAATCAAACAAATAACGAGTTACATTTTCATAGATAAATTAATTAATAGAGGTGTGCCCGAAAGTTTGGTTTAGGTGTAGGTATCTGGGGACTAATGAATTGATGTTTTTAAAACCCTTCTGGAATGTGTTTCTAAAACATATATAGGTTCTTACTTCAATATTTTATCGTAATACTTAAGTATTTTTTTTAGATTGTCTAATTTTTGTTACGGCTGTTTTTGTTGAAGTAGGTACAGCGACGGCTTTCTTATCTACATAACAAACTTTTAAGAAACGACTTTAAGCTTATCAAATATTTTAATTATTTGAAGGAGAACATTTTTTCAGTTGGTAAAGGTACTATGTTCTGTGTGTTAAGAAACTAATCTCCATCTCCAAGAACTATGATGATTGCATATCAGGCACCGGACAGCAGAGCTTTTAAAGGGATTAATGCCATCCTAATTAGGGCCTTATTCCCAGCACTGCAACCTCTGTCAACTAGAATCAACAGTGGCTCACACTGGATATGGCAATGAGCACCGAGGCCCACCAAGGCCCGAGAAAAAGGTTGGGCTGCCTTGGGACCCGCATGGACATACGTAGGTACCCAGGAGGCTTTTGCTACTACACCGGGCATAAAGGCGAGTAGAGCTCCAGCCATAATAATCAAAATGCGCCGACAGCGGAGCGATTGCTAGCAAATAATCGCTAACGCTAAAAAATGATGGGTATTCATTTGTGGATTGTTCTTTGAAACGAGCGATTAGATCGATCAGATTTATAATGCTATCTAAGATAGCATAGCGATTGTTGTGGTAAACCACATAAAAATATAGTTTACCATCCTTCTGGTTTACCAGGCTCCTCCAGTAACGGCGGTTGCCTTCGTAGCTTTATTATGGAAACTAATAGATTTATGAATAAAATACATTATACCGGGTTGATACGACAGAGAGCTTTGCTAGTTCAGTGAAATTTATTTACAAAGGGTGGTTACGTTTTACTCTGATTTGTAAGCTATTTAGTTTGTTTGAAAGAAAAAAAATCTCAATTTGGTTGCTTTTTATTTTTATACCGTATCGGATTAATAAAAAACACGTATAGTAAACGTAGCGTAATTTAATGCCCCTCTGTCGTATCAACGTTGTATACCTACCTACAACTAAAAGTAGCTAATTTAAAATAAAACTAACTTATAAAAATACTTCTATTCTGTATCTATTCTACTTGGCCAGGTTCCAGAATGCTGGCAGCATTACCCTGTTAAAAGGCAATGCTTACCAGCTGCAAAGTAAAAACCAGCACTCGGAGAACATGCCGCACTAAAGAGGGCCGCTGCGAGGTTTTTATAAATTAATTTGGCTCCCGGTCCCCAGTGGTCCCAATGAGTCGACACCAAAAGACACAAACACATAACCACTATCAAGGCTTTATATTTGCGCCTCTTAATATTCTCCGCGGATTCAGTCGCCATGCCATGCTACTCTAAGTCCCGGAAAGATGATAGACAGATTTATTATTAGCTCGTTTTCTTTAAATGAACCAGGTTTATACAAAAACTAAATATTATAAACCAAAAATGGCCGATTAACAATCGTGAAAAACCGAACTCGAAAGTGACATCGAACCGATAGTAATACCTCGCGATACCTAGCGCTCGCGTCGATCGGTCGCGTGTTCGGTGACCCGGGTGTTAGTCAATCAGCTGATACCTACACCTTAGGTAATGTAACACAGTACCCAATCATAATAATAAGCTTTATCCAATACCTTTTTAGCTACAACTTACAGAAAACGTAACTTAAAACAAGTTTATTATCTAAGAACAATAATTTTCTGAATTAGATACCTAATAAAGTATTTAAGGCGTATTTAACAAAAATGAAAAATTAAATGAACTCCGCGGAAATGATATGGATGCAGTCCTTCTGAGTTGAGTAGTTTCCAGACGTAGTATTGGCTTACGCCAAACTTAGCTGCCGCCATTCGCGTACTTCGGCGAGGATCGCGATCGAAGTACTCGATGATCTCCTCGTCGAGGTCTGGCGAAAGAACGGCCGATCGACCTCTGCCCTGTGCATGTGCTGGCACTTGGAACTGCCCATGATCGAGCAGCCGTCGCCGCTACGATCGTCCGGTCCTGTATGACTTGAGGGTTCAGAACTCCGCGAAGACGGAGTGACGCCAAGTGTTGCAGCTCGGCGTAAAGACGCCAGGCAGTATGGGAATTATAATTAGCCCTAGCGTACAGTTGCACCATAGCGACGTACTCTAAATTACTAAAACTGTAATGTCGATCCATAATACTAATAAAGTAATAAGATAACGCGTGCTGCGCTTCCGACGTTCACGGGACAACTAAGGAAGGAGGGAGTCGAAGGAGAGCGCGGGGCGTTCCGGCGTCGGCGCCGCGCGGCGAATTACAAAAGAAGCCGGCTCGTTTGTGATTCTTGCGTGCAGGCTATTTTATGCCGTATAACTACCATTGAGCTCTTATTTTGCTTTGAACGTTTATGGATCGTTCTTTACTTTGTCAGCAGCGCGTGCGATTCGAGTAGTACCTACAAGGTCCGTTCACTCCGTCTAGTGTTACTACTGTTTATCACGCTTTCGAGTTGTCTAATTTTTTTTTTAATAATTTCAAATCCAAAACATGTCTAAAAAAAAAAAATATGTTTCGATAGTACTACCGACGGCAAGTTGTTCTGCTATGGGAAAACAACCATTAAAATTTCACGGTGTATATTGTAGCAACACAATGAACAAAACACTGAACAATGTGTTCATAAAGTTTTAATGAACATATTGTCGTTTATACTTCGCCAGTCGCTACGAGTTAAAGTAAGAACAAACTTTTTAGATTGCGAACAATCGAACAACTCTCGCATTGAAATCGACTGATTAACTTACCCACTTAAGTAGACTGAAACACATTTCAAATATGTTTAGACACTTTTTGTTTAATGTGACTTTTTATTCTTTTCCTAAAATATGAAACAAGTTTACGAGAAGACAAATTTTCTTTTTAACTTTATTTAACGCCAGCTCGTGAAATAAAGTTTGTTGGCGGCTGGCTGAGGTTTGACCAATTTTTTAACTTATCTTAATACAAATTCTTATCTTTTCTACCTCACCAATTTTATTGTTTATACCATTCCAGATTACTGGCTGCAGTTAAATAAAATATTCATTCTTAACGTATTTTCATTTCTCTAGTAGGTTAAAAAGCAAAATTGTCTGGCTTGAAAATATGTATACCTACAAAGGTACATATTTTATTTATTAGATAAGCAAGTGGATTATATTTTTATTACTTGAATTAAAAAAATATGACGTTTTAATTTTTTTATGTGCCGATATCAATTATATCAGAGTAAATGTTCATTTTGATAGATTTTGTATAGAATTTGTGGCAAACTTTTTTGATAAACAGCATATTTTATGTAATATTAAATTGTCTATATATTACGTTTCGATAGTAAAACTGATGGTAAATCGTCTTGCCAATTAAGTATTCGTCATGACAAAAAAATCACGGTACATCTTTAACAGTCAATCACCGTAAGTGGCTGGCGGTCCTGGAACTTATGGTGCCATGTGTTAACACAAATTAGAATCCTACCTAACCCAACTAAGGCTAAGAACTCACGGAGCGGTTTATACCCGCGCCCGCCGCGATTGCGGGCCCGCAGCTTCTGTAGGATTTAGATTTATATACAAAAATTAAGAGCACATTTCACGACGCGTTTTATACTCGGGGCGCGCGCTGTTGTTAGCGGGTCCCGCGGCACCGGCGGGTAACCGGTCTTGCGATCATCGCCCACCAAGTTTTCGGGCGATGATCTTAACCACGACCGCGCAAATCACCGGTCTCGGTGAGTATAGAAATAAAACCACAGTTCCAAGACCGCGGCGGGCGCGGTTGCAAACCGCTCCGTGAGTTCTTAGCGTAAGGCCCATCGCCCACGGCGAATTTTTGCAGCGATTATGTAGTCACGCAGCTTCGCCACTAACGCGCTTTCGTCGCATTTGCAACGCGCTACGGCATCGCGACTGTATCGACGGAAAAGCCGGTCGCCGCGGCGCCGCGCCGTGGGCATTAAAAAATATTTTAATTTTGGTACTGTTCACTGTTTTCAAATATGGGTCCAACAAAAACTATCAGGGTTCCCCTGAGCTGTAGCTCCTAAATGTAAGCCTATGTTAATCCGCCCCTCGATCATTTCTTATGAAATTGGATATTTCAATATATCGGGGATAGTCGAATTTTATGAGGTTCGGTTCTATTTCTCTTTGTTTTTAAAAGTCAAAGTTTCAGGTTCTGCAAAATATTGCGGGTAATAAATCTTGTCCTATACGGAGAGCAGTAGAATGGAAACCAATTTTTTCACTATAAAAAATTCGATGTGCATTTAATTTTAAGTCTTATGAATTGAGAAAAAGGTCCATTTTGCATTGCAATATTTTCTACGGCTTTACTAACCCGTGATTTGTTTGTAATGGCCTCTATGATTTCGATAAAATATCCATAGCCATATTTTTAACCCTTTTACCCTCGTAAAGTACATTCAATCTATAAAACTAAGCCGTTATTATTCTATATTTTTTAGACAAACGAAAATTAACGTTGGAATTTATACCAAACGTATTTCTAAGGGTAAAAGAATAGAGTTTTTAAAATAAAAAGCAAATAATTGTACGAGTGTTCATCGACCCGTACTTAAAGAATAATATAAAATCAGTCATTTGAAAATAAGTTGTAAGTTTATACAAAGAATGTATATTTGTTGTTAAATCAATTTTCGTTGAATAGATTCTATTTTTATAGACTGAATGTGATTTTAATTAAACCCAAGTTTTATGTCAATCGCCATTGATATCGTTTGGGAGTTAAAGTTATTATTCTTTGTTGTATTATAAAGAATGTACCTATATTTTTTATTTCTTATTAACAAGTAATATAATATTTCTCATCATTTTTCTCACAGCAAAAAACAATTCTGAAGCTCAGAAGCATACGGTCGGATGTGCCATGATCCGTCAGAAACATTCGTCGTATGTGCCTTTATCTTAAACTGGCACTTACGACCAAATGCAACTGTAGTATAATAGTCATCCGTAGTTCTGAGGTCAAGAGTTACAAGTATAATGGACTAAGATATACAAGTATACACCGATTTATTTATTAGCGAATTCTAAACCTAGGGCAATTTTTACTCATAACAGAATCACAGTTTAAACGCCTAAAATACAAATAAAATTAGGCACAACATTCCCAGTCCAATATTGTCTTATTCAATAAACATTTATAACTATATTATATTTACCTGCTTAGAGTAAAGCAAAAAAGCAATAGGGATCAAGACTAAAAAAAATATATTTAGTCCGTTAGTTAGATTACCAAAAAATAGTACATCATCATCATCATCAGCCCGTATTACGTCCACTGAACATGGGCCTCCTCCCAGGGAGGGTATTTGCCATAGTCACCACGCTTGGCAGGCGGATTGATGACCGCAGTATTATGTTGTAACACACAATGAAACGCTCCTTGGTATACGATTATGATAGATGATGTTAAAACAATCGGGACCACCAGCTTAACGTAGTTTCCGAGACACGGAGGGTAGCCTCTCAACCAACCAGACCCGGAAAGAAATCTTGGAATTTAAATAAAGATTTCTTGTCCGGCGTGGGAAACGAACCCACGACCTCCGAGATTTAAAGCGAGCCAAATACCGCTACGCTACGGAGGTTGAAAATAGTACACGCGTACTTTTTACTTAAACTAAAAATAACGAAGATACAGCGAGTTGAAATTTCATATGACGTCACTATAAGTTAAAATTTTACCTAAGAGTGACGTCACAAGCCCTAGCTCCTGAACTTTATAGTTTGTTGTTCCTCTGTATCTTTGTATTTTTTTATTGATTTGATAAATACCTACGTGTCCAATATTTTTTAGTAATCTAACTAACGGACTAAATAGATGTTTTTAGTCCTCATGCCCATTTACTACGAAATCTGGGATATTATTTTCATTAAAACCAACATTTAATAATACTCTCGACACATATTACTTGCAGAGAGTGACTCTGAATACTACGCCGATTTCAGCGTACTATTTTTTGCCGCATTTGTCAATTACGACGGCGGTATCCAGTCGATCGAGCCAAATGATTTATCTAAGACTACTAGTTATATACATTGCATTGTGTAGCATTTTGTGGCCAGATATATACATACTAATAATATATTTAATTGACTCTAAGTTTACAGTATACAGCTAAGAGTATACATAACACTACTATACTAGAGCCATTACAAACGTGCGAACCGAGTGATAAATCATTTTTATCCGACCTCTCGCTCACACTAATAGGGCGAGCGAACTTTCGCTTGCACCCCTAGTGTAACAATAAAAAAGGGATTTGTCGATAGTCAATAGCAGGCTTTTTTTTTCGTATTGACATACGTAGTTAGCCACGAGTCTTTTGCTACTTCACCGGGCATAAAGGCGAGCAGAGCTCCAGCCTTAATAAATGGTTTAAAAACTACAAACTAAGCAACCTGCGCAAGAGCGCGCCCCCTGTGTGGCTCGGACCTCGGCTCAGGGCGGTCGCTGACGATGAGATTGAGGGATGACATTTGGTATTTTAGGGGAGTTTTGTGCAACTGTCGCTCTACTTTACAGTTCGCGGGCCTCTCGGACTTCGGCTCTACGAGGGCATCGGAAGCAAAATATGAAATAATCAACGACGGCGGCGTCCGAGCGGCATCTATAACGAGTGACGCGGCATGGTCACATTCCTATGACGTAATGATTTATGACTCAGTTCGCACGTTTGTAATGGCCCTAGTATAGCAGTTCCGCGCGGTTCCACCCGCGTAGATACCGTTCCCGTGGAAACCTTGACTTAAAATACCATCGCCGTATAACGTCTACTGCTGAACATGGACCATCTCCCGGGGGAGGGTATTTGCCATAGTCACCACGCTTGGCATTAAGTAAGAAAGTAAAATAGTGAAAAGGATTTTAAGACATAGTTAAAAAAAATATCATATCTAATCTAATTTAACTAGCCTGTGTTATCCCACTGCAGGGCAAATACCTCCCTGTCCCTTTTCCAAACAATTTTGTCTTTTGCGAGTCCCTACAGTAGGAGTCAAGCTCATCCCACCATAAAAAAAAATATCAGATTGGAATACTAAAAAACGAATTTGTGAATAAATTGCGACAGCTAGCAGGCGATAGGAGCTAATATACTTTATCAAATAATTTAAAGCAAAGTCCGTAGAGCGATTACGTAAAAAAAAATAACGAGCGATCAATCGCCAAGTTTGTATGGCAACGGGAAATTGTTACGTAATCCCATCATTTTTATCGTTCGTAATCGCTTTTTTGCGTAATCGCACTGCCGGTGAATTTTCAAATTTTACGAATCGCTACTTCGGCTATATTCCTGCATAGTCTTCAAGCCACTATTACAAGTGATCTTTGTGAAGCCAGAGCTGACGTGTTGGTTTATATGTGCGTTGTGTAACTCCGAAACTTGGGTGGAGCAGGCAGTCGCTGGATCGCCAGATGAATGGAGACTGCCAAACCTGAGAAATAAATACTTTGGGTTAATATTTTAATGCTATTTTTTATACTAGCCTATTAATACAACAACATCATCATCTCCCACGGGAGGGTATTTGCCATAGTCACCACGCTTGGCAGGCGGGTTGGTGACCGCAGTATTATGTGGTACCACACAAGAAAACGCCGCTGACCGTTTCTTGATATACGATTATTATAGATGATGTTATAACAATCGGAAGCAACGGCTTAACGTGCTTTACAAGGCACGGAGAGTAGTCCCTCAACAAGCAGACCCGGATAGAAATCCGAGTTTACACCAAAGATTTCCTGTCCGGGGGGCAAAAATCCTTGAGTAACACCAAAAAAGCTTTAAAAAGATATTTTAATGTCTGAAAGAGTTTTATTCTATACTAATATTATAAAGAGGAAATATTTGATGTTTGTTTGCTTGCTCCGGGCTGGACAATTTCGGAAATTCTTTCGAAAGCTATGTTTTTCCGGACTAATATAGGCTTTATTTAATTTTGAGAGTGTAATATCGCGCGCGGGAAGCTTGTAATATATACATTTAGATTTACGCGTATGATATTTATAAAAAGATAAATTCTCGCATATTAACTCGTCTACATCTATCTTTATTCTATCGCTTACGATTCAGTTAAGTGATATTGACCGTCGTCGCGGACAGACTGACTCAGCGAGGTAACTCCGGCGCGGAGGGATCGATTTTCCGACTACAATTTTTTCCTTTCGCAAATTAATTTACGCCTGCCTTCCCATCGCCGCTGCAGCGTTTCGCGCGCTGGCAGTGGGCTATGTGGGACTCGCCCTCTCCATAGCGTGGTATGCTAAATACCACGAGGAGAGGACCCTACACCACTAAAACCCCCCGGACACTCCTTGGATCCGCCGTTGGCGGGGGTCGGGTACGCATGAGCGTTCCGGCCCCCCGACGGCACCCGCGGCCGATATGGTACCGCGGGACCTCCTGGGCCACACTTACAGTGGCCCATTTGCCCAATTATAGGGACGCCCGGAGTGTAGAGGCGTCCCTACTCCTCATGGTTTCCGACTACCCTAACAATGTCATTTTTGGATAGATAATGTAGTCAGCCACAAGGCTTTTATTATTGCATCGGGCATAAAGGCTAGCAGTGCTCCAGCCTTATTCAAAGGTATGTTTATAAACCATACATATGTGTACCTGCGTTGCGTAGCGCCCCCTGTGGGACTTGGACCCCGGCTCAAGTGGTGACCCCTGGCGGGGGGATTAAAAGATTATGATTTTAGTACCACTTTCTTTTTATATAATGCACATAACGATAGATCAAGTTTGTTATTATACAGTTTTACCACTCTGTTACATTACATATTTTTCATACAACGACAATCCTATAAAGTGCACATATAGAAAAAAGTGAAAATATACCAAATTAACAAGGCTGTTTGCGCATTTTTTGAAATAACTAGTCGAGACTCAATTTGATTATACTGAAATTCAAAAGTTAAATATTCGATTACAAATAATTTTGGGCTTAGATTGATTCTACAAAATTTTAGGCAATGAGAGAATGCTTTCGGGAGGCGCGCAATCATTATATAGTCGATATGCGGGGTGGAGGGGGTGTATGTGTGATTGCGGGTAGATTTGGCGTGAACAAATGCAAATATTAATTTATTATTATGTTGGTACATTTTACTGCCACGCCACGGGCCCATGGGGATCCGGTCATTTGAAAGGTATTCATGGGGCCGAAGCCAATATTTACGAGGTCTTTTTATGTAAATACCTACGTACTAAATAAATATAGTTTATTTCGTTTACTTACAATCGCATGATACTCAAATATAAAAGATATTTATTTAGTACGTAACGTAGGTATTTACATACACTTGTACTTCTCAATAATATCGCATGATACTCAGTTTGACTACATACCTAACACAGGTTTACTGGGTTTTATATATGCGAAGTTGACATCAGAAACATGGTTCAACATGTCCTTCCGAAGCATGTGCCTGATCCGCTCTAATATAGTTAATATGTACACATCACTCTGGTGATTAGATATCTTCCATACGCCTAAACCTGTAAAAAGATAAAAGACAAGATAAAGAAGAAGTTGTTTATGTAAGATCTTTTTTAAAGCTCTTTGTACAACCTATTTTATTTCGTATTGCCCAGCATTTGAGGGAATTTGTCCATATACATTTTCAATAAGACGCGGCCATAGCCCAATGGCTAGGGCGTCGGTGCGATGCAGTAGCGCGTTAGTAGCGCGACGCGGTCGCGCGTTTGTATCGATACAATCGCGATGCAGTAGCGCGTTAGTAGCGCGACGCGGTCGCGCGTTTGTATCGATACAATCGCGATGCAGTAGCGCGTTAGTAGCGCGACGCGGTCGCGCGTTTGTATCGATACAATCGCGATGCAGTAGCGCGTTAGTAGCGCGACGCGGTCGCGCGTTTGTATCGATACAATCGCGATGCAGTAGCGCGTTAGTAGCGCGACGCGGTCGCGCTTTTGTATCGATACAATCGCGATGCAGTAGCGCGTTAGTAGCGCGACGCGGTCGCGCGTTTGTATCGATACAATCGCGATGCAGTAGCGCGTTAGTAGAGCGACGCGGTCGCGCGTTTGTATCGATACAATCGCGATGCAGTAGCGCGTTAGTAGCGCGACGCGGTCGCGCTTTTGTGTCGATACAATCGAGATGCAGTAGCGCGTTAGTAGCGCAACGCGGTCGCGCGTTTGTATCGATACAATCGCGATGCAGTAGCGCGTTAGTAGCGCGACGCGGTCGCGCGTTTGTATCGATACAATCGCGATGCAGTAGCGCGTTAGTAGCGCGACGCGGTCGCGCTTTTGTATCGATACAATTGCGATGCAGTAGCGCGTTAGTAGCGCGACGCGGTCGCGCTTTTGTGTCGATACAATCGAGATGCAGTAGCGCGTTAGTAGCGCGACGCGGTCGCGCGTTTGTATCGATACAATCGGGATGCAGTAGCGCGTTAGTAGCGCGACGCGGTCGCGCTTTTGTATCGATACAATCGCGATGCAGTAGCGCGTTAGTAGCGCGACGCGGTCGCGCTTTTGTGTCGATACAATCGAGATGCAGTAGCGCGTTAGTAGCGCGACGCGGTCGCGCGTTTGTATCGATACAATCGCGATGCAGTAGCGCGTTCGTAGACGCCTGTGACGGACAATAGCATGCACTCTGGACCTGTCTGTGTTGCACGTTGCACTGATGCCGATTCCCAATCACGCGCCGCGCCGCGCAACACTCCCTCCCCCCTCCGTTCTCTCTACCGATGTCGTCCGACGCGGTCGCGCTTTTGTATCGATACAATCGAGATGCAGTAGCGCGTTAGTAGCGCGACGCGGTCGCGCGTTTGTATCGATACAATCGCGATGCAGTAGCGCGTTAGTAGACGCCTGTGACGGACAATAGCATGCACTCTGGACCTGTCTGTTACAATCGGTAGAGAGAACCGATTCCCAATCACGCGCCGCGCCACACTCCCTCCCCCCTCCGTTCTCTCTACCGATGTCGTCCGACGCGGTCGCACTTTTGTATCGATACAATCGCGATGCAGTAGCGCGTTAGTAGCGTGACGCGGTCGCGCGTTTGTATCGATACAATCGCGATGCAGTAGCGCGTTAGTAGCGCGACGCGGTCGCGCTTTTGTGTCGATACAATCGAGATGCAGTAGCGCGTTAGTAGCGCGACGCGGTCGCGCGTTTGTATCGATACAATCGCGATGCAGTAGCGCGTTAGTAGACGCCTGTGACGGACAATAGCATGCACTCTGGACCTGTCTGTGTTGCACGTTGCACTGATGCCGATTCCCAATCACGCGCCGCGCCACACTCCCTCCCCCCTCCGTTCTCTCTACCGATGTCGTCCGACGCGGTCGCGCGTTTGTATCGATACAATCGCGATGCAGTAGAGCGTTAGTAGCGCGACGCGGTCGCGCGTTTGTATCGATACAATCGCGATGCAGTAGCGCGTTAGTAGAGCGACGCGGTCGCGCGTTTGTATCGATACAATCGCGATGCAGTAGCGCGTTAGTAGCGCGACGCGGTCGCGCGTTTGTATCGATACAATCGCGATGCAGTAGCGCGTTAGTAGCGCGACGCGGTCGCGCGTTTGTATCGATACAATCGCGATGCAGTAGCGCGTTAGTAGCGCGACGCGGTCGCGCGTTTGTATCGATACAATCGCGATGCAGTAGCGCGTTAGTAGACGTCTGTGACGGACAACGAATTGTGTGAAAGATGATTAGTATGATGGCAGTGAAAATAGAAATGATGAATAGAAGGAACGAATGGATGTATGGAAAGAAGATCGAATAAGAGGTGCATGAATCGTTGTAATATGAATAAATAAATATAAATGGTATGAATATTAATATAAGAAATATACATATTGTTGCGCCGATTACCATACTAATTAATGTAAGGGAATAATAATAAAAAAAACTTTAATCATTAATTAATGTAAGGAACATGTTATTAAAATTGTCTGATTTAAGGTTTAAGGTAAGAGCGTAAATTATTTAATACTATGACTTACTTTATTTTTCTGAGAAGAAAAAATTATGATGACTGTTAAATCATTTTTTTTGTCATAAATCGTTTTACGCAGTTCAAAAATTTGTAATGTAAGGGAAATTTTCTTAACGATAAAAAAATGTTAATAATATCCATAGAGAGAGCGGGAAATTCTGAATCGAATGATGTATATAACTAATTTTTGCCAAAATGTCCCTTACGTTAATTGATACTTCTGGTATCGATATAAATGTGTAGCTCACTCCATGCGTTATGTAATTTTTGTACCTATAATCTGAAAACTATTAAATAAATCCTACTAATAATATAAACGCGAAAGTTTGTAAGTATGGATGGATGGATGTTTGTCATTGTTTCACGTCAAAACTACTGAACGGAATTGGCTGAAATTTTGCACCGGGATAGGTTATACGCTGGATTAACATATGGGAAAACATTACGCTCCATCTCACTGAGGCAGAGTAACGCGGATAAAACCGCGGGGCGCAGCTAGTTTCGAATAAATGTTACAGCCACAATTATCTAGTTACCTACTAGCTTTCCGCGCGCGGTTTCACCCGCGTAACTCCATTTTCTGTGGAAACTACATAAAATAGCCTTCCTCGGTAAACGGGCTATCTAACGCCTAAAGATTTTTTCAAATCAGTCCAGTAGTTGCTGAGATTAGCGCGTTCAAGCAAACAATCAAACTCCTCAGCTTTAGATATGTATTAGTATACATATTCTATTCCTTTTTTATGTAACATACCATGTTATGTAATTTTTTTAATAAATAACATTTTAAATTGTTGAATACAACAATATACAACTTAACATAGCTTTTTATTCACGTTTATTTTTCCTACAGGTAAAAAAAGTAATGCGATCTTACACAAGACATTAAAATAACTAACCTATAGCTGTTAGATGCTGCCAAGCTTCTGCTGTACATCCCTTATTCAGCTCTTACGACACCCATGGACAGAGACTTATTAATTAAACGTTGAGAGCGCCGTAGACAAGCATCTCATCGGCGCGGTGCCCCTATTATTAACCAGTAATAGTAAAAATTTGATCACTGTAGTTGGCGTTATTACAAGTGTGGTAGAGAGACTCCAATTTAGAGCTGGAATACCTTTATTCAGACTTGTAGTAGCCTCAACTACAGTTGCTGTTCCAGGGTCTATTCCGCCCCTTTGTACTACCACGTACCTAGTTATGGATAATCCGCATCTGCATCTGGAACGACATGGAGTAGACCATTTTTACAAAAGGGTTTATTTTTCTTACTGATAAAAAAATAATGTGATATTACACAAGACATTAAAATAACTAACCTTGAGCTAATAGATGCTGCCCAAGCTTCAGCTGCATATCCCTTAGTCCTTACGACACCCATGGAAAGACGGGGTGGTCCATTTAGTTAAATTAGCTTCCAAAAGGGTTTATTTTTCCTACAGATAAAAAGACGTAATACGATCTTACACAAGACATTAAAATGTAATAACAGGGCGGTGCTCCATCCATCACGCAAGCCATACACTCCGACGTATGAGGTCAATACCCCGCGAAATTGTTAGTGAAACCTCTGGGATAATGTTAAGTAAGTACTTGTTCGGTATATGTTGTTTTATTTATACGTAAATTACGTACGCTGCAGCCGGAGGTTCGAAAAAAAAATCAAAGCTATTTAGAAATTAATTTAATTCAATAAAAAAAATTCAAAAGTATAATTTAAAATAAGTGTAACCTATTTGATGCGAGAATATGGAATGAATAATACCTACTTATTATAATAAGTAGGTATTTATTATTATAGTTTTTTTTTTAAGATTACTAGCAGAGTCTTGCAGTCTACTAGTATTCTTGTAAACCCCGCGTGCTAAGCTAAAATGCTAGTGTTACGAGTGGGTTCACGTCGGTAGTGCAATGGGTGGGGTCTGTACCGGCGACCTCAAGATCACAAGTCCGACGCCCTAGTCATTGGGCTATGGCTTATCGTACGGTGCTATGTATGTCGGTCAATTCATGACAACGTTCGACAACCTGGGTGTATGTCCACGCTGCACTGCGCTATAGGTGTAAACTGCATTAAATGAATGAAATAAATGAATTTTATTCAGCACTTAGGTACCTATTTACTTACACTTGTTCTTGTCAGAATTACAATGTAATAGACATGCGAAATGTAGCTCACTGAAAAGAAAAGAGAGATATAGCTCTTTTGATCAAAATAACTATATCACTCTTTTAGCTCTTTAGCTCACCGAATAACTCTTTAGCTCAATTGAGTTACTTGCGAGCTACAGATCAAATTGAGCCGCACGAGACAACTAGCTCTTTTAGCTCTTTAGCTCACCAAATAACTCTTTATCTCAATTGAGTTATTGGCGAGCTACAGATCCGCACGAGACAACTAGCTCATTTAGGTCTTTAGCTCACCGAATAACTCTTTTAACTCTTTATCTCAATTGAGTTATTGGCGAAATATATGTAGTTCTTTAGTTTGGTTGTTTTGTTTTTATTACAAAATGAAAGCCAATGATTTTCCTTCATACTTGAACAGGCTTATGGCCAAGCGTGTTGACTATGGCAAATACCCTCCTTCGGGAGGAGGCCCATGTTCAGCAGTGGACGTTATACGGGATGATGATGATGATGATGATGATGATAAGAAACCAAAACTAAACTGTGCTTAGCAATATGCGACATGAATGACGCGATAATCCGCCGAAACTATTTAAGTAAATTTAAGAAAACAACGATGTTTGCTTTTTTTACAAAATCACAAACTTATTCCTTAAGAATTTTCATACTTATGTAAAAGTGCTAAAGTATTTTTACTTTTAAAACAACGACGATATGAGTTATTTTACTATGACGTATTGAGCCGAAGAGTCGGTCAGTGAGCGACATGCGAAATAGTTCATCTGTTCGTCGGGGAAGATCGGGCATTGTCGGGCCGCTGTCGGCGATTCGTTGGTATCACTCGTTACTAGAGCCGAGTCAGTGAGCCGTTGAGCTAAATGAACTAGTGAGCTATTCTGTGAACGACTGAGCTACTGGGAGCTAGATTGTGATTGAAGAGCTAGTTCAAATGTATCTCTCATTCGCGAGCTACCCATGTCTACAATGTAATAAGATAAACTATAACAAACAGATAAATAATCCTACTCTATGAAGTATCCGACTAGGTAACTAACAGTCGTACTTAGTAATTGCAAATCATACAAATCTACAGACTACATAGTTCGTCCGTCTGTCCTGTAAACTGATGTACCCATCGGCGACATCCATTGCGTTTTCTTTAATTAACACGCGTATTATATTTGCAAACATTATTATATTATATATTACATTTGCAATATATTCCTGTACTATCAAAATCCGGTGGGACAGGTTTACAGACAAGACCGGTAAGGCCTCGTTTATGGAGACGCGGGGCGTCGCGCGGTGCGATGTGCGGCGCGGCTCGCACTGAAATCAAACATAATTATGGCGTTGTATGAGTGCGAGTGAGATGCGAGACGGCACGCCGCACGCGACTCGCGCCTCCGTAAACGAAGCGTTCTCGTCGTGCGATGAGTTCAAACAACCAGATTTCATCAGAGTGTCCTATTTGAACCTCGCAAGTAATCGTGCGAGCACATGAAATGCTTAATAACGATCGTAGGATGCGTTTGATCGTGCGATCATGTAATAATAATAAATAATTATTTCGTACATCAAAATAAAGGTTGAAAAAATCACCGCGCAGATTCCTTGATCTATAAAGTATTTTATGTTGTCTACGTTTCCTTGTTTCAATGTCATTTGCTATTTTTAAAGCAATATTGCCCGACAGCAAAAACTGTGCATCTCTGTAAAGAGCCATCGTTAAAGTGGCGTGACCGCGACGCCAGCCATCGAGCGACGGCATCACACGATGGACATCGCGCGATCTATTAGGACACCTGTTAGGTCATCGCACGACCACTTTGATCGTGAGATGAAAAACGCATCGCGCCATCGTACGATCGCTCCCAATTAGGACGCCGCCTAAGAGATAAGGAGGCAAATCACGTAACAATATGATTATGACTTCTATAAAAAAGTCTTTATTACTGTAGGGTTATTTGTAACGCATTGCTTATTTTTATTGTTACTGTATTATTGAAGCTGTTACTATTTTATTAACTTAGTAAATTAACATATTTTAAATATTTTAGCATGCATAATGAAAAACGCTGAGTAGCGAATAAATTTTATCTAATTCATAGTAATATCGTTACGTTATTAGCCTCAAGGCTCATGACCGAAAGCTTAAATGCTCTCACTTGACTAATGAATAATGACACTTGACTTCGGGCACTTTAGATTTTTCGCGAGAGAGAGACTTTTGTCCGACCCGAGATTCGAACCATGGACTGCTAGTTACAGGCGAACATATAACATGAACATGTAAATACTTTGTGAGCATTAATAAACTTCCCTTTCCTAAAAATGCTAGCAGCAATAGCCCTTAAAGGGGTGCTTAGTAAAATGTCATTCGTATTTTAATCTTATAAATGGGTTCCACTTACTGATATTGCGATGATGGTGGCCAATATTTAACTCGGCTACATATTAATTTAAGTGCTCCTTAAGTCAAACGTCTGACGTTACATACGATCTTTTAAAAACAACATTTGTTGGACTTTCTTAATATGCTTTTATTATTTTTTAAAACTTCAGTAGGTACAAATTATTGTACCGCGGTGGACTTCTTTGCGTTAGGTATTATCTGCCAGTCGAGTAAGGGTGGTGATAAAACAATATTGAGCGCTTTTAACGGAAGAACAGAATAACCAAGATAGCGGCATAAGTATCCAATCAATTTCAGTGATGTTAATTGTAGTAACAGAACTATTTTCTATATTAAATCAGTATTAGTTGAAATATTGTTAAAAAAAACAATATATATAGGTACCTACGAATAACCGCCATTTTAGTAATATGGCCGTCATGCTTTTTTTTAAACATCCGGTTTAAACGTTTCAGTCAAAATATGAATCAAGTAATTTGTACATTACTTTAATCTGCGTATCTCTTTATCATAATATCGTTAAATATCTTTAAAACAAATCGCATATGAACTTTTATGAAACACAAATATTTTAGTACCTAATACACATGAATTCCATTTAATATTCAAAAGGTATTTACTTACTCGCAACTATAAACTGAAAAGGGCACTCAACCTTGCAATTAGTTCAAAGAGACTTGCAAGTTATTGTACCTATACTATTTAAAAGACTTACACTCTCTAACTTTCAAATTCTGAAAGGGTGATCAACATTAAATTTACGAACCGGCTGTCATTACCTTGTTTATTAATTACTAGCTTTCCACGCGCGGTTTTACCCGCGTAACTCCCGTTCCCGTGGGAACTTCATAATTAAATATAGCCTATGTCATTCAGGGTGAATGTCGCTTTCCAATGGTGAAAGAATTTTTGTCATCGGCACAGTAGTTCTTGCGTTTATTCAATACAAACATACACACAAAAATACATTTTTTTCTCTTTATAATATTAGTATAGACTAGCTTGTTTTCTTCATACAAACTGCCAAAATTGACAAAAAAAAAAGAAAATAAGATGTGAACCAACATTCTCAATTACATTAGTGATAAGTTAAGAAGAAAATGTATGCAAAATTAAAAATAAAGACTTACAATTTTATTACCATATTTAAATATCAAATGACTTTCAGAAAACATACTTTGCTAATTTGACTTTATTTTCGTGTCAAAACCTTTTAACAAGACAACTCTCGCACTAGGGAATTCAATCCCTGTGTATTTAGTAACGAATGTTATACTACCTGATGTCTGCGACTTCGAACGCCTGGTGTTTGTTATTACTTAGATAAACATTTTTAACGTGTAGGTACAAACATAAATTCAGTGATTAAAAGTATTTTAAATGTTGACGGGGGATATAAGGTAGGTTACCACCATGCAAAATTTCAATTAATTCTGTCCATTAGTTTGTGAGATTAGCCCGTAAAAACAGACAAAGAAACAAAAAAAGTAAAAAAATCTAGATGTGTTCTATTTTACTTCCAACATTCCCCTGATTCAGTTGATTGCGTTTTTTTTCTATGTATAGACATTCGACCTCTACAGTTCTATTATAATAATATGTACCTACCTATGAATTATGATTAAAACGTTTTCGTTCAGAATCGAATGACAAATGTAATTTTGCATGTATTAGAAGTATTTGCTAATTAAATCCTTAAAATTTTAGTAAACCGTCATAATATCCGCCTAATGTTAAGTAGTTACCGTAGTCTATGAACCTTGCTAACTTAATTCCCAACATAATGTACATTTTGCTCCCGCACATGAATACTATATTTGTGACGTTGTAGGGGGTAATTCTCTGGATCTACTAAACCTAATAGAAAGCCACGTCATTTGTGAGTGTCATAGGTAGGCTATATTTTGGGTGAAAGTTTCTACGGGAACGCAATCTACGCGGGTGAAACCGCACGGGACAGCTATTTAATCAATAAAGATATTTGGCTGTATTATATAAAACTAGCTTCCCGCGCGCGGTTTCACCCGCATAACTCCCGTTCCCGTGGGAACTTCATTATTAAATATAGGCTATATTAATCAGTGATAATGTAGCTTTCAATGGTGAAAGAATTTTTGAAATCGGCATAGTAGTTTTTGAGTTATTTCATTACAAACATACACACCAAAATACAAATCTTACCTCTTTATGATATTAGTATAGATGAAGTAAGTACCTCTTTCCGTAGTCAAGCAGCTGATTTAGCGTACCTACCATGTGCTCTGCCACTCTTTTATTATATTTACTTGGACTTAAAGTAGTTGTATTGACTATTGTTTTAAAGTTACTAAACTCATGCGTCGTCAATTTCAAGTGCTTGCCAAAACAAACTTTGGATAGGCAATTCGCTCCGACAACTAGGAGGCGAAAGTCTATTGTGTTTAGTAAATTGAAGCAGGTACTTATAAGGGTTAGTAAGTACCTACTTCATAATTTGTTGAGAGATAGTTAAGGAGTTATCAGATTAAGGACAAATAAGATTTCGGTTGCGTACCTTGTGGGATGTGTGGGTCTCTAAGGTGATTTGGGTGTGTACTAGACTAAATTTAATATCTATGGATAAGGTCTTGCTGTTGTGAGGTCCGTGTGGTTTCAGACTTCGAATAGACCTTCCGTGACTTCCTATGTATGTCGTAAAAGGCGACTAAGGGGCATACAGCTGATGCATCTATAACCGCAAGGCTACTTATCATCTTACTCCGATCACTAGTCCACCTGCCAAGCGTGGTGATTGCGGCAATATACGACCCTGGCTATCCAAGGTTAGAGGGTCTTAAAGAAGAGGCATATGTTCAGCAATGTACGTAAACGGACTGATAATTTAAAAAAGAAAGATTATTATTACAATATTCTCAGACCAACGAATTATCATTCCAGCATCACCGTCCATGCCCTGTGCTCATCTAATAACTGATTAAAAATCTAAGAAGAAAAAAGTGCTGGTATGACAATCACCAAGCACGGACAGAGGAGGACCCGGGGGTTTTAGTGGGTAGGGTCCTCTCCTCGTGTTATGACTACCACCACCGCTATGGAGAGGGCGAGTCCCCCATACCCCTTCGCCGGCGCGGGAACACCGTAGCGGCGGAGGGGATGCGTAACATTGTAGCATTTTCCCCCCGGAAAAAAAGGTACGGCAATGGTATAATCTAAACTGTAGGTATCTATTAAAAAGTAAACTGACATAACAAAATAAAAAATTACAAGAATGGAACTATAACTTTTTTACTACATGAAATATAAAAATACCTACTAAATGGTTTTGTTATTTGATCAGGCCTTTATAGGAGTTTCTTCGTCGCTTTCCTAACGAAATTGGCTTATAAGAAGTTGTCTTATACAATATATTGTGTCGCTATATTAGACTACCTTTCCGCGCGCGGTTTCACCCGCGTAACTCCCGTTCCCGTAGAAACTTTATAATAAAACTAGCGACCCGCCCCGGCTTCGCACGGGTACAATACTGATAATTATACTACATAATGTCTTTAAACCTCTAACAAACGGGCGAAATTTGGTCAAAACAAACAGAAACAAATTAATATAGGTACCTACTAAAACTCAGTGAAATAAGTAGGTGGGTATACTTTTATCGTATGAAATACCTATACTCTTCAGGACTAACAATACAACAAACACTAAATAAATAGGTATTCAAGTATCTATCCATCATAGTTACAACGAACACAAAACAAAAAATTTGCCCTATAATTCTTAAGGATCGAGCACGCATATTCGCATTAGGCCTACCTAAAACACGCGCTGTTATTTTGCGATAACTTCTAAGTTATTCATTAAAAGTATATAGTGTAGGGGTAAAATAATCTGCATGAAATGCTTAAGAATATTAACTCATTTAAAATGATAAGGATAAATACTGAATCCGTCTGATTAGCTTTACAATTACCGCATTAGAAATTATCATTTTTCTAAGATATAATGGATATAGCAAGTTAACCTTGAAAGATAGACATATGCTATCGCAGACTTTTTTGTAGATCTAAAAGAGAAGAATATTTGCCACCATACATTGTTTTGTTATATCTCATAGGGTTTAGGCAGCGTTTTCGTTGAAAGCTCCCAAATGGCTTAATTTTTTCCGACACCTCTGACAAATATCAATATATATTAGTCAAATGTACACATAAACTAAACAAATCATATACGTAAACCTTCCGGAAGAATCGTTCTATCGATTGGTAACATCCGCATGAAAATCGATGTAGTAGTTTTTGAGTTTATCGCGAACAGACAGACAGACGCGGCAGGGGACTTTGTTTATAATATGTAGTGATGTAGTGATAGCGGTCGCCCGCGGCTCCGTGCGGATGTCGGTTACCGCTGCAAAAAGCCTACCCAGGAAAGACACGGTCAGCAAAATGATTCCCAGGTCAATTCACAGACACCGACATAAACATCGACAACGCAGTCATTATCCGCAGGCTGCACAGATTGTCTTTCTGTGGATGTTAAAGTTGTTAATGATGAAAATATAATTAATGATGTAATTAATAGGCATTTTAGGGATTAGGCATTTTAGGCATTTTCAAAGCTCTGAAAAGAACTGTTGTTTAGCTCTGACAAGAACTGTTGCTTAGCTCTGAGAAGAACTTTTGCGTAGGTGTAGTTTTAAGGCTCGAGCACACCGAATGCGTATGCGTTACTACGGCGAAATGACGCCGTAGACACGCGCGTAATTACGGCGTAACCCGATGTCACACCGGGTTACGCATACGCTTACGCATCCGAGCCGAGTACGCAACGCACATGACCTATTGCGTACCCGGCTGCGGCAGCCATATTTTATTCTGTTTTCGAAGGTTGTGTTGTGCACGATGTCTGCCATGTCGAGGCAGAAGCAATATTAATACTAATGTGCCAGAATAATCCTGTGGAATGTATATATTTATACGATGCATTTTTGTAGAATTTACTTTTTGGATTGTAGATACATTCATAAATACGCACGATTTCAATAAGTTTTTGTATTCATTATAAAAACAATACAAAACACCACTACGTGCCAGTGAATTTGTAAAAAAATACAACTGACTGCAAGTTACGCGCGTAGGGCTACGCACAGCAAAGGTACGTGCGTGTACACGCACGCACTTTGCTGCTCGGTGTGACGTCCAATAAGGCGCGCCATTGAATACAACGTCATCATGCAACGTTGCCGCTCTGCTCTGCGTAAGGTACGGCGTAGGTCACGCAGTCAGTTTGTGCCTTGGGAGCTGCATTGCGTAGGGCTACGCGTTACGTCTACGCGCACGTCTACGCTACGCAAGCGGTGTGTCCTATCTCATACGGTTCCATACATTACAACTCAGCGGTACGTGCACGTCTACGCTTACGTCTACGCATACGCATCCGGTGTGCTCAACGCATTAAGAACGAAATCTAAAAAAAATCGCACGAAAATTATTAGACTTCGCAACGGGCCGTGCAGCAGAAATCGTAATATTTTAATTTCGCCATAACTTCAAAACCAAACGTCCAATTTTAATCATTCAAAGACCAAATATTATCTACATAAACTGTACTTAGTGATGAAATAATTTATTTTGATAAGGATTAATAGCATGAGTAAAATAAACGCGTTTAAATGTAGTCCAAAAAAAATTCAAGATTTCTAAATAAAAAAATGGTCGTTGTGCCTCACTCGACATAGATAGGTATAGTGTGTTGAGGACTTTTTTGTAGATATTTATAAGATCTATAATTAATTAGAACATTTTATGGTTTTATCTTTTATAGTTTAGGCAGCGTACGCAAAATAAGTAACTTTTCTGGTTGATTTTTTACACCTTGTGTCAGAAAAACCCAAATATCTTACGGAACCCTATTTTTTTCCAAAATAAAATTTAGCCTATGTTACTCGTGGATAATGTAGCTTTCGAATGGTGAAAGAATTTTTTAAATCGGCCCCGTACTTTTTGCGCCTATTCATTACAAACATACAAAAATAGGTACAAATCTTTCCTCTTTATAATATTAGTGTAGATTTAGCTTATAACTTTCCTCGATAAATCGGCTATCTAAAACTGAAAGAATTTTTCAAATCGGACCAGTAGTTGCTGAGATAAGCGCGTTCAAGCCAAGCAAACAATCTTCAGCTTTATCTATGGCAAATTATTATATTATATTATTGATTTCTGCCAAAACTATTGGTGGACAAAAGCCATTTGTACAAGCATTTTATTTTAAGCTGACGTTATATCGACTCTAATACCCACAAATATATAAACGCTACAAAGTTGCCAAATTTATGGATTTTATAGTTTTATAGTGAGTGGTAGCGTAACTGTACCGCCTGAGCTCCGTGGCAAAATTATTGCCTCTTGATAAAAATCGTCATGTTATTTAATTTTAATAAATTACTTACAATGTTAGGTAGGATGCCCCATGCAAGATGGACTGCAGAAGGTGGAGGGTCGAGTGTTGTGGTGCAAATTAGGGGAGCAGATACCAACTGTAAGTTATACATCTGATACCTTTATGAAATTTTTAAAAGTATACAATTTACATGACAAATATACTTCTATACTTATATATAAAGCTGAATAGTTTGTTTGTTTGCTTGAACGCGCTAAACTCAGGAACTACTGGTCCGATTTAAAAAAATCTTTCAGTGTTAGATAGCCTATTTAACGAGGGAGGCTATAGGCTATATTTGATTATGAAGTTCTCACGGTAACGGGAGCTACAACAGCAAAAAAAAATCATGCTGTTAGTATTTAGCCAGCCCTACTATGCACCCTTTAGTTACGCTACTGATAGTTAAGATACCTACCACAGAGGTTATCGGACGCGAATATGATACTTGCAACAAAATAATACCTATTGAGGAAAACAAAGGAACAAGTGGCGAGGCGAGACGTCCGAACAATGTAATAAGAAACACATCCAATTACTTCGAATCGAATGGATCTCCTTAGCAATTTGTTCGAGCATTAATATGATGTTTCTGTCTTTTGATATCGAATTAGACAATGAAAGAACTTAATTCTGTTAATTTACAAATGAAGGATTTGTAAATTAAAGAATAGTGAAGACAGTAAAAACTAATATAATATAGTATTATTATATACCTATAATAAATATAGTAACACCTTTTAGTATAGAATTTTAATTATATGTGTATTATTAGAATGTAGACGTAGATATTACGTAATATTTTTTTTTCCTAACTGTACAGTAGTAAATTAATTATCTACTACTTCTGTGTACCTATCACTTTTTCTCTGCACCACCCTATGGTTGACTGGTAGAAAATGCCTATGGCATTAAGTCCGCCATGTACTATCATTGTGCAAAAGTAAAATAAATGTCAGATTTTCGTACATTAAATGACGATGCCAATCCCATCGTGTAATGTCAGTAATGTAATAGAGTCCTGTTAATACTCTTTGGGTATTATAACAATAGAAAATTTATTTCAACATTTTCTCATCATCAATCAATACGTACCTATAATATAAATTGTTGACATTTCGAAAGCTTTACGGAGCTGGAGTTAAAAACAGAGAATGAGTATAATAAACCATTAAGGACTAAGGGACATATGACTGATGGATGGGCTGCAGCGTCTATTAGCCCAAGGTTAACATAATACTGCGATCACCAATCCGTCTGCCAAGCGTGGTGTTTATGGCAAAATCCCTCAACGATCCTGACTTGCCAAGGTCTGTTAAGAGGAGGCCCATGTTCAGCAGTGGACGTAAACGGGCTGTTGATGATGATGATGAAGATAATAAACCATTTATTCAGATTTAATTTAAATGTTGTGAAATTAATTTACAGTAGGTATTTATTTTTAAAACTATAAATCTACACTAATATTTGTTGTTTGCTAATCTTTTGTATAAATATACGTTTGCCAATCAACAAAGGCTTCTTCCAACCTTTTCAATTCATGTTTTTCTTGGGCCATTCTGTTCCATATTAATCCCGGCCTGATATCGTCGTCCCACCTTTTCTGCGGTCTATCCTTTCTTTTAGTCATCTCTGGTTGCTTATCAAAGAGTACTTAATGCAAATCGAAGTACCTACATGAATAATACTTTAATGTTATTCTTGACTATTTCCTGAAATGTGATTTTTATTTATTTTATTTTATAATCAAATATATTCTAAAAAATTCAAAGCTCCGGTGGCTCACTGTTAATCCCGTGGCTGTTGGTTTCGATTCCCACCATGGACAATAATGTGTGTAGTTGTTTTAGATCTAGGTGTGCTATTTGTCCGTAAAATTGAACGTTTATAAAGTACTTTGCGACATAGCGTTTAATGAAAAAGAGCGAGAGTTGTCTTATTAAAATAATGGACGGCATTTTTGTGAATGTAAAAGATGTCATGAAACTTTAAGAGATAGACTCCTGGATTTCAAGAAACGTTTAAAAACCATGAAAGTAATTTTCTGCTTCGTGCTCCTGTTCGCTTCGCGGAGTTAGCAACGTTTAAGCATTCTTAGGCTGCCTGTCCACCGGAGCGGAGCTAGGCTGCGGAGTGGAGAAACTGAGAAATATTAACCAATAGGATTGCACTAAATCTCGGAGCGGAGATTTTGTGCAATCCTATTAGTTAATATTTCTCAGTTTCTCCACTCCGCAGCCTAGCTCCGCTCCGGTGGACAGGCAGCCTTACGAGTGTTCTATACCTAGGTACATGTTTTTATATTTTACTATGGTTTTATCTACTCAACTCTCGTTCCCGTGGATTTTTTTTATAAAGCCTGTGTTACTCACTCGCATCAGTATCATCGAATGATAACGCAGCGTTCTACTTAGTCTACTAATATTATAAACGCGAAAGTTTGTAAGTATGGATGGATGGATGTTTGTTACTCTTTCACGCCAAACTACTGAACAGAATTGGCTGGCAAAACGTCACGATCCGACCCATTAGAGCAGAGTAACGCGGGTAAAACCGCGGGGCGCAGCTAGTGTGTATATATTTTTGTGGTTTCAACGATGACATATTAATAAAGCCATATTCTACATTAATATTACAAAACTTAAAAATATTTGAAGTCAACTGGCATTTCGATATTGAAAAGTATTTTGGTATTACGAGATAGAGGCGCGGCTCGCGACGCGTTCTATGCTTCAGACCCGATTCCAGGCCACTGTTTTTTTTCTTTAATGCGACATTATAACTGTTACATTAAATGATACCAATATTGCTTAATTTATAAGTCAAGAATATTTGTCATTGTCATTATATTTTACTTATAATAAGTACGATCGATTCGTACAATATACAACAAACGATTTACGATTAATAAGGAGTAAGTACCTAAAGATGATTATATTATATGAAAAAGTGTCCACTTAGTTTAATCCGCACGGGAATGCTAATATAAAATACACAAGGTATCAATCAGAATATTTTAGTGGTTTGCTTTTGATTTAGAGATATTTCTAAAACCAAAAAAAATAACGAATTCTGTGGCAAATTGATGTAATCCGGCCCGAGGGACTATTTGTTAACTTGACGTAGAATTGATTGACAGACAGGGGACTTCGTAAAACAGCTGAGAAAGATAAAAGAAAAAGTAAAAGACCCGATGTCAAAGACAAATAGTCTTGTGCCATAAACACAGCATTGCTTATGCATTAGCTTTTTAATTCACTGAGGCAGAGGCAATATTGCGATAGCGTAGACTTTTCTGTTGCAAAGCTTGCTTTGCATTATTGCAATTTATAGTCTTTAGCATACTTTGCAGAAAATTTCTTTGATCTCAGAACGAGGTTTTATTTAAATTAAATTGTTTGACTATTCTTTATATGGATAATTGGATTGCTGCTTTAATTCTAAATATGTTTTGAAAAAGAAAATTGTACTATCAGGTACTTAGTAGACATAAAAATTGATGTCAGCAGTTCATTGCGACTATATTTAAAGTATCTAAAGACTATAGTTGAGTATTGAGAAAGAAAGTATTTTCTATGCAAAAATTGCTTCGTTTTAACAATAAATAATAGTATAATCGTTTTAATATTCTAACTCATTAGCATCTGAAATGTGCCTGAAATAAATTGAAATCAAGTTAAAATATGCATAATATTTACTTTTGTTTTTTATAAATGTCATATTAAGATGAGGTGAAAATTTTCTACTCTCCAAATATTTTGAGAATTTTACAAGCTAGTTTATCAGAATAATCACGCAATTATTATTTACCTACTTATAAAAGGGCTTAATTGTGGCAAACCCTTTTATCTATGAATAAGATATTATTTAATTAATGGCCTTTAAACTTACCTGAGGGTGCAAGACTTAGGTAATATTAAAGGCCGTGTTTTTGCAGTCTACTAGTATAGTTATTAACCCTTCGTACTAAGCTAAAATGCTTGTCTTACGAGTGGGTTCACGTCGGTAGTGCAATGGGTGGGGATCGAATCGGCGATCTCAAGATCACAAGTCCGACGCTCCTAGCCACTGTGCTATATAGGGCCGCTTAAATATTATTCTAATACAGTTAAGATCCTACTAATATTATAAACGCGAAAGTTTGTAAAAATGGATGGATGTTTGTTTTTCTCTCTCTTTCACGTAAAAAATACTTAATGGATATGGCTGAAAGTTTGCACGCGGATAGATTATAAGCTGGATTAACATATAGGGTACAAAATATCACGCTCCGACCCACTGCAGCAGAGTGACCTTACATATACCTAGGTACTAGGTAGTCAAAAGTAAAAAGGAATTATGTTTCAACCACAGTTTAGATACTTATCTATAGTTTAAAGTAGTCTAGACTAATATAAATGGTAGTATTTTTAAATAACTTTGATCTATTGATTAGTATCGCAATGCATTTATAAAATTGTCCAACTCCCAGCGGTATGCAACGGTACCTTAATTAAACTACAAATGGCTACCTTAATGGATGGTCGCCACCCTCCATCTTTTAACGATACCTGCAGGGAGTAGAGGATATCCTAATGAAAATAAATAAATATCATTTGAGTGCTTCTAATATAATTTTAATGCCTGACTGAGGACAAATGCCTGTGGCTGAAGCTGTTTTTGAATAATCGAATATCACACCTTCATTATCACAATGCTTCGGCATTGGTCATTAGTGATATGGCATAAAAACTATTCGTCTCCTGCGATATAGGAATTTATTTTTCTAGTGTAAGAGTTATCTAAATATCTATGGTTCGTCTAACCATTGACAACAGACACAACGAACTATACTGAACGTAAGCACAGGTAAAGAACCCATAAATAAACGTTGTTTTTCTTTATAATACTTATAACTAGATATTGTTTTATTCAAATATTGTAATTGTTATGAATATTTTAGTTTACTATGTATAGTTTATAGTAAAGTGAAATTCACGTAAGTTTTTTAGTTTTTTGTTTTTTCTTAATCCCGCTTCGCATGGGTAGTAAAGCTTATGTGTAGTTAGCATATAACCTTGACAAATAAGATAAATATCTAAACTATCATCGAGAATCAATCTATGTAGGTATTGGTGAAAACTGCATGAAAATCCGTACTGTAGTTTTTGAGTCTATCGCAAACAGACAGACAAAGTCAAAGTTATTCACATAGACACATTTAAAAATATTTAAATAATGTTCTCATGATGCGTCCTTTCTGTTTTTTTTCCTATCACCAGGTCTGTACGGGGCAACTCTGAGAAGAACTGGCAAGAAACTCAAAGGAAAAAAAAGGAAATAAGAGTTATCTAAATATCTATGGTTCGTCTAACCATTGACAACAGACACAACGAACTATACTGAACGTAAGCACAGGTAAAGAACCCATAAATAAACGTTGTTTTTCTTTATAATACTTATAACTAGATATTGTTTTATTCAAATATTGTAATTGTTATGAATATTTTAGTTTACTATGTATAGTTTATAGTAAAGTGAAATTCACGTAAGTTTTTTAGTTTTTTGTTTTTTCTTAATCCCGCTTCGCATGGGTAGTAAAGCTTATGTGTAGTTAGCATATAACCTTGACAAATAAGATAAATATCTAAACTATCATCGAGAATCAATCTATGTAGGTATTGGTGAAAACTGCATGAAAATCCGTACTGTAGTTTTTGAGTCTATCGCAAACAGACAGACAAAGTCAAAGTTATTCACATAGACACATTTAAAAATATTTAAATAATGTTCTCACGATGCGTCCTTTCTGTTTTTTTTCCTATCACCAGGTCTGTACGGGGCAACTCTGAGAAGAACTGGCAAGAAACTCAGAGGAATCCTTTCTAAAAAACATATGTTTTGATATTACAATGAGTTTAGCGTTCAAATTTACGTAAAGTGACTTTATTAACATACAATAAGTTAAATAACAAAAAGAAAATGCTTAATTCTAAAATCTAAATTTAAACAAAAAAATAAAAAACAAATTTTAAAATCTTAAATTAAACTAAAAATAAAAAATAAAAACTAATAACTAAGAAATAAAATAATAATAAATAAGTTTAGCAGTATTTCATCAAAGCAAGTCAGACAGCCGCGGTGAAGGAATTTCTTTTATAATACGTAGTAATATTATCAGGAGGCTAATCACGTAACTATGACTTAGATAAAATGTCTTCTCTACTCGGTGTTTACTTTTGCAATGCTATTTTAGAAACGACCATTTATTTAGTTATTGAATCTTTAATACTACTGTAACGATAACATAGAAACTGCGTTACAATAAATTAATATATAATAATAATAAAGAATTAATATTCATATACTGGTTTTTGAACTTTTGCGATTTTTACACATAATTTATTGTGTGATTTAATAAATTATGTGTAAAAATCTTCGCACAATTCTTAATCGCGGCACAGTTTTAAGGCACATCATTACCTTTTCAATAATCCGACGTTTCGACATGGGTTACACCAGTCATGGTCACCGATTATATGGATTTCTGTAAAAGGTTTATATGAGTAAAAAATAAGATCGATAAAATACTCTTTATTGGACACCAACATAATAACACAAATACAAATCGTAAAAAGCAATAGTTAGCAATGTACAATCGGTGGTCTTATCGCCGACGCTGCGATCTCTTCCAGATAACCTTTGGATGGAATGAAGATGAATAAGAAAAAGCATATTTTTGTTAAATCATATCAGGCTTCAGTTAGGTCGTGATAAATTTTGTAAATATTTCTTTTTTATTGCTCTTTCGGCACTAATAGTTTATGGAGCATTAAGGCTCGAGCACACCGAATGCGTATGCGTTACTACGGCGTAATCACGCCGTAGACACGCGCGTAGTCACGGCGTAACCCGATGTCACACCGGGTTACGCATACGCTTACGCATCCGAGCCGAGTACGCAACGCACATGGCCTATTGCGTACCCGGCTGCGGCAGCCATATTTTATTCTGTTTTCGAAGGTTGTGTTGTGCACGATGTCTGACATGACGAGGAAGAAGCAATATTAATACTATTGTGCCAGAATAATCCTGCGGAATATATATATTTATACGATGCATTTTAATAGAATTTACTTTTTGGATTGTAGATACATTCATAAATACGCACAATTTCAATAAGTTTTTCTATTCATTATAAAAACAATACAAAACACCACTACGTGCCAGTATATTTGTGAAAAAAAATACTGCCTTGAGCACACCGGATGCGTATGCATAGACGTAAGCGTAGACGTGCACGTACCGCTGAGTTGTAATGTATGGAACCGTATGAGACAGGACACACCGCTTGCGTAACGTAGACGTGCGCGTAGACGTAATGCGTAGCCCTACGCAATGCAGCTCCCAAGGCACAAACTGACTGCGTGATCTACGCCGTACCTTGCGCAGAGCAGAGCGGCAACGTTGCATGATGACATTGTATTCAATGGCGCGCCTTATTGGACGTCACACCGAGCAGCAAAGGTACGTGCGTGTACACGCACGTACCTTTGCTGTGCGTAGCCCTACGCGCGTAACTTGCAGTCAGTTGTAGTTTTTTACAAATATACTGGCACGTAGTGGTGTTTTGTATTGTTTTTATAATGAATAGAAAAACTTATTGAAATTGTGCGTATTTATGAATGTATCTACAATCCAAAAAGTAAATTCTACAAAAATGCATCGTATAAATATATATATTCCGCAGGATTATTCTGGCACAATAGTATTAATATTGCTTCTTCCTCGTCATGTCAGACATCGTGCACAACACAACCTTCGAAAACAGAATAAAATATGGCTGCCGCAGCCGGGTACGCAATAGGCCATGTGCGTTGCGTACTCGGCTCAGATGCGTAAGCGTATGCGTAACCCGGTGTGACATCGGGTTACGCCGTAGCTACGCGCGTGTCTACGGCGTGATTACGCCGTAGTAACGCATACGCATTTGGTGTGCTCGAGCCTTACAACTGACTGCAAGTTACGCGCGTAGGGCTACGCACAGCAAAGGTACGTGCGTGTACACGCACGTACCTTTGCTGCTCGGTGTGACATCCAATAAGGCACGCCATTGAATACAACGTCATCATGCAACGTTGCCGCTCTGCTCTGCGTAAGGTACGGCGTAGGTCACGCAGTCAGTTTGTGCCTTGGGAGCTGCATTGCGTAGGGCTACGCATTACGTCTACGCGCACGTCTTCGTTACGCAAGCGGTGTGTCCTGTCTCATACGGTTCCATACATTACAACTGAGCGGTACGTGTACGTCTACGCTTACGTCTACGCATACGCATCCGGTGTGCTCAAGGCATTAAAGCTTTTTTTCAACAGAAAAAGTTTTGATGCTCAAAAATGGGTGTTGAAAGAGGAACACTATTCGTTTGCATTAAGCTATTGTTGACACCGTATATTATCGGAGAATGTACTCCAGTTCCACAGCTCCGAGGCCGCTGGTTGGTGCGGACCGTTTTATTGACTGTGGCAGGACTTAATCAGTAATGTGCTTCAGATAATAGCTTACGTATAATGCTGTTTGATAACGCGGAGCACCTCTGACAACTAAACTAGCAAGTTTATTTAGGTTTTTGGATGTTAGTAGGTTTCTTTATTACATTATTTGTACAAATAAAATTCCGTTATGGCGAACTGGTTGATGTTGTTTCTTGTTCGTGATCCTAGCTTACAGAAGATATAGTGGAAGGAGTGTGGAAGCAGGTATTCTCAATAAAAAATCTAAGCAGTTAAGCTTCTTTTAGCTTCTATAACATTTTTGCTATCTCTTTGTGATGGAGGGAAATGAAAATATTAAACTTTTTTAATATCTTTCTGCTTAAATTCATTCCAAGTCAGTTTCCAGGGACTTGTTGGGCCTTGGTGCTCGTTGCCTATTCCAGTAGGTATGTGCCACTGTTGATCCTACCAGTGTAAGTGTGGGCATGTGGGAGAGATTAGTGCAAATAAAAAAATAAAATAAAACTAAACACAAGGTTAAAATGCAAAGCAAAAGGATGTAGATGCAGAATACTTTGGCAACATGAGAGCTTTATAAAGGCTATTTTATTTAGGTACCTATATATATAAAGCTTACAACTTTATTAAACCTGGAGTGTAGGTTATTTTATTGACATATCTATAGAAAGATAATTCGTAGTAGAAGTGACTCGTCAAACTATATCATATTGACTATATTGTTGTCGGCGTACATACATAAAACAGGAGAACGCACCATTCGGTGTTAAATCGCCCATGAATAACGGGTTACACAGGCTGGCCAAACTGTTTGTGAGTCATGTCTCTCAGTAAAAACCTCTAGAAATGTTATATATATATATAAACAACAAAAATTCGAAATTTACATAAAATTACTCATGTTTTGATATCAGTTTGAGTAATCAATTACGGGAAAGTGTTACATTTCTTATTTTTGACATTAACTCAATGCTTCATCGTTAAAATGTAGATTATTGATAGATTGTCCACCATTTTTGTTGTAATTTGACTTTAAGTATTGGGTGTTAGGTTAAGGTTTGATTTTAAGCTTGTAAGGTTTATATCTATAGGCCACTGTTGCCAATAATAAACTGTAAAATTAAATTTGCCATTACATATTTCTTTAGGGATTGTCCCTTTTCAAACAAGTATTTATAATTATTCTGATATTCCTTAGCGTGATAAAGTTACTATGGCCACCCTAGTTAAAACACATTTGAATGAGAATGGTTTTTCTGAGCTGTGTGAGAAATTTGGTGTCACAATACTTTTGAAGTTTCAAGGGGACAGAGAGTTCTGGAAACTTTTTGATTTCATCGATTTTGACATCGTATTTGTTAGAAATGTAAGTTCAATATGGAAATTTCGTTCAATAATAAGTATAAATTTATGTTGGAAAATATTTATGGAATATATGAATGAACTAATAGCGTTCTGCGGTCATGACTGCCATGACCTGGCGACCGCAGAACACTGTTAATAGATACTCAATTTGTTTTGTTATTTAAAAATACAACTTCTTCAGCTCTTTCTCTCTCACACACACATACAAACCCACACACCGACACACACACACACACTTAAGCCTATACATAAGTACAAACTGCATGCTAATTTTAAGTAAAACTTAATCCTAATCGTTGTTTTAAGTTTAAACATATTGGTAATGAAATAATGTTGTAGCATTATACCGCAATAAATGTACGAGGTCATTATTAGTTCATCAAACCGTAGGGGATCGGGACTGTAACTCCTTAATACAGGTTATTTTTATAACCCAGCTAGGAGCACAGAATTTCACCCCTTAAAATTGTAGAATAAAATGATTATGATTATGAACTTCCGTAGGTACATAACTCTCTGTATCCCGCGGGACTTCAGAAATACATGATTCATCATCATCATCATCAGCCCGTATAACGTCCACTGTTGAACATGGGCCTCCTCCCGAGGGAGGGTATTTGCCATAGTCACACGCTTGGCAGGCGGGTTGGTGACCGCAGTAGTATGTTGTACCACACAAGGAAACGCTGCCCGTTCCTTGATATACGACCATTATAGATGATGTTATAACAATCGTAACCAATGGCTTAACTTTCCGAATCACGGAGGGTAGTCCCTCAACCAACCAGACCCGGAAAGAAATCTTAGAATTTACACAAAGATTTCATGTCCGGTGTGGGGATCGAACCCACGACCTCCGAGATTCAAGGTAAGCCAAATACCGCTACGCTACGGAGGTTGTCATACATGTACATGATTCATAGGCACAATGAACTCTCTGACTCCGAACATCTGTCACTTACACAAATAGTTGTTCTGAGTGGTAATCGAACCTAGAACACCTGGTCTCAGAAGGGATTACCGCAACCACAGAGCCGTAAGAGTAGTCTTTTTTAAGGTTCCGTGCCCGAAGGATAAAATCGGGACCCTATTACTAAGACTTTATTGTCTATCTGTCAGTCTGTCACCAGGCTGTATCTCAAAAACTGCGATAGCTAGACAGTTGAAATTTTCTCAGATGATGTATTTCTATTGCCGCTATGACAACAAATACTAAAAATAAAATAAAATAAATATTTAAGGGGGGCTCCCATACAACATTTTTTTTTGTCTTTTTTGCATGTTATCTATAACGGCAACGCTTGAAAATGGTACGGAACCCTTCGTGCGCGAGTCCGACTCGCACTTGACAAGTTTTTACAAACTATGCGAAAATTATATATATAATATGAAACGAAAATTCCAACATCGCAATGCAGGCTACACGTTGTAATTGGATAATATAAATGGCGCGTCTTCTGCGGCACGCGTTCCAAATTCAAATGGAGGCTTAGTAAAGTTGTAATTAAATGGTCTTCAGCGGTACGGAAGCGTATACCTGTGGTGTTATTAAGTTAAAATACATTTTACTATTTGTTTTTATTAACTAAAAGATAGATATATACACTTTGTCACCTACTAGGTTCCCGCGCGTGGTTTCACCCGCTTTACTCCAGTGTCCGTAAAAACTTCATAATTAGCCTTCCTCGGTAAATGGGCTATGTAACAATATAAGAATTTTTCAAATAGGCCCAGTAAGTATTTCCTTGCGCATTTCAGCAAACAAACAAACAATCAAACAAACTTTATATATTAGTATAGATTTAAAGTATTTTAAAGCAGGATCACGGTGGATGCAGGCCGCTTCTAACCGCAACAACTGCAGATCTATAAGGGAGGTCTAAGTCCAGCAGTAGACATCCTACGGCTGAAATGATGATGATGATGATATATTTAAATTGACTGCGCCGGCTCAGTGGTTAAAGTATTTGCTACTGAGAAATTATATTCTGGTTTCGATTCTCCCTCTCCCGGTGGTGGTATCTCCTTAAAAGGAGATTAAACAGAGAATTAAATTAAAAAAACCCGAGGATTATAGGAGAAACCTCCTATCTGTGGTCGGAATCGGTTTTAAGGGATATTCGAGTTCATTTCTAGAGCTCAGAAGCATAAGGTCGGATGTGCTCTTATACTTCAGAAACATTTATTTCTTTTTCGATGTAACTCTTTACCTAGTACCTTATTAAGGCGCGGTGAATAGACGACTTTTACGTATTAGTTTTGTCACTGTTGCTCCGCGTAGAAATGAAAAAGAAGCGAAGAGACGCCGCGATGGCGCAACGTTTCGTTCGACTCGTTCGAGTTATTAAATACATTAATCCTTGCAAATATCTTATTCCAATCGATAAATAAAAACAACAGTTCCCTTTATTATTATATATTACATCACTGTTATTAATATTATCAAGATTTGTTTATAAATAATACAGTTACAATTGCTACAATTACAATTGAAATGCGTATTTTATGTTTTTTTTTTTTATCGAGAAAATTTACCGAAAACGTGTTTTGAACACAATGGTCCCCCCATAAATATGATCTAGATTAACATATATTTTTTAGCTGCTCTAAAATGTAAACATTTGGCTAAAAAACTGTTTTGTGAAGCCTATTTTGACTAAGTACAGTGCCTTAAGTGGTTATATTCTTTTCCTAAATTATGTAGTCGTTGATGTTGGTGCACGGTAAAACTCTAATGAGTTTATGTTTGCACCAAGTTGTCTAAATGTACTAATAAATGAATAAATAAATAATAATAATAAATAAATTCGTCGTATATGTCTTTATCATAAACTGGCACTTACGACCAAATGCTTTTGAAGTATAATAGACATCCTTCTTTCTACTTCTTTATCCCTATAATTCTAGATTTATAGACTAGTTTACCATTTACAAATTACTAAATCAATTGCACAAAGAAAAGAATTAAATTTGTCGATCAGTTCTAGGAAACAAATGACACAAATTTAGTCGCCTGGTTGTTTCTAGATAGATGGGTGAATTAATTTCTAGGTGAATTGAAGAGACTAAAGTTTCAATCTTGTTCACCTCCGTGATATCAGCCAGGTGAACAAAGTGGATATATTTAAACAAAACGTCAACACTTTGTTTCGCTGTCGTGTGAAAAACCCAGACAATGATAGGTGCAAAATACTTGCATTTATTATTTAAGCAAAAAAATGTTCTGAGAACATACCTTATGTTATTATACCTTTACCTACTATGTCTACTCAGCCTGGCTTGTTTGTATTCTTAGAATATACAAGCTTGTGTCCCTGACTTCGTTCCCGAGGAATAGTTGTATATTAGGCTAAACCCGGATTGGACCGGATTGCTTATGCGTACCCGGTTCCCGCCAACGGCGGATCGAAGGAGTGTCCGGGAGGTTTTGGTGGTGTAGGGTCCTCTCCTCGTGGTGAGTTTAGCATACCACGCTATGGAGAAGGCGAGTGCCACATATCCCACCGCCAGCGCGCGAATACGCTGCAGCGGCGGTGGGAATGCGAAACTGCATTTCCGCCCGGACAAAAAAAAAAGGCTACACCTGAATTTGAAAGATTCTTCATCTGTCCTCCGTTCCTATATGTCTTAGCTTTCCTCGATTAATAGGCTATCTAACACTGAAATATTTTTCAAATCGGACCAGTAGTTTTTGAGATTAGTGCGTTATAGCAAATTTCTCAGCTTTATAATATATCATATATATTACTAAATATCCATCCGCGGTTTTATCCACGTAACTCCTCTTCCCGTAGGAATTTCATAATTAAATATAGCCTTCCAATGAATGGTTTAACTAACACTAAAATATTTTTCAAATCGAACCAGTAGTTCCCAAGATTAGCGCGTTCGAGCAAACAACCTCTTCAGCTTTATATATTAATATAGATAAGTATAAATATCTTGATCATTTTCCTACATTATCCGCGTATTCAAATAATAGGTAGTTATCATTCTTTATTGATAAGTTGATGATATAATTGCGATGTAAGCACGTTAATTATGCAACTATTGTAATTTATATACGGAAAAATACCTGAGTATACATGATATTGAATAATCTCGACTTCTTCCAAGTTATATAAGGGAAATAGCCAGATTAAAAAATGTATAACGTTATACCTACAATCAGCATTCAACCCGTGGAAATCGTCGAAAGCTGGAGCTCTGCTCGCCTTTATGCCCGGTGAAGTAGCAAAAGCCTCGTGGCTAACTACCTATCAACGTCCGAAAAAAAACCGCTTTTTTTACTAGATAGAGTGATTCAAGAGGAAGGTTTATATGTATGGGTGGGTTATATGTATGTTTATGTAAGATCTTTCTAGCCTTCGTGAAAATACCATACTTTTTTCTGGGTCCAACAAAAGCAAAATACAATTTTCTAAAATAGTTTCAACAAACCTATTATTTCAAAACTGTCCCTACACCCTTTTGTTTTGTCATTCAATTATCTATAACACTTATTCAAAATGAAAAGGTTTTCTGCACTAAAAACAAAAGAAGTAGCGGTACCGCTAACAAAAAGTAATTAAAATATAAACTTTCATTGTCCCTTTTCCTTAAATATAATCAAATTGAATAAATATTGATTTTTAATTAGTATAAAAGCTTTTCTAATTATTAAAAGAGTTACCAACTACAAACTATTATTTGATTAGTCTTAACTAGACTATTTATTGGTGTAGCAGTAATATTTTTGACCGTAACTACTCAGGTCCAGGGTTCGATCCCCGGTGTTACGCACTTATATATTATTGTAATATACTAGAAACAACAAAAAGGCGCTGGTCTTGGTTACTTTTTCTTATATTTGATTTGACAATGAAAATCCAAACAAAAAAGTATAAATATGACAAGTACCTACACTAAAACTTAGAATAGACAATATGTTCCAAATAGGTTCAAAATATTGTCTTACTAGAATGTTTCTCTCGAAAAGATTCTAAGTACTAGCCTGAAGACAGACAGTTTTAGTGGGTAAAGCCACAGGATACATGATACATAATTACATAATATAAAACAAAGTTGCTTCCCGCTGTCTGTATGTACTTATGTATGCTTAGATCTTAAAAAATACGCAACGGATTTTGATGCGGTTTTTTTAATAGATAGAATGATTCAAGAGGAAAGTTTAAGTGTATAAAACATCAACATTGCACCCGTGCGAAGCCGGCGCGGGTCGCTAGTGTAGTGTATATAATAATGATGTAACATAATATGTTTTGAATACGAAAGTTGTAGTTATCGTGTGAACAAGTGAGCAAAGCTTTCAGCCCGTATGTTATACTATCTGTACAGAATAGATAGCATTGGTTGATACTGATAAGGCGGTACATTTTTTTTGTTTGTAAACGCTAAATGACTCCTCGGTTGATCAGTGTGGTGTATGGCTTATTTGTTGTAGCTTTCATATTAGACTACCTCTTTTTCCGGAAGGACTTACGTTAGCCACGAAGCTTTTGCTACATCACCGGGCATAAAGGTGAGCAGAGCTCCAGCTTTAATAAATGGCTTTAAAACTACAAACTAAGCAACCTGCGCAAGAGGGTGCCCCCTGTGGGGCTTGGACCTCGGCTCAGGGCGGTCGCTGGCGATGAGATGGCGAGATTATGAAATTTTGTGCAACTGTCGCTCTACTTTACAGTTTGCGGGCCTCTCGGACTTCGGGTCTACGAGGGCACAAATTAGACTTCACTTTTTTAAACATAATTAACGTAAATGCACGGAAATCGAAATAACGCAAGAATTTTTTTTTTTTTTTGTTAAATGTGAAGCGACAAGGTTTTTGGTTTGTTCTTCACCGGGCATAACAGCTTGCAGAGCTTCAGTTTAATTAAATTGTTAATTATAATTACAAGCTATTGCAATCTCCGCAAGTGGACGCGGCTTGTGATTATTGGACCGGGACTCAACGTAGTCACTGGTAGGGGATTGAGGAATGCCGTTTTCTAGGTTTTAATATGTGCAACACTAACCACCCTTATCCTGCTGGACTTATCACTTTCCCCCGTGACTTTTGGTTACCTTACTTTAAATATTAATTCATATTGCTATCTAGCTGTGGTATTCTTTAAGGTGGAAGTATTTCCCCAGTCGATCAGCTTATTGAGTGTACTAGCTCGATGTTCTAGGTAGGTACTCGAAATAAAAAAAAAACTTAATTACAATTTTTTATTTCATAAAAATATTTGCGGAAAAAACAATAAATGTATGCATCAGTTGTCTAACGTCTATACTATACTAATATTATAAAGAGGAAATATTTGATTGATCATTTGTTTACATTGAATAGGCTCCGAAACTACTCGACAGATTTCAAAAAATCTTTCACCATTAGAAAGCTACTTTACCCAGGAGTAAAATAGGCTATATTTAATGACGAAGTTCCCACGGAAACGGGAGTTAAGTGGGTGAAACCGCGCGCAGGAAGCTAGTCTAGAATAAAGCGGTCTAGTAGCCATAAAAATAATCTTATTACAATTTACTTAATATGTGTCATCAATATACGAGTTATTTACTCGCCTAGCTTTAAGTAAACAGTGTAATAAATACTTGCGTGACATCACGGGCAATGATACAAATGGCGCCGGGGAACTTTACCAATCTTTTACAGGAAACTCTCATGTTTTCCAGAATGAATCAATGTCTATTAAATGTAAACTTCTTCTACTTTTTTTTCACACGGACATATGTAGTTAGCCATAAAGATTTTGGTACTGCACCGGACATAAAGGTGAGCACAGCAGCCCAGCTCCAGCTTCAACAAAGGGTTTAAATACTACAAATTAAGCAACCAGCGCAAGAGGGCGCCCTGTGGGACTTGGACCTCGGCTCGGGCGCTCGATGGATTGAGGAGATGACTTAAAATTTTTAGGAGAACTTTGAGCAACTGTCTTCTTGTATATATAATGATGTGATGAATATATCTTTTTTTATGTCCGGGGCTAAATGCATTTACGCATTCCCACCGCCGCGCGCCGCTGCAGCGTATCCGCGCGCTGGCGATGGCGGCGGGATATGTGGGACTCGGTGGACGGACCTCTCCATGGCGGTGGTATGCTTTACTCATACCACGAGGAAAGGAAGCTAAACCACTCAAACCCCCCGGACACTCCTTCGATCCGTCGTTGGCGGGGACCGGGTACGCACGGAGCAATCCGGCCCCCCGACGGCATGATGTTGAAGTTGAACAATTAAGTTTTTTTCTTTTAAAAGAAAATTGTTTTCAATGGAAAATAAAAGTTATTTTTTTAACAGGAAACAGTCGGTACTGTAGGTATATACCTAACAGTACTTTGCCGAAACATGATTTACTTCGAGAACTGGATTTCAATTATAAAATATGGCGAAATCGAAATGTCGCACTAACGTACAGTTAAAACAACATGTAAATAACTACTTATTTCAGAATAATAATTTGGATAACGCACGCTACATAAAGAATCCTAACGCAGATAAAAATACGCGGGATACGCTATAGTATATTTATTACTGGCATATTCCCATATGAAGTACCTAGAGCTAATCGCGTAAAAACGCGTCGATCGGCTATTTAAGGTAAGATTGCAGGTAGTACAATCGATCAATAAATGATCAAGTACATTCAAAAATTAAAACTATTCTAAATTTATAAATAAACAAGTGCGAGTCGGACTCTCGCACGAAGGGTTCCGTACTAGTTGCAACTTTGATCGATGTTAATAATAGTTGATTGAATGAAAGATAAATTGCGGTTTACGGTTTATGACGTATTAAAAAAAAACTACTTACTTGATCTCATTCAAATCAATTTGCGGTGGAAGTTTGCATGGTTATGTACATCATATATTTTTTTTAGTTTTATCATTCTCTTATTTTAGAACTTACAGGGGGGACACACACATTTTACCACTTTAGAAGTGTCTCTCGCGCAAACTATTCAGTTAAGAAAAAAATGACATTAGAAACCTCAATATCATTTTTAAAGACCTATCCATAGATACCTGACACGTATGGGTTTGATGAAAAAAAAAATTTGAGTTTCAGTTCTGTTTTTTTTTCTATTTTTGTGTGAAAATCTTAATGCAGTTAACATCATACATCTACTTGCGAAGTTTCAACATTATAGTTCTTATAGTTTCGGAAAAAAGTGGCTGTGACATACGGACGGACAGACAGACAGACATGACGAATCTATAAGGGTTCCGTTTTTTGCCATTTGGCTACGGAACCCTAAAAACGTCCGTTAGGCCGCTACCTGAAAGCGGGGTGCCCAAAACGCTGGTTACAATACCCCAATTGATATTCGTTGGCCGAGGTTCGCCTTTACAAAGGAAATTTAATCATTTTTTTTGAATTATTAATACTCTTATTTAAGTCAATTTACATATTACACATAGGTACTTGTGGAAGCAGAGTGATCGAAATACGACCATAATTAAAAAAAGTATTTGCATTCTGCACTCGTATATGAACTTTAAGTGTGCGAAATTTGATCCTCCACCTTCCGCGCAATTTTCGTAAAAAGGGGCACAAAGATACATTTATTTATTTATTTATTTTACTTTAACATAAAAACGGCCCATGGCCAATTACATTAGTTAAAGATAAAGAATTTACAATAATAATATACTATAATAAAAACAGACGTATAACATAAATTACTAACAATAAATTAAATACTATTATTTTCACAAAAGTGCAGGCACATCTCCATCAAATCAACAAACTTGTCTGCGAATAAATCGCAGTCCAGGTTGGCTTCCACAAGCTTATTTAGCGCGGTCAATACGCGCGGTACGGGAGACGCAGCACGGGCTGCAGTCCGGCGCGGCGGTAAGCTTAGCATCTGATGCTTTCTGCTACGGAGATAATTATCCGGTGTGTGGAGTCGAATCAGCTCATTATGGATGTCAGGAGCATCCGTTATCCCTCTGCAAATTTTGAGCATTACGCCTACCTGGTCGCATGCCCTTCTGGTCTCAAGCATATGGTATCCCAGACATCCTAGGAGGAACTTGGTAGGATATAGATAAGGATAATAATCGTGAGTTCTTCTGTAGAGAAACCGCAGGAATGCTTTTTGCACTTTCTCAAGGAGAAGCGCATACTTTGCTTCATGCGGATTCCATACAGAAGAACTAGCTTCTAGCTTAGTTCGGACAAGTGTGTTATACAAAAGCCTTATTACTTGCTCGTTGCGAAAGTCCCGAGCATTGCGGAGAACAAATCCTAGTCTTTTAAATGATTCTTTGGCTACAGCAGAGACGTGGTCATGAAAAGTAAGCTTCTGGTCAAATGTGACACCCAAGTCCTTCATGTTGGTTGATCTAGTTATTTTAGTACCATTTAATTTGTATTCGAAATCAATTGGGTGTCTCATTCGACCAAAGGTCATTACATAGCATTTGGAAGCATTGAAATCCATTTTATTCTGAACTCCCCATTCATATATGGCATTTATATCATTTTGCATAGCTTCGCAATCCGATACGGTGCCGACAACACTATAAATTTTGAGGTCATCTGCATATAGAAGACACTCAGCAAATTCTATAGAGGATGGCAGGTCATTGACCATTAGTAGAAAAAGTAGAGGCCCGAGAATCGATCCCTGACTTACGCCTGAGCGTGTGTGGTAGGGACGAGATACGTAGGTACCCAGTCTTACAAATTGCTGACGGTTACGGAGATAATCAGCTAAAAGTCTGAGTAAGTTTGGACAGAAACCAATGGTACTGAGTTTCAGAAGCAGGATATCATTATTAACTCTGTCGAATGCTTTACAAAAATCAAAATAAAGCACATCCACCTGCCGCTTATTGTCGAGATGTTTTGATATGTATTCCGTAACTGTCAGTAGGTTAGTATTTACAGACCTCTTACATCTAAAACCGTGCTGGTAGTTACATAAATACTTTTCAGCCTGGGAGTAAATAAGTTTATGAAGAACATTTTCGAAAATCTTAGCTGGAGATGACAATATAGCGATTGGTCGATAACCCTCAACAGCTGATTTATTAGTAGTCTTGGGTATGGGCGTCACGCGTGATATTTTCCAGTGGTATGGATATACGCCTGCCGCTAATGACATATTAAAAATGTGACATAGAGGAGTGGAAAATAATTGTTTGAAATGTTTCAAAATAAAAGGTGGAATACTGTCAGGTCCCACGGAGCTTCTGGGTTTTAATTTATTGATACCGTATTGGACATCATCAGGAGTAAACTGGAAGATATTTATGTAGTTACTGTTGGAGTTAGTTTCGTGATTGCTAACACATGCTGCATTTAATAGCGGAATTTCAGGAAGAAACACGCTTGCAAAAAATTTGGCAAAAGCTTCAGCAGCTGCTGCTCCTGAAAAACAGTCACCATTATAGCTGATGCTAGGCTCAAAACCTCCTTTAGACCGTAAACTGTTAACATGCCGCCAAAATTCAAGGGGGTTACTCTTAATATTATTTTCTATGCGCGTTATATACATACTGTAGGCTTCTGCAGTACGACGCTTTAAGGAGTTTCTGAGGTCTCCAAAACTTTTGTAATCATCACTGCAATTGGTACGCTTCCAGCTTGCATGTAGTTTTAGTTTTAGTTTGATATCACTAATGATTTCTGAAGTAAACCAGACCGGATATCGTTTGCCAATGGATTTGGAACGATGCTTTTTAGGCATGCAGCCATCGAATATTTTGTAGATGATATTATAAAATGTACTTACAGCGTCACCAACGTCGCAAGCCCGTAAAACTGGTTCCCAAGAAATTTCGGAAAGGGATTGATAAAGTAATTCGAAATCACATTTGTTAAAATTCCAGTCTTTAGCTGGATCTATGTTACTCGGCTCAATAGCATCCGATCCACGAGCTGATTCGACCTTTATCTCTACGCTTAATGGAGGATGAAACGCATCAGGTGGCACAAGTCCATCTACACTATTAACTACCGCGCTTTGGATGCTATCCTGGACTAATATTACATCCAAAATTCCTCCTTGGCTATTAAGAATTGCGTTTTTATCGTGAACAGCACAAAAAGATACAAAGTAGCAGTAATAGTTTTTAACACAAGTTGAAGCACTATTAAGATTAATGTCACCCATAATTATTATACATATATACTATAGATAGATATAGATTAGAGAATGAACAATGACGTCATACCGTCTAACTTCAGGAACATGAAACTGCCAGAGTAACTGAAATTGTTCAACAGCTCCGCAGATCACGTCTCAGCGGCAATAAGTGTCTCTCCACTCGGTAAGTACTCTTTGATGGACCCCGTGTATTTGACGAAGTATTTAACTTGTCCGTGTTATATAAGGCTTACCCCACATTGGACTTGCGAGTTTGCAGTCCAACTAATATGTAGGGTGAAATTAAAATGGTTGTGTGTTGTGTGTGTCGTGTGAGTATCACCAAGAAGATGATTTAAAAAAGTCTTCATCGATTGACAAATATTAAACATGAAACACACAAAAATATCAAATGGCACCATCAAATATCTACCTTTGTACATTGCTGTTTGTCTGTCTTGTTGTATCTTTATCTTCTGTGTGTATGTGTACATAAATAAATAAATAAAAAATATCGAAAAATCGGTAAAGTAAATTTTGAATATTTATTAATTACAAACAAAATAAAGAAACCTACAACGCGAAAGTTTGTAAGTTAGGATGGATGAATGTTTGTTACTCTTTCACCTCAAAATTACCGAACGGAATTGGCTGAAATTTAGCACCGGGATAGTTTATATGCTGGATTATCATATAGGCTACAAAACAGCACGCTTCGACCCACTGGAGCAGAGTAACGCGGGTAAAACCGCGGGGCGCAGCTAGTAAATCATAAATCATAGGTATTATAAATCTTTATTTGCAATGGTGTATGTACTGATATGTCATGCCCAGATAGAATCGAATATTTCCTCTTTGTTATATTAATACACACTTAATTTTTAACTACTAGTGGCTATTTATACAGGGTTATTTTTAAAACACCAATAACCTTTTCGAGGTAAGTAAACATAAATATGTATGGAACAGTTGATTTTTTTCGCGATTTCAGGATTGGTCCCATAGTAAAAGTTGTTTACAATCATCAGTACTTTCACCCTCTAAAAGGTTATTGGTGTTTTAAAAATAACCCTGTATACTAAAGACAACCCGGTAAAGGATTTCCTAATAATAATAACACAATATAAATTTAACGATCTAGAAATCTTGCACGTTTTACGTCTACCAAAACTAACAAGGAAAACAGAAGAGGAAAAAGAAAATAATGACATAATTGAGTCATAAGTTAATGTTTTTAGAGGTAATGATGAAGGAACTACTCGTTTCATTAAGGAATATTGTCGACCAATCAGGATTGCTCATAGTGACAGGTTCACTGTGCCATCATTACTTTATTAGCTTGTTTACGTCCCTGCTGAACATGATCAAATGTCCTTCCACGATCACTTCTTCTTCTTCACTTCTTCATGTTCTCAAATCTGCCTTAAATATCAGTGGTTCCACTGGGTCGTGGTCGTTGTCCCTTAAGGGTGCCTCCAGGGGTGTGTCACTTGTTTTTATGTTTTTTACAATTTTTTTTCTATATTGATCCACTAAAACCTAGAAATAATGAATGTGAATTTAAACTCGTTATGAGTAGAGGGATTTATGACGAGCTGACGGACGGACTGCTTTGTCTGTGATATCCTACAATTTAAAACCTGGGCCCCGAGTCTACTATCGTAATGGCGTATCCATGGTCTGTCAATGACAGTTCAATGGTCGGTTTTTTTCCCATTAGGTTATCTACTAATCCAAATGGTGTCACTATGACGCCATGATGACATTAGCGTAGGTAGTTGAATATACAAATGATACATTTATAAGTTTTGAAATCGCCTAAATAAACATTACAATCTCGCTAACCATCTCCCCTGCTACTTCTGTTGACGGCCTTTTTCTGCGGCAGCAACACCGACTGCCATTCCAGCGCCGACACTATAGTGAGATTAGTAGATTACCGTTTTTGGCATAATGATATCATGATGGCACTACAGTGGCACAATACTTAAAAAAATAGCAGACTCGGCCCCCTGTTAGTTATCTAGTTATTTCATAGAATTAGAATATTTGTGTAACATTGTGATTCTGACTAGTACAAGTGTATGTAAATACCTAAGTGCTGAATAAATTCATTATTTCATTATTTAATGGTTAACAGACTACACTTAACAGACCTTGTCCAGCCAGGGTCGTTGAGAGATCATTACGTTTGGCAGGCGGATTGGTGATCGCAGTAAGATGGTTAGTTACCTTGAGCTGATAGACGCTGCTGCCCATCCATCAGCTGTATGCCCCGAAGTCACCTCTTACAACAACCATGGGAAGTCATGGGGAGGTCTATGCTAAGCCGGACACCACACGGCTATAGCCTTCATTAATAGCGTTCGAAGGAGCATCCAAGGAATTTCAATGGGTAGAACCCTCTCGATTAAGAACATAAAATATCTAGTGTTCATTCCGCTCAAAAATATCTCTTAATGCTGCGATGCACCGTGCTCCAGCCCGCAAAAAATAGTAAATATTCTTATTATTATTTTTAATACGCAGAAAGAACAATAAAAAAATAAATGGTAAAATATTATATACCAGTCGAAGAGCCTAGGGTAGAGCCCTTCCTAGTAGCATATCATTTTTTTTTGTCCGGCGGAAATGCATTAAGCATTCCCACTGCCAGCAGCGTATCCGCGCGCTGGCGGTGGGATATTTGGGACTTGTCCTCTCCATAGCGGTGGTATGCTTTACTCATACCACGAGGAGAGGGCCCTACACCACTAAAACCCCCCGGACACTCCTTCGATCCGTTGTTGACGGGGGCCGGGTACGCACGAAGCAATCCGAGGGTAGAGTCCTTCCTAATAGCATTTTTACATCATAGGGTTGGCTTAAAATAAAGGTAATAAATTCCTCTCATGGATCATGGATACATCCTTCATCATCATCATCATCATCAGCCCGAACAACGTCCACTGCTGAACAAGGGCCTCCTCCTGAGGGAGGGATTTTGCCATAGTCACTACGCTTGGCAGGCGGATTGGTGACCGCAGTGTTATGTTGTGATACACAGGGGAAACGCTGCTGCCCGTTCTCTGGTTGGCTTGTTATAGATGATGTTATAACAATCGGGACCAACGGCTTAACTTGCTTTTCAGGGCACGGAGGGTAGTCCCTCAACCAACCAGACCCTGAAAGAAATCTTAGAAGTTACACAAAGATTGCTTGTCCGGTGTGGGGATCGAACCCATCACCTCCGAGATTTTAAAGCGAGCCAAATACCGCTACGCTACGGAGATTGCCATGGATACATCCTCGTCGTGGATAAAATTTTTAAGTCGTAAGACGTGGTGCTCCGCCGTTCAGCAGACAAGTGCTATTGACACGCACAGCGAAAATGCAATGAAGGTATATTTTTACTAAATTACTTCTAAATACAAATACAAATGGTCTTTATTGTGGTACACAGGTAACAAATAGTTGTTAAGTTATTATCATAAAAAAATTAATACTAGCTTGTGCTCGCGACTACGTCCGCGTGATATTTACTTTTTTTTACTTTGGGCTACTTGGGTTACTTTGGGCTAACACCGATTTTTGAACACAGTTTATTGGTGCTCCACTTTAATTGGTCTTAGTGTTATGATATATGCTGTAAAAATCTAATCGGACTAGTAGTTCCTGCGATTATCGTGTTCAATCAAACAAACAAACACTTCAGTTTTATAATATTCGTAAATATATTAAGTTAGTTTTTAAGGTATTTATTAGGTATAAATATTGGCCTCTGGCTTACTATCATTACATAGTATAAAACAAAGTCGCTTTCCGCTGTCTGTCTGTACTTATGTATGCTTAGATCTTTAAAACTACGCACCGGATTTTGATGCAGTTTTTTAAGTTCCTACACGAGGAAGGTTTATATAATGTATAGAACTCATTACACCCGTGCGAAGCAGGGGCGGGTCGCTATACCCGACCCCCGCCAACGGCGGATCGAAGGAGTGTCCGGGAGGTTTTAGTGGTGTAGGGTCCTCTCCTCGTGGTATGACTTTAGCATACCACGCTATGGAGAGGGCGAGTCCCACATATCCCACCGCCAGCGCGCAAATACGCTGCAACGGTGGGGGGAATGCGTCAATGCAAATGCCCCGGACAACAAAAAAAAAAAAAAAGGGGTGGGTCGCTAGTATAATATACAATGTTTATAGCTCGAAATAAAGATAATATACCTAATAAAAACAATTGTTATTATAAAACTTCTTATAATGTTTCACTCTTGTTTTAACATAAACCCTTGAACATAAAAACAAGTGTATCGACCACAATCACATTAATGCATTAATTATAATCGTTCACAATCACATGACAGTTCCCATATCCCCCGCGACCCTGAATACATTGCAATTTGCAAGTGCTCTCCATCTCAATGGGGTCGATAAAATGCTCATTATCGATAATATTACGATTGCACGTGACTAATAGGTTAAAATTTGTCAAACGCATTGAATTGCTAGGAAACACATATGACTATTATGGAGGGACATGTAATTTATGCCGACACTAGATTATAATATTCCCCTTCTATTTTTATTTTTTGTTGTCCGAGGCATGCATTGACGCATTTTCCCCGCCGCTGTAGCGTATTCGCGCGCTGGCGGTGGGATATGTGGGACTCGCCCTCTCCATAGCGTGGTATGCTAACTCATACCACGAGGAGAGGACCCTACACGACTAATACCCCCCGGACACTCCTTCGATCCGCCGTGGGCGGGGGCCGGGCACGCATAAGCAATCCGGCCCCATAATTTTCGCCTCATGCTTCGAACAGGTAGGATAAGGCATGATCAGAAGTCCTAGATTAAATGCCATGACAGCGGTGCTATCGCTAGATACTTAACACGTAATTAAAAAATCCTATTTAAAAAATAACGGGTTCATTCTTCTTTTAATCGAGCGATTCTATAGTTCGGATTTCGGTTTTATAAAGCTTGTAGGTAGCATTAGATGAAAGTTTAGGCTCCTAGCCTAAACTAGTATGATATTATAATATGATATCAACGTCATTCATGACTATAAATGATGATGATGATATTTTTACGTACCCAAGAGTCGCACGGAGGAGTGATTTTCAAAATTCTCATGAGTTTAACAAAGTTCATAGATTGTAATCTTCGCGTAAGAAGGCGCTAATTATTTACATTTTATGTTTTTGTGACCATGACATGTAAGTAGCCAATGTTATAGGAAAACTTAGAGGAAGGTCTGTACGGCTAGTCAGACTATAAACAATTAATCACAAATAGAGACAGTGACTCATACAGGAAAACTACATGACTTACGTAACTACAAAATGTTGTAATGTTAAAATCATACGATATAATCAATAAGGATAGATGTAAGGATAATGTTAAAATATAACTTAATTGGAGGTTTAAAATCGCATGATTTAAGCGCCATGGTGATGTCCTATTAGAGATCGTTTCTTACGTAATAATAATACAACTCTGTGGAAATATAAAATAGGTCTTTACCTATGAAATTGCCGTTTTGTATGAAAAAATTTAAACGATTTTTTTTCATGTATTTTTTATTTGTATTAATCGAAGTAATCACCCATGCAATCAATGCATCTTGGCCAACGCAGTGGCAGTTTATTGATGCCCTTCTTAAAGAAATCAGCTGGACGGGAGGCAACAAATTCTTCAAAGGCATTTTGTACTGCCTCTCGGGTATTGATTTTTTTCCCGCCAAGAAGTTATCCAAATTCTGGAAAAAGTAGTAGTCTGTAGGCGCAAGGTCTGGTGAGTAGGGCGGATGACGGAGAGCTTCCAACCCCAGTTCTTGCAACTTGGAGACTGTCTGCTGTGCAGTATGAGGTCGCGCGTTGTCGTGCAGGAGCAGCGGAGACGAGCGATTGACCAATGCTAGTTGGAGTTGTGCCAGCTTCTCCATCATTGTGTTCAGTTCTTCACAGTACACATCTGCAGTAATCACCCCGTTTGGTAAGAAGCTGTGATGAATCACACCGGCGCTAGGCCACCAAACAGTGACCATCACTTTTATAGGGGTAAGTTTTCGTTTAGGGCATTGTTTAGGTGCTGAAGCAGGATCCAACCAACTTGCTGAGCGCTTGCGGTTATCAAACAGAATCCATTTTTCATCGCATGTAACAATGCGGTTCAAAATTCCTTCATTTGTGTGTCTGTTGAGCAGTGCAAGGCACGTCTCGACGCGTACTTCGCGCTGGCGATCATTGAGTTCGTGGAGCACCCATTTTTCAAGCTTTTTTACCTTGCCAATTTGACGCAAATGGACCAATATTGTTTTGACGCTAACGTCGAAAGCTGCTGCTAATTCAGCCGTAGAGAGTGTATCATAGTGTATATCTGCTTCCACAATCGCCTTTAATTCGTCATTGTCAACCAAAGTCTTCGTACGACCGCGAGTTTCATTTTTCAGGTCGAAATTTCCAGAACGCATACCAATAACAGGTGGTGCGTTGGTTTGTAGTGTTAGCTCCGTAAACGTCGTTGATGTTGCGTGCCGCTTGTGCCGCGTTGCTGCCACGACGGTACCCATATTCCATAATTACTCGAATTTTTAACGTATCCATGATGACGAAAAAGATTGAAATGCGATGAAAATGTAACACTAATCAATAAACAAATGACAACTTTTGGAAAAAAAATCCATGTTTTTAAAATAAAATTAATTTGAAATTAGAATTCTTAGCCAAACAAAAATTGATATGAAATGGCCCGTACTGCAGAACGGCAATTTCATAGGTAAAAACCTAATATTTGTGCCACTAGGAATCCTACTAATATTATAATCGCGAAGGTTTTTAAGTATGTGTGGATGGACGGATGGATGTTTGTTACGCTGTCACGCCTTGTTATAACATATCCCAGTGCCTTGGCACCGGGATATGTTATGTTTTGCTACTTTACCGGGCATAAAGGCGAGCAGAGCTCCAGCCTTAATAAATGGTTTAAAAAATTTACAAACTAAGCAATCTGCGCAAGAGGCTTTACAGATCGCGGGCCTCTCGGACTTCGGGTCTTCGAGGGCATCGGATGTCTGGTAGTACAATCAGTGTATAGTAATCAATGTATTTATACTTTTGCAATAACATTAAAAATAACAGATTAAAATGACTTCACCGTGACCGGAACCTGTGTAAGCTAGATAATCTTGTATTGCAAGGCACTTAAGTCAATTTTGTCATGTAAATTTATGATTGCCGTATCCACGTGAGCAACATTTAGGTAAAAAACATGTTATTATATTATCTATTTGAAAATTATAATGTTACGTTTCGGTAGTATTATTGATGGCAAATCGTCCTGCAAATTATTAGCCACGATGTATAACACTAAACAACACAAAAATATGCATAATACCAAGTCTCGTTATTTCGAATAGGGATACGCCATTTATATTGGTTACTTCACAATCATTTTTGCTTAACAAAAAAGCTTTTTCTAGTTCCACGTAATAAAATACAATGACATACTTACATTATATTTACATATTCTGATATTTCGTTATGAAAAATTAGATTTTTATTTTTTTCGGATTTACACTACGTTATTACGTAGTTACCCACAAGGCTTTTGCTACTTCACCGAGCATAAAGGCGAGCAGAGCTCCAGCCTTAATAAATGGTTTAAAAACTACAAACTAAGCAACCTGTGCAAGAGGGCGCCCCCTGTGGGGCTTGGACCTCGGCTCAGGGCGGTCGCTGGCGATGAGATTGAGGGATTATGATTTTGAAATATTAGACGTAATATCAAATCTACTTATATCGATGCAGATATGTAAACAAATTAGCTGTGCTCGCGACGTCCGCGTGAAAAAATGACTTTGAGTAGCACTTTTAATTATTTAATCTTAAAAATGACGATACTTCAATATAATAATATTTGAAAGAATTATGCTCTTACAAATACTGTCGCGCTTCAATAAGAATGGGATAATACATGACAAACAATTTGGATTTACTAAGGGCCGTTCTACGCAAGATGCAGGAAGCACTCTATCAAGACCATCCTAGAGGCTTGGGAGGGATCACAAGATGCTTTGGGAATCTTTTGTGATCTTTCCAAGGCATTTGATTATGTAGACCAGGGGTCTCCAAACTACGGCCCGCGGGCCGAATCCGCGCCGCCAATGTCATCAAACTGGCCCGCGACAGCCAATATCTTATTGTTGTTACCATTGCTAGAAATACGACTATAGATAAGGGCAGAAAAAAATAATCTGTTTTGGCCCTGGAAGCATACATAAAATATCATTATGGCCCAAAGGCTTCAAAGTTTGGAGACTTCTCGTGTAGACCACAGAACGCTCGCTGTAAAGTTAAAATACTACTGAATTTCTGGTACATCCTTGGACCTTGTAGTATCCTATTTATCTGGTCGCGAACATGTATGAATGGATTCTGTGTACTATCTGTAATAATAGATTGCAAATAAAATATAGCGAGAGGTTTTACACAAGAATTTTATTTTCCTCTATTTATATTTAGCTGAAGATGTAGCTGTTCCCTGCGGAATAATTTTGTTGAATGTATCTTAAGTTGTGGTATTCTGGGAAAAGTCTTAATACAGATTAGTATACAGTAAGAGCTGTAGTGCATGTAGTATACCTAATCCTCTCTAGGTGCATTTTCAATCCATCCGGTGAGATGGGAGTGGGTTCCCCCCGTACTATATTATATAGTATCGTACTATATTTCAGTCAAATGTACTATATGTTATAAACAAATAATATACTACAAAAAGTACTATATTTTTTCGATAATCCAATTTTCGCTTCTATTTAAAATTTTGAAAGCACTCTCAGCGCGGCATATGAAAAAACGAATTGTTGATTTCTTGTAATATCTAACATGCCCAGATGCTTATAATTATTTTAAAGGTAAAAATCCTTGAATACCAAAGCAAAGAGTAATTACAATAACAACACATGGAAAAATGGTTTTTCAGTTGTATAAATTGTATTGCAACAATTTATACAACTGAAATAAAATTTGTGTGTTTATTTCACACAAATTTTTATTTGTGTGAAATAAATAAGAAATAAAATTAAATAAGATTAAAAATAAAAGTGTACCTACTATTTTTTTATGAATTTCCCAAAAGTACTATATATTTTGCAACTTTTTCTAAAAATTACTATTAAAAACAAAAAAAAGGTGGTGACCCTAGATCGGAGGTGGATTGGTGATTGCAGTCAGCTGGTAAGTAATCTTAGATATAAGCAGCTACCCATCGATCAGGTGTATAAGAATACATTGGCTGGTATATTCTAATCCTATATACCTACTAACAAATAACGTAACTATATATTTTCTAGAAATTTCCATTCCTACGTAGGTACATAAACCGCTTCCTACTGAAAAAATCGACAACAATTCCAATAAAAAGGATATTGCACGACACAACTACATAACAGAATGGTATCAAGGAAAAGAATGCCAATATTAAGCACAAAAATATCGGTGTACGTATACATGTAGCATACATTGTGTGTGAACACGTAGTCGCGGCTTATCACTGAGGGAGCTTTGGCAAGCCAATAGTAGCGAAGCCGACAGCGAGTAGTGAGTGAACTCTGTCAGTCCACGCCGCGAACTCGGGCAGGATGCTCGCGTTCTGCGCCATCTCGTGAGTAATTACGGTAAAATTCGCGCGTGTTTGTGGTTTTGTAGTTTTTTCAATTTAGTGATGTGCTGCGACGTAATCGAGGGATTTGCGATTGGTTATTGTTTATGTTATCGACTGTATTGCTGTTGAATTTGAAACACAGGATATTATGATTTTCGCATACAAAGCATAGGTAAGTTATTTTACTTAGGTATATACCTACCTACTTAACTATAATGCTGACGCTTTCTTGGTAAACTTAGATTAAATTTTAATCTATTTAAGGTATATTATTTTGGTGTTGGAAGTTCTATATGAATCTTGTTAATATTCTTAGTAGGTATTATCTTTGACGTTAATTACAACATCAGCCAACTGAGGTGTGCATGACTGCACAGTCACACAGTCATATCTACCTACTTAAATAGGTACATAGTACAATTATGTATACCAATATACCAAAGTAGGTAGGTAGGTACTACACAGGCATATATGATGTACCTAGGTACCTATATTTTATAATAGATTATCAGTACGTTTAGTCTCTGGTTTAATTTCACAAAAATGTTAATTATTATGTGTTAATTACATACAATATTCATGCTAATCAACCACGTTAGGTAACGGCATAAGTAAATTATTTAATTGATTTGTTTACCTACCAGGAAACGGGCAATAGAGTTTATTTGAGTACTAGCTGCGCCCCGCGGTGTTCCCCGCGTTACTCTGCTCCATTGGGTTGGAGCGTAATGTTTTGTAGCCTATATGTTAATTCAGCGTATAACCTATCCCGGTGCAAAATTTCTGCCAATTCCGTTCAGAAGTTTAGGCGTGAAAGAGTAACAAACATCCATCCATATTTACAAACTTTCGCGTTTTTATATTAGTAGGATAAGCACAAAGGTACAAGGCCAAGATTGGTGACTATGGCAATACTTTCATGGAGCCAGTGATGGCTCCAGAGGGGGTCTTACCCTCACGATCCCTCTCAAATTACCATTTTATATTAATAATACAAATTTGTTACTATTATATTATGCTTTTATTCTAATTGAACCCTTCCAAATCGAATTTGTCTTAGTAGCTGTTGCCCGCGACTTAGTACGCGTATATTTCGCTTTTCACTCCTTTAGGGGTTGAATTTCCAAAAATCCTTTCTTAGTGCACACCTACGTTATTTAAATAATATTTGTGCAATATTTGATGGTTCTAGTGGTTTTAGCTGTGCGTGCTATTACCTACTTAGGTACGCATTTTTACGGTTACGATATTCACTATATGCTAGTAAAAAAGATCTCTGTATTCCCTGCTCCCCTCGCTATTGTCGGTACTATCGCTTTCTTTTGCTTCGCATAGACTTCGTAACATTTAAAGCGTTGAATTTAAATATTTTAATTTTTGTATGTAAATCTGATGAATTAAAATATGATGATTTTTTTAAAGTCATAGAACAAAAGTAGTTGATTTTACAAATAACCCTGTATAGATAGATAAATTGGCAAATAGTTTTTTAGGGTTCCGTAGCCAAATGGCAAAAAACGGAACTCTTATGGATTCGTCATGTCTGTCTGTCTGTCCGTCTATACTTTTGAAACTTGGTAAGTAGATGTATCCTGAGAACCGCATTAAGATTTTCATACAAAAAAAAAAAACAAAATTTTGGGGGTACCCATACTTAGAACAGAAACTCAACATTTTTTTTTATCAAACCCATACCTGTGGGTTATCTATGGATAGGTATTCAAAAATGATATTGAGGTTTCTAATATCATATTTTTCTAAGACTTACAATTCCAAAGTGGTAAAATATGTGTCCCCCCTGTAACTTCTAAAATAAGAGAATGATAAAACTAAAAAAAATATATCAAACTTCCACCGAAAATTGGTTTGAACGAGATCAAGTAAGTAGTTTTTTTTAATACGTCATAAACCGTAAACCGCAATTTACCTTTCATTCAATCAACTTTTATTAACATCGACAAAAGTCACAACGAACTACAAGAACTTTTATACTATGTTACTTGTTGCATTCTTGATATCAAAAATAGGTAGGCACTTGCAACTAGTACGGAACCCTTCGTGCGAGAGTCCAACTCGCACTTGTCCGATTTTTTTGTAAAAATATGATGACATAGGTACTCTTTTTATATTTTTGTTGCGACTGTTTCCATAATCTTTGGTTTAGCTAAAGATTTCTTTAAAGATTAGCTAGCCATAGACCTTAAAACAGGTTAATGATGATTCATCATGCTTGCTGTACAAAAACAAAATGATTTACTAAAAATATTAATTAATTAATCCTTAATCTGGACATCATTAAAACTAAAGTGAACAGACACTTTCTAGGCAAGCGTGTATCATCTTAGGCCTTATCATCGCCTTCCATCAAGCGAGATAAAGGTCAAACGTAAGCCCATACTTAGTAAAAAAAAAAAAAAAAAAATCCCCAAAGAGACTTTTACTCCCATATAAGTAGGGGAATTGTATAGCAGTAAAACAAGCAACAGATAATAAATACTTGTTGACTTAATAGTTAAAAAATAATATTTTGTCAATCAGAAAAAAAAAAAAAGTGAACCAACTCAAGGCAAACGAATTTGCCGTATTAGATCTTTTAATTGAAAACAACTCATTTTCCTTTGGCGAACATATACTACGTAGAGCACAACAGGATAAATGTTGAAATATTCGTATATTAATATTTATGCAGGAATACTACTACCTACTTGTATTAATCATTATGTCACATCTCTATTATGACAACCTCGGCAGCGTAGCGGTATTTGGCTCGCTTTAAATCTCGGAGATCGTGGGTTCGATCCCCACGCCGGGCAATAAATCTTTGTGTAAATTCTAAGATTTCTTTCCGGATCTGGTTGGTTGAGGGACTACACTCCGTCCCTATAGATATAACATCATCTATGATAATCGTATATAAAGGAACGGGCAGCAGCGTTTCCTTGTGTGGTACAACATAATACTGCGGTCACCAATCCACCTGCCAAGCGTGGTGACTATGGCAAATATCCTGCCCCGGGAGGAGGCCCATGTTCAGCAGAAGACGTTATACGGGCTGATGATGATGATTATGTACTAGTACATTCAACTTCCATCTACCTATAAAACTCAATATGAAGTATAGAATACTAATACGTACTCCACACTTCTATTCTAATAACGAGGGCTCAGAAGCATAAGATCCGATGTGACATTATACGTCAGAAACATTCGTCGTATGTGCCTTTATCGTTAACTGGCACTTACGACAAAATGCTGTACATCCGATCTTATGGTTCCGAGGTGTAGTATATAAAGCTAAAGAGTTTGTTCTTTGTCTTGAATATGCTAATTTTAGGAATTACTGGTCTGATTAGAAATATATATATGTTAGATAGTCAAATTATCCAGAGTTGTGACTTATCTAAGATACAAGTATCTGAAATACAGACACAAGATACGTATCATCCCATCTTGTATCGAAAATACTTTTAAATAAATGTATTTTGTATCTTGTTTTGAAATATATTTTGTTAGGTATCTGAGTATTTTATAAATACTTTTTCTGATAAAATACTTTTAGTAATATGTTAGTAGAAATTTATAAAATAAATGCGTAAAACTGAACATGTCCTTATTAGTCGATCATCACATTGATAGATGGTGACTCTTTCTTTCTCACGGAGGGTAGTCCCTTAACCGACCAGAACCAGAAAGAATCTAAGAATTTACACAAGGATTTTCTGTAGTTAAGTGTACTGGATTATATTAATTATAGTACCCGTAGTAGTAGGAGAAGTTATATAGAACGATGGCTAATTAAAATTACCCGCTTATGGGTCGACTCACTAAGACCTAGGGTAATAAGTGAAAATGACGGTTAGTATTACTCCAAAGTATTGTGAAACTAGATGTTGAATCACAAAAATACTTTGAAAGAATTTAATTGGATGGAATTAGGATAAGAGAAAGTTTATAACTTTGATTAAGATATTGTTCTTTTTTTTATAAAAAGAGGGAAAATTCTAGAAACACAATAGTTTGACGGGCTTCCCGGGCACGCTTCATATCACAAATAGCAATCGATAGTATCAACATATCACACACAAATAGCAAGTTTTCTAAGTAAGTCTAGCCCATCGGTAGATAGTTCAAAATCGCGTGGTTCTAATAAGCGTTCAAGATCACGTGGACGTCCATCGAAAAGACGTCGCCGAATCTACTCCAGTTCATCGTGCTCTCGGAACTCTCAAGAAAGATCACCGAAGCGTGCAAACGCGTAAGCAGGCGCGTTCAACTAAGAACAAGGATTTACACGACAGGTTTGACCAACTGTCGCAACATGTATGGGCAATCACAATTTTATTCAAAATTCTATGCAAAGTGGCACTCCACGGTTTCTTGCTAGTACGGTACACGCATCAGGAGATGAACATAACCCGGAAAACGTAGTTTGTCAAGGCTTAAGTACTTTTTTAAAAGATAAAGGTTATGGCAAAACCGGGGATGCAAAGTATGAGTTAATAAAAAATATACAACGTTTAGATACCCCTGAATGGTTAAAAGTTAATTATCTCGAGTTTCAAAGAATTATTTAGCCGTGCCGGGTTTCATAGATTTAAAGACTAATTAAGAATTATTCCACTATGAAAAATCTAAGAATTTATCTTCATTTGAAACAACGTTGGCTTCTTTAACTCATTATTTTCTTTTACATCCTGATCATACTGTCTTGCTTACAAAATATTGTGAAATGGGCGTCTCAATGTAATGATATTTCGTTTGAGTCTCGTTCAATTCTCAGATTTATTTCTAAGATAGTGGCAGTTTATCTCAAATGCAGTGTAAGTACAGGATTACCTTGCCTAGCTCATTTAAATGAAGTGCATTGTAGGACCGGCCTTCCTTCTGTGTCTGTCAAGAATTCTAATTGAGGTATTTAAATAAAATTTACAAGAAAGTAATGAATAAATGTATAGGCAGGTTATAGCTACGGTCCGCAGTTTTATCCGCATTGAAATGGTGATAGTACAACCTTTGTTTAAGATTTGCCCGCGATTTAGTTTACGTATGTTTCAATCTCTCCATATACAGATTTTAAAATCCCATTTCATAATTTTAGAGGGTCGAATCTTAGTAAATTCTTTCTTAGCGGTTCCCTACTTCATAATAACTATTTGCGAATTCCGAACTATTTCCCTAATAACAGCGCCGCCAAAAGCGTGCGCGACTCTCGTTAACCCACTTAACTCCTGGTTTCGTGGGGACCTCTTCATAAAATATCGTCTATGTTACTTCTAGATCACGTGGCTATCTAATAGCTCAAAATAGGGCTGGCATGGAGGCCAAATCCGCTGAGAATCTTATGAAGCGCAAATATAGTAACGCCCTTAATAGTGGTTATGTTTTGTGCCTTTTGTTCTAGGGATTAAAGACCTGGAGCCAAATTAGTTTACAAAAATCTTAGGGCGCCCCTGAATTCCTTAGTGCACGTCACGGTTAGTTCAGAGCTTTCACGCCTACTATAAAAGTTCAATTTAATAAAGAGTTTCTTTTAAGACAGGACAACGTCTGTCGGGTCAGTTAATACCTACTATGGTATATTTTATAATTAGGATCCCACGGGAAGGTTAGTGTAATTTAAAGCGCTATAATGTAAAGCCAGAACTAGTGGTTAATTTGTATTGTAACAGAATATTATTCACGTGAACATTAGATAGGTATCTAACGATGTAAAGTATCGAGTAACTGTACCGTGGGTGTACACTAGTGTTTCTCAAATTGTGGTAGGAGGGGTACGCCAAATTGTGTAGCAGGACTTATTATAAAATTTCTGATTATCTTAGTGACAAAAATGCTTTTGATTGAGTCACTCTAATAACAATGTAAAATAGAAAATTTAATAAAATATTGTAATATATAATAAAATATAATAAAAAAAGAGAGTTCCACTGAGTTTTTAGGCAGTATGCCTCAGTAGTCGCCACGTCACGCACTGCACGGTAGGGAAAAAATATGACGATTCCAAATAAATGTAACCATTTTTACGGAATAAATGATATTTGACTTTGACTTTGACGCCAACGCAACGACGCGGAAGCAATTTCTTGAAGATAATTTTGCCAGTGAGAAACAGTTACATAATAATATGCAATTATTTTTACACCCGGTATTTCAAAAGTCAATCAACTAAGCGGCCGTAGCCCAAAGGGGCGTAGGAATTGTGATCTTGTGGTCGCCGGTTCGATTCCCAGTAATTCCCACCCATTGTACTACCGAAGTGAACCCACTCGTAACACCAGCATTTTACCTTAGCACGAGGGGTTTACAAGAATACAAGTAGACTAAAAAACTAGTAAGTAATCTTTCAAAAGAAAAAAACTTTCTTCCTCCGTCGTCCTTTAACATTGCGGTCAAATTTAATTTAGTTTGGGTGTTTGTGATCATTTGTGTTTCAGATAACGTTTCACAAAAATGTTTATCGTAGATTAACATGATAATCCAATTTAATTAGGTTTAAAATAAACCCATATCATCCAATGGTTTGGCGACGTTTCTGCGTGACCCGTGGTCACAAATTGCAAAAAAAATAAAACATAAAATGGGTACGCAGCTTGTAGTCTTTAGTGGTACGCCTGATGAACAAATTGAGAACCACTGATGTAGACTATAGTATACTTGACATTGTTATATCGACATGATAATGTAAGATAGCGCGAATATGATTAATGTATTTTTGAAGCTATCGTAATGCGATCGTCAATCACACAGGTATAGGCTTGCTTCTTTATAGTGTATATGTCGCAGCCAGATTGTACAATCTGCCACATTAAATCACGGCTAGGCATTTTTTTATAACGGCGGATTTATTGGCAGGTAAAAAAAACCTAAACCGCCTATGACCGAAATAAATGAATTTTATTCAGCACTTAGGTATTTACATACACTTGTACTTGTCAGAATTACAATGTAATAAAATAAATAAAAAACTATAACTCATAGATAATTCTTACTCTATGATATATCCGACTAGGTAACTAACAGTAGTAGGCAATAACAAATCTCACAAATCTACAGACTACATAGTCCGTCCGACTGTCCTGTTCCATTTATTTCTGTTATCTAATTATAAAAGAAGAAATTAAAACCGCATCAAAATTGCAAGTGGTCATGGTATAAGCTAATGAGAGATCTGGGGGCCGAGTCTGCTATTTTTTTAAGCATTGTGCCACCATAGTGCCATCATAATATCATTATGCCAAAAACTGTAATCTACTAATCTCACTATGGTGTCGGCGCTTGAATGGCAGTCGGTGTTGCTACCGCAGAAAAAGGCCGTCAACAGAAGTAGCAGGGGAGATGGTTAGGGAGATTGTAATGTTTATTTAGGCGATTTCAAAACTATAAATGTATCATTTGTTATTATATTCAACTACGCTAATGTCATCGTGGTGTCATAGAGACACCATTATGACGTCATTTGGATTAGTATTATTACCAAATGGGAAAAAAACTGACCATTGAACTGTCATTGACAGTTCGATTCATATTAGACTCGGGGCCCTGAGGGCACCCTTATGGGGTTCAGGACCAAGACGCAGGGTGCTACTGGTACCGCCTACAGGCGCTCAATTATAGGGCAGGGGTAGGGGCACAACGCGGTCCTCGCCTGCGACAATAAAAGAAAACCTACAACCTTTTACTAGCTACCTAGGAGGAAAGGATGGAATAAACTCCGGGGTTGTTCTTTTCTAAAAAAATACATTACAATAATATACACACAGATAGTTTGTATACATATAGTAACACTTAAACCTCTTGAACTTGTGTGTGTTATTTTTATTCAGCCGCAATAAATCCGGGTTATTATTGACCCGTTCATATCAAAACGACCGTGTTTGTGGCTAGCCATAATTTTAAAAGGCGGACTAAACGATACAGCTGCAACATATATTTTATTACCTGTACTGCATTGTATCGACATGGGCCTCTATTTAACATAAGATGAGAAAGGTATATTTTCATAATGACCACGCTTGGCAGGCGGATTGGTTATCGCTGTATGATTGCGAGTAAACTTGATCTGATAGGCGCTGTTGCCCATCCATCAAGTGTCCTTTAGTAGTCTCTTACGTCATCCATGGGAAAACATGAGGTGGTCTATTTTAAGCCGGACAACAGACAGCTATTTAAATATTTATGTACCTATTATGTATTATTATAAGGTATACCATTATATGTTTATTACCTAACTAAATATAATATAAGCGGTATGACAATAAGTGTAATGACACACAAGAATAAGTAAGACCTTGACAGCGGAATATAACGCGTTGTAATAATAGGTCTTTACCTATGAAATTGCCGTTTTGTATGAAAAAATTTAAACCATTTTTATTCATGTACTTTTTATTCGTATTAATCGAAGTAATCACCCATGCAAACAGTGCATCTTGGTCAAAGTATTGGCAGTTTATTGATGCCCTTCTTAAAGAAATCAGCTGGACGGGAGGCAACAAATTCTTCAAAGGCATTTTGTACTCCCTCTCGGGTATTGAATTATTTTCCCGCCAAGAAGTTATCCAAATTCTGGAAAAAGTAGTAGTCTGTAGGCGCAAGGTCTGGTGAGTAGGGCGGATGACGGAGAGCTTCCAACCCCAGTTCTTGCAACTTGGAGACCGTCTGCTGTGCAGTATGCAGGAGCAGCAGAGACGAGCGATTGACCAATGCTGGTTGGATATGTGCCAGCTTCTCCATCATTGTGTTCATTTCTTCACAGTACACATCTGCAGTAATGCTCACCCCGTTTGGTAAGAAGCTATGATGAATCACACCGGCGCTAGACCACCAAACAGTGACCATCACTTTTCTAGGGGTAAGTTTTCGTTTAGGGCATTGTTTAGGTGCTGAACCAGGATCCAACCAACTTGCTGAGCGCTTGCGGTTATCAAACAGAATCCATTTTTCATCGCAGGTAACAATGCGGTTCAAAATTCCTTCATATTTTGTGTGTCTGTTGAGCAGTGCAAGGCACGTCTCGACGCGTACTTCGCGCTGGCGATCATTGAGTTCGTGGAGCACCCATTAGTCAAGCTTTTTACCTTGCAAATGGACCAATATTGTTTTGACACTAACTTCGAAAGCTGCTGCTAATTCAGCTGTGGATTGTGTATCATCAGCTTCCACAATCGCCTTTAATTCGTCATTGTCGACCAAAGTCTTCGGACAACCGCAAGGTTCATTTTTCAGGTCGAAATTTCCAGAACGGAAGCGAGCAATCCAATAACAGGTGGTGCGTTGGTTTGTAGTGTTAGCTCCGTAAACGTCGTTGATGTTGCGTGCCGCTTGTGCCGCGTTGCTGCCACGACGGTACTCAAATTCCATAATTACTCGAATTTTTAGATGTGTGTGAACTTAGCAGATCATTGTCCAGCAGATCAAAATAAAATGTGAGTTCTTTTCGCATGCAGCTAAGTTCTATAGTTCCTGGTAATTTTTAGAAATAGTTCTGGTGTTTTTATCTCGAAAAATGTCAATTAACGAAATGATCTGCTAACTTCCCGTAGCAAATCATTTTGCAGCAGATCAAAATAAAAGGTGAGTTCTTTTCGCATGCAGCTAAGTTCTATAGTTCCTGATAATTTTTAGAAATAGTTCTGGTGTTTTTATCTCGAAAAATGTCAATAAACGAAAACGATTAACGAAATGATCTGCTAACTTCAAACAACAAAAACAAATGTGAGTTCTTTTCGCATGCAGTCGAGTTCTGTAGTTCCAGATACTAGGCTAAAGTGAACAGACACTTTCTAGGCAAGCGTGTATCATCTTAGGCCTTATCTTCGCCTTCCATCAAGCGAGATTATGGTCAAACGTAGGCCTATATATAATAATAAAAAAAAAAATTTCAAAGATAGCTGTTCTAAAACGACGTTAAAGTGCCAGCAGATCGAGCCAGAACGTTGAAAAAGTTGATAATGACAATTCTCATCCTAAAAATGAAATGAATCATTCAAGTTATTGCGAAAGGCTGAAACTCTTTCGCTTTTCACATATTCGTATGGAAACTGCAATCTAGAATTCGATTTGAGTCCAGAACTCACGTCCCAGTACCAGTAGATCATGTCCGAACATTTTAAAAGTAGAAAGAACTATTTTCATCGTTTCAAACAAATGCCATAGGCTAGAACTCTTTCGTTTCCCACCGATCCGTAGCAGAACTGTAATCTACAACTTGATTCGAGTCCAGAACTCACGTTCCAGTACCAGCAGATCATGTCCGAACGTTTTAAAAGTAGAAAGAACTATTTTCATCGTTTCAAACAAATGCCAAAGGCTAGAACTCTTTCGTTTCCCACCGATCCGTAGCAGAACTGTAATTTAGAATTCGATTCGAGTCCAGAACTCACGTCCCAGTACCAGCAGATCATGTTCGAACATTTCAAAAGTAGAAAGAACTATTTTCATCGTTTCAAACAAATGCCAAAGGCTAGAACTCTTTCGTATCCCACCGATCCGAAGCAGAACTGTAATATAGAATTCGATTCGAGTTCAGAACTCACGTCCCAGTACCAGCAGATCATGTCCAAAGATTTGATAAGTAAAAAGAACTATTTTCATCGTTTCAAACAAATGCCAAAGGCTAGAACTCTTTCGTTTCCCACCAATCCGTAGCAGAACTGTAATCTACAACTTGATTCGAGTCCAGAACTCACGTCCCAGTACCAGCAGATCATGTCCGAACATTTTAAAAGTAGAAAGAACTATTTCCATCGTTTCAAACAGATGCCAAAGGCTAGAACTCTTTCGTTTCCCACCGATCCGTAGCAGAACTGTAATAAAGAATTCGATTCGAGTTCAGAACTCACGTCCCAGTACCAGCAGATCATGTCCGAACATTTTAAAAGTAGAAAGAACTATTTTCATCGTTTCAAACAAATGCCAAAGGCTAGAACTCTTTCGTTTCCCACCGATCCGTAGCAGAACTGTAATAAAGAATTCGATTCGAGTTCAGAACTCACGTCCCAGTACCAGCAGATCATGTCCGAACATTTTAAAAGTAGAAAGATCTATTTTCAGCGTTTCAAACAAATGACATAGGCTAGAACTCTTTCGTTTCCCACCGATCCGTAGCAGAACTGTAATCTACAACTTGATTCGAGTCCAGAACTCACGTCGTACGTCACGTCGTAGGTTAGGTTAAGTTCACCCAGGGGCTTTTTTAGTGGGTATGTCCTCTCTACGGTGCGACAGCGCACCGCGTTCAATGGAGGAAGAGCCCCACATACAAGGGAATGTGGGGCTCTTCCTCTGCTGGGGGATGGTAGATTACAGTTCTGCTACGGATCGGTGGGATACGAAAGAGTTCTAGCCTTTGGCATTTGTTTGAAACGATGAAAATAGTTCTTTCTACTTTTAAAATGTTCGGACATGATCTGCTGGTACTGGGACGTGAGTTCTGGACTCAAATCGAATTCTAAATTACAGTTCTGCTACGGATCGGTGGGAAACGAAAGAGTTCTAGCCTATGGCATTTGTTTGAAACGATGAAAATAGTTCTTTCTACTTTTAAAATGTTCGGACATGATCTGCTGGTACTGGGACGTGAGTTCTGGACTCGAATCGAATTCTAAATTACAGTTCTGCTACGGATCGGTGGGATACGAAAGAGTTCTAGCCTTTGGCATTTGTTTAAAACGATGAAAATAGTTCTTTCTACTTTTAAAATGTTCGGACATGATCTGCTGGTACTGGGACGTGAGTTCTGGACTCGAATCCAGTTGTAGATTACAGTTCTGCTACGGATCGGTAGGAAACGAAAGAGTTCTAGCCTATGTCATTTGTTTGAAACGATGAAACTAGTTATTTCTACTTTTAAAATGTTCGGACATGATCTGCTGGTACTGGGACGTGAGTTCTGGACTCGAATCAAGTTGTAGATTACAGTTCTGCTACGGATCGGTGGGAAACGAAAGAGTTCTAGCCTATGGCATTTGTTTGAAACGATGAAAATAGTTCTTTCTACTTTTAAAATGTTCGGACATGATCTGCTGGTACTGGGACGTGAGTTCTGGACTCGAATCGAATTCTAAATTACAGTTCTGCTACGGATCGGTGGGAAACGAAAGAGTTCTAGCCTTTGGCATTTGTTTGAAACGATGAAAATAGTTCTTTTTACTTATCAAATGTTTGGACATGATCTGCTGGTACTGGGACGTGAGTTCTGAACTCGAATCGAATTCTATATTACAGTTCTGCTTCGGATCGGTGGGATACGAAAGAGTTCTAGCCTTTGGCATTTGTTTGAAACTATGAAAATAGTTCTTTCTACTTTTAAAATGTTCGGACATGATCTGCTGGTACTGGGACGTGAGTTCTGGACTCGAATCGAATTCTAAATTACAGTTCTGCTACGGATCGGTGGGAAACGAAAGAGTTCTAGCCTTTGGCATTTGTTTGAAACGATGAAAATAGTTCTTTTTACTTATCAAATGTTTGGACATGATCTGCTGGTACTGGGACGTGAGTTCTGAACTCGAATCGAATTCTATATTACAGTTCTGCTTCGGATCGGTGGGATACGAAAGAGTTCTAGCCTTTGGCATTTGTTTGAAACGATGAAAATAGTTCTTTCTACTTTTAAAATGTTCGGACATGATCTGCTGGTACTGGGACGTGAGTTCTGGACTCGAATCCAGTTGTAGATTACAGTTCTGCTACGGATCGGTGGGAAACGAAAGAGTTCTAGCCTTTGGCATTTGTTTGAAACGATGAAAATAGTTCTTTCTACTTTTAAAATGTTCGGACATGATCTGCTGGTACTGGGACGTGAGTTCTGGACTCGAATCCAGTTGTAGATTACAGTTCTGCTACGGATCGGTGGGAAACGAAAGAGTTCTAGCCTTTGGCATTTGTTTGAAACGATGAAAATAGTTCTTTTTACTTATCAAATGTTCGGACATGATCTGCTGGTACTGGGACGTGAGTTCTGGACTCGAATCCAGTTGTAGATTACAGTTCTGCTACGGATCGGTGGGATACGAAAGAGTTCTAGCCTTTGGCATTTGTTTGAAACGATGAAAATAGTTCTTTCTACTTTTAAAATGTTCGGACATGATCTGCTGGTACTGGGACGTGAGTTCTGGACTCAAATCGAATTCTAAATTACAGTTCTGCTACGGATCGGTGGGAAACGAAAGAGTTCTAGCCTATGGCATTTGTTTGAAACGATGAAAATAGTTCTTTCTACTTTTAAAATGTTCGGACATGATCTGCTGGTACTGGGACGTGAGTTCTGGACTCGAATCGAATTCTAAATTACAGTTCTGCTACGGATCGGTGGGATACGAAAGAGTTCTAGCCTTTGGCATTTGTTTAAAACGATGAAAATAGTTCTTTCTACTTTTAAAATGTTCGGACATGATCTGCTGGTACTGGGACGTGAGTTCTGGACTCGAATCCAGTTGTAGATTACAGTTCTGCTACGGATCGGTAGGAAACGAAAGAGTTCTAGCCTATGTCATTTGTTTGAAACGATGAAACTAGTTATTTCTACTTTTAAAATGTTCGGACATGATCTGCTGGTACTGGGACGTGAGTTCTGGACTCGAATCAAGTTGTAGATTACAGTTCTGCTACGGATCGGTGGGAAACGAAAGAGTTCTAGCCTATGGCATTTGTTTGAAACGATGAAAATAGTTCTTTCTACTTTTAAAAAGTTCGGACATGATCTGCTGGTACTGGGACGTGAGTTCTGGACTCGAATCGAATTCTAAATTACAGTTCTGCTACGGATCGGTGGGAAACGAAAGAGTTCTAGCCTTTGGCATTTGTTTGAAACGATGAAAATAGTTCTTTTTACTTATCAAATGTTTGGACATGATCTGCTGGTACTGGGACGTGAGTTCTGGACTCGAATCCAGTTGTAGATTACAGTTCTGCTACGGATCGGTAGGAAACGAAAGAGTTCTAGCCTATGTCATTTGTTTGAAACGATGAAACTAGTTATTTCTACTTTTAAAATGTTCGGACATGATCTGCTGGTACTGGGACGTGAGTTCTGGACTCGAATCAAGTTGTAGATTACAGTTCTGCTACGGATCGGTGGGAAACGAAAGAGTTCTAGCCTATGGCATTTGTTTGAAACGATGAAAATAGTTCTTTCTACTTTTAAAATGTTCGGACATGATCTGCTGGTACTGGGACGTGAGTTCTGGACTCGAATCGAATTCTAAATTACAGTTCTGCTACGGATCGGTGGGAAACGAAAGAGTTCTAGCCTTTGGCATTTGTTTGAAACGATGAAAATAGTTCTTTTTACTTATCAAATGTTTGGACATGATCTGCTGGTACTGGGACGTGAGTTCTGAACTCGAATCGAATTCTATATTACAGTTCTGCTTCGGATCGGTGGGATACGAAAGAGTTCTAGCCTTTGGCATTTGTTTGAAACTATGAAAATAGTTCTTTCTACTTTTAAAATGTTCGGACATGATCTGCTGGTACTGGGACGTGAGTTCTGGACTCGAATCGAATTCTAAATTACAGTTCTGCTACGGATCGGTGGGAAACGAAAGAGTTCTAGCCTTTGGCATTTGTTTGAAACGATGAAAATAGTTCTTTTTACTTATCAAATGTTTGGACATGATCTGCTGGTACTGGGACGTGAGTTCTGAACTCGAATCGAATTCTATATTACAGTTCTGCTTCGGATCGGTGGGATACGAAAGAGTTCTAGCCTTTGGCATTTGTTTGAAACGATGAAAATAGTTCTTTCTACTTTTAAAATGTTCGGACATGATCTGCTGGTACTGGGACGTGAGTTCTGGACTCGAATCCAGTTGTAGATTACAGTTCTGCTACGGATCGGTGGGAAACGAAAGAGTTCTAGCCTATGGCATTTGTTTGAAACGATGAAAATAGTTCTTTCTACTTTTAAAATGTTCGGACATAATCTGCTGGTACTGGGACGTGAGTTCTGGACTCGAATCGAATTCTAAATTACAGTTCTGCTACGGATCGGTGGGAAACTGATGAAAATGTAACACTAATCAATAAACAAATGACTACTTTTGGCAAAAAAATCCATGTTTTTAAAATAAAACTAATTTGAAATTAGAATTCTTAGCCAAACAAAAAATATTTTTATTTGAAATGAAAACCTATGAAATTGCCGTTCTGCAGTACTGGCCAGTACTGCAGAACGGCAATTTCATAGGTAAAAACCTAATATTTTAAACAATCGCTGTATGTTTTCATTTTCATTTTTCAACATTCCTAAAAGCGTTTGTCGGTGGGTTCTACCTAAAGTATGAATCAATATCTAATAGATATTCTTTACGAATATATATAAAGGGTTAGCGAAGACGACCGTATTATCGGTAACAAATATCAAGCAAAGTTGTTCCACTTCTTTCCCCTTGACGCATATGTGAGTAGGAACGAACGGAAACATTACCTACACATTTCTCCAAGGGAAATGTCGCTAGAAATCTCTACTTATTTTTTTGTTTGGCATAATATCGACAACCTCCGTAGCGTAGCGGTATTTGTCTCGCTTTAAATCTCAGAGGTCGTGGGTTCGATCTCCACGCCGGACAAGAAATCTTTATGTATTCTAAGATTTCTTTCCGGGTCTTGTGTGGTTAAGGGACTACCAAGCACGTTAAGCCGTTGGTCCCGATTGTTATACCATCATCTATAATAATCGTATATCAAGGAACGGGCAGCAGCGTTTCCTTGTGTGATACAACATAATACTGCGGTCACCGACCCACCTGCCGAGCGTGGTGACTATGGCAACTGCCCTCCCTCGGGAGGAGGCCCATGTTCAGCAGTGGACGTTAAACGGGCTGATGATGATGATGACGTACTTATAAAACACTGTCCTGCTCGATTTCACCTGTACCTATTGGTCTCGTTATCATGGAAATCTCGTCTTAGATTATAGACGATGAAACTCACAAATAAATTGGTTATCTATTGATAAAATATTTGTTTTGTGTGCGTTCAGCCGTTTCTGATATATAGCAAACGCCAAAACGTTCACACAGCAAAAAATTAAATATCTCTGAAATCTTAAGAGACACAAATTTGGCTTTTACGGCACATTTAGCTCTTATTTAAGCCATCTTTTTGCATATTTAATGTACCCATCAGTTAAAAAAAAATTTGCTGGGCGAACGTTCGTTCAGCAGAATCCGTTTTTCTTAAATAACTCTGAAGCCGTTGGACGCACCAATATAAAATTTCGGGCACATTTACATCATATAAGGCACTAATTATCTGCATCATTAAATTCTTGAAAAGGCGATACTTTTTGCTGGGCGAACGCACACATTTGTTTTAATCGGTTCAAAAACCTACAACCAATACACAAAGTTTACTTCTTTATAATATTACTAGCTGCGTCCCGCGGTATTACCCGCGTTACTCTGCTCCAGTGGGTCGGAGCGTGATGTCTTTTAGCCTGTGTAATCCAGCGTATGACCTATCCCGGTGAAAAATTTCAGCCAATTCCGTTCAGTAGTTTTTACGTGAAAGAGTATCAAACATCCATCCATCCTTACTTACAAACTTTCGCGTTTATAAGATTAGTAGGCTTATAGACTTGCTTGCCACGTGTGGTGTCACCCGCTTTGCTCCCGTTCCTCGGGCAATTTCATAATTAAATGTAGCCTATGTTACACCTGTATAAAGAGGCTTTATAATGGTGAAAGGATTTTTTAAATCGGTCTAGTAGTTTCGGTGCCCAATGTAGACAAATAATCAAATATTTTCTCTTTATAACAGTAATATAGATCCAAACTACGGCCCGCAGGCCAAATCCGGCCCGCTAGTGCCAACATTCCGGCCCGCGACAGCTTAATACTAGTGTCATCAATCTGGCCCGCGACACTCAATGTCTTATAGTTGTTACTATTGCTGTGATAAGTTGAAAAAAAACAACACAAAATGATAATTACTCGGTCGCACACTTTGCGACTAGTCTAGAAATAAGAGTATAGTTAAGGATAGAAAAATTAAATTGTTTTGGTGATGATACTGTAGGCACAATTAATGGACGCAGTTTAATCGAGGGTCAATTAATTCCCCGAGCATTCACATTTAGCTATAATGAAGTTTCAAAATAAAGGTTTACAAAATTACATTTCGTCGACAACGCGGGAAAGCCTCGCTATTACCAACACCAAAATACGATTATGTTAATAAAAATAAGATTAACATCATTAGACACGTTTCCAAATTTCGTGTATAGGTAAAATGTTCTGTTGTGGTTAGGGTTCCTATTTCCAAATGCCTACACCAGACTGCACTTGTGGCTCAGTGGTTACGGTAGTTGCTTCTGAGACCTGGTGTTCTGGGTTCGATTCCCACCCGGGACAATTATTTGTGTGAACCACAAATAGTTGTTCTGAGTCTGGGTGTACTTTGTGTCCGTGAAATGAACGTTTGTAAAGTCCCCCGCGACACAGGGATTAATTTCCCTAGTGCGGGAGTTGTCTTTTTATATAATGAAAAAAAAAAAAGAGTGGAAAATGTCTGCCTTAAGTAAACATTTGTTAGTTATAGGAATAAGGCAATAAAACATGACAAGTATTTTATATTCTTACTAGCTTCCCATGCGCAGTTTCACCCGCTTAACTCCCGTTCTCGTGGAAACTTCATAATCAAATATAGCCTATAGCCTAGCTCGATAAATGGGCTATCTAACACTGAAAGAATTTTTCAAATCGGTTCAGTAGTTACTGATATTAGCGCGTTCAAGCAAACAAACAAACTCTTCAGCTTTATACATAGTGATGAGATTGTTTTTACTATGCACATTCTAATTGGTGGGTGGAGTGAAAGAAATCAGCGATTCAAGTCCAATCTAGGCCGCCCGGACGGCGGACGCTGCACTCATCGTACGCACGCATAAGGTATCATTCACTGAGTCATTTATACAGAGAGATAAATGGTACACAGATAGGCTAGATCTTGGGGATGGATATGCATTTGCTTGGTATTTAAAAAAACTTAAACTCAAATTTAAATGAGTTATTTCAAATCCGTCATTAAAAAAAAGAATATTACTAGAAGATTTTTTGCAGTTTACTGGTATTCTTGTTAGCCCTCGTGCTAAGCTAAATTCCTTTGTTATGAGTGGGTTCACGTCGGTAGTAGGGTTGCCAACTCTTTTTTTACAAGAAAAAAGTATATTTAGGTATGAGAAGAATATTGAACAGTATTTAAAAAAAAATAAGAGTATGCATTTGTCACACATGATATCTTTAATATTTGACATACAATATTTAAAAAATTGTGTCAGCGTCTCAGACCAATATATTAGTTAAGCATTTTGACGCTCATAACAGTATTTTGTATACTTTATTTTTGTTCAACAGTAAAAAGTATAATGAAGCGAAAAACAGTATAAAACTGTTTTTAACATTATAGTTGGCAACCCTAGTCGGTAGTGCAATGAGTGGGAATCGAACCGGCGACTACAAGATCACAAGTCCGACGCCCTAGCCATTAGGCTACGGCCGCTTATAAAACTTCGATATAAACATCATAAAAGTTTATTACCAAAGTTCGTTTTTGTGAAAGATGATGATGAAACTTTGTCCTTGTCGAAAAGGCCCACTGGAAAGGAAACCCGACAGCAGCACCAAGCTCTCTTAACAATTTTATTTAAAGTGTTATTGCATAACTATGCGATTCTCCTTCCAGCGATCGCCTTAAACCGAAGTCCAAGTCAGTAAGAGGGCACCTCCATGCGCAAGTTTGTAGTTTTTTAACCAGCTGGAGCCCTAGGCTAAACACGTAACAATATTACTATGACTTTGACAAAAATTTTAATGTCTTCGCTACTAAGTGTTTATTATGCATGCAAAAAATATTTTTAACGAGCGGCCCGCCCCTGCTTCGCAAGGGTGGACTTTTATATTATTTTATATTTTTACTCAGGGATAACGTAGCAATCTATTGATGAAATAATTATCAAAATCCATTTAGTCAGGTTATAGTAACAATAATATGGGATATCTATACTTATACAGGGTTATTTTAAAAACACCAACAACCTTTCAGGGGGTGAAAGTACTGATGATTATAAACAACTTTTACTATGGGAGCAAACATGAAATCGCGAAAAAAAAAATCACATATTCCATACATTTTTTCGAGGTAAGTGAACACAAATGTATGGAACAGCTGATTTTTTTTTTCGCGATTTCAAGCTTGGTCCCATAGTAAAAGTTGTTTATAATCATCAGCACTTTCAACACCTGAAAGGTTGTTGGTGTGTTAAAAATAACCCTGAATTATAAAGAGGAAATATTTGTATTTTTGTGTGTGTATATCTATATATATCTATATATATAAAAGAAAGTCGTGTTTGTTACAACACTTATAACTCGAGAACGGCTGGACCGATTGCCATGGTTTTTGATTTGTTGGATTTGTTTCCGTCCCGAATAGCAGAATACATTTTAAAAACAAAAGAAAGTCGTGTTAGTTACACTATTTATAACTCAAGAACGGCTGAACCGATTTGGCTGAAAATTGGTAGGGAGGTAGCTAAGAACTGGGAGAAGGACATAGGATACTTTTGGGTAGGGGTAGGGTAGGGTAGGGTAGGGGTAGGGGTAGGGTAGGGTAGGGGTAGGGGTAGGGTAGGGGTAGGGTAGGTGTAGGGTAGGGGTAGGGTAGGGTAGGGGTAGGGTAGGGTAGGGGTAGGGTAGAGTAGGTGTAGGGTAGGGGTAGGGGTAGGGTAGGGGTAGGGTAGGGTAGGGGTAGGGTAGGGGTAGGGTTAGGGTAGGGGTAGGGTAGGGCAGGGGTAGGGTAGGGCAGGGGTAGGGTATAAAAGTCCACCCGTGCGAAGCCGGGGCGGGCCGCTAGTGTTAGTAATAAATAAACTCAAAAACTACAGTGCCGATTTCTAAAGTTCTTTCACCATTGGAAAGCTACATTCACTCTGAGTGTCATAGGCTATATTTAATTATGGACCCACGGGAACGGGAGTTACGCGGGTGAAACCGCGCGCGGAATGCGAGTTAGTTATAAAAACCTTACAGTAGTTAAAACATTTTTCGAAGTTATAGTCATATCATTACTTGATAAGCCTCCTGATTCCCTTTATACGAGTATATCAAGGGTTTTGCAATACCAGGCGTGTAGCAAAATACCCAAAAGACGAACCAGGCCTTTGAGTCTCTCACTTTCGGCGGGTGAAGCACACCTTCGGGCTTTATACTGTGTATATGCACTCTCCCCGGCGCGAATACCTTGTTTTTTTTTCGGACGGACATTTGTAAGTAGTCCCGAGGCTTTTTCTACTTTACCGGGCATAAAGGCAAGCAGAGCTCCGGCCTAGATAAATAGTTTAAACACTACAAACTAAACAACCTGCGCAAGAGGGCGTCCCCTGTGGGACTTGGACCTCGGCTCAGGGCGGTCGCTGACGGGGAGATTGAGGGATTATGGCTTGTTTTTTTTAGGGGAGTTTTGTGCAACTGTCTCTTTAATTTACAGTTCGCGGGCCTCTCGGACTTCGGGTCTACGAGGGCATCGGAAGGTTCTTAGCAAACTAATGGTCAGGAGGGGCCGAGACTAGCACGCCGCAAATTCATTTTGGAGAGAGTGCGTAGGTCATATACCTACATACATACCACGCTAACGCTGGGACCACAAATTTCGTGATCGTGAGAGCGAAGAGATGCTGAACGTACTTTACCCCGATCAAAAAAGAGCCCTTTTTATTCTTAGCCTCGTAGCTAAATATGTCCGTTCGTATAAAAGTAGTGATCGTTATGCAGGTCGATGACTAGACATAATGTCGAAGCCATAAAGTACATGTGATGTACCCAAATGTCACATCAAGCAGTCTCGCCATCCTCACGTCTCTAGACAGTTGCTATCTATGTTTTATTATAGCTGAAAAGTTTCAACTTGCATCAATATTTACAATATTACCAGCTGTTCGTGTAGTTCGTGTGGTATAGATTTGTCAATTATGAAGTTATTGTAGCTTAAATAATACAGTAATGTAGTGAGGTTATAGTAACAATAATATGGGATATCTATACTTATATTATAAAGAGGAAAGATTTGTATTTTTGTGTGTGTATATGTTTGTAATGAATAAACTCAAAAACTACAGCGCCGATTTCTAAAGTTCTTTCACCATTGGAAAGCTACATTCACCCTGAGTGTCATAGGCTATATTTAATTATGAACCCACGGGAACGGGAGTTACGCGGGTGAAACCGCGCGCGGAATGCGAGTTAGTTATAAAAACCTTACAGTAGTTGAAACATTTTATCGAAGTTATAGTCATATCATTACTTGATAAGCCTCCTGATTCCCTTTATACGAGTATATCAAGGGTTTTGCAATACCAGGCGTGTAGCAAAATACCCAAAAGACGAGCCAGGCCTTTGAGTCTCTCACTTTCGGCGGGTGAAGCACACCTTCGGGCTTTTTACTGGGTATGCACTCTCCCCGGCGCGACTAGCTTGTTTTTTTTTCGGACGGACATTTGTAAGTAGTCCCGAGGCTTTTGCTACTTTACCGGGCATAAAGGCAAGCAGAGCTCCGGCCTAGATAAATAGTTTAAACACTACAAACTAAACAACCTGCGCAAGAGGGCGTCCCCTGTGGACGCGCGGCGACTTGGACCTCGGCTCACGGCGGTCGCTGACGGGGAGATTTGTGCAACTGTCGCTCTATTTTACAGTTCGCGGGCCTCTCGGACTTCGGGTCTACGAGGGCATCGGAAGGTTTTTAGAAAACTTCCCCTCGGTGTGCTAGTCGCTTCCCCTCCCGACTAGCACGCCGCGAATTCATTTTGGAGAGAGTGCGTATGTACATACATACCACGCTAACGCTGGGACCACAAATTTCGTGATCGTGAGAGCGAAGAGATGCTGAACGTACTTTACCCCGATCAAAAGAGAGCCCTTTTTATTCTTAGCCTCGTAGCTAAATATGTTCGTTCGTATAAAAGTAGTGATCGTTATGCAGGTCGATGACTAGTCATTATGTCGAAGCCATAAAGTACATGTGATGTACCCAAATGTCACATCAAGCAGTCTCGCCATCCTCACGTCTCTCGACAGTTGCTATCAATGTTTTATTATAGCTGAAAAGTTTCAACTTGCATCAATATTTACAATATTACCAGCTGTTCGTGTAGTTCGTGTTTTGAATATATATACAGTATTCAGTCTTTTTAAAGCTAACGTTGTTCTGAGATTTTATTTAGATACTAGCTGTCCCTCGTGGTGTCACCCGCGTAGATAATGTCCCCGTACGAATCTCGTTTTTAAATATAGGCCTATCACTCACAAATAACATTTATGGCTTTCTGTTAGTAAAATAATTCTCAACATCGATCGGTTCATTAGATCCAGAGATTAAACAATTTCACAAATTTTACCTCTTTATAATATATTTATTATATGATGTATGTTTGGAATGATAACCAACTCGAGCTAGTTTGGTATTTCTTTATAGTCCTGATTCCCATCCCGAGACCCTCAGAGAGGTCATCATCATCATCATCAATATTTATTATATTATGTATGTTTGGCATGTTTACAGCTTGGCAAAAAAGAGTAGAAAATAATGGGGGCGCCACTGTGTTGTTTGTGTGGCAACCCGTTGCAACCGAATAGCATATAACTGGTTTTTTTTAGACATATATTTATTCCTATTTTATTTATGTATTATTTTTTCAAATCAATAAGTAATATATATATAATATATATATAATATATAATAATAATATATATAATAATATATAATATATATATAATATAACTTATTGATTTTAATTTTGTTTATTATGAAATGACGTTATTTTGGGAATGTTGCCAACAGACAAAAAATTAGTTCCGTTTCTAGACTTTTTTGCCAAGCTGTACCAACTCTAGCTACCTCGGTATTTCTTCCCTCAGAGAAGACCCTCAGGGAAGAGGAGGTTCAGACTGTCGATTGACAAATACTGTGTCACCTAGAACTTTACTTATTATAGTTACTGTACCTCTATGTAGGACTGCTTGTTCCTGTAGGTAATAATATGTACGTTTATTTTAGATATCATAAAGAGGTAAAAATGGTTATATATTTATAAGTATATAATAATCATATGTTTTATTTATATAAATATTTATATATGTATTATTTTATATTTTTTGTTTATAACACAACAAACTTTTTCTACATATTAAGATATTAAATGCTTGCAAAACAAATGCCATCCCTTTATAACTATGATAGGAGATAGTGCTTACGTATAATATGGTGATGCCATTAGCGAAGATATTTCTAATAAATTACTATTAAAATTGCCATACAATATACATATAGAAGCGTTCCCCGAGTGCTCGTATTTACTTTGCACAGCAGTTAAGCATTGCCATTCATCGAGACAATGCTGCAAGCATTCTGGGAACCTTGCTAAGTAGTATAGATTTAGAATATTAGTATAAATTTAAATATTAATAAGCCACTTTAAGTTGTAAGTATAAATGTATTTTATTCATTAACTAGTTGTTTTTGTTATTCCTTCGATAAACATGTTAAACGTGGAACATACATTCTTTGATTTAAAGTATTTAAAATGTTGACCGGAGATGTAAGGTACCCACCATGCAAAATGTTATTTAAATCGGTCCAACAGTTTCGGAGATTAGCCCGTACAAACTGACAGGGAAACAAAAAAAATGTGTTCTATTTTACTTCGAATATCCATGACTCGTTTTGTAGCGTTTTTGTTTCAGACATTTGACCTCTACAGTTTTATTTATACTTATATGTATACATAAATAGAAGATGTAAAATGTTGTTACTAACATGGAAAACCAAAATATATTAAATATAAATATTAAAATGTGTATTAAATAATAGCATACGATATACATACGGTTCAATTTAAACCTACGTTGATCGTAATTTGGTGAAGTAAATGTTTTTCTTAGATATTATGATTCGATATGACCCCTAGCACGTGAAATATCTACATCATGTGAAACGAATGTACGAATATTAACACAACGTCTAATATAAACAACGTTAACGAACTGCCTATTTAATTGAATGTGGGTACAATTTGGGTTAAGTTTAGTTATGATGTTGAATTCTCTTTAAAACCTAAAAGTTATAATTAACTAACTGACTTATAGTAATAAAGACTGCACCAGTGGCTAAGTGGTTATGATAGTGGCTTCTGAGATCAGGTGTTCTGGGTTCGAATCCCATCTGGGACCACTAATTAAACTACGAATAGTGCAGAACCAGTATTCTGAGACTGGGTGTGATTTGTATCCATGAATTGTGTATTTGTAAAGACCCCCGCGACACAGGTATTAATTTCAATAGAGAGGGAAAAGGTTTCCAAAAAAAAAAAAAGTCGCGGACCAAACCCCACAGGGTCTCAATTGCCCTTTAGCACAGATTGCTTAGTTTGTAGTTTTTAAACCACTAAACAAGGCACCACACAGCTGTGTAGTGTCTGGCTTAGATTAGACCACCCCACATCTTCCCATGGGTGTCGTAAAAGTCGACTAGGGGAGAAATAGCTCATGGATGGGCATCAGCATCTGCAGGGCTGCATCGGTAGCTCAATGGTAACGATAGTGACTTCGGAGACCTGGTGTTCCGTGTTCGATTCCCACCCGGGGCAATTATTTGTATGAACCACGACTGGAAGTTCTGAGACTGGGTTTGCTTTGTGTCCATGAATTGTGTATTTGTAAATTTCATGCATTTATTTCCCTAGTACGGGAGTTCTTTTTCTAAAAACAATAATGCAGTCAGATACCGCCCCGAGTCAAGGTTTGAACTCTACAGGGTCTCGATTTACCTCTAGCGCAGTTTTAAACCATTTAATAAGGCTGGACATCATACATCTGTATAGTGTCCGGCGTAAAATAGACCACACCATAATATCTGCACATGGATGTCGTAAGAGGCGACTAGGGGATATACAGCTGATAGCAGCAGCATCTATTAGCTCAAGGATACTCACAATTTTACTGCGATCACCAATATATCTGCATAGCGTGGTGATTATGGCAATATCCTTCAACGATCTGGATTGCCAATGTCTGTTAAGAGGAGGCCAATGTTCAGCAGTGGACGTAAAACGGATGATACAGTTTAGTAGGTACAATAAGGCTGGGAGCCCTTCTCGCTTTTATGCCAGATGAAGTAGCGCAAAACCAGTAGTACCAGTAGGACCAATCGAAATAAAAAGTTGCAACACAATTTTTTCATTTAAAAAACGAGTCAAGCATTACTATATCTCTATCCTAAGTTTATATATATAACGTAGTATATTATGTAGTTACTATTTATCTTTATATGTATGTATCTAAGTATATATGTAAATATTAGTATGTACAGTAAAAGCTCTCTATTCGCGGGGTATACGTTCCGTAAATATACCGCGAATACAGAAACCGTGAATATGGAATGGTAATTTATATGGGATTATAGGGGATACGTTCCTAGGAGACAGTAGATGGATCAATTTTCATAAAAAAATGTCACGTTTCCAGTGTTTGTTCCACATGCACTGGAAACGTGACTCTCCAAAGCGTAAATGATCAAAGCATATCTATTTTCACTTAAAGCTGTAATAAAGATATTTTTCGTGTCGAAAAACTTATTTTTAGTCGACATTATAAGGCACAGAACGTCTAATATGTGGCAGCATTAAACAAAAACTTAAGGCGTAGTCGTAATATCACTATAATCTTCATTTCTTAGTCCAGTTACCGACACGTTTATAAAGGAACCCGAATCCTTTCTATTAATATATGTATGTATGTAGTGATGTACCGATTAGTTCCGCGAATATGGGATTTTTTTGCCGCGAATACAGGAATTCGGTCGCAATTTTTTAATCCGCGAATAGTGAAAACGCGAATGAAGGAAGCGCGAATAAGGAGCTTTTACTGTATGTTTATTTGAGACCTACGCACACTATTCGTCTTTTCTTTTTCACATTTCCTCTTGCGGGTCTGCTGGAAGAGATTTCTTTTCAAATAAGCAGTACCTTTGTACAATTTCTTTCCTTATTAAGTTTTTCATTTTGTTTCTTTTTGTGTGTTTATACATTTATAAAAATAAAAATACATGTGTGCTACTAAAAAATATCGTGTTTTTGTGATGGGATTAGAGCTAGTGCAAAAACATACAACTTATAATTTTAATGTCATCTCTAACAACGCATGGATGAGTCGGGGATTATACAGGGTGTCCCAAAAGATTACGTAGCTGGGAAGGGGGGTGATAGGGATGGTCACAAGGGTCACCAGAAAAAAATTAAAAAATTCCCTCTGGGTGTTTAAAAAAATAAATGGCATTTTTTAAAAGACTAAAAATTTTACACCTTGTGCTAACTGTACCTACAAATATGGCTGTATTTAAAAAAATGCTGTTATGTAATCTTCAATAACAACAAGGTCATCAACATCAACATCAAAAATCCTCCTCAAACAAAGGAGTTCCTTCACAGAAAATGATGATCTTCATTGCTGATTGAGGTGGAACAGTATACCTGATAATACCTAGCAGTCGTTTTCAAACATTTAACCTGAATATTTTCGACTAGCTTCCCGCGCGCGTAACTTCCGTTCCCGTTGGAACTTTATAATTCAATATAGCCAATAGGCTTCCTTGATAAATGGGCTATGTAACACTGAAAGATTTTTTCAAATCGGTCCAGTAGTTCCTGAGATTAGCGCGTGCAAGCAAACAAACGAACTCTTCCGCTTTGTATATTAGTATAAAACTTGGTTATTTATCCCTCGGATGGATAATTTATGTTGTCAGCACCGAGATTTGCTACTTCACCGGGCATAAAGGTGAGCAGGGCTCCAGTCTCATTCAATCTATACTAATTAATATTATAAAGCTGAAGAGTTTGTTGTTTGTTTGCTTGAACGCAATATTCTCAGAAACTACTGGTCCGATTTGATCAATTCTCACACCACTAGAAAGCTGCGTTATCCAGGAGTAACATCAGCTATATTTAATTATACAGTACTCGCGGGAACGACAGTTACGCTGGTAAAACCGGGCGCAGGAAGCTAGTGATTTATAAAATACAGTCATACCTGTGGACTTCGATTCAGGGCGGTAGCTGACGGATGGATTAAGGGATTATGGTTATAAATAATTTTTTTTTTTTTTTTAATAGTCAACTCCCGCACTAGGGAAATAAATCCCTGTGTCGCGGGGGACTTTACAAACATTCATTTCACGGACACATAGATCATCCAGACTCAGAACAACTATTTGTGGTTCACACAAACAATTGTCCCGGGTGGGAATCGAACCCAGAACACCAGGTCTCAGAGGCAACTATCGTAACCACTGAGCCACTGGCGCAGTCATATTTCGGATAAGCAACATTCATATGGGTTAGTTAACAAAAAAGTTAAATTATTTATTTATTTATTAATACATAGACTTACAGCTGTCCAACCTTAAATATATGTTGTAAGTTGTAGTGTGTGTGTAAGTTAACTGAAAGCCAATATGTTATATTATGTTAGTAAACTTATGTATCTATTTGGAGACCAGGCTGTTGTTCAAAATACATATTTGAACCACATCACCTAACAAAGGGGAATCGTACCTCCCCGCTATGGATTATGCCTTTTTATTATTTTAGGGCAGTTTTGTGCAAAACGGTAACTGAACGGTAGCTTAACGGTTAAAGCCACGCGGGACAGATAGTATATGTAACTTAAACGCATCTCCTTAGGGTTCCGTACCCGGAGGGTGAAAACGGGACCTTATTACTAAGACTTCGCTGTCTGTCTGTCTGTCTGTCACCAGGCTGTATCTCAAGAGCCGCGACAGCTAGACATAATTATGAAACTTTCACAGATGATGTATTTCTATTGCCGCTATAACATAAAATACTAAGGTGGGCTCCCAGACAACAAACATGTTAATTTTGTTTTTACTTATTTTGTTTGATATCGGTAACGGCAACAGGTAGGCTTGAATATGGTACGGAACCCTTCGTGCGCGAGTCCGACTCGCACTTGGCCGATTTTTTGTTTTACATTTCCAAATCGTTGAGCACTTTTTGCAGCGTGCTGTAATATGAACATCGGGTTAAAATAAGAAGATGAATAATATCAGCATGGCCTGGATTTATGGTTAATGAAAATGTCTCGGTGATACAAAGACTGCTTGGATAGTGGTAGTTATTTGGGTGGTAAAATGGAGTATAAAAGAATATGCATTTATTTCACCCATCACAAATTTGGGTGCATTTGACTACTTGTATCAATATCTGCGTACATTTTGAAATGCAAAAAAAGGGATTTTCTATAATTATTATGATTGATCAACAGCCGTAGGACGTCGTAGCGGCTTTTGGCTCGCTTTAAATCTCTGAAATCTATGTGTAAATTGTGAGATTTCTTTCCGGGTTTGGTTGGTTGAGGGGCTACCTTCCGTGCCTCGGAAAGTACGTTAAGCCGGTGGTCTCGATTGTTATAACATATCTATAATAATCGTAAACCGACCCGAAGTCCGAGAGGCCGGCGATCTGTAAAGTAGAGCAACAGTTGCACAAAACTCCCCTAAAAAAAGAACTAAAAGCCATAATCCCTTAATCTCCCCGTCAGTGGACGCCCTCTTGCGCAGGTTGCTTAGTTTGTAGTGTTTAAACCATTTGTCTAGGCTGAAGCTCTGCTCGCCTTTATGTCCGGTGAAGTAGCAAAAGCCTCGTGGCTAACTACATAAGTCCGTCGGAAAAAAAAATCGAATGCATATTACGTACTAAGCACGTTAAGCCGTTGGCCCGATTTTTATAACATCATCTATAACAATCATATACCAGGTAACTGGCAGCAGCGTTTACGTGTGTTTGTTCTATACATATATAATACTGTGGTCACCAACGCGCCTGCCAAGCGTGGTGGCTATAGCAACACCAACTTCGAGGGAGACACATGTACCTTGTGACCACAAGAATACTACATATACTACAAGAAAAATGGACATAAAAAATGATTTGGTGACGTTAATTCGTCGTTATATGTACTAATTTTAGTGTCATCAGGTGAATAGATAAACGTGTAAAAACATCGAATGATATTAACGTACTCGTATCTAAATTATATACCGATGTTGTAAATTTATTTCCCTTAATAAGTGGTCTAGTGTCGAGTGATATATGATTAGCCCTTTTATGATATTAATTAATGATAAAAAATAGTTCAGTGGTCATTGCTAGCTAAAAAATAAATGTTTTATAAATGTACAGGCTTAATGCGCTACGTCCTGTTCGTCATGTATTCTGTTCCTATTTCGAAAATATGGTTTCATATAGTGCGTAACGTGGCGACTACTGAGAAACACTGCCAAAAATCTCAGTAGAACCCTCTTTTTTAAATAATATTTTTAACTTACATGCCACGAAGGATTCATCCGCGTAAGTCCCGTTTTCGTAAGAACTTCATAATTAGATTTAGCGTATAGCCATCCTCGATAAATAGGCTATTTGTCTCTGAAATAATTTATTTTTTGACTTCGTACTAGAAGTTTCTAAAATAAGCACGTATGAGTAACAAACACACAAAAATTTAAATTAAAAAAAAATCTCTTCAGCTTTATATTATTAGTCTATTATATAAAAACTATTTTCATCGACTGCCAAACATAAATTGTATCCAAGGGAGGGGTTATGCCATAGTCACCACGCTAGGTAGGCGGGTTGGTAGCCGCAGCATTGCCTGTTACGTTATGTTATGACGATCGGGTCCAACGGCTTAACTTACTTTCCGAGGCACGGAGGGTAGTCTCTTAACCAACCAGTCCTGGAAAAAATCTTGGAATTTACGATTTTTTGTCCGGAGCGAGAATCGAATCCATGACCTCCGAGATACGGCACCTACTTATACTATAAAGGGTAGCCTTATAATAAATGTTATCGTAAAATGCTTGCTCGTATGTACTAAGTTTATGCCGGCTGTAATTCACAGTGTTATGTCCTCAAGGCGAGCCTTGTTATCTTCATTATGATAAAAAAGGTTTTATTTGCTAAGGTTTTTTTTGTGGTTAAATATTTAGCGGTTAAAACTTTTATTTCTTTTTTTTTAAAGATTACTAGCAGACTTTTTAAGTCTACTAGTATTCTTGTTAACCCCTCGTGCTAAGCTAAAATGCTTGTGTTACGAGTGGGTTCACGACGGTAGTGCAATGCGTGGGGTTCGAACCGGCGACCTCGAGATCACAAGTCCGACGCCCTCTTAGCCATTGGGCTACGGCCGCTAAAGCCCGTATACTGGGAACCCCCCTAAGTCAAGCGACTATCGCTAAAACACACACACAGGGACACAGAGTTATGTTTATAATATACTAACTTCCCGCGCGCGGTTTCACCCGCATAGCTCCCGTTCCCAAGGGAAGTTCAAAATGATATATAGCCTATTCTTCTCGGAGATAATGTAGCATTCTAATGGTGAAAGAATTGTAGAAATCCGTTCAATAGTTTTTGAGTTTATTTGTGACAAACATTCGTGAAAAATTCTTGAAGTAACATCTACACTCGTAGCGATCATACTTTTTTGCATAAAAAAGTTGCTACGTGCACATTGATGTGCTACGTGAGATCGTAGCAGTCGTAGCTACGAGCGAGTATATTGACTTGTTTACGTCTTGACTTTTCATTGAAAATGTTGTCTTACAAACTTTTGAATTAAAAGTGTCGTAATTCTTAGGGAAGGTGTAGGGTAGGGGTAGGGTAGGTGTAGGGTAGGAGTAGGATAGGGGTAGGGAAGGGGTAGGGTAGGGGTAGGGTAGGTGTAGGATAGGGGTAGGGTAGTGGTAGGGTAGGGGTAGGGTAGGGGTAGAATAGGATAGGGGTAGGGTAGGATAGGGGTAGGGTACGGTAGATGTAGGACACCGCATAAACGAAGTCTCTCCGGGCCAGTTTTTTATACAAATGTTTAGGTCTTTTATTAATCGATTGAGGCAGTACAAAGTCTGCCGGGTCAGCTAGTTTTAAATATATATTTAAAGCTATATAGCCTTTGACATTCACAAATAATGTGACTTTCTATATGTAAAAAAATGTTTAAAATTGATGCAGTAGATCCAGAGATTACCCCTACAACATCACAAACACACGAACATTACTTCTTTATTATAACTATTAAAAATAACGCTTTTTCATCTTTGCGGTTTCAGTCTTTCTACTTACATGTTACAAAACATGAATGAATAGGTCGGATGACGTCACGTACCACGATCGTCTTCGGCGTGGCACTTCGCGTCGAGTGTAATGACAGTCGCAATTAGCGGTAACTGGCCTTTTACTTGTAGCGATGTGAAACAAAGGGAACTTGGCTAGCTATTCATTAACGTGAAATGAATTCGATGTTTCTATTACTTTTTTAGGCCACGACCACGAACTCTGCGTCCGACAGAGCGATGACAGAAGCGGTATAGCGATACCTAGCACTACGCAGCTCCAGTGCCGCGCAATTGACAACCATACATTTGAGTTAGCGATTTTATACTAGCAATCGCTGTGGTGCTTTGGTTTCGTGACCGGGATTACCTCTCTGTACGACGCAGAGATGAAGTCGCGCCTTATAATCTTAAAAAAATCGTATCAACTGTCATTTTTTTATGATCCCATTCCCGTGGGAATTTCTTCTTAAAATAGAGCTTATAAAACGCATCAATAATGTGATTTCAATTGTTGACAGTTATTGCAAACAACTGACAGTTATGTCAATGACATGAGAACTCTGAGAAAAAATCGTGCAATAAAAAAAATAAACAACACAACAAAAAAAAAAGAATTAGCGAAATTGTTCCAGCCGTTCACGCCTGATGCCGTGACCAAGCGAAATAGACTAGCTTTGTTGACGTACAAGGAAGATTTTATAAGCTTTCTAACAATGAAAGTCCCGTCTAAATCGGTACTTGAGATTAGGCGGAGTACCTACACAGACAAGACAACATAAATCTAATATTTTTAAACCAATTTACTTAAAGTTTTTATGATTTTCTAATGCAAAGATATTAAATATTTTGTTGAACTATATTTTTCTTATACATTTTAATAGAGTCATTTTGTGTGGAGTTTTTGTCTTTGACACTAAAATATTAATATTTACATATAGAAACAGTACAGCAACAAAATCATAAATGTTAATTAGAATTTAGAATAGTCACTTGCCAAAACGGTCGAAATACAATTTTACTAATAGACTAGCTGACCCGGCAGACTTTGTACTGCCTCAATCGATACATACCCTACACTACCCCTACCCTACACTACCCCCACCCTACACTACCCCTACCCTACACTACCCCTACCCTACACTACCCCTACGCTACACTACCCCTACCCTACACTACCCCTACCCTACACTACCCCTACCCTACACTACCCCTACCCTACACTACCCCTACCCTACACTACCCCTACCCTACACTACCCCTACCCTACCTCTACCCTACCCCTACCCTACACCTACCTCTAATCTACCCCTAACTTTGTCGGAAAAATAAAAATAAAAATTTAGGGGTAGACTACCCCTAACATTTAGGAGGATGAAAAATAGATGTTGGCCGAGTCTCATAGATACCGGATAAGCACAAAAAATTTCATCAAAATCGGTTAAGCCGTTTCGGAGGAGTATGGCAACGAAAACTGTGACACGAGAATTTTATATATTAGATTTATTAATTTATTTACCTAAATTATATATATTATATTATTTATCTATACGCCATTTTTGTAATGTTTATTCTCAAATATCTCCAAAATTAGACGTGATAGAATATTTTTAATTATTAAATGGTACTCTCATTTATTGACAATGCCAGATAAATGTATTTCTTTTTCTGTGGCAAAAACTTTGTCGACCATCAGGATTTATTTCAGCATTCATTATAATGAAATAAATCCTGATGATTATTTCGAAATAAGTATACCTACTTAATTTTTAATAATTCCTAAAGTTAAGGTAGTTTGCAAGTAGTCTTTTATAACTGCGGTATAAACGTACTCATCATCATCATCATCAACATCAACGTCCACTGCTGAACATGGGCCTCCTCTCGAGGGAGGGTATTTGTCATAGTCACCACGCTTGGCAGGCGGGTTGGTGACCGCAGTATTATGTTGTACCACACAAGGTAACGCTGCTGCCAGTCCCTTGATATACGATTATTCTAGATGATGTTATAAGAATCGGGACCAACGGCTTAACGTGCTTTCCGAGGCACGGAGGGAAATCTTATAATTTATACAAAGATTTCTTGTCCGGCGTGGGGATCGTTCCCACGACTTCCGAGATTTAAAGCGAGCCAAATACCGCAACGCTACGGACTTTGTCAAGTCTCGTCAAGTTATAAACGTCCTCTTTAGAGTTCTAAAAAAAACGTTTCTCTTGTGACAGTGAACACGTGAATTCCAACACGACAGGAATTTCCGTACAGTTCCCATTAAAATAACGGGGCCAACGTCTGTCAACAAGACGACTGGGCGGAACACGGCCGGGGCAATGTAAACCGGTGTGCAATAGAGCCTGCGTTGTTCTGTAAGTACTTCGTGTTTCTCTGAGGGAATCGGTACACAGAATCAGGTCGGATATAGGTGTTAAAGATTTTACTCGTTCTGTTAACGTTTAAGTTTATGAGCTCTTACAAAAGGCTCTGCCGTAATGTCGACTGCACGTCTAACTTTATGTCAATGGCACTGTAATTTGTTGTATGTTAGAATATATACTGAAATTAAAAAAAAAGATATCTGTAAAAATTTAGGGTTATTCGCTAACCCTTACGTTGGGGGGAATCGAGCACTGAACCGATTATGAAGTGGAATTCATCTAATTAAAGCCAAAAGCAATAATTGTATGACTAACCTTTTGTTCTCCGATTTCACGGCGTCGGATGATGATGATGATGTTCAGCCCTAAATTTTCGTTGTTATCGAGCCGAGTGGGGTTCGACACTCGGAACTTACTAAGTCTTTTTGAATAATGCACCAATCTAGCTAGCTATAGCTATAAAGTTGTTGAAGATTCTCGGGTTTATTCAACGATTTAATGCGAGTTTTCAGATTTATCAGCCACGAAGTGCGCTCAGCGGCGCTCGCCTTTTTTAATCCATCTTCGAATGTGGTTTTAAATATAGAATTTATAATATAGAAAGTTTATCTTATTTTACTATGATATCGGTTAGTTATAACATCTGTAAACAGAGTAGTGCTTTTGTAAGATCCTTAGGCTGCGGCACTACGTGGGCGAATGCGACTAGACGCCGATGTCGTCTTCTGATGCCCACATAGAACCGAAGCCTCTCGGGGCTCACGAACTGTAAAGTAGAGCAACAGTTTCACAAAATTCCCAAATTCCCAGCCAATGACTGGGCTGAGTCTAAGTCCAAATCCTACAGTGGCGACCTCTTGCGCAGGTTGCTTAGTTTGTCGTTTTAATCTGTTTATTAAGACTGGAGCACTGGAGCCTTAAGCTCTGCTTAAGTTCCAGGCTTTTGCTTCCTCACAAATGTGGATCGTAGCAACCACCTCCATTCTAAAAAAAGGCGATGTAGTGAAAACAAACTCATATAGAACAATGTCGACGGCCGCACTCCAGGAACGAAAAGTAAATTTGATTTGTTCGAAGGATTATCTTCGAGACGCTGTCTCAGTGCGGCCTCTGCCTTAATGGCCGCGTCTCACGAGAGTTTTTATTTCAGTTTCATTCGCAAACTATTACAAGTTTGTCGTCCCGTGTCGGGGACACTTTACAACGGCTATTTGAAAAACTTTTATATTACAGAACATTTTATACTACAGGGCAATCGCCTCAAGTGTTCTGTAGCTTGTGCGCCAAAAATATTTATTTTTATATTATTCGCACTTCCACACTTAAAAGTTAAAAGTTTTGCTATGGATTTTTTTCAAACAAGTGGTCTTTTATTGGTCGATCATCATCATCATCAGCACGTATATAGTCCACTGCTGAACATGGGCCTCCTCCCGAGGGAGGGTATTGCCATAGTCACCACGCTTGGCAGGCGGGTTGGTGACCGCAGTATTATGTTGTAACACACAAGGAAACGCTGCTGCCCTTTCCTTGATATACGATTATTATAGATGATGTTATAACAATCGGGACCGGCAGCTTAACGTGATTTCCGGAGGCACGGAGGGTAGTCCCTCAACTAACCAGACCCGGAAAGAAATCTTAGAATTTCCACAAAGATTGAGGTCGTGGGGATCGAACCCACGTCCTCCGAGATTTAAAGCGAGCCAATTACCGCTACGCTATGGAGATTGGTCAATATTAGATCATAATAAAAAAAAGCATTCTGCACTCCTTCTATATATTATATTCTATAAGTGTGCGAAATTTCATACTCTTCCGTCTACAAACGTTTTCCTCCCGACCCACTAGAGCAGAGTAACGCGGGTACAACCGCGGGGCGCAGCTATTATGATTGTTTGTCATATTATTAAAACAATATAGAGTTAATCTCATTCGCTTTCGTTCCGCCATTAGTATTAATAAAATAACACCCTCCAAAGAGAGTTAACTGGCAACACTCACATGTGTGTACGGTCAGCAAATTAAATTATGTATAAAGGACTTAAAATGTAAAATTTTCTTTGCAACAGCAATTAGTGAAATGTGGAGAGATTAAGCCTAATTGTCGTTTTTAGGGTTTCGTACCCGAAGGGTAAAAACGGGAGCCTATTACTAAGACTTCGCTATCTGTCTGTCTGTCTGTCTGTCATCAGGCTGTATCTCAAGATCCGCGATAGCTATACAGTTGAAATTTTCACAGATAATATATTTCTATTGCCGCTATAACAACAAATAATAAAAATAAAATAAAATAAATATTTAAGGGCGACTCCCATGCCCCTTTTTTTGCCCTTGCCCTGGCAACAGGCAGACACTTGAAATTGGTACGGAACCCTTCGTGCGCGAGTCCGAATCGCACACAACCAGTTTTTAATTGAAGTTGAGACTGCACTGCGGTATTTGTGTCCTGATTTTAATTTCAGCGTTTAACATTTTTTTACCTGTGTATAAGCTGAAGGTACATATTCCGGTCATCAACCTGCTTACAATGCGTGGTGACACCACCTTCGAGGCAAGCCCATAAGTTCATGGAAGTTTAAAAAAAAAAAGATTACTAGCAAAGTTTTTGCTTACTACAAGTATGCTTGGTAACCCCTCGTGCTAAGCTAAAATGCTTGTGTTAGGAGTGGGTTTAGTTACATAGGGTTCACGTCGGTAGAGCAATGGGTGGGGATCGATCGACCACATGATTGCAAGTCCGACGCCCTAGCCATTGGCTGCTTGAAGTTATACAAGCTGATGATGAACGTAAACGGTCAAATCTGTGTAAACCTTCTTCTACTAACTGTTGTCACCTCAGTTATTGGTTGGTTGATTCCAAGTCCACCTACCTCCACCATCAGCAATAGATTTTTTAAGAAATAATTAAAGCAAACACTTCCAATCTCTTTCAGACATTTATTGTGAAGTGAAACAAATTTTAAAAAGAACAGATAAGTTATTAAATCATACCATTACATAAGAAAATACACTAGTAGTGGATTATAGATTAAAATCCCTCTCAGGATCGTAGAACAGTAGGGTTCGGGAAATTATTTCTCGTTATAAAACATATTAAACTACTGAGGATTATAACAGCTCCAAATGCCGCATGGTTCACCGCTAACAATTACAATTGATTTTTTTCGTCACACTGTACTTGGGTAAAAGTGAATGAGTGTCATCAATTAACAATTTAATTGAAGATAAAACCTCGTTTTCACGAGTGAACGTGATCATAGCAATAGCGAAGGTTTTAAGAGTCAGCGATAAAGCGAAACAATAACGCTGCATATGTTGTTCAGATAATTAAAATGTTTGAATCAATTGGCCGATGTTTTATTCAGATACACCGTGATTTTTTATTTTATTGTTGCTAATAATAATTGGCAGTGTAGAGGAACTGGAGGCTGATAATGAAGATGTTCTTTGCTGGGTGATGTGGTATACCCGGCGACCGACTGCCGGTTTTTGATATTCAGAACTGCAAAGCAGGTAAGCATTGCCATTCAACGGGGTAATGCTGCCAGCATTCTGGGAACCTTGCCAAGTAGAATAGATTTAGAATAGTAGTATTTTATAAGTTTTTTTATTATAATGTATTTTATTCCTCCTTCAATTCTGATGCTATCACAACTTATAAAAAAACATTTTATAGGTAATTAAAAGAGCTACAACTTTTTTTATTACAATATAGTGAAAAATCTGGTTTTTGTAAAAATTAACAAAATATTTTTTTTTCTTAAAATCGTGTTTTTTTTGAAAAATATGTGTCCTAAATCAGCCAAACTGCTAGAATCCATCAAACTCTTTATATTAAAGTTAATTCTAGACGGAATACGATTAATTTAAATTTTGGTGGAAATGGCACTTATTTTTATTACCCATTGATTTATAAAAAAAAACTCACTCATTTGACGTGCAAAAGACTTTTAACAGTACTCATTTTAAAGCTTATTTCACGCAATACAAAACCCTATTTCATTAGAATGCATAAAATGTATCTTCTCGCCACTAGATGGCATTGAATACATCGATTAAATTTCATTAAAAATAGAAAACGGCTTTGATCTTTAATATCTAGCTTTATATTGCACTTAGAAAGAACCCTTTATAAAAAACCGATTTGTTCAGTTTTTTACTTGCTACAATTTTGTTCCTAATACATTTTTCGTTAAATGCATATTTTTGGAGATTTTTGCTAAAAACCGATGAAATCGTGAAAACAATCCGAATTTTCAATTGCCAATAAATTTCAAAAAACTCAATACTTGAAAAGTATTGAGTTTTTTGAAAAAAATTATATGACATTTTTTATTGAAATAAAGCCTTCTATCGATATCAGAGGTTTTTTTTTTAAAAAAAATTACACCACCGAGAAGGAGTGGCAGCCTCCCCCAGGGTGGGTGCGGAGTTCAGAGCATTTTCACTTTTGAAGTTAAGGGTAAAATGAGCCTAATTCCATAATTTCATGCAAATTGGTTCACAGTAAAAAAAACGGACCAATAACGCTTCAATGACTGCACTAAAATACAAGTTCTGAATATCAACAACTTACATGTAACATGATATCAATACCTTGCAATAGATTATAATATCCCTAAACAACGAATTGAGAAACTTAAAAGTTGGTAATCAAATCTTATACAAACCTTATGATATCGCTAGTGCTTTTAATGACTTTTTCGTTGACAAAATACGTCCGAAACTAGATGTTGACTGTAAGCCGAAAACATGCATCTCGTCCATGAAACATAACTCAATGTTTATAGCACCCAGCACACCACATGATTTGAATAAAATAATAATGTCGCTAAAAAATACTAACAGTGTTGGTTTTGATGGAATCGCCACAAAGATACTGAAGTCTGTCTCAACCGTGGTAAGCGAACATTTAAGCCACATACTGAACCTTATTATTTGTACGGGTAAATATCCAGATGCTTTAAAAACATCTATAATAGAACCCTTATTTAAGAAAGAAGATAAGGAGTTGATGGAATATTATACACCTATTTCGCTCATACCGGTTATTTTGAAGATCTTTGAGAAATACATTTGCAGGGAATTATATAATTATATGGAAAAATATAATATACTTTGCGAAGAACAAAAAGGATTCAGACAGCACAGAACCATCAATATGGCAATTTATGACTTTTTGAATCCTATTATGAGTAGCATGGATAAACGATCCCCCATATGCGCTATATTTTGCGATATGACCCAGGCTTTTGATTATGTGCATTATAATATATTACTTAATAAATTATAAGTCTATGGCATTCGGGGTATCGTGCTCGAACTTATAAAATCTTATCTGGAAAACAGAACACAAATTACTGAAGTTAGCAACATTAACATAGTTACCAAACACGAAGACATTATTAGGTCTCGAGAACGTAAAATTTCATACGGTGTACCACAAGGAACCGTGATAGGCCCGTTTTTATTTATAACTTATGTTAATGATATGGCCATGTCCCTTGAATATCCTATTACTATGTTTGCAGACGATAGGACTATAACAATCCCATGTACAAGTACAAATACATATGAAAATGAAATAAATAATTCTCTTGACGCACTAATTAAATGGCTAGACGAAAATAATTTTAATATTAATTTAAGTAAGACAAAAATAATGCACTTCAGACAACGTACTCCCGGCGGAACTAATCTCAACATCCATTACAAAAATGACAAAATTGAGGAAGCAGAGGATACCAAATTATTAGGGTTTCAAATAGATTGCAACTTAAATTGGAAAGCACATATATTCAGATTGTGTAAAAAATTTACTTTATCCGCATATTTTTTATATAGATTATCCTCCATAGTCGATGTCAAAACACTTCTTACGGCTTACTACGGAATAGTTGAATCGCACTTGCGCTACGGTATCATTTTCTGGGGGAATTCAACTGATCGCGATATAGCTTTTAAAGCCCAAAAAAGATGTCTCCGATCATTGTTTAAACTTAAATCGACAGACAGTTGCGCGCCTTATTTTAAGTTACATAAAATCTTGACATTTCCCTGTATTTATATTTTCGAAGTAGCTATGTTTGTCAAGCAAAATCCATCTAGTTTTGAGCGCCTGGCTGATGTATTCCCAAGGAATAGGCGTGACAACAGCAAATTAGGTCAAGTATCATGTCGAACTACCTTAATGTGTAAGAGCGTTTCTTGCATGGCCCCCATTATTTACAATAAGATACCGAGTAGTTGGAAAGCTTCAAATACAGCACAATTTAAGAGTAGATTGCGAAAATTTTTAGCAGATAAAATATTTGTTAATTAGTGACATCCTGATTTTTTGAAACTTTGATGTATTTTTTATATTTGACATTTTGATCTTTGACGTTTTGATTTCTGACATTTTGATTTTGTAATTGTAATAATAATGATATTTGTAATAGTAATAGCATGTTAAATGATGTAATGATAATGGTATGATATTCGTAATAGTAATGACATGATATAATATAATCTAATGCTCCTAATTTATATTTTCCTTTTAATACAAATATATATTTTAAATTAAGTTGATTATTTAAGAATTTTATAATAATAATTTATAAATTTGTCTAAATAAGTGTAACAATAATGATATAAATAATTTCAAGTGTTTGCATGCCGATTGGTAAAATATGGCTGAGCTAAATGTAATTTTAAGAACTATTATGTATTACCCATATTTGCAAAATAAAAATCTATTCTAGAATATAATCTAGGTAATACGAACGTGCACTTTTACCACAAATCCGTAGCCATTTTAATCTGTAATTGATGAGGGTATTAAAAACATATTTGATTTGACTTCCAAAATGAATGCATGGCTGTCAATAATTGGCAACGATTAATATCCACGGAGTATAATAATATGTATTTATATTTTAATTGTATTTTACGAAATAAAAATGAAGTATTGCTTATCATATCTTAGCAAACCAATCAGTTACATACTAAATAATAGTCATTCATCATTAAACTTAGCTAGTAAAGCGTCCACTGCTGAATATAGGTCTCCCTCTAGCGGGTAGTTTGCCATGGAAACCACTCATGGCAGGCGGGTTATTGTTGAGGTAAAATCTGTAGATAAAAGAAAATTCTTTAAATGTCCCGGGCCCAGGGACCAGTATCCACTTTAAGTATTTCAAGCTCAAATTATACAGTCTACCATTTTCTAAATGGCTTTAGTAGGCCCAACAGAACCAATTCACGAAACTTTCAAGTGTTAGACTTTTGAATTGATGCTATTTTCTTTTATTGTTTCGTATTTCCACTGTGTATCATACTTTTTAGGGTTCCATAGGTACTTACAAGTTCTAAACTAGACTGTATTACTTAGATGCCTATGATTCCTTAATAGCTGTGAAACTAAATACATAGAAATGACACATTTTCTCAGAGAATTTATTCTAATATTTGATATCTATACAGATATCAAATATTTGAATGTTATAAAGATTTGTGTGTATGTTTGTAATGATAAACTCAAAAACTGTTGTGCCGATTTCAAGAATTATTTCGCCATTTGAAAGCTACATTCACCCTGAGTGACATAGGTTATATTCAATTCATTTTTTTCATTTTTATTTGATTAAAATGTGGTTACAATAAGATGGTTATGAAGATTAATAAGTACAAAACACACTTTGGCACAATATGTGACATACAAATATACATTCCTTATACATAAAATCCATGCATCAATTTATCACCAAGTTATTAACAGTTAAACAAATTATCCATTTACTAAAAATCGTAGAAAAAGTTAAAAGTATCAATAAATTTTAAAACCTAATAGTCAGCTTAATGTGTATTTTAAAATCTTAACCTATATGAATTAAAGTAGATAATATTCGATGTCAATAGAATATTTTTATTGTTTGCATTTACATTGCATTTCTAACCGTATATGAGTGACATGAATACTTTTTCAGAAATTCGCGAATTGAGTAAATATTTTCATCGATCAACCAATGCCGCAAGGGAGAGCAAAATTTATGGTATGGTTGGTCAATTATGGGTTTAGGTAAAGAGTTGAAGATGAGAGGGGCCATATATACACAACTGCGACGAAATATTTCTAGTCTTGGAACTGGCATTTGTAATGACAAATGAGTAACTTTTCTCTTGTTAACATTATTTTTTTGTTCGAAAAGTAAAGGATTGGATTTCACAAATTTCGATATTTCGTAAATATAAATACTTGGTACAGTTAATAGACCTTGTGCTTTGAATATGGGTTTACACGACTCAGACCATTTAATATTAAATATAGCACGTATACACTTTTTTTGAGCTATAAATACCCTCATCATGTCCACTGAGTTACCCCAAATTATTATGCCATAACGTATGAGTGAACAAATATAAGCGTGATAAACCATTATCGAGGTTTGCTTTGAAGTGATATTTGTCATTTTCTTAAGAGCATACACAAAGCTATTTATTTTTTTGCAAAGGCTATCGATGTGCTCTCTCCATGTGAGATATTCATCTATATTTAATTATGAATTTCCTACGGGAACGGGAGTTACGCGGATGAAACCGCGCGCGGGAAGCTAGTTAGATATAAGTTAAATTATTAACTTAATTCACTTAACACACATTTTGGTTATTTCATCATTATTATTATTTAATAAATTATTATTATTACTTGTCTAGTCGTATATTCTGTTTGTATTGAATATAAACAGTTGTTTTTTATTTGGGTGGACCATGAGTAAGTAATGACGGACGCGCTTTTATGAGACCACTGGATCCAATGAACCCCAACTGAGAAGACCCAGCAAAACAAACTCAGTGGGTAATTTTTTTTGTTTTTTATATAGTTTTATATATTATTTCGAATAAAGCTGGAAATATCACTTGACTATGAGTTTCTTAATTAAAAATATAAAATATAATTAATGACAAACGGACGGACGGAATACATTGTCTGTAATATCCTACGATTCCCTGCTACCCGTTAGTTACCTAGTTTCATTTATAGAATACCTCCGGACAAGTAGGTGCAAGCGTATGTAAACACCTATGTGCTGAATAAAATTCATTATATAATTATCTAAACTATAATATATAAAGATGAAGAGTTTGCTTGTTTGCTTCAGCGCGCCAATCTTAGTAACTACTGGACCGATTTGAAAAATTCTTTCAGTGTTAAATAGCCTATTTATCGAGGAAGGCTATAGGCTATATTTGATTATGAAGTTCCCACGGGAAAGAAAGTCATGCGGGTGAAACCGCGGGTGCGAAGCTAGTTTTCCCTTTAGTACAGATATTGTGGTATAGAGAAGCTGATGTATCAAACATTTCAACTGGAAATGACAAGCGTCTAATTACGTGACATGGCATTCGTTACGTGTGATCAAAGCAACCATTTTCTTTACTCTTTGCCGATAAAATCATATTATTTGTCCATTTATGTAGTAACAGAGCTTATGTTTACTTCCCCATAACTATGGTAGTTAACATTTTCGTTACGTTTCTCTTGTGTATGTTTGTAATGAATAAATTCAAAAACAACTGTGCCGATTTTAAAAATTCTTTCACCATTGGAAAGCTACATTCACCTTGAGTGACATAGGCTATATTTAATTATAAAGTTCACACGGGAACGGGAGTTACACAGGTGAAACCTTAATATAAAAGACAGTACGAAAATATTACAAACTGGCAGGCTAATAACGTTGAACAAATAAATCCAGCAACATATCAACCTTAGTCCTTAAAAAACACACACACATCGATTAAACTTGAAAATGGGTAGAATTTAAGAGGCATATCCATTACAGAACCGATGTATTTACTTACAACAACTCTACCTATCCGACCCCTGATAATTATACTACCCTGCTATCTTTACTTGCAGTAATCGACATTTTTTGGATTTTCCCTTTTTTGCGAAAATTGATTTTTTTGACAACGATTGATTTTTCTTATTTTTTAGGTTCACTTTTAAAGTCATGTTTTTTAAAGTCTATATCTACACTAATATTATAAAGAGGAAAGATTTGTACCTATTTTTGTATGTTTGTATGTTTGTAATGAATAGGCTCAAAAAGTAATGGGCCGATTTAAAAAATTCTTTCACCATTCGAAAGCTACATTATCCACGAGTAACATAGGCTAAATTTTATTTTGGGAAAAAATAGGGTTCCGTAAGATATTTGGGTTTTTCTGACACAAGGTGTAAAAAATCAACCAGAAAAGTTACTTATTTTGCGTACGCTGCCTAAACTATAAAAGATAGAACCATAAAATGTTCTAATTAATTATAGATCTTATAAATATCTACAAAAAAGTCCGCGACACACTATACCTATCTATGTCGAGTGAGGCACAACGACCATTTTTTTATTTAGAAATCTTGAATTTTTTTTGGACTACATTTAAACGTGTTTATTTTACTCATGCTATTAATCCTTATCAAAATAAATTATTTCATCACTAAGTACAGTTTATGTAGATAATATTTGGTATTTTAATGATTAAAATTGGACGTTTGGTTTTGAAGTTATGGCGAAATTAAAATATTACGATTTCTGCTGCACGGCCCGTTGCGAAGTCTAATAATTTTCGTGCGATTTTTTTTAGATTTCGTTCTTAAAACTACACCTACGCAAAAGTTCTTCTCAGAGCTAATCAACAGTTCTTCTCAGAGCTAAACAACAGTTCTTTTCAGAGCTTTGAAAATGCCTAATCCCTAAAATGCCTATTAATTACTTCATTAATTATATTTTCATCATTAACAACTTTAACATCCACAGAAAGACAATCTGTGCAGCCTGCGGATAATGACTGCGTTGTCGATGTTTATGTCGGTGTCTGTGAATTGATCTGGGAATCATTTTGCTGACCGTGTCTTTCCTGGGTAGGCTTTTTGCAGCGGTAAGCGACATCCGCACGGAGCCGCGGGCGACCGCTATCACTACATCACTACATATTATAAACAAAGTCCCCTGCCGCGTCTGTCTGTCTGTTCGCGATAAACTCAAAAACTACTACATCGATTTTCATGCGGATGTTACCCATCGATAGAACGATTCTTCCGGAAGGTATTACGTATATGATTTGTTTAGTTTATGTGTACATTTGACTAATATATATTGATATTTGTCAGAGGTGTCGGAAAAAATTAAGCCATTTGGGAGCTTTCAACGAAAACGCTGCCTAAACCCTATGAGATATAACAAAACAATGTATGGTGGCAAATATTCTTCTCTTTTAGATCTACAAAAAAGTCTGCGATAGCATATGTCTATCTTTCAAGGTTAACTTGCTATATCCATTATATATTAGAAAAATGATAATTTCTAATGCGGTAATTGTAAAGCTAATCAGACGGATTCAGTATTAATCCTTATCATTTTAAATGAGTTAATATTCTTAAGCATTTCATGCAGATTATTTTACCCCTACACTATATACTTTTAATTAATAACTTAGAAGTTATCGCAAAATAACAGCGCGTGTTTTAGGTAGGCCTAATGCGACTATGCGCGCTCGATCCTTAAGAATTATAGGGCAATTTTTTTGTTTTGTGTTCGTTGTAACTATGATGGATAGATACTTGAATACCTATTTATTTAGTGTTTGTTGTATTGTTAGTCCTGAAGAGTATAGGTATTTCATACGATAAAAGTATACCCACCTACTTATTTCACTGAGTTTTAGTAGGTCATCATCATCATCAGCACGTATATCGTCCACTGCTGAACATGGGCCTCCTCCCGAGGGAGGGTATTGCCATAGTCACCACGTTTGGCAGGCGGGTTGGTAACCGCAGAATTATGTTGTAACACACAAGGAAACGCTGCTGCCCCTTCCTTGATATACGATTATTATAGATGATGTTATAACAATCGGGACCAACGGCTTAACGTGCTTTCCGAGGCACGGAGGGTAGTCCCTCAACCAACCAGACCCGGAAAGAAATCTTAGAATTTACACAAAGATTTCATGTCCGGTGAGGGGATCAAACCCACGACCTCCGAGATTTAAAGCGAGCCAATTACCGCTACGCTACGGAGGTAGGCCGAATGCGATTATGCGCGCTCGATCCTTAAGAATTATAGGGCAAATTTTTTGTTTTGTGTTCGTTGTAAATATGATGGATAGATACTTGAATACCTATTTATTTAGTGTTTGTTGTATTGTTAGTCCTGAAGAGTATAGGTATTTCATACGATAAAAGTATACCCACCTACTTATTTCACTGAGTTTTAGTAGGTCATCATCATCATCAGTACGTATATCGTCCACTGCTGAACATGGGCCTCCTCCCGAGGGAGGGTATTGCCATAGTCACCACGTTTGGCAGGCGGGTTGGTAACCGCAGAATTATGTTGTAACACACAAGGAAACGCTGCTGCCCCTTCCTTGAAATACGATTATTATAGATGATGTTATAACAATCGGGACCAACGGCTTAACGTGCTTTCCGAGGCACGGAGGGTAGTCCCTCAACCAACCAGACCCGGAAAGAAATCTTAGAATTTACACAAAGATTTCATGTCCGGTGTGGGGATCAAACCCACGACCTCCGAGATTTAAAGCGAGCCAATTACCGCTACGCTACGGAGGTAGGCCGAATGCGATTATGCGCGCTCGATCCTTAAGAATTATAGGGCAAAATTTTTGTTTTGTGTTCGTTGTAAATATGATGGATAGATACTTGAATACCTATTTATTTAGTGTTTGTTGTATTGTTAGTCCTGAAGAGTATAGGTATTTCATACGATAAAAGTATACCCACCTACTTATTTCACTGAGTTTTAGTAGGTACCTATATTAATTTGTTTCTGTTTGTTTTGACCAAATTTCGCCCGTTTGTTAGAGGTTTAAAGACATTATGTAGTATAATTATCAGTATTGTACCCGTGCGAAGCCGGGGCGGGTCGCTAGTATGTAATACAGACAATATTTCAAAAAATCAAAAAATATTTGTTTACCGCGTTTATCTCAAAAACGAAATTTTAAAAGTACTGCGTTTGCATTAAGGAGGGCGGGCAGTATAGTAAACAAATACTACATATACTTAACTCAACTTAATTTAAAAATAATAATTAGCTAAACTTTTAAAATTATACTAAACTTATCAAATAAAACTACTAGTAAAAAACCAGTTACCAAAAAAAAAAGCGTATAATATTAGTAGAAAGATAGGTATCAGTTTCGTAGTCGAAATTAACATATATATATAGTAATTGCTTTAACTACATATGTATAGCCACTGAGTAAACCGAAATCCGTACCAATCCCTTTGAACTGGCGGTATTACTTCGATGACATTTGATCGAAATTGATCGACTTCAAAGGATGTGTAGATGATCGAGTGTGTTCATATGGTTTCATCTATGCGATCTGAAGGTCGGGTTTCGTAATATTGGTGCGTGGTCACAATTGGGGATTAGGTAGTATTGTCGTAATCTGGATCCTTTAGTGAAAAGTGCCTTCTAGATCAGGGGTTCCAAATCTCAACAGAGGTCTCAAAAGGGGTTCCCAGAGCCGCAATTACAAATTTAGTATTTTGTCACGGCGCCCAAGGATATTTAAAATATAATATACTGTCGGAAGAAATAGGAATACAATATGAATTTGAGGATTTTTATTATAAATATATTCTATATAAATATAATAATGAATCTCGATTTCCCTTGGTCACCGGACCGATTTTGAAAATGCTTTTTTTATTGTGTTTTTTATAATCAGGAGAAGGTTCTTGTGAAAAAAAAAAAAAAAAAAAAAAATTGTAATGTAACTTTAGCGTTTTTGACAATATAAACTTTTTTACTAGCTTACTACCTCTAGCTTACTTAGCTACCCGCGCGTGGTTTTACTCACATATCTCGCGTCCCCCTATATTAATTTACTACTGTAACTTAAGCGCTTTTGACAATATAAACTTTTTTAACAAGCTTCCCGCGCGTGTTTTCACCCGCATATCCCGTAGGAAATTCATAATTGTATATAACGTATAGCCTTCCTTGATAAAAGGGCTATGTCTCCTGAGATTAGCGCGTTCAAGCAAACAAACAAACAAACTCTTCAGCTTTATATATTATTTTGAATGTCACAGTCACAAAACTTGGAACAGGTATTCTTGCTGGAGTCAACTTTTCACACTTAAAGGAAAGTCAAACACAAAACTTAAGAGAAGTTAAATACTTTACAACTTTACCTTGTTGTTGAGACCGACGGTTTATAATGACTTTGAGAAGTATTTAATTTTGACCATTGTTGGTATTGTATTAGTTATGTCAACCTCCGTAGCGTAGCGGTATTTGGCTCGCTTTAAATCGAAGTGTGGGTTCGATCTCTGGACAGGAAATCTTTGTGTAAATTCTAAGATTTCTTTCCGGGTCTGGTTGGTTGAGGGACTACCCTCCGTGCCTCGGAAAGCACGTTAAGGCGTTGGTCCCGATTGTTATAACATCATCTTTAACAATCGTATATCAAGGAACGGGCAGCAGCGTTTCCTTGTTTGGTACAACATAATACTGCGGTCACCAACCTGCCTGGTGACTATGGCAAATACCCTCCCTCGGGAGGAGGCCCATGTTCAGCTGTGGACGTTATACGGGCTGATGATGATGATTGTATTAGTTAATAAAAAGTCGTAATTATAATGTACAAGCTTCCCGCGCGCGGTTTTATTCTTACATTGCGGCCGGTCCCGTGAAAATTTCATAATTAAATAAGCGGTTATATTTTTGTTTCGGATGGGCATTATGTGGTTAGCCAGGAGGCTTTTGCTACGTCACCGTGCATAAACCTTCCGATGTCCTCGTAGACCCGAAGTCCGAGAGGCCCGCGAACTTTAAAGTAGAGCGGCAGTTGCACAAAACTCCCCTAAAGAAACTAAATGCCATAATCCCTCAATCTCCCCGTCAGCGACCGCACTGAGCGAAGTCCAAGTCCCACAGGGGATGCCCTCTTGCGCAGGTTGCTTAGTTTGTAGTATTTAAACCATTTACTTAGGCTGGAGCTCTGCTCGCCTTTATGCCCGGTGAAGCAGCAAAAGCCTCAGGGCAAACTACACATGTCCGTCTGAAAAATAAAAACGAATAAAAAAATCTCCATGCATAAAAACGGTCACTAACCCGCCTGCCAAACGTGGTGACTTCGGCTTTACCTTCCCTCGGATGGAGCCCCATCTAGAGCGGAGAACGTTATCCGAGCTTATGATGATGATATCTTCTAATATATAAAATTCTCGTGTCACAGTTCTCCGAAACGGCTTAACCGATTTTGATGAAATTTTTTGTGCTTATCCGGTATCTATGAGAATCGGCCAACATCTATTTTTCATCCCCCTAAATGTTAGGGGTAGTCCACCCCTAAATTTTTATTTTTCAGACAAAGTTAGGGGTAGATTAGAGGTAGGTGTAGGGTAGGGGTAGGGTAGAGGTAGGGTAGGGGTAGTGTAGGGTAGGGGTAGTGTAGGGTAGGGGTAGTGTAGGGTAGGGGTAGTGTAGGGTAGGGGTAGTGTAGGGTAGGGATAGTGTAGGGTAGGGGTAGTGTAGGGTAGGGGTAGTGTAGGGTAGGGGTAGTGTAGGGTAGGGGTAGTGTAGGGTAGGGGTAGTGTAGGGTAAGGGTAGTGTAGCGTAGGGGTAGTGTAGGGTATGTATCGATTGAGGCAGTACGAAGTCTGCCGGGTCAGCTAGTTTACTTATATATCTGTAAAGAACATAATTATGCAGATAAAAATCGACAGACGGAGTACGTCAGATGACGTCACGAATCCTATATCGCTATAGAAGTTGGTCAACTTACTTACTAGTTATTTGATAAACTAACGAGGATTCGGTGGTTAATAAAATAAATAACCTAAACCTAAGCCAATGGAGTTCAACAGGACTTAATGATTTTTTTTTGTTTTGTTACAACACAGTAGCGTAGTCTCGTTTGGTTAGGTTAGGTCAAGTATCATAATAGTTAAGTAATAGTTATTTGTTATACAAGAGTGCAAAGTTGCTTTTTAACCGCGTGTTCAATTTTGATGACCGAGCAAGCGAAGGATTCTAAAATTGAATCACGAGCGCAGCGAGTGATTCAAAATTAGAATCCTGAGCGTTAGCGAGGGAATCAAAAGAGCACGAGGCGAAAAATCTTTGCACTCGAGTGCAACACGTAACTTTTCATTCCACCTCAGCGAGGAAATGCGCATTATTAACAGTTTCAGTCAATTCTGTTGGCGTCAAACAAACTTCCTCGTCGCTAGAATCACTCATTGTAGTTTTTTCACTTGTTTTCAAGTTTCTTGTTTTTAATATAAGGTTTAACAATGACGTGAAAAAATGCCGCGTAAAGAACCGCGTACAAAGCAAATTGAAAAAAGAACACCAAGAAGGTTCCGAGTCTGAGTTTTTAACAAATTAAAAAAAAGTTGTATGATATATTCGGCACCATAGAGGTAGCAGTAAATAGGTTTAATGTTTTTTTTAATTCACAAACTTAGTGCACACGATGTTCTAAATTCAATTTACTTTATCCTCTAGAGAATAAAAACGGCTTTTCCACTCAGATATTAAAGATTAAACATACTCTTTCCGAGATGGTGGGATGAAAATAATATTATAATTCACTGAAAATGGCAACTAAATTTAACAATATGAGTGGCACGAAAATTGCTCAACTTACGATTTATATTATTTTCCGGTGACATTATACAATATCTGAACAGAAACAAATGGCCGTCGGCCGCTGGGCATACCACCTCGCCCGGCAAAGAAGATCTTCATTTTACGTGGAGGAACACCAACAACCGTCCCTTTACACCTAAACAAACAATTGTTGTATATAAAAAAAGGTGAATAAACTCCTTTAATTACCTATTAGTTCCAAAATGTTCCAAATGTTCCTATACCTAATTATATTACCTTAAAAACATTATTCTTCTACCCAGACTTTAATCAAATAAGGACTTTTTATTCAAACAATGTTTTTACAACACCGTTCTGTTTTGTATCAAAATATAATTTAATAGGCCGCGTGGACCCCGCCGCGACCCGCATAATAAATTACGAAACAAAACAGATGGGACGAGAGAAATATTAAAAACCAGTGAAATCCCAGTACTAATCTAACTCGGATATTTTTAAAGGCTATAATTACTGATACCTTTTGTTTTCTTGGGGGAAATTCATTTACACATTCCTACCGCCGCTGCAGCGTATTCGTGAGCTGGCGGTGGGGTATGTAGGACTCGCACTCTCCATAGCGTGGTATGCTAAACTCATACCACGAGGAGAGGACCCTACACCACTAAAACCTCCCGGACACTCCTTCGATCCGCCGTTGGCGGGGGCCGGGTACGCATAAGCACTGATACCTGAGATAAGAAAATCCTACTAATATTATAAATGTGAAAGTTTGTATGTGTGGATGTATGTACGTTTGTTACTCTTTCACGCAAAAACTTCTGAATGGATTTGGCTGAAAGTTTGCACGCGGGTCGTTTATAAGCTGGATTAACATATTGGCTACAAAATATCGCGCTCCGACCCACTGGAGCAGAGTGACGCGGGGCGCAGCTAGTATTGAATATTTTGATATCTCATAATTAATTTTAACAATTTTATCGTGACTTGCAATTAAAGTTATATCTATAAGGCCGCGTTCTGGACGGCAGCGGGTGGAGCGGACGGTTCGCGCGGTGCCTAAGGAAAACCTGCCGCCCGCACCGCTGTCATCGTGAACAGCTTCACACAAATCTATGAACTTTGATAAAGACGCGCGTGCCGTCGACCGCGCCGCCCGCTCCGCCCGCTGGCATCCAGGACGCGGCCTAAAGCGCCCGCGCGCAATTTCACCCGCGTAGCGCCTTTTCCCGTGGAAAAGTTATAATAAAATAGCCTATAGCCTTCCTCGATAAATGGGCTATCAAACACTGAAATAATATCAGAAGTTCCTGAGATTAATAAGCTCCACCCTAAACCGACGTGCTTGTATGAAGAATGTTATGAGAGTGAATGAAGCGAAAGATTCATTCAAGAAGGTCCATTGTCTGTGCCTTTCCCGCTGGGAAACAGGCGTGAGCTTATGTTTGTATGTATGTAGTTCCTGAGATTGGCGCGTTCATGCAAGCAAACAAACAAACTCTTCATCTATATATATTAGTAAAGATTTAGACATTAATGATTTTAGCACTAATAATATAGTTTCCGTCTTAGAATAGACCTCATCATATCTTTCTATGGGTGTTGTCAGAGAGACATACAGCTGCCAAATAGGAGTATCTTTGAGCTGACACTGTGGTTACCAATCCGTATGCCAAGCGTGATCATTACGGCAATATACCTCGACGACTCTGGCTTGCTAAGATCTGTTAAAGAAGAGGCCCATGTTCAGCAGTGTACCGAAACGGGTTTTTTCAAGAAAGATAAACATCTAATAAGTTAAGGTAAAACATTAGCTCGTTAAGAATTTAAGGGACAATTTGCCTGAATATGTGTGCATTTCGTTGTTTGTTAAGTTAATAGATTATTTAGTTGGCGCACATAAACCGCAGTAAGAGGCCTATGTTCATAAATACTTAGTTTCAAACATAAAATAAAGATTCAACGAATTTCAATACTACAATCCAAACAAGATACAAATAAGATGGAAGATGAGACCACGGCCTTTTCCAAACGAAATAAAAAAACAAAACACTAACACAGTAAAATAAAAAAATAAATGACACTAACCATAAAGTATTAATCATATAATAAGTACTATATCAGTAGTATTTATACAAGACTCCGTCGACCGTCACTCTTTTTGAAGAAAGAATCCATAAAATTAATTATACCACCCCCGTTTCTGCACTAAATTAAATACCTAAGCTTAAACAATCCAAGTGAATATCCAGTTCCTCAGAGACGAGCGAGAGAAAAAGTAAGGTCTTTCATTACTTACAAAATGGAAATAACTCGGATGAATTCATTTCCCGAGGTCCGGTCTTGGGACCTCTGTAATCGTTTGTTTTTTTTCTGTGGCAACGAAAGTAGCACAAAATGGTTCTACACCTCATTTAGCCTAGAAGCGGTAGTATGTATAAGTAAAGCACTCACAATAAAAATAAACGAAGGATTGGAGACAGAAGTTTCAGAAAAACTTTTGAAAACTGTGATTGATTTAAGGGTTTTGTGTAGTTGTGCTGTCAGTGGATGATAAATCGATAAATATAGAGTACTGGTTTACGCGTGTGGTTTCACCCGCATAGCTCCCGTTCCCGAAGGAACTTCATAATCAAATATAGCCTGTAGCTTCGCTTGATAAATGGGCTATCTAACACTGGAAAGGGTTTTCGAATCGGACTAGTAGTGCCGGAGATTAGCGCGTTCAAGTAAACAACTAAAATTTCGATATTGATATTTTCTTTAAACATCGTAGATCATATTTTTGTTCTATCATTAATGTTTTCTGCAGCGCATGTGATGAAAGGCAATTTATGGCATTTTTTTGCATACCTTGGTATTATTGACATTGGCATTATTGAAACTTTAGTAGGGATCCCTAATTGTTTCTAGTAAAAAATATAGCTTATGTTACTCAGGGATAATAATAGTACCTATTCTAATGATGAAATAATTATCGAAATCCGTTGAATCGTTTTTGAGTTTATTCGAAACAAATATACAAACTTTTCCTCTTTATAATATTCAAATAATATTAGTATTGATATAGATAGATGTATCCCACTTAGTTGGCTCTCGTCTCATGCAATACGGCACTTTCTCCGGGTGCCGGTATTTACTTGTATTGTATTGTATTGAATGACAATGCTATATTTGCATATAGCATTGCCATACAACGTGACAATGCTGCCAACATTATGGGTACGTTGCCAAGTATAAGGAGGTATTCCTTGAAGCGCTACCATTTTGAGGCGCTCCGAATGAGGCGCTCCTTTTCTATTCCTTGGGGCGCTCCTTTCAGTAGCGCCTCCCAAAAAAATATTTTAGCTACCAGTGTTAAGAGTAGTAATTCGTACTGAAAGGAGCGCTCCTAGGAATGAAAAAGGAGCGCCTCATTCGGTGCGCCTCAAAATGGTAGCGCTTCGATGAATACCTCAGTATAAGTAAGTATAAGGTCGAATAGTTATTATAAGTAATACATATAAGATTGTTTTAGTTTAAATTCGCTACTTTTAGTTGTATTTTAATAACTGTTGGTACTAAGTATAGATATATGTACTTAGTGCTTATCTAATTATCCCTCAATTTGTCATTTGTAATAAGCATGGCGCCTGCAACCCCCGGTGAGACTGAAGGCATTACTAGGGTGGCCAGATACTACGATATAACTACAGCAATTACTTAAGATTGAATAAAGATCTAACTACGATTCTCACGATGTCCATTCGCTCAAAAAACAATATTTGTAGGGACATTAATAAGGTTTGAGTATCTAAAAAGGTTGTAATACTGCAAGAGTGGCTAAAAGCAATAACAATTGACAGCTGACGTTTCGCCACTCTAATGGCAAAACACTGAACTATTTACAGGAGACGTGATGGAAGGAAGGTTAAGGAAATTTATCATTGAATACAATAATTCTTTAATTGTATCGACTCAAACTGGTACCATTTATTAAGGCTGGAGCTCTGCTCGCCTTTATGCCCGGTAAAGTAGCAAAAGCCGCTAAAACTACGTATGAACATACAAAAAAAAAAACCTCAAGCTGTTGTTTTATCTTGACATATTCTCTTGGCCTCATTGCTCACGACTATGTGCTTGGTACTAAGATACAAAATATGTACCTTAGTGAGAATCAGCGTTTGAATCATTTTTAATTTTAAATGGCTACTAACATATTTTTTCGCACTACTAGTAGTCTTCAACGCCCAAGTCATGGGCACGTTTCTCTTGAATAAAGACCTCCCATAACCAATAGGCCAAAAAATTGTTTGTGGACCCATTATAGCCCACAATTATTCGTTTTGCACTGAATGAGGTCTTGCTAAAGTTCTGGTTTCTTAATTGGAACTAGATATTATAATATTAGAAATTTTCATAAAGGCGGATAGCAACAGGCACAGTCACTCAACGAGCTAAGGAAGGGCTATGCTCGCGGTTTCTTTGATCGAGATTGAATCAGGAATGAGGAGATATGTGAGAATGCGGGTAACCGACATAGCCCAACGGATTAGTTCGTTGAAGTAGCAATGGGCAGGCCGAAAAGTTCTCGAACGGAGATCGCGGATCGGCAAGCGTAGCGCAGGACGTCCACCAACTGGATGGACGGGTGATCTGCTTAGGGCCGCGGGATCATACTGGATGCAGACCGCATCCCGCAGTAATAACTGGCGATCTATCAGGGAGGCCTATTTTTAGTAGTGGAAGTCTTACGGTTGAAATGATGATGATGATTATAAAAGATTGTTAAAATCATAGCAATGTAGGTCCTTTAAATCTCGGTGGTCGTGGTTTCGAACCCACGCCGGACAAGAAAATCTTTGTGTAGATTCGGGTAGAGGGGTAAAGAATCGGGTCTGGTTGGCTGAAGAACTGCCCTCCGTATTTGGAAAGCACGGTAAGCCGTTGGTCCCGATTGTCATCTTCAACAATCGTATACCAGGTAATGGGCAGCAGCGTTTCCTTGTGTTACAACTTAATACTGCGGTCACCAACCCGTCAGCCAAGCGTGGTGACTATAGCAAAAGCCCCCCCTCGGGAGAAGGCTCTTGTTCAGCAGTGGACGTTATACGAGCTGATAATGATGATGATGACTTACATAAAACCCAAGGCGAAGAAACGGGACATTCCTTAAAGTAATCGGATCATCTATCCATCCTACTCATGGTGTATCCAGCCGCCCCCCGCCGCTCCTCCCACACGTCTAATTGTCGCGCCGTTAATTGTCGCCCTACAGTTGTTTGTGTTAATATTGTCGCCATGTCGCGTGACAATCGTGACAATTTATATAATTGACGGATCATCTTACGAGCGGCTGTCGGGTTTGGTTATATGAGTTATGGTGTTATGTTGGAACGTGTTCTTGGTCGGTAGATGAGCTCAAGGCATATACTGTGATTATGAAAAAATTCACGCGCCTGGTTTCTGCCATGTAACTCCCGGTCCCGTGGGAACTTCATAACTAATGGAAGCCTATGTTACTCAGGCATAATGTAGCATTTTAGGGGAATGGCCTCGGAAAGTACTTTGAGCCGTTGGTCCAAATTTTTATTACATCATCTGTAGCGAGCGTTTATGTTCCCAAAAGCGTGTACTAGCACCGTTTTCTCTGTGTTACTACAGAATAAAGTAGAACGACAGGTGCACAAAACTCCCTTAAAATACTAAAAGTCATAATCCCTCAATATTATCGCCAGCGACCGCCCTGAGCAGAGGTCCAAGCCCCACAGGGTGCGCCCTCTTGCGCAGGTTGCTTAGTTTGTATTGTTCAAACCAGGGTTTCTCAAAGTGGGGTACGCGAACCCCTAGGGGTTCGCTATTTGACGGCAGGGGGTTCGCGACAAGATTTACGTAATGGCGGCTTAAAAATTCAATACGCGGTCCAAAATTACTCGTAAAATTGAATCCATTTGCGACAAGATACAAGCACACCCATCACATTAATATTAAAAAGATATTTCTTTTGGCACTTTATTTGTTACCTTTTATTCAAATAAAAACCTTATTTTCTTCAACAGTCAATTTTATTATTTTCTTGGGAGGGGGGGGGTTAATTAGTTAGTTAGGGGTTCGCTTTTACCTGGAAATTTTAACAGGGGTTCGTGGAGCCGAAAGTTTGAGAAACCCTGGTTTAAACCATTTAATAAAGCTGGAGCTCTGCTCGCCTTTTTGCCCGGTGAAGTAGCAAAAGCCTCGTGGCTACCTACGTAAATCCATCCGAAAACTACATAATACTGCGGTTAACTATCCGCATACTAAGCGTGGTGACTATAGCTAAACCCTTTCTCGTGATAATGCCCGAACAACGTCTACAGCTGAACATGGGCCTCCCTAGATGGAGATATTGTCATAGTCACTTCGAACATGGGCCACCTCCCGAGGGAAGGTATTTGCCATAGTCACCACGCTTGGCAGGCGGGTTGGTGACCGTAGTCATCTGTTGTACCACACAAGGAAACGCTGCTGCCCGTTCCTTGATATACGGTTATTATAGATGATGTTATAACAAACGGGACCACCGGCTTAACGTGCTTTCCGAAGCACGGAGGGTAGTCCCTCAACCAACCATACCCGGAAAGAAATCTTAGAATTTACACAAAAATTTCCTGTCCGGTGAGGTGATCACGACCTCCGAGACTTAAAGCGAGCCAAATACTGTTACGCTACGGAGGTTGTCGATCACAGTTTCATAAAGCAACACACGAAGTATGAAAACTATTTATATCACAATCAGGACCATCGGCTTAACGTACTTACAGAAGTATGGAGGGTGGAAAAAATGTAATCGCCCATTCATATATAAAAGTTCAGTACTTCAACAGGCTTGGTGTTGCCAGACCGCAGATAACGAGTTGCGAAGTGTCGTCTGCACGGAGAGATAATTATCGTAATCAGAGCTGCAGGGACTACTACGAACTAGTACGAACTTGAAACTGTGTAATCTTACGTGAGAATATTATGTGTAGCCGGTGCAATAAGGCTAAAAGTGTGTTAAAGGGAGTTTTCTTTAATACGAAATGACAAAACAACTTAAGCACATCATTCATGAATAACGTGACCATACGTCTTGGTTTGGGCGGGACAGTCCCGGTTTCAGGCAGTCTGTCCCGGTGTCCCCAGCGAGGCCAACATAGTCCCGGTTTTGCGAGCAGACCCAACGATAGCTTAAAATTTATTTTTTCCACTAGAAATGCGTGACTTCCAAGTCGGGGGCATAGTTAGTAAGTCATGCTAACTTAACTATTTTATTTTTTATTTATTTATGTACAAACACACAAAAGAAACAAAAAGAAAAAATTTATACATTAGGAAAGAAATTGTACAAAGGTCTCAAACTCATAAAACTTTATTTATTATATACAATTTTCGCAGATGTGTCCCGGTCTGACAAAATAAGTAAATGGTCACGTTATTCATGAATCATGTGTGGTGTTCTGTACCCCATAGAACAGCTCATTGAGCGTATAATGCTATACCCTACCTCTCAACTTGCTGATATAACTAGGATTGAGGAGAATATTGAACAGTATTTCAAAACAAATGAAGAGTATGTACATGTCACACTTGATGTCTAGAACATTTGACATAAATATTAAAAAAATTGGCTCAGCGTCTCAGTCCAATATATAGTGTTTTTTGAGCATTTTGACGCTCAAAACAGTATTTCGAATACTTTATTTTTGTTCAACAGTAAAAAAAATATAATGAAATTTATTCAGCACTTGTACTTGTCACAATTATTCTGTATAAGACTAAATCTAACAAAAGTATCACTTAAGTAGCTAAATACATTGTTAAAATTATTTGATCTTACAGAATGTTTAATCAGTCTGTCCGTCTGTCGTGCGATAAATGACTAATGTACACATTATAGTAAGATTCCTTAAAGGTAAGGTCTAAAATTAACTCCCAAGAATCCGGCCAAAGTCTAAGCGACATCCACCTGAGGGCACGCTTAAGGGGTTAGGACCAACGCTCAGGGTGCCACTGGAGTAAAGAGTAGATTTACGAACAGTGGTGATGATCGCTGGCAAGAGATCACAGTTCACAGTACAGTAAAATGTAGTGAAACACAGTATAATACTGTTTTTAACAATATAGCTGGCAGCCATAGGTATAACATTGCTGTTTAAAAATGTTATATTCTAAAACTAGCTTCCCTCCCGGTTTCAGCAGCGAACCCGCACCCGTAGGAACTTTATAATTCTAGCCTTCTTCAATAAATGGGCAATCTAACAATGAAATATATCTTCTTTCATAATTCGGACGGCTAAGGAGTGGAATTCCCTGCCGGGGTTAGTTTTTCCAGAACGGTATAATCTGGACATCTTTAAAACTAAAGTGAACAGACACTTTCTAGGAAAGCGTGTATCATCTTAGGTCTTATCTTTGCCTGCCATCAAGCGCGATTATAGTCAAATGTAAGCCAATATTTAGTAAAAAAAAAAGCGTATCGGACCAACATAAAACGAAATACCTAAACGATATTTATTGATTTATTCACTACTAGCTGCGCCCAGCGGTTTTACCCGCGTTACTCTGCTCTAGTAGATCGGAGCGTGATGTTTTGTAGCCTATATGTTAATTCAGCGTATAGCCTATCCAGGTGCAAAATTTCAGTCAATTCCGTTGAGTAGTTTTGCCGTGAAAGAGTAACAAACATCCATCCATCCATCCATCCATACTTACAAACTTTCGCGTTTATAATACTTAGGTGGCTTACATACACTTGTACTTGACACGAAAATTCACAAGGCGTATAAAATTAATTATGATAAGTAGGTATCATTTACTATTAAATTATGTTTCAAGTGTGCTAGAAGTCTGTCAGTCTTGTGTTATGTAATAAGTATTTAATATTACCGTAATAATTATTTGCTATATTTATTTTAATCAAGCATTTTATAAATCCATACGAATATTACAAATGGGAAAGTGTATGTGTGTGTCTGTTTATTTGTCCGTGCTTCGCGCAAAAACTACAGAATGGATTTGGCTGACACTTTGCACGGGGATAGTTAATAAGCTCGATTAAGATATAGGCTACAAAAATAAATAACGAGTACTATGACAGTTCCTGAGATTTATTTATGTATTAGTTTAGATTATATTCTAATTTTAAGTGAAAGAAGTTGCAGCTAGTAAACACTAAATACAGATATATATAGTCCGAGAGCTATCACCAATATTTGGGTAGCTATTTGAGGCAAGCTGAAAATTTGTCACCCACCTCTCCTGCTATACCCCAACACGGAACTGCGAACCTGGCTGGTGAGTAGCGGGGCTAACTTGACCCCTTTTTTTCCCAAAAATATATTTGAGGCAAAGGCATCTTCTATTCGAGAATCTTAATTTTAGTTATAAATAATACCCTTTTAAAATTTCAGGTTGTCTAAAATGCATTTTTTTTATCTTTGCTAAATATCTTTGCATGCGTTTGGCATTGTTAAATCCCGTCTAAATCGTCTGGCTTTTTATTTTTTGTTATTCATTAATTACTTAAACATTAAACTACATATAAAAAATCATATTGCCTCAAATATATACAATATTACATATTTTTAAACATTTATAAAAAAAATGGGGTTCTGGTCCCGCTACTTACCAGCCAGGTCTGCAGTTCCGTGTTGGGGTGTAATAGGAGAGATGGGTGACCGGATCGAAGGAGTGTCCGGGGGGTTATAGTGGTGTAGGGTCCTCTCCTCGTGGTATGAGTTAGCATTCCACGCTATGGAGAGGGCGAGTCCCACATATCTCACCGCCAACACGCGAATACGCTGCATCGGCGGTGGGGGGAAAATGCGCTGAAAACTTGTGACCTTGTCCAAATGGATGGAAATGCGTAAATGCATTTCCCCCGGACAAGGTAACAAGTTTTCAACTTGCCTCAAATACTTACCCAAATATTGGTACCAGCTCTCCTACTAATAAATAAATATCATGTAGTATATCCTGCTACTTCATACAAATGGAGTCTCATGATATAACAACATTAGCTTAATACAGTTTTCATTGTGTAGGAAATGCTCTGCGTCCCGCGGGACCTTCTAAAGTGCACAGTTTAATGCTATTATAGCTAAACGTAACAGAAATCAAAGCGTTATGTAGCGGTGGACTATATATATCTACATCTATACTAATATTATAAATAGGAAACATTTGTATGTAAGTATGTTTGTAACAAATTAGCCCAAAAAACACTGAACCGATTTTAAAAGCTCTTTCACCATTTGAATGCTGTATTATCACTGATTAATATAGGCTATATTTAATTATGAAGTTCCCACGGGAACGGGAGGTAAGCAGGTGAAACCGCGCGTGGGAAGCTAGTCTATACATATAATAACACTGAAGAGGTCGAATGTACATAGAAAAAAATACTAATAACTGAGTCAGGGGGACGTGAGAAGTTAAATAGTACACATACAGATTTTTTGTTTAAATTGTTGCACCGTTTTTAAATGAATTTTGGCATGGTTGTACCTTACATCCCTGGTCAACATTTTAAATACAGATAATAAATGAGTTTCCGTGGGATAAAAAATCCCAAGGAATAACAAAAACCACGCGGACATCAGCTAGTTACAAAATAAAGTCGTGTCGGTTTGCGACAAACTTAAAAACTTCTGCACCGAATTTCATTCTGTTTTCGCCAATGGACAGACGCCAATGGTACTCGACGAAGGATTTCGTATATAGCGGCCCCCGGCAACGTCGGATCGAAGGAGTGTCCGGGGGGTTTTAGTGGTATAGGGTCCTATCCTCGTGGTATGAGTAAGAATAATGGCGCCATGCGCCAGCGCGCGAATACGCTGCAGCGGCGGTTTGAATCGGTAAATGAATTTCGCGCCGGACGAAAAAAAAGGATTTCGTATATAATTTCCCACGGAACGGGAGCACATAAAATATTAGTAATTTATTTATTTATGTAGATAAAGACCTTATAGAGAAACGACAATGATTATGAACAACAATACCTATATGTAAATTCAATTTAGTCTGTAACACGAAATGCTACAATTATGATCAAACTAGCTGCGCCCCGCGGTTTTATCCGCGTCACTCTGCTCCAGTGGGTCGGAGGGTGATATTTTGTAGCCTATATTTTAATACCGCTTATAAACTATCCGTGTGCAAATTTTCAGCTAAATCCATTCAGTAGTTTTTGCGTGAGAGAGTAACAAACATACATACATCTACATATACAAACTTTCGCATTTATGATATTACTAGCGATCCGCCCCGGCTTCACACGGGTGCAATGCTGATGTATCATACATATACACCTTCCTCTTGAATCACTCGATCTATTAAAAAAAATCACATCTAAATCTGTTGCGAAGTTTTAAAGATCTAAGCATACATAGGGACGGACAGACAGCGGCAAGCGACTTTGTTCTAAACTATGTAGTGAGATTTAAATTACCAATGAAACTAAATAAGTTTTAATACTGTTAGCAAACCATTATTTACTTACGTCCTCATAAACCTATCATCCAGTACCTCTTAAATACCCAATACCAAGTTAAATAGACTTTATAAAGGGATCATTTAAAGCGGTTAGTTTCAATTTATTCGCTCGCTTATTGTTTGTCGCAATTGGGTTTGTTTCATTCGCCTATTTTCTAATTATAGTAAAAGCTCCCAGTCGGTGGTTATGTGTAAGTTATTTCTTTGATATTCTCGATAGCTTTATGGTATTGAGGAAAAAGTTAAGTGAAATGAGATAAATTATTTCGCAGCGGGAGAATGGCATGTGATAGCTGCAATACTTTATACAGACGTATGATATATTTTCCTTTCTATTTTAACAGAATTTAATCATCATGAATCATTAACACCATCAGCCCGTATAGCATCCACACGGGAGGGGTTTGCCATAGTCACCACGCTTGGCAGGCAGATTAGTGACCGCAGTATTAGGTTGTAACACAAAAGGAAACGCTGAAACGTCATAATCCCTCAAGTATCCTGCCAGCGACCGCCCCGAGTTGAGGTCCAAGTCCCACAGCGCAGGTTTCTAAGTTTGTAGTTTTTAAACATTGATTGAGGCTGGAGCTGCTCGCCTTTATGCGCGGTGAAGTAGCTAAGCCTTCCTGGTTACCTCATGTCCGTCTAAAATATATAACAATATCGTATCGCCTTTATTATGTCAAATCTCTGTCGGATTGATGTAAGTAATTGGTTTTGTTTCAGATCTGAAGTAAAGGGGTATCTCCCACCATGACGTCACCCAACATCCGAAAACCAGGTAATCCTTATTAATATTCTTGATTCTTTTTTTGGTGGGATATGTGGGATTCGCCCTCTCCATAGCGTGGTATGCTAACTCATACCGCGTGGAGAGGACCCTACACCACTAAAACCCCCCGGACACTCCTTCGATCCGCCGTTGGCGGGGGCCGGGTACGCATAAGCATTCCGGCTCTTGCTAGAGCCCTGCTCGCCTATATACCCGGTGAAGTAGCAAAAGTCTCACGGCACACTTTCATCATCATCATCAGCCCGTACAACGTCCACTGCTGAACATGGGCCTACTCCTGAGTGAGGGCTTTTGCCATAGTTACCACGCTTGGCAGACGGGTTGGAGACAGCAGTATTATGTTGTAACCTTATAACATACAAGGAAAAGCTGCTGCCCGTGCCCTGGTATACAATTGTTATAGATGATGTTATAACAATCGGGACCAACGGCTTAACGTGCACGGAGAGTAGTCCCTCAGCCAACCAGACCCGGATAGAAATCTTAGAAACTACCCAAAGTTTTCTTGTCGGATCGTGATCGAACCCACGACCTCCGAGATTTAAAGCGAGCCAAATACCGCTATTCTACGGAGGTTGTCCTTAAAAATAAGGTTATTTTCTTATGTTTCGTAAATGACAAACACTAAGACTCAGTTTCGGATGATCAACTTATTTTTTTAATACATATATTCACGCCTCTTTCCCATAGGGGTAGGCATAGACCACTTCGTTCCACTTGCTACGATCTAGACCAGGGATGGCCAACTTAATAAGACCTAAGATCGACTGTTTACTGTGTGCGATCGACCATATGGTATCATAACATTAAATCACGTTTCGTATAAGTCAATCTAATGATAAATAGGTATTTTTCTGATATTAGAGGACAAACACAAACTTTGTGCATCTGTGGCACCTATTTGTAGACTAAATTGGACTGAAATATCACTTTTTGTTATATAAGTTGGTCGACTATCATAGCTACCGGAATCTACAAGACGATCGCGATCGACCGGTTGGCCACCCCTATCTAGACATACCTTTTTCGCATTCTTTTGCATTCATTAATCTCCGTCCTTCGGTTTATTTTTTTTATAACTATAAAAAATTAAAATCAAGTACAATTAAGTGTAAAAAGGAAACATAATTAGAGAATTTGATTTGATTATCGTGCCAGATGGTGAATATGAATAAAAATCGAATGTGGAATAAAAATGATTAACATTTTTATTATACCAAGTTAAATTGAGTTGTATGTGAATTATCATCAACAGCCCGTTGACGTCCACTGCTGCATATGGGCCTCCTCTTAACAGACCTTGGCAAGCCAAGATCGTAGAGGGATTTTGCCATAATCACCACGCTTGGCAGACGGATTGGTGATCGCAGTAAGATGTAAACCTTGAGCTAATAGATGCTGCTGCCCATCCATCAGCCATATGTCCCTTAGTAGCCTTTTACGACACCCATGGGAGGACATGGAGTGGTCTATTCTAAGCCGGAAACCACACGGCATGTTGTTGTATGTGAATGAAATATGAAAAATGTGTGTTGAATGTGAATAAAAATGTTAACATTTTGATTCACATTCGAACGACAAACATCATGTTGGATTTGCTGGAAGGTTTTCCTAATATGTTTCAGACATAAAAATATGCAGGTTTCTATTCAATCAATTTTACTTCGCACCAATCTTCCAAAACGCAACTTTTTTCCATTTTCCATCTACCAAGTTATTACTTTATAGAATAGAGAGTTATATATGTTACAGTCAAAACTAATAATCGGTCAAAACCACTTTTGACTGCAATAATAATTTGTATGGAATTTGCATCTGGTACTTCGACGGCCGCTGCCACGGCACGCTCGCTTCGCTCGCTCGGTTCGTGCGTTGTGGTCACAGTTCTAACCTAACCTAACCAACAGAAGTTGAAGTAGACCTGAGAGCATCTCGTTTCTGGAATTTTATGTGAGCCAATATGGACCCGTCAAAACTACTTTTGCCTGATTTTTGCAGTCAAAAGTGGTTTCGACCGATTATAAGTTTTGACTTTAACATATACGCTCGTAGTGAACAAAATTGAAATTCTGATAAATTATTCCAAATATTTTTCCAAACTTTGGATTTGATAAAGCATTAGTATTCATAAAGTACCTACTGTTACAAGTTCACTGGTATTAAGTTACTTATAAGGCGGTCGAAAACATATGCCATCCCTTCAACAGTAGATAGTATCATATAGTATCAGTAATTACGTTAGTAAAAAACAGGGTTAAACGGGAACGGGACGGGACCCTATTACTAAGACTTCGATGTCTGTCTGTCTGTCACCAGGCTGTATCTCAAGAACCGCGATAGCTTGTCAGTTGAAATTTTCACAAATTATGTATTTAAAAGAAAAATAAAATTAATACTTAAGGAAGGCTTCCATAAAACAAACGTGATTTTGTTGCCCTTGTAAATGGTACGGAACGCTTCGTGAGCGAGTCCGACTCGCACTTGGCCGGTTTTTTTATTCACTGCCGTAAATTAGGTTTCACACAAAATATCGGTGGTAGTTAGCTAACAACATTTTATTTTATAGTTACAATATTCCGATTCCTTTTGTTTTTGTTTTTAACCAACAATAAACTATGAATGACCATGAACTACGTAGCAACTGCGTAGGTATATTTGCACAGTACTTATTCGCTTTTCCTGTGAAAGGGGACAACAACAAACATGTCATTAGTAAGCTCGCTTCTACTCACGTGTTATTGTCTTATTCTAGAATTATTGACTGAAAACACAGCAATAAGGTAAAATATAATTCTGTGAAATGAAATCATCTAGCAGTCGCATCGTCCGTTGTCAATATAAGTCAATTTAGAGGTTGACAAATTCACAGACATTAGAGCCATAAAGATTGGTGACAACTGTTGCTCTGGTAGCAAAAACTCCGTAGTATAGCGGTAATTGGCTCGCTTTAAATCTCGGAGATCGTGGGTTCGATCCCTACACCGGACAAGAAATCTTTGTGTAAATTCTAAGATTTCTTTGCGGGTCTGGTTGGTTGAGGGACCATCCGTGCCTCGGAAAGCACGTTAAGCCGTTAGTCCCGATTGTTATAACATCATCTATAATAATCGTATATCAAGGAACGGGCAGCAGCGTTTCCTTGTGTGTTACAACATAATACTGCGGTCACCAACCCGCCAGCCATGCGTGGTGACTATGGCAATACCCTGAGGTAGGCCCATGTTCAGCAGTGGACGTTACACGGGGTGATGATGATGATGACGATTGCACTGGTATACCTACTATCTTACTCCCGTATGAAAAAACAACACTTGAAACTATGAGATTATACTTGTGAATATCAGGTGACACTTTGATGATTTCTATTAGGTACCATAGCAATCCCGACGCCTACCGCCCTAGGCTCGGCCTCGGGGAGTGGGGCACATGGGCCCCGCTCCCTTCGAGGCTGACCCATGGGGAGTAGGGACGCCTCTACACTCCGGGCGTCCCTATAACTAGACAAATGGGCAACAGTCAGCGTGGCCGAGGAGATCCCGCGGCACCATATTGGCCGCGGGTGCCGTCTGGGGGCCACACTGACTGCCCCCGCCAATTACGGATCGAAGGAGTGTCCGGGGGGTTTTAGTAGTGTATGGTCCTCTCCTCGTGGTATGAGTAAGCATACCACCGCTATGGAGAGGGCGAGTCTCACATATCCCGGCGCCAGCGCGCGGATATGCTGCAGCGGCTCGCGGCGGTGGGAATGCGTAAATGCGATGCGATGTAACCACGGAAAAAAAAACGAGACGCTTAGTAAGACACTACTTACTCAAGTGATTACTTAAAGCCAAGTTTTCTTGCACACCGCTATTAGACTACATTATAGTAAACTTGTACAGTTTAAAACTTGAGTTGAGGTAGAGGGCGATGGGTGCAAAATTACAACTCTGTATCGCGTAAGTGACAATAGGTAATAAAGATCAAATGTAGCAAATTGATATTTCACCCTTTACAACACAATAAAGAAAATATTTTTTATGGAAGAAATTACCCCTTATTAGCATTTTTTTTTTCGTTTTGACGTACTTTGGTAGCCACGAAGATTATGCTACTTCACCGGGCATAAAGGCGAGCAGAGCTCCAGCCTTAATAAATGGTTTTAAAAACTACAAACTAAGCAACCCCACAGAGGGCGCCCTCTGTGGGGCTTGACCTCGGCTCAGGGCGGTCGCTGACGGGGAGATTGAGGGATTATGGCTTTTAGTTTAGGGAAGTTTTGTGCAACTGCCGCTCTACTTTACAGTTTGCGGGCCTCTCGGACTTCGGGTCTACGAGGGCATCGGATGGACCTTATTAGTAACTGTCACTTAGGTACTCACTATCAACGATGAAATGAACAAATTAAATCTATTTTGTGTACTAGCTTCAAATATATCACATAGACATTTAAGGGTCCATTTACGTTTCTTAGATTTAATTCGTTTTTCTTAAAGTTCCTACTCTGCTAGTGCAAACAATTAAAAATAACTAGTTTCCCGCACGCGGTTTCCCCCGTGGAGATCTCGTTCCCGTAGGAACTTCACAATTAAATATAGCCTATAGCTTTCCTCGATAAATGGGCTATCTAACACTGAATTAGAAGGAAGGTCGGAAGGGGAAGACCTCGACGAACGTTCTCTGACCAAATCAGAGACATCCTCGCAAAAGGTCAAATAAGATCCACCCTAAACCGACGTGCTTGTTTGAAGAATGTTATGAGAGTGAATGAAGCGAAAGATATGTGTAGGGATCGTAGCAAGTGAAGGTCAATTGTCTCTGCCTACCCCGCTGGGAAACAGGCGTGAGCTTATGTATGTATGTAACACTGTAATTATTTTTTCAAATCGGATTGATTGTAGTCCCTGAGATTAGCGCGTTCAAGCAAACAAATAACCATGCAAACAAACAAACTCTTTAGCTTAATATTAGTATACCTATAAAATAAGCTCAGGGAGTGATTCGTTAATTATAAACGTAAGTTTTCCAAGATTAAAAAGATCGCGATCGTTATAACAGGACATCTGGATTCTGGACATCCGGAACGTTAACATTGACCTTCAATCAGTTTATTAGTTTTATTAATAAACAATGAAATAATACGTATGATATCAAAATGAATGTTTATAATACCCAGTGCTAGTTTACGACCGACCAAACCGACCGTTTTATTAGACAAACAGGGACCACCATAAATATATCAAAGTGACTGCGCCAATATTATTTTCGGTGAGCCAGTCCGATTTATGAGTTCATCCGATTTAGGCTTTTTTTTGTGCACATTTGATATTTTATGCGTTACTAGCTGCGCCCCGCGGTTTTACCCACGTTACTCTGCTTCAGTGGGTCGGAGCGTGATGTTTTATAACCTATATGTTAATCCAACGTAGCCCCCCTTGCAAAATTCCAGCCTATTCCGGTCAGTAGTTTAGGATTGAAAGAGCCTATATGTTAATCCAGCGTATAACCTATCCCGGTGCAAAATTTTAGCCAATTCCGATCAGTAGTTTTGGCGTGAAAGAGTAACAAACATCCATCCATCCCTACTTACAAACTTTCGCATAATACATATTAAGTAGGATTGGATAATCTAAGGTTCCACTTTAGGTGTTATGTGTACACCTAGATGTATGGTTGAGTAAATACACAACAAACACGTTTAATTCCAAGTATCTATTAAAGTAACCCTTCTGATTTATCGGATATTATTCTCAGATTCGCTGATTCGAGAAATAAATGACAAATGTTGAGTTTCCGTTCAAGTGAGCATTCGGGTCCGTTTTGGGAAAACCTGATGAAAATAAGTTGTCCATACTCAATGTTTATTGAATATTACTTTTTAAGAGTACCTACCGAGCATAGAATAAGTATATACACAGAAACCAGGCTAATTTAGGGTTGAAGCAACAGCACAGTTAGTACTATATCAGTGCTACCAAGTCCGTAACAGATCTTTTAAGAAAAGCAGCGAAATTAATGTTTTTAAACTTTCGCGATTTGTATATATAATTTATAGCACACTCGGGTACTATACTACTTATATTATAAACGCGAAAGTTTGTATTGTATGTTGATGGATGTTTGTTACTCTTTCACGCTAAAACTATTGATCGGAATTGGCTAAAATTTTGCACCGGGGTAGGTTATACGCTGGACTAACATATAGGCTACAAAACATCACGCTCCGACGCACTGGAGCAGAGTTACGTGAGTAAAACTAATTATATACAGGGTGTCCCAAAAGATTACGTAGCTGGGAAGGGGGGTGATAGGGATGGTCACAAGGGTCACCAGAAAAATATAAAAAATTCCCTCTGGGTGTTTAAAAAGATAAATGGCATTTTTTAAAAGACTAAAAATTTTACACCTTGTGCTAACTGTACCTACAAATATGGCTGTATTTAAAAAAAATGCTGTTATGCTGTTAGGGTAGGGTAGGGGTAGGGTAGGCGTAGGGTAGGGGTAGGGTAGGGGTAGGGTAGGGTAGGGGTAGGGGTAGGGTAGGGGTAGGGTAGGGGTAGGGTAGGGGTAGGGTAGGGGTAGGGTAGGGGTAGGGTAGGGGTAGGTTAGGGGTAGGTTACCCTACCCCTAACCTACCCCTACCCTACACCTACCCCTACCCTACCCCTACCCTACCCCTACCCCTACCCTACCCCTACCCTACCCCTACCCTACCCCTACCCTACCCCTACCCTACCCCTACCCCTACCCTACCCTACCCCTACCCTACCCCTACCCTACGCCTACCCTACCCCTACCCTACCCTAACAGCATAACAGCATTTTTTTTAAATACAGCCATATTTGTAGGTACAGTTAGCACAAGGTGTAAAATTTTTAGTCTTTTAAAAAATGCCATTTATCTTTTTAAACACCCAGAGGGAATTTTTTATATTTTTCTGGTGACCCTTGTGACCATCCCTATCACCCCCCTTCCCAGCTACGTAATCTTTTGGGACACCCTGTATATAATTAGTTTTACTCACGTAACTCTGCTCCAGTGCGTCGGAGCGTGATGTTTTGTAGCCTATATGTTAGTCCAGCGTATAACCTACCCCGGTGCAAAATTTTAGCCAATTCCGATCAATAGTTTTAGCGTGAAAGAGTAACAAACATCCATCAACATACAATACAAACTTTCGCGTTTATAATATAAGTAGTATAGTACCCGAGTGTGCTATAAATTATATATACAAATCGCGAAAGTTTAAAAACATTAATTTCGCTGCTTTTCTTAAAAGATCTGTTACGGACTTGGTAGCACTGATATAGTACTAACTGTGCTGTTGCTTCAACCCTAAATTAGCCTGGTTTCTGTGTATATACTTATTCTATGCTCGGTAGGTACTCTTAAAAAGTAATATTCAATAAACATTGAGTATGGACAACTTATTTTCATCAGGTTTTCCCAAAACGGACCCGAATGCTCACTTGAACGGAAACTCAACATTTGTCATTTATTTCTCGAATCAGCGAATCTGAGAATAATATCCGATAAATCAGAAGGGTTACTTTAATAGATACTTGGAATTAAACGTGTTTGTTGTGTATTTACTCAACCATACATCTAGGTGTACACATAACACCTAAAGTGGAACCTTAGATTATCCAATCCTACTTAATATGTATTATGCGAAAGTTTGTAAGTAGGGATGGATGGATGTTTGTTACTCTTTCACGCCAAAACTACTGATCGGAATTGGCTAAAATTTTGCACCGGGATAGGTTATACGCTGGATTAACATATAGGCTCTTTCAATCCTAAACTACTGACCGGAATAGGCTGGAATTTTGCAAGGGGGGCTACGTTGGATTAACATATAGGTTATAAAACATCACGCTCCGACCCACTGAAGCAGAGTAACGTGGGTAAAACCGCGGGGCGCAGCTAGTAACGCATAAAATATCAAATGTGCACAAAAAAAAGCCTAAATCGGATGAACTCATAAATCGGACTGGCTCACCGAAAATAATATTGGCGCAGTCACTTTGATATATTTATGGTGGTCCCTGTTTGTCTAATAAAACGGTCGGTTTGGTCGGTCGTAAACTAGCACTGGGTATTATAAACATTCATTTTGATATCATACGTATTATTTCATTGTTTATTAATAAAACTAATAAACTGATTGAAGGTCAATGTTAACGTTCCGGATGTCCAGAATCCAGATGTCCTGTTATAACGATCGCGATCTTTTTAATCTTGGAAAACTTACGTTTATAATTAACGAATCACTCCCTGAGCTTATTTTATAGGTATACTAATATTAAGCTAAAGAGTTTGTTTGTTTGCATGGTTATTTGTTTGCTTGAACGCGCTAATCTCAGGGACTACAATCAATCCGATTTGAAAAAATAATTACAGTGTTACATACATACATAAGCTCACGCCTGTTTCCCAGCGGGGTAGGCAGAGACAATTGACCTTCACTTGCTACGATCCCTACACATATCTTTCGCTTCATTCACTCTCATAACATTCTTCAAACAAGCACGTCGGTTTAGGGTGGATCTTATTTGACCTTTTGCGAGGATGTCTCTGATTTGGTCAGAGAACGTTCGTCGAGGTCTTCCCCTTCCGACCTTCCTTCTAATTCAGTGTTAGATAGCCCATTTATCGAGGAAAGCTATAGGCTATATTTAATTGTGAAGTTCCTACGGGAACGAGATCTCCACGGGGGAAACCGCGTGCGGGAAACTAGTTATTTTTAATTGTTTGCACTAGCAGAGTAGGAACTTTAAGAAAAACGAATTAAATCTAAGAAACGTAAATGGACCCTTAAATGTCTATGTGATATATTTGAAGCTAGTACACAAAATAGATTTAATTTGTTCATTTCATCGTTGATAGTGAGTACCTAAGTGACAGTTACTAATAAGGTCCATCCGATGCCCTCGTAGACCCGAAGTCCGAGAGGCCCGCAAACTGTAAAGTAGAGCGGCAGTTGCACAAAACTTCCCTAAACTAAAAGCCATAATCCCTCAATCTCCCCGTCAGCGACCGCCCTGAGCCGAGGTCAAGCCCCACAGAGGGCGCCCTCTGTGGGGTTGCTTAGTTTGTAGTTTTTAAAACCATTTATTAAGGCTGGAGCTCTGCTCGCCTTTATGCCCGGTGAAGTAGCATAATCTTCGTGGCTACCAAAGTACGTCAAAACGAAAAAAAAAATGCTAATAAGGGGTAATTTCTTCCATAAAAAATATTTTCTTTATTGTGTTGTAAAGGGTGAAATATCAATTTGCTACATTTGATCTTTATTACCTATTGTCACTTACGCGATACAGAGTTGTAATTTTGCACCCATCGCCCTCTACCTCAACTCAAGTTTTAAACTGTACAAGTTTACTATAATGTAGTCTAATAGCGGTGTGCAAGAAAACTTGGCTTTAAGTAATCACTTGAGTAAGTAGTGTCTTACTAAGCGTCTCGTTTTTTTTTCCGTGGTTACATCGCATCGCATTTACGCATTCCCACCGCCGCGAGCCGCTGCAGCATATCCGCGCGCTGGCGCCGGGATATGTGAGACTCGCCCTCTCCATAGCGGTGGTATGCTTACTCATACCACGAGGAGAGGACCATACACTACTAAAACCCCCCGGACACTCCTTCGATCCGTAATTGGCGGGGGCAGTCAGTGTGGCCCCCAGACGGCACCCGCGGCCAATATGGTGCCGCGTACCCCTACCCAAAAGTCCTATGTCCTTCTCCCAGTTCTTAGCTACCGCCCTAGCAATTTTCAGCCAAATCGGTTCAGCCGTTCTTGAGTTATAAATAAGTTGAGTGTAACTAACACGACTTTCTTTTGTTTTTAAAATGTATTCTGCTATTCGGGACGGAAACAAATCCAACAAATCAAAAACCATGGCAATCGGTCCAGCCGTTCTCGAGTTATAAGTGTTGTAACAACACGACTTTCTTTTATATATATAGAAGATATATAGATATAGATATAGAAGATAGTAGGATAAATAAGTAGGTATGAAAATACAATTTTATCTTTTATTTATGATTGAATAGTCTAAGTTATATCCTTTGAGTAAGCTATTATTTAGACGGACCATAAGTATATCGACGGACGCGATGTTATGCTACCAGCGCGCAGCGGATCCAATACTGCGAAGACCCGGCGAAACAAACACAGTGCGGTATAATTCTACTGCCGGTTTCATCGGAGTATGTAAGCAATAGTGTATACAAATCACTGGCCGAACGCTCTGAAGCAGTTTTGTTGTTATATACATACATCACTATCGGATAGACTCTTCTATCCGTAACCCGTATACAGGGTGTCCCAAAAGGTTAAGTAGCTGGGAAAGGGGTGGACACACTGGTCACTAGTAAAATAAAAAAAAATCGGCTCTGGGTATTTAAAAAAAAAATGGCATTTTTTATAAAATCTTAAAATTTTATACCTTGTTATTTTTGATGTTGATGTTGATGACCTTGTTGTTATTGAAGATTACATAACAGCATTTTTTTTAAATACAGCCATATTTGTAGGTACAGTTAGCACAAGGTGTAAAATTTTTAGTCTTTTAAAAAATGCCATTTATCTTTTTAAACACCCAGAGGGAATTTTTTATATTTTTCTGGTGACCCTTGTGACCATCCCTATCACCCCCCTTCCCAGCTACGTAATCTTTTGGGACACCCTGTATATAATTAGTTTTACTCACGTAACTCTGCTCCAGTGCGTCGGAGCGTGATGTTTTGTAGCCTATATGTTAGTCCAGCGTATAACCTACCCCGGTGCAAAATTTTAGCCAATTCCGATCAATAGTTTTAGCGTGAAAGAGTAACAAACATCCATCAACATACAATACAAACTTTCGCGTTTATAATATAAGTAGTATAGTACCCGAGTGTGCTATAAATTATATATACAAATCGCGAAAGTTTAAAAACATTAATTTCGCTGCTTTTCTTAAAAGATCTGTTACGGACTTGGTAGCACTGATATAGTACTAACTGTGCTGTTGCTTCAACCCTAAATTAGCCTGGTTTCTGTGTATATACTTATTCTATGCTCGGTAGGTACTCTTAAAAAGTAATATTCAATAAACATTGAGTATGGACAACTTATTTTCATCAGGTTTTCCCAAAACGGACCCGAATGCTCACTTGAACGGAAACTCAACATTTGTCATTTATTTCTCGAATCAGCGAATCTGAGAATAATATCCGATAAATCAGAAGGGTTACTTTAATAGATACTTGGAATTAAACGTGTTTGTTGTGTATTTACTCAACCATACATCTAGGTGTACACATAACACCTAAAGTGGAACCTTAGATTATCCAATCCTACTTAATATGTATTATGCGAAAGTTTGTAAGTAGGGATGGATGGATGTTTGTTACTCTTTCACGCCAAAACTACTGATCGGAATTGGCTAAAATTTTGCACCGGGATAGGTTATACGCTGGATTAACATATAGGCTCTTTCAATCCTAAACTACTGACCGGAATAGGCTGGAATTTTGCAAGGGGGGCTACGTTGGATTAACATATAGGTTATAAAACATCACGCTCCGACCCACTGAAGCAGAGTAACGTGGGTAAAACCGCGGGGCGCAGCTAGTAACGCATAAAATATCAAATGTGCACAAAAAAAAGCCTAAATCGGATGAACTCATAAATCGGACTGGCTCACCGAAAATAATATTGGCGCAGTCACTTTGATATATTTATGGTGGTCCCTGTTTGTCTAATAAAACGGTCGGTTTGGTCGGTCGTAAACTAGCACTGGGTATTATAAACATTCATTTTGATATCATACGTATTATTTCATTGTTTATTAATAAAACTAATAAACTGATTGAAGGTCAATGTTAACGTTCCGGATGTCCAGAATCCAGATGTCCTGTTATAACGATCGCGATCTTTTTAATCTTGGAAAACTTACGTTTATAATTAACGAATCACTCCCTGAGCTTATTTTATAGGTATACTAATATTAAGCTAAAGAGTTTGTTTGTTTGCATGGTTATTTGTTTGCTTGAACGCGCTAATCTCAGGGACTACAATCAATCCGATTTGAAAAAATAATTACAGTGTTACATACATACATAAGCTCACGCCTGTTTCCCAGCGGGGTAGGCAGAGACAATTGACCTTCACTTGCTACGATCCCTACACATATCTTTCGCTTCATTCACTCTCATAACATTCTTCAAACAAGCACGTCGGTTTAGGGTGGATCTTATTTGACCTTTTGCGAGGATGTCTCTGATTTGGTCAGAGAACGTTCGTCGAGGTCTTCCCCTTCCGACCTTCCTTCTAATTCAGTGTTAGATAGCCCATTTATCGAGGAAAGCTATAGGCTATATTTAATTGTGAAGTTCCTACGGGAACGAGATCTCCACGGGGGAAACCGCGTGCGGGAAACTAGTTATTTTTAATTGTTTGCACTAGCAGAGTAGGAACTTTAAGAAAAACGAATTAAATCTAAGAAACGTAAATGGACCCTTAAATGTCTATGTGATATATTTGAAGCTAGTACACAAAATAGATTTAATTTGTTCATTTCATCGTTGATAGTGAGTACCTAAGTGACAGTTACTAATAAGGTCCATCCGATGCCCTCGTAGACCCGAAGTCCGAGAGGCCCGCAAACTGTAAAGTAGAGCGGCAGTTGCACAAAACTTCCCTAAACTAAAAGCCATAATCCCTCAATCTCCCCGTCAGCGACCGCCCTGAGCCGAGGTCAAGCCCCACAGAGGGCGCCCTCTGTGGGGTTGCTTAGTTTGTAGTTTTTAAAACCATTTATTAAGGCTGGAGCTCTGCTCGCCTTTATGCCCGGTGAAGTAGCATAATCTTCGTGGCTACCAAAGTACGTCAAAACGAAAAAAAAAATGCTAATAAGGGGTAATTTCTTCCATAAAAAATATTTTCTTTATTGTGTTGTAAAGGGTGAAATATCAATTTGCTACATTTGATCTTTATTACCTATTGTCACTTACGCGATACAGAGTTGTAATTTTGCACCCATCGCCCTCTACCTCAACTCAAGTTTTAAACTGTACAAGTTTACTATAATGTAGTCTAATAGCGGTGTGCAAGAAAACTTGGCTTTAAGTAATCACTTGAGTAAGTAGTGTCTTACTAAGCGTCTCGTTTTTTTTTCCGTGGTTACATCGCATCGCATTTACGCATTCCCACCGCCGCGAGCCGCTGCAGCATATCCGCGCGCTGGCGCCGGGATATGTGAGACTCGCCCTCTCCATAGCGGTGGTATGCTTACTCATACCACGAGGAGAGGACCATACACTACTAAAACCCCCCGGACACTCCTTCGATCCGTAATTGGCGGGGGCAGTCAGTGTGGCCCCCAGACGGCACCCGCGGCCAATATGGTGCCGCGTACCCCTACCCAAAAGTCCTATGTCCTTCTCCCAGTTCTTAGCTACCGCCCTAGCAATTTTCAGCCAAATCGGTTCAGCCGTTCTTGAGTTATAAATAAGTTGAGTGTAACTAACACGACTTTCTTTTGTTTTTAAAATGTATTCTGCTATTCGGGACGGAAACAAATCCAACAAATCAAAAACCATGGCAATCGGTCCAGCCGTTCTCGAGTTATAAGTGTTGTAACAACACGACTTTCTTTTATATATATAGAAGATATATAGATATAGATATAGAAGATAGTAGGATAAATAAGTAGGTATGAAAATACAATTTTATCTTTTATTTATGATTGAATAGTCTAAGTTATATCCTTTGAGTAAGCTATTATTTAGACGGACCATAAGTATATCGACGGACGCGATGTTATGCTACCAGCGCGCAGCGGATCCAATACTGCGAAGACCCGGCGAAACAAACACAGTGCGGTATAATTCTACTGCCGGTTTCATCGGAGTATGTAAGCAATAGTGTATACAAATCACTGGCCGAACGCTCTGAAGCAGTTTTGTTGTTATATACATACATCACTATCGGATAGACTCTTCTATCCGTAACCCGTATACAGGGTGTCCCAAAAGGTTAAGTAGCTGGGAAAGGGGTGGACACACTGGTCACTAGTAAAATAAAAAAAAATCGGCTCTGGGTATTTAAAAAAAAAATGGCATTTTTTATAAAATCTTAAAATTTTATACCTTGTTATTTTTGATGTTGATGTTGATGACCTTGTTGTTATTGAAGATTACATAACAGCATTTTTTTTAAATACAGCCATATTTGTAGGTACAGTTAGCACAAGGTGTAAAATTTTTAGTCTTTTAAAAAATGCCATTTATCTTTTTAAACACCCAGAGGGAATTTTTTATATTTTTCTGGTGACCCTTGTGACCATCCCTATCACCCCCCTTCCCAGCTACGTAATCTTTTGGGACACCCTGTATATAATTAGTTTTACTCACGTAACTCTGCTCCAGTGCGTCGGAGCGTGATGTTTTGTAGCCTATATGTTAGTCCAGCGTATAACCTACCCCGGTGCAAAATTTTAGCCAATTCCGATCAATAGTTTTAGCGTGAAAGAGTAACAAACATCCATCAACATACAATACAAACTTTCGCGTTTATAATATAAGTAGTATAGTACCCGAGTGTGCTATAAATTATATATACAAATCGCGAAAGTTTAAAAACATTAATTTCGCTGCTTTTCTTAAAAGATCTGTTACGGACTTGGTAGCACTGATATAGTACTAACTGTGCTGTTGCTTCAACCCTAAATTAGCCTGGTTTCTGTGTATATACTTATTCTATGCTCGGTAGGTACTCTTAAAAAGTAATATTCAATAAACATTGAGTATGGACAACTTATTTTCATCAGGTTTTCCCAAAACGGACCCGAATGCTCACTTGAACGGAAACTCAACATTTGTCATTTATTTCTCGAATCAGCGAATCTGAGAATAATATCCGATAAATCAGAAGGGTTACTTTAATAGATACTTGGAATTAAACGTGTTTGTTGTGTATTTACTCAACCATACATCTAGGTGTACACATAACACCTAAAGTGGAACCTTAGATTATCCAATCCTACTTAATATGTATTATGCGAAAGTTTGTAAGTAGGGATGGATGGATGTTTGTTACTCTTTCACGCCAAAACTACTGATCGGAATTGGCTAAAATTTTGCACCGGGATAGGTTATACGCTGGATTAACATATAGGCTCTTTCAATCCTAAACTACTGACCGGAATAGGCTGGAATTTTGCAAGGGGGGCTACGTTGGATTAACATATAGGTTATAAAACATCACGCTCCGACCCACTGAAGCAGAGTAACGTGGGTAAAACCGCGGGGCGCAGCTAGTAACGCATAAAATATCAAATGTGCACAAAAAAAAGCCTAAATCGGATGAACTCATAAATCGGACTGGCTCACCGAAAATAATATTGGCGCAGTCACTTTGATATATTTATGGTGGTCCCTGTTTGTCTAATAAAACGGTCGGTTTGGTCGGTCGTAAACTAGCACTGGGTATTATAAACATTCATTTTGATATCATACGTATTATTTCATTGTTTATTAATAAAACTAATAAACTGATTGAAGGTCAATGTTAACGTTCCGGATGTCCAGAATCCAGATGTCCTGTTATAACGATCGCGATCTTTTTAATCTTGGAAAACTTACGTTTATAATTAACGAATCACTCCCTGAGCTTATTTTATAGGTATACTAATATTAAGCTAAAGAGTTTGTTTGTTTGCATGGTTATTTGTTTGCTTGAACGCGCTAATCTCAGGGACTACAATCAATCCGATTTGAAAAAATAATTACAGTGTTACATACATACATAAGCTCACGCCTGTTTCCCAGCGGGGTAGGCAGAGACAATTGACCTTCACTTGCTACGATCCCTACACATATCTTTCGCTTCATTCACTCTCATAACATTCTTCAAACAAGCACGTCGGTTTAGGGTGGATCTTATTTGACCTTTTGCGAGGATGTCTCTGATTTGGTCAGAGAACGTTCGTCGAGGTCTTCCCCTTCCGACCTTCCTTCTAATTCAGTGTTAGATAGCCCATTTATCGAGGAAAGCTATAGGCTATATTTAATTGTGAAGTGTTTATCGTAGTAGTTTATCCTACTATCTTCTATATCTATATCTATATATCTTCTATATATATAAAAGAAAGTCGTGTTGTTACAACACTTATAACTCGAGAACGGCTGGACCGATTGCCATGGTTTTTGATTTGTTGGATTTGTTTCCGTCCCGAATAGCAGAATACATTTTAAAAACAAAAGAAAGTCGTGTTAGTTACACTCAACTTATTTATAACTCAAGAACGGCTGAACCGATTTGGCTGAAAATTGCTAGGGCGGTAGCTAAGAACTGGGAGAAGGACATAGGACTTTTGGGTAGGGGTAGGGTAGGGTAGGGGTAGGGTAGGCGTAGGGTAGGGGTAGGGTAGGGGTAGGGTAGGGTAGGGGTAGGGGTAGGGTAGGGGTAGGGTAGGGGTAGGGTAGGGGTAGGGTAGGGGTAGGGTAGGGGTAGGGTAGGGGTAGGGTAGGGGTAGGGTAGGGGTAGGTTAGGGGTAGGTTACCCTACCCCTAACCTACCCCTACCCTACACCTACCCCTACCCTACCCCTACCCTACCCCTACCCCTACCCTACCCCTACCCTACCCCTACCCTACCCCTACCCTACCCCTACCCTACCCCTACCCAAAAGTCCTATGTCCTTCTCCCAGTTCTTAGCTACCGCCCTAGCAATTTTCAGCCAAATCGGTTCAGCCGTTCTTGAGTTATAAATAAGTTGAGTGTAGTGAGGGGTAGGTTAGGGGTAGGTTACCCTACCCCTAACCTACCCCTACCCTACACCTACCCCTACCCTACCCCTACCCTACCCCTACCCCTACCCTACCCCTACCCTACCCCTACCCTACCCCTACCCTACCCCTACCCTACCCCTACCCTACCCCTACCCTACCCCTACCCCTACCCTACCCTACCCTACCCCGATACCCTGAGGTTAGGGTAGGGGTAGGGTAGGGCAGGGGTAGGGTATAAAAGTCCACCCGTGCGAAGCCGGGGCGGGCCGCTAGTATATATAAAAGAAAGTCGTGTTTGTTACAACACTTATAACTCGAGAACGGCTGGACCGATTGCCATGGTTTTTGATTTGTTGGATTTGTTTCCGTCCCGAATAGCAGAATACATTTTAAAAACAAAAGAAAGTCGTGTTAGTTACACTATTTATAACTCAAGAACGGCTGAATCGATTTGGCTGAAAATTGGTAGGGAGGTAGCTAAGAACTGGGAGAAGGACATAGGATACTTTTGGGTAGGGGTAGGGTAGGGTAGGGTAGGGTAGGGGTAGGGTAGGGGTAGGGTAGGGTAGGGGTAGGGTAGGGTAGGTGTAGGGTAGGGGTAGGGTAGGGGTAAGGTAGGGTAGGGGTAGGTGTAGGGTAGGGGTAGGGTAGGAGTAGGGTAGGGTTAGGGTAGGGGTAGGGTAGGGCAGGGGTAGGTGTAGGGTAGGGGTAGGGTAGGAGTAGGGTAGGGTTAGGGTAGGGGTAGGGTAGGGCAGGGGTAGGGTATAAAAGTCCACCCGTGCGAAGCCGGGGCGGGCCGCTAGTAATATTATAAATGCGAAATTTTGTAGGTATGTATGTTTGTTACACTTTCACGCAAATACTACCGAATGGATTTGGCTAAAAGTTTGCACGTGTATAGGTTTAGATGGATTTATATATAGGCTACAAAATATCACGATCCGACCCAGCAGAATGACGCGGGTCGCAGTCGCGGTCGGGGCGTGGGCGCAGCTTGTTAATTATAATATTAATTTTAGCCTATTATAATAAGTAAAGTAAATTAATTTTTCATAGGTATTATATTAATAAGCCAAAACATGTTTTTACTAATACAAATACCTGTAAAAGGTTTACACGTGAATAAAAACTGTTTTTATATTATTTTATTTTTACTCTTACCAACTGTTGACTTATTTATATACTTACATACCGTAAGTCTACTAAGAAGCGGTAACTCGTAATAACAAAGTTGTGTCGGATTGGACAAACACAATCTACAAATGGCACAGCACGACTCCATAAACTACTTACTTATTTCGGCTGTTATTGAGTGACAGAGTGCTTTGGTGGAGCTTTTTGTGGTAAACATAACGATTATTATTACAAACTAGTTGTGCTCGCGGTTTTACCCGCGTCACTCTGCTCCAGTGGGTTGGAGCGTGATATTTTGTAGCCTATATGTGAATCCAGCTTATAAACTATCCGCGTGCAAACTTCCAGCCAAATCCATTCAATAGTTTTTGCGTGATAGAGTAACAAACATACATACACATCAAACATCACACATAAAAACTTTAGCATTTATCCTACTTATATTAAAAACGCGAAAGTTTGTAAGTATGGATGGATGGATGGATGTTTGTAACTCATTCACGCCAAAACCACTGAACGGAATTCACATATAGACTACAAAATATCACGCTCCGACCCACTGGAGTAGAGTAATAATAATAATAATAATATCTAGGGACAATGTCACACAGATCATCCTAGTCCCAAACTAAGCAAAGCTTGTACTATGGGTACCAGGCGACGATACACATACTTATATAGATAGATAAATACTTAAATACATAGAAAACATCCATGACTCAGAAACAAATATTCGTGCTCATCACACAAATATTTGCACTTACCGGGATTCGAACCCAGGACCACCAGCTTCGTAGGCAGGAGCACTACCAACTAGGCTACGGTACGGTACGGTATATTACTAGGATTCGATCATGTATTAATAACCGGGATTAAGGAATGTTTGACACTCCTTCTTTTTCCCATTTCCATAGGGGTGAATTTTGCAAAATCCCGTCTTGGTGAACACCTTTATCCTAAATGGAAACCATATGCAATTTGAGACTCCCAGCACTTTCAGTTTCTGAGATTTCGTGATGAGTGTTTAAATGACCTTTCGCTTTTATATACTGGGTAATTTTTTTACCGTTTTGAAAATAATTGCTCTTGATATGTATATGAAATTTATGTCTAAGGTATAGTTATTTTATCTTTTTTTTCTGACATAGAGTGAAAATCGTAACGGTAAAAATGCGTACCTAAGTAGGATTACACTATTTCGCTCACTCTTTTCTTTCATGTGTGAGTGCGGCCTAGTTATCATAGGCACCTATTTAATTATTATACACGCGCTAGGTAGGGTCTTTTTAAGTTATTTATGATATTTTCGAAACTCTTATTACCGAAATACTAGTACAAATATACTGTGGTCTATAGATTCTATTCTACTTACACAATACACCATATTATTATCAAGACGGTAAAAAACGACACCCAGTATATAGATATGGTAACAGTAGTGTAAGAAAGTAGAAGATTTACTTACATATTTGTACGCCAATAAGGCAAAACATGAAGTACTTTGTAACCTCTCACATCTTGCATACAATTAATTCTCATGTTATCTATACTAATATTATAAAGAAGAAATTGTATTTTTTATATTTTTGTTTGTTTGTTTCGAAATAGCTCAAAAACTACTGAACGGATTTCGATAGTTCTTTCACCATTAGAATGCTTCATTATCCTTGAGTAGCATAGGCTATGAAAGTCCCCCTGTTCGATGCCGGGGCGGGTTAGTGACAAATAAATTTATCTTATCTTATCTATAAATACTAGTAGATAAAGAGGGAAAAGGGAAAGGGGCGGTAGGATAAGGGTCGCTAGTGCTCTTCATTTACTGTATTGGAACCACCTGTCGTTATATTTAGATTGGGTTATTAGTTTCTGGGTTTTTATATTATATATTATATATTTAGATTGGGTTTATTAGTTTCTTAAGCAAACCACTATGACAAAGGCAAATTTTAAAAGAACTAGACATCGTGACTTTCGCTCTTTGAGTCTCTTTCACTCCTTCGCTCTTTGAGTAAGCAAGTAAGTATATTATAAGTACTCGACTAACATTGTTAAGGCATGTAAATTCTGCCTTACAAAATTCATTATCATCAGCCCGTATAACGTCCACTGCAGAACATGGGCCTTTTCCTGAGGGAGGGTATTTGCCATAGTCACCACGATTGGAAGGATGGCAGGCGGGTTGGTGACTGCAGTATTTTGTTGTACTACACAAGGAAACGCTGCTGCCCGTTCCTTGCTATACGATTATTATAGATTATGTTATAATAATCGGGAACAATGGTTAACGTGCTTTTCGAGGCACGGAGGGTAGTCCCTCAAACAACCAGACCCGAAAAGAAATCTTAGAATTTACACAAAGATTTCTTGTCAGGCGTGGGGTCGAACCCACCACCTCCGAGATATAAAGCGAGCATAATACCGCTACAAATCAACAACGTCTTACAAACATAATGTTTAGTCATTTGACTTCGCTACTCTAACTATGTAATTAGTTGCTCAGGTTTGATTAATTGCTGAATTTAATTACCATCTGTGATGGTATACTTAGTTGTATCTATCTTCCTCTATACAAGGTGTAACGGAAAAAATAAAAATGCGGAACCCTTTATTCAGAAATACCAAGAGTAAGAGGTTTATTTTTACTTGCAATAGTTCGTTGACATCGATCAGCTGATTGAGTGCTAGTGATGTATTTATTTCAATTTAAAAAGTTTGGTTTCTGGTATCTAGGAATTTTTAAAAATCATTACTTTCGGACTTGTAGACATAGGATTAAATAACCCTTGCCTAAGGGTTAAATTACCCATTGTTTGAATACAAAACACTTTTCCTCCGATTCTTCTTTATTATTAGGGTTCCATATTCGAAGGGTAAAAACGGGACCCTATCAATAACTTCGCTGTCTGTCTGTCACCAGGATGTTTCTCAAGAACCGCGATAGATAGACAGTTGAAATTTTCACAAATGGTGTATTTCCGTTGCCGCTATAACAACAAAAACTAAAAATAAAATAAAATAAATATTTAATGGGGGCTCACTACAACAAAAACTTTTTTGTCATTTTTTGCTCGTTATTTATAACGGCAGCAGGCAGGCACTTGAAAATGGTACGGAACCCTTCGTGCGCAAGTCCGACTCGCATCTGGCCGGTTTTTATTTAATTGCAGCTAATAATTTACAGAATTATTTAGATTTGTCATCAGTGTTTAAGTTTAGATAGTTACTTCTGAAAGTTCCTAGTCTAGAATATCGAAACGTAACATTAAAATTTTAAAATAGACATATTTGTGGGATATTATCAGGAGGAGAGCTAATTCAGCAAATAAAAGATGGTAATCCGTTAGATCGTGTTTTATTTTCTTCCTTTTCTTCTAGATACTTCTTATTTATGCACACGTCCTTCGTCTAGCAGATTCCTTTCCAAACTCATTTTCACTCATTCCGGTATTCGTATCCTTCAGTCATCATATCTCAATTATCGTTCACTCATTACTTTCTCATTGGTTAATTATCAACTTCCGCATTCCGTTCATAAATCATCTTAACATTTGTCACATCTTTCGTTCACAAACAAACATTTTCACTTACCTTTGGACACACCTAACTTACTTTCCCACATATATGTTTCCAAAAAAACTTCAAGGCGGCAGTAATGATAATGGTGTATAGCTTTATTTATAGCCTTGCAATAAAATATCAAAGATTATCACTGCATAGTATAAAACAAAGTCGCTTGCCGCTGTCTGTCCGTCCCTATGTATGCATAAATCTTTAAAACTACGCAACAGATTTTGATGCGGTTTTTTTTAATAGATAGAGTGATTCAAGAGGAAGGTTTATAATAATATGTTTGATACATCAGCATTGCATCCGTGCGAAGCCGGGGCGGGTCGCTAGTATTGTTATGTAGAATATTTATAGAAAACCATACATAAACCACATAACATGTATTTCTATATATTTTAAGTTTAGATAGTAACCAGGAGTACTATATTAAAAAATATACATTACCCACTCAAAAACTCTCTTGTACTTCTTCCCTGTATAATAGTTCAGGAAAGAGTCACATTTTGTGACAAGGCCGCCAGTTGTACCTGAACTATTACTTTTCCGCTTCTTTTCCTGTATTTTGTGTACAAAAATAATTATTTATCTAAATCGCAGCACTAAGAAACTTTGTTTTTTTAGGCTTGAAAGATTAAAATTGAATACGTAGATTAGGTAGGGAAACGTAGATTTCTACGAGACGAAGGCGCGTGCAAAAGCTAGTCATCACACAAAAGTATAAAGCCACAAGTGAATGACTCATAACAAATTAATTACACCTAACAAAAATTAAGGGTTTTTACGATAATTGGGAATACCTTGCCGTCCCAACATATGTTTTTACCACGAAAGCGATACTATAACCACAGAATAGCTGTACTGAAGTAATTCATCTACAATATGTTAATTATCATCATCATTAGATAGATGACGATAAAACAAATTGGGATCAACAGCTTAACGTGCTTTCCGAGGCAAGGAGGGTAGTCTCTCAACGAACCAGACCCGGAAAGAAATCATAGAATTTACACGAAGATTAATTGTTGTACGGCGTAAGGATTCGAACGCCTCCTTACGCCGTACAACAAACGTTCGGTTTGACTTATTCTAAGGCTTAAAGAGAGACTTTGTGTATGGAAAGAGGAGACGTCTAATGATGTCGGTGTGGAAGAATACCTTGACGCCCAATAATAGAAGCTTTAAACGTATCTATATACGAGAAGCAAACACTTTGAACTCTTTTTTTCGAAAATTGCGGGAAAGGAGGATCCTTGTAAATTTCGCACACTTATAGTTTATAATTATGGTCGAATTTTTACCTAGTTAATTAGTACACTAACAGTAGACAGAAAATGTTGATGAATTGTAAAAAATCGTAACTAACTTACTGGCATAAGCGTATGCTATGTTTAACTAAATATAGAATAGGTAAACATAGACAACAGTTGGAGTGACGTCACGACAGGCAAACGGAATACTTAACTCCGTTTACCAACTCATGAGGTTAGCCAACATGTTAAATTGTAACATTTGATAGTAGAATTAACAAGCAATAACTAGCATAAGTATATGAAGCAATTTTAGAGAGCTTTTGGGAAAAAAGAACGAAAGGAAATTACTTTGATCTAAGCGGAATACAATATAGGTACACTGCATTGTAAAAGAAACGATAAATTGATTATTTAAAAAAGGATTCCTCTGAGTTTCTTGCCAGTTCTTCTCAGAGTTGCCACGTCTTGAACGCATCATAAGAACATGATCAAATTTTTTGAATTGTGTCTATATGAATAAATAAATTTTTGATTTTGACTTTGACTACAAACAATAGAACTTGCATGCTCTGTGAAGAAACAGTGGTTAAGCAACACCTAGCGCTGCGCTGGTTTATAGTTGCCAACCCAAGCACCGACACATTTTTTTTTCGAACGGACTTTTATGTAAGTAGTTAGCCTTTTAGGAGGCTTTTGCTACTTCACCGGCCATTAACACCGTATTAACACCATATAGAAGCAAAAGTTATTACTCGTTATTACAATTTACGAGTACACATACTCTATTAAAATTCAAACACCACGCAGGTTCGGTTTTTTTTACTAGCATCAATTTGCACACTACTAGTACTTTTGCTAACCCCTCGTGTTAAGCTAAAATGCTTGTGTTGCGAGTGGGTTCACGTCGGTAGTGCATGGGTGGCGAGCGATCCGTTGGGCTACGGCCGTATGCATGTAATGTAATAACGACAGAATTTTCCATAGATACCAGAACGATATCAGTCTACATTTTATTTTATAAGTTTCCATTGGATGATATTATGTTTTTCTAGTTATCGAAATAACACGTGTGAATTCCCATTCTCTTGCTAATGGCATCAAAATATCAAATCCGCCAAAAACTTTCTTAGGTAGGTACGTGATGTCAAATGAAATGTATTATTGTCGGTGATAAGGTTGAAAATTAAATGTAGCAAATTGTTTTTTTTTCTCTTTAAAATGTTTATAACGAAAATATTTCTTGACAGATGAAATTACACCTTATTAGCTACTGTCACTTACTCGGTATTGCCGAAGATATGTAATTCGGTGTACATATTCGGTTAACTGTAACGTGTACCAGAGTTATTCCGTTTGTTACAAGTAATGTTTTACTATACGTAACATGTTCTTAAGGCGCTGTACTTAGTCAAAATAGGCTTCACAAAACAGTTTTTTAGCCAAATGTTTACATTTTAGAGCAGCTAAAAAAATATATGTTAATCTTGATCATATTTATGGCATGGGGACCATTGTGTTCAAAACACGTTTTCGGTAAATTTTTCTCGATAAAAAAAAAACCATAAAATAACCATTTAAATAGAAATTGTAGCAATTGTAACTGTATTATTTATAAACAAATCTTGATAATATTAATAACAGTGATGTAATATATAATAATAAAGGGAACTGTTGTTTTTATTTATCGATTGGAATAAGATATTTGCAAGGATTAATGTATTAAATAACTCGAACGAGTCGAACGAAACGTTGCGCCATCGCGGCGTCTCTTCGCTTCTCTTTCATTTCTACGCGGAGCAACAGTGACAAAACTAATACGTAAAAGTCGTCTATTCGCCGCGCTTTAAACTTTTCGATTTTAGTATATGGATTTTTCAATTTAAACCAATAAAAACAGTTACCAAAAGTTGGTTCTTAATCATTTTAATTCCACAGTGAAACAGTTTACCTTGACGAGTGCATTAAATAAATAATTCGAAATCTAGTTTATTAAAATTAATATGAAATGGCTTTTACACAGTAATTCATTACCTAATAACCACTTATATTTATTATCTGTAATTCTGTCTGCAGGTTGCAACGGTCTAGAGACTATGGTGGAAGTGCCCTCAGGAGTCGGAGACGAAGATGAAAACTGGACGAGTGGAAACGTAAGTATTTTGCTTTTTCTTGAATATCATTACTTTAAGACATTATCATGTATGATATTTTATAAGCCTGCCCGTAACCATTTCAAATTGCTAATCCGTTGAGCTAAGTTAACTCTCTCGTTATCCTGCAGATCTTTTAATTTTTGATTCTATCACGCAGGGAAATGCCAAGCATAGCTTTTGCCATAGGTCGTTGAGCGATGTTGAGCTATCTAATGCGGCACATAGTGACATACTAGTTACTCACAGAAAACGTTCGTCTTAAGCCACTGAGGTATTTTGGACTAGGCGAAGATCTCTCGAAATTTTCCCAAACGCTGACCAGTCGAGACGGATTTGACGATTGACATCTTTCCCTAATTAGTTGAATGATGATGATGACATTACACAACTGACTGTAGACCGCCACTTCGTCCACCTTTTTTATTTCTCCTTATAAACTTTGGCCACTGTTTCTGATCCTTTAGAGAGCGATATTTGAAGAATCTTGTATCTGGCATCCACTAGATGCCAATATAAAAAACAAAGGGTGCTGATGTTGCCGAGACTGCCCTCGATCGTCGGTGCATGTAATGCGTGGCTCAATTCGTTTTCAATACCATAAAACGTAAAAGATGAGTAAATAATCAAATTTGAAAATGTACACAAAAAATTGTAATAAACTAAACTCTTATAAAGGAGTTAGGAGAATAAATTACAGTCGCTAAAAGTGCACGTCAAGCACAAAAGGAATTCGATAAACTGTTCGTTCAGTTTGTGGCTTGACACTTATTTGCCTTGATAGGACGTAAACCGCACTAGTTACGACGCCGCATATTAGTTTCGAAAGTATTCTTGTCTGTGGATTTTCGAAATGGATAATTTATTTTTCATGTGGAGAGGTTCCTTAAAACCTGTCCTGAAACTCTTATGAACTGCAGACATTTTGGAGCCAGACTTTTCACAGTTCATTTGTTCTACAATAATAATAATGATAAAGCTTTTTATAGCTTTCACTGTGATTTAGGTGCATACATATTATATTTTTTGGTCGATGTAATGACGTAATAACGGCCGTATCAGCTGTATAATTGACAACATCCGTGGCGAAGCGGTATTTGGCTCGCTTTAAAGCTCGGAGGTTGCAGGTTCGATCTCCACACCGGACAAGAAATCCTTGTGTAGATATCTTTCCCGGTCTGGTTGTCTGAGGGAATACCCTCCGTGTCTCGGAAAGCACGTCAGTCCCGATTGTTATAACATCATCTATTATAATCGTATACAAGGAAAGCTAATATTAAGAAGAAACTCAGGCTTTAATTTTAATCTCGCAATTTTTTCCGAAAAAAACATTTTTCCTTACGCATCAAAATCTGGTGCGTAGTTTTAAAGATCTAAGCATACATAGGGATGGACATACAGTGGTAAGCGACTTTGTTTTATACTATGTAGTGATTTGAAAAGCAACAGAGTTTCCCAAAGGAAATCGATACATATTATATGAGGGGCTTACCATACCCCATAGGCACACATCACATTCCATGTCTAAGTAAAATACTCTAATAGTTTGGAAACACTACAAAGTGGCTACTCGGCCGATAAATGGAGTGTCACCGCTTTTACCCTAATAGCCTGTTCAGTGTTCAGTACTTTAGCGTCCAACATAATATACATATTCATTCACTTTATAATCGAATGGCAGCAACCACATGAGTTTTTTAACACTAGATACATGGACCTTGGACTAATACTACTTAAGGGCCTACTCAACTAATTGCCATTAAAAAAAATCGCGCTCATGGTCATTTAAACTCAGATTGTAAATAGATTTTATTAATTCCTAATATCGCCTATTGTTGTAAGTAGGGGATGGGGGCACTTTATATCCACGGGGCCCTGGGCTGCAACTCAAAAAGCCCTTGAGTAGTTTCGGCCCTGACTAGATATACTAGGGACACGAGACCTTTGGTTTCGTGATTTCGTCCGTTTAAGGTTCATTTCCGTGGAAAGCAACGGATCGTAGCCGCGCGCGATTAATTGTTTGAAGCTGACGCTGTTGTGACAATAGTCAGAGTTTGAGAATGTATTAAGACGTTTCCGACTTACTATTGTTGCATCTGACTATTGTTGCATCCGCTTTTTTTATCGGACGGACATGTATAGTAACAGTTATCCTTTTGCAACGTCAACAGGCAGAAAGGCGAGCAGAGTTTCGGCCCTAGTAAATAGTTAAAAAAAACTACAAACCAAGCAACCTGCGCAAAAGGGCGTCCCCTGTGGGACTTGGACCTCGGCACAGGACGGTCACTGGATAGGGGACTGAAGGATTATGAATTTTCTATAGAATGCGACTACGATCGGTCATTTTATTTTACAAGGAAATTGCATCAGTTAAATAAATCTTTAATGATGTGAACTACAAAAATGATTATAACTTAGTTCATTATGCATCAGAATATGTTTTTTTAGCTGCCCGCTCGTATCATTTTTTCCCCTTTTAAACACAAAATCAGTCTATTGTTTTACCTTATAACAACTACAATAAAATAATCTACTTAATAGCTAGCAAATTTTAGCGTTTGCAGGTAAAATGCGGTTTAGGCTTACGGTAAAAACGGGATCCTAATAATAAGACTCTGTCCGTCTGTCATCAAGCTGAATCTTATGAACCGTAATAGTTAGACACTTGAATAATCACATATGATATATTTCTGTTGCCGCTATAATGAACACAATAAAAACGGAATAAAGTTAATATTTTAATGATGCTCCCAAACAACAAACGATTTTTTTTGTAATTATTTACCATCATTGTATAGATGAATGGTACTGAAGGCTTAGTGCGTCAGCCCGACTCGCACATGGCCGTTTTCCTGTACTCATAGTTTTTGAGAATCGCTTCTAAAAACTGTCCGAACATTGTGAATACTACTCGGTTAAATTCCCGCTTCACACAATAGCATCAGTCTTGGCAAAGATGATCCGCACTTGACCCCGTGAAGGGTCAACACTGCGCCCTATTTGCTCTTTGACTTAATAAAAGCTGGCCGGTAAACAGATGACAGTAATTCTTTACGTATTGTGGTCGAGTGGGGAATTATTTCTGACATTTGCCGGTGAGATTAAACAGAGCTAAGTAATTGGCAATCATGCAAGGGAAAAATCGCTTTATGTTTTTGTTGAAGTATTTTAAATGAAAACTAGCTTCTCGCGCGCGGTTTCACCCGTGAAGCTCCCGATCCGGTGGAAACTTCATAATAAAATATAACATAAAGCGTTCCTTAATAAATTGGCTATCTAACACATAAACCAATTTTTTAATCGGACCAGTAATTCATGAGCTTAGCGCGTTAAATCAAAAAAACAAATAAACTCTTCAGGTTTATAGCTGTGTACCTATTACTTAAACTTGTTACCCTCATCAGCTCGTAGGTATAACATCTACTGCTGAATATAGTATAGTCACCACGCTTGGCACGCGGGTTGGTGACCGCAGAATTATGTACAGCATATTATATACAGGTAAACGCCATTAAGCCAGCGCAGGGCCTGTAGCAAATTCTGTCCGGAGTCTGCCCCTGTTAAGACTCAAAGTCGCTCAACGAGCTTTTTTATAGACCTCCTAGGCGAAGTACCATGATTCGGATCCATAGCATGGCCCCCAAAAACGTCTCGGGTCCCCCCAAATCATTGCGGGGCCCCGTAGCATTTGCTACTCTTACTATATGGCTAATCCGGCACTGATTATACACCCATCCACTGCAGTTACATAGATTATGTTATGAAACTCGGGACCAACGGTTTAATGTGCTTGCCGCACGGAGCGCACGGAGCGTAGTCCTTCAACCAACAAGACCCAGAAAGGTATCTTAGACAGTAAACAAACATTTCTTGCTCAATGTATGGATCGAATGCACGTCCACTAAGACTTAAGTCGGAACTTGAACTATTTCTCAGATTTCATGCAACATTAAGATTTATTAACCTATTTGTTACTGACGATATTTAAAAGAAAAAGAAACAAATAAAGCAATACATTTATTGAACACACAAAACGAATACAAAATAGCAATAACAATCATTACAAAATAAAAATAAGTACATACTCGTAAGTAAGGACAACTCTTACACTCACAACACAAGGAAGCTCGGACGCCATACATATAACACAAACATGGATAGACGGAGAGAAAAAATACAATAATATATACACAATAAACATTAACAATAGTAGGTAGCGATTTGCAATATAAAAGAGTATATCGAAATAACAAATAAAACGACAACAGATTGAATTGTGAATGTAAATAGAAAATAACAAATAGGAATATCAGCTTAGTAACTTGAATGTTTTCGCTAGTATGTATCAACTTTTGTTATATTGAGAAGAAAAATGATTTCATTCTTCATATCCTGAACGGAAATCAAATTGTTTTACCTTAGAGGAAATCACATATTCCACTATGCAAGTTGGCACCCGCTCTCGTCTCGACTGCCAAAATTCCTCACACGGCTTTTTACATTAAATTTGTTTTAAATCCATCATAACTCTGTCACAAAAATCTTTCTCAAATAAACGATAATCTTTTCAAATTAATAAATAATCAAGGATTATCTAACCACAAAGGGTTCTATTAAATTCTACTCCAATTGCTTTTGGAAGAAAGCGTCAAAACTGAGCTTTTCTCGAACATTTATAATTACCTTGTTTTGCTCACTTCAGGGTTTTGAAATAAGGATTAGTGTTATCTGATTGGATCAGTGGAGTGATTGGATTAGAAAGTATAAGCTGTAAAGGATTTAAGAAATATTTAAAGTTGAATGCGCTGCAACTGTTCATTGAAGTGTTTATAACTGCTAACGGATTCCATTAACCTTTTCATCTATCTGTAGGTACTAATAATATATTCGCTGAAGAACTTGTTGAACGCAACTACTTAACTATTCTCTCATTAGACTGTCGGTATGTTTCAAAAATAAAAAAAAAAAGTAAATTTAGGTATTTTTCCGCCATAATTTCCTGCTGCGAGTACCTACATATCGATGTATGGGGATCACTGACCTAGATACTAAAAATAATTTAAAAAAAAAGTTCTAATGATTAAACAAAGACTTTAAAAGATGACAAAAAGAATGATCTCGGAGTTTCAGATCTCTGTCACAACGCAGGTAGTTAGAGAAAGGTTCGTACGAAGCTAGGATAGGGTTCGGTCGTCCTTGCGAGACTCACGACGCGTTCTATGCTTCTGACCTAATTACTGCCCGCGCTGGTTGATTCTAATTATATTTATAATACGCGACTATCACATGCCATAGCAACATTGGTAAATTCTATTTAATACCATTATTGTTTAAATATAAACTAATTTTAAAATTAGTCAAGTTTTTTTTTGTTATCGTATTTTTTTATCATTGTATTTGACTTGTTCTTAATAATCAATAAACGTTTTCTGTTTCATTTTCACTGGTCCGATTTGAAAAATTCTGTCAGAGTTAGATAGCCTATTTATAGATAGATACATTATTTAGTTCAAAAACATTAGTACAGAACAGTTATGTGATGAACAAAGTATTATTCCAGATTAATTAATTAAAAATACATGACTTTAGTAGTTCACTAGTCTCCACACTAGGATTCCCTGTGTCGTAGAGGCGAGTGCCTTTCCGTAAACAAAAATATTATGCCTGTATAATATTAACATATTCTATAGTTACTATACATAATATTAAATAAACAAACAAGTTTAAGTTACATTTTTAGTGCCTATAAATAGATAACCACATTGATTTATCTATACAAAATATGAACTTAAATTACCTACATTACAATTACAAATTATATTAATTGAAATGGCTATATTTTATTTTAAAGTTACGCGAGTGAAACTGCACGCGAGAAACTAGTCTGATAAACGTATTAAAGGCAAACTTTTAAATGATACATTTTTGATGATGTTAATTTAATAAGTACTAACACTATCAAAATCTACCGGATTGTAATTTTATTCTTTTGCGCACTTGTGCCCCGTGGGTCCTAGAAACTGCGTTAAAGGGGCCTAAATTAAACGGTCCTAGAGATCCCGTGACATCCTGGTTGCGCGTACCATCAGGATGCAGCAGATGCGGGGCCCGCATTCGGAGGATCACCCGGGGGATTTAAGTACGCAGATTCCTCCAGTATGATCAGCATAACATCGCTATGGAAAGGCGAGTCCTAATACCCTACCACTATGGTGGTTGGAATACCTTTCCACCCCGAAAAGAAAATGTATCAGGTTCTTATTTATTTTTGTTACCAATCGCAACAACATTCTAATTGTACGTTAATTTATATCGTTTCAAATTACACACACACAAATCTAAACCTCAAAAGCATAAGAACGTATGTACTATATACTTCAGAAGCATTTGGTTGTAAGTGTACCAGTTTACGATAAAGGCACATACGACGAATGTTTCTGACGTATAATGGCACATCCGACCTTATGCTTCTGAGCTCTAGAAATGATATTTAGTAAGTTAATACCTACTGCGAGTATTTTGTGACTGTTTGAATTCACTAATTGTATTTTATTTGCCTACGTGTCAGACTTGTTAAGCCTAACTAAAGACCTAACTGTAACTGGATTTGCATAATATAATAATTTGACTAACTTCATAATTTTCGCGGTAAATTATGCGAACTTTACGAAAGCGAAGTAATTCGATGGTAGACTAATCAGAACAAAGTTTAGTTTAACATAAAATAAATTGAAAATATAAATAGATGTGATTAAATACGATAAAAATATGACGAGTTGCAGACCAAAATGGTACAAGTGACAAATATGAGAAATGCAAAAAACAGTCCGGTGCCTTTGCCCTGCCAATTTTCTCCATAGTGATGATCCCACATTGGCCGTGAGCGTTACTCGAGAATGCATCATATTATGTTGACAACGATGACGGGGGTGAGCTCAGCACTCACGTTGTTCATACGCCTTAATTATAATTTTGCCACTTGTACCACTTTGTTTCGCAACTTTTCATTTAAATATATATAGGGTGACTGGTAATTAGTGACCGATACCTAAACACATCATTGTGCTCATGATAACAAACAACTTTTACTATGGCACTAAACCAGAAATCGCGAAAAAAAAATCAGCTGCTCCCAAGTTGACTAGTTATGTGAACATGAATGTATGGAACAGCTGATTTTTATATTTACACAAAGTTATTTATAAGTAAGTGGTAAGTATGTGATATTTGTCTGTTTTCCACAATTTGCTGAAGCTGTCACAATAACAATGTCGGAAATTACTTTAATGGGAATGTTTTCTTGTTTACCGTCTGCGTATACTATTCTCTCCACTTTTTCCTGTTTTTGCACTCGTACGTTAAATTATTGAACTTTTTATAATACCTACTGCAGTCAACAGTTTCATTGAAAGTAATTGATATTTGTTACTAGATTCACCCGCATATATCCCGTTTCTGTGGGAAACTGGGAACTTCATAATTAAATACCTACCATTTAATATCCTATGTTACTCTTAGAAACCGGAGCTTTGTAATAGCGAATATTTTTTTTGAAATCAGTTCCGTGGTTTCGGAACCTTTTCAATGCAAACAAATATAAAAACAATCAAATATGTTCGCTGTGTAAAATCCTTTGTCTTAAATTAACATACATAATGTATTCGAATAAGTTTCAATTTAACATCATCAGTGTAGGTACAGGGCCGAAATCCAAATCAGGAAGTTTGGAAGCAGAGGTTATACCTCTGCTCTCTAGTAGGTACTAGAGACTAATAAAAAAACTGGGTAGGATGTAAATTAATTCTAATTAACCGGAACGACTTAGCTCTCACGAAGATACATAATGGTCTTTCACTTAAAGTTGTATTGAGAAGGTCAATAGATAGCGGAGAATCTCGATAGCGACTAATAACTCATTTGGAAAAAAGCCATATATTGACACTGATATGTACTAAAATAACATGTACCTACTACCAATATATGTGAACAATTAGTGGAACTAAATTATGTTGTTTTTTTTCGTAGTTCAGACACCAGCCTCTCACAAAGGAATTATTTATATAGAGGTATACCTATATTCTGTCTGTATTTGTAAGTACATATAAGACGTCGTCCAACGAAATCGTTTGTGAGCTGGAAATGAATAAAATATGAACATTATTATTATTAGATGAGATCTCTGAAAATGAAGATGTAGTGACAAGAATCGAAAAGAGTATGCTTAGGTGGTTTGGTCATGTGGAAAGGATGAATGAAAGGCGAGTAACAAAAGGTATTTACAAGGCAGATGTGAGTGGAAACGCCGGGAGGAGACGCCCTAGAAGGACATACACTGACCTCATAGGTGATGTTCTTCAGAAAGGTCAGGTGCGTAGTACACGCAACCGGCGTGCGTGTATGACCAGATGTATTAACGTGGACGAGGTAAAGGGAGTGTGTAAGGATCGTAGCAGGTGGCGTTCTGTAGTTTCTGCCTACCCCCATGGTAGAAAGGCGTGATTATATGTATGTATGTATTTATCTCTGAAAATGTTGTAAAAGCAAGACAGCATAAGTTACATAAATTAGTCGGCACCTCATTACTTAACACTCTACGTATGTTTTTCGAAGCGTAAGTTGTAGTAAGTAAGTTGGCGAATGGAACCCTAATAAACCTGACGTTAAACTAAATTTATGTACAAAAGCACTAATGGAGTTAGCCAATTTTTTGTGCGAACTGTTACCAAAATATAAAATACTAGCTTTCCGCACGCGGTTTCACTCCCGTTCCCGTGAGAACTTCTTTTTTTTAAAGTTTACTAGAAAATTATTGCAGTCTACTAGTATTCTTGTTAACCCCTCGTGCTAAGCTAAAATGCTTGTGTTACGAGTCGGTTCACGTCGGTAGGGCAATGGGTGGGGTTTGAACCGGTGACCTCAAGATTACAAGTCCGACGCCCTAGCCATTGGGCTACGACCGCTTTCAATTAAATACTGTACTGACTGTATGTTAACACCGGGATCCTGCATATGACCCCGAGACTTACAGCGAAACAAAAGTCTCGCTTTAAGACTCCTATAACCTCTATGCCACGGAGGTTGTAAAGATCCCCTCGTAGACCCGAAGTCCGAGAGGCCCGCGAACTGTAAAGTAGAGCGACAGTTGCACTAAACTCCCCTAAAATACTAAAAGTCATAATCCCTCAATCTCATCGCCAGCGACCGCCCTGAGCCGAGGTTCAAGCCCCACAGGTGGCGCCCTCTTGCGCAGGTTGCTTAGTTTGTATTTTTTAAACCATTTATTAAGGCTGGAGCTCTGCTCGCCTTTGTGCGGTGAAGTAGCGAAAGCCGCGTGGCTATCGAAGTATCTACATTCGAAAAAATAAAAGGAGGTTATAAATTTACTGTATTCGGTTTATATTTTGTAGCTACTAACGATCACCGCTAACTAATCCATGTACAGCTATATTACAACACTAAAGTACTTAGATAAATAGTGATATATCACGTGTAGGTCAATAAAGATAATGGTAAAATTACTAGTCCGATACCACAACTTGATTCATACAAAAATAAACCTATTTACGCTGAATCATGAGCTTAGTCACAAAACTGAACTATTGAATTACTGCCCTTTCTCCCGTCTACATTTTATACTAAACTTCTTGGTGTACAACTGCAATTGACTTTAAGGTATTAATCAGTAAGATATATGTAATACTAGAGAAGCTTCTCTAAGCAAAATACTTGCGCCATTTTGAGCTTGAACGAAATTCCGCTGCAGAGCTGCAATAATAGCTATTCGTCTAATTAAAGGCTTTAAACGTGCAGCGCTAAATCACTTTTAGTGCACTGATGTCTCGCGATCAAACAGACAGAAGTGCCATGAAATTCATGGCGCTTCTGTCCTTTTGGTCGAGAGAAGAGAGAGAACGCGTTTCGTTAAACGCCATACTAAATAAGGTGTACGGATTGCAGTACAGTTCAAGTTAACAGTGTGTGTTCGAATCGCGAAATCTAGTACGCTAGTTCATATAGATCGTTGGTATTAATAAATATAGACTCGGAGGCTAATCACGTATTAGTATATTACTATGACTTTGATAAAAATGTTTTTAACTCAGCGTTTACTATGCATGCAAAAATATTTTGAATATGTCAATTTATTAAGTTGATGTACGTAGCTTCAATAATACAGTAAGAATAACATAGGTAATGCGACAGTAATTACCCTAAAGTAATTAAGGTATTTTTATCATTGTCATATTTTCTTATTTAGTCAAATAATAAAATACACTAGCGACCCAGCCCGGCTTCGCACAGGTGCTGATGTAATTCATATAAAAGTTCCTCTTGATTCACTCTATCTTTAAAAAAAACCGCATCAAAAGTTGCGGAGTTTTAAAGATCATTTTTTATCACATTAATGATCTCATGTCATTTTCTGTCGAAAGATGTTTTTTGACTATTTGCTATGTGTGAGAATTCCCTTTTGTTTTTTTTTTAAACGGACATAATTATGTATTTAGTCACGAGCCATAAGTCATAAAGGCGAGCAGGGCCTTATTATTTGGTTTAAAATTTCAAACTAAGCAATCTACGCAATAATGTGCCCCGTCGTTCTTGGACCTCAGCTCAAGGCGTTTGCTTGCAAGGATTAAGATTTTAAGGTTTTATTGGGAAGTTTTGTGGAACTGCCGCTCTACTTTACAGTTCGAGAGCCTCTCAGACATTGGGTCTACGAGGGTTTCGGAAAGTTTGGTGCAAGCATTATTAGTGTTACTTATTTGAATTTATATAAAACATTTTAAAACACAATTTAATATAATTCGACTTTTTTTTTTAAAACAGAGTCTTACAGTCTACTTGCATTCTTTTTAACCCCTCGTGCTAAGCTAAAGTGCTTGTGTTACGAGTGGGCTCACGTCGGTATTGCAATGGGTTGGAAGCGAACCAGCGACCACAAGATCACAAGTCCGATGCCCTAGCCTTTGAGCTACGGCAAAAAAACTTTGTTTGCTATTAATGGAGAAATACATAACATAACCGCTTTTCTAACTAAAGACCCTTTGAGTTTAATAATTCGGCCGCCCACATCACCAGGGCCGATTCTGCTAATTTAAAAATGCTTCGTGGAAATCGTAATAGATAAATCATCCCTACTAATATTATATAAGGTGAATGTAAGTTTCTCGCTTTCACGAGAAATCTACTTAACCGATTATCATGAAACTTTGTAAACATATTCTTGGAGGTATTGGAAGTAACATAGGGACATTGGCTACAATGCGAAAGAAGCAGCGGGTAAAAGCTAGTCTTTCTATAAATGCACCATTATTGCTGCTTGTTAGCTAAGTTGCTTTCAAAACTTTAGAAGAAATAATTTAAACCACCGGCAGGATTCGAAGCTGCATCTTGCCTTTAATGCGTTAACTATTCGACCACGGTGGGTCCCAACCGGGCAGTGGTCGAAATTTATCAATCTCTTTTATAACACGTATCTAATAGGAACTTAATCGGTAAACGTTTCCGTAAAGTATTTTTTTGTAATGTACATAATTTTACATGTATTAGCAGAATTAAGTCCCAGTTTGACGAAGTATGTGTGTAAGATAAATTCATTGAACCATAGAGATTTTCTCATCTTCTTGGGCCAGTAAACACAAGTCGAAGTGTATTACTGATAACGTACAACCCTCTATGGAATTAGGGATGTTTTAATGTGACGTTTAAAATAAAATATATTTTGGTTTCAATAACATAGATCGTTATTTTTGTTATCCAGTGGAGCGTAAAATTATGATATTATTGATATGATGAGATGAGATATTCTTTAATATAAAAGATCAGGCTCGCGACATTTCGTACGAAAATAAAAATGTCCATTTTTTTCGGACGAAAAGTCTTAATAAATGGTTTAAAAACTACAAACTAAGTAACCTGCGCAAGACCCTGTGGAGCTTGGACCTCGTCGCTGACGATGAGATTCAGGAATTATGACTTTTCGATTTGTTTTTAAGGGAGTTTAGTGCAACTGTCCTTCTACTTTACAGTTTGTGGGCCTCTCGGACTTCGCGTCTACGACGGCATCGGAGAGTGCTTTGGACACTTAGGGCCGGGAGGATCCCTGCTCGCCCTTATACCCGGTGTAGTAGCAAAAACCTTGTGGCTTACAAAATATATGTCCGTCCGCAAAAAAAAAGCAAACACCTTGAGCATATTTTTCTATATTGTAATAGTTGCTTCTAAGACAAGATCTTCTGGCTTTAATTATTATCTGGGACGATTATTTAAATTAAGCACGTATATAAGTTTTGAGTTTGAGTCTGCTATATCATTGTCATCAGTCCGCATAACGCCCTCAGCATAACAAGGGCGTCTCCGAGGGGGTTTTTCCATAGTCTTGGCATATTCACTTGGCAGGCGGCTTAATGTTTTATTTACTACTATTAATATTATGAACCCGATGTGTCCAACTGCAGGGCAAAGGCTTTTCTTCCTTCTTTCCACTTTTCCCTATCACAAGACACCTGGCACCAACCCTTCAGGAAAGAGTCCAGTACGTCTTACCGTCTCCTTCTGGGCCTAATACAGCGCCGGTTCCTAGTTTTAGGAAGCTAATATGCCGTGAATTTCTCCAAGCTTATTTGCGACATGCGACCAATGTGGCCCGCCCAGTTTCATTTCAGATTAATGACTATGTGTCCGCAAATTTAGTGATTGTCCCTAACATACGGTTACTGCATACTAGATAGCCCATATGCTTATAACTACATCTTATGGCAAAAAACAAACCAAGATCATTTATTTTTATCTTTACTACATTTTGTATTTCATTCATTCAATTTCCACACATTCTCATATATTCAACATCATAAAAGGATTATTGCCAACAATAACTAGACATCCCCGAGTACCGTCTCATTGAAAGAATAAATAATATTACCGCCATTCTTTTCTCTCTCGTTCTACTCGTAATTTGTGCCGCGGCTGATCTGTATTACGTTACAAAGTCTCCATAATGTAATGTAACCAAGAACGAAATAACTAAATTATCTTGGTCTTGGTTGGTTGAGTATCTATGGGTATCGTTCGTTTGTGTATATGGATGCGGATGATGCCAGGAGTGGCGAGTTGGCGCCCGCTTCTTTCAAATGCTCAAGAAACGCCCATTTGACTGAAATGCTTGAGGTTCTGGTTTTCATAAGACATAGACACAGACCATCTCCGAAGCCAAGTGGTGTAAGTCCTTAAAGTCGTAGGTTCTGTCCCTTAAAGTGCCTTCCAAGGCACAGAGAGTAGTACCAGACTCTGGAAGAAAACTTATATTTTTGACAAAGATTTGACAAAATTAAATTTCGAATCTGGTTGATATAAGGGCTACCCACTATGCATAGAATTACACTTTAAGCCGCTAGTTCCGAGCGTGATTGATTTCTTTCGGGGTTTCCGGGTATTATGGGCTTCCTCTTAACTCACCTTGGAATGCCAGGGTCGTTTAAGATTCCCATAATCATGAGGCTTGGTAGGCGGATTGGCGGTCGCAGTAGGATGGTAAGACATCTTGAGCTGATAGATGGTGCTGCCCATCCATCAGCTGTATGTCTCTTAGTCGCCTCTTACAACGGCAAGATTTGGGGAGGTATATTTTTAGCCGGAGACTCGGCATTTTTGAAATGAAAACGTTTACTGATAATGTAGACGAATCGATCGTTAATCAAGTATCAACTTACATATAAAAAGATACAAGAAAAAAAAATCTTGACTAATTAATTAGTATACATTTCAACAGTAATGTTATTAAATAGAATTTAAATCTACCAATATGGCATGTGATAGTCGCGTATTATAAATATAATTAGAATCAACCAGCGCGGGCTGGGATTAGGTCAGAAGCATAGAACGCGTGGCGGGCCTGAAGCTCGCCTTGCAAGGACGACCGGACCCTATCCTAGCTTCCTACGAGTCTTTCTCTATCTACCTACGTTGTGATACCTGGAGAAAAAGACTATTTATAAGAAAGTCCGAGATCATTCTTTTTGTCCTCTTCAAAAGTCTTTGATTAATCGTTTGTAGGTAAAATTTTAACATTTTTAGTATCTAGGTTTGTGATCCCCATACATTGATTTTACGTAAGTTTTGGTTGTTGTAAAGTGTTTACAAACCTTTTATATTACCAAGATAAGTAATTTGCATTGCAAATGAGCTCAGGGATCATGTTGTCTTAGAAGGTAGTATTGATTGAATCCTTCCGACGACGTCTTACACCTTTTCCGATTGACTAGCTTGAGTCAATTTATTTTAAGAAGTTCAAAGATAAATTTGTTGATGCGGGGATGTAACATATAGTGTAGGTAGTCACATTTAAAAAGCGTTTTATATTTGTGTTTTTGTTAAAATATGAGGAACGGTTGGTACACAACCACCCGTTCCACATATTTTAAAAATACTTTACAGAAAATTTAAAAAACCCCCAGCGAAAAAAAAGTCGATCGAGTTTTTAGATTTTTTTTCGTTAGTTAATACACCTCATTCCTTTTCATTATAGTGTAAATTATTCTACTATTTAAGACCTTTCATTTGATATCCACATTAAGGGAGTAGTAAAAAAATATATATACCACCATTTTGTGGCGGCGCCCATCTTGGACCGATTTTAATTAAATATAGCTAAGAACACTCTCGAGTAATTCACCTTTCAAACAAAAAAAACAAAAACAAAATCAAAATCGGTTCATCCGTTTGGGAGCTACGATGCCACCGACAAACACACACACACACATATACACGTCAAACTTATAACACCCGGTCGTTTTTGCGTCGGAGGTTAAAAATTAAGATCTTCTTTGCCGGGCGAGGTGGTATGCCTGGGAACCGACGGTCATTTATTATTGTACAGAACTTGTACATATTCGTACACGTAAAGGGTTAAAGTATAAACCGAAAATAATTAAATATCCTACTTAATGGCTACGTATTTCAGTTACACGTCATATTAACAGACCATCCCTTAGTCTCACTCACCACGAGTGACTCGAATCCCAAGAGTTCTAAGGGATGTTTGTATTACCGTACTTCCGTACGTAGACAAATTTGTATAGACAAACTTAAACACACTTTACATACTTGATTGATGCCCGGTTGTAATTAAAGCTAACTCGAGCGTTGAATACGAATTATTATCATAGGCTGTTAATAATTTGTTTGACTTGAATTCAATAATCTATCTATATCTATATCTATATACCTATATAAAACAAAGACGGGTTTGTTACAACACTTATAACTCGAGATCGGCTGGATCAATTTTCATGGTTTTTGTTTCGTTGGATTTGTCTACGCCCTGAATAGCAGAATACATTTTAAAAACAAAAGAAAGTCGTGTTAGTTACACTATTTATAACTCAAGAACGGCTGAACCGATTTGGCTGAAAATTGGTAGGGAGGTAGCTAAGAACTGGGAGAAGGACATAGGATACTTTTGGGTAGGGGTAGGGTAGGGTAGGGTAGGGGTAGGGTAGGGGTAAGGTAGGGTAGGGGTAGGGTAGGGGTAGGGTAGGGGTATGGTAGGGGTAGGGTAGGGGTAGGGTAGGGTAGGGTAGGGTAGGGGTAGGGTAGGGGTAGGGGTAGGGTAGGGGTAGGGTATGGCAGGGGTAGGGTATAAAAGTCCACCCGTGCGAAGCCGGGGCGGGCCGCTAGTATTTTAATATATAAAGGCGGAAACATATTATTAAAACGCCACGCCACCCGACGACACACCACGCGTGTAGAGTCGAATCAAATGTATTGTTTTCTATAGACCAGAAACACACTATGAACACCCGACACGACGCCACGCGCGTACTGATGCACACGTGTTGACACGTGGCGTGTCGTGGCGTTTTAATAATGTGTTTTCGCCTTATAGCTGAAGAGTTTGTTTGTTTGAACACACTATATTCAGGAACAACTGGTCCGATTTGACAAATTATTTCAGTGTTAGATCGCATATTTATCGAGGAAAGATATCCTACTAATATTATAAACGCGAAAATTTGTAAAAATGTATTGTTTTTGTTTTTTACTATTTCACGCAAAAACTATGGATATTGATACTATGGATTTGACTGAAAGTTTGCACGTATATAGTTTATTAGCAATTAACATATAGGCTACAAAACATAACATCCGACACAGAGTAACGCGGGAAAATCCGCGGGGCGCAGCTAGTACGCTATATTTAATTATGAGAATCTTACGGGAACGGGAGTTAGTGTATATTAATATGTATAGGTTTTTGGGTAAATTTGTAAAAAAAATGTAGGTTTCACTGAAAATTCTTACACATAATCATCATCATCATCAGCCCGTATAACATCCACTGCTAATCATGGGCCTTCTCCCGAGGCAGGATAGTTGCCATATTCAGCACGCTTGGCAGGTATTGACCGCAGTATTATGTTTTACCGCACAAGGGAACGCTGCTGCCCGTTTCTTGATATACGATTATCATAGATGATGTTATAGCAATCGGGACCAACGGCTTAACGTGCTTTCCGAGGTACGGAGGGTTGTTCCTCAACCAACTAGACCCGGAAAGAAACTAAGAATCTACACAAAGATTTCCTGTCCGGCGTGAGGATCGAACCCTCGACCTTCGAGATTTAAAGTGAGCCAAATACCGCTACGCTACGCAAATTGTCGATGACGTCACGCCGACATATATTTAAACAGAACGACTCATGCCGCTTTTATACTTTTAGCATATCGTCGGTGAAACAGCAACACCGCGAAAGTAACAGTTGCCAATAAGGTGCAATTTCAATTTCGCAATTTCTGTCAAGAAATATTTTCTTCCTATATGTTGTAAAAGACAAAAAATCTATTTGCTGCAGTTGATTTTCAACCTTATTAGCTATTGTCACTTTCGCAGTATTGCAGTATCTCCGACGATATCATAAGTCTTTTCTTTCTTTCTTTCTTAAAAGACAACAACAGCACTAGGGAAATTAACCCCTGTGTCGCGGGGGACTTTATTGACAGAAAGCACTCCCAGACTCAAAACAACAATCTGTGGTTCACACCAATAATAGACTACTTGACACTTTTTTGAAATGATTTTTATATGGTTATGAATGGTTTTACTAGATCAGAAAAAAATATGGCAATTATTTGAGCTCTAGAAAGCGCTAAAATAAATATTTTAAAGTGGGCTTGACATTAAGAGATGAAAACGATATCAGCCATGTTGATCTGTATACATTATCTGTGTTCAAAATCGCGTTAATATTTTTTAACAAGATGTATGACTTCACAAAATGGCTGATAGAGTTTTCGGAGGTTAAATATATAAATAAATAATTTTCATAGGTATTGAGTTTATACAAACATATTCAAGTTTTATGAACAGAAATTTTTATTTATATTTAGGTTCCATATGACAAATACTTTGTGTCAACTAGCCTATTGTCCTGGGTAGAAATCGAATCCTGAACACCGGTCTCCGAAAAACTTCCATAACTTCAGAGCCACAGGTGCAGTCATGTCCTTCAACATAATTTTCACCATTGCTCCCGACATTGACGGTATCAAAATAACTCATAAAAATTCCGTCACACCAAAATCCCATAAAATCGCAGTGCGTTATCAGAGACTGATAACAGATAAGCTTAGACAGCGGTAATCACTCGAGGCCATTAGTGAAACAGCTTTGTCATACTATTTTTATATAAGACTAGCTACGCCCCGCGGTTATACCCGCGTTACTCTACTCCAGTGGACCGGAGCGTGATTTTTTGTAACACACAAACTTTCGCATCACTACATAGTATAAAACAAAGTCGCTTTCTCTGTCCCTATATCTCTATGTATGCATAAATCTTTAAAACTACGCAACGGATTTTGATGCGGTTTTTTTTAATAGATAGAGGGATTCAAGAGAAAGGTTTATATGTATAATACATCAGCATTGTACCCGAGCGGAGCCGGGGCGGGTCGCTAGTTTATAATATTAGTAGGATACAATACTCTAGGTTTATGCAAACTTTATGTGGCGTGTCAATACAAATATTTTTGCATTGACACGCCGCATAAAGCCACATAAATATTTTTGCCCCGCGGTTTTATCCGCGTTACTCTGCACCAGTGGGTCGGAGTGTGATATTTTGTAGCCTATATGTTAATCTAGCATATAACCTATCCCGCTGAAAAACTTCAGCCAATTCCGTTCAGTAGTTTTGGCGTAAAAGTGTAGCAAACATCCATCTATCCATCTATAATTACAAACTTTCGGCTTTATAATATTAGTAGAATTTGAGGCTCTGTTTGTAATGGAAAAATAGTCTATAATATAAAAATGAATCGCTGAATGTGTTGCTAAGTCCAAATTCGAGAACATCGGAACTGATTTCGCTAATTCTTTTTTGTTGTGTTTGTTATTGTCAATTTTGCGGAATAATTAAAAAATTGAATACTTAACCACCCTATAAATTTTCTGATGTAACCTTAGCGGTTTTGACAATATAATTATATATTTTTTTATGTAATCTTATGGTGTTTGACATAACATTGACAGAATGCGTGCTGCTCTTAGTGCACATCACGGTTAGTTCAGTGCTATCACGCCTAATATTAAAAGTTCAATTTAATTAAGAGTTTTAGTTAAGACAGGATAACGGCTGTCAGGTCAGCTAGTAGGTTCATCAAATAAAAAGTAGCCTATATTATAACATATAAAATTTGCTTCATTGACAGGCCAGCCGACAGACAAACTCATTTTTTCATTGTATTTTTATTATTAGTACTCCCTAAACTATATGCTTTAATTTACTAAAAGCATATCAATGTATATATAGATTTTTTCGGTTTGTCTGTTTATTTACTCGTGTATTCCGTCTAGTCTCTTTAACTGTATTACCGATTTAGACAGAACTTCACTAGAAAACGGATATTATAAGGAGTAACTCGGGCTTTTAATCTAGCATTTTTTGCGTAAAAAATGTTTTTTCTTATTTTACCCGGATGAAGTCACGGATACTCCAGAGCAAAGGAACAATAAAATGGGACAGTTTAGTTTTGGGTACAGTCGATAAGCTCACTCAAGCCGAAGGAGATGGAATTCCCTAAACATGCCACGAATACAAACAACGGTTATCGCCCCTAAAACAAAAAAAAAACAATTATAAGATATTCTTAGCAATTCCTACTATTTACTATCGGACGTTAACATTATTTTTTTCAATATTATCCAATAAGAATTTGTTTAAAGTCATACTACAGCTTAGAACCCCGTGAGGGTTTTGACGATTTCCAATCACTATATTTTATTTGGTTTGCCGCTTTGATAACACGTTTATTTTACTAATGTTGTACTTAGATAAAAGCTGTGCCGCGTCTTTCCATTCTATACAAGGCCAGAACGCAACCATAGGAAACTGCTCGTGTATATATTGTAATGCTGTTTTGAAGTCTGTGATTACAATATATACACGAATTTTGCGTACTAATCGTGTATAGTTTGTACCGTGGATGCTTAAGTCTTCGTTCCAGACTATACTACACAACTTACTTACGATTCACGAAGCGGGGCTCCGTCGAGCTTAGTTAGTAGACGCCATATGAGGTTTATTTTAGGTTTAATTGTGAATAAAAAATCTGTGTCTGCTAACTAAGCTCGACGGAGCCCGGAGACGGAGCGGTTTAAAAAAAACCACTGACAACAAACACAACGTTTACAACGTTTCTTTCCTACACTTTTGGTCCGTGCGTACTGGCGCTGTACGTTTTGGAGCGTTGTACTTACTTACATCACTACAAAGTATACGCGAGTATTTGCGTACTGCTCTTGTATATATTGGAAGAATTTAGTAAAAAAGTTATTTCCAATCTATACGTGATTAGTTTCACACCCTTGCGTTCTGGCCTTGTATAAAATGGAAAAACGCAGCTGTGCCAAATACACAATTGATAAGATAGCTGTAATGTTGAAAAATGTCTTTCGATTCCATAGATATTTCGTATTCCCATAAAAAGATTAAACAATAAGAAAGTTCCCCGACCCGGCTACTTATACAAATACTAACTGACAGAGCGTGACTCCTTTGTTCATGCAATCTGCTATTTCCTGGTAATTAATTAACTCTCGGCACAGAGGATAGTTACTTAACCAACCAGACTATTAAATAAATATTAAATTGTTCACAAAGACTTTGTTATTTTGTTGTTTTGCTCAATTAACCCACCAATATGGACTCGTCATGGACGTCGTTGTTTACGCCGTCATATATTTAAACAGAACGACTCATGCCGCTTGTAAACTTTTAGCATATCTTCGGTGACACAGCAGCACCGCGAAAGTAACAGTTGCCAATAAGGTGTAATTTCATCGGTCGAGCAATATTTTCTTCCTATATGTTGTAAAGGACAAAAAAACAATTTGCTACAGTTGATTTTCAACCTTATTACCCAACTAGCAAAACAGTCTCAGAACTCGCACTTTTTAAGAGTGGTAGGCTTAAAGCGCTCTTATATTTGTTTTAGAACATACCATCGATCCTATATTACTTTTAGACAAGCTGGTATGGTCTCAAGAACGCTCAGTCTCATAACCAAATCTCATATATGTATATAAGAGCATTTACTAAGACTGGTTGCACTTGAGAAAAACTTGCTCTTATATGGGTATTTTCTAAGCTCGTTTGATTTTATATTAGACTTGTTAAATGCTAATGTAAGATGTCAGACTAATATCAGCATAGCATAAGAGTACTGTGAGTACGTGCATTTCTGATCTTATTTGAAACTAATATAAGATCAATAGCACTGGATAAGTATGATATTAGAGTGATTTTGGAAAACATATTTACCATACAAAAGACAAGACCTATTTAAGAGCGTTTGATCTTAGATCGATTTTGGGAATAACTAATTTTAATAGTTTTAAGAGTAATTTTGCAAACGCGCGGGCACTGCTAGACTGGTGCGCACCGCGCACCACTCCTACGTACGCCGCTCCCCGCGCCACCGCCGCCCCGCCACCGCCACCCGCGCCGCGCGCGCCGACTTCGTGTCCGTATAGCCTTAAGATTAAGTTCTTTTTTTTTTTTTCTCTCTGTCGATTTAAGGTTTTATGTAAAATTGCGAGGAACCCTAATTTATTCCAATATGGAGTTATCTTTAGTAGTTATACCGAATGCTAAAATTAGAGTAAACAATTGTAGCGACATCTACAGTAGCCGCACACAAACTACTAGTAGACGAGCAGCGCCTTCTATCACCTAGCATCCTAACTAACCTGTATCGCGCAATACAAGTTCGCAAGCCAATTAGAACATATACAAGTTCCGAACAGTACCAAATGGCCGTCGGTCGCCGGGCACACCACCTCGCCCGGCAAAGAAGATCTTCATTTTCTGTGGAGGAACACCACCAACCGTTCCTCTACAATTGGTGACCCCGAAAACAGCACGCAACCGGCTACTCCAGCAAAATACTCCCCCTCCAGCTCCACAACCATCACCAGCAAGCAACTAGCTTTCCTCAACACGGCTCCACCGACTCCGGCTACAGCACCACGGCACTGCGCACACGACCTCACACGCACCGGTCCGCGCAGCACTGCCAGCTTCGCCGCACGCAGTCACAGCCACAACGGTCCCGACTCACTGGAATCAGTTCCGACTCACTGGAACTCCAACTTAGCATAACGACTTACAGTCTCGGAGGGGAGTACTGTAGCGACATCTACAGTAGCCGCACACAAACTACTAGTAGACGAGCAGCGCCTTCTATCACCTAGCATCCTAACTAACCTGTATCGCGCAATACAAGTTCGCAAGCCAATTAGAACATATACAAGTTCCGAACAGTACCAAATGGCCGTGGCGGCGCCGCCCCCCGGTAAGAAGGGCAAAGGGGCCAAAACCCCTAACCAGACGCCGGGAGGCTTTTTCTTTGCCCCACAAAACCTGGCCCGACTCGTCGAGAGCGCTGTAAAGCTGTTCCACGAAGTCTGGACAGCGAAGGGGGAGGGCAGAGACATCACCCCCATCCTAGTGGCCGGTGTGTGCACGATCATGGCACACCTCAATGGCCACTAGGGAGCTACATCGAACCCGCGGCCCCAAAGGCCGCCCTCTTACGGCCTCTACTACCCCCCCCCTGACCGGAGGAGACTCCCTAGGGATCTGGTGCCGGGCGACTCAGTCGCTCCCCCCGCCCCAGGCGCGCTTGCGCCGGGGCAGCTTAAGGGAACCTCCTAATCATAGTCGGCGCACGGTTGTAGATCGGCTCCTGCTGGGCCTCACCTCACGGTGTCTCACCCGGTAGGGCCTCGATCTCCCGGCGCCGTGAAGCATTAGGAGGTTCCACACACTCCCCCGTGACAGCTGCCCCGGGCCATAGCCCGGGCGCTCACTCACTGCGGCCACCATACACCAGTCCCTAGGGACATGATCACGGGTATCACCCACACCAACTACCTGCCTGTAGTCACAGGCAGCGTTTTGAGACCTCGGTCAGGGGGCAATACGCCCCGATACCGACTCCTCGGCGCCCTTACGGGCGCCTGAGAAGTCTTCAGCGTGGACCAAATGGCCGTCGGTCGCCGGGCACACCACCTCGCCCGGCAAAGAAGATCTTCATTTTCTGTGGAGGAACACCACCAACCGTTCCTCTACACAATCTTACATTAGTCTAATAGTGCATTTGTAAAATGCAGCTATACTAATGGCGACACTATCAATACAAATTAACAAATAAAATAATTTAACGAGAACACGAAATACCTTATTTAACAAGGCGCATGAATTTTGAAGCGTAAAACGAGGTCTAATTAACAGTAAATAATAAATTCCAATATGATTACTGACCGTAAAACTACTTTAACTCGTACTTTTATACTTTTAATATACTATAAACATTAACTTCACGCAACTTTAATTTGTTTTATTTTAATTTCCAACACTCACACGAACTTTTAAGTTGGATCTGACGTAAAATTCTCAAAATATTCTAACTTTAGACCAATATAAGCCTATGCAGGCTTATAAGATACTTACGTAAAAGCAATATTAGCCTAAGTCGGCTTAAATTAATTTTGGCTACATTTCAGTAAGTGCAAACAGCATTCAATTAGACTGATATTAGATCGATATTAAACTAAATATGCTTATAATTAGTGCCCAAACCCAGGCTTATATTATTATATAGGAGCGATGTAAGAGCAAAAAAACAGTAGTCTTGAGATTGTTGTAAGCCTAGTTTTTGCTAGTTGGGTAGCTATTGTCACTTTCGCAGTTTTGCAGAACTCCGGCGCGGCGATATCATAAGTATTATCTTTCTTTCTTTCTTAAAAGACAACAATAGCACTAGGGAAATTAACCCGTGTGTCGCGACAACCTCCGTAGCGTAGCGGTGTTCGGCTCGCTTTAAATCTCGGAGGTCGTGGGTTCGATCCCCACGCTGGACAGGAAATCTTTGTGTAAATTCTAAGATTTAGTTCCGGGTCTGGCTGATTGAGGGACCTCCGTGCCTCGGAAAGCACGTTAAGCCGTTGGTCCCGATTGTTATAACATCATCTATAATAATCGTATATCAAGGAACGGGCAGCATCGTTTCCTTTTGTGGCACAACATTGTCCTGCGGTCATCAACCCGTCTGCCAAGCGTGGTGACTATAGCAAATACCCTCCCTCGGGAGGAGACCCATGTTCTGCAGTGGACGTTATACGGGCTGATGATGATGATGATGTCACGGGGGACTTTATTGACACAAAGCACTCCCAGACTCTGAACAACTATCTGCAGATCACACCAATAATTGTGCTGGGTAAGGATCGAACGCAGAACACCAGGTTTCATTTAAGTCATTTTAAGAATAATAAGCTTCATGTATTGTTTCGAATTGTCGTAGTGTAACAACGATGAGCGGTCCAAAGTTGGGGAGCCTGCGGGCCGCCCTCAGTCTCCTGAAGGGGAGCGCGTACCGGGAGATGGAGCCAGCGTTTCTGCACCTGATGACCCGGTGAGAACTTATTACATACTTTATGACATCGTTAGATGATAGACAAATAAATAAATGAACTTCATCTTATACTTATATACACAAGTCACAAAAATTTAGGGATATAAAAGAAAATCCAAATTTTTGGGGGATTTTAAACGAGCTGTAACTCCGAGGAAAATGACCGTACAGTAAAAACAAAGTAATTTTTAGCTTTAAGTGTCTAGTTTTCAGACATGACCATGAATATTTGTTTATCATGTTTGGGTCTGGTTTGGGATTTCTTTTTAATCCCTAAATTTTTGCGACTGTGTATAAAGCTGAAGAGTTTGTTTGTTTGTCTGCTTGTACGCGTTAATCTCAGAAAGTTTCCAAGGGAACAAGAGTTAGGCGGGCGCAACCGCGCGCGGAAAGCTAGTAAATAATAATTTCATTCAAACGTTAAATTCCAATTTATTGACCAATACTTCATAATTAAATATAGCCTAGCCTTCCTCAATAAATGGGCTATTTAACACTGAAATAATTTTTCAAATCGGTCCAGTAGTTTCTGAGATTAGCGCGTTCAAGCAAGCATCTAACACTTCAGCTATATATATTAGTGTAAGATACCACTGTATTTTATATAATGAAATGAAGTTACAAGTTCTTAGCTACAAATCTTTAACTATTATAATACCTACTCTCGCTGCTGTGCCCTTCACAGGATTCATTTAAGGTTTACACTACCTATTGTCTTACCTATATAGTAAAGTGTTCGTGGTGCAGAAAAAAATATTGATCTTGCAATACCATTGCTAGAGGTTTTTTTTCGGACGGACATTAAGCCACGAGCCTTTTGCTACTTCACCGGGCATAAAGGCGAGCAACTACAAACTAAACAACCTGCGCAAGAAGGCGCACCCTGTGGCGCTTGGAACTCGGCTCAGGGCGGTCGCTGGCGATGAGATTAAGGGATTATGACTTTAAGTATTTTAGGAGGTTTTGTGAAACTTTCTATTGCTAGAGGCAAAAGTTTAAGATCTACGTAGATATAAAACTCGATTTTTTTTATGATGCTTATTTGTTTTCTATATAAAGCTTTTTTTAAAACATAAAAAAATCATCTGTTCCATATATGGAACAGATGATTTTTTTTTTCGTGATTTCAGGATTGGTCCCATAATAAACGATGCAATCCCCTAAAAGGTGGTTAATGTTTTAAAAAAAAACACTGTATATAGTATACCGGTCTGTATATATACATATACAGACAGGTGTGCTCAAAAAAAAAAAAAAAAATATACTTGAAATAATTTACGGACTGTATTATTTATTTTATTTACAGCACCGGGTGAGCGAAGACGGCGCAACCGCATTTTCTCGATTCAAAGAAGATCCGGGTGAGTGCAACAGCCATTGCACAGTCCTACTGTCTGTAGTATTCTGACCAATTTGACAAAACAGTTTATTTGTGAAATGTTTAGTCGTAACAACTACACGGTCTAGTGATAAAAATAAAGTAAATTGGACCTAGCATTCGTCACAAATAAATTTTCTAAACGTGCATAGATATTTTAAATGGGATTTGAATATTTATAATTTAATGCGATTAATTTATCTACGTAACTTGTTGGCGACTTCTTTGATTAGGTACATATTTATTTTTCAAACTTGTTGTGGGTGCCATGCTGGTATATTATTCATATAAACCCTCCTCTTAAATCACTCTATCTATTAAAAAAAACCGTATCAAAATCCGTTGCGTAGTTTTAAAGATCTAAGCGTACATACAGCAGGAAGCGACTTACTTTGTTTTATACAATGTAGTGACTAGCTTCCCAGTACTAGGCTTCACCCGCGTAGCTCCCGTTCGCGTAGGAACTTAATAATAAAATATGGAATTTATCAAATCGGAGCAGTAGTTCCTGAGATTAGCGCGTTAAAGCAAACAAACAAACCACCCAGCTTTAATTGTGTATGTCTAATTTACATTGTGTTTACAACCAAACAATTAGAATAATCATTCAATCATCGTATTTATATTTCACTACGTTTTTAGATACAGTCCACTCGCTTGCTCACATTACTAAATAACCTTTTTCAGTACTAGTATCTATCGTAGCATTCAAGATAGCTCAAAAGTGCTACGACGTAGCATTTCTACGGCAGCGTAGCGGTTTTAACGATGTCGTAGCGGTGACGTAACCTATTGTTTGAAAGACTTTGCAAATTCTCATGATATTATATACTAGTATATGAATGTAATATAATATCGACAAACTCCGTAGCGTAGCGGTATTTGACTCGCTTTAAATCTCGGAGGTCTTGGGCTCGATCCCCACGCCGGACAAAAAATCTTTGTGTAAATTCTAAGATTTCTTTCCGGGTTTGGTTAGTTGAAGGACCACCCTCCGTGCCTCGGAAAGCACGTTAAGCCTTTGGTCCCTATTGTTATAACATCATCTATAATAATCGTATATCGAATAACTGGCAGCGTTTCCTTGTGTGGCACAACATAATACTGCGGTCACCAATTCGCCTGCCAAGCGTGGTGACTTTGGCAAAACCGTCCCTCGGGAGAAAGCCAATGTTCAGCAGTGGACGTTATACGGGCTGATGATGATGATGATATTTATTAATTCTGTGTTTAACAAATGTCATTCGCTATCCCTTTCCACCTGATGTTATGTGGCATAGGGGTGCAAATACAAGGACAGTTAATGCCAGTACAGTGGATATGTACAGCTTTCCACTTCCCCCTCCTGAGCCCTAGCGTCCTTAATCACGGAACGCAAAATTAATCAATAATTTTATTTGGCTGTAGTATTATACAGGGTGTCCAAGAACCTGTCGTCCAACTGGATTCCCACGATGCCCCAAGTTCTAACAGTACTCAGAAAAATATTTTAAAAAATCCACCCCATGTACTTACAGAATTACACTGATTTAAAAAAAAAAGGGGAAATGAGCACCCTGTGACATACTTTTGAATGCTGTGACTGCTAATGCTGATAATTTCGATATTTCTTGGAGGTTTTGTAATCTAGGGTATTGCTGTGTCTAAATAGAATGTAAAAATAAAGTACTTATTGTACCATTTTAAAATAAAATATTATTTTAACTAAAGGTGATATGGAAAACTATTGAATTTCGCAACTTTGACCGACTGTAGTGTAAAAAAAATGTACCAAAATAGTATGGCAAGTGACGTCAAATTTTGACGCGTTTATTCCTCTTTTTAAAAAGGTATAATACTTAAACATTAATTTGAAAAAAAAATTTTTGATAATATTTTTACTCAACAACCCAATTTTTACGAAGTGCCTACCTACTAACGGTAACTGTCGGACCCTTTCTTATCTTAGAAACTGTTATGTTACTACTATTATTTACTTCGGTTCCAAGAGTGAGCAAGAAGGAAATACACACAGGTAGATGGGTTCCCAGTAGAATAAAAGCAAAGAATGTTAGTTTAAAGATATTTTATTACAATAAATGTTCAAAATGTTGACCACCCGCGGCAATACAAGCTCTCACTCTCCTTAAAAAGGACCGCTTTATGTTTCGCGAGTAACTTTTTTGACGTATCACCTGCACTGCTTGTGTTATCTTCTCACGAAGGTCAGCGATGTCATTAATGGGCTTCGCATAAACGAGCTCCTTCATAGTTCCCCAGAAAAAAAAAATCCAGCGGATTTAAGTCAGGTGAGCGGGCTGGCCACGGGATTGTTCCTGATCGCCCAATCCACCTGTTCGGGTATTGCTCGTCCAAAAACTCTCTAACGGATACGCGAAAATGTGCTGGACAGCCGTCGTGTTGGAACCACATATCTGGTGGGGTCTCTTCTAGTAAGTTTGGCAAATCATTTTGAAGAAAATTTAAATATGATTCGCCAGTCAAATTCTCGGGCATCTCAAATGGACCAATAATATTCCCACTGAGAATACCGGTCCACATGTTCACTTTGAACCGGTACTGGGATCTATCTTCTCGCATCAAGTGCGGATTTTCCACATGCCACTCGTGCAAGTTGTGTAGGTTCATGTAGCCATCCTTCTTAAATGTTGATTCATCTGACCACAAAATTTTGTCGATAAAGTTTTCGTCTTCTCGATGTTTTTGCAGGATTGTTTCACAAAACGCGACTCGGCTCGGATAGTCTCGAGGTAAAAGACTTTGCACTCGCTGTACGTGGTACGGATGATATTCTTCTTTTTGGAGAATACTGTGTGCTGTGCTCTTCGGTATCCCCGTATCAGCTTCTATTCCTCGCACAGAGATGCTTGGATTTGCCGACACCGCCTCTAAAACTTCATCGCGTATGAAGTCATTTACGGGTCGTCCTTCACCAGCTACTTGATTGGGAACCGCCCGTCACATAGTGATCTGTGCACATTAATGAAAACTCGATGGTCGGGATATCGCGTAGCCCTCGGATACCTTTCTCTGTAAAGTCTCGCTGCAGCTCGTCCATTACCATAAATGTAGTGCATATTTGCGTATTCTTGCGGAGTGTAGGTCGCCATGGTAGCACACACAAAACACAAACTGTCCAAACACAGGCAAAGGTCGTCGTAAAGAGTTCGTTTCAAAGTCCAGAGCACAAAGAGTAATCGAGTCCAATAAACAAAGCTTTAAATCGTAGTACGTGATCAATGGTAACAATAAGAGAGAGGTGCGTAGTAACGGCAGGAGGCAGTGACGCGTACTGACCGTACTGTTATCCTAAATAGCACGATCCCAGATAGCGTCACTATCTATCTCACTCGCACCTCTAACCTTTTTCTCCCTCACTCTTACCTGAATAATGGGGTACCATAAAGAAGAACCAGCAAATCGCAAAGATAGTTTCTGTCTTGCTCCCTCCTGTTGTAATAACGAATCACTATGGTGAGATGCATGCACATACCGTCCCTTACGGTCTAACCTGTTTTTTGAGAGGCCTGTTGTTATTTTTATGAGCATACAATAGTAATTCTTTAGAGGTTAGATTCAATTCGTCGTAAATTTTTCTTTCTAAGAATTCTGTAAGACATCGTAAAAATTGGGTTGTTGAGTAAAAATATTATCATATTTTTTTTTTTCAAATTAGTGTGTAAGTATTATACCTTTTTAAAAAGAGGAATAAACGCGTCAAAATTTGACGTCACTTGCCATACTATTTTGGTACATTTTTTTTACACTACAGTCGGTCAAAGTTGCGAAATTCAATAGTTTTCCATATCACCTTTAGTTAAAATAATATTTTATTTTAAAATGGTACAATAAGTACTTTATTTTTACATTCTATTTAGACACAGCAATACCCTAGATTACAAAACCTCCAAGAAATATCGAAATTATCAGCATTAGCAGTCACAGCATTCAAAAGTATGTCACAGGGTGCTCATTTCCCCTTTTTTTTTAAATCAGTATAATTCTGTAAGTACATGGGGTGGATTTTTTAAAATATTTTTCTGAGTACTGTTAGAACTTGGGGCATCGTGGGAATCCAGTTGGACGCCAGGTTCTTGGACACCCTGTATAAGGTGGAGGTAATTCAATAGTCAAGCAGCTCATTAAGCGTACTGACGCTGTGCTCTACGTCTTCATCATCAGCCCGTATAACGTCCACTGCTGAACATGGCTCCTCCCGAGGGAGGGTATTTGCCATAGCTACCACGCTTAGCAGGCGGGTTGGTGACCGCAGTATTATGATATAACACACAAGGAAACGCTGCTGCCCGTTCCCTTGTATACGATTTATACAGGGTGTCCCAAAAGGTTAAGTAGCTGGGAAAGGGGGTGACAGGGGTGGACACAATGGTCACTAGAAAAATAAAAAATAAATCCGCTCTGGGTATTTAAAAAAAAATGGCATTTTTTTAAAAACTTAAAATTTTACACCTTGTTATTTTTGATGTTGATGTTGATGACCTTGTTGTTATTGAAGATTACATAACAGCATTTTTTTTTAATACAGCCATATTTGTAGGTACAGTTAGCACAAGGTGTAAAATTTTTAGTCTTTTAAAAAATGCCATTTATTTTTTTAAACACCCAGAGGGAATTTTTTATATTTTTCTGGTGACCCTTGTGACCATCCCTATCACCCCCCTTCCCAGCTACGTAATCTTTTGGGACACCCTGTATAGATGATGTTATAACAATCGGGACCAACGGCTTAAGGTGCTTTCCGAGGCATGAAGGGTAGTCCCTCTACGTCTTATTGAAATATATTTATCATTGAGTAAGGCATTGTTTTTCTGTTCTAGCGATGAAAGAAGGCATGCTCAGAGCACGGAGGTACTACAGAGGGATATACATACCTTCTATCACTAATAGTTTTAAGGTAAGTTCCACAAAAGTGCCGTGTGGTTTCCGGCTCTGAATAGACTACTCCATATTTTCCCATGGGTGTCGTAAAAGGCGACTAAACGCCATACACCTGATGGATGGGCAGCAGCATCTATCAGCGCAAGGATATTCGCAGTGTTACTGCGGTCACCAATCCGCCTGGCAGGCGTAGTGATTTTGCCAATATTCCTCTAAGTTAAGAGGAGACTTATGTTCAGCAGTGGACATAAATAGGCTGATAAGTAAGTAAGTTAACACCAACAATCGTACTGATAATCTCTCATATAATTTAAGCGCAGGCCACACTGCCAGCGGTCGAGCGAGCGAGCTAGGCGGGCGGGCAAGCGAGAGAAGGAAACTATACAAACAAATATATTAGTCGGTAGCTCGCGGTATGAACCGAAGTATGTAAAAGAGGTGAAACGGTGTTCGCCCGCCTAGTTTGCTAGCCCGCCCGCTGGCGGTGTGGCCTACGCTTTACTTAAAACAATAGTTAAGACGTCGGACTTGCGAACATTTGGTTGCCGGTTCGATCCACACCCATTACACTACCGACGTATCCCCACTCGCAACACAAGCATTTTAGCTTAGCACGAGCGGTTAAAAAGAATACTATAAGTGTATAAAAACCCTGCTAGTAATCTTGATTTTTAAAAAAATGAACGAATTTTGTCATGCAATAACTTTTGTTTCAGAATAAAGAGGAAGAATTATCTTACCAGAGGTATTCGTGGCGGCAGCGGCAGAAGTCACTTATCATAGTCAATTTAGTCGATCTCTTCCTTAAAGTAAGACTTTTACATTGTTCACTGTCATTTGTTACTCGTTTGTAACACTCAACGAAATTATTTAGTTTTAGTCTTAGATTAAATCAAAATAGCGTAAGATATGGGCACGTCCTTATATTCGTCAACTAAAAACGGGCATTATTCACAAATACATGCACGCACACTCACACCGCTGTGATTTTTTATAACGCTGTACTATATTGAAAGACAGAGACAAACTGATTTGTTTTGACTATAGCGTGAGCGAGATAAGCGTGGTACTGATGTAGGTACGTCAAATTGACATCAGGCTGACAGAGCGTCAGCAGCGCAAAATGGCGATCAAGACATTAAATAAATTTTTGAAATTTTTAGTTTTCATGAGTGAAATATGAATCCATGAGATAAGTTTTTTCTTTTTGAAGTACTTGTACTGTGCATAAAAGCACAAGAAGGCATTTTGGTAACCTTTATCCCATTTAAAACAGTAAAATATTTTTTTGCGTAACACGTCCGCTTAACACTCAGCCTATTGCGACTAAATTCAATTAGGAGACGGGGATCTGATTTATGCGGTCCACGCGTTAGACGCGAGTCAACTATCTTCCGCTATTTTGGTTTAATCTAATATTTTAGCAGTGAAATGTATTAAAATGCAGATTAAAATGAATCGATTATGTGTTATATGCTCTATAATATATTTTTAAGACAACTCTCAACTAGGGGAATCGCGAGGGACTTTTCAAACACCCATTTTACGCACACTAGGCACAACTAGACTCAGAACAAGACTGACTTTCTGTGGTTTACACAACCAGGAGGGAACGGTTGTCAGAACACCAGGTTTCAGAAACAATTACTATGACCTCTGAGTCACTGGCACAGCCAAAGTGTGGTCAAAGCAATCTAATCTTGTATTGCAAGGCACTAGAGATCATTTTGCCCCACGTTCAAATATGTCAGTCATTTAGATTCTCAATAGTCAATCAAAGTAACAATCAATTAACACAGCTGTTAACTATGCTGCCAATTAAAATTCAGTTTTTAAATAATGGATAAAAAAAATCTTCGAAATGACGTCATTAGTTTCTGAATGTGATTCAAATATAAAATTACGTAATCAAATCAGCTAATCATTCTTTCGGAAATTTGACACTCATAAGAGTTTTCGTTCCTGATTAGTATTCAATTCAATGATCCTTCTCCCACCCACTACACCGAGAACGCATAGGGTGCAGGCAGCGGAAAGGATCTCGTTATCTGCTAGGATTCGGGGAGTGGGCAATATGACCCAATTTCTCCTTAGAGAGGCCCACTACCACATACTTTCAAGCCCTTGTAGCCCGTAGCCTTATAAATCTTATAATTGACTAGCGCTGTTTCATTTGCTTAGCTCTCGTGCTTGTGGAACTCCATAATAACATATAACCTACTAGCTGAGCCCCGCGGTTTTACCCGCGTCACTCAGCTCCAGTGGGTAGGAGCGTGATATTTTATAACTTTTATGTTAAACCAGCTTATAATCTATACTCGTGCAAACTTTCAGCCAAATCTATTTAGCAGTTTTTGCGTGATAGAGTAACAAACATACATACATCCAAACATACAAACTTTCGCATTTATAATATTAGTAGGATAGTTTTCCTAGGTTTAGTAGGCTATCTAACACTGAAATAAGATTTCAAATCAGACCAAGTCCTAAGATACGACTGAGAACAAACTCTACAACTTTATATACCTCGGTAGCTACACCTCTGTATAGGAGACACTGCGAGAAAATATAAATGAATTTGCCAAACGAAACAAAATTGGAGACCCGTACATGTCACCCGTGCATGTAATGAACCGTAATATATTTCGCCCCTTTGATATGTTTCCACAGTATTTAATCATACCTAAGAGTGTAAATACGAGGAATTATCTTATTCAGTTTAATAAACTTCTAACGCCACCCGACGATTAGGTGCTGGTGGCGATCCAGTGGGCTCTTGCTTAAGTTATTGATCCTTTTTATCATAGCTTTATATTATGTTCTTTACAATTTTAAACCATGTAACCATTAGTTAAGACATTATATTCAATGGTTAAGAAGGCAGTTATCACCCTTATCTGTGCACGTTTTTTAACATTAACCATTCGTTGCAGGCATGTTTGGCCGTCATATATAAATTAGCTGGTTCTGGTAAGTACAACTTTAATATGTAACGGAAATAAAATTCTCGGTTCCTTAGAATCTCCATTCTGTTTCCTGAATGACTTATCCATGAGTAACTTCACTGTCTTAGGCCCGTAGCAAGTAAAGAAAGGGGCCACATTGATTTGGCATTAGTATTTCAGTGAAAAGTAAAAGATACTTACTCATTATTACTTATATTGTGCTCTTCAATCATAGACTCGTTTTGCCAGCCTTATCACCGTATAAGTTACGTTAATAAGCAGTGCCGTAAATAGGGCGGTGCCACCGGTGCCCAAGCACAGAGCGTAGACTCTGGGGGGCGCAAGAACACAAGTGAACTTGCGTTTCAGTTTTAGTGAGTGAGACACAGTGGGTGGTATAATAGGCGAAAGGTCCAATATACCTATCTAAAAAGCACAAAGTCTCAGTAATAGAAGCTCGCACAGGGCGCAGAAAAGGTTATTTACGGCACTGTTAATGTGCCATATAAACATACTAGTTAAACTAAATAAACAAATATAACATCTTGAAATATACCATATAAAACTCGAAATCAGCAAATGATGAAATAACGAAAATAAATAAAATGTTGAGTAAATAGTGTAACTGTAAATTATTCAAACGTTAGATCAATATTATAAGAGAAGTAAATTTTTAATTTGACAGTTTTTGTATAGAAATTCTGTCATAATTCCAATATACATACTTATTTTTATATGACAATTGAAAATGTTGCAATAATGTTGCAAATGGGCAGAATATAGCGTACACCATAATATGAAATATTTTCCATTTAACCATTCCAAATTGGGATTCATTGTCCGGTTCTGTAAATAAGGTCTGAATTAATGGATCCAAAAGTATGCGCCACTGCACCCAAGTGTGACGTAGAAAAATAAAACAGGAAACGTGAAACGCTCTGAATAAAACTAGATCTAAGATAATTGAGGTGTTTAAATATTTGTGCCATAATTGTTCTTATTTTTTCCGACCTATTTTGGTTAGGCCCTGTTCCGTATATATTTCCAAAAATAAGTAAACATTTTTTATTTGTTTTGTTTTCTAGCGTCAGCGGATGAGCGTGACGCAATAATTTGGACGGTTGTGTACTCTGCGCTGAACTTGGGCGTCTCCTTCTTGGGCTGCTGGCCGTGCTTCGCCAACAACTACTTGCATTGGGCGGCAGCCGCCACGTGGATTCTGCTCATTGCCCAAGGTAAGGCGAAGACCGATCTTGTTAGAATATTTTCCGACTAGTTCCAAGTATTTCCAAAAATTCTCGGCAATCATTGTGGCCACAATCGGTGAACCAATTTTTTAAACCTAATTCTTTTAACTTCAATAGAGGGTAGAACATGGAATCTTTGACTTGAGGCTCCAGCAATAGCTATGATATGCTAATCATACCACGAGGAAATACTCCTTAGTGCTCTTTCAAACGCCAATAACGGATTCACGGGCGATGCCTGCATATGTTACTAATAATTTAAAACCTTTCCCACTTTAAAAAATTTCTATCATTTTTGCAGGTTTAAGCGGCAAATCCATAGGGTTCCACGAGACGCAGAATCAAGTGTGGTACATGTTGTTCGTAGTTTTCATTCCATACGCCATGTTGCCGCTGTCCCTATGTTGGTGTATATTCATCGGGTTGCTGTCGTTTGTTGCTCACGTCACGTCCACCGCCTTCAAGATCAGGGAGAACATGGAGGAGACGAGAAGGAGTGCGGAGTGTGTCACTGATGTTAGTTTGTTTTTTTTTTTACTATTTTTCCTGACCAGGAAAATTAGGGGTATAGTTTAGGGTTTCAAATACAAGGGCTGGTAGTGTCAGTACAGTAAATAAGTACAGTCCTAGCCACTAGGGTTGCCACCCGTACGATATTATATAGTATCGTACTATATTTCAGTCCATTGTACTATATATTATAGAAAAATAATATTGTACGAATAATACTATATTTACATCGGTAATTCAGTTCTCGCGCGACAACGAAGTAAACGTCAACTTCTTGGCAGTATTGGGCTTAGTTTCCGTTACCAAAAGCGTAAAGGCAGAATATGTAGAGGCGTCGTTGACACACCTTTGTTAACCATACTTCAAAGAAAAATTGGAAACTAAAAAATTTTTTTTCTTGAATTTCCCAATATATTTCTATATCTTTTCTAATGTTTTGAAAAAAATACTGTTACATCAAAAAAAGGTGGCAACCCTAATAGCCACCCTTATGAGACTGCAGGAAAACAACATTAATCAACAATGTTATTTGGCTCTGGTATTCAATAAGTATGAGATATTTATCCAGTCAAGCAGCTCATAAGCGTTCCAACGCTATGATCTCACATTTATGTTCTTCACGTATCAGAAAGAATCCAATTCAATTCTAAATTAATTAAATAGGCTTTGTACAAATGGCTTAATTTCAATCGAAGGATGGAAGATTCTGAAATTTATTTTTTCTCACGAATTCTGCGTGATACTTCCTGCATAACCTATAAGATAAGAGGCTACCTAAAGGGCTCAACTTAGGTACAATTTATATTTCAATGCCACAATTTGAATCGACATTTCAGTGACACACAAATCGTAGTCCTTTGTGACGACTATAAGCAACTATTATTATATATTCTGTGTAAATACTAAAGTCAATCAAACACAGTTTAGACAGTAAACCTTTGTATATTATGTACTTTGTATAAATATATTAATGTATTTGTATTTCGTTATTGCAGTTGTCTGATAAATGTGTGAGTTGTTTAGTTTATACTTATTTGTTATTGTTGTAGTTTACAGCATGTTCACTAGATAGATGATTTCTGTTTAATTAGAACATTATTAGTTTCCTAATACAATTATTTTCTATACTAATATTATAAAGAGGATAGATTTGATTGTTTGTTTGTATTGAATAGGCTCCAAAACTATTAGACCCATTTGAAAAATTCTTTCACCGTTGGAAAGCTATACTATCCCCGAATGACATAGCGTTGGTGATACTACGATACCGCGTAAGTGACAACAGCGGATAAGGTTGAAAATCAAATACACCAAATTGATTTTTTGCCCTTTAAAACATATTCGAAAATATTTCTTGACAGATGAAATGACACCTTATTAGCAACTGTCACTTACGCGGTAATACAGTATCACCGACGATAGGCTATATATAATTATGAAGTTCCCACGGGAACGAGAGTTACGCGGGTGAAACCGCGCGCGGGGATCTTGTTGTATATAATTTATTTAATAGGTCGTATCACAGTAATTATCGGTGTAAAGAAATCTATTACTTACTTATAAAATTAAGTAATTTTTCCACATTTTAGTTAAATCTACACTATAAATTATATTTATATTCACCTTGATTTTTAGTGGATACTAATACTAAGTGAAATTATGTATTTCTAGTAGTATCTATGTTTTTAATATATACTTTTGCAATAACATTAAAAAATACAGATTAGATGACTTCGAACCCGGTGCAATCACCAACCCGCTTCCCTCCCTCGGGAGTAGTCGGTGGGAGGCTTTTGTACCAGCAGTGAACATTGAGCAGGCTAATGATGATGGTGATTGTAACATTTACTGAATTCTTTCCGACTCTTCCATAAAATAATTTCTACTTGGCAGTCGTACTCATGCAGCGTGCGACTCCTCGTGGCCAACACTCTCCTGTACGTAGCTGTCAACTTCGCGGGAATGTACGCCAAGTCCTTGGCCGACTGGGGACAGAGGAAGGCGTTCCTCGAAACCAGAAGATCTATGATCACTAATGAGAAGACGAAGAAGGAGAGCGATAGACAATGGAACATGATTCAGAGTGGTGAGTCAATAGGATTTATACTTGAAAAATATTTTATAATAAAACAGTTTCGAAGTTTTGTGAATATCTTCTACAAGCACAACAAAACGTTTACTCAATTGGACGAATCAATCTCTAGATTGCAGCCAATAACATACTGGAAGTTCTTTTTTAGGTATGGACAAGGACACATATTTACTGACTGGACATATAAAAATAATTTTAATTCGGAATTCAATACAAATGTAATGAATAGGTTCTAGCTAAACATTATATCATTAAATAGTTTGTTATCGCAATTATTTAATTCCGCACCAACTGTTTACTCCATTTTAAGATATCCGAATAAAAATTTGCCATTTTCTCAAAACATCGGCTAACAAGACAAAATATTTTTAATATCCTCTATGACTGTACTGTTCCCTCTATGATTATCTATGCTCTTTGCTTTGGCGGGAAACACGATTGTTATGATATTTTTTCTTCTTAATCTTATACATCATTTTATATCAATTCATCTTAAAATTATTAGTACGAATATAAATTCTTTAATTTACTATTTTTTTAGTAATTCCTAAATTCGTGGCGATGCAGATAGTGCAAGATCTTAAAGAAGAGAAGGGTGACTTGGAGCAGCAGTTCAATAACCTTTACGTGAAGGCTTTTCATAACGTCTCCATTTTGTATGCTGACATCAAAGGTTTTACTGGTAAGTAACCGTAAACATGATTGGTGGTTAAATATGTATCTTTAGAGCGTTTTCGCACTACGTCCGATCCAAATCCGATCTGGACCCGTGGAAATATGGTGCTTAGTAGCCGTAGAACTATTTCTATGGTAATTTACCGCCGAGATCTGATCCGAGATCCGTCATCCGATTTCTTTCCAAATTTCTAGACCAATATTTTCACGGGTCCGGATCGGGTTCGGATCGGATTCGGATCGGACGTAGTATTAACAAATGTGTATCTGATGCGAATTTACATGACACCTGAAAATTAACTACACGCTACACCGCGCGACGCCCCGCTCTCATCCTGCAGTAGCGTTAGCATAACATGCGTGCAATTCGCAAATTCTGCGCCCCGCAGTTTTACCCGCGTCGAACTCGAAAAATATTTTTAAATTTGTTTTTTTGTATGCAAATATTGTTGATCTTGAGCATGATGATTTCCTCAAAATATAAAATATATATATTCATTATTACATTTATGGTTTGGGAACTGGGAGCCAAATTAATTTATAAAAACGCTCGCAGCGGCTCTCTTTAGTGCCGCACGTTCGCCGAGCGCTGTCATTCGCATTAGCGCATTTAGCGCATTGTCATTCAACGGGGTAATGCTGCCAGCATTCTGGGAACTTTGCCAAGTAGAAAAGGATTAAGAATAGTTGTATTTTATAAGTTAGTTTTATTTTGGAATTAGATACTATTAGTTGTATATATCTAGACCTTAGAAGCATAAGGACGGATATACTATTTTCTTCAGAAGCATTTGGTCGTAAGTACCAGTTTACGATAAAGGCACATACGACGAATGTTTCTGACGTATAATGGCACAACCGACCTTATGCTTCTAAACTGTCATCATCATCATCATCATCATCAGCCCGTATAACGTCCACTGCTGAACATGGGCCTCCTCCCGAGGGAGAGTATTTGCCGTAGTCACCACGCTTGGCAGGCGGGTTGGTGACCGCAGTAATATGTTGCACCACACAAGGAAACGCTGCTGCCCGTTTCTTGATGTACGATTATTATAGATGATGTTATAACAATCGGGACCAACGGCTTAACGTGCTTTCCGAGGTACGGAGGGTAGTCCCTCAACCAACCAGACCCGGATAGAAATCTTAGAATTCACACAAAGATTTCTTGTGCGGTGTGGGGATCGATCCCACGACCTCCAAGATTGAAAGCGAGCCAAAAACCGCTACGCTACGGAGGTTGTCTAAACTGTAGAAATGTATTTTATTCATGAATGTAAGGGCCTATGCACACCACGTTTCTGAAACGCGCGTCGACGGCGCGCTTTTATCCTACACAGCAGTTTGTTGTTTGTGCGTATCGCGTCTGTATCGCTACAAACGCGCTTCAACGGCGCGTTTAAAAAACGTGGTGTCTCTAAAATGTTATTTAATAAGTAACATTTAACATGAATGAAAGAGAAAAGTTTTGTATTTATTTGACAGAACTATCAAGTAAATGCAGTGCCCCAGATCTAGTGAAGCTGCTCAACGTCTTGTTTGCCAGCTTCGATAGATTAGCCTCGGTAAGTTATCGTTTGACGTGGTCGTAGAATCTAACTACAAACACAACTGCAAATCTATACTAATATATAAAGCTGAGGACTTTGTTTGCTTGCCTGAACGTGCTAATCTCGGGAACTACTGGACCGATTAGCAAAAATTATTTCGGTGTTAGATATCCCATTTATCGAGGAAGGCAATATTTTATTATAAAAGACCCATGGGAACGGAAGCTACGCGGGAAGCTTACTACACTCTAAGTTCTTTCTCTAGTTTAGAACTCAGTAGCGCGGAAAGCTAGTCAATTATATGTTATCAATGTAAAATGTCCTTAAATAGCACGACATTGAGTTTGTATTTCAATGCCCTTTTAATGAAATAAAAATGGGACACGTCTTTGCTGACACTCATAAGTCTATCCGTGACCACGACTGGTGTAACCCATGTCGAAACGACGGATTATTAAATAGGTAATGATTTGCCTTAAAATCGTATCGCGATTGACACCCGCGTATCCTTTAAATTATGAAAATGGGAGTTACGCGTTAGGAGAAAGACAACCCTCCAACATGATATCTAGTTAAAGATGGCATTCTTGAACGTTTTATTGCTGTTTATCAGGAGAATCACTGCCGACGCATCAAGTTGTTAGGCGACTGTTACTTCAGTGCGAGCGGTCTGCCAGACCGCTGCGTGAAGCACGCGCACCACTGCGTCAACATGGGCCTGCACATGATCGCTGCTATCAAACATGTGCGCTCTAACCCGCTGTTCCAGCAATCCGAAAGTCTTAAAACGGTGAGAAATCTATTAACATCTTTAACGTCCAGTGTTGAAACATTTTCATTACCCTATTGTAGAACGAATATAGGTGTAAATCTATATTTATCATCATTATCATCATCATGAGCCCGTACAACGTCTACTGCTGAACATGGGCCTCCTCCCGAGGGAGAGTATTTGCCATAGTCACCACGCTTGGCAGGCGAGTTGGTAACCGCAGTATTATGTTGTACCACACAAGGAAACGCTGTCCGTTCCTAAATTCTAGATATTATTATAAATGATATTATAACAATCGGGACCAACGGCTTAAAGTGCTTTCCGAGGCAAGGAGGGTAGTCCCTCAACTAACCAGACCCGGAAAGAAATCTTAGAATTTACACAAAGGTTTCCTGTCCGGCGTGGGGAACGACTCCCACGACCTCCGATATTTAAAGTGAACCAAATACCGCTACGCTACGGAGGTTGTCAATCTATATTTACACGAATACTATAATCATATTCTAAAGAGGAAAGATTTGATTGTTTGTTTGTATTGAAAAGGTTACGAAACTACGGGACCGATTTGAAAAATTATTTCACCGTTGGAAAGCTACACTATCCCCGGATGACATAGGCTATATTTAATTATAAAGTTCCCACGGGAACAGGAGGTACCCGGGTAAAACCGCGTGCGGGAAGCTATTCACCTATATATCCCATGCTGGCATTGGACAACTGTGAGCGAGTGAGTGGACTGTAAAAGGTAGAATGAAATGAAAAGAGATCTTAATGGTTGAATTATAATCAATTAAAATATTCTGATATGAAAATCACACGTAAAATGATACACACTGACACTGTAAAAACATGACAAGACAATATTTATAAAAAGAATAAGTGGCCAACACCATCTTAATCCGCAATGATACGGGACATTTGTGTTTTTGCTTTTGTGAAACTCAAAATAATCTTGTTTCCAGGTGGATCTGAACATGCGTATCGGTATTCACAGTGGTTCAGTGCTCGGCAGCGTGCTGGGCCGTCTTAAGTGGCAGTTTGACCTGTGGTCCTACGACAACACGCTCGCCAACCACATGGAGAGTGGAGGTTTACCTGGGTAAGAGTTACTAAACTAATGCTTTTTTATCATTAAGTATAATGATAACTATAACACCAAACTGATAAGTAGGTAGTTACGCTAATTCGCTCACTCTTTTCATTCCCGTGTGATTGCGGCCTAGGTATTATAGGCACACATTTCATTATTGTGCACGCGCTCAGTGGTGTAGCTAGGTGGGCAAGGGCCCCGGTGCACAGCTTCAAGAACTGGCGAGCTGGCTGACCCTTTCTTTTCAAAGCTTAGGTTAGAGGGCCCCTGAGATCCGGGGCCCTGGTGCACTGCACCACTAGGCCCCACGATAGTTACGCCACTGCACGCGCTATGTAGGATGTATTTCTTTTAAGTAATTTATGAGATTTCCAAAACTCTATTTACTGAAAAACTAGACCAAATATACTGTGGTCTATAGATTTTATTCCACCTACACATTACTCCATATTATTATCAATACGGTAAAAAAAAGTCACCAAGTATTTATAAAATAATAAGCTTATTTTAACATGTGTGTCTACAGTCGCGTACACATATCAGCAGCCACCCTGGCTTGTCTGGACAACGCCTTCGAGGTGGAGCCCGGGGACGGGGGCTCTCGGGACCCGTACCTCAAGGAACACAATATCACTACGTACTTCATCAAGAGCACGGAGGTACCAAAGTACAAAGACGAGGAAACTAGTGATTGGTAAAGGAATATATTTTATTGTTTCTAGCTTTAGACCATTCTATATCTACCCATGGGTGTCATAAAAGGCGACTATGGGACAAATACCTGATGAATGAGCAGTAGCATCCATCTGTACAAACAGGGCCGTCTTTCACCTATTAGAGGCCCTGTGACCATAGTAAATTAGATTATTAATTTTTACAAAGAACGCAGATATGAAAAGTTTAAGCTTTATTTATACTTCTTTACGGTGACAATAGATATGATGAGTAGATGACATAACGTCACCCACACTAAGCATCTGCGATTAGTCCTTAGAGTGGCTAGGTTTTCGTTTGGAGTAGGGTCTAGGGGGCCCTAAACCATCACGGGGCCCTGGGCAATGCCCAGTGGGGAAGAGGGGCCTGTACAAAAGATACTGCACTCTTACTGCGATCAGCAATCCACCTGTCAAGCGTGGTGATTACGGCAATATTAACGACCCTGGCTTGCCAAGATCTGTTAAAGAGGAGGCCGTTCTGAAGTAGACATAAACAGGCTGGTGAAGGAGATTAGTACTATCGGCTATGCGATTAAATATTACCCATTGGAAAATATTGTCATACCTATACTTTACTTTAAGGCTGGAGGCTCGCCTTTATGCCCGGTGAATTAGCAAAAGCCTACTACATACGTATGTCCATCCGAAAAAAAACACCTATACTTTACAAAGAGCACTTGGAAAGATATGGGGGAGGCCTTTGCCCAGCAGTGGGACATGAAAGGCTAATTAAAAAAAATACTTTACACACATTACACGATGTGATACAGGTTGATATCTGTAATATGCTAGTATTTGTTATAATTATATAGCAATTTATTTACACCAAGCGTAATACGCGGTAGGGACATAAGACAACATAAACTAGATTTCTTCTTCCTGCCCTTATCCCATATTACTTGGGGTTAGCGCAATAACATAAACTAGATTTAAAAGGAATAAATTATATAAAAGAGCAGCCGCGGTACCATAAAGATAATAAACAAGCGGGTGACATTAAAAATTACAAAAAAAAACTAAACGTCATTTTGTCTATGGTAATTCGCGCGCCTGACTATGGTAATCCATTCGAAGAAAATGTCTATGGTAACTCCACTGCGCCACTTGTCTATGGTTTATACTTTTTAAATCTAGTTTATGTTGTTTATAGTTTTTCTATGAACGGTTTGCCTCCTTTAATTTTTTAAGGCACACATATACACACAGTGCCGGCGGCAGGGCCACCGAGCAAGCCGCCGCCGTGCACCCGGCGGCATTCAAAGCCGCCGGCTTTGCCACACAAAGGAGCCGCCGCGCCGGCATGGCTACACATACAAATACATGGCTTGTATTGCCGGCGGCATAGCCGCTCGGCATGTGTGTAGTAGCCTTAATGCAGCAGACATTTATTTTTAATTACGTTCGAATTAGAAAATATTTTCAAAATTGATTTGCCAATATGTTTTTGTTTTTGTTTGTCAGTGTAATGCGGCCGGTATCACAAAGCCTGATGGACTCAGACCGTCGGCGGAGTAGCAACCAAGCCGAAGACAACATCGGGTTGCCATTCCAAAATGTAAGTCAACTATATAGCTAGTGTTTTTCTTATACTAGCTAACTCTAGGATATGAATGAGACCATATCAAAAAAAAACAATCAACTGTCAACATTTTATGTTTTTTAAATACAAAAGCATTATATCTAGTATTTAGCTGAAATTGTGTTATCCATAATCATTATTTTTAATATGCTCAAAATCCTTTGTTCACTTTACTGTTTGCGATTTTTTATAAATTATAACACACTAGCGAAATATTCCCCTAAGTGGCGTGATTTGAGCCCAGAGGCTGAAATCACTCAAAACAACTTTCTGTGGCTCCCACAAATAATTGTCCCAAGTGGAAATCAAACCCAGAAGAACACCATGTCTCAGAAGCAAGACACCGTTTGACCGTGATTTCGTTCCATGAGCAAATACAAACTAACATACTAAATATATATACTACGGCGTAGCAGAGCTACGTCAGTATCTAACTACTACGATTACTACGGTTGACTACTTCTCACTTATTTTCTATTATTATTTTTCGTTAAGGCGCAACGTTCGCGCTTCTGGTATTTAGCGGAGAAATTGACGGAAGTTGGCATTTCTTATCTGATACATTTAAAGATTATTTATTTCGCGAAAGTAAGTGGCAATAACAGACCTATGTTAAGTAATCTTTAGGTCAAAAATATAAAAAAAGCCTCGTGAATATCTGTAGTCTAAATTTTATACTTTTATCACTGTATTGAAATTCCTTTGTCTATTGATGCAATTAAATTTTAAGGCTTATTAACATTAGACCTGTTGTTGATTTTTATATCGATGAATGATTTTTATATTCTCAAAATAAACAATTAATTTTAATCAATTAAAGTTAAAAATGCCGTATTCCGACATACTCATCGATAAATACTTAAAGTGCGAACGTTGCGCCTTAAGTATTACTCTCAGACCAAATAAAAGATGGAGCGATGTCGAACAATATACTAAAGCTGGATTTTTGGTGCTAGTGCGGATACAATTGTTGCTATGATTTTCAAAATTCCCAATTTTATAGAAATTACATTGATATAAATTATAGCTTTAATTTAAACCTTTCATGACACAATTTGGCATTCTTGTTCTCAAATAATGACGTTTGTGAATTACAGAATCTAACGCTGCGACAGTTCGATTTAAAACGTTACGTTAAAAAAAAATTGAATACTTTTCGAAAAGTGTTCCGCTTACTAAATTTCAAAATTTTGATTATTAAATTTAGATCACCGGCAGGACACGAACCTGCATTTTAGGTTTAGCCCCTAATCTTTAACCAATTCGGCTACGGACCTCAACCAATCATCGAAATTTATCGGGAACTTTAGTGCCATCTATCGGTAATGACCAACATTACTTCAACAAATATCTCCAAAGTGGCATTTGGAATTAAATATTTAAACAATGACACCGCCAGTATTTACTTTTACAGTTTTTTAAATACATTACGGAAAAGATTACTTGTGAGTTATAATTTATAAAAAATCGCAAACAGTAAAGCTGCTTATTGAATTTTAAAATTGAGATCTAAATTTATTAATCTCAAATTTTGAAATTTATGCCTTACGTTGTTAAAGTTAAAGTTCATTATTTGTGAAAAGAATAAGTGTAAGTTGCGTATACACGCCAAACAGAGTTTTACCGGCGTCAGTGCGTTACTAGCAATCTCGGTCTGAGGATTTAATAAATCACTTTATCTAGAAGCTTATTCTGCTCTAAGAGACCTGACACTTGTGTATATCTTGTATTATCGATTCGATCCGATAAGAAATAAGTTTTAAGAATTCCATCCTTAAGAGGGTAAAAAGGGGTGGCAATGTTTGTATGTTTTTTTTTCCAGAGAGACATAATAAGCAACTCAATCGAAGTCCGCACAAACCGTCAGATCCGTTTAGACAACATGTACTTGTGGTCTCTGCGGTTCCGCAAACCTGAGTTGGAGGCCAGCTTCTCCAAGTTGGACGGAACCCTAGTCCCCGGCACGTGTCCCAACGCCCCGCCCAGCACGTTCAAGTCCAACGTGATGTGCTGCCTGGTGTTGTGGGTGTTCATAGTGTTGGTGCAAGCTGTCATGCATTACAAGTGAGTGTTTCTAATAATAGATCCATTTCTTTCAATAGGTATCGTCAGAGGCGACCTAAGGGTCATTGTTCGGGGTGATATCCCTAAACTATAGATTGATAATTGATAAATGATAAAACTGATAAACTGTTAAATAAAACTGTATTAAAATATAAAAGTTAAACTAAATGAAATGATAATGAGTACGCGTAGCTAACTTGATTGCTAATTACGAACTGTTCATTTTACGTGAAGTATACATCATTACGAAATCTTTCAAATCACCCACGAGGTCTTTGCTACTTCACCGGATATAAAGGCGACTAGGGCTCTAGCTTTATGCCCATCTGCCTGCCAAGTGACGTGATTATGGCAATATACCGCAAACCGCCACAGATCGTGGCTTGGCAAGGTCTCGCCAAGCCACGTTCTGTTCTGTAAAGAGGAGGCCCATGTTCAGCAGTGGACGTTTGAAAAAGTATTATTTACTTTATGCCCATCTGCCTGCCAAGTGACGTGATTATGGCAATATACCGCAAAGCGCCACAGATCGTGGCTTGGCAAGGTCTCGCCAAGCCACGTTCTGTAAAGAGAAGGCCCATGTTCAGCAGTGGACGTTTGAAAAAGTATTATTTACTAATCAATTTTGTTTATACGACATATTCGCAATGCAATATTTAACTGCTGTCATAGAGTATCATATTTTTTTGTTTATTTATTTTTTTACAAGACTAATATACATGAGCACACTTTTGCAAAAGAATCAATGCACAATCTCAATTTATACACTAAATTTTACAATTCCTTGAAAATTTCTAATTGGAATAAACAGGGCATAAAAAAATTATAAACCCTAGTAAAACCCGCGTTAAGTCACACGTCACAGTCTAGCCATGTGCTAGTGGTCTACCGGCATAGGTTGTTACGCAGTTACGGTTTCCAGTTTCCCCATAATGGCATACGAAGAGCATCCACGGGGTAATAGGTACATCCAACATCTTGTGAATGTTGCACTTAATTTGAAAACTATCCAACTACGTTTTAAAATACTTATTCCAACAGTTTCATCTGGAAATATACCTAATAAATTAATCGGTTTCGTTAAGTGGTAGCTCGAATTAAAAACATGGTCACCACAAACATCGAACACAAAGTTCGTCAAGCATGTTCATAGCTATCCAATATGGTTGTTCTGGGCGGTGTTCGGAGAAATTTAATGCTACTTTGTTCGTACTTGACACACTTCATAGATGCACTAAATTTCCTTGATCGATGTTCACATTCATCGTGTTTGATTCGTTCGGTCGTACCAATTTGAAGTCGATACAATAACGTAACAATAAGCCATGTCGTAACAGCTGCACGGCGCTGATGATCGTGCTGTGCTGCATGACGGTCCCGCTGTCGCTGTCGTTCGCGCTGGTGATGCTGAGCGAGTTCCGCTGCGCTGCGCCGAGCCTGGCGCGCCTGTCCGCCGCGCTGTGCGCCACGCGCCGCCGCAGGGACGCGCACATCTGTCTCTACGTCACGCTCATGTCTATATCCAGGTGAGTACAAGTAACGTGACGTTCGCGCTGGTGATGCTGAGCGAGTTCCGCTGCGCTGCGCCGAGCCTGGCGCGCCTGTCCGCCGCGCTGTGCGCCACGCGCCGCCGCAGGGACGCGCACATCTGTCTCTACGTCACGCTCATGTCTATATCCAGGTGAGTACAAGTAACGTGACGTTCGCGCTGGTGATGCTGAGCGAGTTCCGCTGCGCTGCGCCGAGCCTGGCGCGCCTGTCCGCCGCGCTGTGCGCCACGCGCCGCCGCAGGGACGCGCACATCTGTCTCTACGTCACGCTCATGTCTATATCCAGGTGAGTACAAGTAACGTGACGTTCGCGCTGGTGATGCTGAGCGAGTTCCGCTGCTACTTATATTAAGGGACATTTTATATTTATTTTAATAAGTATTATATTTTAATTTGTTTTTGAATATTTCAGCACAATCAAGCTGTATGTGTGCCCATCGTCATTTTTACAAAACGAAGTGCAAGCTGCTTGTAATGACTCCGTCACCGTGGATTCAAACAGCCAGTATGATCCACGTAAGTATTGAGAGCTCTCTATAATGTATATCACTGTTTTTTTTTAATAATACAATGTTTACATTGGTTATTTCTCTTTGATTCAGAGCAAAATCACTTTCTTTCTTATAGTTTTCAAAAAATTAGACGTAGGTATTACTATTATTTTTCTTGATCAATTTTTTACCTTCATGTTTACCTTAAATCTGTATTAATTGTATAATTCATTCTTAGAATAGACCACCGCATAACTTCCTCTCATATCATAAGAGGCGACATACAACTGTCGGATGGGCAGCAGTATCTATCAGCTCAATGGTACTCCCATCTATGGAAGGGCAGCTTAAGCTCAATGATCTTACTGCTATCACCAATCCGCCTGTCAAACTTGGTGATTACAGCAATATCCCTCAACGACCCTTGGTTGCCAAGGTCTATCAAAGGACGCTCATGTTTAGCAGTGGACCTAAACGGGCTGATGAAAAAGAAGATTTTATAACCTATTAATCGTATTTGAGTCCTTTCAAATGCCGCACTTTGCTATTAACGTAGAACGAGGTCTGCTCTCAAGTACTTTGCTATCATAGTGAAGAACAAGAATAATAATAATAAACTTTTTTTTTCCAAATTGAGATTAATAAATTTTGTCTACCAGCCGGACTCAAACCTGCATCTTAGGTTTAGCCCATAATGCCTTAACTAATTCAGCTAAGGTGGAACCATATCGATCATCGAAATGTATTAATATCTTTTTAAAGCAGCATGTAGGCAGCGGCTTGTGCAATGACAGTCTGCTTCCCTAACATTGCTTGAGTCCATGAGCAGCGGTTAACACTTACCATCAGGTGTGCCGCTTGCTCGTCTGCCACTGAAGGCAATAAAAAAAAAGCACGTCTATAAGGGAAACGTTAATGCCATCTATCGGTAATATTATAAAAAACGCGTGTCATCGTTAAAATCTGTTAGTAAGTGTGAGGTGATGGCGTGCGCAGGCGAGTGCTTCCGCGCGGAGTACGTGGTGTTCACGTGGGTGCTGTGCCTGGTGGCGCTCACGTCGGTGCTGAAGCTGTACTACGTCATCAAGACGCTGCTGGCCTGCGCCAACGTCGTGATGTACTGCGCGCTGCTCGTGCACTACTACAACTACCACAACTACAACACCAACACGTCAGTACTACTATAACAAGTACTAGCTTCCTTGTCCCGTTCTCCTGAGAACTTCACACTTTTTGACATATACCTAATTGTGACGGTACAAGTATGGACCCTATACTTTTTTAAAAGCATTTAAAATTACTGATTGAAATGACTTCGAACCTATGTTTGGGACGCCCTTTTGTTCAACTTAAATTATTTTGTGCGACTTTTTTTGCAAGGGACTAGAGCTACTCTCCATACCTCGGAAAGCACGTTAAGCCGTTGGTCCCGATTGCTATAACATCATCTAGCAATCATATCAAGGAACGGGCAGCAACGTTTCCTTGTGTGGTACAACATAATACTGTGGTCACCAATCCGCCTGCCAGGCGTAGTGACTATGGCAAATACCCTCCCCCGAGAGAAGGCCCATGTTCAGCAGTGGACATTATACGGGCTGATGATATTGATTAGGGATATCATAAAAGTTATATGTGACTCAATCCTACCATTTTCATTACTATCAAATACACTCCCATTCCTCGACAAATTCTTTTAAAGTTCTTCCAACCCAAATCTTCTTCTAACAAAAGCATTCTCTTCTAGGCATCTTCCAGCATACGTGCAAATGTTGATCCTGATGGCTGTATTCTTAGTGGTAGTGATATACCACGCGAGGTTACTAGAGGTCACATCACGACTGGACTTCATGTGGAAACTCCAGGCCGAGAGGAACCTGGAGCAGATGGCGAAGACTCACAGAGACCATAGGGATTTACTGAAGCATATACTACCAGATCACGTGGTCACCCATTACTTGAGCACGAATAGGTATCCTAATGTATGTATATTTTATTTAAATTTTATCTTACTGGATAGTTGGTAATTTTGTGTGGAAACCGGTTGTCATAGTATGGGCATGTTTTACGGAGAAATTAGGAAAATATCGTGAGGAAAATTTTGAGTATGAATGTCGATGGGTAAGAGAAGGGGAAGACCAAAGAAACGATGGATGAACTGTGTAAAAGATGATATGGTTAGAAACCCCTTTCTAACCATATCATCTTTTACACAGTTTGGCGGCTAATAGAGGAGTATGGAAGAAAAAGACATATTGCGCTGACTCCAAATAAATTGGGATAAGGGCAGGAGAGTGATGATAGTTGGCAATTTTGACTTACTCTACGACTTTTATGTTCCTGTGCATGGATGTAAGGTCACCACAGCTCACGGGGGGACAGGGTGGGCAGTGGTAAAACAGTACATATCTACTGTACTGGCTCTAGCTGTCCTTGTATTTGGACAACTTAACATCAGGTGGAGAGAAGTCAGGGATGAAAAAAAATGCTAAAGTTTTGAAAAATTGCTACATGCAGACATATTTCTTCTTTTAAGTGTCTCTCGGACTAAGTGACTGGAAAAAGGATCCACTATATCGAAGATTATACTAATGATAACGTATTTGTAGGAGCTGTACTCGCAGTGGCGCGATGAGGTGGGGGTGATGTTCGCGGCGATACCCAACTTCCACGAGTTCTACTCCGAGGAGAAGGGCATCGACTGCATGCGAGTGCTCAACGAGATCATTTGTAATGTTCCAATCAACATATACCTACTATAGATACTACTGTACTACTTATATGAATTAATATGACGTTTGCCCAAGTACTGAGTGCAAAAAGGTTTTAAATTTTATTAAATTTCGTCTATGCGCTATTTCCGTCATAACATACATATATATATATTACATGGTAAAAGTTCAACAATACTATCAAATCTAATAACAAATTTTAATACATCGTTATAATAGCTGAAACTTAATTAAAATCAAATAATAGCAACAAATTACTCGGATTGCACGCATGTCAAGCTAACGTAACTGCAGGACGAGAGCGGGGCGTCGCGCGGGGTAGCGGAAGGGGGCTTGATTTTCGAGATGCGAGTTATACTTTCTTGTTGATGCTTTGAGTTTCTTTTTTATCACAATACTTATGTAATATGAAGGAAATTTATTGGTAAAGAAACAAAATGTTAAGGGATTTAAAAAAAAACTTATATTTCTATTAGTAAACCACATATTTAAGTGCCTAGTATAAAGTAATATTTAAAGAATAGTTTCTTAATATAGTTACGCCCCTCCATAATTTAAATAGGGATTTAATTTTCAGGTGATTTCGACAAACTGTTGGAGCAGCCGCGGTTTAAAACCATAGAGAAGATCAAGACTATTGCCGCTACCTACATGGCGGCCTCCGGACTTGACCCTAATGAAAAGGCAAGAATTGTTGTTTAGACATTTTGATATTGCCCCAACAAATTATATCACATAAAATTATCACAAAACATTTTATGTGATGAAACCGTGATTTATTGTCGCAGCAATACATCACGGTTCTTTTCATACCTCTTCATATAGTAAAAACGATATAAGACACGCTATTCTTACTTATAATATACTCTAAAGCTACCGCACATTCTTTTCTCATTTATTATTAATATAATTGATTGTGTACAGTCCGAGAGCGACTCGTGCGAGCACCTGTGCGAGCTGGTGGACCTGGCGTTCGCGATGCGCTACGCTCTGGACGACATCAACAAACACAGCTTCAACAAGTTCGGTCTTCGAGTCGGTGAGCTCGCTTACACGTTCCGCCTTAGGATCGGTGAGAGTACTGACACTCGTGTAGCTAGAGTACTCCACGGTTCAATCAACAACCACAGCTTTAACAAGTTCGGCCTCCGAGTCGGTGAGCTCGCTTACACGTTCCGCCTTAGGATCGGTGAGAGTACTGACACTCGTGTAGCTAGAGTACTCCACGGTTCAATCAACAACCACAGCTTCAACAAGTTCGGCCTCCGAGTCAGTGAGCTCGCTTACACGTTCCGCCTTAGGATCGGTGAGAGTACTGACACTCGTGTAGCTAGAGTACTCCACGGTTCAATCAACAACCACAGCTTCAACAAGTTCGGCCTCCGAGTCAGTGAGCTCGCTTACACGTTCCGCCTTAGGATCGGTGAGAGTACTGACACTCGTGTAGCTAGAGTAATCCACGGTTCAATCTACAACCACAGCTTCAACAAGTTCGCATCTGAGTCGGTGAGCTCGCTTACACGTTCCGCCTTAGGATCGGTGAGAGTACCGACACTCGTGTAGCTAGAGTACTCCACGGTTCAATCAACAAGCACAGCTTCAACAAGTTCGGCCTCCGAGTCGGTGAGCTCGCTTACACGTTTTGCATTAGGATCGGTGAGAGTACTAGCACTCGTGTAGCTAGAGTACTCCACGGTTCGATGTTCTCGGTTTCTTTTGTTAATTAGACGTGAATCCTGCTGGTGGTCGAATTTTATTAATCTCAATTTTGAATCTCATAATATCCACTCTTGGACTGACCAGGAGTATACCGATCCTCTAGCAAATGGCATCAAAATGTCAACACAGAGATAAAAATGGAACTACAACATCGTTTTAAATATAGTAGCGTCTTAGGGACTAAAATACACTTATTCAGCTCAATTCAGCTTATGTCCATAGAAAACGCCAAGTCATTTCACTTTTTACTACCCTCATAAAAAGTAAAGTAAAAATCGTAAGCACCTCATTTCATCCCCCAGTATATACCCCCAGGTATAAGTTGCGGTCCGTGTGCGGGCGGGGTGATCGCGGACTGCGACCAGGTGTCGTCCTACGACATCTGGGGGAACACTGTTAACGTGGCCGCCAGGATGGAGAGCACCGGACTTATCAACAAGATACAAGTTTCCAAGTATACTAAGGAGGTGAGTGCGATTGTGCGTACGAACTAAACATATACATATACCTACGTCTATTGACTGTCAGAGCGACCGGGGCCCAGTCGCGCGTTTGGTGGCGTGTTTCACTGAAAATGACACGTATGTGTTTATATTTAACCCACTTATACTTATATCAACATGTAGGTGAAGAAACAGGCAAGCTAGTCTACCAAATGCTTCGGTTTTATTTGTGGCGCAGGTGCAGTTTATGATGAAACTTGCTGAAACTTAAATGGCGACCATGCCCGTTTGCGCGTCGCATGATAATAACGCGTTTGTCTTTATATTAAACCCCCTAATATTCATATCAAAGTGTAGCATAAGAAACAGGAAACTTGAAAAAAAAATGTGGGTATTTTTTACTCGGTTTTTTAGTAAAAACTCAAAAAACGCGGGAATATTTAGCGCACATTTTTTTTTTCAGTTTTACCTGTTAGTACTAAAAAAACTTGTTTTGCAACTTGTTTTGTTGTTTAAAAAAAAAACACAACTACTTGTGTTTTTTTTTTAAACACACAAAACAATTTATTCACGAACTATCCTGTTTCTTTACCTACATGTTGATATAAGTTTATGTGGATTAAATATAAGCTCAAACGCACAATTATCAATAAATACCAACGAAACGCTCAAATTCTTGACAGACGTCTAATAAATGAATAAGAACAGACCGATATTGACTGACTGTGCCCTTATGGCCACATATTCTGTCTTAAACAGCCCCTTTGCGTCCACTGTATGGGCGTCCTTAACAGACCATGACAAGATAGGGTTGAAGTGTATTGTTGTTATCGCCACACTTGACCGGTGGATTGGTAATCGCAGTAAGATAGTAATTAACCTTCAGCTAGGGGCTGCAGACGACATTCAAGGAAATGTACTTATTCGAAGTTGGACTCACACATTCTCATTGAAGGAAGTTTCTTGTATCGGTGAAGTAACGTAAGCCTTGTGGCTAAAATAATGTAAGTAGAAGTATGAAATTTGCTCAAGAACTTGAAAACTTTAATGCTCGATTGTAAATAAAATTATTATTTCATTTGTATAGGTATATACGAATTTCTTAGACGTGTCGTGTTTGTATTAAACGGTAGCATCGATCTCTTCAATATTTCAGCCGCAATCAAATGACAAATACCCCAATGCCCCGAAACTAAAAATCATCAAAATAATATAAATGTTCCCCGGCCGCTCCCTCCGTACAGTATTTTTATTTCTTTTTATTTGATGATGATGATGATGACGTCCTGGCCGATTTCGACCACGGCGACCATTTGGACTGGACAGGCAAATTTAGTTTGAGGGGTTTTGATGTTCTACCCTTTGGTGTGCTCTCTGGTGGCTTGCGTACCCACTCTTATTGGTGAAGGTACGAGCGCATTTTGGGCATGTCAGTACCCCACCGAAGTAATTGTAATGGATGGCCGCTGGTGGCCGGGCCTTTAGCTCATCGCGTTTCCTGTCGAGCTCTTCACGACGTTCGGTTTCAAACGAGCGAACCTTTTGCTGGAGGAGACTTCGCCACTCGGGCCGCTGTGCTGCTTTGACCTCCCATTGAGAGGGCTCTATCTTGCATCTTGTCATGTGTCTTTTCAGAACATCCTGGTATCTTAAGTACTGGCCACCGCTTTTACGCTTACCATACTGGAGTTCCGAAAAGAAGATGCGCTTTGCCACCCTACTCTTTGCCATGCGAGACACGTGCCCACACCATCGCAGCTGTCGCCCCATCAGGTACGGCTCAATGCCTCCGACATTAGCGCGCCTCAAGACATTTGTGTTTCTGACGCGGTCTGACCATCGGATGTTCATGATGTCTCGGAGACACTTGAGATGAAACCTGTCGAGCGTTCGAATGTGCTTACGATAAAGAACCAATGTCTCGGAAGAGTATAAGAGACTTGGCAGCACAACAGCCATATAAACGCTTAATTTCGTAGAGAGTTTGAGGTCATGCGATTGAAATACCTTCGGCCGCAGCCTGCCAAAAGCAGCAGTTGCAGCACCTATTCTGCTATTTATCTCAGCATCTAGGTCGCACTTTGAAGTTATTGTGCTTCCAAGGTATTTAAACTTATCTACTACTTTTAGAACGTCGCTACCAATGCTTAAACTGGGAGCCGAGTTCTTATTTGCATCCATGTTAGATGTCACTTCTGTCTTTTTGACATTGATTTTGAGACCAAATCTAGTGCAAGCGGCGTCAAGACTCGAAATAAGATTTTGCAGGCCCTCTGCAGAGTCCGCAACAAAGCACAGATCATCCGCATACATGATTTCAGTCATTGTAGCATAGGAAACCTTAGTACGGGATTTAAACCTTGCGATATTAAAAAGGCCACCGTCCATGCGGAAACGGATGCGTATGCCTTCGGATAAATCTTTCAAGGCCTCTTGAACTACGACAGCAAAGTATAATGCAAATAGCGTTGGCGCTAAAACACAACCTTGTTTGACCCCACAAGTAACGGGGAAAAACTCGGACTGCTCACCGTTGACGGACACGCAGCACTTCATGTCGTCATGAAGAAGCCGAAGTAGTCTTATAAACTTATCCGGGCACCCAAGTTTAGCCAAAACAACCCAGAGTGCCTCACGAGGGACGCTGTCAAATGCCTTTTCAAGGTCAACAAAGCACAGAAACATTGGCTGACCTTGCTCTCGGCTCTTCTCTAGTAGCTGACGGACTGAAAAGATGGCTTCACAGGTCCCGCGGTCTGGTCGGAAGCCAAACTGAGTCTCTGGCAAAATCGATTCCAATGAAGGCAGTAAGCGGTTCAAAAGTATTCTCGCAAATACTTTCCCGGGAGTCGATAGGAGAGATATGCCCCTGTAAGAATTACAGTCGGAGCGGTCCCCCTTGTTTTTATACAGTGAGCATTATGAGCATATACTAGACATTTTAAAACACTCTGGAACTTGTTCGTCTTTCCACATTCGAACAAATAGTTTCCACAGTGTGTCATGTAAATGCTCTCCCCCGTATTTAAGTAATTCGCCACAGATATTGTCAACACCCACTGCCCTTTTGTTTTGTTGTTGCTTAATGGCTAAGATGGTCTCTTCAAGTGTCAGAGGGTCAACAAGCTCTGTTCGTGGCGAAGATTCCGGAAAAGCATGTATGAAATGCAGATCAGCTGACCGATCTACGTTGAGCAGGTGATCGAAATGTTGCACCCAACGGTTCATAACATCGCTTTTGGAGGACAATGGAACGCCTTCAAAAGATTTTAGTGGCACAGAGCTGCAATTTGCCGGACGTATGAGTTTCCGGACTTCATCATAGAAGGCCCCCAGCTGGTTACTATCGGATAGCCATTGTAAATGGCGAGACTTCTCTTGCCACCACTTATCTTTAGCTTCTCTGGTAGCTTTCCTAATCTCAGCTGTACTGCTCTTTAAGCGCTCAGATATTCCACCCTGACAATTTATATTGCCTTGTTCTTTGAGGAGCCCTCGGTGTTTCCTAAAAGCATCACTGAGTGCCCCGTCGTTCTCATCAAACCAGTCCTCATGTTTTTGAGTTTTTTTGCCTAGAACTTCATTACTAACATTGATGAGATGAGTCGACAGTGTCCGCCAGGACTCTTCAAGGTCACCGTTCTCAGTGTCAAGTGACGCCAAAGTATTATTAAGAGCTTGTGTGTATGCTTCTCTCATAGGGACATATTGGAGATCACTGATATTAGTATGTAGATGTTTTTCAAGGTGTCTCCTACGAGGATGACGTAGGCATATCTTAAGCTTGGTTAGTACAAGCCGATGGTCAGTCCAGCAGTTTGCATCTCGCATGACACGTGTAACAAGCACTTGCGAAATATCTCGGCGCCGAACAACGGCGTAATCGATAAGGTGCCAATGCTTCGATCGTGGATGCATCCAGGTGGCCTTGTGCTTCATTGGTAGTCGGAAAAAGGTGTTGGAGATAGATAGATCAAACTGAGCACAGAGACTCAGCAACAGTTGACCGTTGATTGCTATTCATTTTTCCGATTCCATGTCTTCCAAGAACGTTCGGCCAGGCTTCAAATTCACGCCCTACTCTCGCATTAAAATCACCCAGTAATAATATTTGCTCCCGAGATGGGACTTTTGATAATGCCTGCGTGAGTTCTTCATAAAACTGATCCTTGATGTCATCAGATTTGTCAAGCGTAGGCGCGTATACACTAATTATATTTAAAAAGTTGTTGTGCTCAAGATGGAGTCGTAGTGTGATGACTCTTTTTATTTATAAAGATTACTAGCAGTGTTTTGCATTCTTCTTGTATTCTTGTTAACCCCTCGCGCTAATCTAAAATGCTCGTGTTACGAATGGGTTCACGTCGGTAGTGCAATGGGTGGGGACCGAACCAGCGACCACAAGATCTCAAGTTGCCATTGGGCTACGGCCGTTTCTCAAAACTTTTTAGTTGCTGGAGCCGCGCGGCTATGTGGTGGAGAAGCGGGGCGCGGTGCCGGTGAAGGGCAAGGGCGTGATGGAGACGTGGTGGGTGGAGCGCGCGCGCGGCGCCTCGCCCCCCGCGCCCGTCGCGCCGCCCCCTCCGCCGCGCTCGCTGGCCGCGCTCGTGTACACCATGCTGCAGGCGCGCAAGCGCATCTACACGCACCCGCTCGACGCCCCCAGTGCGGGTCAGTATATTCAGGCTTCACCAACGTCACCTACTTTTATTTTCCACTGCTAAAATATGCGTCCTTCGAAAGAACCAGTTGGAATTGTAGGACCACCACCGGCACGTGAAATTTAGGTGCCCTCTTGGCAAGGCATTGCGCAACCCATAACTTAGTGTCATGTCATGTCGCTCTTAGTAAGGCGTCGCGACGCTTATAACTTAGTGTCACGACGCCTGTATTTGACTGTCACGAGTATGTTTGTGTCACGAAATCTGTAACTTAGTGTCACGACGCCTGTAACTTAATGTCACTACGCCTGTATTTGAGTGCCTCGACGCCTGTAACTGTGTGTCACGATGCCTGTAACTTAGTGTCGCGACGCCTGTAACTGTGTGTCACAACGTCCGTAGGTACCTTAGTGTCACGACGCCTGTAACCGTGTGTCACGACGTCTGTAACTTAGTATCACGACGCCTGTAACTTAGTGTCACGACGCCTGTAACTTTGTGTCACGACGCTTGTAACTGTGTGTCACGACGTCTGTAACTTAGTGTCACAACGCTCTAAGCAAAGCGTAATACCTATCCCCATGTTTCATGCCTGTGATTACTTGTGTTTAATTCGATAAAGCTGTTTTTAGTTTTAAAAACTACGGCCAAATAAACCCGCCAGGGTCGGTTAATCCATCCGGCTTTACCATTACCATTTATCTAGGCTGGAGCTCTGCTCGCCTTTATGTCCGGTGTCTGTCCGAAAAAAAGAGTCGTATTTTCTCTCTGGAACTCAGCCATACAGCAGGGGTAGGGCAACATTTCTCTGCCCTAATCTTATCTGTAGACCGCGTGTTACTTTACATATTATTTCCCTCGTGTACCGTCAGGAGCCCGCGCCGGCAGCGTGCGCTCGGAGAGCGAGACGCGACGCGCGCACACCGCGCCCGGCGCCGCGCTGCGAGCCGCGCGCCACGCCTCGCACCGACACCACAAGCCCAGGACCGCGCGACACACGTGAGTACTACCACACACCGCGCCCGGCGCCGCGCTGCGAGCCGCGCGCCACGCCTCGCACCGACACCACAAGCCCAGGACCGCGCGACACACGTGAGTACTACCACACACCGCGCCCGGCGCCGCGCTGCGAGCCGCGCGCCACGCCTCGCACCGACACCACAAGCCCAGGACCGCGCGACACACGTGAGTACTACCACACACCGCGCCCGGCGCCGCGCTGCGAGCCGCGCGCCACGCCTCGCACCGACACCACAAGCCCAGGACCGCGCGACACACGTGAGTACTACCACACACCGCGCCCGGCGCCGCGCTGCGAGCCGCGCGCCACGCCTCGCACCGACACCACAAGCCCAGGACCGCGCGACACACGTGAGTACTACCACACACCGCGCCCGGCGCCGCGCTGCGAGCCGCGCGCCACGCCTCGCACCGACACCACAAGCCCAGGACCGCGCGACACACGTGAGTACTACCACACACCGCGCCCGGCGCCGCGCTGCGAGCCGCGCGCCACGCCTCGCACCGACACCACAAGCCCAGGACCGCGCGACACACGTGAGTACTACCACACACCGCGCCCGGCGCCGCGCTGCGAGCCGCGCGCCACGCCTCGCACCGACACCACAAGCCCAGGACCGCGCGACACACGTGAGTACTACCACACACCGCGCCCGGCGCCGCGCTGCGAGCCGCGCGCCACGCCTCGCACCGACACCACAAGCCCAGGACCGCGCGACACACGTGAGTACTACCACACACCGCGCCCGGCGCCGCGCTGCGAGCCGCGCGCCACGCCTCGCACCGACACCACAAGCCCAGGACCGCGCGACACACGTGAGTACTACCACACACCGCGCCCGGCGCCGCGCTGCGAGCCGCGCGCCACGCCTCGCACCGACACCACAAGCCCAGGACCGCGCGACACACGTGAGTACTACCACACACCGCGCCCGGCGCCGCGCTGCGAGCCGCGCGCCACGCCTCGCACCGACACCACAAGCCCAGGACCGCGCGACACACGTGAGTACTACCACACACCGCGCCCGGCGCCGCGCTGCGAGCCGCGCGCCACGCCTCGCACCGACACCACAAGCCCAGGACCGCGCGACACACGTGAGTACTACCACACACCGCGCCCGGCGCCGCGCTGCGAGCCGCGCGCCACGCCTCGCACCGACACCACAAGCCCAGGACCGCGCGACACACGTGAGTACTACCACACACCGCGCCCGGCGCCGCGCTGCGAGCCGCGCGCCACGCCTCGCACCGACACCACAAGCCCAGGACCGATATTTTATGCCTTAAGCTAACACGCCCAGCCAAGATAAAGTGACAGGTAATATACCCTTATGTACAAATATTCATAATTTAAAAATGTAACACTAGCCGGTAGTCGTATCGGCGAAACGGCCATAACACAAATGTTTTATTTTTATGAATGTACTTATTCTCGCCCCCTAGCACCTTATCCAGCTCGGACGAAGTGTACATGCGTCGTCCGTCCCGCTCACTCATCGTGCACAGCGTGTGTGCGACAGAGAACGCGCCGGCGTCGCTGTCCGCGCCGCACACGCCCACCGGCGCGCTGGCGCGGCAGCCGCCCAGGGACAAACAGAACAAGATGGGACTTGGTGAGTGCTAGCGTGGAAATTAATGTTATGTTTATTGTTGACTGACAGCTCATTTCTATTACTAAGACTTCGCTGTATGTCTGTCTGTCACCAGAGTCTATCTCAAGAACCGCGATAGCTAGACTGTAGAAATTTTCACAGATGATGTACCTCTTGTATTTCTGTTGTCACTATAACAACAAATACTAAAAACAAAATAAAATAAATATTTATGGGGTAGGCACCCTGTTCACCTAGTCAATGGTACGGAACCCTTCGTGCCCGAGTCCGACTCGCACTTGGTCGGTTTTTATTATACCCCCTCCCTTCTAGTAGCAGTTTTATTTGCAACGGCATCTGTGCGCTTAGTTCCATGTATTTTGTGGTTCATTAATGATCCCGGAGTTTCTTATAGTATTTCTTCTCCGATTGTCACAACGTAAATAAATAGAGAAAGACTCGTAGTAAGCTAGGATAGGGTCCGGTCGTCCTCACAAGGCGAGATGAGCGACGCGTTTAATTTTCCGAAATAGTAATAACTAAGTAATACACAGTTTTATGCTTTTTATATTACTAGCATAGGTATAACAACCGGGACGAATGAAAAAATTACGATTCTAAGGCAAAACCCGTTTACTCTGGTTTACAGTGTAAACGGATTCTTCCAGTATTGCTGAAAAATCACCATCTTTCATTTACGACAGGGTTTCGTTTTCGACGGGGGAATCCAACCGCCTAAAACAGTCTTAGGTATATAATAATAAAATGATTCGAATGCTGTAATTAATTTTAATCAATGTCTACAACATCCTTATTGACTTATTGTAATGTTGAAATAACCCGTTATTATATGCTTATAATATTCGCAGGCGCCAGATTAAAAGCTGCCAGCTTTTCCTACCGCAGTCGGGATCGCTCGCCCAAGATCGTGGAACAGCCACAAGAAGGTTCCGGCACTTCCATAGCCAACGGGCTCGGTTCCTTCCGCATCCGGTCCATAACCAACGCCTCGCTCTTCCGGAACAAGAGCAAAGACAAGAGGGGCAAAGAGCAACTGGATCTCGAAGGTAATGAGAATGGAGACAGTCTCTCTATGACTAGAATGTAGGGCAGCCTTTTTAATTAAGTGTAGTTTACGTTTATACTTTTAAATGGGTATTTATTAGTAAATAAATACTTTTTAATTTACGACTGTGAAAAGTTATCCTACTTCTGATGGGTATAAGGAAATATTAATATACACTACTACAAATAATACACTTAATGACTACATACTACTGACTACTCCCAATACATTTTTGTTGCGCTTGTCCGAATAACATTTAAATTTAAATTAAACATTAATTTATTCTAAGTTGATCATTTACGCTCCAGAAATATGGAAACATTCTATTATATTACTAAAGTTACTACAACTTTGCCGAACCCGAAAATGAATGCTTAATGAGTTTGAGTCATGTTAATTGTAAATATTTAATTTAAACAGTTCAAAATTAAATTCTAACTTTTTCAACAAAAAAAAAACTGCTTTATGAATGGCGATGTAAGGCTCAAATTGACAAATTAAGCACAAATATTACAATTTGAATATATAGAAGGTATTTAATTAGAATTTTATTACCAAAGACTTCCATGACATTTGTATCTCATACAAATTAATATATTTTGTACAGTTTAAACACTACATATGTAATTAATTTATGTATAAAATACCCTTATGTATTCCTGTGACATTTTAATATTTATACTTTTCTAAATATTTATTTATTGTTAGAAACACAAGTGGCATGTTAATATTTTATAAATAATTAGTATACCTACGCTAAGCGTAGATTATGGAATGTAAATATTGTATAATTTTATATAATAAGTATAAATTAATGTCGATCAGAACTGGTCAGCTATAGGAAGGTGTGGGACCAATTACAACCATGAAGTTAAATCCTAGTTTCTGATCAAACATGTAAATTAAAAAATAATACGTGGCAGTCTTTAGTTTAATTTGCTTTTAATTCTCGATAATTTTGTGAAGGAAATAAAATTACCAGGACTGAGTAAAGAGGATTGAGCCATTATAGTTGACCAGTTCTGATTACTACTTTAGACAAGTTTAATTATATTCTATTGAACATTTTATTTGTTAACTTATACGGATTTCAATGTGCCACTTAATAGCATATACAGACAACTTTTAACTTATAATGTTATGATCTCAGAATGCATTTGTTTAAATATGAATTTTAAGAAATAGTTTAACTACTAGATACGGTATTTTAAGATCTGAAATTTTATCTAACAAGTAGATCGTGTAGAAACTATGTCAATGTTGCCAAAGCCAAATTAGAATTAAGTTATTTTCTAACATATTTTATTAGAATGGAATCTATGAAATAAAACTTCAAATATTAATTGGAAATATTTTTATTTTAAAATAATTTTGAATTTATTTGTGTTACGTGCCTCCAGAATTAAATATTCAATAAAAATAACAAAATACATAACTTTTAGGATACCTAGATATCACAAACTTCATGAAATTATTTTATTTTTATTTTTATTATGGTTTGATACATAAACAACGGAGTATACCACACAAATAATGGAGTTCATAATAATGGAGTACTAAAAACCGTACCGATACCCAAACTTATCGACGAGGAATCTGTTTCAGCTCAGCACAAACTACGCGAACCGATGCAAATTCGACTAGCGTCACCCTTATTTCGTAAACATAATATAAGGTTCCGACCGGCTGAAGCTGACACCGAGGCGATATGTATAAGGATTCCATAACAAATTCATAAGACTGATTTTATTTACATATAAACTCTGTGTACTGACACTGATTATAAATAAAATATCAATGGTCACGTCACCACGCAACGTCAACATGATAATAAAGAGATTTCAATACTTTTTATTTCATTCTCTCACTCAAAACCACTTTCCATATTCAGTCTCATACATTCATTCCAACATTTCATACTTTGTACATCTTCAGCATTTCAAAACAATTTTTAAAAATTACGCCAATAGCTTTAACATCCATAAGATCACGATAACAATTTCTAAATATAGGATAATTTATGATTTATTGAATAAACGTAAATGTACATGATATTGATGCTTGTTCTAAAATGAAAAACCATAATAATGGAGAGCAATGTACAAACATATCTGCGTAGAAAGACTACAAAAAAGACGTAAATAAAAAAATTGTACATTATTTCGTTCGGAATTTGAAGGTGCTAATGTTCTCGGTGTTATTAATTGTTTTTTATTTGCACGATTGTTGTTAATGAGAGCTTATCCAAAGCTTCCAACTTACTACTTACTCGCATTTACAATGCCCGTTGGTTAGCATATAGCTGTTAGAGTAAATCTATAACAGATATATTCTTCTAACTACATATAATGTAATGAAGCCTAGTAGATGTAGGTTTTATGAAAACATAAAAACCTTTATACTAGTACTTGGTTTCTTTTTTGTCAAAAAACTACGATTATACTACTATCTTTACCTAAACCCATATTACTTTAAATTCTAAACTACACAGCCGACAAATATTTTGAATATCATCATTTTGTAAACTAACATAGATGTACAAAATGTTAAGACTCTGGATTAGTTTTGGACCCACTTGTATGTAAACACTGTTCTAATTGGATTTAAAAAATAAATTTATCTTAAAGAAAGTATTAATCAAAAATGTATAGAGATATATGTAGTAGTAAGAATACAAGGAACAAAGAATAATTATTTTGTCCCGAAGGATCTGATGAAGAAATAAATATTTGAAGTATTTTTTTTTATAATCTTCATTCAATTTAGTTCTAACTGAAATATTAGGATTACAACAGATTTACAACAATCATTGATGCAGAGTTTTCAAGATGATCACCATTATATAATTATGTTATTAGGTAAATGAAAATATATAATAACAAATCTAATACTCTATGCGGATCAATCAGCCACAGCTGACTGTAAACTAGTCATAAATACAAGAGGTGTGAATGTGTACTTAAAACTAATGTATTGTTATGTATATTTAAAGAATGTCAGGGGGGATGTCTTCAAATAAAATTCTTTTAACACAACTACAGTAAAACATATCATTCATTCACGGTATAACAATTGAATTGATGACTTCATGAAATGTTTGTTAAGAATTAAGAGTGTGACTACAAAACACGTTATAACGTATTTTAAATTGTCAAATAAATAAGTCACAAAATGGTCTTTATACATAGTAATTATCATATTATATTTAGGAAAGACGGGAAGAATATTCATTGGTACAATGTACAGATTTTATCGTGATCTAAGTTTGACCCCAACCAACCACCTTTGCAATAATGGTAAACCATTTATAGAAGCGATTATACTGTGTAAATTGGACCAAGTCAAGTGTGCATGTCCTGAACGTCGCGCAAGTAGACGCATTTCGTATACTTGCGAGACGTTTCGCAGATTTACGCACATGGTCCAATTTACACAGAATTAAATTGGACAATATAATATGAGCAATACTATATTTTCCAATGCATACAACATTATGCCAATGTTATCTTACGCAACTAATAAAATATGATTTGTAGTCACTTATCGACAGTTACTGTGCTACAATTTAGCGACTAAACTAATTAAAAACCGAAGAGCCGAACCTAAACATTTAATGTCTACAGATAAGGGATCAATCTTACACATTTTACAGTGAAATGAGGGTAACATAAACATGAGGCCCATTTAACTATGTCCTAACGTGTATATCTACATGATACAACTCATAGTATGTACGTTCTATGGAGCAGTAATATTGACAAGTGACTTACTACTATAATGACCGCTACATTACCATCATCAGTCAGTCTTCATCTAATACTAAATGTTCGCGTCTATACAATAAATACAGGCAAGAAAATATTGCTTCGTTTCGAATGTATCATTATTATTATAAAAATCGTCCAAAAATATATTATTATTTAATATCGGGCACATGTTATGGCACCAATGTTACTTTTTACAATTTAATTTGTGATTTAGTTTAATTTTGTGTTTTTAATTAACTAGTATAATTAATATTGCTTCGACATCAATGGCTTTCTGAAGGCATCATTGCCGATTGTAAAACTTCCGTCCACCTGAAAATAAAACAATAATTTAGCATGTAATGAGTATAGTATTGTTATTATTATAAGTATTAGTTCATTTTTATTTTATGAAATACAATTAATTAAAAAACCATTATAAAACTGTAGTATCTCGGCTGAACAACAAGTATCCGTACTTTGTTAAATGTCTTATTTTTTTTAAAGATTACTGGAAGAGTTTTGCAGTCTACCAGTATTCTTGTCAACCCCTCGTGCTAAGCTAAAGATACTTGTGTTACGAGTGGGTTCACGTCGGTAGTGCAATTGGAAGGTTCGAACCGGCGACCACAAGATCACGAGTCCGACGCCCTAGACATTGTGCTATGACCGCTAATTTTTTCGTATAAATTATAGATAGACTAAAATGGTTCCAAATATCTTATTTTATAGGATAATAACTGTCCCACGCGGTTTCATCCACACAGACACTATTCCCGTGAGAACGAATGTTACTTTCTATTGGTACTAGAATTATCAAAATTGTTTCAGTTGATTTTACCCCATACAACTGTACGTTTTTATAATATTATTATAGATAACTTTAAATTATATTATGTTACAGTTATAGTAGAATCAATTTGTATTACCTGTTGAATGTGTAGTGGCTGTCAGCTCTGAAGAAATACACGTGGTTTTTGAACTGCAGTTTGAACACAAAGTCCTTGTCGATACCGTCCTCTTGGCTCGGCGTACACACGCTGTACCTGAAGTGTCACATCATAATTTTATTTATGACTGAATAATTTTGTACTATAGGTAACTTTTACATTAGCTTTTGTTTTTGGCCAAGTTAAAAGATTATTTTATTTAAATCTTGTGCTTTACATACGTGGATTTTCCGTAAATATATTTAAAAAAGTAACAAGTTGGATGTTAACTACAAAACAATATTTACTTAAAACCTTTATATTAATTAAACCTTAAAATTATTAATCGTATGAAGATACGCAGCGGCAGTCAATAGCTGAAAACAATTGTTATTTAAAATGTTTACAGGTTGCTTTTACCCGCGTGGAATAATGTAAACAAAGTTCTACACTAGTGTATAGAAATTCATTCGTTCCCTATTTCAGCCCCTGCAAACTATTTTTGTTATAAAAGGTAAATATTCTTTGTCAAGGTCTAGTTTATCCCTGTTCCAAATTTTGTCACAATTAGTGACTTAGGCGTCAATGCGGAACGTTGTTAATTACTAAGTAGTAACAATATTTAGTAAAGGTAAAACGATTCTATTTGACATAATAAAAATATGTTTCAATAGTTTGCAAAGCGATATTTACCCTAGTAACGGTAGCGAGGCGAGTGGCGTGTCGTCCTGCCAGCTCTTGTAGAAGAACAGCGTGAACATGGCGAACACCACCCACAGCTTCTGCCAACCCGGGGACTTCTTAAACTTGCGGAGGAGGTAGCCCGACAACTGCGTCTGTTAAACAACCATTTTAAGTAGTCACGTGTCATTTATTAGGTTCAAAGTACGCTTAACGTTGACCACAATGGATGAGAGGGTTTCGCTTTACGTCGTGAACCCCACGCGCACACTCTAAATGACTCGTGTCATACACATGACACGAGTCATTTGTGTCGATCGTCATATGTTTGCAGGTTGACAGTACGTTAAGGCGTCGCGTAAGTTATAATAATGCATAAAATGCAAGGTTATCAAATTCTATAGATATATATTATAAAGCAAACTACACGTAAATGTAACTTCAGTATAGAATAACTACTTAAAAATTTTATCGTAATTTACGTAAAACTTACGGTTTAAGACCGTTATTTCTCATAAGAATACAATTCATTTGTCTGAGATATATAAGATTCATAAAATTTTTCTTAAAATTAACTTAACTAACAAGAATTCAGAAGAAAACACTTAATATGTTTTAACAATAATAATAACTTCTAGATAAATAACTACTGACAAAACAAAAAGTTAACAAGTTAAAATCACTTGGCAAATCTAAACAGTACAACAGTAGGTATGTTATAATAATGATTGATCCAATCATTTATCCAAGGAGGGTATCAACAAGAAGTTAGCGGCATCAAACCATAGATGAAGGAAACTTGCAAAGTGAATAAAATAAAAAGTCTCATTCCGATAAAAAAGATGTGTATGAAGTATGGTGTGGGATACGTAGCCGTGCCGCAGAGTAAGTGTATAACAGTGCCCTCCCAGCCCTTAGTTTGCTAATAACCTTCCGATACCCTCGTAGACCTGACGTTCAAAAGGCCCGCCAACTGTACAGTAGAGCGTCAGTTGCACAAAACTTCCCTAAAACACAAAAAGTCAAAATTCCTCAATCTCATCGCCAGCGACTGCCCTGAGCCGAGGTCCAAGTCCCACAGGGGACGCCCTCTTGCGCAGGTTGCTTAGTTTGTAGTGTTTAAGCCATTAATCTAGGCTGGAGCTTTGCTCGCCTTTATGCCCGGTGAAGAATCAAAAGCCTCGTGGCTAACTACATAAGTCCGTCCGGATAAAAAGGTGTATAACAGTACGTACCTGCATGGCGCGGTGCAGCACGGCGCGGGGCACGGACGTGGCGCGGTGCCAGCACACGTGCGCCAGCGCGCCGCCCGCCCCGCCCGCCCCCCCGCCCGACTCTGTACACACGACACACACAACGCTTGACAATGACAAATCATCTGTGACAATGCAAAACCGCCTAAGCGACAGTTGCTAATAAGGTTTTCATTTGTCAAAAAATATTTTCTTTATATAGGTATTATACGGAAACAAAATTGCTATATTTGATTTTCAACCTTATTATCTATTGTCACTTACGCGGTGCTACAGTAGCACCGACGATATGTAGAAATACATTCTAATCAAACGCAAAATTCTCGATGAAAAATTATGTGGTGCCCATAATTGCACTGGTAACTCAGTGGTCATAAACAATTCAGTAGTTGCTCCTGAGGCCTATTCTCTATTCAATAACCACAGAAAATTTATAGACTCATTAATTTGCTTTCTATATGTGAATTATGTGTTCGTAAAGTCTTTAGAAACAAAGATTAATTTATGTAATGCGAAAATTATCAAATAAATTGTGAGATGTTATAGTTTACCGTCTCTATCACGCACTATTAGTAACAAAAAGGAACAACTATTTAAAAAAAATGAAAGAACAAACATGAAACGTCACACTTTTTTTTTTTTTTTCTAAGTTAATTTTGATTGCTTTAATGCAAACGTCTACAGGTAATAAGAATTCCTCACCGATCTCTTGTTCGTAAGGCGTGAGTTCGGTGTCGATGTCAGTGCTCTTCGCCCGCGCGTCGTAGATGGCGGCTTGCAGCGCGTCGCACCAGCCGCTGAACTCAGAGTCATTGGTAGCGCTCAGCAACAAATTCACGTCTTCACCTGTGTATCAACAAATTATAGATACATATGACAAATTATCTATACTAATATTATAAAGAGTAAATATTTGATATTTTATTTGTTTGCATTAAATAGGCTCAGGCACAACAGAAAGCTTTGTTATACAGGAGTAACATAAGCTATATTTAATTATGAAGTTCCCATGAGAATGGGGGCTAAGCGTGTGAAATCGTTGCCAGTAAGTCAATTAACCAATCAATTTATTACATTATTCAATTTTTTATTATACTACTTAAAAATCAGTAATGTAATAAATCGGTTGGTTTGATCCCGAGACATCTATAGTAGCGAAACAAAATACAAGACGAGCAGCGCCATCTAGCACTGAACATCCCAACTAACGTGAATCGCGCAATACAAGTTCGCAAATCAATTCGAACAAATGGCCGACGGCCGCTGGGCATACCACCTCGCCTGGCAAAGACGTTCTTCATTTTCTGTAGAGGAACACCAACAACCATTCCGTATTTTAGTATTTTAACCCTTTACCAGCCTTAAAAGGCTGGAGTATTACTCACCTTCGTATGCCCGGTGAAGAAGCAGAAGCCAAGTGGCTCACTACAATCCGATAACAAAAACCAACGTTACCAGTCAAAGTGAAGGTGTGCGGCAGTTCGCTGGGCCCCAGCTCCAGCGCGTGCAGCGCGAGCGCGGCGTGCGCGCGGAACTGGTACGAGCCCGCCTTCGAGCACACCACCAGGATGTCGCTGAACTGAAACCATTCACATTACATTACACCGTGTTTAAACTGAAATGACGCGCTCCACTATCGCATTTCGCAAAAACCATGGTAGCGTAGAGGTAATTCGCTCGCTTTACATCTCGGAGGTCGTGCGTTCGATCCCGACGCCGGACAGGAAATCTTTGTGTAAATTCTAAGTTTCTTTCCAGGTCTGGTTGGTTGATCACTGGTTGGACTACCCTTCGTGCCTCGGAAAGCAAGTTAAGCCGTTGGGCCTGATTGTTATAACATCATCTATAATAATCGTATATCAAGGAACGGCCAGCAGCATTTCCTTGTATGTTACAACATTATAACGCGGTCGCCAACCCGCCTGCCAAGCGTGGTGACTATAGCAAATACCGTCTCCCGGGAGGACGCCCATGTTCAGCTATGCTATATGGGCTGATTATGATGACTATCGCATTTACACACTTTACGGACGCAAGAAAATTTAAAATATGGTTGCAACGCACACAAAAATGCCATTGCTAATTTGCCATTCCTTTCAGTCAGTTGCCACAGTAAGTTGTTCTTGGATCTGTTGTCCTACTATCATAATTTGTCTGAACGTGCAAGACAGCGGACCTCTTGTTTCATACAATACGCCAGGGCTGCTCCATACAGAGAGCGTTGACAGATTTATCACGCGACTAGTCCGAGGTATACGCATACAAATGCGCTTCCACACAGATGAAGTGACTTTATTAATATTTTAACGCACACATCTAAATCAATGAATGAAGTAGAGGAGCGCGTCTTTTTAACTTAGAAAAGCTCTAAGCTGAAAAGGTCTTCAGGGTACCACCTAATAGGTTTGCAATAGGACTTAAAACCCAAAGCGTTGTGTAGGTGGCGCCGACGGCACGAGCGGTGGCGCCATCTACAAAAGGCAACGTTAACAAAATGTAGTTTTTGAAGGTATCGCTAAGTTCTCGCAATTTGCAATAACATTGAATCAAATGTTTATTTTAATATCGCAGACCTACAAAAACTGAACTGAAAAACTGAAACCAAAAACTTTCAGTATATAATTATGCCCTCAAAATATATTAGACGAATTGTACTAGTGGTATTTTCCCCTATTTCTTCATGGAATATGACATGACTACAAAAAAAATAATTTCCTATTATATTATATATTCAGGCATTCCATTTTTTATGTTTACAAGTGGTTCAGAAATTACACATCATATGGGGGGGTATATTTAGATTGGTCAGTACGGGCAAGTCTTACATTTGTTCTTAGGAGCCATGTCATCATTTTAGAGAAAAGAAAAACTAAACATACATAGATTAAAAACGAAACTAGTATTCAGTTTGGGAATCGAAACAGCTCGTATTGAAAAAATAAAACTTACAAGTTATAAGCACTTAATGTTACTATAAAATGCGAAATCTAGATTGAAAACATAATGTATCCCGACCTAAAATAGGCTATATTTCATGTCAAATTCCCATGAGGACAGGGATAACTAGATTAAATAATATTTTAACTGGACTTACCAAGAACAGCATTCTCTGTTGCAAGCCCCGGGATGAATGTTTGTAGACACAGCCCATTCTTAAGAACTCTCTTCCGGCTACCAGTAGTTTGTCATATCCTGTCACACAAACATTATTATTTAGAGTAATACTGCCTATTCTTAACAACCCACCAATTATTGGCACAGCTACGTGAAATGTTAAAAAAAACAAGAACTCACAACCATCAAATTCATCTACAAAATATATGGATTTTTCTATGGTTATTCTTGGAAATAGAATTGGAGAAAATGTTATTTTTTTCGACCAAAATAACGTGAAAAAATATTCCTATAGTTACTTTTTACTAATCACTACTCTTAAAAGGGCGTATAATTTTCAACAATATTTCTTTTACAGATGGCCCTTAATGTGCCAATAATTGAACTACAAAATGGTATCTCAGAGAATCAGAAGCTACAGAATTTTAAACATTTTAATTTGTTAATCGCGTTTATGAAATAATTTAAATAACACATACTAATAGCACAAACCTGCGATGTCCCTCTGCAGCTGGCACAGCGCGGCGTGGTTCTCCCCGTGCTGCAGCTGTTCCTGCGCCTGCGCAGCCATCGCAGAGCTCAGCTCCAGCGCCGCCGCCGCAGACCCACTCTCACTCATTTTGTAAAGCTCTACAAAACATATTATAATATATCTGTTGGGTGTGTCAGTAAACACGGTCTTATATTGTTTTTGGAATTGTATTATTAAGGCGAGCTGCGTCAACTGTGTTAGTGTACGACGACGAGTGTGTTACCGTGCGCGAGGCGCGCGTAGTGCAGCGCGCGGTGCAGCGGGCGCAGCAGCAGCGCGGCGAGCTGCGTCAACTGTGTTAGTGTACGACGACGAGTGTGTTACCGTGCGCGAGGCGCGCGTAGTGCAGCGCGCGGTGCAGCGGGCGCAGCAGCAGCGCGGCGAGCTGCGTCAACTGTGTTAGTGTACGACGACGAGTGTGTTACCGTGCGCGAGGCGCGCGTAGTGCAGCGCGCGGTGCAGCGGGCGCAGCAGCAGCGCGGCGAGCTGCGTCAACTGTGTTGTGTACGACGACGAGTGTGTTACCGTGCGCGAGGCGCGCGTAGTGCAGCGCGCGGTGCAGCGGGCGCAGCAGCAGCGCGGCGAGCTGCGTCAACTGTGTTAGTGTACGACGACGAGTGTGTTACCGTGCGCGAGGCGCGCGTAGTGCAGCGCGCGGTGCAGCGGGCGCAGCAGCAGCGCGGCGAGCTGCGTCAACTGTGTTAGTGTACGACGACGAGTGTGTTACCGTGCGCGAGGCGCGCGTAGTGCAGCGCGCGGTGCAGCGGGCGCAGCAGCAGCGCGGCGAGCTGCGTCAACTGTGTTAGTGTACGACGACGAGTGTGTTACCGTGCGCGAGGCATGCGTAGTGCAGCGCGCGGTGCAGCGGGCGCAGCAGCAGCGCGGCGAGCTGCGTCAACTGTGTTAGTGTACGACGACGAGTGTGTTACCGTGCGCGAGGCGCGCGTAGTGCAGCGCGCGGTGCAGCGGGCGCAGCAGCAGCGCGGCGAGCTGCGTCAACTGTGTTAGTGTACGACGACGAGTGTGTTACCGTGCGCGAGGCGCGCGTAGTGCAGCGCGCGGTGCAGCGGGCGCAGCAGCAGCGCGGCGAGCTGCGTCAACTGTGTTAGTGTACGACGACGAGTGTGTTACCGTGCGCGAGGCGCGCGTAGTGCAGCGCGCGGTGCAGCGGGCGCAGCAGCAGCGCGGCGAGCTGCGTCAACTGTGTTAGTGTACGACGACGAGTGTGTTACCGTGCGCGAGGCGCGCGTAGTGCAGCGCGCGGTGCAGCGGGCGCAGCAGCAGCGCGGCGAGCTGCGTCAACTGTGTTGTGTACGACGACGAGTGTGTTACCGTGCGCGAGGCGCGCGTAGTGCAGCGCGCGGTGCAGCGGGCGCAGCAGCAGCGCGGCGAGCTGCGTCAACTGTGTTAGTGTACGACGACGAGTGTGTTACCGTGCGCGAGGCGCGCGTAGTGCAGCGCGCGGTGCAGCGGGCGCAGCAGCAGCGCGGCGAGCTGCGTCAACTGTGTTAGTGTACGACGACGAGTGTGTTACCGTGCGCGAGGCATGCGTAGTGCAGCGCGCGGTGCAGCGGGCGCAGCAGCAGCGCGGCGAGCTGCGTCAACTGTGTTAGTGTACGACGACGAGTGTGTTACCGTGCGCGAGGCGCGCGTAGTGCAGCGCGCGGTGCAGCGGGCGCAGCAGCAGCGCGGCGAGCTGCGTCAACTGTGTTAGTGTACTACGACGAGTGTGTTACCGTGCGCGAGGCGCGCGTAGTGCAGCGCGCGGTGCAGCGGGCGCAGCAGCAGCGCGGCGAGCTGCGTCAACTGTGTTAGTGTACGACGACGAGTGTGTTACCGTGCGCGAGGCGCGCGTAGTGCAGCGCGCGGTGCAGCGGGCGCAGCAGCAGCGCGGCGAGCTGCGTCAACTGTGTTAGTGTACGACGACGAGTGTGTTACCGTGCGCGAGGCGCGCGTAGTGCAGCGCGCGGTGCAGCGGGCGCAGCAGCAGCGCGGCGAGCTGCGTCAACTGTGTTAGTGTACGACGACGAGTGTGTTACCGTGCGCGAGGCGCGCGTAGTGCAGCGCGCGGTGCAGCGGGCGCAGCAGCAGCGCGGCGAGCTGCGTCAACTGTGTTAGTGTACGACGACGAGTGTGTTACCGTGCGCGAGGCGCGCGTAGTGCAGCGCGCGGTGCAGCGGGCGCAGCAGCAGCGCGGCGAGCTGCGTCAACTGTGTTAGTGTACGACGACGAGTGTGTTACCGTGCGCGAGGCGCGCGTAGTGCAGCGCGCGGTGCAGCGGGCGCAGCAGCAGCGCGGCGAGCTGCGTCAACTGTGTTAGTGTACGACGACGAGTGTGTTACCGTGCGCGAGGCGCGCGTAGTGCAGCGCGCGGTGCAGCGGGCGCAGCAGCAGCGCGGCGAGCTGCGTCAACTGTGTTAGTGTACGACGACGAGTGTGTTACCGTGCGCGAGGCGCGCGTAGTGCAGCGCGCGGTGCAGCGGGCGCAGCAGCAGCGCGGCGAGCTGCGTCAACTGAGTTAGTGTACGACGACGAGTGTGTTACCGTGCGCGAGGCGCGCGTAGTGCAGCGCGCGGTGCAGCGGGCGCAGCAGCAGCGCGGCGAGCTGCGTCAACTGTGTTAGTGTACGACGACGAGTGTGTTACCGTGCGCGAGGCGCGCGTAGTGCAGCGCGCGGTGCAGCGGGCGCAGCAGCAGCGCGGCGAGCTGCGTCAACTGTGTTAGTGTACGACGACGAGTGTGTTACCGTGCGCGAGGCGCGCGTAGTGCAGCGCGCGGTGCAGCGGGCGCAGCAGCAGCGCGGCGAGCTGCGTCAACTGTGTTAGTGTACGACGACGAGTGTGTTACCGTGCGCGAGGCGCGCGTAGTGCAGCGCGCGGTGCAGCGGGCGCAGCAGCAGCGCGGCGAGCTGCGTCAACTGAGTTAGTGTACGACGACGAGTGTGTTACCGTGCGCGAGGCGCGCGTAGTGCAGCGCGCGGTGCAGCGGGCGCAGCAGCAGCGCGGCGAGCTGCGTCAACTGAGTTAGTGTACGACGACGAGTGTGTTACCGTGCGCGAGGCGCGCGTAGTGCAGCGCGCGGTGCAGCGGGCGCAGCAGCAGCGCGGCGAGCTGCGTCAACTGTGTTAGTGTACGACGACGAGTGTGTTACCGTGCGCGAGGCGCGCGTAGTGCAGCGCGCGGTGCAGCGGGCGCAGCAGCAGCGCGGCGAGCTGCGTCAACTGAGTTAGTGTACGACGACGAGTGTGTTACCGTGCGCGAGGCGCGCGTAGTGCAGCGCGCGGTGCAGCGGGCGCAGCAGCAGCGCGGCGAGCTGCGTCAACTGAGTTAGTGTACGACGACGAGTGTGTTACCGTGCGCGAGGCGCGCGTAGTGCAGCGCGCGGTGCAGCGGGCGCAGCAGCGGGCGCAGCAGCAGCGCGGCGAGCTGCGTCAACTGAGTTAGTGTACGACGACGAGTGTGTTACCGTGCGCGAGGCGCGCGTAGTGCAGCGCGCGGTGCAGCGGGCGCAGCAGCAGCGCGGCGAGCTGCGTCAACTGAGTTAGTGTACGACGACGAGTGTGTTACCGTGCGCGAGGCGCGCGTAGTGCAGCGCGCGGTGCAGCGGGCGCAGCAGCAGCGCGGCGAGCTGCGTCAACTGAGTTAGTGTACGACGACGAGTGTGTTACCGTGCGCGAGGCGCGCGTAGTGCAGCGCGCGGTGCAGCGGGCGCAGCAGCAGCGCGGCGAGCTGCGTCAACTGTGTTAGTGTACGACGACGAGTGTGTTACCGTGCGCGAGGCGCGCGTAGTGCAGCGCGCGGTGCAGCGGGCGCAGCAGCAGCGCGGCGAGCTGCGTCAACTGTGTTAGTGTACGACGACGAGTGTGTTACCGTGCGCGAGGCGCGCGTAGTGCAGCGCGCGGTGCAGCGGGCGCAGCAGCAGCGCGGCGAGCTGCGTCAACTGTGTTAGTGTACGACGACGAGTGTGTTACCGTGCGCGAGGCGCGCGTAGTGCAGCGCGCGGTGCAGCGGGCGCAGCAGCAGCGCGGCGAGCTGCGTCAACTGAGTTAGTGTACGACGACGAGTGTGTTACCGTGCGCGAGGCGCGCGTAGTGCAGCGCGCGGTGCAGCGGGCGCAGCAGCAGCGCGGCGAGCTGCGTCAACTGAGTTAGTGTACGACGACGAGTGTGTTACCGTGCGCGAGGCGCGCGTAGTGCAGCGCGCGGTGCAGCGGGCGCAGCAGCAGCGCGGCGAGCTGCGTCAACTGTGTTAGTGTACGACGACGAGTGTGTTACCGTGCGCGAGGCGCGCGTAGTGCAGCGCGCGGTGCAGCGGGCGCAGCAGCAGCGCGGCGAGCTGCGTCAACTGTGTTAGTGTACGACGACGAGTGTGTTACCGTGCGCGAGGCGCGCGTAGTGCAGCGCGCGGTGCAGCGGGCGCAGCAGCAGCGCGGCGAGCTGCGTCAACTGTGTTAGTGTACGACGACGAGTGTGTTACCGTGCGCGAGGCGCGCGTAGTGCAGCGCGCGGTGCAGCGGGCGCAGCAGCAGCGCGGCGAGCTGCGTCAACTGAGTTAGTGTACGACGACGAGTGTGTTACCGTGCGCGAGGCGCGCGTAGTGCAGCGCGCGGTGCAGCGGGCGCAGCAGCAGCGCGGCGAGCTGCGTCAACTGAGTTAGTGTACGACGACGAGTGTGTTACCGTGCGCGAGGCGCGCGTAGTGCAGCGCGCGGTGCAGCGGGCGCAGCAGCAGCACGGCGAGCTGCGTCAACTGTGTTAGTGTACGACGACGAGTGTGTTACCGTGCGCGAGGCGCGCGTAGTGCAGCGCGCGGTGCAGCGGGCGCAGCAGCAGCGCGGCGAGCTGCGTCAACTGTGTTAGTGTACGACGACGAGTGTGTTACCGTGCGCGAGGCGCGCGTAGTGCAGCGCGCGGTGCAGCGGGCGCAGCAGCAGCGCGGCGAGCTGCGTCAACTGAGTTAGTGTACGACGACGAGTGTGTTACCGTGCGCGAGGCGCGCGTAGTGCAGCGCGCGGTGCAGCGGGCGCAGCAGCAGCGCGGCGAGCTGCGTCAACTGAGTTAGTGTACGACGACGAGTGTGTTACCGTGCGCGAGGCGCGCGTAGTGCAGCGCGCGGTGCAGCGGGCGCAGCAGCAGCGCGGCGAGCTGCGTCAACTGAGTTAGTGTACGACGACGAGTGTGTTACCGTGCGCGAGGCGCGCGTAGTGCAGCGCGCGGTGCAGCGGGCGCAGCAGCAGCGCGGCGAGCTGCGTCAACTGAGTTAGTGTACGACGACGAGTGTGTTACCGTGCGCGAGGCGCGCGTAGTGCAGCGCGCGGTGCAGCGGGCGCAGCAGCAGCGCGGCGAGCTGCGTCAACTGAGTTAGTGTACGACGACGAGTGTGTTACCGTGCGCGAGGCGCGCGTAGTGCAGCGCGCGGTGCAGCGGGCGCAGCAGCAGCGCGGCGAGCTGCGTCAACTGAGTTAGTGTACGACGACGAGTGTGTTACCGTGCGCGAGGCGCGCGTAGTGCAGCGCGCGGTGCAGCGGGCGCAGCAGCAGCGCGGCGAGCTGCGTCAACTGAGTTAGTGTACGACGACGAGTGTGTTACCGTGCGCGAGGCGCGCGTAGTGCAGCGCGCGGTGCAGCGGGCGCAGCAGCAGCGCGGCGAGCTGCGTCAACTGAGTTAGTGTACGACGACGAGTGTGTTACCGTGCGCGAGGCGCGCGTAGTGCAGCGCGCGGTGCAGCGGGCGCAGCAGCAGCGCGGCGAGCTGCGTCAACTGAGTTAGTGTACGACGACGAGTGTGTTACCGTGCGCGAGGCGCGCGTAGTGCAGCGCGCGGTGCAGCGGGCGCAGCAGCAGCGCGGCGAGCTGCGTCAACTGAGTTAGTGTACGACGACGAGTGTGTTACCGTGCGCGAGGCGCGCGTAGTGCAGCGCGCGGTGCAGCGGGCGCAGCAGCAGCGCGGCGAGCTGCGTCAACTGTGTTAGTGTACGACGACGAGTGTGTTACCGTGCGCGAGGCGCGCGTAGTGCAGCGCGCGGTGCAGCGGGCGCAGCAGCAGCGCGGCGAGCTGCGTCAACTGTGTTAGTGTACGACGACGAGTGTGTTACCGTGCGCGAGGCGCGCGTAGTGCAGCGCGCGGTGCAGCGGGCGCAGCAGCAGCGCGGCGAGCTGCGTCAACTGTGTTAGTGTACGACGACGAGTGTGTTACCGTGCGCGAGGCGCGCGTAGTGCAGCGCGCGGTGCAGCGGGCGCAGCAGCAGCGCGGCGAGCTGCGTCAACTGTGTTAGTGTACGACGACGAGTGTGTTACCGTGCGCGAGGCGCGCGTAGTGCAGCGCGCGGTGCAGCGGGCGCAGCAGCAGCGCGGCGAGCTGCGTCAACTGTGTTAGTGTACGACGACGAGTGTGTTACCGTGCGCGAGGCGCGCGTAGTGCAGCGCGCGGTGCAGCGGGCGCAGCAGCAGCGCGGCGAGCTGCGTCAACTGTGTTAGTGTACGACGACGAGTGTGTTACCGTGCGCGAGGCGCGCGTAGTGCAGCGCGCGGTGCAGCGGGCGCAGCAGCAGCGCGGCGAGCTGCGTCAACTGTGTTAGTGTACGACGACGAGTGTGTTACCGTGCGCGAGGCGCGCGTAGTGCAGCGCGCGGTGCAGCGGGCGCAGCAGCAGCGCGGCGAGCGGTAGCGGCGAGCGCGCGTCGAACTGCGCGGCGGCGCGCTCCGCGGCCGAGCCGCGCCGCCGCACCGACTCCAGCACACCCACCAGCCCGCCCGCCAGACCCACGTACCACGAGTGCGCCTGCGGATTAACGATAACTTCATATGTCGCCCAAAAGCATCCGGGACTGGATTTGCAAAATGTATTGGCTGTATTCGACACTTGTGACTTATATCAGTAAATAAATCTTACTACATTTGCATGTAAGTACCTACATAAATTAAACAATTGAATACGTACATAAATTAAATCATAATCATATCCATCCACTGCTGAACATAGGCCTCTCCCATCGATTTCCAGCGGAAACGATTGCTAGTTGCCTGCACCCCTGGCTCCCTACGACGTTAATGACGTCGTCGGTCCATCGTACAGGTGGTCTTCCCATGCTGCGCTTGCCAGTTCGTGGTCTCAGGCTGTTCTTAGAGCGATGTGCCTGCCCAAACTCATTTCAGCGTGCTTATCCGTTGAGCTTTATCAGAGACCTTCGTTCTCCTGCGGGTTGCTTAATTTCTGCTTCGATTCCGCAGGGAAATACTCACCGAACACAGTTGACAGTCCACGTCCCAGATCCCGATTCGGCGATTCACTTCTTTCTCTAAGTTAGCCTTACCTAGTTGAATCGTTTGACCTAGGAATACATACTCGTTTACAACTGCAATAATGCAGTTCTCAACGCCTTTAGAACTAGACAGTTGTGCGTTAGATATGACTTTTTTCTTGTCCATGTTTATTCTAAGCCCAACTGGTTGAGAAACTCCATCTGTTTAGGGTTCTTTAGCAATTCTGCCATGATCAGTATGTCGTCGAAAAATCTAAGGTGAGTGATATACTTGACATTTATGTTGATGCCGTGTCCTTGCCATTTAGGAGCTTTAAGGCGTCCTCCAGAGCAGCAGTAGAAGTTTAGTAGATATAACATCTCCTGATCTTAACGGGATTGCCTTCTTATAGTGGCATTTTTGTAGAAATAGTCGATGTCCAATGTAGAGATAGTCGATGCGACATCACTTAAGAGGCCTTAAAACCGCCCAAATTTCGATCAATTTGAAGGATTTCTCATAGTCCATAAAAGCCAAGCATATCTAATTAAACTCCTCGGTTTTCTGTAAATCTGCCGCAGCGTATGTATGTGGTCTATGGTACTAAGGCCATTTCGAAAACCTTGTTAGGGAGGTTAAAAGTTATCGAGGATGTGTTCAAGACAATTAGTGCCGACTCTTGGGAACAGCTTATATACAAAGTAATGGGTGTATAATTCTTCAACAAGGTTTTGTCAACTTGTTGAAGAATTATACGTATCCGTGTTGAAGTATTCCACCTGCATTTAGAAGCTCAGATGTGAGCTGTATTAGAGCCATCCTAATCTGTACTTTCTGATGTCCGGTATATCCTCGATATAGTGTCGGGTTCAGAAATTAAAGAAATCAACCGATTTCTGTTCGCGTATTTCCTCAATCGCTCAGGTTCACAGTCTTTTACTTATCTACACGATTTTTTTTCCAGAGCGGTTATTACCGCCCTATTTGTCGTATCTTATCTAATTTATTGTTTGCATAATAATGCCGTGTGGTTTCCGGCTTAGACCGCCACATATCATATAAAGGATGTCGTAAGAGGCGAATAAGGCATATCCAACTGATTAATGGGCATCTGCATCTATCAGCTCAAAGTTACTTCCATATACCAGCGATCACCAATCCAGGTGGATTGGTGATCGCTGGTAAATAGCACGCTTGGCAGGTGCCAAAGTCTATTAAGGAGGCCCAAGTTGAGCAGTGGACGTAAACTGAATTATAAAGAAGATGAAGATAAAAATTTATTATTATAGTTATTGACGCGGTGACATGAGTCATCATTGCATTTATTGCAGAAAGAAGAGTTGATTCGTATTGTCTAACGAACTCTTCTTTGACGAAACACGCCACAAGAACTTTTTTTTTTCTTTACCATATTGAAATATGTAGTTAGCCACGCATTTTTCTCTTCACTGTTCGATATGCGCCAACCGGCCTTATGAAATTGTTTAAAAACTACAAACTATGACTTATTTATTGTGACTTTTAGACAACAGAATTCGAAGACGCGACCTGATGCGTCTTTCAGAAGGCAGAAGGTTGCGATTACGGATGAACTACGGTGCCCCGGCGGCCTGCCGTATGAACCATTGAACAGGTTGTACATGTAAAAACTTTCAGACGTGGTATAAATGGTGCTAGCGTACATCATAATCGATGGTGAACTCGATGAAAGTCCTATGCTTTTTATCAAATGATAATTTGCTACATGAGTTTTAAAAAGATAGTCGTAGCAGACAACTCAATTTAAGTTTAAAAAACTGGTCGACGAAAGATTCAATCGTCGAAAGCTATTAAGTTCAAAGCATAATTATGTGGAAACCGTTAGTACGCCGGCTTAACTGACGTGAAGTAGACTACATTGTCTTTTAAATTCACGATGACGCATTCATAGCGCAAAGACCAACACGTTAAATTTAATACAAATTTATTTAGTCGAACTGAATAAATATGAATCAGAATACTCACATCAGCTATACTGGCCAAATGTTCATAAAGTAAGTCGGCTATTTTCTTGTATTCTGGCTCTTCCGTATCTACGAACAAAGGTAAAAACATTTACATTAAGTCACACAGTTTAAAATCTTTCTAATACATTTCGTTGGTTTGAAAGCTGTTTAAACTAGTCTTATGTACTCCTTGTACATGCAATTATTACTTTTACAATAATTTCGTGGTATTAATAACCGTTTTTTACTCAGATTTTACATAAATAAAAAACTGTTATTTTTGTTAAATATAAGTTTTAACAATTTGCAACTACAGTTGGTATATTAACAATAAATAGTCATTATATTCTTTAAGTATTATATTTTACACAATTCAAGCATCATATCATACCGTCAGGTCGTGGCGAGTTAGCTAGCAGTTTATCCAGCCTGGCCAGTAACTTGCCGTTGGGTAGAGCGAGTGGTTCTAGCGCTAGACACGCTCGGGCTAAAGCCGCACCAGCCTCCGCTCCGCTCGCCGCTAGCTCCGACACACAGCCGCTCCATTTCTTTACAAAAGATTAAAGATTACTTACTTTTTTTTAATTGATATTTAATTATTTAAAACCTAATCTTCAACTCTACTTTTACGTCAAATCAAACATAAAGAACGTACATCTTGTGAAACATGTGAACCCATTATACAACCCGGTCACATTATCTCGAGACCTCGCTGGAATGCGAACCTCCCGCCCCGTTCTCCTTTCACCTCCCCGCGATCGCCACGGCGCGTCAGTACGGTTAGCACTTTCGTTGCCGACGCGACGTGACGTCATCAACGCCAGGTCTCGAGATAATGTGACCGGGTTGTATGTGAACCACACAGATACTTTTTCTATATAAAAATATCTACAAGTACATGTAGTGTTATAAAATTTATAATCAATTATGTAAGAGGATTTTAATTGAGTCGATGACTACGAATGATCAAACGAAATAACAGTAATATTACTTCTTTCTTTGGAGGAAAAAAATAAGTTAAAATAGCACTAACTAGAAATTAATTGTCAGTTAAAGATTTTCCATTTTCAGTGAACGGACATTTTTTTTTTTTCAAAAACTTCCACACTGCTTGACCCTTTACATATTTATGTTTACATATTATTTATATTTTTTTATGTTTCCATAGAAAAAACAATTCGTTCATTTGGTACAAAAAAAAAACAGGTAAAATAAGTCTAAATGAGCGAGGCGACCTAGTAATTATAATTTTGCACACTATAATTATAGTGTGCAAGCTATGACTGTCATAAACTGTCAAATTATACTTTGTTCTGATTGCTCAATACTTTATTGACACAGACATATAAACGATCCGTTATACTAAGTGATACTCACTACAGTGATAAGTTCGAGGTCTCTCTTGTACGTGCGCTCCGTCATGAGCAACTCTTTGGCTACAAAGTATGTGATGTCCATGTTTCTTCGCCGCGGACCGTCCGTCACTCCTTCCCGTAATGTACCCAGCAAGTTGGACGATATGCTACAAAAAAAATAAAAAAGATACACATTGTTATATATATTTGCGTTTTGTGAATTTATAGATATATGATGATATGATGCACAAACGTTATCTATACTTATATTATAAAGAGGAAAGATTTTATTGTTTATTTGTTTGTATTGAATAGGCTCCGAAACTACAGGACCGATTTACAGGCGCAAGAAGCTAGTAATAAATAAGACTCGACTTAATAATTAATCATTGTTCTAGAACATAATCCTTTAGTAGACCGATTCCTCCGCCAGAGATCACTCCGAGCTGAGGTCCAAGTCGTCTAGGAGACCTATTTCGTAGTTTATAACCCATTTAATAATAATGGAGCATTGCTCGCCTTTATGCCTGGTGGAATAGAAAAAGAATAGTCGTCATATTGCTTTTCTTCAAGTTAACTTACTACACTTTAGTGCAGATTTTGATGAAATTTTTAAGATATTTATATATAAATTTGCAGGGTACTTATGATTATAATTGTTATTATCTTACCTATTATTGTTCCGCCTGGAGAGAGTATCGCCTGCGTCACTCTCCCCTCCACTAAGGACATCCATACTGTTCACTGACTCGGACACCAGAGTTCTAGTGTGTACTGGAAAATGTATATATATTTTAATATAAAAATAGGTATACTTTACTATATAAAATAATATAAAGTACAACTGAATCTATATCGGTACACGCCTAGCCTTTTCTTCATGATAGATTGATTCCGTTTCGTTCCCTAATTCGTATTAAAGAAATAAAATGATTGTATGGTCACCAACCCGTCTGCCAAGCGTGGTGACTATGGCAAATACCCTCCCTCGGGAGGAGGCCCATGTTCAGCAGTAGACGTTATTCTGAGAGCTGATGATGCCAAAGTATAGACTTAACGCGGAAGACATAGAGTTATGGCGCAAATTTAGTCTAGCGATAATATGTTCGTAACTTGCTAGTTACGAACATATTATCACCTTGATAGGTCCCGGGTTTGATACCCAGGTCGGACATAAAAATTGTATTACTAGATATTTACTATTTTGAAAAATCTAAGTACCAGCTTGAAGTAAGCATGTTCGTGGTGTTTCACACGTGCCTCAGAGACTACGTTAAGCTGTAGCAGGGCCTAAACTCTCACCGTTATTGTCAGTAGAACCTTCCCACCGGATTTTCAGAGCACACACACACTTGTGCAATATAATATGTCTTGCGCAGATGGCTAATCTCTTTAGATTAGCCGCCATGGCAGAAATGAGTTGTGAGGACTATCTGGCACAATTTAGGTGAGGGATATTTTAAAGATTAGATTACTCCAGGTGTGGACTAAGATAGGATGATGGATGGACTGCATGCATACATACGTAGTAGGTTCTGCTTTAATTCCACTCACCAGTAACATTTCCATTGATAGTATCATTATTATTATCACAGGTTTGCTTATTGTCGACCGCGTCGTGTCCATTGGTCAGCGGCCTTGCATGAACGAGCGGCGTCGATGCGCACATGGGGTCGCCCGCGTGCACAATGCCGTCGACGGTGCGGTCCAGAGTTCGGTCGGCTTGGTCGACAGTTCGGTCGATTTGGTCGACAGTCCGGTCGATTTGGTCGACAGTCCGGTCGATTGAGGGCGACATGCACAAACTCGCTGAGGAAATTGTGTTATCTTCCTCGGGTGATGTTTCGTCTGGAAAATTTATTAAATTATAGATTTTGCTCTATCGAATTAAAAAAGAAAAATATATATACGGAAACATGCCATATAACATTAAATAAGAAACATAATTAGAGTAGGTATATCGGCAAAATAATATAAAAATACACACCACAAAAACAAGTGCGTGTTTATATTGATAAAACAATTTAAACAATAAGTATTTACTAATAAACTTGCTTTATAGAAATGTGTGCATTTAAAAAACAGTAACCATCAATTCGATTTCGATACAAAATAGTAAAATATTGAATATATTTCAAAAGATCGTTTTTAAAACTGTATGTATTAGTATTAGTTTTAATCAATAAAACACCATTACTAGATAAAAAGTACGTTAGTTACGTCTGAAAAATCGAAGTGATGGTTACACTTCTGAATTTAAAATAAATGTTCGTGAATTAATATGGGTAAAATCTATTACATCAATATAAATAACGTTTCAAGCAAAAATTATAACAAAAAAATCTGAAAAAGGAAAGTGCCTGAAAATATAAATAAAACAAAAAAAATAAATAAAAATGCTGAAAGAAACAATAAATTAAAACATCTAAGTTCAAAATAATAGAAACATGAGAAAAAGAATACTTTTTTGCATACAAATTTAAAACTTACATCATATTTCCCAGTAGCTTAGAAATATAGGTGTCAAAATAACAACAAAAAATGTAGAACTATAGTATTAAAACACGTATGATTTTTATTAATTTATTGTTTAACTATCCCCTTAGGGTAGTGTCGTGTATTGCAGGGCACATTACACTAACACTCACATATAAATTCAAAAAGGAAGTAACGTTTCAATAACCGAAACAATATTTAAATTAGTTGACGATCGGTTCGAGGCACAGGCGGTAGAAGAGTTACTAAGCATTATGACGTCATGTACTTAGGTAATTCAGTCTCTGATCGTGTATAGCAATAAACGAACCGTATCATAGGTCATCCATGTGCCAGATCTATGATCTGCGTCTTATAAGCAATGTATTTATTTCCAAAACAGTAGTTGAATTCTGTATTCCTTTTTTGTATACGACCAATTCTACTAATGCAGCTGTCATGTTTTAATAGTGAATATTAATTCAGTAATATTTATGTTAATGTTATGCTATTCATTAAATCGGAACCATAAAGAAATATTAACTATGAACCAAGCCACATATTTATAACGCATTAACGGTAAAATGTCGTTTGATTTATATCGTAGCCAAACAAAAGCAATAATCTTACTAATAATCGTATTTGAATATTCATTTCAATATAATTTTTTTATTACAAATCTGACTGACTAAACATAGGCAACACTTGAAATAAATAAATAAAGCAACTCATCAACAAACGCGTGTGTCTCGGACCTCTCAACATAAACGTTCGAATGAATCATAACATTACAGTCTATTCGGATTGTACACTCTCAATCGAAAAGTCGAAATACTTACATACTAAGATTTCCAATATCGTACCGACAGTTATTGCGCTAACTAGGGAGGCGAACCTCTTACACGCTAACTCTAAAATTGCTTCGTGCAACGACCATTTTATTAATTTTATTCAATTATAATTGAACACTATTTAGCACAAGGTTTAGGGTAATACTTTGTTTATAAAGGCCCATCAAATTTACGTGATATTCACTGCCACTTGTGATGAGAATTCCCAGATTCAGGCACACTGCTATATATTTATATTTATCTGCGTCGGCAGCCAATACCCCGTATATCTGGATAAATCTCCGCTCTTTTGATGTGCAAGTAAATTATATTTTCAAGGTCTTAAGCACCTTGGATATTCGAAACATATTAGATACATAATTTCAGTCGTTAGTCTTGAATAATTCCAAGTTTATCAATAAAATAACAGCTTCCCAGGAAGATTATGGCGTAACGTCTTCCTAGAATAGGGATCAAGACTAAAATAAAAATATTTAGTCCATCAGTTAGATTACTAAAAATATTGGGACACGTATTTCTTTATTTATCGAATCAATAAAAAAATACAAAGATACAGAGCAACAACAAATTATAAAGTTCAGGAGAGGGCTTGTCACTACTAGGTAAAATTTACCTAGAAGTGACGTCACACTTAATTTTAACGCGCTGTATCTTCTTCATTTTTTGAGGAAAAATAATCAAAATTCGTGTCCAATATTTTGTGGTTATGTAACTGCCGGACTACATGGATTTCTTTAGTCTTCATGACTATTATTGTATAAATCTATCTGCATATCAAAATGACGCAGATAAAAATATTGTATAGGACAAGATATAAGTTAAAGATTCATAAATACAAGAATTATTGACTTAAACCATACAATAAGTTTCGATAAGTCATTGACTTAACCATTGTCTGATATAATAATATACAAATAAGTATATAGATCATAAATCATACACTTTGTGCTTCTACAACATATACATTTTTAAACAAAACGTATAAAGATAACTTCGTAAATATATTAAAAATTATATATACACTACTTGAAAACATTTTCGAAACAATATATTTATAAAACATTTTAACGATTAACAACAGAATATTAAAGAAATTCGTATATATTTGGATAAGCATTGTTTTTTTTCTGTTTTTCGCTCCATTTACTCTTATGTGTAATCGACTGACTTAACTAACTCTAAATCCACGTAGAATCGTTTCACATCTATACCACACACAGTTCGTCTAATTGTTCGATAAATTTATTCCTATCTAATAAAGAATCGCTGGAAGATATACAGTTATTTTTATCTTTGGGCTTTCGCAGGAACTTTCAAATTAAATAAGCGTTTTCAATTTGGATGAGTTTGCTAAATTATAGGAGCATGGATAAAGGCTATTGCCAATGTTATTATTAGGACTATGATGTTTTGATTCTGTTATATACATATTATGTAAACCTTCTCGCACTTATTAGCCATCTATATGTCTTGAACTTTTCTAGACAGAGCGTTGTAGTCCAACTATATTGTCCACCCTTTAGATAATGTAATATTTTGCTTAGAAATAAAATATTTACGGCCATCAGAAGTGACGGTAAAAATATACGTAATAATCTTACAATCTATCTAGTACATTGGAGTACAATTAGGTTGGGATTCCAGATTCAAAAAAAAAAGAGCTACAACAGGAATTAAGCAAAAATGAAACCACACAGATACAACCGGCAATAAGAGCGAACTAGATCGTTTCATAAATTCACAGATACGTAATCTGTAAAACTGATGCAGAAAGATTCAACACATTATATTAGGTTTACTGAAATAATAGTCAAACGCAATATCAAAGTGATATAATATCTTGTATGTAGTCCACACTTTTGCCAAATACTGTAAACAAGTCTATAATTCAAGACACAATCATCATTTCGATGATTGCAACAGCTATTTAATCACACACACACGACACAAATATTCTCATATCTATTTTGACTATAACATATTTTAAGATTTTCAAAAGTCATTATTAAAATGTTTTAATAAATTATCATAATAGTGTTGGAAAAAATTGAGCAGATTTGGCACGAATGAAGATCCCATGTTGATTCTAATGGCATGGATGAAAAACTGATACGTAATAATAAAAAAACTTAAGATTAGTTAAGTGACGAGCTAGTGCATTAAAATATAAGTTTGAGCAGTAAAGTCTAAATCAAACAACTAAGATCTTGGATCTCACCACACAAAGTAAATCACAGCCTTTACAATAATACTATTTCCTCAGATATTTTTTTATCAACGAATACAACTTTTATAAAGGTTGAAAACACTAAAATATTTGACTAGGAGAATTTGGCACTACGTTCTTATCAAACCTGTATTGCATTTAAAAGCTTTAGCTCTAGGATCTAAATAAACTATAACATAACTAGAGACAAGTGTACAATGAGTCATCATTATGTAGATATCGGTATGTCGTAAGTAGACGTCTGAAGATGTATAATTTGGAGCAATACACATATAACTACACCTAAATACTTAACAAGCTATAGGTAAGGTCCGCGTACACGATAGTCGAAAAGGTCGCGCTATTCGGGAATGGCACTAGATATATTTAAGTCGTTATTTTGCTAAATATTTAAAGTGACAATGTAAATATTCGATATATTGAGTACCCTAATATCAGATATCAATGTAACAATAATTGAATTAATTAGAATTTAAATTTCGAAACGCCGATCGGTCTAAACGATCGTAAACCGAACGAATAACGTACGATTAGCCAAGGAGCCAGTGGTGTACAACTATTAAACTAAATATACGACAAATGCTACATTGCCTTTGCGTTTATTCAATCGTTTTCGTCGTCAGAGCAAAGAGGCGGAGGCAATGTGGACACGTCAAACTTCTGCTCGGGGCTGTCGCTAGAAGCTTGAGAGTCGACGTAGTGACTAGAGTAGAACCTTTCTACATTATTCAGACTAAAACGTTGATCGAGATCACGAGCGTAATGCTCCTGATTATCATCCCTACGCTCGCCTATGTCGTGTTCGTACTGCGGGTAGCATTGCTGCGTTTGGAACATGTCTCCTTCCTCGTAATTTTCCGGATAAGGACTGCCCCTGTACTCTTCGTACTCGTCTTTATCCGGTGGCAATTCAGTATCGGAATATGCCACCGATTCACCGCGTTCGAACAGATAGCTGGCAGACTTGGGCATTTTCGGAGCCCTCTTAATCGTGTCGACCGGGTAGGCATAGTCATCGGAGTCGTCTCTATCGCTCTGTTCGTCATAAAACACTCGTGGTTGGTGTTGTCCCGACGGTTCACCCAATGATTTATCTTGGTAACTGACAGATTTAGATTTTTTCAAAGATGATTGGCGACTGCTTTTGTTTGAATAAGATAACCTCGGGGGACTATCTTCCGACACATAATTTGGCTCCTGTGAGTCCAGGTATGGATGCCGCAGACGACCTAATCGATCGAAACGCGGAAAACCCATTTCATCCTCATCAGCGGAAGAGCCAAACCCTTGGAACTGCATCGGAGCTATATTAATCGGAAACTGTTGGGCCTCATAGTTGGCGTTCTTGTACTTAGTGTACTCATCTTGACCCTCATCCTCGGAATAGCTAGCTTCCTGGATGTCATAGTGCTTGGAATCACCTTTAGACATTTCTGATGAACCTGACTCTACTTCCGGCACATAGCTATCGGAACATTCTGAACTTTCCATTCGTCGCAAAGATTCCTCCACAGCTAAATATTGGCCCCCTATTTTATCACTCTCTGAAGAATATTGGCTTTTCGTCGAATCTTCCTCTAACACATCTTGTATTCTTTCTTGTCGCTTTCGAGCACTCGTTACTTGTTTCTTACGTCTAAAAGTTTTCATTCTTTCCCGTGGATCTCTTATAACATCTAATGAACTATCAGTGTCATTTCCACTGGGAGGACTCTTCAAGGAAATATTTCGAACAAGTATAGATTTTTTGACAGGTGCTTTTAATGGTTGTATGGGTGGAGATTCCGAACTAAGACTACTAGAATAATAAGGCGAACAACGAGATAGAGGAGTCTTTCCAGACCTGTCTGCAGATTTCTTTTCTGAAAGTTCTCTATGCACAGAAGGTATCTCAGGGACTGCAATCATGGGCAAATCAGATGAAGCAAGGTAATGTTCATGAAATGACCAGCTTTTCGGCTTGCTACGATATTGTTGCGATGTCTTATATTCCTTAATTTGATGCTTTGACAGTGTTTTATCATCATAGCTAGCGTGCTTAGCTAATGGTCTATAGTCTGATCGGATAAATTTATTGTTACCTGGTTCCTCATGAATAATATTTGAAAATTCCTGACTTTGATACCGCTCGCTATGTTTTTCCTCTTGGCTGTAAAGTTGCGACGGCATATCTATATCTAGCTCTGGTTGTGGGCTCACGAAATATGGTCGAAATCCACTGTCTTCGCTTTGGCACCGTAGAGTTGGTTTGGCATATCTTTGTGATTGTTCTTCACAGCTTAAACTTTTTGGTGGTGCCTTTGGATACCGTTCATGTGTCCCTTCATGCGGTTGAAAACCTTCCAATCGTTGATTTCCGAATCTGAGCACCCCATTTGCATGTTTCTGTAAGCTGCTCAATGAACTAGAACTGGACTTGTCCGATTTGTCGCTATAACTTATAGATGATGATTTGTCCGTTTTACCAGTGTATGCAGCAGTCAATCTAAGTACTGGTTCCTTAACTTCTTCGATTTCAATTGTAGGTGATGGAACTTTAGTAATAATGATTTCAGTTTCAGGTCTTGCTTCACATTTACAATTTTCCTCGAGCTCATGTACTGTCATTTCTTCAGACTTTGTGTCATTCACTTCTTGATCCTCGCGCGCGGTTGCTACAAGAGTATGGCTCGTACTGGCCGACCAGTCTGATATAGACTGCGCAAGAGTCAACGTACTGTCACTTTTAGTACCCGAACTACTGTCGATTCCTTTTCTTGAAATAGTAGTATCAGAACTACACAATTTATCATATTTAATGTTTTCCGAACTTTTGTCGAGACTGCTACTTTTAGAACTCATTTCAGCATGAGAACTCATTTTAGGTTTCTGATCAGATTTTTTACTTGTTTGTGATGACGAGTACACTTTAGACGAGACTTTTTCCGATTTATCACTTTTAGGAACAGAGACTCCTGAAATGCTCTCAGAGGCTGATAAGTTAGCATACTGACGAACTGTGTTGGTACCAGTAGACCATTCAGAAATGCTTAAACAAATAGAGGTATCTTCAGAATGTGAGCTATGAGTGCACTTCTTTGGTGGCACACCGACTTTAACAGTGCCATCTAAATCAGTACCAAAGGAGCTCGTCTCTTCCTCTGAATGACTACTGTGACTGCATCGTTTGCACGTACCCGCACTACCAGTACTTAACTTAGTCACTGCACGAACTGTATCTTCAGCGTTCGTTTGTGAGAGCAAATCATCAATTGAAGTATCAGAATTATTTGAACCAAAAGAATATTTCTGTGTACCTTGTTGTGAAAAGCCTTTATCGAAATCAGGAGACAGAGATTTGCTGTCAGCGCCAAAGACGTCATCAGCATACAAATGATCGTCATCAAAGATTGGACTGTGATTAGTAGGTGATTTCTGCGGCTGGTTTATAATAACTTTATCTTCTAAATTATTTTTGGCACTAAACGATTTATGTTCAGATCTCGAGCAACAAGAACCGACATCGCCCATTAAACATGTTGCTTTACTTAAAGTTCCACTCAGACATGACTTATCGTAGTTGGGTACAACGCTCTTGTGACATGTGATCTCGTCATGCTTTTCTAATGGCTCCACCATGTATCCTGACTGGTCGTAAGGAATTACTTTAACGTTTTTCGAAGTAGTGTCATCACTCTGTTCTGTTCTGTCCGATTTCGATTCTGGAATATCTTTTTCTAAATCATCATCGTTATTTAGAGTGTCACTATCTTCATCGGAACCTGCTAATTGTTCCTTAGAACTTTCAGAACGTAAGGTCACTTTCAAGGGTTGTTCCGGTTCGTTATTCATGTAATAAATATGAACTTTTTCTATGATGGGAGTTTCTAATAAACTCGATGGCAGCGAAGGCCATTGATCAAAATCACTAGATTCTTTCCTACCGATATCTTCCATCGTAGGGCGGGAGGAAGCTTGCGGTGGAAGCTCTGGTAAAGGCCAATCATCAGACTCTTGGCTTTCACTTGCGGATGACTGTTTGGATGGCGCCTTTTTTGTTAGTAAACCCGGTCTAGAAGGGCTCCCATTGGACTTTTTTGGATCTAATGCATCATCAATTATTTTACCGGCCTTTTCTACCTCCTTTTTCGACTCATACATTTCACTTATTTTGGTCTGGTCTATAGGTATATCAGGCATCTCAGCGGAAGTCCGTCGATCAGTGTCTGATATGTAAGCAACATTAGCGTTACTAGGCGGGTCAGAACTAAGACTAGCTTGATGATCGCTGGAATTCAGCGATTCTTCGTTAATACTTTCAGACCTTGAACAAGCTTTAGTCGAATCTTCATCAGCACTGGTTTTCTCAGAGGCAGTGCTTCGTTCTGATATCCGAGACAAAGTACGTCCAAAAGTTTGCCCATAGCCTATAACAACCGAATCAGTCGTACCACTAGACGATGTAGCCGGATATAAGAAATTCACCGGGAAATCATTAAGGTCATCTGTAAAATCAGCTTCTGTGGAATCTTTTGATGTGTTAGTGGACAGAGGGGGATTTTTTGAGAAAGTCTGAAAATCATCCAGCATCCTCTGGTTATTGTATTCGAATACATCTTTATTTATTGCTAAGCTTTCATATCCCTCGTGATCTTGCGGAATCCATGCCTCCTCTATGCTGGTACTGTTTTCACTACCCGAGGCTCCAAAAAATGGCCGCCAAGTGGGTTTTAGCTCTTCTCCACGTCGATAAGCTTCACCTAAGGAGCCAGATGTAGATTCAGTAGTTTCAAACGAACCTCTTGACTCCACGCTTAGGGATCCTCTTGAATCCATGCTAGACTTGGATGAGCTCTTTTGATCGTCAAGACGTCGTCTTCTAGAAGACGAATCGTCGACGCTTAGTGATCCTTTCGAAGGAGTAGTTGTGGTCGTGGTATCCATACTTGATCTTGAAGAGCTTTTTTGATCAGTGTCTTTCAGAGCCCTCTTTTTTCCTCTAAGTTCTCTCTCAAACGAAGAAGTTATTACATTACCATCATCGTCAAAATCTATTGTGGTATTTTGATCCTCCTGGGATATCGTTATAGCAATTTTAGTCTTTGTCTTCGTTATATCCTTTATAGCATCAGATGTTTTAGATGCAGCTGATTGACTAGACTCGGATTCTTCTATTACAGTTTTGCCTATTTTATCCATGGCGGTCTTCTTAACGTTTGGTCGAGATAGTTGCTCGACAGTTTTGTGAATACTTTCAGAGCTAGAATCAGAATCAGAAGGAGCTCTCTGAGAATCTACTTGACCTTGTTTTTCAAGAGTCGGTGTGGGAGATTTCCTAGTTCCATATTTAGAAGGACTTCTTGGACTTTCTATGCGAGTCATCTCAGGAATAGGTGATGGTGATTTGGAATTTGACTTAGAGTGTTCACTTGAAAGAGTATGTTGTGATAGTAAATGTTCCTCACCATATTCCATAGCCTGTTTCAGTTCTTCTAAGCACTCTCGGTCCTTCTTATTCAACTTTTCGATATCCTGTGATATACCCAAAGGTCTAGCAATAGAGCAACTGACACTAGATTCATCGTCGATAGAACTTCCCTTGATATGGCTAGATGGACTAACATCTTTCTCTATACTAGTCCAAGACGTTGATTCAGAACTTCTAGAACGTTCAGCGCTCAATTTCAAAAGTTCACTTCGTCTTGACTTGGCAGTTAGTAATATCCTTTGATCCGGTTTGGGTTCCGTAGGAGATTTATCGCTGCCTGAACTTCCAGTATGTTCTGCTTCTGATTTATTCGATTTTGAAGTACTAGAGTCAATGAAGGGAATATTTTCAATTGTTGGGCTATTTTCCTGTGGTGGCGTTACAATAATCTTATTCTTCCATTTCATTGGTAAATCAATTGATCTGGGTGGTTCCCGTGACACTTTTGCATCACGTTCAATTTCAGTGTCAGACATAACCTGCGACATTGATTCGTGTTTTAAAAATTCTACTAAGCTTGCTGATGATTCATCAAAAGTACCTTGTGGGTCTAAGGTTCTTTTTCCGCGCGTTTTACTGCTAGTATCAGAAAATTGTAGCTCAGTTTCTACCGTTGTTTCCTCATAGTCAACCGTAACCCAAGAACCAGAATCATCGCTTTTTCCTCTAGGAATCTTTGGTTTCTTTGCACCTTGATCTTGGTCTGAAGAGCTATCGGCATCAATGAATGGTAAAGATATACCAAGCATATGACTTTCATCTGACACTTTAAGCTCACTGACTTCCGTTAAAGATTCTTCCTCACTTGTAACGCGCGTTACTTCTGCTCTCCGTTCGGATGCCATCAATTCATGAATATCTTGATTACTTTTACTTTCTTGAAGTTCATACTGTCTTTGTTTGTTGTAAATGTCCATTTTCCGGCGTTCTATTATTACAGTCTGTGTGTCATTTTCTATGATAGTATGTTGAGAGCTGGTCATCCATTCCATAGAAGAATCATCTTCAGTTTTTTCTTTATAACTATGAGACGGAGAAGTATCTTTCATATCCTTAATTTCAGACTCTTTAGAAATTTCCGGCTCTTCTTCCACTGTTGGATGAACATCGACTTTGACTACTTCTTGTTTGAAATGTTTATCATTTGTTTCTGTTGGCAACATCGAAGATGGAGTCACATAATTTCTATCTAAACTTTTTGATTTTATTTTAGCCTCTAAATGAATATCAGCTTTTCGATCCAAACTTTTTGATTTGGCACCAGGACTCATTTTTTGGTAAAATACTTTACCCTCTATCTGTTGTTTGATCTCTTGTTTCTTTGATAAAGTTTTCGGTGACTTTTGTAAAGCCGCAAGGTCATCGAAGTTATCTTCAAGAGATTGACTGGATTTATCATCCATACTCTTATTCATCTTATCGTTTGTTTTCGATGTCTTCTGATCCTCAAAGCTTCTACTTATTTTCCCACTCAATTTGTTGTCAAGTTTCTTCGGTGACTTTGCAATAAAGACATGGTCTTCTGCTTTGCTGTTTATTTTGGTCTCTATTATAATCTTATCACCTTCTGTTTTGACTAGAATTTTGTCTTCGGGTGGTGGGAACGGAGGCATAGTATCCTTTACGGGACTTATAAGAGTTTTAGTCTGTTTCAAAGCTGCTTCGAACAACATCTGTTGTTTTTCTTTACGTTTAGCTATTTCCGTGTCGCTTTCTTCTTGCGATTTGGTTCTTTCTTTGCTGCTTCCACGTCTTACTTCCATTCTCTCCAAGGATTTCGATTTTTCTTTCGCTATTTTCTTTGCTGTTTGTTCTAATTCCTGGCTTTTAGCACGAGCCATATCTAGAGGAGGTACTGTCAAAAAGTCTGGTCGCTCTTTAAGGGAAGAAGGTAAAGACTTTTGCGTCTGTAGCGCCTTGATTTTAGTCGCATTTGTATCCAGAGAACCACCTTTGTTTAGTTTGTTCGATATCTTCTGTTTTTCTTCGGGTTTAGGTTTCAATGTCAATTTCTTCTTTTCTTTACGTTTGATTCGCTCTATATCTGGCACTATTTGGTCTTCACTTAAATCTGATAACTTTCTGATGCTCCCTCTTGGAGAATTCAAAGAAGACGTAGGAGATCTCGACGGAGATTTAGAAAGCGGCGAACGAGATAGTGGAGAACGACTGAGTGGTGAACGTGATTGTGATTTAAGTTTTGTTAAATCGTATCGTCGTTTGAACGATCGTGGGCGACGTTGTTCTACTAAATCTTCTAGTAATTGTAATTCTTCATTGTCAATGACTACTGCTTTTAGTTCTTCGGGTTCAGGCGCTACATCTTCTTCTACTTCTTCAATTTTGTCTATGGTATCTTTCTTTGTAGGCCCTACTTTAGTATCCACTAAAGGTTTTTCTTCAAGTATATCTCCTTCCTCATTGATATCTTCAACAGTATCGTCTTTCGATGAAAACGCATTCATGGGTGGTAGTCTATGTAACTGTATTACTGGAGTATCCAAACTCTTAGCTCGGCGACTGGCTGTAGGTGAATCCTGCGTAGCTTTTTGACGCTGAAGGGAAAACACAGATCCTTCAGAAAGGTTTAACCTGGCATGTGCAAACAGAATAGGTGTGCCACCCTGTTTCCGTAACATAGGCGATATCAACTCGTCTCTTAGACTCTTCTTAACATTCACGTCCAGTTTACATATTCCGGATGCATTTTTATCGTTATTAGCATCACTTTTCTCTTCGGATAGACCTCGTAAACCAGTAACTTTTTGTATCTCCATATCAGCCAAGTGTTCATCATCTGATTTAAGAAACTCTGTACTTTCCAATATTGGAGAAGGTATATTCTCATTATACTCCCAAGTTGAACTTTCTTTACTGACTTGATGTTTAACCTCAGGTATTTTCATAGCTACATCGTCTTCAGAGCTCGGAATAGAGATAGATCTTTCGGAAATTCGACGTAACTCTGTTGCATTACCAGACACATTGTCGAGAATTTGAGGGTTATATTTCGCTTCTAACTCTGCTAATTTCCTGCATTGAGGTGGAGATCCTTCAATTTCAGTAGAACTCATAGTTTGGCCTCTATGCCAAGCACCCGATGTGATCTTATCATATTCCAGTTGTAAAATGGGTTCCAAATCTTTTCGTGATTGTGGAGGGGAAAATTCAAGTTTAGGTGCCGCTTCAGTAGTTCCGAACACATCATCAGAATCGACACTTTCATCATCTGATGAAAATGAAGTAATTCTGATTTTATTATTGCTGCTTTTACCTTTTATTTTACTGCCCGGGCCTTTCTTACCAGAGCCCCTACTTTTTGAACCTCTTTTTGGAGGTAATTTCTCCGATTTAGATTTTATGTCAGCTCTTAATTTTTCAGCAGCTGACATAGTCTTAGGGTCTTTACCAATCGGCGGCTGCTGTATGTTCCGACCGTTTATAGTAAACTTTATATCATGTGGATACATTGGCTCCTGACGGATACTGTCAGTTTTGGAGCTAGTAGCCGAATCACTTTCTATCTGGCTAAGTTTAGAGTTTAGGGTTTCCAATAAAATTGGATCTAAGTTTTTAGTGATATCACGTCTAGGACTCGGCAAATGCTGCAACTTACCGCTTTTATCAACCTCTAAAGTGACTGGATCCACTTTAGATAAGTCAATATTTTGTGTGAACAAAAAGTCCCGATTCTCCACTTCGAGGAATTTAGGGGAATGGTCCACTTGAATACTGTTCCTAGGCGATTTTGGAGACTTAGGTGATTTAGGCGACTTAGGTGATTTAGGGGATTTAGGCGACTTCGGTGATTTTGGAGATTTTGGTGATTTAGGTGATCGGGGTGACTTAGGATGATCATGATATTTGCACCTAGGATGGGCACTGACAATATGCCGTCCATTTTGCGGAGGCAACATAATTATATCAGGGGGAGGTCGCTGGTCATCATGCGGTGATGGCGCGGTTCCATTCATTACATGACGTTTATGTAACACATACGGAATATCATACCCATCATCGACAACTTTTTTGTTGTCTTTAAAACCTGCCTTGAACGCATCAAATTCTTTGAAATAATTTTTTGGCAGATCAAATGGCGGGCGTATATGGTCGGGAAGTCTCGTTGGCAGTTCAAAATGCTGCCGTTTAGTGGCTATCGGAGGAGCGCTAGGTATCTGACGGAATATATAATCTTCGTCGCTAGACTCCGCCGGAGTCAAATCAATAGACTTTTGGTGCATCAGTACGTGTCTACGAGAGTTAACACTACTGAAACGAGGCCTATTAGCAAGACTATTGGGATCACTCTTAGTTCTTTCGACAGTCGGATGAGTGTAAGGAACGTTATTATCCGCGAGGCGGCTACTAGAACTAGTCTCGAGAATAAGCTTAGGGTTGTACTCGTCAAAATGCGTTTTAGCCATCAATTCTTCTTTAAGGTTTTCTTTCCTGATAATATGGGTATGCACTTTACCACGCTTGTCGAATTCTGACTGCAGAATTGATACCGTGCCTGATTGAATTGCAGCCTGCTTGGCTTTGTTCTTGGCATACTCAATACTATCCATGGCGGGCAGAACCCTAATATTGACCTCCGACTCATTAGATGACTCTTTTACAAGGTGAGAAGTGGCATTTTCTTTGCTAATCGAACGCGTTAATGACTCAATTTTTTCTTTATCAAAACTAAAGACGGTATCAGAAGACCGACGACGTTGATAACTATGTATTTTAGCAGCCCTACTATTATCGATTTCTGTATCCAGACCGACGATTTTTTCAGGCCAAATATGAGTAATTTGAGGATGTATGTCTTCCTCTTCGGTTGAAAGTTCCTCATGTTTTTTAGGAGGACTATCGAAATCCGAATACTGACCGTATTGATCCAATTCAACGTGTTGCAAACTGGCCGAGTGCATGGGACTTGGCTCTCTGACGAGCTTACTATTGCTAGGGAATGTCGAGTACGGAGTAGAGATGTGATAATAATTAGGCGAATTCGACAAATTGGCGATCAGGTCCTCGTGAGACTTATCAAACAACGTCTTTTCCCGGTACTCGGGCTGTTCCATACCGATGAAAGTCGGTTGAGTGTCATAAAAGTCTTTACCCGAATCCTGACTGGACGACGGGGAAATCGGCTCGAACGGGTCGATGTAAGCGTTCTGTATGCTCGTAACGCTGCGTCGTCTCATGCTGATCTCGTCGGGCTCGTACAAGTTCTTCTTGCAGTCATAGTAGTCGGACTTGGAATCTTGACTGGAGGTGCGCGAGCCGGAGCGGTCGGAACTCTTGCTCTTGAGCGTCTCGCGGGACTTCTTGCTGTCGGTGTGATACACGCTATCGCGCGACTTCTTGCTGGACTCGGCGCTGCTCTTGGACAGCTTAGGGTCGTAGATGTCGCTCCTGGAGCCCTGGCTGGACGTGCGCGAGCCCAGCGCGCGCTTGATCTCCTTGTAGAAGTTCCCGTCGGAGCGGACGGACAGCTTCTCGCGCGGCAGCACGCGCGGATCGTCGGCCAGGAACGGCGCCAGCGGCAAGTCCGTGTCCGAGCGGTAGTGCGGCGCGCTCGCCGCCTCCGGCTCACTCTCCGACAGGCGCGACAGCGAGCGGTCGTCGTCAGACGGCAGGTCGTTGCCCGAGTCCAGCGAGCACGAGCGCGTGCGAGCCGTGGCGCGCGCATAGCGGCGCTCCGACTCGTCGTCCGAGCGCTCCACCAGCTCGTAGCTGTCGTGCGACAGGTCGTCCTGCGAGCCCGTGCGCGCGAAGGGCGCGTCGAGGCGCGGCTCGCCCGTGGCGCCGGGGAAGGAGGACGAGTAGGCGCGCGACAGGCGCGGCTCGGGCTCGGGCGCGCCGAACACGAAGGCGCGCGTGCGCTCGGCGTCGTAGCGCGACACGGGCGAGTCCAGCTCCAGCGAGGACAGCAGCGAGCGCGCCAGGCGCCGGCGCTTGGCGCGGCCCACCTCGTCGAAGCTGAAGTCGCGCAGGTTGCGGCACGACACGGAGCGGCGCCACGCGAAGCGCGCGGGCTCGCGCTCGGGCGGCGCGGGCTCGCGCGCCGAGCCGGCCGAGCGCGAGGAGCGCGTGGAGGGGCAGGCGGAGTAGATGTTGGTCTGCGACAGCTCGTACTCGAGGCGCTCGGCGGACGCGGCGAAGCTGTCGGAGCGCTTGGCGCGCACGAAGGCGGGGTACCCGCTAGAGGGGGGCGCGGGGGGCGCGGCGCGCGCGGGGCGCGGGGGAGTACCTGTGAGGGCACGCGGCGGCGGACTGGGCGCGCGGCCGCGACCACTCGCACGGGACAAACTCGCCTGGCTCCATATACTCTCCGGAGAAACCTGCGCACAAACGCACGACGGTTAACGTCACGGACGCTAGTGATGGAGCTCGTTAACGAACGACGTTGTATGCTCATCTTACCAATGGTGTCGTCGTCCGATGAGGCAGAGGCGAATCCTCCGTAGGATGATGATTGACCTCGGCACGGGTCACTAGTTCGGGAGCCTGAGAAACATCGATGAGTCAAAGAATTATGTTAGAAGAATATACGTTCGACACACAGAAGAGCTCGTGCCGTGCGTTGCCAATGAGTGCGAGATGGTAAGGTTTGTGCAGTGATATTATTATTCAAAACCCGTGACCATGAAGAAGACACATAGAAATATAAAAATAAGTAAATTTAAACACAACTTGAATGTAATGCATTATACGAGTCAACTGGATATGACTTCTAGTAATTTACACATTTGCTATCTGGTAATTTATTAGAAACGTAAAATGAAAGATTATGGACCTGTACAGTACGTTTGTTAGATTGGTTGACCCACCATATCACGTTCTTTCTTTTCTAAACGCGTATATTTATTAAATTAAATCACAAATGTTTAAAATAATAAACTTTAAATGAAGAGAGAGTGCAACATCGTCAATAACAACAAATAGTGTGAACCTACAATAGATAGCATGACAAGAGTTAAGGACACAAGTGTCACGATGCGAATGGTTAAAAGTGATTCATCGAAATTTTAGACACATTATAAAGCCAATGTAGGGCCCTTACGATTTGATTGCAGTACAGTTTTGTCAGCTGAAAGAAAGACATACAAACTCTGTTTCAACTAGTGATGGCAAAATCAATGGATAAAGGTAATAACATGATATTTCTACAAAAACACGAGGCTTTATTACGATTTATTTCGCAACAGGAAACCCCTAATCCGCATTACCCGATCCAGGAGTCGAACACGGTACATCATCACAAACACATCACCGATGTAAGTAATATTGTTAAAAAAATCACAACCGTTGTCGATAACCAATAGTACCTAATGCAATTTCTTACACAAAATATATTTACTCAAATATAATTCTAATATGGAAAATATAACACATCACAGGATTTTGGAAGAAATTACTAGATCGGTTGTTAATAAACTAATATAATAAAATCGACTTTACAAAAGCGTCTGTGAGAAATGAATTTTTTATGTGGAGAATGATTAATTGTATAAAGAACGCTTAAAAGCTGACTTAAAACTGTGTCAGCTAAATATTCTTTCTCTTATGCTCACAAATCTTCCCCGGGATTTTTTTTTCAAGTAAAAAACGGATATATTCGAAAATACATGGTGTACATGTGTCGTACCTTGTCCCTCGTGCTGGCATAGGCGGTAGCTGCGAGAGGCGGGCGAGTCGCGGCCGGAGGGCGGGCACCGCGCGCTGCCGCCACACGCGCCTCCTCCGCGCTGTACCCCTGCATCATCAGCGAGGCCTCCAGGTAGTGAGGCTGCGCTGACCACTCCAGGGAAATCGCTGCGCATATACACGCAACATTGGTATCTACTCCATTCGATAGTAATGGCGGTAAAGGATATTGCAACGTTCAGACAGGAATAACAGTTCAGATTAATATTCCGCAACAGCCGTACGGATCCGAACGGCTCCCGACAGACGCCTCGATTGAAATTTGAACTGTAATTGCTGTTTACTGTCAATTAAAAGGTTTAAAGCGGCCGTAGCCCATAGGTTAGGGCGTCGGTCTTGCGATCTTGTAGTTTGACATAACATTATTCCGTTAATGCGTGCTGCTCTAAGTGCACATCACGGTTAGTTCAGATATATCACGCCTTATATAAAAAGTTCTATTTAATATAGACTTTTAGTTAAGACAGGACCACGTCTGTCGGGTCGGCTAGTAAAGTCTTAAGATCGAGCTTAAATCGGGAATTAACAAGAAACATTAACATAATTATAAAGTAAGTAATACAATACGTAATCAGTTTCCATATCGCAGTGGTGGGCTAAGCTACGTACCGTCAGAGCCGGGCGGCAAGGGGAGCAGCGGGTGCGCGGAGACGGCCTGTCCCAGCGGCGGAGCGGCCACGTCCCGCCGCGACCCGCCCACCGAGCGCGACGCGCGGAACGAGCCCGACCTGCCGACATCGGGCAGAGGATGGTGACACACGGAAACACCAGCTTTTGGTTGCCGACACCCCGATCTAACTAGGCTAGAATATATTGCCGATATCCCGGTCACTAGGCTAGACTGTGTTTAAGTTGCCGATACCCCGGTCTAACTAGGCTGGAATATGTTTAGTTTGCCGATACCCCGGTCTAACAAGGCCAGAATATGCTTAGGTTGCCGATACCCCGGTCTAACTAGAGTAGAATATGTTTAGGTTGCCGATACCCCGGTCTAACTAGAGTAGAATATGTTTAGGTTGCCGATACCCCGGTCTAACTAGAGTAGAATATGTTTAGTTTGCCGATACCCCGGTCTAACAAGGCCAGAATATATTAAGGTTGCCGATACCCCAGTCTAACTAGGGTAGAATATATTTAGATTGCCGATACCCCGGTCTAACAAGGCCAGAATATGTTTAGGTTGCCGATACCCGAGTCTAACTAGGCTAGAATATATTTAGGTTGCCGATACCCCGGTCTAACTAGAGTAGAATATATTTAGGTTGTCGATACCCCGATTTTCTAGGCTAAAATATATTTCGTTTGACGATACCCCGGTCTGACCAGACTATAATTTCATTCGGATTACTAGCCCAGTCTGAGAATACACTACCCTGCTCTTGCTCTCTTTTAGTTGTGTAGCTCCGATTTAACTACCTGACAGCGCTTAATTTGGTTGCTAATGCGACCTATTCTAAATCTAACCATATACTAGAAAATATTTTGGTTGCCTAGCGCGATCTTATTTCCTAACATATCTATTTTTGCTGTCACAACAAGGCTAATATGACTTTTTGGTAAACATAAATGGAATTAAAATGAAATAATCGAATAGCTGAATTATGCGTTTAGAAAATGCAATATTTTGATTTTTGTTATATTAACTTTGGAAAAAGGTTTGAAAATGCGTGCCTAGTGTTATTTTAACCACTTCCGGTATTCGAATGTAAGGAAATTTGGTACTGGGAATGGCATGACAAAACATCATTTCAGCACTCAAAATCAACCATTAATAATTTAACAGCTAAATTATTCAAACAAACTTTGTTGAATACCCAAAATTGTTAACATTTCCCACCCTACCTAAGTCAATGTAGCACTTCCCAATTCCAATAAACCGTACACTATGACCCGTGTCATTTTGTAAACGTGGCCAACTCATAAATCTATTTGACGGTGTTGCCATATTTAAATAATACCATAATAATATTTTGGTATCGTTTTAAACTAAACTTTTTCTGAATTGCTTTGTTTTTCTTACCTACATCTTACAATATAGTGTGTGCCCTATTAAATAGGTGCTTAATAAGAAACTCTAACGAATGTCGAGATTGCAGTTAAATGTGCAATAAAATTTTGTCAAACTATATTTATATTTCTATTACACCAATATCATACTAAATCTTTATAAACATAACGAAAATTATAAACGATCAAAGAATGTGATAACCGCGACGCCAATTTTCGATACAATTTAATAGTATGAGAGGTTCAAGCCCGACGCCCCAGTACTAGACAACACCATCCTCCGACCGATAGTCACAGTGGCGTCGCATCGCAACGCATCCACTACACATCTCTCTCGTTTAGAAGAAGCGGAAATTTCAACGATACAGCGCATGCTCGAGATTACTAATCACCATTGATAAATACAAAACTATGTCGAAGCCTCACTTTACCCGCCTTAAGATTCTCTCACTGGATTAGTCGATTTTAGGGAGTTTTCGTAAGTTCATGCAATACCCTGTTGAGTTTATCGCTTCCGTTTACACAACGCCCACAATACAAAACCAAAAGCTAGTGTGTCCCAGCCCATGCTGACCACTCACCTTTCGCTTAACTTATGCTAGCATATAATACTTAAGTTATTTGCTTATTTTACGTACGATTATCGCGCCTGACCTCTAGTTACAGAAGACAAAATTACTATTGTTGTGAAACAAAATTAACTGGAAAAATAAATCTTTAAAGTAAATCAGTAGACTTACAAAATAACTACAGATTATATTTTCTCTGGTTATTATGACATTACAGACTTTAAGCCTGTAACTGAGATGTTTAATGTCTAGCATTAAATTTCAATAAATTATTTTTCTCTTTCTATAATATAGAAGTTCGCCTTAAAACACTAGCTACATTTTTCTGAACATATCAGGTAAGAAACCCCTAATTTAACTGTTCACAGGTAATTTTGTTATCACTTGATAATACACCTATAAGCATTGTCTACCTACACCTACCGTAATTCAAATAGGTTACAGTAAGAAAGCTATGTCGTGGCTATAGCGGCTTAAGCTCTCACATATTATTATAACATGCAATCGGCTCGACAGTGGATAAAATTGACATCGATAACTTCTATTTTGTTACTTAAGTTAATGTATAATTTTGATAGAAAATATTTAAAAAACCTATTCAACCTGTTTTGATTGAATTTGGCTGACGATTCATTAATTTTTTGTTTTGTCTTAAAAATATAACAAAACAAAAAAAGACAAAGATACTGCGCATTGACATTACATGTGACGTCACTTCAAAGTACAATTTTACCTAATAATGACTTCACAAGCCCCCTTCTTCTGACCTTTGTTGCTCTGTATCTTTGTAATTTTTTATTGAATTGATAAATAAAAAAGTACGTGTCCAATATTTTTTTTGGTAATTTAATTATTATCTTTTTCTGAATTTAGGGAGATGCCAATCTGTGATAATTTTCGCCTAACTTGTTAGGAACCGGCTAAGTGGCAGGCCCAGAAAGGGATGGCGAGACTAAGAGACGGCGAGACAAATTGGACACTTCCCTGAAGGATTGGACCCATGTAGCACCTGATATGGAACACGGAAGGAAGGAATAATATTAATAAATTTACTCAAGTTAAGTTAACTCAAGTCAAGTAAAGTTAAGTTAAGTTAACACTATAACAATATTTCTTTATATTATTATAGTCTTTAAATATCGATGTCTCATTTATCCATAGCGTCAGTCTACGTCTGCACAAACTGCGTATAGCTAAGCTTAGTGTGGCTACAGTGAGCACGTACCTCTGGAACGTTTGTCGTTTCACGTAGTTGTCTCGTACATACTCCACTATCTGCTTTTGTGTTTTACCGCTATACCTGGAGGGAATAAAAAAAAAAGTTTAACATTAAAATTAAAAAGGTATTCGGCTCACTTTAATAATCTCGGATGTCGTGGGTTCGATCCCCACGCCGGCCAAGAGATTTTTCTGCAAATTCTCTGGATGGTTGAGGGACGACCCTAGGTGCCTCGGAAAGCACGTTATGCCGTTGGTCCCGATTGTTATAACATCATCTATAGCAATCTTATACCAGTAAACGGGTAGCAGCGTTTTCTTGTGTGTTACAACATAATACTGCAGCAAAAACCCTTCCTCGGGATGAGGCCCATGTTCAGCAGTGGGCGTTGTAATGAACATTATCATGATTCCCCAATTGATTTATTTTATTTATTTATTCTTTATTGCAAACAGTAAAAACATAACATAAAGTTTATACAACGGAAACAACATGTACAAAGGCGATACGAAAAGGCGATTAATATCAATAACAAGAATAGACCCATCAAGTTAAAATATAAAAACAAAAAATTATAATAATTTATCAATATTTTACAGTTCAATCAATATTGTATCTCGAAGTAAAAAATCTGCTATTCCATACAAATTGTCAATACCTACTCGAGCAAAATGTATGAAAAAGTTGTTTTTTTTTTTCGAGTTACTAAATTGGTCCCATATTAAAAGTTGTTCATATTCATGAGCACAATCACCACCCAAGTGGTTTTGCGTTATTTAATTAACACGTTGTAGATATAGAAGTATAGATTTGTCAGAGGTTTAGGTAGGGTTGAGAGGGGCCTTACCTTGAGCTCGTAAAATGTATTTTAATGTAAGCTTATATAAAGTAGTTTTTGGAAAATTAATTGTATTATTTCACAGAATATCTACTATTAAACGGATGGCATATACTTAGGGATCACCTTATAAATACAGCGATAAAACATACATATTTTAATTGTTATTGTTTTAATTATCACTAATTGATGTCACCAGTTCTTGACATGCGAGTATTATTGTGACAAGTGATTTACATCGCTTGAATGATTGTTAATTATAAAATAAATCAAGACAAATTACTTTTCATCATTCATTTATGCCTGACTAGCTGTTGCCCGCGTCGTTTGCGTAGATGTCAATTTTTTCATACAAACTTTACAACGCATTTTCAATGACTTAGGGATTTAATTTTTTAAAATCCTATAATGATGAGGTACTTCCCTAAATCTTTAAAAATGTTCAAAATGTTTAATCAGACTTTAAACGATTACAAAAATAATGATCTCGGAGTTTCTTATATTCTTTCTTCTCCGGGTGTCACACCGTAGGTAGATAGAGAAAGACTCGTAGGAAGCTACGATAGCGTCGGGTCGTTTTCGCAAGGCGAGGCTCGCGACGCGTCTATGCTTCAGACCCGATCCCAGCCCGCGCTAGTTGATCTTAATTATATTTTTAATACGCGACTATCACATGCCATAACAACATTGGTAAATTTTATTTAATAATATTATCGTTGAAATGTAAACTAATTCATTAGTCAATATTTTTTTATGTGTGATTATCATTGTATTTGACTTATAATAAGTACGATAGATTCGTCTACACTATCAATGAACGTTTTCATTTTCAACTGAGCTGCTCATTGAACAGACTACCATTTTGCCTTAGTTCAAGGGAAAAACTATTTGATTAAAAAAGAAATACGAAGTAGTATACTAACCGGAACGAGGACCCTCTGGAGATGACCCTGGTCCTCTGCCTCGGCTGTCTCACCACGGTGGAACATCGGAAGAACCCGTGGTTCTCTACGCATTTCTTCCAGAAGTTTTTACATTCGTTGCGACCGTCGAAGAAGAATTCTACCACGTCGCGGTAGTAGCCCTGGAATTTAACATCATTTTATTATATACTAGCTGCGCCCCGCATTTTTACCCACAGCCTGATATTTTGTAGCCTATATGCTAATCCAGCTTATAAACTATCAGTGAGCAAACTTTCAGCCTTTTTTTTAACACAATCTTTCGCATTTATAATATTAGTAGGAAGTTACTAGCTGATGCCTGCGACTTCATCAGCGTAAATTTAGATTTCTCCATGAAATGAAATGAAAATGTAATGAAAAAAGCTTTGCTACCTTTTTTCATATTCATAGGCGTGGAATTTTTAAATACCTCTCTTACTGGGTGCCTAAGTGATAAAGAGAATAAAACCTCCCAAGCTTCAGGTCACTACAATCAACTGTTTACGCTGTCAGTCAGTTTTATTTATCAGCTAAATTTATTTGAGACGATTTATACGATTGTCATATATTATGTTACTAGCTTCCCGCACGCGGTTTCACCCGCGTAACTCCCGTTCCCGTGGGAAATTCATAATAAAATATAGCCTATGTTCTTTCTCAGGCTCTAGACTATATCTGTACCAAATTTCATTTAAATCGCTTCAGTAGTTAAGGCGTGATTGCGTAACAGACAGACAGACAGACAGACAGACCGACAGACAGACAGAGTTACTTTCACATTTATAATATTAGTAAGGATGACAATCGGGACCAACGGCTCAACATAGTTTCCGAGGCACGGAGAGTAGTTGCTTAACCAGACCTAAAAAGTAGTCATTGATTTTACACGAATCGAACCCACGACCTAAGGTTAGGCTTAAGGCTAAGGTTGTCAAATGACAATGTTACAACAATATAAACAATATACTCACGCTAACATATCCTTCGGGATGCAGTTTGATAAGAAACTTTTTCCTCTTGAACGATATTTTGCGTATTTTGGCCCAACTGAAAGTGTTGATTTTAGTGTAATTCTGGAACACTATGATACCCAAGTGAGCCACCGCGAGGTTCAGGGGAACACCTTCGTGGTCTTTCGCTGGATGCATTTTAATACCTGAAGACAAAAAAAAACTTAAAACGATGTACAATATAAAAGGCGACCATCACTGACTAAATTATCAACACAAAAATCAGACCACTAACTTTGGAAAATTCTCTCTAATATACTTTGCAGATTTCTACGTCAGAAAAAAATCTGCATACATAGTTACATACATCAATTAATACAAGAATTCCAAAATTCATCTCCTAATGAATCGGAACAGGGGGGCCCATTTACGAATCAGGAGAGATTAGCTGTAATCCACCGGGTAATACAAACCATTTTGTTAATTTTGTATATCGCCAATTGAATTTGATAGTGGCGCAAAAATACGTTATAACAATCGGGACCACCGACAAATTAATCTAAATTGTATTGATGATAGCAAATTGTTGACTCACAAAATTCTAGACCATTATACAGTGACCAGACAATAAAAGAGAACAGATAATAAAGTGGTCCACTTACCATAGAGTTCGCATCGTCGTGCCGTTTCTAATAAATTCATGTCGGCCTCCGCGGGGCTCTGACCACTGCAATCAAAACATATCTTGGTAAATGTACCAGTTAAGCGTAAGGACAAGTATGGTTTACATTTACATTTTCTTTTCTTATCAACATTCGGCGAGACATTTGTAGTTAGCCACGAGTTTTGTTTGTTACTTTACCGGGCATAAAGGCGAGCAGAGCTCCAGCCTTTATAAATTGTTTAAAAACTACAACCCGGCGGGACTGGGAAACCGGTCGCAGGACAGTCACTGACGGGAGGATAGAGGAATGATGACTTTCATATTTTGAGGAAGTCTTGTACTTAGCAATCTACGAGGACATCGGAAGGTTCTTTGCAAACTAAGAGTCGGGAGGGGAGGGTGCCAAACTCTTCTCCGGCAAGTCGGTCTGTGTTTGTGTTTTCTGTGTAGTGATGGAGGATAGTCCGTCAGTTAGATTACCAAAAATATTACACACGTATTTTTTTTTTCATTTCTCAAACAAAAAATGACGAATATACAGCGCGTTGAAATTTCGTGTGACGTCACTTCTATGTACAATTTTACCTAATAGTAACTGAACTTTATTGTTTGTTTTTGCTCTGCATCTTCGTCATTTTTTTATTGATTTGATAAATAAAAAAATACATGTCCAATATTTTTTTTAATCAAACTGACAACTACATTTTTTTAAGTCTTCAAGCCCATACTATGATCCCTGGCTCGTATGACGTTTGCCGAAAGTGCAAAAACCATGGCGCATAGGGACACAATCAATGTTATTTAGCTTTGGTACAATTAATAAGCTTGTTAAGTATGCACCGGTGCATTCGGTAATTATCATTCTTAAATAGACAATTGTGTACGGCTTTTATTACAATGTTTAATTAAAAATCCAAGTCAACTTACATATGCTTCTTATGGTTCTCCATGATCCGTCGCTCTGACTCCGAGTCCTGTCCGGGGAAGAACTTGTACCCGCTGAGGTACGTGTGGTCCGGGTAGTCTTCCGGCACGAAATCACCGCACTCCGCTAACGACAGATACAATACAACAAAATTAGAAACTGAACCAGTCAATGATCAGATTGATTTTGAAGATTAAAATCCATCTGACATCCGATGATTTAAAAAGGAAAAATAAGAGTAGTCCGTCCCTTCATAAATCGTATAAGTCGCTTTACGTCTCGAAGGTCGTGGTTTCGAACTCAACGCCGGACATGAAAGCCTTATAATAAGTCAAAGATTTTTCCACGTCTTGTTGGTTGAGGTACCTCCATGCCTGGCATAAAAACGTTTAGCCGTTTGTTCCGATTGTTATACCATCACCTATAGCAATGGAATACCAGACAACGGACAGCAGCGTCTTCCTGTATGTGTTATTATACAATACCTTCTGCGGTCACCAACCCGCCAAATATACAATAAAATATACGCCCGTTAAAAAATGCCATACATAGATATACACAGTCTAGTGGATATCAGCAGTCTATGTAGTACGTACATAAAGTTTGCTAACAACATAGTAAAAACGTATTTACAATGTCACACCACAAATCGTAAAACTGCACAGAACACATAACCCGGAGCCATTTCCCGGCACAGCTTTCTTGGCACTCTCTTGGTACCAATAAAATAGAAAGATAACGTCCCTTCCTCTTTTATGAAACTTTTTTGTTCAAATATTCGATATTTCACTTCTAGTAGAAGAGCTGATTCCAGTTTTTGGCCAGCTCTCGGAGTATTCCATTGTGGATGTCTATAAGAACACTTCAAATAATAAAATATACAGTTTTAATTTCAAGTACTGACATTCATATTTAAAAGGACGCGATTTCAAGAAGACGTCGCTGACCACCAGTCTAGCTCACTAAACGATCAAAATTATAATTTAGACAAATGAGTAACGGGAACAATTTTTCACCGTAAAGCCATTTAGCGGCCTAGTGGCACACTGTGACCACACCATTCCCACCACAAATGTCACTGAGTTCCAAGCATCGGCCTAACGTAGACATTCTACATACGATTACGTCTAATAAATAATGCACAAGCCAAGTAAGTATTACTTTAGTACGAAACTCTTACCTTGTACGATATAGCTTGCCATCAACGCGGCAGTATTCTCGTTGCACTGTATACACCCGGTGGCCAGATCCTTCTTCACTTGCAAACAGAACAAATATCTGGTGAATTCTTCCTCGAGTCGCGCGGGGTCTGATGTGTAGAACTTGACGCAGAACCGTAGCGTCGGCTCCAGCATCGACAGGCCTATTTGTCGACACATCGGCTTCTCGCAGTCTAGCCAGTACTGGTGGATAAGAAATATGTATGGTGAGTAATTCGCATGTTTAGCGCCGTCTACAGTAGTCGCACAAAAATAATGTATAAAGTGAGCAAGTAACGTCCACGCTAATTCGAACATATACAAATTGTGAGCACTAACAAGAGACCGGGGCCGCAAGACTCTTGTGCAGGAATAGCACCTTTTAGAAACTTATTAGCATAGGTTCTCACGGGAGGATGGCCTACGCTGGTAACAACCTGCGGAAAGGATATACTTACTAATTGTATACATGTCAATGTTTCTACTGATACTAGTCAGATTAAAAATCAACGATTTTTTCCGGGACTAGTTCATTGAGGGACTAACCTTCATGTCCACAATCATATACCAGGTAACGGGAAGGAACGTTTCTTCTTCTTTTCTTTTCTGTATATAATATATAATGCGGTGGTCACCCCTTTCGAAAAAGGCCCATGTTCAACAGTTACATTAAACCCAGTCCATCGCAGCCTGAGTACTAAATATAATTTAAACTGAGTGAAGCTGTTATCCAATGAAGAGAAAATACATATTCTATGATGAACGTGCATTATCTCGTTAAAAATCCCATTAGCACCGGACCCTTTGGGATTGCGTTACCTCACTGAGAGCCGCCGCCTCACTCGTTACTAACTTCACCCTTTAGTTAGACGAACTAATAATATAATTTATAACATAGCTGCTGGTGGCAGTTACTCAGAATGTCATACGGGTAGAATGGAAAAATAAAATGTCATGTTAGCTGAATGGGGGCCTGTTCTGATAATATTTACTCCTTTTTTTTCTTTTTACTAGTTGTTGTATTGTCGTACTGACAATTCCCTTGAATTTTCCAATAAATGATAAAACTTACAGTTTTGCTGAAAATCGCAAAAATCTATTTTTTTTATCTTGGGACTCGAATAAAAAAAAATCCATACACAGGAATGATGGGGAACTTTATAATGATGTTTTGAACAATTTTACGGATTTTCAGCTTGTTGGGATTGTATGCATTTCACTCTCATTTTTTGGTCTAGAATGACCGGACAATACATGATAATCTTTGTTATAGGTACGAACGGGCGCCTCTATAGATACAGATTCGAAGTATTTTTAATCTATTATCTTTAATGCTATCAAAAAAGTAATAACTGTAGATCTATTGTGCTACCAAAACTAAATCATTTCGCTGAGTGACACACTCAGTTACACTAGCTTTTACACACGAGTAAATTATGTCCCCGTGAGAATATCTTCATAAATAAAACCTTTCGTGGCTTAAGTTCTAACACCACGTTACTCAGAAATAGTAATTTTTCAGCAGAGTAAAGTAGTTATAAACTTGTATAGCTATTTTACTCTGCTGCACACTACACACGACACTACACACTATTACAATACTATTTAATTTAATTTTACGAGTTTCTATTCGACAATGTGTGTGCTTATGGCTTAAAAAACGCAACTTCCGATTCTTTAGCTAGTATATTATGAAATCAAAACGCTAAAAACGTTACTCGTTTATAATGTAAAATTTAACTTACGTTAAGATTTTCACGTATAGTTAAACTTACGTTAATGTTTTCTTGTATAGGTATCCGTAGTAGGTATTAGTGTAGATTGCAAAAAAAAAACCCTCAGAAAATCGAGTATTTACGAGTTACTTAACATCATACAAATGTAGGGACAAAGCTAATTCGGTGCTACAAAAGGGTCATCATAAAATTGGGGCCACAGGATGACATTCCAGGGTAAGATAAGACAATAATAACAACCTCAGCCTTTTGTAAAGATAAGCCTAATGTCAAGATGCGGCAAACACAGAACAGTAAGTACTAATACACTCCATTAAAATGCTTTCATTCAAGTAATTTATCAAACAATGAGCAACCGAGTTAATTAACCGTTTATAAAGAACAGACTATGTGTTTCACATATACTTTACATCAGCTTAGCTCGCTAATTCGGCCCGCAATGCTACTCAGACTTTGCATATACGAGTATCTCTGTCAAAACACATTGCGGTGATACCGCTTTAGGACCGCTTAGTATTTTAGTGACGGAATACGAAAGTGCGGGTACAAAACTAACAAAATTTCCGGATGTTCGTCAATTATCTTAGCTTATCAGCAGAAAAAAAACTGTATGCGTTCTTTCTGAATAAATTAATATAAATATAATTAAATCACCACCAAAAAAGACCATCTCGTGTTTTCCTATGGATGTGGTAAGAGGCGACTAAGGGACATATAGCCGATGGGCATCTTACTGCGATCACCAATCCGCTTGCCAAGGTTGATAATTATGGCAATATCCGTTAACGATCCTGGCTTGCCAAGATCTGTTAAGAGGAGGCCCATGTTCAGCAGTGGACGTCAGTGGGCGAAAATAATTTAATCGTTTTACTACGGAGTGCTTATGGCCATCTACGAGCTCCAGTATCAAATAAGCTCCATCTCATAATAATATTTCTCACGCAATATAAATACGCATACAAAATTGTATCGTAATCGAAAAACGGATAGTGAATCAAATTTAACTTCTAAGATTACATACACCGGGACGGGTGAACGTAAATAAAAGTTTGTAATAAATGAAAACTGGAGTAACCTAGTGGAATATCAGTCACGACACTTGTCTATGATAACGCATAACGAAGGATAAAACGAATGTCAAGATGGGGCAAACACACTACATTATGGGCCATCCATAAATTACGTCACACGTTAAGGGGGAGGGAGGGGGTCGACGAAGTGTGACATTGTGTGACTAGGGGGTGGGAGGCGCCCTAAATTTAATGACGTCACATTTTAAAGTCTTCGTCTTACAACTTTTATTGGTTCTAAAATGCAAAATATGTGACGTCACACTAGGGAGGGGGTAGTCTCACAAATGTGACCAGCTGTGACAAAGACGGGGGAGGGGTCAAAAATCATTAAATTCGTGTGACGTAATTTATGGATGGCCCCTTATTAATACTCTCATTAATGAAATGTTTTTAAGTTTAAGTAAATAATTAACTGAATTAATTACACTATGTTTAGAACAAACAGTACAATGATTGTATATTTACGTTACAAAACCTTAGTTCGCTTATTTGAGAGTTAAAGGGAGATAAGCTATACCCAAATGTAATGCTTTGCGAGCGTCGCTGTTAATACACCCAGTGCGGAGACACGAAAACACGCTTTGCGACAGTTCAATGGAAAGTGGGGCTACGCAGGAGCTAAATAGATGATAAATCAATGTGCAGATGATGACGATAAAGGCCCTGAGATGACCTTATCAAAGTTTAAGGTTGAATTTTTCTCTAAAATAATCAGATGTAGGTCTAAATTGACAGTGCACAGGTAGTAACAGGCCATGGCTGCTTCGGCCACTACCTGTGCAACGTGGCGCAGAGAGAGCCGGACACTCGCTGTCACCACTGTGACTGTGCCGACTATACGGCACAGCACACGGTGGTGGAGTGTCCGGCGTGGGCCAACGAGCGGGAGGAGCTCGTTGGCGTGGTGGGAGACGACCTCTCGCTGCCGACCATCATTTCGAAGATGGTCCAAAGCGAGAGGTCGTGGGAGGCGGTTGCCTCCTTCTGTAGACAAGTAATGTCACAGAAGGAGGCCGCGGAGCGGGAGAGGGAAGTAGATCCCTCCGCCCACCCGCTTCGCAGACGGCGTGTTGGCCGTCGGCGGCGGACTGAAACCCGCCGCCTACCACCATAGGCTCGGCCTCGGGGAGTGGGGGACATGGGCCCCGCTCCCTTCGAGGCTGACCATGAGGAGTAGGGACGCCTCTACACTCCGGGCGTCCCTATAATTGGGCAAATGGGCCACTGTAAGTGTGGCCCTGGAGATCCCGCGGTATACTGGCCGTGGGTGCCGTCGGGGGGCCGGATTGCTCATGCGTACCCGGCCCCCACCAACGGCGGATCGAAGGAGTGTCCGGGAGGTTTTAGTGGTTGGTAGGGACCTCTCCTCGTGGTATGAGTTTAGCATACCACGCTATGGAGAGGGCGAGTCCCACATATCCCACCGCCAGCGCGCGAATACGCTGCAGCGGCGGTGGGAATGCGTAAATGCATTTCCCCCCGGACAAAAAAAAAAAAAAAAAACGTCTAAATTGACAGACCACCACTATTTTTTGGCTACGAGTCCAATTACCCGAAATATTAGGTTCGGCTCCTTCAAAAGATCCTTATGGAATTGATGACCAAGTCTTAGTACTGAAGTCCTCGACTCACGAAAATTGCCGCGTTTTACCCTAGCTGGGGGACTTCAATTATACGCAGCATAGTAATATATGACTGATAACATACCCATACCTTTGCACCGTTGGTATCCTGGTACTCTAGGCCGAAGTAGTCTGCCTCCAGTAAATGCAGCTGCCGGCATACCTGGTCGAACAGTACCCTGCCCAACGCCTTCGACTGTAACAAAAAAAACAATAAGTACAATGACCTTTTCTAGTTTGCAAGACAAGGAGAAAGCACCAATTAAGCGCTACATTTTTCATTCTTCAATAAGCCGACGTGGTCACCATTTGTTTTTAAAAGCCGAGATACATTACCTGGTAACAGATGACTGTAAGGGCGTGACTGTCGCCCAGCTATTATTTAAGGATTGTTACTACTCTCACAGTGTATTTTAGGAGTCGCTATTTATTTCGCGCATTGCGTATCTGTCTGTACTAATCTATGCTTAATATATAAAGCTGAAGAGTTTGTTTGCTTGAAAGTGCTAATCTCAGGAGCTACTATACGTTTTGAAAAAATCTTTTGGAGTAAGATATCCCATTTATCGGATATCCGATAGAAGTTCCGACGAGAACGGAAGTTATGCGCGTGATATCGTGCGCAAAAACTAGTATAAACATATTTGATAAATAACTTTGCATGGCTAGAATTCTTATTCATCACCAAGTCGTCATAAAAGCGACCGCAAAATGATAATTAAATATAGCATTAGGGCTGAACAGACTGCATCTACGATATTTGCTTGAGAAAATTGCTTCATTGTCAGCCCCTAGTCATATTTGACCTACAGACATGTAAGCCTTTTCCAAGGACTTACACATCCTTAATTACACCTATCCTATATTTTAAAACATATTCATTTATGATCATAATAAAGTTCAACAGCCGTAAATATTATACAAACAAAAAATATAAAAGAGGGTCTTTCATCATCAACAGCCCGTTTACGTCCACTGCTGAACATGGGCCTCCTCTTAACGGATCTTGTCAAGCCAGGATCGTAGAGGTATATTGCCATAATCATCACGCTTGGCAGACGGATTGGTGATCGCAGTAAGATGTAAACCTTGAGCTAATAGATGCTGCTGCCCATCCATCAGCCATTTGTCCCTTAGTCGCCTTTTACGACACCCATGGGAAGACATGGGGTGGTCTATTCTAAGCCGGAAACCACACAAAAAGAGAAAAAGGGTCTTTACTTGACGTTATTGTATAATGACAACGGTAATTAAATCACCTCTATGTAACATTAAGTACCTCATAATTTAAACGCTGCTGAGGTTGTGTATTGAGAATTGAGACACAACCACCGTAGCGTAGCGGTATTAAGCTGGTTTTAAATCTCAGAGGTCGTGGGTTCGATCCCCACGCCGGACAAGAAATATTTGTGTAAATTCTAAGATTTCTTTCCGGGTCTGGATGGTTGAGGGACTACCCGCCGTGCCTCGGAGAGCACGCTAAGCCGTTGGTCCCAATTGTTATTACATCATCTTCAACAATCGTATACCAGGGAACGGGCAGCAGCGTTTCCTTGTGTGTTACAATATAATACTGCGGTCACCAACACGCCTGCCTAGTGGCCAAAACCCAGGTTCAGCAGTGGACGTTGTACGGGCTGATAATTAATTTACACCTAACTCCATTATGTTCACGGGCCGCTGTAAACAACAATCTGACACAGAACGAGGTAGAAGAGTGATGACGCCGTACTAAAGGACAACATCCGTCCAGGATTCTGACGGAAACAAGCTAAACCGGACCACGCTTTGGCAAGTTCACCCAAAGCGTGGCCGGGTTTATCTAGTTACAACTGTCAAGGAAATGATTCTTTGCCATTTCTTTTCTACGCCACAAGAAATTGGCAAGTAGAGCACTGCGTACATTTATCTATTACATATATTTTACATATATAATATTTCATTTACTACATCATACAGGAGTAAACCAATATTGAAAGCCTATACCCGTAACGGAACTGTATTACAACGCTCATATCTTTTCTCGTGTTCAATTACACATATTGACAAACTCCAACCAAGTTACGCTGCGGTAAACCGAATAGTCTATGGGTAACGATTTATGGTATGTACCTATATAAAATATAATGCAGTAGGTACAAATGTTATTATCATAATACGATACAAAGTAACCTTGTAATAATAGTATTCATTTTTATATCGTCGTGCGTTACGTTAGTCTACAACACTTATTTATTTTGTATTTTCTTTGATCTTGAATTACGAATGTACTATGTTGAATAACATAAAAAAACATATTTTTAATTTGATGGTGATTCCTCGTATAAATCTTGTCCATGACAAGACACCATTCGCAGACTACTACGAATATTTTATTTGTGGTACATGCCATTGAGAAATTATACACTACATTTTCTATTATTTATTCAGACGAACATACATATTTAGTTAGCGAGGTTTTTGCTACTTCACTGGACATAAAAGTGAGCAGAAGTCCAGACTCATTAAATACATTCTTATGTGAAAGATAATTTGTACTTAAACAACAAACAAGAACTTTTCCATGTGTCATGTGGCATTAGAAATTAAAAGTACCGAACACCATTATAACCCCAAAAACGACACACCAAGACAGTTTCAAAAATATATATTGTATAGTTTTAATATTTTATTAAAGGGATTTATAAATTTATAGTTTTTTTAAAGAAACACGAGTATATCTACAAATAGCTTCAGTTACGAGTTCCATTCCCAAAGGATAGAAGTTTTATTTAATAAACATACATGAATAAAAAACAGACTAAAAGTAACTAATTAAAAATAAAACTTATATACTACTATTCTAAATCTATTCTACTTGTCAAGGTTCCCAGAATGCTGGCAGCATTACCACGTTGAATGGCAATGCTTACCTGCTGTGCAAAGTAGAAACCAGCACTCGCAGAACGTGCCGTACTTATGGATTATAATTATGAGTTGTACCTTGACATCTGAGTAGCACAAATTTTCATTGCTACCCTGATAGAAGGTAGACAAGGTAGAAGGTAGTAAGGCTATATTTATTCATGGTTCCTAGCATCGTCGGGTGTCCGATCTTTCAGGACCTTATTTAGTATGGCATATTCCATACAAAAACAAGAAGTATTTTACGGATAGAAGATTTTATTTAGGTTTGTATGGAGATCCGCAACGGTAAAATAATGAACTTCTTAATGTTAAGCAAAAATTAAAAGTAGGGCGAATTACTTACTAATAATCATCATGAGTATCCTATTAGACTTAGACATATCATACTTTTTGATAAAAGGCTTGTTGGCATTTCAGTTAATTGCATGATAACACTCATTAAGAAGTTATCTGTGTGATAAACACACCTACGTTTACAACGGCTTAACATTAAAAATGACTGAATTTTAACAACAATGGACGTGGAAGACCGAATCGGGGACGCTCTTAAGAAATTCCAGCTCAGAAGTAGCTTGGCCGGATTGCTCACCCGGCCCCCGCCAACGGCGGATCGAAGGAGTGTCCGGGAGGTTTTAGTGGTGTAGCGTCCTCTCCTCGTGGTATGAGTTAAGCATACCACGCTATGGAGAAGGCGAGTCCCACATATCTCACCGACAGTGCGCGAAAACGCTGCAGCGGCGGTGGGAATGCGTAAATGCATTTCCCCCCGGACAAAAAAGAATAAAAAATAAACGATGTATGAGAAGAATAATAAATATGAAGGAGACGAAAGTGGTATGTCAAAGCAAGAGATCGTAGCAAATGGAAGGAAGTGGCATCTGCCAACCCCTATCGAAAATAGACGTCAATGTATGTATATATGTATGTACAACCAAAGATTAAAAAAGCCATTTATAGTGGTGTACTAGCTGATCCTGCTACTTAGAAATCGAAATCTACATGGGATTTCGATTTCTTCATACAAGTTTGCTATCTCGTTTCATCCTCTAATGGGTAGATTTTTTGAAACCATGGACGGATGCTTACATCAAATATAGACTACACCCTCCAAGTTTCAGGTCTCTACGATCAGCAGTTTAGGTATTGTGTTGATTTGTCAGTCAGACACGCAGTTAGGACGAAGCATTTTATTAATATGGATATACTAGCATGAGCCTGCCACTTCCTTCACGTGGAATTGTTCAATTGTTACCCAGATTTTGAAACATTCTTCATGGGTGCTCCGCTCCTATTCCTTCTGTTCTGTCTTAGAGTGATAATGCTTCAGCTATCTAACACTGAAATAATTTTTCAAATCGGACCAGTAATTCCTAAGATTAGCGCATTCAAGCAAACAAAGAAACTATTCAGCTTTATAATATCAGTATAAATAAATCCCCTCAAATTGAATGTTAAACGGTGACCTCAAGCATCAATCCGTTAACGAGACGGGTGCGACGAGCCATGTGCGAGGGGACTCACACCTATATAAATAACAATCCAGCGGAGGTCCCGCTGACATTGACAGGAAATTTGTAGAATACACTGTTATATAGAGAGTTCAGTAATTTATATAACTACTAGCGACCCGGCTTCGCACGGGTGCAATGCTGATGTGTCATACATATAAAAACCTTCCTCTTGAATCACAAAAAAGCAACAGATTTTGATGCGGTTTTTTCAATAGATAATTAAAAAAACCGCATTAAAAACTGTTGCTTTTTTTTTCGTACCGACATCGGTATGTAGTTAGCCCCGAGGCTTTTGCTACTTCACCGGGCATAAAGGCCCTATATAAATATTTACTATCTGTTGCGTAGATTAAAAAATCTGAGCATACATACATGACGGACAGACAGCGGCAAGCGACTTTATTTTATACTATGTAGTTATACTAATACATAATTATATAGAGTTAAGTTTACTGAATTTAATTAATAGAATTAGGCGTATTCTCAGCATTTAGACACATATTTTAGCTCAATTAACATTAGATACATACACTCACGTATCTTTCCCATAGGGGTAGGCAGAGACCAAATCCTAAGGCAGATCTGAGATATTTAGTCTTTTTAATTAAGATTTACTTTTTTATGTTTGTATGGATAAAAATAATCCGCCTGCCGCATCCAGTACACTAACTGTCATCGATCCATTTTAAAGGGGAACTCAGTGGTCTCGGTCTTTCTTCGGTTTTTATTTTTTTTGCTTTTATAAAGACGCGGTCTCCACTTTAAGACGCGTCTGCTTCAACGACTGTCAGGCCTAACTATATTACTCAATTAAATTCAGCCGTTGCCGTGCAATTACAAGTACAAGTAATAGGTTCTTAGTGTAGACACTAGAACGTCCTTCAGCAAGGAAACAAAGAATCATTTCATCACTTCATGAATCACAATAAAATATGATAATTTACCTCCATAAGTAATCGTTAATTTAGACATACTTCCGTAATGAATAAGGAATAAGGAAGGCTAGAACTCTGCTCGCCTTTATGCCCGGTGAAGTAGCAAAAGCCTCGTGGCTACCTAGGTAAGTCCATCCGAAAAAAATAGGAGCATCCTTGATATTTTGTAGTCCGGCTTTAAAAATGTAATGTCTTGGGTAGTCACGGTACCCGGGCCTCTGTGTTTAAAAAACCTGTTGACATGTCCGGGGATATAAAATCGGGGGTTTCCACGCATCTTAGCCTGGTTGCCAACCCTAGTTTAAAATGGATGTAATTTAAAAATATTGACAATAAAATCGGAGAAAGAAAAAATGGTCAAGTGCGAGACGGATTCGCGCACGATGGGTTCCATAACATAGCATTTTCAAGCAGCTACATAAATAAAAATTGAAATAAATTAAATATTCATTTTAGTATTTGTTGTTATAGCGGCAATAGAAATACACCATCTGTGAAAATTTCAACTGTCTAGCTATCGCGGTTCTTGAGATACAGCCTGGTGACAGACAGACAGACAGCGAAGTCTTAGTAATAGGGACCCGTTTTTACCCTTCGGGTACGGAACCTAAAAGGGTAAAAATATCAAATTATACTAATATTATAAAACTTAAGAGTTGGTTTATTTGCTTGAACGCGCTTATCTAAAAAGAAAGCTACTTTTTTATATTACACAATCCAGCCCGGCTAGCATAGGCAGCGCGACTCGAGTCTACTCTACGGAGGCCGACCAATCACATTGCAGAAACGCACTGTCACGTGACACTTTCTGCAATGTGATTGGTCGGCCTCCGTAGCATAGACTCGAGTCGCGCTGCCTATGCTAGCCGGGCAGGAGTAACAAGCGCTATATTTAATGATCCACTTCCTACGGGAACTGGAGTAACGTAGGTGAAACCGAAGGCGGAAAGCTAGTGTATGTCAATATACATAGTTTTCTTAATTAACATTTCAGTAACTAACTTTGCTAGTAAGCTTTACCGCCCTTTCAAAGTAAACTGATATCGTAAGACGAAATCAGAAAATATATAAAGTTTTTAAACAGTTTAAAACGTTGGATTATTAAAAGGTAAAAACCATTCATCATCAGCGCCTCCTCCCGAGGGAGGATATTTGCCATAGTCACCACGCCTGGCAGGCGGATCGGTGACCGCAGTATTATGTTGTACCACACAAGGAAACGCTGCTGCCCGTTCCTTGGTATACGATTATTATAGATGATGTTATAACAATCGGGACCAACGGCTTAACGAGCTTTCCAAAGCACGGAGGCTAGTCCCTCAACTAACCAGTCCCGGCAAGAAATCTTAGAATTTACACAAAGATTTATTGTCCGGCATGGGTATCGAACCCACGACCTCCGAGATTTAAAGCGAGCCAAAAACCGCTACACTACGGAGGTTGTCGGACACCATTAGCGAATATGATTTATGATTGAATGACACAGAAAACGAAAACAGAGCCAATGTAGTATTATATCTGCATTTGTATAGGTAATTTAATATCAGACAAGTATAAGTCATGTGACATGTGCCCTTTCAGAAATTGCGTATTCAACTACTTACTACTACTTAATAATACTTTAAATAGCACAACAGAAAAACGTCGTTAGTGCTAACGTTCTACTCGCTCAGACATGAAGTCTGTCTCCAGTACGGCGCCAAATTTGTTTTATCTATTGTGATTCATTTCATCATTATTTCATTATCAGCCCGTATAATTTCCACAGCTGAATGTGGGCTCTCCTCGAAGAGGGTGTCACCACACTTGGCCAGCGGGTTGGTGACCGCAGTATTATGTAATATCACACACAGGGAAACGTTGCTGCCCGTTTCCTGGTACACGATTATCATAGCTGACAATCAGGAACCACGACTTAACGTGCTTTCCGAGGCACGGAGGGTAAGACCCTCAACTAATCAGACCCGAAAATAAATCTTTGATTTTACAAAAAAAAATACGTGCGGTAATAGCACCTACAAGATGTATGGCGAGCCTTATTCTTACTCTACACGACGGAGGTTGTCTCGTGTATTCTGATTTATACATATTATGATCATAAATACCGTTTCTAACATAATCAATACAAATTATTAATTATACAACAATATGATAATGGCTAACCGTGATATAAAACAATATGACTCATAATAATAAATGCTTGTACCGTGTCAGTGATAAAACTGTTTATTTTCATTAGGTTACATAATTTTACTCATAAATAATGTTGGGTTAATTGCCAATACTGTACTATTGTTTATTCTGTGCCAATACTAATATTATTAAGAGGCAAAATTTGATTGTTTGCATTGAATAAGCTCCGTCACTAAAAGACCGATTTAAAAAAATATCACACTATTAAAATGCTACGTTATCCAGCCCGGCTAGCATAGGCAGCGCGACTCGAGTCTACTCTACGGAGGCCAACCAATCACATTGCATAAACGCACTGTCACGTGACACTTTCTGCAATGTGATTGGTCGGCCTCCGTAGAGTAGACTCGAGTCGCGCTGCCTATGCTAGCCAGGCAGGAGTAACATAGGATTCGGGGAGTGGGGGACATGGGCCCCGCTCCCTTCGAGGCTGACCCATGAGGAGTAGGGACGCCTCTACACTCCGGGCGTCCCTATAATTGGGCCACTGTAAGTGTGGCCCTGAAGATACCATATTGGCCCCCGCGGCACCATAGTGGCCGCGGGTGCCGTCGGGGGGCCGGATTGCTAATGCGTACCCGGCCCCCGCCAACGGCGGATCGAAGGAGTGTCCGGGAGGTTTTAGTGGTGTAGGGTCCTCTCCTCGTGGTATGAGTTTAGCATACCACGCCACCCACATATCCCACCGCCAGCGCGCGAATACGCTGCAGCGGCGGTGGGAATGCGTCAATGCATATCCCCCGGACAAAAAAGAAAAAAAAATGAGTAACATAGGATATATTTAATTATTAAGCTCTTACGGGAACGAGAGTTATAAAAGTAAAAGCGCGCGCGGCAAGTGACGGCTTATACAAAATTATTACTATCTACAATATGAAATCTTAATCGAATCGAGTCCTAAGGATAGTATTACGTCTATAGAGTTTAAGCACGCGATCCTATCTAAGAATTGAATCTTTTATGGTATAGGATCCTTGATAGGGATCTGCGACACACCATCCAACGGGTTCTACCGTACTCGTATATTCATGTTTGTTTAAAATGATTATACTGTATATTTCGATCAGTATTTTTAAACTGTGTAAAGCCAAAGGACTAAAACGTAAATACTTTAGCCAATATAGTCTTGATTCATACAGACAAAATCGTACCAATTTTTTATATATTTTCATTATGATTCGCCGATCTGAGACAAAACTGAAAGGAAGTTACGAATTATTTTCTTAAGGCCAGCTTTATCTAAATAAATACTTTTCTTTTTACTAAATAGATACGAATTTATATACCAGGTAGACCGATTTTAACCGGACTATCATTGGTATTGGTGTATTTTGTCTGTCTGTTATTTTTTCATTAATAACGCCGACTAAGCGGCCAACAACAGCCGGTTTCCCAAATAAAATGCTAACAAGTCAACATTTGAGGCGATTATATAAACGGGAATATCCGAGTCCAAAAAGGGGGTGTACCGTTACAGTACATAACAAAAGTAACGTATACCACAACTATATAATACAAAGAAGCATTTGTTAATCCTATTTAGTTATCCGGAAGGATATAATGGCCATGAGCGACCCCATAACAGCTGCAAGGAAGTACTAAACCATCAAACATGCATGTTTGCATGCAAATATTTGTGTTAAAATAGCGATACAGTTGACAAGTTTTAATGCTAAACAGAAGACAAATAAAGAAGTTCAATAGCATTGCAACGATGATAAGAAGCAGCTGCTAAAGATAAATTGCCTTTTTTTTAGTTCCTTAGCCTACGAATAATTAGCCGGAATGTCAGCGGAGTAATACCAAGAAAGTTCTTCTGGCTTCTCTGTACTTCATAATGAAATCAAATGAGATTTCAATGAATTTATCCGTCAGGCATATTATACGCTTAACGAACATACAAGTACCTAAGATTTAAAAAAAAAAAAAAACCCTCTTCCGGTATCGCTAAGAATATATATCGCTGCTTTAATTATAATATTTTACATGTTGCCACAGTCACATATTTGCCATCATTAAGCAGATTGATCAAAAAGCGTCAAAAAATGTCACATAGCCATAACAATTGGTTGGTTCCAATATAGCTTCAATTTACTTTACCGCTAAGACAACTTAAAAAAAAGTCGCGTTGCTAGGACAAAGCGATTATCAACGTTGCATTTTTACGTAACTAAAGCGCACGGTTGTTTTATGCGGCGATCGCAGCGTCAGACGCATGCGATCAACGGATGCACTCAACTCACGCTGCGCTTGGCGCTGCGTCAACCGCGTAAAACAATGGTTATTAATTATATTACCTGATATGAAATGATGTGCGTTAATCGCATTGCGTGTAACGCAGCGTTTATCGCATAAAACAACCTCGCGCTTTACTTCCAAACCCACCATAATATATATGACTAAATATATACATAATTGATATGACTTGCAAATTTGCATACGTAGAAAAAACTAAGCAAAAACGACACAGTCCAAAGTTTCAAGCACATGTTTTGTCGCGTAGGTGTAGAATACAGCATACCAAATAGAGAAGTGACCACTATACAGTAATCAACTCAACCCAAACTAACCAAATAAATTAACAGCCATGACTAATGGAAATGTGGAGTTATCTCATACTCAAGTCGTATAAGCACTATGTGTATGACTAGCCTTAATTCGTTGTTTGTTAAGACGCTAGATGATTACAGTCATAAAAGACAAGACAATTCGGTTCAAGGGAACTATTTTTGAGTAATTTTACATCGTTGTCATCATCATGATCAGCCTGTTGTAGTGCACTGCTGAACATAAACCTCCCTCATCGAATTCCAGCGGGAACGATCGCTAGCGGCCTGCATCCACCGACTCCCCGCGACCTTTATGAGGTCGTCGGTACCGTGTACCGGTAGCTGCGCCCCGCGGTTTTACCCCATTCACTCCACTCCAGTGGGTCGGAGCGTGATATTTTGTAGCCTATTTGTTAATCCAACTAATTAACTATCCGCCTGCAAACTTTCAGCCAAATGCATTCAGTAGTTTTTGCGTGAAAGAGTTACAAACATCCATCAATCCATTCTAACAAACTTTCGCGTTTTTAATATTAGCAGAGACTAATTAGTAAGGATTACAAACAGAATAAAATGATCACTTATTTTAACTATAAGTGTTCCTCCTTAATTATCACTATATAGTGCAGTCTCATGGGGATCTTCGGTTAATATGTCAACCCTAAGGGTGCGTTTCCACAGAAGCGGAGTTGCGCGGAGTTCAGCGGAGCAGAGCCGTGTAAATAGGTAGGTGTTTCCACTAAAGCTGCGCAGAGATGAGCGGTGCAGGGCTTAGCTGTGTAGCTGGGTGAAGTGGAGCCGAGCGGAGCTGAGACGACCGGAGCGGACCAGAGCTGAGATTAGCGGAGCGGAGCTGTGAAATGGAGATGATCTGAACGGGGCTGTGAATACATTTTTTTTTTTCAGTCAGTACGGTGTGGTGTGTGTGTGAGTCAGGTCAAACTGCAACAAACAAACTCCTGCGCCTGACGTCGCGTTACCCCTCTCAGCCCTACTCCACTCTGCGCAACCCCGCTCTACCGCGCGCATCCGCGCTCTACACCGCACAGCCCCGCTCTACACCGCATAGCCCCGCTTCACCCGGCATAGCTCCACTAAGCTCGACAAGGTTGTGCCCCGCTTATCTCCGCGCACCTTACATTTTAATGTAAATCTTCTCAACTCCGCTAACAGTGTTTCCGCTGAATCGGAGCGGAGATGAGAAGTGTATTTTGAGCAATGTGATTGGTCAATTTTTATGAGTCTCTGCTCAACTCCGCGCAGCTCAGCTTCTGTGGAAACGCAGCCTAATTTAAAAACAACCCTCTACTTTAAAGTAAACAATTAGGGCAACCCGTTTTATTTTTGCCTCTGTTTATTTATAACCGTAAGGCTCATAGTGACGTCAAAGCCAGGTCACTGGAAAATGAACTTTAATACATAATAGTTAAGGTTGTTTTACACACACAGTTTGAGGATGAATATTTCTGCTACGCCATGTGTAAGTAGAAAGTTTGTAAGGTCATCAAGATCTAGATTTCTAGAATGTTCGAACACGATCGCTGAGCTATGATTAAGGGTCAGCGCAGACCGAACTGCTTAATGCTCGCGCATGGACGACCAAAATTTTACCATGCGCCATCTCTGTAAAATTGGTAAGATCTGGGTTGCCAGGCGGGCGTGCTTGATCAGTATAAAGGCGCGAGCGGAGCGAGGCTGTTCGAATATCAAATTTAGGCTTGTATTCAATTTTGCATGTATGATAATAATTATAAGATATATTTTTCAATAACCTAAAAAAATACTCTGCTCTGCTCTGCTCTGGGTGCGCTGACCCTAAAGCAATATTACGTATCTATTGAAATATGTAAACAAATACAAAGCGAACTTGGATTCGAAATTTTGCACGATACTTTCTTTTGAGTACTAAAACGGAATTTTCCAAAATTTACTCGAAGAAACGGGCAAGTCCTAAGGATCCAAAACTAAATCACGTATCACAATTTTAGACCTAAAAATTCTACATTTCGATTTTTATTTTCAACCAACATGCACGTAGTTTTTTTAACCGTAGGTATCTCGAAAGGACTGGAGATCCCGCGGTACCATATTGGCCGCGGGTGCCGTCGGGGGGCCGGATTGCTCATGCGTACCCGACCCCCGCCAACGGCGGATCGAAGGAGTGTCCGGGAGGTTTTAGTGGTGTAGGGTCCTCTCCTCGTGGTATGACTTTAGCATACCACGCTATGGAGAGGGCGAGTCCCACATATCCCACCGCCAGCGCGCGAATACGCTGCAGCGGTGGTGGGAATGCGTCAATGCATTTCCACCAGGACAAAAAAAAAAAAGGTATATCGAAAGGAAAAAACAGAACCCTTATAGGATCACTTTGTTGTCCGTCCGTTTGTCTGTCCGTCAAGACCTTTTTTCTCAAGAATGCGTCGAGGTATTAAACTGAAATTTATATCTTTTCAGGTCTATAGTCCCTTGTAGCTGTGATAAAATCAAACTTCTAAGCCAACGCAATCAAAAGATACAGCCATTAATGCGGCAAATTTTTGACACTCGAGAAGGGAATCAAAACGGACAGGGAGGGTACTTCCCGTGAACTCAGAATCTTGAAATCTTGAAAATCTGCGAAAACCGTAATTTTTTAGTAACGTCTTTTAATAAAAACAGGTTTGTACGTACCCTCGGTGAGAGTCCGCCTCGCACTTGGCCGATTTTTACATAAATGTTGAGGTATAACATGTGTCCATCCATAAGCAAGGGTTAAATAAACAATACGGTGTTCTGCGAGCTCAATCTCTCGTCTCATGTTTCTCAAATGTCGCAAACAGACTGTTTCTCTCTTAAATTTGAAATGTTGTTAGCCTTATAATTGCCCTTAATTAGCTGTGAAAGTCATAAGCCGTCGTTAGCAACCGAAAGCAATTTATTCAGGTATGTGTTAATTGGAACCTCATTAAGGTAATAAAAACCCGGTCAACTGCAAGCTAAAATCGCTGTTAGCTTGATGATTTTCATTTAATTGAAACCTTTTTTTAGGGATCCGTATCCGAAAGGTAAAAGCGGAACCCTATTACTAAGACTTCGCCGTCCTGGTGACAGACAGACAGACATACTGACAGACAGACGTCAGTATGTCTGTCTGTCTGTCACCAGGCTTTATCTCAAGAACCGCGATAGCTAGACAGGTGAAATTTTCACAAATGATGTATTTCTGTTGCCGCTTTAACAACAAATACTAAAAATAAAATAAATATTTAGGGAGTGCTCCCATACAACAAACTGTTTTTTTTTGCTAGATATCAATAACGGCAACAGGTAGGCACTTGAAAATGGTACGGAACCCTTCGTGCGCGAGCCCGACGCGCACTTGGCCGGTTTTTTAAATTTTACGTTCATAACTTTAATTTGTTATAAAAACTACACACAGGAAAAATACATACCTAGGTCATGTGAAAAAGAGGTGTACCATGATTATTTTACAAAGGCCAATTTTAAATTGGAAACACATCTCATGTTTAACGTCATGTGTTATTCATATAAAAAGAACAACATAACAATTTAATGGAACTAATATAAAAAAATTACTAACTACTAACCAAAGAAAAACAACGATGGACCAACAATTTCAGTAAAGAGAGTTAACTGTATATCTATCTATATAACCTGCTGAAACAATGTAGGTAGGTAGAACTATAAAAGGAAGAAATAGGATTTATATCAGTTGACCTATTTCTACTAACTGTCGATAAATTACGAAATCTTCGTCTTGATTACTCTATGCAATAGAGTATGTACTATTATTTCTTCTGTGGCTATACTAACAATGATCACTGATTTGATTCGTAAATATAAAATCAGTGGCTTAAAAGGTCGTGCGACGAAACACTGAATGCACTCACTACGCCATAAACGCAGATCAATGAAATAATATTGTTTTTTTTTTTCATAACAATGTAATAAAATAGATTGTTACTAACTGATGGTAGTGGTGTATCGAGGGGGATACCTAGCAAGTCTAAGCAACAGCACATGAACATAGTTTCTAGAAACTATGTTCATGTGCTAAAAGAAAGACAATACATACATAACGTCGCGTCGCTGATACTGCAATATCACGAAAGTAACAATTGCTAATTAGGTGTAATTTCATCTAGCAAGAAATATTTCCAATTTCCAAAGGCGTCAATGACAAACAATCAATTTTTCTGCATGTGATTTTGAACCTTATTAGCTTATTTCTCACTTACGCGCTATTGCAATATCTCCGACGATATCACAAAAAACGGATACTTATTACTCTAAGTATTAAGCTTTGTTATTAAGCCTGTTTTTGCTCCAGTTGCGTCATATTATGTTTTAAACTATTTTATAGTAATACTAGCGGCCCGCCCCGGCTTCGCACGGGTGGACTTTTATACCCTACCCCTGCCCTACCCTACCCCTACCCTAACCCTACCCTACTCCTACCCTACCCTACCCCTACCCTACACCTACCCTACCCTACCCCTACCCCTACCCTACCCTACCCATACCCTACCCCTACCATACCCCTACCCTACCCCTACCCTACCCTACCCTACCCCTACCCAAAAGTATCCTATGTCCTTCTCCCAGTTCTTAGCTACCTCCCTACCAATTTTCAGCCAAATCGGTTCAGCCGTTCTTGAGTTATAAATAGTGTAACTAACACGACTTTCTTTTGTTTTTAAAATGTATTCTGCTATTCGGGTAGGAAACAAATCCAACAAATCAAAAACCATGACAATCGGTCCAGCCGTTCTCGAGTTATAAGTGTTGTAACAAACACGACTTTCTTTTATATATATAAGATATATAGCTAACGGTATCAGTGTTATCACATAAATAAATAACCCAAAATACAAGTAAATGTTTGTACGACTCATGAGCGTGAGGTGTACCCTTGTCAGGAGGTGACACTTCGGAAGGATATAGCTACACGAAAACCTTCGCTTTTTATATTGGCTTTCCTAGCACATCAGCTTTTTTTTACATCAGCAGTGAAAACTGAAGGTTTTAAATAATATAACGATAGGATGATAAGGGAAAGGTAACACATAAGAACAAGGAACGGTTGTCATTGTTTTGTTTGCATTTTTGTACTTAGCGCACAAAATACATTCTTATATTTTAAAAATGGAATATTTAAATAATGTATTCTCACTGCAGATATTAAAATATCTTAACATAATATACGAAATCTTGTACCTATAACACCTTATGCTTATAACTCAAAGTGGCATAAAAATATTCCAGGAATCATCTATTAAATTGTAAGATTATAAAATACATTTTTTCCCCCAAGGTCGTTAGGGGAACGTGTAATGGGAACGCTAATAGGCAGTAATAATTAATCTCGCCACCCATAGCATCGGTTATTATAATCAAAAGGCAGTTGCGTAAAGCTACGCTGAAATACCTATTTAGGTCACCGTTCCATTTCCCCAATGTGAGATTCCCATAAATAATATTACACCCTACGGTTGTCTGAAGCAGCTAATGAATAGTTAATTAACGCTTCTTATTCATGTCTTGCAGCGATAACTGAGGCAGTGAACTGGTAAAATAACGTAGCAGTGTTATTTTTTTTTTATCGGACGGACATAATCGCTGCTTTCCTAGAATAAGGACACAATTGAAAAAGAGTCAAAGTTTGGGAAAAATATTAATGCCTAAAATCTTAAGAACTGTTTTCTTAATGTTTCTCTTTTTGAATTGCGTCGTTCTTCTCGCAAAACAGCGATATGTAATTAGCCACGAGGCTTTTACTACTTCTCCGGGCAAAAAGGCGAACAGAGCTCCAGCCTAGATAAATGGTTTAAACACTACAAACTAAGCAACCTGCGCAAGTGGGCGTCCCCTGTGGGACTTGAGGGATTTTGACTTTTTGTATTTCGCGCTCTACTGTTAAATATACATCCTTCAATGTTCAGCTGACAATAGTAGACATGTTACTCATTTTACGATTCAGAATATTCTCGAAATAAAACCAAAACAATTGTTAGCTTGATATAAGTTTTTTCGGATACATACATTGTAATAAGCCACAATTCTATTTCTACCGGGCATAAAGGCAAATAAGGCTTATTAAATGGTTTAAAACATACAAATTAAACAACCTGCACAAGAGGGCGCCCCTTGTCATGGTTGGAACTCTTTTTACACAACGAAAGCTTTTACTAAGAGAACTCTCAACATTAACCGATTGCCGCAGTCAAAAACATAAACGTAGGTACCAGAAAGGATTTGTTATTTATGTTATTGTAACAATAATATCTAACCCGAAGAGTGTTTCTTTGCATGAACGCGTTAATCTCAGGATTTACTGGTCCGATTTGAAAAAATACTTCAGCTTTTAATAGTTCATTTATCATGGAAGGAGGATATTTAATTATGAAGTGCAGTTATAAATATATGATTTAATGTATTTCAGTGTTGAATGCACATTTAATAGACATTTGTAAAGTAACTACTAATATAACTAGAACTAAGGTTTGATGGGGGAATCAAACTTGCCTGTCTTTGACATCCGACGATTAATTCCTGGCATTACGCCAGACGTCTTTAGGATAAGGATCTACGAAAAGATAACTAAGATAGAGGTAACAATATTAAGACTAGGATTTACTATTGGTAAACGCTTTTAATCACACGTAAAACAGATTGCTGTTTTAAAATAACTCATTCACTTAATTGCCGTTTACTTGTATAATTTAAAAATCATCTCTAGATCAGTCATTATAACTGCATGGTATAAATAGCAATCATGAAACAGAACCATTCTTTAAAATTATTGATGACAAAAAGGAGAATTTTGACAAAATATTCCCTAAAATAATTACAGTTTATGACAAAGAGAATTAATCGTGCCTAATCAAGAAGAACACTTGGCACTATGACAATATTTGGGAAAGGCATGAATAACTGTTTTTATTATAAACAAACGCCACGCCACCTCCGCAAGAGGGCGCTCCTGTGGGATTTAGACTTCCGCTCAGAGCGCTAGCGGACAAATATCTACATATCGCATCGCATTCCCAACATAAACAATGATACATCGTTGTAACTGCAAAGTGCGCACCGCTACAAACTGGCTGCCTCAACTGTTAAAGTATTCTATCACTTTTTGCTTACATTGAAGTATTTTTCTAATATTAAATTTTATTCTACGGTTTCAAACTAGGATTAGAACTGTTTGGTATTCTTCTAATAGTTATATAGGTAACCTGCAGAGTTTATAAATATCAACTATGGATAAGAAAAATCAACAAAGTTTCAAAGTGAAGTGTTATTTTTAAAAGACAACTCCCGCACTAGGAATATTTATCTCTATGACGGAGGGACTATACAAACAAAATTCAAGGAAACAAAGCATACCCAGACTCAAAACAACTATATGTGGTCCACACAAATAATAATCCCGGGTGGGAATCGAATCGAACACAGAACACCAGTAGGTACTCAGAAGCAACTGTAGTAACCACTACCGTACCGTAAGGTAAATGATTTAGTATGATAATGACTAGTAATAAAAAAATATATAACATAGCCTGTACATTAACGATTTTTAGGTTAGGCTACCCATACTCTGGGTACATAGAAATAATCAATTCTGCAAAACAACATACAAGTGTCTAGGCCAGACTACATCGCCAGATGGATTACAAATCCGAAAAACAATATCTGCGGAGATGAGAGGGAAGAATGTAATATTGAAAGTTTTGCTGCCGAAACTGAGTATTGTAATTTCGATTCTATTTATTGTTAGCCTAAGTTTAAAATTCTTATAGGACTCGAGCTGGAATTTTGCTAAAACTTGACTTTAACTTAATACAGACACCTAGGCGTCTGTTTATCACAACAATATATTTAGAATTCCATCAGCGACTACAATTCAAGTGGCATGGAAAAATGATACATAAATTCCCCTCTTTTCAAGCCACACTTAATTTAAAAGACAAAAGAGTTTGTCATACATGAAACGTCAGAGTAGTCGGCGGCAACCTGTCTGCTATAATAGAATTCGTGCATCCATGACAAATAGCCATGCAGTACTGAACATTCTGCAAATAGTGTGTCTGAATAGAAACACTGGCTAGAATGCTGATAGCTTACGTCACTTTGTGAGATGACATTGTAATGCGTAAATTCGAATACATTTCTATTGTAATAGAAGTGTAGAATTTGAATTTAAATAAAGGGACTTTCACCATACCATGATTTTTTCTCTTAGACTTATTTAACCTATGCCCGGTGAAGTAGCAAAAGCCTAGTGTCTAACTGCGTAGGTCCATTCTAAAAAAAAAAACTCAGTCCGGTCAGATCGCGTTCCCGTGGGAACATCGTTTTAAAATACAGTCTATGACACATATAATGTGGCGTTTTGTCAATCGATCAAATCAATTTAATTAGAAAAAAATATATTGCACCTAAGTTTTCTTATACTAAAGAAGAAAATAATCAAGTTAAACATCATAATTTAACTTTATTATTTTCTTCTTTAATATGAACCTTCTACTGGCAATAATAAACACAACAAAAAAAATAATGAGCGAAATTGGCCAACATGTTCATGCGTGATACGATGGCCAAGAGAAATAGAGATCATTTTTATATGATAGATAGATGATATGAAAAGTCAGCAGATTTTTTAAACTTGTGCAAAAGTACTTTCGACAGCATGCACATTTAAAATCATACAGTAGAATTTGGACCTCTTGTGAATAGACTGTATACTATGCATGGTGTGGCAATAAATTTATAACGTCGTAGACTATGTTATATATGATACTAGCGACCCGCGCCGGCTTCGCACGGTTGCAATGTTAATGTTTTATACACATAAGCTTCAAAGCTCTTCAATCACTCTATCTATTAAAAAAAGCCGGATCAAAATCCGTTGCATATTTTTAAAGAGCATACATAAATACAGACAGACAGCGGGAAGCAACTTTGTTTTATACTATGTAATTATGTTATATCTTTTATAGAAACCTTCGACACAAACAAACGCATCGCGGGTGACTTTTTTTTACTTTATTTATGGACACAAAGCAGGCTCGGAACACCTATCCGTGGTTTTTTCCCCTGGTGACAATATAACTCAGAACGCTTGGTCTCAGAAGCATCCACTGTAATCTCTGAGTCAACAGTTCAATCATAATTAACGGAAGATGACGGCGCACGTATCGCCTATCAAAGACTTGACGACGTTCTAGGATGATTGCAATCATTTAAAATATCTAGGATGATTGCAATCATTTAAAATATCGTATGGAGAAATATGGTGCCTATGGCAAATACCCTCTCTCGGAAGGAGGCCCATGTTCAGCACTGGACGTTACACCGGCTGATGATGATGGAGAATCATGTAGAAAATACTATTTCGCGCGGTTTCACCTGCGTAACTCCCGTTTTCGTAGTAGCTTTATAATTAAATGCCCGATTTTTATAAAAACCTTTCTTAGTAGACCTCGTTTCGTTACAAAAGGCAGTCACGGTCCAAATATCACGTCTAGCTTCAGTAGTTTTGCTTCGGCGTTGATGAGTCAGTCAGGACATATATATAGACAGATGTTACTAAGGATGTAACCATAAACATATGAGACTGGCTGGATGGAAATCTTTTGCATACACAGTCAATATTCAAAAAGAGAATACACTTGGGATTCTCTTGTTTTGTGATAATTAAGTGTGTATACGACCTTCGGCGGTTTCATAACAATCCCTATTAAAAATAATTAGAAATGGAAGAAGATAGGTAATACAACAAAGAGAATACCTACATACCACTAGAAAGCATCTATGCAGTACAAAAATAAATTGCGTTTAAATTGCAATGTGCACGCGATGAATTGTCCATTGTAATAGAACCTGGCTCTTAGTATAAAAGGCATAACGATGGTACTTACATGATTTTATTATAGTACAGTGTTTTGTTTAATATAGATATATACTGTACTATATAGCTATCCCGACAGACATTGTTCTATCCTAACTGAAACTAAATTCGGCGTGATAGCTCTGAACTAACCGTGATGTGCACTAAGAGCTTTTTTTTTTCGGACGGACATGTGTAGTTAGCCACGAGGTTTTTGCTACTTCACCGGATATAATGCACTAAGAGCAGCACGCATTTTGTTATTTTGTTTGTTTGTCACACTAGTCACAAAAATAGAGGGATATAAAAAAAAAAATATTTGGGTGATTTTCAACGAGCGGTAACTCCGAGGAAAATGATGGTAAAGAAAAAAAAAAAAAGCAAATTGTAGCTCTAAGTGTCTAGTTTTCAGATATGACCATGATTTTTTTTGTCATGTCCAGGTCTGGAGAAAAACTAAGAAAACAACCGAAAAAAAATTGCAAATTTTTTCTCGTCGTAAATTTTTTTTTGAAAAGATGTTGGTCGTTTTTTCTGTCTGAGTTTTCAATTATATCGTAGAGAATATCGTCTAGTTTTCAAAACCCTTCTTCGATTTTCTCTACGATCATTATTTCCAGAGTTAGTGATTTAAATGTCCACAAGGAAACTAACGGGTTTGTTTTCCTTTTAAATAGTGGAAATATACATTGTTTTGAACGAAGTATTACGAAAGAATAGGTAATCAAAGTCAAAAAGAACTTTTTTGCTTTGATTGACGATAACTCCGCGGCGAATCACCGTATAGGCTTTTTGATGACGTCAAATTACAGGGTATTAAATTTTCTAAAAGAGCTTTTGAACGAAACAATCAAAAAAAAGTTTTAAAGCCCGTAGACCATATTTTAGGCGAGAAATTTTCACTAGTTTTCTTAGGATTTCTCCAGACCTGGACATGACAAAAAAATTTCATGGTCATATCTACAAACTAGACACTTAAGCGCGCGGTTGTTTTATGCGATAAACGCTGCGTTTCACGCAATGCGATTAACGCACATCATTTCATATCAGGTAATATAATAGCAAACCAATGTTTTACGCAGTTGACGCAGCGCCAAGCGCAGATATAAATTTACGACATTTAATCGCATTGCGTGTAACGCAGCGTTTATCGCATAAAACTACCGCGCGCTTTAGAGCTACAATTTGCTTTTTTTTTCTTTACGATCATTTTCCTCGGAGTTACAGCTCGTTGAAAATCACCCAAAAATTTCCGGTTCTTTAGAAGCCATGCAAATTAAAGAAATCTCAAATGATATTAAGTTACAGCCAATATGCAATTTTAAGGCAACTTTCGACAATAGCTTGAAAGCCTTGTACGTGAATCCTTCATTGCTATTTGCTATTTAGAGTAGAGATATGTAAAGGAAAATCACAAAAGGTCGTATTATAGGTTTCGCCAATAATAGGTTGTACGTGAATCCTACCTTGCAATTCGCTATTTATAGATGTGTAACCTTTTGCCTAGAGCTAAATATATGTTGCCTTTAAATAAATGTATAGATCCCCATGATTTATGGGGAAATGCAACCATTTACAGGGATGGATGTTATGGATTACGTCAAAAGCAACAGATTTATAAAGTCTATAATGTTGTGCCCCAAACATTGTTGTGGTTTCGGACATATCTATACTAATATTATAAAGCTGCAGAGTTTGTTTGTTTGTTTGAACGCGCTAATCTCAGGAACTACTGGTCCGATTTCAAAAATTCTTTCAGTGTTGGATAGTCCATTTATCAAGGAAGGTTATAGGCTATATTTTATTTTCAAAAAATTAGGGATCCGTAAGAAAATTGCTATTTTGTAACCCAAGGTATAAAAGCGAAAACCTATTTATGCGTGCGCTGCAAAAACTATTGACAATAGAACAAAATGATGTACTACGGGTTTGTAGGTCTTATTAAGATCTACAAAAAAGTCCGCAAGAGCATTATATATAACTATCATAGTTTTGTCACAATAACCGCTTTTATGTTCATAATATTAAATCGTCTGAAGAAAGAAACTACATTAAATGTATATCGTAATATTAATCCTTATCCAAATTAAGCATTATGTTATCAAGGGTATTTATGTAGAAGTAAAATACTTTTTGTTATATTCCAATCGGACATTCCGTTGAGAAATTATCACGAGTATAGAAACGCAAGGAATTGGTTATTTACCATAATAGATAACGCTGAAGAGTTTGTTTGCTTGAACGCGCTAATCTCAGCAAATACTGGTCCGATTTGAAAAATGCTTTCAATGTTAGATAGCCCATTTATCGGGGAAAGTTATAAGCTATATTTTATTATAAAGTTTCTACGGGAACGGGAGTTACGCGGGTGAAACCGCGCGCGGAAAGCTAGTTTCAGATAAAATGAATGCCTTAAAAAGATCATTTATCATAAAAAGTGCTGTAATTTTTGACTAAATCCTGAATAAAATCGAAATAGCTGGAAATAAAATAGTATTTTCAACAAATAAAAATAAAATATAAATATCTGGATTATTGTTGAAAAAATACAAAATTTGAAATAAGATGTCTCATGTTTCATGTAATCACTACGCGGTGAATAATGGTAAACATCCGACAAGGAATGATGACCATTATTATATGAAACACAAATAAATATGACCGCACTAACATGTGACATCATCACATATACATTATACATACAGCTTTTACATAATTATTTCTAGACAATTTAATATCAGCACTAAATAAGATAATTACGGTTGGTTTATCGATAATAGGGATATTTACGTTATATTATATACTAGCGACCCGCCCCGGCTCCGCACGGGCGCAATTCTGATGTATAATTCATATAAACCTTCCTCTTGAATCACTCTATCTATTAAAAATCGCATATAAATCCGTTGCGTAGTTTTAAAGATTTAAGCACACATAGGGATATAGGGACAGAGAAAGCGACTTTGTTTTATACTATGTAGTGATTATACTATTGAACATGGGCAAGCCAGGGTTGTAGGAGGATGCGGGAGGAGCTCGTTGGCGTGGTGGGAGACGACCTCTCGCTGCCGACCATCATTTCGAAGATGGTTCAAAGCGAGAGGTCGTGGGAGGCGGTTGCCTCCTTCTGTAGACAAGTTATGTCACAGAAGGAGGCCGCGGAGCGGGAGAGGGAAGTAGATCCCTCTGCCCACCCGCTTCGCAGACGGCGTGTTGGCCGTCGGCGGCGGGCCGAAACCCGCCGCCTACCGCCCTAGGCTCGGCCTTGGGGAGTGGGGAACATGGGCCCCGCTCCCTTCGAGGCTGACCCATGAGGAGTAGGGACGCCTCTACACTCCGGGCGTCCCTATAATTGGGCAAATGGGCCACTGTAAGTGTAGCCCTGGAGATCCCGCGGTACCATATTGGCCGCGGGTGCCGTCGGGAGGCCGGATTGCTCATGCGTACCCGACCCCCGCCAACGGCGGATCGAAGGAGTGTCCGGGAGGTTTTAGTGGTGTAGGGTCCTCTCCTCGTGGTATGACTTTAGCTGCTAAAGTCATAGCGTGGTATGCTAAAGTTTAGCATACCACGCTATGGAGAGGGCGAGTCCCACATATCCCACCGCCAGCGCGCAAATACGCTGCAACGGTGGTGGGAATGCGTCAATGCATTTCCCCCCGGAAAAGGGAAAAAAAAAAAAAAAAAAAAAAAACGGTTGTAGGAGGATTGGTGATCGCAGTAAGATGATGAGTATTCTTCAGCGACTTTCTAGATACTGCTACCTTTCTACTCTCTCCATCAGGTGTATGTCACAAAGTCGCCACTTACAATACCCATGGGGCCATTCTTAACTAAAACCACGTTGCGTAGAGCCATGGTTCCGAACCGAAACCTAATTAACCCCGCGGGGCTAATTCAGCTTATTTGTGTTGGCGACGAAGAACTTAATAATTTGTATTTGCTTATATTGTTTGTATTTATGATTGAAACGGTTAGGAACCACTGGCGTAGAGCTATAGGTAAATTACTATTCAAATCGTAGTCTATATAATCCCCTATCCTAGGATTAAACAGATTCAACAGGGATTATGAAGCCCTTCTCCTAAAACGAAATTATATTGGGATGTCTAGTTGTATTAGTAATATATAGAGCAGCAACTGACGTAATTTTCATCTCCCCTTGTTTACCATCTATGTGTTTACTGATTTATCTGCGTCATTCATCTTTTGAGAGGCCAATCATCCAAGGTGTAATATAACTCCATATTATATTTTTTTTATTAATCCTTATTACTATAGCACATTTATAGCAGAACTTTGTAATCACGCATAACTGGACAGTTGCTTAAACACTTCTTAAGTTTTAAGTTGCTTTTGCACTAAATAATGTAAATATCAAGAATTTATGACACCGAAAATGAAGTTTAACAAAATATTATGGAATATTGAGTCATACATATATTCGTAGTAGGACATTGTTAAAAGCTGCAATTAAAAGTGAGATGTTTGATTTTGTCTGAAACCAGGGCCAGATTTAATGGAAGGGATGCCCATCCAGGGCAACTGCCCGGGGCCTCCACAACAAAGATTTAAAATCTTTCAAATTCTGGCGAATAAACTCTACTCTTTTATTTTATTAATTTTTTCAGCTTTGTCGAATCATGATTAATGTAATAGTTCATTCATAAATATTGTAATAACGGTTATACATCTATACTTGTTCACTTAAATTAGACAGTCAGTATTATATCAGAATTCAAATCGTCCTGAAAAGTATATACTTTAAATTTTCTACTCATTTAGAGGGAAACTAACTTGTACAGAATCCATGTTTGAGGCTATACGTAGTGTTAGTATCAGCCTTTTTTCGTTTATGTCCACAGCGGAACAGCTCCTCTTAAAAGACCATTGCAAGCCAGGGTTTCCGATGGATATTGCCATAATCACCACTAAATTAATTCAGGCGGGTTGGTGATTGCAGTTGTGGTTGCTACTGCCCATCCATCAGGTGTATCTCTTATTTTTTCTGACACCCATGGGAGGACATATATTGGCCTATTCTAAGCCGGACACCGCCATACATGCGATGGTATTATTCACTAAATATCAATATACTACAATTGCAGTTTTTCTTTTTGAAGAATACTATACTGCCCTGCTAATTGTACTTGCAGTAATCGTCATTTTTGGGATTTTCACTTTTTTGCGAAAATGACATTTCAGGACCCTAATCTATACATAACAAAATTAAAATAATATATTTTTTTATGACAAACATGTTTTTTATTTAACGGGAAACGCCGAACTTGCAACTTGCTTGTGTTAACCGCGTTTATCTCGAAATCGCGATTTTGCAAGTACTGCGTTTGTATTAAGGAGGGCAGTATAGCTGTCCACGAATAAAAAAAACATGTCAGTGGCCAATTTTGTATCAGCAAACATTCTTCTAAAAGAAACTAATGCTATTTCCAACATTCATTTTACATGCGTATTTATATTTTGTCAATTATCATCAGATTTTATTACACAGCCATGAATAGAAATGCCTTCTACATTGAGACGGGTCTTTAGTATTTACATAACTTGGGAAAATTGTTCAGAATACAACTGTACAAGCAACCCTTATAAATATCTGCCTCAAGTTAGTCCCAGATCTTAGGGAAGGGGTGAGTTAATACTTCGAGCGTAGTCTTAAGTACCTATCAAGGATTCACAACCCTATTTTGTTTTGGTGAGTAAAGTTTTAGTACCTATTGGGTAATAGAAATACTAGCTATATTTGGGACTATACTGCGCCATATTAAATTAAGTAGTATTGGAGATAAGAAAATAAGCCACAACTTTTCATGACAAAAAAATGCATTAAAAACTTTTTTCATCTACATAAGATGCTTACACAATATAAACCATCCATTACATTGGTGAATAATACATATTTTACACCAATTTTTAATTAATAAAACATCACGTAAACTCGACTCGACACGTGACTCGTAAATACAAAAAGAAAATAACTGACTAAAGTTATTAAAAAGCTCTTATGTTTGCAGTTTACAAATGGGTTGTTCGTAATTCAAAATACCCGTTAAACACTGCTTGAACACTCTCTCTATCAACCAACGAGCAAATAAATAATCAAATACCATTAGCAAGTCATCAGATAATTAAACATTGCTTAACATCCACGGCGTTAATGTATCATGAATACTACTAACATAGTGTGACAGGTCATCAGTGCGACATTTGCCGATCCGGCTAGTAATAACCTTATATATATATATACACAGTCTAATAGCTACTTTCTATGTAAGCTGTGACCTTCTGTGACGTCAATATTCACCTCATTACTATCGTGTCTCATTAATTACTAACTGGTGACACTTTTGTCTTCAAAAAGTAATTGTTTAGTAACCAATATCGACAAGCATACCAATAGCTAAGTAGAACAAAAAAAAATGACTTCAGAACGGAACAACATTGAAACTGAATAATTGATATTAATTCGTGTTGTATTAAACACAAATTAGTAAATGTTTAAGAAATTAATCGTTTGGAAAGCGTGGATTAATTGTGAGTAAGTAAACACGCGATGCTTCGTTTAAGAAGGAAATTTTGTAAAATTGAACGGAACTTTATCGTCTTAACAAGCGACGTTTCCTATTTACAGCTTATTAAGGCTGGAGCTCTACTCGCCTTTATGTCCGGTAAAGTAACAAAAACCTCGGGGCTAAAAACAAATAATGCCCGTCCGAAAAAAAAAAACTTCACAGCTTTCGTGAAACACTCAAATATTGGGCGTTGTTTTAAAAATGGAATGTACCAACGGAATATTAAACAGTCGGACAGTCAGGTGCTGTTAGGCAACGCAAATTAATTCTATACAACCAATATTGAATTATAATTTTTACATTTTTGTTGAATTGCAGACCAGGACGTGATATTGTGGATTTTAAATCTGGCATATCTAATGGACGATTATTTGATTTGTGTACACTAAAAGAGTGAATAATCATAAAGGGAGATTAAAGAAATTAGGTTAATGTACTTATATTACAAAAACACATAATTTAAAAGAAACATGACATTTGAGACAACTGTCTCAAAAGGGTAATCAGAAGAGTATCTAATTATATTTCGCAATTGGCTAAAAGTGATTAGTTTGTAAGCTGTAACCAAATTATACCTTGTCTGCCTGTCTGTCAAGACCCTGGAATGTACATCATCAGACCATGGGTGAAACACCACAAATTTCCCACAGAATTGGAGCCTTCCTTTAACTGCTACTGTACTGAGATTTTCCCATAATATCTTTGATCTGATCTTAATGCGGGACGAACGTCAGCTAACATCACATTACGAATAAAAGTCGAAACCCCTTAAAAACTGCTTAAAGTAAACATTTTAAAAGTAAACATCTGCATTTAAGTTTCATAGGTAAATGAACTCTGCAATCTAATTACGAGGCGAGAGGCTAAGAAATCAAATTGAAAGTTCCTCTTGTTTACAATCACCATGGTTATCTGTTCAACGTCGCCTAACAGCATCAGACTAGAAAAGATATCGAAGGTTTATTTCGAATGTAGCCAGCAAAGCGTGTATTTTAACACTCTTTGCTGGTTTTGCTTGATGGAAAATGCTGTCAGCGTCTGGACGTAAAAATGATCACAAAATTACAATCCTATATACGACATAATGATTCTTTATTGAAACGTGTTATGCCTGCATTCTAATTTATATACCTACCTATGAAGTGTATGAAGAGAAGAAATTTTATGAGGAATGAAAAGCGTCTCATTTAGTTGCTAAGTCTTGATATTTTTACATTATTAATATTGCTACGATTGAATGGCCCACCTGGCAAGAGCAATGGATCAACGCTAAGCTGTTTTTCATGTGCATACGAGAGAAGGATTTCTTCTTCTCTTTTTTAATTTGTTTATTTCATTTTAAACAATTATTAGAATAAAATGACGGCTTTAAAAAAAAATCTTAAGTCATTATAACGATACGATGAAATGCAATATTACTGCAGACTCAAATGCATCAGCGTTTATTTAACACGATACTAAGATGAACCATACTGTAAACTGAAAGGGCCTTTGTAAAAATATCTTGTAATAAGACTGCGGCGTCGGCCTCACGCCCTCGCGTCGCGGAAAGAGGATAGGATAAGTGTCATCAAACTTCAGAGTGGCATAGTAACGATCGGCGCGAATCCTAAGTGCCTGAACGCCGAACACTTGGACTACATAATTGAAAAATCGCACCGCTTCTATCAATCAGGTTGATTGTTTCGGAACCGATTTATGTGGCCGAGGATTTAATGGTCGGGCCTTATATTGATTCGCTTTTTACTCGTTTCAACATCGATAAAGTTGCTAAATAAATTAAGGTAAGGGCATTATGTCTTTAGAATCTGACAAAAAAGTAAATGCTTTCAATACACTTATACATATCGATTTTGCTTATATCTATGCTTATACAGCAAAAAAAGGCTGGTGGTGTAGCGTTAGCGGTTATGACTGTAAACTTTTTTAATGAAACCTTAAGGCGTTTGACATAACAATGACAAAATGCGTGCTGCTCTTAGTGAACACTGCGGTTTTGTTCAGAGCTATCACGCCTAATATTAAAAGTTCAATTTAAGTTTGAGTTAATACAGGACAACGTCTGTCGGGTCAGATAGTTCTATATAAATAAAAATTAATCCCTAAAATGTATGGACACGCATAATTTGAGAACGACGGGACCAATCTGGCTTTCTTTTTTTGTGATCGTTATTGAGGACAAGGTTTCTAATACAGAACAATTTGGAAAAATCCACGGTAATTGACAATTTAACTGACCACCTTCTTAGATCCTAGTCAATTAAATGAATTAACCCTATTACAAATGGAAAATAATATAATATTGTGTACATAATATTCCACAAACCTTATCGGAAAACATAGACATTCAACCGTTATCTATTGACTAGTGATTTATTGATAAGTGCAATGGGAAGCGAAGTATTCATAACTAGTATTTTTCAATCTATTACTATTTGTAATCTTCTTCTTTCGTGTCGTTGTTTCAACTTATTAGTTTTTAAAATATTTGTAAAGAGGTTTATTTTTTTGAAATTCGTTGAAAAAATAAAAAGTTTAATTATTGGCCTTATTTTTCAATTGTTGATATTGCTTTTAAGTGCGAACAACTTGCTACAACAGTTATTGAGACTAGCGCAAACAAACAAACAAACTCTTCAGCTTTATACTTAAGTATAGTGAAATCTAACGAAACAAAATAAACCTACAAATAAGTAAAGCTAACTAAATCGACATACTTCCGACTATGTAACTTTGATAAGCCTAGCTAAGTAAAGCCGAACTTAACTCCTTGGGACCGCCACAACTTTGAACCGAATTCAAGAAAAAAGTGTCCTTTAAAGGAATTTTCTCACTGGCTGAACTACAAATACAACCAAAACTGGCGCATTGTCCAATTTGGCGACAGTTTTAAAAACATTTTCAGAAGTTTGGAACGTCAATAAGCAATTTATTTTATCGGTAGAACCTACCGCCGTTCGATTTTATCAATATAACAAATCGTTTGGGCAATTTAACGGTTGCCAAATCGTCTAAATTTGATAAGTGATGGTAACTTATCGTATGCTTTACTGTCATATTGTAAAATAATTATTATTTTCCGAACTTTACAGAAGTTGGAGATAAAGGCGATGCATTATCTAAGCAAGTTTAAAATGTCATACATTCTGAAAATTGGTAGCACCACAGTAGCACTTCGAATACTAGGTTGTTTTAGGTTCCCATGGATTTATTCTTATACTTAAATAATTTAGACAATCTTAACGATGGTTGAGCTTTATCTTATACTAATATATAAAGCTGAAGACTTAGTTTGTTTGCTTGCTTCAATGCGCTAAGCTCTGGAATTAATGGACCGATTTGAAAAAAAAAATCTCTGTTTGATAGCTCATTCATTGAGGAAGGCTATAGGCTATATATAAATATGGAGTTCCTACGGGAACGGGAGTTACGCGGGTGAAACTGCGTGCAGATCTAGTCCTTAATAAATATCTTCATTATAATTTTAATTACGTTACCAGAAAGCACAATGTGTATGTGGTCTTTGCGTGGCTTACTCATATATATGCATCAGATCCTTTATCGCAGTCCGCGGTCCTTTGGAAGGTAATGGCGAAACGCAGGCTTTGTGGTTGTGGTCACATTATGCACGGCGCGGCGCTGTACAAGGAAGCCTCATTTCAAATTCTAAATAGGGGCGAAAATTTAACGGGCTACTGCGTCCTACCCTTCATCTTCTATGCCATACAGCCACTACCTAAAGATCGGAATGTGATAAAAACGAACTGAAATTTATGTTATTGGAATTAAGTAGGGCCACGAATTATGTGCTGCTTCATCAATAGTTTAATAACTACAAACTAAGCAGCTCGCGCAAGAGAGCGCATCGTATGGGGCTTGAACTTTGGCATATGGTCGCTAGCGGTGGGAAGATTGCGGTATTATGCCTTCAAATTTTTAAGGGAGTTTTGTGCATCTATCGCTTCGTCCAAATCGTCGTATTTCGTCAATAACCTATAAGCATAGAACACGTAATAGGAAAAGGCTTAAGTCGCAAGCCAAGGCAAATAAATTGAAACCATTTTCCTTTATCATAATATTATCATAGGACCTAAGATAAATAATGATAACTATGTTTCACTGACAAAACCCAAAGCAAATATATATAAAAGCCAACAATGTTTAGCATATCAACGCCAGTTAACTGAATGCCAAATTAGCAAACGGTAATGCAAATATTTTACATTCGAATATGTTAGCATGGATGTTTCGCACCTCGTTGAAGAAATATGATGGACATAAGTCCGTAAAATTTGTATTGTCGACTACTTTTGTTTAAAGTGTGATTGTATATTTAAGTAAGACATTAATTTTGTTATTCAATCGCAAAGGGGTTTTGCGACAAACAAATGAAGCTATGCTACTTCACATGAGTTTAAGACGAACAGGGTTCCAACGTAATTCAATGGTTAAAAAACTACATTGCAAATCGCTCAAGAGGGCACCTGTGGGCCTTGACCATGCCCCAGGGTGGTCGCTGGCGGTACAAAATACAATCAGAAACGTAAGTTATATTAACTAAAGTACACAAATACGTAAAAATTTAATTATTTATACAAAAAACACAATTTATGACTGCTCATTGCGTACGGAAACATGACAAAGTGCAGAAAACAGGGTGGGAACCTCAAAAGTCAGTGTTTGAAATCAAAAGAGGTTACTTGGCGGAACATCCCCGAGTCATAAGGGTGGTACGCTCCAATAAACACTACACGAGAGTGCGACGGGGCATAAACGAGATGATTTTAACTCAAGCCTTTATTGTTACAAGACAGTGTAATTGTTGATCGTAAAGTTACAGCGGCGTTCTTTAACACATTTCTTGGTATGTTTTCAGATTCATTGCGTTACACTTAATAATTCTTTATCTTAATTGTACACGCATGCACATTACAGAAACTTAGGACGTAAAATATGCGCAGTTTTAATAACATTAGCTATAGGTTCTAATACTATAAAAAGGAAATAATTGATTATTTGTTAGCAAAGAATAGGCTAGGATAAATTGTTTATTCGTTGATGTTGTTGTTGTTGTAGATAAATAACGTTGCGTTAATTGTCTATAGGTACTGATATTATAAAGAGGAAAGATTTGTTTGTTTGTTTGAATTGAATAGGTTCCGGAACAACGGGACAGATTTCAAAAATTCTTCGCCATAACTTCGCTTTCTCAACCAGGAGCATGTGTGCTATTTTTCATCATGAAGTCCCCACAGGAACGGGAACTACACGGATGAATCACGCAGGAAACTAGTAAGATATACGTAAGTAATTAAGGATCATAACGTCAAATAATCGAAATAACAAATTGGTTTCAAAATAATAATTACACACACAAAACAGCGAACTGACAAAGAGATGTCTCTCTTTAGGAGCGTTCCTTATGCTCGGTACGTATGCCATGCGAATACTGAGAATCCAATCATTCCTGCACTAGTTCATCATCGAAATATAGTAAGATTTTTTATGGAGATTTTAAGTCTAAATTACAACATTATTTTCATATATTCCATATTAGATAAGCAGATAGGAATCGAGCTATAAATTATTTTATGGCAGCCGACCCCTTCATGTTATCATAACAAAGATTGCTCCTTTCAATCACTGCTGCGTGCTCGTGTTGACCTGACAAACTTTTACTACATATTTTTTTTTTTTATATAATCGCCATCTTATCTTTCCTCTACAATATAGAAAAGATTGGACTTAAGGGAATGAACTGAAAAAAAATTTGATTCTAACTATCAAATAGATTTCGAAGGGGGTATCATGACCCTCCAGAACCACACTCCTTGGACATATTAAAAATAAAATAAAATAAATATTTAATAAAAATTCCCATACAACAAACTTTTTGTCCTTTTTTGCTCGATATCAAAAACGGCAAAAGGTAGATGCTTGAAAATGGTACGGAACCCTTCGTGCGCGAGTCCGACTCGCATTTGACCAGTCTTTTGTTTCAGGAACGAAAAAAAAAATAAGAGTCCAATATTTTTTAGTACTCTAACTGACGGACTAAATAGATGTTTTTAGTCTTCGTGCTTATTAAATAAACCACAGCACAATAAGTTAATCAGAGATTTTGTATGATTAGTTAGATAAATGTAATACATTAGGAATTCTATTAAGAAAAACACATTAAAAGAGAGCTGAGTAGTGTTGGAAAAGTTTTCTATTAGTTCGATATGACCAATTACATTAGGTTTGATTAACACTTCGGCAGTACGTAGACCAATCATGAAAGTTGCACAAAAACATACTAAACCTATTTTAGTTCTAGTAATAAGTACCTAAAGGGCATTGCTCCTAGTAACTTTGGTATTTTTAAATATGACCTTAGTTGTTTCTTAGACATGGAGTTCCGAGTACGATTCCCACCCGGGACAAATATTTATGAGAATCACAGATGGTTGTCTTGAGACTGATGTGAATAGGCATGTTGACTAAAAAAATCTATTTAGTCCGTCAGTTAGATTATCAAAAAATATTGAACACGTACTTTTTTTTTTCATTCCTCAAACAAAAAATGACGAAGATACAGCGCGTTGAAATTTCTTGTGACGTCACTATTAGGTACACTTTTACCTAATAGTGGCGTCACAAGCCCCCCTCTCCTGAACTTTATAGTTCGTTTTTGCTCTGTATCTTTGTCAATTTTATTGATTTGATTAATTAAAAAATACGTGTCCAATATTTTTTAGTAATCTAACTGACGGACTGTACGGAACCGCACATTATTTTGTAGACACACGCGCCGTGCAATACGTGCGCTCAGCATTTTGTTAAAGTTAATTTGTATAAGTAACTTAATTCAATAAATCAGTGTTCAACGGACATTCGCGGTGGTCGGTTTTATTTCATCATCATCCCAATAGAATCACCCCGGTATCATCACTAAGTGCAGGGATCCCCTACACGGACTAAAAATATTTTTTAGTACTCATGCCCATTAATTATGTAATTGAAGTCTTTATTAAAAACGTCTTTCGATGTATTTTTAATAAAGGATATTAAACCTAATGGGATGAATATGATACAGGAATCTATCATCAAATAATTACGCTAATATTCAAGCAACAAATTAGTAGCTCTAAAGGCTTCGTTGCTTCATAAATTTGACAGGTCAAAGCACACAGAATGCCTCTCCGCGTTAACCTAATTAAGATTTTTCAGTTAAAACTTAAAATTATTTATTGTATGTAATAAAAAGTATTTTGTGTCAGTAAATCATTTTTGTAAACCTCAATTTTCGAGATTCAATTATTTTTTTGTAACTTATAATAATAAACTAAATTATTCTGACTGACCTGAACCTGGAACATGGAGATGGAGTCGTCCAGCATCTGCACCCTGACGGCGAGCATCTTGCCACCCTTCTTGGGCGTCGCCGGGGGAGTGCGGGATCCCCCACCCGCACCGTCCACCCCCGCCGGTGTGCTGGCAGAGTGGTGCATGCGGCCTGGAGGACATTGACATTGTTTAGTAGATATTTACGAAGGGTGTGTTATATTGGTATATTGTTTACTAGCTGCGCCCCGCGGTTTTACCCGCGTTACTCTGCTCCAGTGGATCGGAGCGTGATGTTTTGTAGCCTATATGTTAATCCAGCGTATGACCTATCCCGGTGCAAAATTTCAGCCAATTCCGGTTAGTAGTTTTAGCGTGAAAGAGTCATACTTACAAACTTTCTCGTTTATAATATTAAGTAGGATTGTATTCTACAATATTTGGAGTACGTTGTATTACCATGGATTCTATCATATTTGTCGTATGTTCTAAAATTCATCGTACTAACTAGATATGACACGATACCATAATACAATGATGGAACATGTATAACAAATACTTATGGGAACAAAAGTTTTGGTATATATGACACTTTCTGTCTTCTTACCGGGTAAAATTTTGTCTATTTTGAATCAGCCATGCCAAAAATAATATTTTCGCAAAAAAATTAAACACTTTCTGAAATGTGCTCAACGACTAGAGCAACGAGCCGTCGTTGATCTCTGTGTCATATACATAAAACAACTATATTATCTAGCAAAAAAGAGACACGCATAGATGAGATGGCTCTTTGTTTTTTTTTAATAAATGCTATTCGTGCATTTGGACTTTATATACCTACATTATGACTACAAATTTTCAAAGCCAATGGACACTATTAGGTTTTAGTTTCTTTGGCTCGACTTCGAGCTAAGTTCAAGAATATTTGTATAAATACTCGACAGCTATTTCTAAGCATTCAAGGATTTTTCTAGTTTTCCGAATTTTATAATAATCCACTACATTCTGCCAGTTAAAACATTTTGTGGGAGTTCATTTCGAATGAGACAGTAACTGACGTGTACTGTGTATTCTATATAGCTATTATTTTTATGTCTATCAAGAAATGTTTCTTCACTACTTTTCTCTTGAGGATCTACATTTGGTGAGAAGGGTATTTCCCGAGTCACTGTATCCTGGAGCGCGAAAAATAAATTCAAATTCTTTGTGGGATTCAAAATATCTTCGATGTTTAACTGCAGAAACTAATATAAAAAAAGGAATGCATATTTTATCAGCATCTAAATTCTATTCCCAAAACGTTAGCACGGAATTAGATCGGTCTTTCATTGGTAGATAGCATTAATTATAAAATAAAGGGGAAATAATATTATATTTTCAAAACAGCCAACCTCTCGATTTGTAATATAAAATAAAACACAATTATAGACCTATTCCATAAAAATGTGCATATTCTACTTGTGTATTGTTCTCTTGGTATTTCTAGTACATAATAGGCCTACTCGATTCTACGAAGGAGATGGCGTCTAGCCAGAAACTTGAGCTTAGTTTACGAGGCGTGTTCTTCAGCTATTGTGAAATATTGTTATATACAGTTTCAACCGTACTGGGACCACTTGGTTGGGCAAATTTGAGCGTAATAGTCCAATAACTTACAGCAGCCGTTGTTAACATTCCCAAATCAAAGAGAAACAGCCGCATTTCCGGAATGTATCCGGCAAAACCGCTGATAAAGAACTTTTTCACGAAACATTTTTAATGGGTAAGCTTTGCACTTTGGATGGCTGTTTTTTGGCCTGTAATCGTTTTGCCATCAGAGATTCCGCGATAACTGTCCCAGCAAAACATTTCTGCGGAGCCAACTCCAGGTAGTGACATGGCTTAGAACCTAGACGGAATGACATTACTGTGAAGCGATAATTTATCGGTAACGCTTTCAAAACCATGAATACTTGAACTAAAGTTCATTCTGTGCCATGCCAAACAAACTTCTCTAGGGTATTTCTGTTTTATCATCATCAGATCGTATAACGCTCGACTGCTGAACAAGGCCCACCTCTCGAGGAAGGGTTTTACCATAGTCATCACGCACGGCCGGTTGGTGACCGCAGTATTATGTAGTGACGCACAAGGAAACGCTGCTGACTGTTCCCTGGTATGCCTACCATTGATATAGAGGATGTTATAACAATCGGGACCAACAGTTTAACGCGCTTGGTCAAAAATATTTATGAAATCAATCGACTAGGCTAGGCTCTCTAATCATATATAACAATGTAGAGGAAAATAGTAATTCTATCTGAAGGTATGAAAGTGGCACGTCCTGCTACTGGTACACTGGTCTGAGATAGTCAGAAGAAGAAAGAAACTATCGCAGTTATACCCAACTAAATATATATCGTAGGTATATAATGTTGCTTTTACTAATCACGGTAAAATGATATGCATATGATTAAATATGTACGTTGTGCGTATTGCATTAGTTACAAGGAATCTAAAACATATCATTATGGCAACAGCAAGGACTATTGTGTCACATTGACCATGATACAATGTTGCATGAAATTAAATATGATCTTTATGACACAAAATAACAAAGTCTATTTGTGTAGCTGTTTTTCAGACAGACATAATATACAATAGTAGTTAGCCATGAGGCTTTTGCTACTTTACCAGACATAATAAGGCAAGCAGACCTCCAGCCTATCCTATATCATATTTAATGCAACCTGCGAAAGAGATCGCCCTTTGTGGGACTTCGAACTCTGCTTAGGGCGGTCTCTGGCGGAGTGGACTGTGGACTGATGGCTTTTATGTTTAGTTCTCTTTCGTCAGTTCGCGGGACTCTCGGACTTTAGGTTTACCAGGGTATTGGAAGTATCAAATTAGTGTAGCATTGAAGCTCATGGATAGCACGCAATTCTCGGATTTTATTTTATATTGACTGTATAAAACCCGACAACCTCCGTAGCGTGGCAGTATTTGGCTCGCTTTAAATCTCGGAGACGGAGGACGTGGGTTCGATCCCCACGCCGGGCAAGAAATCTTTGTGTAAATTCTAAGATTGCTTTCTGGGTCTGGTTGGTTGAGGGACTACCCTCCGTGCCTCGGAAAGCACGTTAAGGCTGCCTGTGCACCGGAGCGGAGCGAGGTAATGGAGCGGAGAAACGGAGAAATATTAACCAATAGGATTTCTCAAAATCTCCGCTCCTGCAATTCTATTGGTTAATATTTCTCTGTTTCTCCGCTCCGCTACCTCGCTCCGCTCCGGTGGACAGGCAGCCTAAGCCTTTGGTCCCGATTATTTTAACATCATCTATAATAATCGTATATCACGGAACGGGCAGCAGCGTTTCCTTGTGTGGTACAACATAATACTGCGGTCACCAATCCGCCTGCCAAGCGTGGTGACTATGGCAAATACCCTACCCCGGGGGAGGCCCATGTTCAGCAGTGGGAGTTATACGGGCTGATGATGATCATGTATAAAACCCCGCGGAAAGGTCAGTAGCGCTAGCTAATTATTAGTCTACATAACCCATAGAAATCGTGACCTTTTAAGTAAACCGGCAGAATAAAGCAGATAACTTAGGTGTTTTTTTAAATAAATCTATCGCTTCCTCTTCTGTAGACCCTGTCCTCTCCTCTTATCTTTGTAACAACTTATTTCTTATTCATAAGGTGTGCAATAAATGAATATGAACTTTTCCGATCTTGAAACGTGCCTACAGACGTTCGATGTCATGATAGTAGCCTCACTTCAGCAACTGAGTAGTCGAGGGTAAGTGTGCAACAAGCTGCAAACTGCAATGGTTTTGAATGGTATGGATCATTTATAATGATTAATTTTGTTGTGCCACCATGTTTGGGATTTAAGAGCGCTACAGTCATCATCAGCCCATATAACGTCCACTGGTGAAAATGGGCCTCCTCCCGTAGGAAGGCATTGCCATAGTCACCACGCTTGGCAGGCGGGTTGGTAACCGCAGTATAATGTTGTAACACACAAGGTAACGCTGGTGCCCGTTCCTTGATATACGATGATTATAGATGATGTTATAACAATCGGGACCAACAGCTTAACGTGCTTTCTGAGGCACGGAGGGTAGTCCCTCAACCAACCAGACCCGGAAAGAAATCTAAGAATTTACACAAAGATTTCTTGTCCAGTGTGGGAATCGAACCCACGACCTCAGAGATTTAAAGCGAGCCAATTACCGCTACGCTACGGAGGCTACAGTGGCCTTATACACTACTAACTACCCGAGCGCGGTTTCACCCGCGTAGCTCCTGTACCTGTGGTAGCTTAATAATGAAATATGGGTATAGCCTTCTTCGATAAATGGGCTACCTAACAATGCAAGATTTTTTTAAATCATACCGATAGATCCTGAGATTACAGTATTCAAGCAAATAAATCTTTAGCTTATATTTAGTATAGACTATTATGTATACTCCTTTTGCCTATTATATGCAAAAGAAGCATGGGAAGACCAAAGAAAAGATCTCCAGCAATGTTTATGATGTAATAAACATTGCTGGAGATAGATGGATGCAAGAAGCCAAAGACAGGGAGAGATAGAAAGAAATGGTAGAGGTACCCATAGAGGGACCACATAACAAGACAAAATACCTAAACATATAATATAATATTTGCTTGAATAATTTGTTAAGTGCAAATAAAGCTAATATAATAATAATGTATACCTACTCCATCTTTTGGCAAAACCCCTATAAAAAAAACTGTTGGGTTTTCCAAATTATAAAGATATAACAATGTAAATAACATTGTTAATTCATAAGCATACACATATCACTAGGCTGATGTAAAGTCACACAAACTATACTCAACTATTCAATAAAAGTTTGTTTACAAAAGTTACCAAACTCTCCCACTGAGATAACTAATGATAACAATATCTTGAAGAACCAATATCAGACAAGCCATAAATAATAGTAATTTATTAGCTTTTCTTTATCACCATTATATGAAATATGTCAGTGACTTATACTTGTTATCAGTAGCCTAATTGAAAATCAGATAATTTTTATGTAGGTACATTTTATCACAAAGTTAACATCATTGTTTATTTTTATAATAACATATTTTAAGTTTTTTTAAAAAGTTTGAACACTAAAGACTTTCTCAATTAGTTTTTAACTAGGTATTATTGTAGTATTTTTATCATACTTACATATTATGTACCTTTCTTAGACATGCTGCTTAGCTAACACTAGATTCAGCCAATGTACAAGCCACATAGGGCATCCTTTTGTGCAAGTTTGTTTTATTTTATTTCATAGGTACAGAAATAGATTGCGGATTATTCAGAGTTTTACAAATATTTATGTTGTATCCTATATTTAAACCTGTAGTCCAATAACAACTGTACAGAGCATTTAAATTATTATAGCTTCATAGATAATACAAATATATTAATATAACAACTATATAATAAGATAAAAAAATCTGGCATGAAATTAACTATTGCAATTTTCAACAAGCAAACATGTTTGTAATTTTCAAAACAAGTAATAAAACTAAAGCTCCTCTATTTGTTTTGATACCCACTGAAATTGCAAAAGCCTCATTAGCTAACTAGGTATGTTCATTGAATAAAAAACGAATGTTGGTATATTTGTTATGTAAAATTATATTACTGCCAATTCACCATTTCAAATCTTGAGCACTCCAAGAAGGGTATAATATTAATAATATTAATAATTAGACTTTGGTTTTGAATTTCATTAGTATTTCTTATAAGTATGTATGTAATTAATTAATAAAAAAAATTAGAATGACTTTTTACTAAAGTGAATAAATACTAATGAATAAATAGTAATTGTTTAACCTATAAGCACATTCCCAAATTGTTATAAAATGAAAAATGGCAAATTTAATTGCTACAAAAGACTTATTTAGTCTACCAAATAATTGAAGTGAAAGAATCAAGCTATGTCACTTGAATCTTATAATCATATCTGACCCAATATGTGTGTCAGGAAACAAATGTTGTATATCCTTACTAATATTATAAATATTCAAGTTTGTGAGTTTGTGTGGATGGATGTTTATTACTCTTTCATGTAAAAATTAATGAACAGATTTGGCTGAAACTTTGCACAGGAATTCAATGAAATGAAATTTTAATAGCTTTTACCTTAACTTAATTTTACTTTACATTCAAGAAGAGTTACTATTGCTAGCATATGTGATGTTAGTTAAATAAATATTTAACTGTAACATTTAATTTCAGCGCATAATCAATATAAAAGAAATCACAATTATATTTTTCACAAATTTTTACTTAATGGGTGCTAATCAAAAATAAAATTGTTTTCATGAGTATTAAAAAATTACAGTGTATATAGGTACTATACATAATCATAATTTAATAAATATAATTACTTCCAACAACATGTTTAACAGTGATTAATTGTCTGCTTTAAAAACAATAACAAGTCATAATATACAAAGTAATGTGTTGTTAGGTAATCCAGTCCCACATCAGTAGATAAACAAGATAATTATATTTTCAAAGGTATACCACATAACATCATGTATCAAAAGGTTAATCTGCACATTTAACAAAATCTATTAATTTATTAAAGCATAACTATCAAAAATTATTCAAATAATAAGATATTAGCAAAATCATAATTTTTGTACTTACTTTGCACAATAATAACATAAAATATTAAATGTCAATATATTATTCAGTATTGTAAAAATTGTGCTGAATTTGTACTAACTCCCACTTAATGAATAAATTGATAAGAGAGAATGAGCAGCTTTTTTAATATAAATAAAATGAAAGAGAAATTAAAATTAACTCACCAGGCAGGGTATGGTACCCAATTGTGGACAAATGTCCGGTGGAATTACAGCTACCCGGTGGTAGGTCTGAGTCCATCATACTGAAGGTTTGTCAGCTTCTATTAAACCCAAACTGGTAACTGGCATACACAATGCCATCATACTAACTACACTACACATCAACACTGTTTAGTTACTGTCTCTTTTTCCTTCTCTTATTTATATCTGTAGCAGTATAACATTCTTATTGGTCTTTGAAACTTTTCTTTTTTTTCACATCACTTTTTCACTCCTGATGATTTACTTCATGATCTTCAAGTTCTACATTGACATTTACATCATGTAACCGGAGCTGGGAATTCGCCAAAATGAATTATTGCATTCGCGATGCAAAACCGGCGGCCCACTTTACACCCCTACACATAAATAGTTAGGTTCAATGCAATAACCAGAAAATAGGTCAACGGAGGTGTGCCCGGCCGCCGCGACAGAGACAACAAACGCACTGCCTTCGACGCTCGCGTCGCATCACAATCTAATAAAGAGCTTGCAAACTTAATTACTGTTCCCTACTCTGATACGAAAACTTCGCCGTAAACGTCATGAATCGCGGAATAATTAACGAGAGCACGCAAATTCACTAACTACGTCCAACGTACAAATAAACACTATTATAAACACATCTTGTCTTACTCTCTAACATCAGCAAATGAGAGAGAGAACCGACGCAGCGAAGCCCCAACTCCCCTTACATGTCAACTACCGTACACCATCCCAGCCCAAGTCATTGATCTAATCGGTCGTTACTTACACACTCCTTATTTGTAATAAAAAATAATTTATATCAGTTTTGAATTAATTAATAAGTGACAAATAAGTTAATTAGAAGTAATTTAATGCGTAATTAAGTAATAGATAAAGCACTTTTTACACGCCCTGCGATCACTGCATCGCCATATTTATTTACCTACTCAATGTTGCCAATGCCAAGGTACAGTATGTCAAAATGAGGGCAACTTGAAAATTATAATCTCCCCGAATTAAATACATTTTGCAAGAATACATTTATGTACCTAGTTATTATTAACTTACGAGATAAGACTTGTATTTGAGTGTATTTCTAATGAATAAACTTAAAACTTATGGACCTGATTTCAAACATTCTTTTAAGTTACGTTATCCAGAAATAACATAGGCTGTCTTTTATTGTTTTGGAAATACACAAGATCTGTCAAGATAGCTGCAAAATTAGTAATTACTCATTTAAACCCCTTTTTATACAACTTTGTATGACAATTTTTATACAAAAGGTTGGGGTGGGATATTTATAGCTATTATTACTTTACTAACAATAATTAGAACAAGAGTCATTCAAATTGTTTTGAAGGTTGTATAGATTTATGACATATGAAAATATATAAAAATTTATTGATAACATTCTGATGTATTTACATTCTAGCAAATTTTCGTATTTATGATACAAATTTATTTACTATCTAAATCTTATCACAACCTCTAAATTTATATTTTTCTTCTAAGATTTGACCTTGGTTTGTTCTGTTTGTAACTGAGTTAAAGCATATACTCTTTGAACATTTTTTTATTATACGGCAATTTTTCATTTCATTAATTATTATTCTATTCTATTTATATATTATTTTATGCCATGATGGCATAAAATAATATATATGCATATAATTATGCATTTTCCTTTGTTTGAAGTTTTATTTTGATTGGCAACAATATCACATAGTTTGACGTTGACGTTAATGATAATGGTGACAGTTCACGCCCCGCTGTCAAAATAGATAGGGATTTGTGTTTGTATACTTGTCGAAGTTGCTATCATCTTTTGTGTTTAGATATAAACAGATTTATAACAATTATTTAAAGTTACATAATGTGAAGTGTTATTTTACAATTCTATATCAATTTCATTGTTATAATGGAAACCACACCGTTGATAACTAGACCTCAACAGAAATCATTATGGTCAAGGTAAGGAGAATTTGTGAGAGTCTCATCTTTGTTAGGTCTAATTGAATTGAATTAAAACCAATGTTATTGCTTTCAGATTGCAATTCTGGAGGTTCCGAAGGAAGGAGTTAACTGCCAGAGTTATATACTTGGGAAAGCTGCCTAACGAAGATTATCCGCCTAACTACGTTTGTAATCAGGTCAGTATAAAGAACATAAATTATCGAAATAGTTTCTTATGCCTACATTTTATTTAGGCCACCTATATATTATATTTCGTTATAGATATATTTCGTTAATAATACTTATTAACGAAATTATCACAATTTTGTGTATTCAGTCCATATTAAGTATGATGTTTAGTATGAGGCTTCTTTGTTATACACTTATAGTTATTCTAAGCTAATCTCTTGAAGTATATGTTATATTTCATTTCATACCATATACTTTAATGTTGTGATATATTGTTTACTACACCAAATGTGTCAATTTCTAACAGGAGTTAACATTTAGGTGGTTAATGATTATATTTATATATTTTATATTACTAAGTAAAGCTAGAGCTCAAAATTCTATATTCATGTTTTTTAGATAAAATTTAGGTTTGCTATTGTTGTCGAATTTTTGTGTGTATATTTATTCGTGTATATTAGTGTATATTGATTTGCGATATTCTACTTTTATTTTTACTTAAGACATGTTGCTCCATTTCACGCTTTATATTAATAAAAAACTTTATTCATATAAAAACCTTTTAATCATGTTATACATAGTTTTACATTTAAGTTAGGTAGGGTAAAGTTGTACATAACAGGGTAGGCCCTGCCTCCTAAACTAATCAGTAATCCTGTGACTTAGGAGTCAGTGCTCTGCCATCAATGCTAATAACCTTTGTTGGTATGCTACTGTACATTAAAAGTAATCCCAGGTTTAACTTCTTCTCGAGTTGATGGGCGATCCCCTGGTCATTTGCCTCATTTAGGTTTAACTATATCTATACTATAATAATATATTAAAGATAAGATGAAAGATTCGTATTTTGGTGTGTTTATGTTTGTAATGAATAAAATCAAAAACTCCTGTGCCAATTTAAAAAAATCTTTCACCATTGGAAAGCTACATTCACCCTGAGTGACATAGGCTACATTTAATTATGAAGTTCCCACGGGAACGGGAGTTACGCGGGCAAACCGCGCGCGGGAAGCTAGTTATTACATAGATCAGTTCTATGTCTACTAATTTACTTCTTCTGACTAGGAGAGCTCTTTGCATTATACATTTTGGAAAGTTATGCATTTTCATTGTATTGTGCCCAATTTATAAAAGAGATGAACTATAAATATAAAATAAACAATGCTATTATAGATAATGTTATTATTGTGGAGTACAAATATTGTTTACATAATTGGTAATTGGAATTCATTACGTTGAAGCAGTTGCAAGGTTGCTTTAATTGTTTGCAGTTATAATATTACATGCTTTGAGTGATTAAAGGTTATTCGAAATTATTTAATTATTTCAATGTCATAGATTACTTACTTCAATTTATTTTTAACCTTGTAGGTACTTTTTTTTTCATATTAAAACCAAATCTTCTGTATATTTATGGTCTACCTAATTATCAACTTCACTTTTCTAAATCTGTAATGTGGATGTATTTAGTGAAAATATACAGTTTATTTTTTACATTTACCATAATGCATAAGATTATGTTTTATCTAAACATAAGTTCTTGTCAGGTGTAATTAAGAAGGGCTAAAATGAAAAAAACATTTAAAAGTGTTTTTAGGTTGCCATATCCGAAGGTAAAAACCCTGTTTTTAAGACGTCACTGTCTGTCTTATACCTGAAGGTAAGTCCAGGACCCTATTTCCAAGACTTCACTGTCTGTCTCATACCGAAAGGTAAATACAGGACCCTATTTCTAAGACTTCACTGTCTGTCTGTCACCAGGCTGTGTTTTACTCAGGTCTCTGCTCCACTAGTGTGGTCCTGCAATGTGATGTTTTGTAGCCAATATGTTAATCCAGCTAGTTTATAACTATTCCATTGCTTAGTTTCCGCCAAATGTGTGTGGTAGCCTTTGTGTGATAGAGTAACAAACATACATACATCCACATATACAAACTTTCGTATTTATAATATTAGTAAGGAAGAGAACATGGTACTAGGAAAGTACTTCCTAATATCAAACTACAAGCTATTGTTTAATATTATCAACTGTTACTGAGACATAACTCTCGACCTTAGAAGCATAAAAGACGGATGTCTATTATACATTAGAAGCATTTGGTCGTAAGTGCCAGTTAACGTAAAAGGCACATATTATTATGACAAATTTTCTGACATATAATGGCACATCCAACCTTATGCTTCTCAGCTCTAGAACTTAAACTTCAATGAACTTTCACTACCAAATGTCATTGCAATATCATGCATAATTACAAATGTATTCAAAATATAAAATTGTAGATGGCTTTTTGTGACTTTGGGTATTTCTTAGTCATTCACACAAAAAGGTTTAGCAAATTTCAAAGAATGTTTCCATGCAATCCATTCCATTCAATCATTGTTTTGTTCTTATACTGAGTCATACAATTATTTTTGTTTACAAACTATGTGATTTCCTAAGGTTACTTGCCTTTTAATTGTGCCTACATAACAGCTATTTTCACATATAAAGATTTTGTATTAGAAAGGTTCTGTGTTTCGTTTTATTGAGGTCAATGATTATGCAGAATAGAAAGTGAGAGTTAGTAATTATGTAAGTGATAAATCCAATTATTTCATAACCATTAAAAATGTCCTGTTTTATGACTTTACTAGTTTCCTCCGCGTAATTCCTGTTCCCGTGGGAACTTCATAAATAAATATATAGATTATTGCCTTCAGCCATATCTAACACTGAAAGAATTTTTCAAATCAGACCAGCAGTTACTGAGATTAGTACTTATAAGCTAAGTATATAATAAAATATATTTTATGGTTTTACCATTTTAATTTTAAAACTTGTAATATGGTAAGTATATTGTACATTTAACATTTTCAAATTCAATGAATTGAACAAACATTTAACTTTTTTTCGTTATTTACTACATTTAAGTAAATGGTTTACATGAAAACTGCTTTATAATACCACTAGGTATTTCATACATGTAGATAATTCAATTTAAAAAAAAAGTAGTCTTGTGTTTTTTTGGTGGACTATCAATATTATAATGGATATTTTTATCATATCATCTATTCAATTAGATTGCGTATGAAAGTCGGATATATATTAGACTGTTTACCCGAAAATTAAGAATAATAAATAAAAATAATGACATTTAAAATGACTTAAGAACTCGTTGCATCGTAACTATATAAGTTTATTTTGGTATGTAAGGGCTCTTAAATAATACACAAATTTATCTTTAAAAAACGATTCAACAAATGGTTATCAATATCTAGTACTGGCTATGTGACGACTCAGATTTTGATATTAAAAATGGAATCGTAAACTAAGTTACAATACACAATAAGTATACAAAATTTCATACAAATCTGTTCTGTATATTTTGAGTGATAAATAATCCCATAATTTAGACAAACTCTTGCATTTATGATATTAAATTTTATATAAGAAATTAAGTAAAATAACTTAATTAAAGTATGTTTAGCTTCTAAATATGATTTCCATTTTTTTGTAACAATGGCTGTAATAATACTTTCCTACCCATGACATTGCATTACTAAAACTTCCACTGATCAGTTTAATGACTTAACAGCCAATTCACCTTGGCCTTTACATTTCGTTAGCAAGTAGAACCGGTTTTCGCATTAGTTAAATACTGTTAATCTTGTTATCTACAACCATAACTAATTCTCAAATAGCCACTTAATCAGTCCTTTTCAAAATAATGTTGTAGATAGATAAAAAGGTATCTTAATGCGAGTTGCATTAACATAGGTACCTTCTTATCTATTCTAATATTATAAAGCATTACAAAAACACAAATCTTTAATCTTACTTTGTTACGAATAAACTTAAAATGACGGGTCGGATTTAGATAATTCTTACATCATTTGAATGTTACATTATCCCTGGGTAACATAGGCTATATTTAATTATGAAGGTTAGGTAGTAACATATATAGTAGTATATAATAGAGAATACACACTACAAGTTAAAGGTCTCTAAAATCAAGGGCGCTGTACGTTGATTCATCAGTCAGTTTTGGAGTACAAAGTTTTATTACCTATATCGCGTTTTATTAACTATACCTTGAAGCGGCCGTAGCCCAATGGCTAGGGCGTCGGATTTGTGATCTTGAGGTCGCCGGTGCGAACCCCACCCGTTGCACTACCGACGTGAACCCACTCTCAACACAATCATTTTAGCGTAGCACCGGGGGTTAACAAGAATTCTAGTAGACAGCAAAACGGCTAGGAATCTTAAAAAAAACAATCTTTAAAAATTACTAATGATACTACTGTTCTGATGATATGATAAAATGATTTCATTCGTACATGTTTGTTAATAGAGTTCAAACTCAGGTGACATTGCACGTTACGTAAAACACAGATGCTTTCGTATAATACAGCAAGGGGACCACGGCTACGACATATTATGTAAGACGAAGTTGTAAAAATTACGCATCTATCCTTATATACTAAAATATAAAGCTGAAGAGTTTGTCTGCTTGATCGCGCTAATCTCAGGAATAGTACGCCCATTTATTGAGAAATAGTCTTGTGTAGTTCGTGAACGATGAACGAATAGGAGCCGTATCTTCGTACTGTACTAGAAGAAACGTTTCCGAACGCTGATTTGTAATCGGTCTAATAGGTCAAATAGCTCTTTTCGTACTTCGTACATTGTAAACCGCGAGATCGTATAAGTGCGAGCGAGAACGACTAATGAAACTGACTGATTGTTTTTGACAAGTACGTCATACGAATTCATTCATAATAATGTAGGCGGTTGATCAGAATGACAGTCCTTGAGTCCTAAGCCTGTACAAGTATGAAGGAAAATCAAATATGTTAAATTATTACAATAGTAACCATAATTTGGTCACCGTGGTGATTTGGTGGCTGCTCTGTGGTCCGCAAATACGCTCTAAGTACTTAACAATGTTCCTAGAGAACGTATTCACTCTGTGGTCCGCGCTGTCCTATATGGAAATGCTGAACGAGCGCAAAGACCGAATAGAGCTGTTAGAGCTTATAGAACGAACTAGTTCACTGTCCGAAATGAACTAGTACGGAGCGATCTTGAAAATGACCGAGCAGGCACAAGACTATTGAGAAAGGCTATAGGCTATATTTGATTATGTAGTTCCTACGGGGACTCTAGTTCCGCATGCGAAACCGCGCGCGGAATACTAGTATAACATAAAACAGTATTTTCCAAGTGATCACGTACAATTAAAAAAAAAAACAATCTTATTGCTTTTAGCGATAAAGCGCCTAGCGTAAATGGAACTAGCGTGGAATATGCACCGTAATGAATCAGACAATTAACAAATTTATTAAATACCATCGTTTAATGGCAAGTGTTAGGGGCACAGTCGGAAGGGAAAGACCTCGACGAACGTCCTCTGACCAAATCGGAGGCATACGCGCAACAGGTCAAATAAGATCCACCCTAAACCGACGTGCTTGTATGAAGAATGTTATGAGAGTGAATGAAGCGAAAGATGTGTGTAGGGATCGTAGCAAGTGGAGGTTCATTGTCTTTGCCTACCCCGCTGGGAAACAGAAGTGAGCTTATGTGTGTATGCATCGTTTAATGAAACGATATTTGATTTATAATAGTAATACTACACAACGGAATCAAAATAGCGTAATTGCAACAACCGGTACGTGAACTAAAAATAGGTCAAGCTTCTTTCTCGGAAATCGCACGTAATATCGGGAATCCCCGCCCGGTCTGCCGTAACCGGACCGAAGTGGCGGGAAATGTTTTATCGAGGCAACTTTTTGAATTGGATGGACCACAATTTAACAGAATAATCCCACAAAATTGCTACGATCAGTTGTCTGTTAATCTGCCGATCTAATTCGACAGACTAACATACTGGTTCTACGTAGGAGACACCGCGTGCGTGAAGCTAGTATTATATTATGAAAGTTCCGCCAAAATCGGTTTTGGAGATTAGGCAGAATACATGGACAAAAAAATAAATAAACAAAACTAAAACTAAAAGTGGCCTTTATTATACGGCCATATAAAATTAGCTATCGTGTGAAAGTCCTGTCAACATTTGTCTAGCTGTTACTGAGATTAGCCGGAACAATCAGACACATAGACCGAATAACATACATTTTTTTAAATTGTGTTTTTTTTTTTTAAGTATTGTCCTATATAGAAACCAACATTAGTAAAATCCATTTCTTTTTGCATTACAAACGTCAAATCTATTTATTTTTAGGTAGGGTTAGATTAAACGTCATAGGAAACGACACATTATCGAAACAGTTCATAGTGAAAAAATTTTTTAACCTAAATCTTAGAAGTCCACAGTGTAAAATTCTCAGCTTGAATGTTAGTAGTACACAGTGTAAACTAATCAGCCGAAATCATCTACCATAGCGATACGCAATAATCATAAAATTTTCTTTCCAGAAATACAACATCATCACATTCCTCCCGCTGGTGCTGTACGAGCAGTTCCGCTTCTTCCTCAACATGTACTTCTTAGTGATGGCGGTCAGTCAGTTCATTCCCAGCATTCGCATTGGATACCTTTATACATATTGGGGGCCTCTATGTTTTGTGCTTTCGGTGACGCTCTTCAGGGAAGCTGTAGATGATTTCAGAAGATATAGGTAAATAAACTTATTTATATACGAGTAAGTCAGGTTTCCTAAGCAATTGTAAATACGAGGTGAGCCTCTGAGGCCTCATTCAAGGCGCATCGTGCGTGGCGTTTGGCGTCGCTGCCCGCGTTAAATTCAAATATATTATTATGGCGTTGTACGAATGCGTTCATTGAGAGGCGATTTAATTTTCATTTGAAATTATTACCATTGTATTTAAAAAGATATATATACTATGAAAACTATTTTCCGCTGCCACTTAAGAGCGAGTTAAAAATGATCAGGCCTTTCGTAAATTAAGCATGCTCAGTCTTTAACATTCCAGAAGTAATATGTTACCTATTGTTACCAGACGTGATAGAGAAGTGAACAGACAATGCTACGAGCGCATAGTCCTCGACTCCCCTTCAGAGGATTATCGACCATTTGTGACAGAAAACGTACCGGCATCAGAACTTCGTGTGGGAGACATAGTGATGTTGCACAAGGGCCAGAGGGTGCCTGCTGACATGATACTGCTGCGGACCAACGAGACTATGGGCACGGTGTTCATTAGGACGGACCAACTGGACGGAGAGATTGACTGGAAGTTAAGGTAAGAGATCCCATGGTCAAATCAGCTTAAGTAAATAGAATTCATCGTTCCAATGATAGGGGAATGATTCGTGGTATTCCTCCACATAAAATGAAGATCTTCCTACGCGACAGCGTATTCATGGTAAACATTTGTTGAGCAACAGTTGATAAACATTGTTGATAAAACGGGGAGAATGTCGATTAAAATTTGTTTAAATCACTTAAGGTGCGTTAGTATGCGTTAAAATGTTGCCCGAGGAAGTTGCAATTGAATTTTATCATTGCTCCAAACTACTGCCATGTTTATAAACTGTTGCAAACACGTTCACACAAGTCAACATTTGTTGCTAAACTGATGTTTACGCTCGTCGGGCGAGAACTTGTCAACATGCCGTTGTCAACTCTGCAACATGTTGACAGCAACTCTGCAACGCGTTGATTTCACTCTGTTGCTAAACAAATGTTTACCATTAATACGAGGCTTAAGTGTAATTCGTAAGTGATCTGAAGTTATATATGTTCGAATATACTAAAGAGGAACAGTTGGTGTTCCTCCACATAAAATGAACATCTTCTTTACCGGGTGAGGTGGTATGCCCAGGTATTCGTTAGTGATCAGAACTTGTATATGTTCGAATTGGCTTGCGTACTTGTTTTGCGCGATATAGGATAGTTGTTCTTGTAAGTTCTAGATGGCGCTGCTAGTCTTTTAGAGTGTAGTCATATTTACACGGTTGCTGTAGATGTCGCTTCACAATCTGGCGTTTCCTGCAAATCACATATCTGGTACAATCTAAATCTAAATTCTTCTACATAAAAATATTTTATATTCCCGATTGACTTGAACTTAAACTTGAATGTGAGTCTGTTCTTAGAGTCTTCAATTTTAACCAAGCATCAGCCCGACTTGCTTGACAAATAGACTCATTACCACTTGACAAGGCTTGACTATTGTTATCCAACCAATGCAATCTATACTAATATATAAAGCTAAAGAGTTTGTTTGCTTGAATTGGCTCATCTCAACAACTAATGGCCCGATTTGAACAGTTCTTTCAGTGTTAGATATCACATTTCATCAAGGTAGGCTAAAGACTATATTTTATTATGATCTTACCACGAGAACGGGTGATACGCAGGAAGCTTGTCTACATTATATATTATAAAGACAGTATACGTTAAAGTTTAAGTTCTTCATAATAATTGTGGGTATTAAATAAAAAAAAAATAATCGGAAGAACTTACGTAGTTAGCATCGAGTCTTTTGCTACTTCACCGGGCATAAATGCGAGCAGAGCTCCAGCCTTAATAAATGGTTAAAAAACTACAAACTAAGCAAGCAAGAGATGAGATTGAGGGATTATGACTTTTAGTATTTTAGGGGGTTTTGTGCAACTGTCGCTCTACTTTACAGTTCGCGGGCCTCTCGGACTTCATATCTACGAGGGCATCGGATGGTTTATTTAAAACAGACATTATTTTTTTAGGCGAGTTAATGTGTTATCCGAATAACAGAATACATGTCCAAACCTATGTATATAAAAACGTATCATTTATGAACCATCATGCTTCCATAACATAAATAGTTTTTAACTGATAATAACAAAGTTACTGTTGCGAAATATAATAAAAATATAGAAGATACTAGTATTTACTTGTATAACTTTTTATTTAGGTACGTAATGTTGTATATATTTTTAAATGGCACAGAGGCCGTCTCCCCTATACTACGTTATCATCTCTTAAGGTCCATCCATCCATATCGAACGTATTATTATTTTTAGCAGAATATTGTATTTTACGACATCTTATATAGTATAATATTAAATGTGACAAATAATCTTAAACCTCAAAACACTCTAAATGATTTCCTCATAAATAAGAGAATTTAATAATGAATATTAAATTCTCTTATTTATGAGGAAATCATTTTCTTTTTTAATCTTATCTTCTTTATATATATAATTCTTCTGTGAGTGTGTATGTCACTGAACTTCTCTCAAACGACTGGACCGATATTGATGAAATTTTTTGTGTGTGTTCAAGGGGATCTGGGAATGGTTTAGATTCACAATTTTGTCCGCTGGACAATGTTTTTTTAATTAATTTTTAATTTATTAGTAGTTGCCTGAAACCCCTTAAAACAGCCTTTTTCTTTTTCCCATACAAACGTTTTCTAACTAAAATGTAGAGTCAATTTGAGCTTTATTTTTTTGCTAAGATTTTTTAGGGTAGGTGTAGGGTAGGGTAGGGGTAGATTAGGTGTAGGGTAGGGGTAGGGTAGGGGTTGTGTAGGGTAGGGGTAGTGTAGGGTAGGGGTAGTGTAGGGTAGGGGTAGTGTAGGGCAGGGGTAGTGTAGGGTAGGGGTAGTGTAGGGTGGGGGTAGTGTAGGGTAGGGGTAGGAGTACCGCATAAACGAAGTCTCTACGGCCCAGTTTATTTTATACAAATGTTTAGGTCTTTTATGTATCGATTGAGGCAGTACGAAGTCTGCCGGGTCAGCTAGTTACAAATATAAAACTAATGTAAAAATTATTTACGTTGGATTTTGGGTTACTATACTGGGTGACTTTTTTACCGTCTTGAAAAATAATAGGGCATGATATGTATATAAAATAGATGTCTAAGGCATATTTATTTTATCTTTTTTTTTTACTGACATAAAGTGAAAATCATAATGGTAAAAATACGGACCTAAGTAGGTAGTTACGTTATTTCGCTCACTCTTTGCATTCATGTGTGATTGCGGCCTAGATATTATATTCACTTATTTTATTATTATGCAAGCGCTATGTAGGGTTTATTTCTTTTAAGTAATTTATGAGAATTTCGAAACTCTAATTACCAAAATACAAGTACAAATATACTGTGGTTTATAGATTCTATTCCACTTACCGAACACACTATATTATTATCAAGGCGGTAAAAAAAGGTCACCCTGTATAAATTTTGTAATTACTCTTTTTTCGTTATTATGGTCTCCTGTAAAATTGACTTCAAAACACTTTCGGTAGAAACGATCCCATGTACGTCTTAAAGTAACTTAAAATCGACGCGACGCCATGTTTACATTAAATGGTCACTTAAAAGATCCCACACACTAAATCCTCTTGCAGTTGCTGTTCTATAAGGCGACCAGCCGTCCTGGATTTGCATCGTGTACGTACACACTAAAATGATTGCATGCTGGGAATAACCTGGTACGGTCTCTTTGACTACACACTCGCAGTCGACAGTACACGGTTTAATACCATAGCAACACGCGCCAGCAATGATCTGATTCTAGTTGGTCTGGAATGAATGTTCTGCTTTTTTACAGAATCCCTTTACCATCAACGCAAAAGCTACCCACCGATGCCCACCTTCTAGACATAAACGCTCAAGTGTTCGTTGAGAAGCCTGAAAAAGATATCCACTCCTTCATCGGCACTTGTACCAGGCTGGATGAGGAAGAGAGTGACTCTTTAGACATTGAAAATACGCTATGGAGTGGGTGTGTTGTGGCGTCGGGTCAAGCTACTGGCTGTGTTATTTATACGGGTAAGATAATTGCTTTTTAATCTTTACGAATATCGTAGTGTTTATCCTATAGTCATTGTCTTTGTGAACTGTCAGAAGATCAAGACATGGACTAAAGAACTGAAGACAGAGATCTTGCTTCCTAAAAGAAGAGAGTGACCTGAAGAAGGACTTCTGGTTTCCTAAATCCCATATTATTGAAATGGGGGGGGGGGAGAAAAATAGATTTTGGAAAGGATCCATAATCTATTTTTCTGATTAGTTGATAAATCTTTACAACCGGGGATTGTGGGATTCAATTCCACATCTTTATTTTTTCTTTTTTAAAAAGATAACACCGCACTAGGGAAATAATTCCCGGTGTTGCGGGGGATTATACAAAAACATAATTTATAGACACAAAGTGGCTCAGAACAATAATTCGTGGTTCAAACAATTAATTGTCCCGGCTGGGAATCAAACATATAGCACCAAGTCTTTTAAGCCACTGGTGTAACCACTGGTGTAACTGCTGTAGTCACTATGCACTGTATGCAATTTTTTTTTTAAGATTACTTGCAATCTACTAATATTCTTGTTAACTCCTCGTGCTAAGCTGAAATGTTTATGTTACGAGTGGGTTCACGTCAGTAGTGCAATGGGTGGGCATCGAACCGGCGATCACAAGATCACAAGTCCGACGCCCTAGCCATTGGGCTACGGCCAGTGGCAGTGGATTAACCATTAAGAATGTTTTTTTTTAATTCGTCCAGGTAGTGAGACCCGCAGCGTGATGAACAACGACACTCCTCGCTCGAAGGTGGGTCGTCTCGACCTTCAAGTGAACAGCCTCACCAAGCTCCTCTTCGTTGCCACCATAATTGTGTCTCTGCTGCTGATCACACTCAAAGGGTTCAACGGACCCTGGTACGGGTTCCTCTTCAGATTTGTGCTGCTATTCTCTTATATTATACCTATTAGGTGAGTCTCATAATATTAATATTTTTACTTTATCAAAGATTTGCGACTGCTTTAAATATTTTAACATTTTTAAAGATTGAAAGGAGAGACGACTTCATTTTTTTAGGAGCTCAGAAGCAAAGGTTCGAATGTCCCATTATACGTCAGAAACATTTGTCCTTATGCTTCTGAGGTCTACAAATGAAATAGATTTGGTTGCTTGTTCTTCATTTGTGTCGATTTAACCAACAGTTAATTACCGAATAAGGGACATATGGCTGATGGATGGGCATCAGCATCTATTAGCTCAAGGTTTACATCTTACTGCGATCACCAATCCGTCTGCCAAGCGTGGTGATTATGGCAATATCCCTCTACGACCCTGGCTTGCCAAGGTCTGTAAAGAGGAGGCCCATATTCAGCAGTGGACGTTAACGGGCTGTTGATGATGATGATTGATGAACCAACAGTTTGACAAAATATACCTACACCCAAGGGTGAGAATGAGGGACTACCCTCCGCGCCTCGGAAAGCACGTGAAGCCGTTGGTACCGATTGTTATAACATCATCTATAACAAGCGTATAGCAGGGAACGCAGCAGCGTTTCCCTGTGTATTACAATATAATACTGCGGACACCAATCCGCCTTCCAAGCGTGGTGACTATGGCAAAACCCTCCCTTGGGAGGAGGCCCATGTTCAGCAGTAGACGTTGCTGGCTGATGATGATTTTAGACATTACAAATTGTGTCCATTAATTGAGTGTTGGTAATGTCCCCCGCGTCCGCGACACAGCCTAGTTCACACAGTCCGGGAGTTGTCTCAAAAAAAAGGAATCAAGTATTTTTTCAGTAACATATTAATAAGGTATTATTGCGGCCACCGTAAGTAGAACCTACATAATTTAGATACTATATCAACTACCTAATTAACAATTCTTTTCAGTTTACGTGTGAACTTGGATATGGGCAAAGCATTCTACTCCTGGACCATCCAACGCGACAAGAAGATTGAAGGTACCGTCATGCGTTCCACCACCATCCCCGAGGAGTTAGGCCGAGTCCAGTATCTTCTAGCGGACAAGACTGGCACCCTGACCAAGAATGAAATGGTGTTCCAGAAACTGCATTTGGGCAATGCGCTGTTTGACAAGAATAATTTTCATGAGGTGAGGATTTAAATTTATGAAATAAATAAAATAAAAATCTTATTGATATTTTTAAAAGTAACGTTACGTCTGAGTGTGTGTTAATGGATGACTTTTTGTTACATAAGGTTTTGTTAACAAATGAATTCGGGTGTACACAGATCATTTTACCGGGAATTTACATTCACATAAGCATTCTAAGTACAAAAATTTTTTGTTATTAAAACTCCTGAGCGCAATCTATAAAGCAAATATGTATATAAGCAATATACATATTTTTTTTTATCAACTGTGATTTTGTAATCGTGGAAAAACGGTTTGCCATCGGTTTTAGTATCGAAACGCAACATTAAAATTGAGATATGTTTTTACAAAATACCTTTCCCTCCAGGAGACGGAAACGGTGAAAGCAATCATGGCAAAATGAATTCTAGCGCCTTGCAATACCAGATAATCTAGATTTTACGAACGGGCGCTATCACAGATTATAGTTTATTTTAATCTGTAATTTTAGTTGCTATTGAAAAAAAATGCTATCTATTCTCTTTATCAGAATAGAATATTGCAAGTTAATTTGTTTCGATGAGTATTAGCCACAACAAAAAATACAGTATACAACTTTCTTACAATAAATGACGTGCTACCTCCAGGTGGAAGCTCTGCTGACCCAGCACGTGACCAACGACTCCCCCCCCGGCTCCCCCTCGCTGGAGCAGTTCCCCGCGGTGGCCCCGGACCAGGTGTGGCGCGCGGTGCTGGCCATCGCGCTGTGCCACAACGTCACACCCGTGTACGACCTGGAGCCCGCCGCTGAGGAGGCTGTGTCCGGTAAGATTGGTTTTACTTGTAAGATACATATGGACGGATGTCTCTTATACTTCAGAAGCATTTGGTAGTAAGTGCCTGTTTACGTAAAAGGCACATACGACGATTGTTTCTGTCGTGTAATGGCACATCCGACCTTATACTTCTGAACTCTAGATACAGTAATAATAAAAAATAAAAAAATAAAAAATAAAATCTTTTATTGACAGACTACAAGGCCCATATTGTTAGTACAAATTATTAAAAGCTATTTTAGTATCTAAATAACAGGTGAAATAAAATAATAATAAAATAAATATAATGTTCCGGCCATAGATAGGTTCACCAGGCCCCATGTGAAACATGTAGCTTGATAAATCTACCCATGGCCCATCTAGCCTTTCAGCAAACACCCTTAAGATGCCATTGTAGCTTCCTCCCACTCTGCGTATCATCGACGCCACCTTCTTACGCATTATTGCAAAATAGTCGTCGGTGTGGGCATCGGTAAACATACCTGATGCACTACAATAAGGTGTAAGCCTCAACAACACCCTAAAGGTATTATTATATTGTATTCTCAGGGCATTATCTGCTTTTTTGGTGTGATTAGCCCAAAGGCTGCAGGTGTAAAAAGTTTGGCAGTAAGTAATACCCCGGACTTACGCGATAGGTGGGACCACGGGATAGCCGTGTAAGTCGAATTCGCGTAAGTCGGGGTTCAACTTTCCCTATAAATACATATAATGTTTGTGTAATCGGGACCAGTCTAAAAAAAGCAATAGATCAGAAGAAACATGGTTAATACGTTAAATTATAATTGATCTTTACATTGTCACACCATAATTCTAACATGGTTTCCATCTAAGCGATTACCGTGACGTCTGAATTAAAATAGAAAAATTTTCACTTATTATTTGGTTCGATCCAATATCTTTCCTAAATCCTTTTTTTTATTTTAGATTCAAAGACCTCTTAAGGTTATTCTCCAAAAGACAGTGTTTTTCATTTCATGTTAGGTTAGGTTAGCAGTTAGCAGTTTAACTTGCAGTAAACCAAACGGCGTGTTCGATTTACCGCATTCGCGTGGTGATCAAAAATAAAAATCGCGTATCTCCGAATTCGCGAAAGTCGGGGTATTACTGTATATGAATCTGCACGCGTAACCCGCGTAGCTCCTATTCCCGTGATAACTTAACACATAATTAAATATCTATACTCTATGCTAATATATGCTGAAGAGTAGAGACCAGATTATATGCATTTGCATATTTGCATATGCATTGGCATATTTAAGCCATTCTCAACAGTACTTGCATATTTTACCTAATATCGAGTTATAATGCATATTATCGGTATATTTACAATATTTTTTCCATTGCAGTGCAGTCATCCAGCAACGTTCCAATATTCGATAAAAGTGATAATATCGCGAATTAAAACAAATTATAGTCACACAATAAATGTACACATTAATAATAATAATTGTGATAAACATTTATAAAATTAAAAAGAAAAAAATAATGACACGTAATAAACTGTAATGTGTGACCTATGGTCGCCTATTCAAGGATAATTTACTAATTGTATGCTGATTTTGAAATTAAATTAAATTAAAACTAACTTTTCTTCTTTTTTAAGATTTCATTGATCTAATTAAAACTTATCATTAAATTTTGCATATTCTGCCAATTTTCGTGCATATTTTAAGCATTTTTCATGCATATAACAAGCTTTTTATGTTGCATATAATCCGGTCTCTACTGAAGAGTTTGTTTGTTTGCTTGAAAGCACTAATGAGGAACTACTGTTCCGATTTTAAACAATCTTTCAGTGTTAGATAGCCCATTTATAGAGGAATGCTATAGGCTATATTTAATTATGAAGTTGCAACGGAAACGGGAGTAAGTGAAACCGCGCGCGGCAAGTTATTAGCCTTATATTATGTATGTAAATTACAACTTATAAAATCTAAAATATTACATGAATAAAATACATATATACAACTAAAAGGAGCTAATTTAAAATAAAACTAACTTATAAAATACTACTACTCTAAATGTATTCTACTTGGCAAGGTTCCCAGAATGTTGGCAGCATTACCCCGTTGAATGGCAATGCTTACCGATGTGTATATTAATCTATACTATAAAATATTACTAGCGTCCCGCCCGGCTCCGCACGGCTACAATGCTGATGTATCATTGTAAACAGTTGTTGGTTGACCAAATAAAATAAATAAAAATAAAATACCTTCCTCTTGAATCCCTCTAACTATTAAAAAAAACCGCATCAAAATCCGTTGCGTAGTTGTAAAGATTTAAGCATTCATAGGGACGTAGGGATATAGGGACAGAGAAAGCGACTTTGTTTTATACTATGTAGTGATAAACTGATCAAGTTTGTGAGCTTGTGACATTGCAGGGGGTAATTTCTATTGAACCGATTTTGAAAACTCGAATTTTACGAACAGAAAGCCACATCATTTGTCAGTTTCATAGGTTATATTTTAAGTAAAGTTTCCACTGGAACGGGAGCTAATGTTTTACAATACAATGTGATCAGACATGGGCAGCTCGGTGATGTCGGAGAGCTGTGGCGGCGCGGTGCCGCAGCAGCAGCTGTGCGACTACCAGGCCTCCAGCCCCGACGAGGTGGCGCTCGTCAAGTGGACCGACATGGTATGAGCTCCTAACGTCACGTTAGCTTTCAGTTGGTATAACCTTACATTAGGCCTTTTTTAATTCGAGGCAAATTAACTTCTGACTCACCAAAGCTTATTGATATGTACATTTTCAATTGACCACTCTATCCGACCCGCCGGAGAAGAGTGCGCCCGCGAACGCGACGCGTCCCCCCTCGCCCTCCCGACCCTTAGTTTGCTAAGAACCTTCCGATGCCCTCGTAGACCCGAAGTCCGAGAGGCCCGCGAACTGTAAAGTAGAGCGACAGTTGCACAAAACTCCCCTAAAGAAACTAAAAGCCTTAATCCCTCAATCTCCCCGTCAGCGACCGCCCTGAGCCGAGGTCCAAGTCCCACAGGGGACGCCCTCTTGCGCAGGTTGCTTAGTTTGTCGTGTTTAAACCATTTATCTAGGCTGGAGCTCTGCACTCCTTTCTCCTTGCCCGGTGAAGTAGCAAAAGCCTACTGGCTAACTACATAATAATATGTCCGTCCGAAAAAAAAAACTTTTTCGTTGCATTTTAATTTCATCTTTAGAAATCTGTATATGAGGTTCATTATTGTTATTATTAATATTTTTTTATTTATTTAAAGATGGGTATATCGCTGTACCGGCGCGACTTACACAACATATCGCTGAAGCTGCGCGCCGCCAACGAAATCAAACAGTACAGCATACTGCAAATATTCCCCTTCACCAGCGAGAGCAAGATGATGGGCATTATTGTACAGGTAAACACATAATAAACAATAAATATGAATTATTTAACTTTTTAACAACCTCCGTAGCGTAGCGGTATTTGGCTCACTTTAAATCTCGGAGGTCGTCGGTTCGATCCCAACGCCGGACAGGAAATCTTTGTGTAAATTCTAAGATTTCTTTTCGGGTCTGGTTGGTGCCTCCTCTGTGCCTCGGAAAGCACGTTAAGCCGTTGGTCCCGATTATTATAATATCATCTATAATAATCGAACGGGCAGCAGCGTTTCCTTGTGCGGTACAACATTATACTGCGGTCACCAACCCGCCTGCCAAGCGTGGTGACTATGGCAAATACCCCTCGGGAGGAGGCCCACGTTTAACAGTGGACGTTATACGCACTGATGATGAACTTTTTAGTTATTCTTTTTATTATATTTAATTATTTATTATTATTATATTTAAATATTTTATGAAATCCATGCAAATAATTGTAGGAAGAAAACTCAGACCAGATCACATACTACGTAAAAGGCGCTGACGTGGCATTTTCCAAACTGCTGGACTCGCCGTGGCTGAACGCGGAGTGCAAGAAACTCGCGGCTGAAGGTCTACGGACCCTAGTGATGGCTTCCAAGACCATGACCAAACAGGAATACGAGGAATTCGAGGTGAGTCTCTTTGCAAAACCAATAGTTGCTCAACTTTGAGCGCAAGAAGTTGACGGAGGAATGTCTTCACACTCTAGTGGTGACTTCCAAGAACTGCAACATATGAGAATATCGGAACCCGCGGAATTTGAGATGAGTCTCTCATTGAAACGAATGCTCCTACCCTCCGTGCCTTGGAAAGCACGTTAAGCCGGTGGTCCCTATTATTATAACACAATCTATAATGAGCGTATACAAGGGAACTGGAAGCAGCGTTTTATTGTATGTTACAACATAATACTGCTGTCACCAACCCGCCTGCTGCCCCGGTAGTAGCTATTAACAATGTATGAATGACATGTTTTTTGCGGATATTTATAATCAAATTTTAGATAATATTTATAATTAAATTGCAGGACATATCCTGTAATTTATTACAATTATTTATATAACATTTATTTATTAACTAAACGATATCATATTATCATCTCAAAAATATAGGTATTGTAATGTATTAGAATATGAAATTTATTGACATATCTTATGGTTGTTTTTTGTATAACTTCGCTTTCAGAAAGAGTACAAAGAAGCCCGTCTGACCGTTCTCAATCGCGTGGAGCGTACAGCGGATGCGATGGCCAAGTTGCAGCGCGGGCTCACTCTACTAGCAGTCACTGGGGTCGAGGACCGACTCGCCGACAACGTGCCCAAGACTCTGGCCATGCTCAGGACTGCGGGAATCAAGGTAAATAATGAAGATCAGACACGGAAAACCTCCGTAGCGTAGCGGTATTTGACTCGCTTTAAATCTCGGAGGTCGAGGGTTCGATCTCCAGAAAGTTTTTGTGTAAATTCTAAGATTTCTTTCCAGATCTGGTTGTTTGAGGGTTTACCCTACGTGCCTCGGAAAGCACGTTAAGCCGTTGGTCCTGATTGTTATAACATCATTTATAATAATCGTATATCAAGGAACGGGCAGCAGCGTTTCCTTATGCCCGGTGAAGTAGCAAAAGCCTCGTGGCAAGCTACGTAAGTACTTCCGAAAAGGAAAAAGCAGCGTTTCCTCGTGTGGTACAATATAATATTGTGGTCACCAACCCGCCTGCCTCTTTCGGGAGGTGGCCCATGTTCAGCAGTGGATGTTATACGGGGTGTTGATGAGAACCCGGTATTTATATTAATGTTATAAAGCTGATCAAGGACGCTGCTATATATAATAAAGCTCCACGGGAGCGGGAGTTATACAGGTGAAACCGCGCGCTGGAAGCTAGTTATTAATATCACTGATATGAAATTCGCGTACTTCTTCTTTCTTCGTACAGTTGGACATGTTTCGTCGTACCGTCTCATGTGGGCCGCGTTGAAAGCGGTTGTAAATAGCGCACTGAGTTTGTAACACTGGGTCTTCTCAGTTTAGGGGGGTAGGGGGTATCCCCAGTGGTAGCATAAAAGCGCGTCCGTCATCATGGTCCACCCAAATAAATGACAACTTTGATTTACTTAAATTTCTTGTCCAATACGGACAGAAAATTAAATTAAAAGCCATAATTCCTCAATCTCTCCGTCAGTGACTGCCCTGAGCCAAGGTCCAAGTCCGACACGGGACGCCCTCTTGCGCAGGTTGCTAAGTTTGTAGGGTTTAAACCATTTATCTAGGCTGGAGCTCTGTTCGCCTTTATGCCCGGTGAAGTAGCAAAAGCCTCGAGGCTAACTACCTATGTCCGTCCGGAAAAAAAAGGACACAAAATCTACTAGATATTAAAGTAGTAAAATATTAAATTCTTTCACAACATTAGCCTATAAATCGTTCTCGATTCAGATCTGGATGCTGACGGGGGACAAGCTGGAGACGGCGCTGTGCATCGCGCGCTCGCTGCAGCTGGGCGGCGGCGCGGGCTGGCACTCGGCCGCGGACTGCAGCTCGCGGCGCGCCGCCCACCGCCTGCTGCAGCAGCTGCGCGACGCGGGGGACCACATGGACCTCATCATTGAGGGGGAGACTTTGGAAGTATGTACTTAATACTCAATACTTCGACTACCTCCGTAGCGTAGCGGTATTTAGCTCGCTTTGAATCTCGGAGGTCGTGATGACCTCGTAGATCTGAAGAAACTGTAAAGTACAGCGACAGTTGCACAATAATCCCATAAAAAATCTAAAAGCCATAAATCCTGTCGGCGATAGCCCTGAGCCGAGATCCAAGTCCCACAATGCTCACCTTTATGTTCGGTGGAAAAAGCCTTTCAAAAGCGCGCTGCTGCGCTGTCTAGTAAACTACGGCAACGTAGCAGTTAATAGGTTTCGTAGCTCTTACTACGTCATTTACCTGCTACGTTAACGTACCTGGTAAATGACTACACGGACGTAGTACTGTTTCTACACAGCTACTGCTACTACGAAAACTATAAATAGTATATGCAAGGCGTCTGTGTGCACAGATACATGCCTAGTTGTATTTCGTAGGGGGAGGGTGCGATGCGCAAAGATAGATATAAGAGAAGAAGATAGGGGGCGGGTTCTATGTGCACAACATAGTTGTGTCCGGCAGGCCTGCCTGCAGTCTTATAAGAAGAGAGACTGCACCGGTGGCTCAGTGGTTACGGAAGTTACTTCTGAGACCTGGTGTTCTGGGTTCGATTCCCACCCGGGACAATTATTTGTGTGAACCACAAATAGTTGTTCTGAGTCTGGGTGTTCTTTGTGTCCGTGAAATGTATGTTTGTAAAGTCCCCCGCGACACAGGGATTTGTTTCCCTAGTGCGGGAGTTGTCTTTTAAAAAAATAGAAATAGAAATAGAAGGAGATGGGGAGGCGGGTTCTCCATTCGGTACTTGGGGGGGTGGCTATAGATACAGGTATAGATCACGGAGTGTCCGCAGGCCTGCCTGCAGTGGTACGAGGACGAGGTGGTGGCGGTGCTGCGCGGCTGCGCGGCGGTGGTGGTGGCGCGCTGCTCGCCCACGCAGAAGGCGCGCGTGGCGCGGCTGCTGCGCGCGCGCGGGCTCGTGGTGGGCGCCGTGGGGGACGGCGGGAACGACGTCGCCATGATACAGGAAGCTGATATAGGTAACGGAACACTGATATGTATATTTCAAAACCAAGGCGGACGTTCCACGTTCAAATCGAGGACGTTCTTAAGAAAGGCCAACTTAAAAGTGTCCTAAACCAAAGGAATGCATAAAGAAATTAATGAATATAGAAGAGGCGAAAGTGGTACCTATGTCAATATCGTAGCAAGTGGTCTCGGTTTACCCCTATGGGAAAGAGGCGTGTATCTCCAACCAAGTATTATGTTTGAATCTTTGCTACAACACCCCTTTAATAGATTTTGGTATTGCGACGAAGATATGCTGTGGAATCATTTATTGTAGTCGATTTACATTTTATTTGTGGAACACACCAATATGTCGAATGAGGACCAGTTTTCGTAAATCGGAACAATAAACTGCCATTTTTGTACTGAGAACCTCTTATTAAATAAGTATAAAAAAATATCGTGTTTTTTTTTTGTATTGTCATTTCTTAGGCTGACCCCACATTGGGCGTGACCATTATTCGAACGAATTCTTAAACCTTATTCTTCTATGTAATTTCGAGGTTGTGATCATACGTAAGGATTTCTGAATCAGGGGGTCTACTCTCTAAGCACGAAATCGTAGTTACGGGCGTAATTACGGAACGTTTCCTACTACGGATCACCTACGTACATATGTTTCGTTCGGGGTCCGAACTAAGAATGAATGACCAAATGATATGACAGTTCATCCTACTCCTGATGTTTTTTCGCCCGTCCGAAAAATTGAATTTGACACTTGTTTTGACGGAACGTTATCGTTCTCGTTTACGAAAATTGTCTATGATTCCGTTCGAAACTATTCTAAGTTTCGAGTTACTTTCGGACGGGCCCGTACTTTCGTTGACGGACTTAGAGAGTAGACCCCCAGATCTCTCTGACAATCTAATTTCAATATGGTATGTGTAGTGTACAACGGGAGGAAGAAATTAGACACGTGTTATTTGTTTGACTTATCCTTACTAATATTATAAAGGCGTAAGTTTGTGAGTGTGAAAGGATGGATGGATGGATGTATGTTTGTTACTCTTTAAACTATACTGAACAGATTCGGCTGGAAATTTGCACGCGAATAATTTATTAGCTGGATTAACATATAGGCTACAAAATATCACGCTCCGACCGAATCGCGGGGCGCAGCTAATCTTACATATTTATAATTAAGGTACTACAGTATGTATGTATGTGTGTCATTATGACGCATCGTAATGGCGGGACCAGTGTTATCGTGAAATTCCGTTAATGCCGTGTAAGGTACAAAAAATACAGGACAGGTACAAAATATAACTAAATGGGTGCTAAATATACGTGGACGAATGTTTCAATTATAAGAGTTGGTCCCGTCATTATTAGTCCATTGAAATGTTACAATTTAAGGACCGAATATTGCATTTCTTACAGATAGATAGTTGTAACTAAAACGGATTTTGGAAAAAGGTGTTTGCTCCCCTTTTTCCAAGATGGCGACCGGGGGACAAGGGCGGCAACCCCACAAACTTGTGGTTAAGCTTCTATAGTCACCCCACATATATCCCAAAAATAAAATTGCGTCCTCTAATAAATGTAAAACTCATGTTACAATTTAATTGACTATATGACGTTTATATAAAAATCGGTTACCCCAGGCGTGGGTATCGAGGGCGCGGAGGGGCGGGCCGCCTCGCTGGCGGGCGACGTGTCGGTGCGCCAGTTCTGCCTGCTGGCGCGCCTGCTGCTGGTGCACGGGCGCCGCGCCTGCATGCGCTCCGCCGCGCTCAGCCTGTTCATCGTGCACCGGGGACTCATCGTGTCCACCATGCAGGTCAACCCCCTGAACACAACCCGACTGTCCACTGAACATGCGCCTCCTTAACAGACCTCCTGAACAAGGGCCAACTCGGGGAAGGGTATTTGCCATAGTCACCACGCTTGGCAGATTGGCGACCGCAGTATTATGTTGTACCACACAAGGCAACGCTGCTGCCCGTGCCTTGATATACGATTATTATAGATGATGTTACAACAATCGGGACCGACGGCTTAACATGCTTTCCGAGGCACGGAGGGTAGTCCCTCAACCAACCAGACCCGAAATTAAGTCTTAGTATTTACACAAAGAGTTCCTGTCCAGCGTGGGAATCGAACCCACGACCTCCGAGATGTAAAGCGAGCCAAATACTGCTACGCTACGGTGGTTGTTTAACCTTAACAGACATTGGCATCCATGAACATTGAATATTTAACTTTACTTTTTGTAGCGGTATATACAGGGTGTCCCAAAAGATTACGTAGCTGGGAAGGGGGGTGATAGGGATGGTCACAAGGGTCACCAGAAAAATATAAGAAATTCCCTATGGGTGTTTAAAAAAATAAATGGCATTTTTTAAAAGACTAAAAATTTTACACCTTGTGCTAACTGTACCTACAAATATGGCTGTATTTAAAAAAAATGCTGTTATGTAATCTTCAATAACAACAAGTTCATCAAAAATAACAAGGTGTAAAATTTTAAGTTTTTAAAAAAATGCCATTTTTTTTAATACCCAGAGCGGATTTTTTTTTGATTTTTCTATTGACCATTGTGTCCACCCCTGTTACCCCCTTTCCCAGCTACTTAACCTTTTGGGACACCCTGTATATTGATTTAAATCTTGGGAGGTGCATAAAACCACAACCCTTACATTATCCTTGGATTTAATTTTGTAAATTTTCAAAACGGGAATTGGTAGTTGCTTTGGGAACGCGTTCTGGACACATTTCATGAAAAAAATTGCATGATTAATAAAAACATCTGCGAGTCCGAACTGTGTTGATTGTGGTGTTATTGAAGATCTACAACATATTTTGATGGAGTGTGTCCGAAACCACTTAAAGTCATAATACCTCAATCTCATTTACATAAATATAATGTAAATAATATGTATTTTGTTACATTGTCGCTGTGTAATAAAAGCCTTAAAAAAAAGAGAAAAAAAAAACTTGGCAGGCCATGTCCTAAACAGTACTAACTAGTATCTTATAATAGTACATCTATCCTTGTGCTTCTGAAGTGTACATATATTAAAGTACAGCTCTTGTTCCAGGCTGTGTTCTCCGTGGTGTTCTACTTCTCTTCTGTGTCTCTTTACCCTGGTTTCTTGATGGTCGGCTATGGAACTCTGTTTACGATGCTACCTGTGTTTTCTTTGGTGAGTTAATTGATAATATCTTCGGTGCTACAGCTTTAATGACAGTTGCTAATATGGTTGATATTCAAATGTAGTAAATAAAGTGTTTGCTCTCAATAACATATATGAAGTAAATATTTCGTGACAGATGACTCGCCCTCCCGACCCTTAGTTTGCTAAGAACCTTCCGATGCCCTCGTAGACCCGAAGTTCGAGAGGCCCGCGAACTGTAAAGTAGAGCAACAGTTGCACAAAACTACCCTAAAAAAACTAAAAGCCATAATCCCTCAATCTCCCCGTCAGTGACCGCCCTGAGCCGAGGTCCAAGTCCCACAGGGGATGCCCTTTTGCCCAGGTTGCTAAGTTTGTAGTGTTTAAACCGTTTATCTAGGCTGGAGCACTGCTCGCCTTTATCTTCGGAAAAGTAGCAAAAGCCTAGGGGCAAAAAAAAAACTTGACAGATGAAATTACACCTTATTAACAACTGTCACATCGCGGTATTACAGTATTATCGACGATATGTAAATATATAAAATGTATCGTTCAGTAGATCACTATTATTTTCAATATGTAACTTTTACTATGCAAAATCTGAGTATCTGCTGTCCACGATATATTTTTTTAAGTGATGCACATCATTTCTATTTGTTATATAAAGTGCTTTCAAAATATATGACAACCCTGTATATTTTTTAAATGTTTTGAACACTTTATGGAAAAGTTACCTAAGAAGCAGATTCGAATCCTGCCGGTGGTCGAATTTTATTAATCTCAATTTTGAAATATAGAATAAGGCAAACTTTTCCATAAAGTGTTTCAAAACATTTAAAAAATGTGAAAAACGGGCGGTGTCATCTTTAATATTTAATACCAAATGTAACTTTGGAGATATTTGTCGAAGTAATGCGAATCATTACCGATAGATGGCACTAAAGTCCCCCTTAGAGACGTGTTACAAAGAGATCAATAAATTTCGGTGACCGGCTGTGGTTCCACCATAGCCTAATTGGTTAAGGCATTAGGGGCTTTACCTAAGATGCAGGTTCGAATCCTGCCGGTGGTCGAATTTTATTGATCTCAATTTTGAAATATAACCCACATAATTGTTGGAGTAGCCCAATGGCTAGGTCGTCGGTAATTTGCGATCATGTGGTCGCCACCCATTGCACTACCGACGTGAACCCACTCGTAACATAAGCATTTTAGCTTAGCACGAAGGGCCTAACAAAAATACTAGTAGTATGCAGTATATGTATGTACATTATACAAGCTTGAGTAGAAAAAACGAACGGTATCTAGTCTATACCTGTTATAAAGAGGAAATATTTGTATTTTTGTATGAACCTATTTGTATCGAGTAAACTCATAAACAAATGGACTGATTTTTATAATTCTTTAGCCACTAAAATACTACGCATTCGATACGCGTCTAATGGCTAAAGAATAGAAAAGTAGTCCATGGGTAACATAGGTTATTTTTAAAACATTAAAAACCTTTTAGGCCTTGAAGGTACTGATGATTTTAAGCAACTTCAACTTCAAAATTTCAGCTGTTCCATACATTTCTGATCACTTACCTCGAGAAAATGTATGGAACAGCTGATTTTTTTTTCGCGATTTAAGCGTGGGTCCCCGGTAAAAGTTGCTTATAATCATCAGTACTTTTACCCCCTGGAGGGTTGTTAATGTTTTAAAAATAACCCTGTATTTAATGATAAAGTTCCCATGGGAAAGGGAGCTATGCGAGTGAAACCACCGTGGGAATATAGTTTATAGATAAACTGACCACCATATTTGAATAATGCCCAATGGTATAACCATGTTGAATGTTATGAGAGTAAATGAAGCGAAAGATGTGTGTCTCTGCCTACCCCGCTGGGAAACAGGCGTGAGTTACGTTTGTATGTATGTATAACCAACCCAATACATTCCCAGGTACTAGATAAAGACATACCAAGTTCTACGGCGCTACAGTATCCACAACTCTACAAGCAACTCACTAAAGGACGGCAGCTTTCGTATAAAACGTTTTATATATGGACCGGCATATCTATATATCAAGGTATGGATCTATTATATTAATGTAGAATTTCAATATTTATATACCAGCATAAAGCGGCCGTAGCCCAATGGCTAGGGCGTCGGTTGTGTGATCTTGAGGTCGCCGGTTCGAACCTCACCCATTGCACTACCGACGTGAACCCACTCGTAACACAAGCATTTTTGCTTAGCACGAGGGGTTAACAAGAATACTAGTAGACTGCAAAACTCTGCTAGTATTCTTTTTAAAAGAATATTATTATCATCGCCGCGATGAAGTAGCAAAAGCGTCGTGGCTGACTACATAAATTCCCTGAACTCTCCTTCGTCTTCATCATCAGACCCCTAATGACAGTCACAACCCATCTAGGTGTAAAGTTCTTATCAATATTAATAATAAAAAAAAAACCTTAAGAGCGAACTAGCCGCCCCTACGATTTTTGAAAGTGCCCCTCGATTTCTCTGGTCTGCCATCATCAAACCCTGATTTCCTTATCATGGGACCGCCTTTGAAGTATCTTCTTTCCAACAAAAAAAGAATGTTCAAAATCGATTCATAAATAACGTTATCCGCGAACAAACATACAAAAAAAATATATACGGTCGAATTGAGAAACCTCCTCCTTTTTTGAAGTCGGTTAAAAACACTAGTTTTATATTTCCTCAACATAATATTATTCAGTGAATAGAATATTCAGTGCATTTATCATTCCGCACAGGTGGCGTAATAATGTACGGTGCTCTAGTCCTGTTCGAGGACCAGTTGATACACATAGTGGAGATCAGTTACACGGCACTGATTCTCACTGAACTGATAATGGTAGCGCTGACTGTGGTCACGTGGCACTGGCTCATGGTGGGAGCCGAGCTGGTCAGCCTACTCATGTATATAGCCACGCTGCTGATATTTACTACGTACTTTGGTAAGTGTATTCGAGATTAGTTAGACGGCACTGATTCTCACTGAACTGATAATGGTAGCGCTGACTGTGGTCACGTGGCACTGGCTCATGGTGAGAGCCGAGCTGGTCAGCCTGCTCATCTATATAGCCACGCTGCTCCTATTTACTACGTACTTTGTTAAGTGTATTTAAGATCAGTTAGACGGCACTGTTTCTCACTGAACTGATAATGGCGCTGACTGTGGTTACGTAGTCTTACCTATAGCGCACCTACTGTTGTTTCATCGCCAGCCTATTGTTAACTGGCAGATAACGCTTAAGACATTAAGTCCAACTCAGTACACTAAGTCTGTACTAATTTAAATAAATAAAATATTCTTTATTTTGGAGTAATATAAACTATATTTTATGAAGTGGATGAAACCACGCAGGAATGTTTTAGTGAACATTTATGTTATGTAGGTCTCCAAACTACGACCCGCGGGCCAAATCCGGCCCGCCTGTGCCAACAATCGGGCCCGCGACAGCTTAAGACTAGTGTCATCAATCTGGCCCGCGACTCCAAACGTCTTATTGTTGTTACTATTGCTGTGATAAGTTGAAAAAGAAAACACAAAATGATAATAATTCGGTCGCACACTTTGCACAGTCTAGAAATAAGAGTATAGTTAAGGATAGAAAAATTAAAACTGTTTTGGCCCTTCAAACATATTGAAAAAATCGTTATGGCCCTAAGGCTTCAAAGTTTGGAGACCCCTGATCTATACCAATATTATTAGGAGGAAAGATTTGATTGTTAGAGGACCGATTAGAAAAAATATTTCACCGTTGGAAAGCTACACTATCCCCGGATGACATAGGCTATATTTAATTATGAAGTTCCTACGGTAACGGGAGTTACGCGGGAAACCGCGCGTGGGCAGCTAGTCTGGTTATAATTTACATATTTACTTGTCTCTACCACAGATGCAGACTTCATTCGTCATTGGGACTTCTGGTGGAAGGTAATTGTGATAACGTTAGTCTCGTGCCTCCCCCTCTACATTGTTAAACATATGCACAGAAAATGGAGCCAGCGCCAGTACAAAAACATACAAAAATGAACACTATTACTAATTTAATTTAGTCTATTTTCCAATGTGATTCACTCTTATTATGGGAAAGTCTTGCACATTATTAGATTTTATTTATATTGTTAAATTAACCCTGTATGGTAAGAATCAGAGCTAGACAAAACCTAATTTACGTAAAACTAAGAGTAAGGGAACAATTATTATTTGACATAGGTACTACATGTTAGCGCCAACAATGAACCATAGTTTTAATTGAGTTTTTACTGAAGGCGAAGAGGTTGCACCCTCTTCAGTAGCCTTATTAATAAAAAAAGAAAAAACATAATGTCTCATTTTTTGCTGTCATTATTATAATCTTAACTTAACCATTAATCGAATTAAACCGAACTTAACCTATCATACCATACCAAATTTCCTTCTTTTTACAAGCTTTTATTTAACTTGGTATGGTAAGTTTGGGTGGAATCTTGCAAGTTAAATTTGACCAACTGCCCGGCTTCCGATTGAGCTGAATTTTGCAAGCATATATATATAGCGTGACAATGCAATAATATGGTACCATATAGCCGATCTGATGATGGAGTCGGAAGGTGGTCGGTCGGAAGGTGACCTTACCTACTGAACAAGAAAGTCGAGTTTGGGCGCGTTTGTTTTGTGTTTATTTATGTTCATCGCGTACAGAGGCGTGCGTGAACACTTAAAACATTTTATTTCTTAACGGGTATTAGTATTGTATTCGCCGCAATATTTTGAAACGTTTCAAGATAAAAGTTGCTTACCTTACTCTTTATTTTAACTAAAATTAATCTAAACTAACGTACTACTATTTACATTTATTATAATCCCTACTGAGATTTTCTCTTGTTACCGTGATAGATCAAGACTTAAATAGCGTAGGTGTCAAAAATTATACATCCCTACTATATGTGAATGTAAGTTTTTAGTTAAAACTACTTCACCGATCATCATGAAATTTTGTACACAATTGCACATATTCTTGGAGGTATTAGAAGTAATATAGGAACATTGGTTACAATGCGAGCGAAGTCGCGGGTAAAAGCTAGTAAAATATATTTCGAGGAGCAATAGGAAAAGCTGACGATGCACTTACAAGTAGCTTTCAAATGATTTTAGACTTTAATACAAGCCAATAGAGTGTAGAATAAAATAGAAATTGTGTTAATACTAACCAGTAACAGTAAAAGTTTTGTTAAGATATTCGGTAAAAATATTTGTTGGTTTTGATCATTATGCTTTTCATTGGATTATATTTGATCATTCACTCTTTTTCATAATTTTTGACATCTAGTGCTGTTAGATAGGTTAAATGAATGTAAGAAAAGTATTTCATATTTTAAGTGTTTGGAATACAGGTGTAATCTGATTAAAGGATGTATATGTATAGCAGCCATCTTGTCAAATCAGCAATTCAATGGAACGGCCAGCCCGCCAATCGAACGGCGACATTTAATTGAATGCCTAGGCCAATCGTTGATTGATTAACATTAACGTTAAACTTAGTTGGCTTATAGTAAGCTAGCCCTTTGTGTTTCGCTGACGTAAAATCATGCACCCAAAATCAACGATTTGGCTAGTTCTCGTTTAGTCATTTCATTGAATGTCGGCGTCTAATTAACCGGGTTGCCGTCCCATTGAATGGCAGATTCAACTTGATGGCTGCGACATATGTATGGCATAAGATCAGCTGAATTTACAATAGCTAGTTTCTTTTTCTTGATAAAATTAGAAGTTTGAATGCGATCGTGATAGATTCGCTTAGGCTAATGATAAATTGAAAAGTTCTAAAGTTTACAACAGATTTCTGTATCACAAGGAATTGATAAATAAAATCATTGTGTAATGTATTTTAATTCACAATTATACTAATTAATAATTTAAAATAACGTATGCAACCTTTAGAACTTATCAAAGTAATAATATATAAAAGTAAGATAATATTGATTACACTACTTTTTGTCAATTTCACGACTTTTACTTGTAAGTCATATATTTTGTTTCTTATTTTCACCTAAACCAGGATAATAAATTCATAATCAAGAGGTAGGTTATTATAACGAAGGATAAACGGCTTATAGAGATAAACGACACCATAGGTGATATTAAAATATATGTTTTACTAGCTGTGGAATTTATTTTTACTTCGTTTTTGTAAAAAAAAAGAAAAAATTGTTGCCTAAGTTATTAGCCGTTTCAGAGATAAGCTGGAACAAACAGGCAGACCGACAGGCAAAAATTGTAAAAAATGATTTTTGTATCATCATCATCAGCCCGTACAACGTCCACTGCTGAACATGGGCCTCTTTCTGAGGGAGTGTTTTTGCCATAGTCACCACGCTTGACAGGCGGGTTGGTGATCGCAATATTATGCTGTACCCAAATACCGCTACATATATTTTGGTATATGTACCATATATACATTCCTATGCATGTAGTAAAAAGCGGTTATTTTAAAATTACAAACAGACACTCCAATTTTATGTATATATGTAATCCCTTCATAAGGTATGTACTACTATACTTCATGTATTTGGTCGTAAGTGCCAGTTTACGATAAAGGCACATACGACGAATGTTTCTGACGTACAGTGGCACATCCGACCTTATGCTTCTGAGCTCTAGAGTTCAATATTGCTCATGGTGTCGCTTGGCTTAATTAGCCTTTTCCCTCTTCATAACTTATTTTTTTTTAGTTTGAAATATTAATATATAACTTTTTCTGATATTACTCAGCAATTGCACTGTGATTTGTTTCTTTATGTATATTTAGATGTTTAAGCGCAATTCCATAGATTATATTTGACATGTATATAAAGGCGAGCAAAAATATTGGATCTATTTCGTATGACGACCAATAATCTGTCAATACAACGTATGTCTTTTTATAAAACAAAGGAACATATGATTTCTAGTGCATAAAGTTAGTTACTATACTAGAGCCATCACAAACTTGCGAACTGAGTCATAAATCATTACGTCATAGGAATGTGACAATGTCGCATCACTCGTTATCGATAAAGGGATGCCGCTCGGACGCAGGTAGCTAGGACGCCGCGGTCGTTGAATATTTAAAATTTTGCAATATTTCCTTAACCTTTCCCTCATTACCTGCTATTGACTATCGACAAACCCCTTTTTTATTGTTACATACAACACTAGGCGTGCAAGCGAGAGTTCCGATATGCCTATAAGTGTGAGCGAGAGGACTGATAAAAAATGATTTATGACTCAGTTTTTTTTTTTTTTTTTTTTTTTTTTTTTTTTTTTTTTTTTAAATAACTCAGTTCGCACGTTTGTAATTGCTCTAGTATAATAAGCAGTGCCGTGAATAGGGCGGTGCCACCGGTGCTCAGGCACAGAGCGTAGATTATGGAGGGCGCAAGAATGGCCACAATCCACACCAGGTAGGACTATTGTTTTTTCGGTGATTCCAACACATACGTTAGGTACGGAATGGAAATGGAATCGAGCACTACTGAATACAATATACTTTAAAAAAAGGGTGCAGTTATAGAAGTATGCATAGGGCGCAGAAAATGCAATTTACGGCACTATGAGGCATATTTAAATGTAGGCCATGACTTCCCATAAATTCACTGCAATCTGCACGTTTGGAATTATGACTAGTTACACCTCGATATCTTTAATTCTCTATCTCTAGTTCTATTCTTAAATATTTTCTATTCTATTTTGTTCTATTATATTTATCTATCTGTATGGTCTACTTTAGAATATATCCGTTAATGCACGAGACAGGACATGGTGAAAATATTCTTAGAGACCAATAGGCAATAAGACTAAAAAAATATAAATAGTCCGTTGGTTAGATTACTAAAAAACATTGGAAACGTATTTTTTTATGTATCAAATCAATAAAAAATTACAAAGATACAGAGCAACAACAAACTATAAAGTTCAGGAGACCCCCTTTTCTGAGCTTTTAACGTCACTACTTATAGATAAAATTGTACCTAGAAGTGACGTCACACGAAATTTCAACACTCTGTATCTTCGTAATTTTTTGTTTGAGAAACGAAAATGAAATAAGTTTCCAATATTTTTTGGTAATCTAACTGTCGGACTAAATATATTTTATTATTCTTCATACCTATTCTATATTCCGTCCTATTAGTGCAGATATGTTTTCCTATACCTACTGCCGTAAAAAAGAATTGACTACACTATTAAAATTTACTAATAGTAGGTACTTATGAAATGAATATCTTTTGAAACTTTAACTAAATACAATTTCTACCACTGGCATCACAAACTTTCAAATAATTTTATGTATCTTTAATTACCTACGAATTACGATGGGCTCAAATACGTGCCTTATTTATAATTAGTTTTATTCCATAATAGTTTTGCAAATTTATTTTTATGGATTATAAATTACTTTAAATTTAGAATATATAAATAAATAATGACGTACGCGTTATATAAGCTTTGTAATGATAATGGTCCAACTTTTTGTTCGCTTGTGATTTTTTTTCTTTTGACTTCAAACAAGGTACAAATTGCGTTGAATGTGATATAATTATGTATAATATTTATTTGATTAAAGTATATTCATAAATTAAGTGTTGGTGCGTACCTACATACGATACGTTTAATATAAGAATAGAGTTCTGAAAAATAAAATATTTTGTATTATAACTCTGTAGTTTTATTGATTTTTCCAAGAACTTTCATCATCAGCCCGTACAACGTTCACTGCTGAACATGAGCCTCCTCCCAAGAGGGGGTATTTGCCATAGTCACCACGCTTGCCAGGCGGGTTGGTGACCGCAATATTATGTTGTAGGACACAAGGAAACGCTGTTGCCCGTTCCTTATTATACGATTATTATAGATGTTGTTATAACAATCGGGACCAACGGCTTAACGTGCTTTCCGAGGCAAGGAGGGTAGTCCCTCAACCAACCAGACCCGGAAAGAAATCTTAGAATTTACACAAAGATCTCTTGTCCGGCGTGGGGATAGAACCCACTACCTCCGAGATTTAAAGCCAGCCAAATACCGCTACGCTAAAGTTCAAGAACTTTAGTAGGATAATATTGTTGGGTATGTTTTATTCAGCCAGACATATGACAGCTATAAAGGATATAATTGCATGTATAGTACCTAACATTTTTAATTGTTTTGTTGCATTCAATATGGCATTTACTGCTCTATATTCCATGAAATAACCTACCTACCATAGTGATATTAGGCATTAGCAAGAACTAAAAAAGTTTCGGTTTTATTTCATTAATATCATTTGAGCGAAGAGTGAATGTGATCCTTTCTCACTGAAGGTGCGAAAGGTTAACCACGAGGTTTTTAATACTTCACTTTGCAGAAAAGCGAGAAAGGTTTCAGCCTTATTAAATTGTTTAAAAACTAAGCAAACAGCGCAAGAAAGCGCCTTCTGGGGCTTGCACCTTGGCCCATGTCAGGGGTATAGGAATGCATCTAATTTCCTGGGGCCCATATTAAATTTACTGGTCCGGAAGAGCACAGGTTTTACTGGGTAAGGGACTATTAACACTTATGCAGCTCTTTTCAGCATCAGTCCATGAAAACAAAGGATTTGTATGGGGCGCGTACGCGTGTGTAAAGCTGCGGAGTGTACGCACTCCATACAAAATTGTTATTATCAATAGGTATTATAATATAATCGCTATGGCGCGAGGAATGGAAATGCCGCTTATCAACCGATTTTCTTTTTTACATACACATACCTGTGCATAAAATAAAACAGCATAAAAGTGCTCTAATATATACTTAAAGACCTCAAATGCTTCTTAAACATCCATAATATCTTAAACAGTAATACATAATATCTAAATAAATTAAATTAGATAATCTATCCATATTAACGTAAACCTTTTACCAAATTATAATCGCTATCGTTGTCGAGACTGTGGTGGAGTGGTGAAAGAAGTGCCATCTTGTTCTGTGCCTGAAGTGGATCTCTGTACTCTCCGCGTGTGCCTTGAGATCACGCGGTGGGCCCAAGCCAAATTACGTGAAGACCTGGATGTTCGAGACCTGGAAGACGTGGAGGAAGCGGTCTTATCAGACGAACTGCTGCCTGTGTCTGATAGGTCAGACTCGCTCAGCTGCTGATTGGGACAGAACGTCGCTTCCGATCGCGTTGAGTACGTCGGCACTGATGCGTTGTTATCCATGCGTGTTTGTGTCTTTTCTATCTTCATTTGAGCAACTGTTGTCTCCAATTTTGGAGGACTTTTGGCCCTAATATCGTTTTCTTTCGGTGAAGTAATTGACTTTACTTCCCCCTCGTCATCGCTATCTCGCGACGTTGAAGATCCCACTTCAATTATCGACTCATTATCACTTTCAATAACTGCCATAAACTTGTTTGTGTTTTCATTGAGATCGTAAACTTTCTGAGTATGCATAGATCTTGCAGAGGATGACTTACTTTTGGAAGCGATCGTTTCAATTTGCGGTTGTTCGGTGTAATATACAGTATTTTGCTGAGGTAATACAGCAGGGAAATTACTATCTATCTTGGTGTACGCAACTTCTTTGCATGCAGGCAAATTTTCCTCTGGTCCTTTACATCGGCACATATTTGTATTTCCAATAGTATAATAATAACATATTTGAAGAAGGCATATCGCTACCGCAATCAACAATACTAGGCAGATATACAAACTAGGATTCCAATCTTTATTGACGTAAATGTAAGATTGAGATAGAGTTTTCCAAGGATTCCATGGGGATGCAGCAGCTCCTTGATATTCAAAAAGGTTGCGGCGTGACAATCCTTTGCCGTAGTTCTGCACTGCGGCTGCTATTCGTAAAACGCCACCGAAAGCCGTATATAGTTTCTCATCCATCAAGTGTGGCGCCACATCGCGTTTCATCCAGTGCCAGAGTTCACTATTGAAATTAACAAAATCAGAATGACGACAACTACCTGGCGAACTATGCAGAATGCATCTAGCTGCAGTAGTATAATACTTAATAAGAATATTTTCTGAGCTTGGAACGAATAAACTGACCAGACTCTCCGTTTTAAATGGCAGCGCAATCGCTGAAGGATCGGCCTCATTGTCTACTTTAGGCGGTGGTAAGTGTATACAATTGTTTGAATCTCGTTTTGTAACTAAACAACTACATGGATCTAAAAGCTTTCCAGATCCTATAAGGATTTTAGCAACAGTCAAATTTGACCATTGAGGAATCCGTTTAGGTTTTCTCCATCCTATTCCTTTGGTATTCAAATCAATCAGTATGTTGTCGTAGAATTCTTGTATTTCTTTAGCGTTCTTATAAGACACGTAACCAGCGTAATAAGCAAATCTAATTGTAGGCAGAATGTCTCCCTTCAAATGTGCTCCAAAAGTATCCAACAAGGCGGTCCTTAATATTAAGGCTGTTTGCCGATCCACATCATATTGAACAGTAGCTAAAGCTTGTTTGAAATATCTAAGAGTATGTTTAATGTACCGGCTGTTCACTACCTCCGGACTTACAGGTGGTGGTATCAGTTCTTCAAAAGCTTTACGAGCCTTTAATTTTGCAATGTCGGTTTGGCTCCAACAAGGTAATTTAAATTTTGAACAATCAAATATCGCACTACCAAAACTTTTTATGCTTGTAGCCCCTGTTGTACTGTAAAATATTAAAAGAACCATAAGAAATAACATTGAATTTTAATATGTTTTTAGTAAGAATGCACATGATCGTGACAACAATGATGAAGACAAGTCCGGTGACAACTGACAATAATTATGATAGACAAATAATAAGAATAAAACCTCGAACTTTTAGGTGATTAACACACTGCCACGCACCCTCAGAATAAGTTTAAGCAGTTAGTACTATATCAGTGCACGCACCAAGCTGCATGGCGCAGTCAACGCATTTAAGCACGTACTTGCGGGAGTAGGTACAGATCTGCATCATCATGTGGGTTTTTACGCACTCACGCGCGTAGTTGAGTTCTGTGGATTCACTAAGGCTCTAACTCATTTCATTCAAAGCTGTTTGCTGCAGTGGTGGTGCAATACAGGACTCGGTGTGCCATACCTTGCGTCTCGCCCCGCACCCAAGCGCGATGCATGTTTCTCCGCTTGTAAGCGAGTCATCTAATGAACGCGCGTGGGCTGTGCGTGTTTTCTATAAAAACGGATATACTGAAAAGCAACTTTAGAACACGCATTCACTCGCTACGCGGTGTGTTGTGTGGCAATTTGTGAATTACCCTATCGAGGCACAATAAAAGGCCTGCGACTTGTTTACTTCAGTGCTGCTAATGTACGATAGTAAAATATAATGAAATGCATTTTTAGGACATTTAATTTGTATCAATCTTACATACCTAACTTGAAAAAAATGTTATACCTACATGTTTCTAACAATGTTTTACGAGTGTTTTAATCATTTACAGCTATTTTGTTATATAGTCTCAAAAGCTTAAAAATACCACGATGTTACCGTTTTAAGAAAATAAGATGTCATACTGAATAGACTTAGTTTCGCGGTGAAATAAAACGTTTTATTCCGCATTATTTTCGTATAAATCTCTGTTTATTTAAATACTTCTTGAATACAGTTTTAAAACTATGTGTTATAAAGTTCTTGTTTGAAAATTCGATTCTATTCCGTTCCAATATGTCCAAGGTGAGTAATATTTGAGTAGCGAAAATACTTACATGATGGAACATTTTAAATCATGGGTTGTAATATGTTTTTATTAGATTTAATTCATATTATATAATTAACATAACGTGTACGATATCTTTAAAAAAATATTTGCACCCAACTTTAATCTAAAGTTAAACATACAATTATGCCATGGTTCCTGTTCTTGATTTTAATCTGTCTTCATAAGTTCAAATACTTATTTACTAAGCACTAGTTGTATATAAACTACTCAAACTATGTGTTTTGTGTTCAGATATAGTGTATCTTTTGTATTTATATTCCACCTCTACTTTTGAAAGTACATGTAAATATACATTGATATTTACCTGCTACAATTTTAAATTCAAATGTTATTATAACATAGTTGAACCTACAGAAAACTTATTGGTTAAGTTTAGAATTGTGCTATCTAGGTAGTAAATTGAGGAGGTTATTTAGGTGTCTTCTGAAACCATTGCATTATTATTTATTTGTTATATATATATTACGAGCTGTCTGCGCGCGTTTTCACCTGCGTATCTCCCGTTCCCGTGGGAGCGTTATAAGTAAATGCCCCACTCTTTCACCTCCTTACAGGTTGAATTTTACAAAATCCATTCTTAGTGGACCTACAAGTCAGAAAAGGAAACTATGGTCCAAATATCATGTGTCTAGCTTCAGTAGTTTTGCCTTGTTGATAAATCAATCAGTCAGGACATGTTTCTTTATATATACATGTAGAAGATTTTATTTTACATACTAGTATAGTAATAATTTTAAGTATCAATTGCTTCATATTCATTCATATTCATATTCATTTATTGCATTTCCACAATGTTATGAAAGGTGTTAGGTATTAGTAAGTTATGATACAATCATGGACCCTGTTGGGCACAGCAATTTAGGAGAGAAGAAGCTTACTACATTAATTTTGATTATCTACTACGTAATTTTTCTGAATTACGCAGTAGATATAATTTATTTGTATTATCTACACTAATATTATAAAGAGGAAAGATTTGTACCTATTTTTGTATGTTTGTATGTTTGTAATGAATAGGCTCAAAAAGTACTGGGCCGATTTAAAAAATTCTTTCACCAATAGAATGCTACATTTTTCCAATTCGACATAGGCTACATTTCATTTTGAAAAAAATTAGGGATCCTTGGTAAAATTTGAACAATGTAACCGAAGGTGTAGAAAAATGAGTCTTAAAATGTCTTTCGTCGAATGCGCTGCCGAAACTATAAGCGATAGAACAAAATAATGTACAACTATATTGAAGAACATCATAATGTCTACAAAAAACTCTGTTTGTTAGGTATTTAAATGATTTATTTGATGTTTTTCTTGTTTTAAAATAGTTTATTTTAGTAAGGTTTAGCATAAGTTTTCATGTTATAAGTAATTAGACAGTTTAAAGATAATTTTTTGTTAGTATAAGTTTCGATTCAGTATAATTACGTAACTTGAAAATCGACTTTTTTGTTTGTGGATAGATTTTGATAATTTTGGTTTTAAATGAAAGGTCTAATCATAAAACGAATAAATCCGTTTGAATTATTAAAATCGGTCAAGTAGTTTAGGATTTATTAAGGTTTTTTTATAATGAAAATATGTAATTTCGTAATTTTTGACCTTTATTGTTGTAATACATTTTATTTGTGCATAATTAGGATTAAGTGAATGTTTATATTGAACAATAATTATGTAAGGATTATTACAACACCAAAATTGTACATATTGTGTAAAGAAAAAGTAAATAAATGGGGGCAAAACAGGTTTCGGCTTAGTAAAAAATATCAAACGAAAGGGCTCAAAATGCGTGGTTGTCTTCGCGGTAATACAGCCGGGTATAAATTGAGCGACATTTTCTCGGCACAGTCAGTCGCAGCTTAGCCGTCGAAGAGGCAACAACAAGAAATAAGAAGCCGAAATCTGCAAGCCCAAATAATAAAGGAAAAATTCTGCAGTATCATTTCGCCTCCTCGCTACCTGTCCTCTGGGGTCGTAACCATCCTAGGTACCTACGCATTCAGGGGTGCGTGGTGACGTATGTAACCAGCGGAGTCACTCGACTCGGAAGGAACATACGTCAACAACGTGGGAGACTGTCCCAGGCTGACCGTAAGGTACTGAACGTACCCCGGCCAACCCCAACAATTGGTCCTTCGAGAGCCGGATCCCTGCCAGAAGAAGTCAGAAGAGCCAGAAGATTAAGAAGATTGCAAGATGCCAATAACGAGGTCGCAGAAGGATGCCCCCTTACGTCCCTCGTCAAGGATTATCAATGTGGACGCGACAGAAGAAGCGTCAAGATCAGAAGGGGTCACGTCTGCGTCAGCATCAGCATCATCAGGAACCACGAATTCATCGGGCACGAACACTTCTTCAGGAACAACGACTACGGGTGGGACCACGGCAACGGAGACCACGGCTAAGACTGTAACCACAGCGACATCTAAGAAGGATGAACATAGAGAAGATGCCGCACAGAAGAAGACGACAAAGAAGATCCCAGAAGATGTCCCGGAAGAGGGTATTGGCGGTTCAGCCGCAACCCTGAAGCCGAAGGGGGTCAGTCGTCGTGCCGGGTCCACGAAGACCACGAGCTCCTCAGCCAGAAGACGCGAGCTGGAAGCCAGAGAAGAATTAGCACGCCTGGAACTGAAGCAAGCACAGGCTGCGGCGAAGCTAGCCCGCATCAGACTGGAGATGACACAATGTGAAGATGAGGACTCCGTGGATGAAGACCTGGAAGATAGAACAGCACAGGTGCAGAACTGGATCGAGTCATCAGTATTGAAAATAGACAACAAGAAACAACCAGAGCAGCGAGGTCAGCATACCTCAGAAGAGCCACAGAAGATGAAGCCTGAAGAGAACTCTTCAACGAAAGGAGCTACGATTGAAATTCAAGCGTTGGCGACTGCATTAAAAGAAGCCTTTTCTACAAAAGGAGGATCAGCAGCACAGCCCAGCTACATCCACGAGCTACCCTACTTCGACGGCAACAGCAGCGAGTGGTTGGCCTTCAAGGTTGTCTATGAAGATACAGCACCAATGTTCAACGAAGTCCAGAATATGGCGCGATTGAGAAGAGCTCTGAAGGGCAATGCAAGAGAAGCTATCAAGAGCCTGCTGTACTCCGAAGCCTCTCCATCAGAAGTTATGCAAGCCCTCAGAAGAAGATATGGAAGGCCTGATACGCTGGTAGTAGCAGAATTGGACAAAATCAAAGCGTTACCGAAGATTTCAGAAAATCCAAGAGACATCTGCGTCTTCGCAAGCCAGATCAGCAACAGCGTAGCAGCAATAAAAGGACTGAAGAAACCACAGTACCTGCATTCACCAGAAATAGTAAAACAAATCACAGAGAAGATGCCGACGGTGCTCAAGTTCCGATGGTACGACTTCACTGCAGCATCAGAAGAAGGCGAGTTCTCCAACCTAACGCTAGTATCCAGGTTCCTGAACACAGAAGCAGACAAATGTGGAGCCTTCGCGACTTCAGAAGAGAAGAGCGGGTTCAAGAAGAACAACCGACAAGCGACGCATTCAGCAAAGGAAAAGAACTTCAAAGAAAGGGATCCACGACAACAAGAGAAGACCTGCCCTATATGTGAGGGTGAACATTCTCTCGTCGAGTGTCAGAAGTTCCAGAAGGCGTCAGTGCAAGATCGGTGGGCAACAGTCAAGAAGAGTCGCGTCTGCTTCAAATGTCTTCAAGGAAAGCACAGAAAGGAGAGCTGCAGGAAACCACCATGCAAAGAATGCAAGAGGTGGCATCATCATCTGCTGCACGTAGAATCAGAAGAAAGGACCCCAGAGGACAACAAAAGGGAGGCACCACAAGAAGCGGCAAGTGTCAAAGCGTCGGTGAACGCAGTCAACAATGCAAGAGCATACCTGAAGATAGTTCCAGTAGAAGTCTTCGGGTCAAAAGGATCAAAGAAGATATTAGCCCTTATGGATGAAGGGTCAACCGTGTCACTTCTGGATGAGAAGGTGGCACAAGAAGTCGGCGCTCAAGGAAATAAAGAAGAACTAGTCATAGAAACAGTTGGAAGCAAGCTGATAAGAAAAAGAGATTCTCAGATGCTGGACCTTACGGTGAAAGGAGTTCATCAGAGCCAGAAGAAGACACTGAAGAGGGTCCGCACCATCAACGAGCTGAGGCTTGCACCACAGTTCCTTGACAAGAAGAAGATTCAAGAGTATCAACACTTGAAGAAGATCGCCGACTCTCTATATTACAAAGGGGAGTCACCACAATTGCTCATCGGTCAAGATAATTGGGAACTGATTGTGACTCAAGAAGTAAGGAGAGGGATACCAGGGGAACCAGTTGCTTCAAGAACAGGACTTGGATGGGTGCTTCACGGGTCAGACATCGGAAGTGCGAAGCCAGTACACTTCCTGAACACGTGTCTACATGTCATCACACCAGAAGAAGAGATGCATCAAACCATCAAGGATCACTTCGCGATCGAAGCACTCGGGGTGCAACCAAGAAGACCCACTACAGATTCAGAAGGAAGAGCACTCACCATCCTAGAGAAGACCTGCAGAAGACTGGAAGATGGTCGATTCGAAGCTGGACTTCTATGGAAAAATGAAGAAGAACAGATGCCAGAAAGCGCTACACGTCTGCCAAGAACCGATTGATCAACATTGAAAAGAAGATCGACAAGGATCCTCATTTGAAGGCGGAATACGGCAAGCAGATCCAGCATCTAATCGACAACAAATATGCAGAAGAAGCATCTGATGAACAAGAAGACCCCAAGAAAACATGGTACCTTCCTCATTTCTCCGTGATTCATCCATTGAAGAAGAAGATAAGGATCGTCTTCGACGCTGCAGCCAAGTCAAAAGGAAGAAGCCTCAACGACGCTCTACTACCTGGACCAGATCTACTGCAATCTCTCTTCGGTGTACTACTGAGATTTCGACAAGGACCTTTAGCGGTAGCGGCCGACATTAAGGAAATGTTTCTACAAGTTCGTATCAGACCAGAAGATAGAGACAGCTTAAGGTTCCTGTGGCGTGGAGATCATCGTGACGTGTCGCCAAAAAAGTACAGGATGACGTCGGTTATCTTCGGTGCGTCGTCATCTCCAAGCACGGCCATCTACGTGAAGAACCGAAACGCAGCAGATTACAAGGAACAATATCCAGAGGCTACAAGAGCGATCGAACTGAACCACTATATGGATGACTACTTGCACAGCTTCCATTCAGAAGAGGACTTCAGAAGAATAACAGCCCAGGTGGACTTCATACACAAGAAGGCTGGCTTCGAACTCAGGGGATGGGCATCAAATCAACCTGAACTGCTACAAAACGTGAAGACTGACACAACCAAAAAGACAGAAGTGGATCTCGGAGAGAAAGAAGAAAAGACATTAGGACTACGCTGGTTCACAGAAAGGGACTCAATAGGCTTCAGGGCAAACCTCCGAAACACTCCAGAAGAAATAGCCAAGGGTTTCAAGGTGCCTACGAAGAGAGAAGTCACCAGCGCCGTCATGTCGACCTTCGATCCACTGGGACTAGCATCACCAATCCTCATCCAAGGCAAGAAGCTGCTCCAGAACATATGGCGGAGTGGCGTCGGATGGGATGAAGAAATAGAAGAAAAGGAATATGAAGCATGGAAAACATATCTAGAGAAGATGAAGCTTCTACAAGACCTTCAGATACCAAGATGTCTGGCGCCACATAGCACCGAGGGGGAGCTGCACACCTTCACAGACGCGAGCGAAATGGCGTATGCAGCTACAGTCTACTGGAGAACGGAAGATACTAACGGAACATACCACGTCAGTTTGGTGGCAGCAAAAGTACGAGTCACCCCATTGAAGCCAGTATCAATCCCGAGACTAGAACTACAGGCGGCCCTCCTTGGAAGCAGACTAGCCCATTCAGTAGAGGAAGAAATGGATCTGAAGATTACAAAGAAAACGTTCTGGACAGATTCCAGCATCGTACTTTCCTGGATCAAGACGGACCCGAGAACCTTCAAAACTTTCGTAGCTCATCGCTTGGCCGAAATAGAAGATCTCACCAAACCTCAAGATTGGAGATGGGTGCCTACAGCACAGAATCCTGCAGACGACTCAACGCGTGACGTACCGGAGAACTTCAATTGCAATCACCGATGGTACACTGGTCCAGAATTCCTAAGACAAGAAGAAAGTCACTGGCCTGAAGCAAGAACATTTAAGAAGGAACCCACCGGTGAAGAGAAGACAACAAACATCACAGCGACAACCATCATCACTTATCCATCACCTGATCCTGAGAGGTTTTCATCATGGAACAGACTCTGGCGAGCCACAGCCAGAGTACTACAGTTCATACAACTCTGCAGAACACGAGAAAAGGTCAACGTCAGCAAGGAAGATCCAACCTGGAAAAATACGAAGGGAAAGAAAACAAAGATAGTAGAGAAGCAACGTCAGTCTTCAAGAAAAAAGATAGAAAGGAACTACATACCATTGAACACAGACTTACTGCAGCAAGCTGAAACTCTACTACTGAAAGCAAGTCAAGAGAGAAGCTTCAGAGAAGACATCAAGTGTATAGAAAAAGGAAAGCAGCTAGAAAGCAGCAGCAAGTTGAAGAAGCTCGACGTGGTATTTGAAGAAGGTCTCTTACGTTTGAAAGGAAGAATCGACGCGATACAAGGCGTAACCAGAGACTATAAACGCCCTATCATACTCGACAGCAAGGAGAAGATAACAAGACTCATCATAGAAGAATTCCATTGCCGCTTCAACCATGGAAACCACGCAACAGTGATGAATGAAGTAAGGCAACGCTTCTGGGTATTGGGACTGAGGTCAGCGATCAAGGTAGTTCAGCATCAATGTCAGTGGTGCAAGGTGAAGAAGGGAAAACCGCAAGAGTTACCAACAGGCAACTTACCTAAAGAAAGACTGATGCACAATAACCCTCCCTTCACGTGCACCGGAATAGACTACTTCGGTCCAATGATGATCACCGTAGCAAGACGTCAAGAAAAGAGATGGGGGGCTCTATTCACATGCTTAACCACAAGGGCTGTGCATATTGAGCTCACTCCGTCCCTCTCCACCGACAGCATGATCATGGCGCTACGACGGTTCGCCGCGAGAAGAGGAATGCCGAAGACCATCTACACTGACAACGGAACTAACTTCGTCGGCGCCAACAAGGAACTAAAAAAGGCGCTAGATGACATGAACAAAGAAGACCTTACCTCGGAAGCAGAGAAGATCGGTGTGCAGTGGATCTTCATCCCTCCTGGTGCGCCTAACATGGGCGGCGCATGGGAGCGTTTAGTGCGATCAATCAAAACCGCACTAGGCGCCACACTCAACGAAAGGCATCCACGAGAGGAGGTACTTCATACCCTCCTATTAGAGGCCGAGCACATAGTCAACTCTCGGCCTCTCACCCACATCTCCGAGAGCCCTGAAGAGGAAGCACTTACCCCTAACCACTTCCTCCTCGGGCGATCCTGCGGCGCAACGGGAATTGGCAGCTTCAAAGATGACGAGCTCGTAGGCAGACACACCTGGAAGACTGCGCAGCGCCTTGCCGACCACTTTTGGCAACGCTGGCTGCGAGAATACCTGCCCACTCTGCTACCAAGAAAGACTACGGGAAGGAGCGATGCTACAGACCTGCGCGTCGGGGATATCGTCCTGATCGTCGACCACAGCCTACCACGATGCACCTGGCCACGCGGCAGAATTCAGCGGGCGTATCCGGGGCCAGACGGCCGAACCAGAATCGTTGACGTCGAGACTCGAGGAGGAGTGCTGCGAAGACCAAGTTCGAGAGTGGTGTTGTTGGTGCCGGGAGTGTCGCCGTGTCTGGAGGACGGTGCTGCGCACGAGGGGGAGAATGTCGGCGACGAGACCATATCGAGACACAAGGGCGCAAGTAGTAGTGTCGACATCGAGACACCAGGGCGCAAGTAGTAGCAATGTAATTATAGAAACTATTTTAATCGTTTGTTAGGTATTTAAATGATTTATTTGATGTTTTTCTTGTTTTAAAATAGTTTATTTTAGTAAGGTTTAGCATAAGTTTTCATGTTATAAGTAATTAGACAGTTTAAAGATAATTTTTTGTTAGTATAAGTTTCGATTCAGTATAATTACGTAACTTGAAAATCGACTTTTTTGTTTGTGGATAGATTTTGATAATTTTGGTTTTAAATGAAAGGTCTAATCATAAAACGAATAAATCCGTTTGAATTATTAAAATCGGTCAAGTAGTTTAGGATTTATTAAGGATTTTTTATAATGAAAATATGTAATTTCGTAATTTTTGACCTTTATTGTTGTAATACATTTTATTTGTGCATAATTAGGATTAAGTGAATGTTTATATTGAACAATAATTATGTAAGGATTATTACAACACCAAAATTGTACATATTGTGTAAAGAAAAAGTAAATAAATGGGGGCAAAACAGGTTTCGGCTTAGTAAAAAATATCAAACGAAAGGGCTCAAAATGCGTGGTTGTCTTCGCGGTAATACAGCCGGGTATAAATTGAGCGACATTTTCTCGGCACAGTCAGTCGCAGCTTAGCCGTCGAAGAGGCAACAACAAGAAATAAGAAGCCGAAATCTGCAAGCCCAAATAATAAAGGAAAAATTCTGCAGTATCATTTCGCCTCCTCGCTACCTGTCCTCTGGGGTCGTAACCATCCTAGGTACCTACGCATTCAGGGGTGCGTGGTGACGTATGTAACCAGCGGAGTCACTCGACTCGGAAGGAACATACGTCAACAACGTGGGAGACTGTCCCAGGCTGACCGTAAGGTACTGAACGTACCCCGGCCAACCCCAACAATGTGTTTATATTAATCCTTATCCAAATAAATTATTTTATGGTCAAGACCATTTAACTACCTATAAAATAGTTTTTAATCTATATATATAAAACAAAGACGGGTTTGTTACAACACTTATAACTCGAGATCGGCTGGATCAATTTTCATGGTTTTTGTTTCGTTGGATTTGTCTACGCCCTGAATAGCAGAATACATTTTAAAAACAAAAGAAAGTCGTGTTATTTACACTATTTATAACTCAAGAACGGCTGAACCGATTTGACTGAAAATTGGTAGGGAGGTAGCTAAGAACTGGGAGAAGGACATAGGATACTTTTGGGTAGGGGTAGGGTAGGGGTATGGTAGGGGTAGGGTAGGAGTAGGGTAGGGTAGGGTAGGGTAGGGGTAGGTTAGGGTATGGGTAGGGTAGGGCAGGGGTAGGGTATAAAAGTCCACCCGTGCGAAGCCGGGGCGGGCCGCTAGTAATAAATAATTTGTTACCATAGACTTACATCCATACATATGATATTTTTTATATTATATATAAAATATACATGATACGTTATATTTTTGTGTCTATGTGTTGTGTGTTTTGATGGTGAGGTATAAGTGTAGGTGTGTCTGTAATGAGTAATGAATGGCTAATGTTTATTTTTCATCAAGATATTCGGATACTTTATTAGATTAGATTTATTTAGTAGATGTACCTTTAATGTTTGTGCAAATATATTATATTTTTCTTCTTTTCTTATGGAAGCGGGTAATTTATTATATATTTTTATTGACATGACTAAAGGACTTGATGAGTGTAGTTTTAGTTGGGAGGTTGGTAAATTAAGTTTGTTTTTATGTCGTTCTCTAAGGGAATAATTACTTTGTAGATCTTCTCTTTTACTATACAATTCTGGGTGCTTTCGGACAAATTTACTTAAATCTAAAATGTAGATGCAAGGTAGGGTTAGTATTTCAAGTTTTTGGAAGTAGGGTTTACAGCTATCTGTTTCTTGTATATTTGCTAGGATTCTGATAAGTTTCTTTTGGAGTGTGAATAAGGTTGGTGCGTCTGTACTGTTTCCCCATAAAATGATACCGTAGCTTTAGCTTAGCCAGGAGTAAGCGTAGGCGTAATATGTAGCAAGTGCAGTTTGTTGATTAGTGTTTTTTTTTAATTCACGAAAAGCGTAAGTAAATTTTGATAATTTCTTTTGTATTTTTTGGATATGACATTTCCAATTTATGTTAGTATCTATTGCTAAACCTAGTAAATTGAATTCGTTAACAGTCTCTAATTTTATATTGTTGAAGGAAAAATTTATATCTAGGGGTGTCTTTTGATAGGGGTGGAAAGTAATTATTTTTGTTTTTGTAAAATTTATTTCTAGGTTGTGATTGTTCATCCAGTTTGTTGTGTGTTGTAATGTTGAGTTTAAATTTTCATTTATATTTATATTGTTGTGACAAGGAATAAGTATTGATATGTCATCTGCAAACAATACGCACGGCCCTTCGATAATTTTGGGGAGGTCATTTATATAGATGAGAAACAGAAGACAGCTGATCACGCTACCTTGGGGGATTGAAGCATTAAATTTATATCTTTAGTGGTAGATGTAATTTTTTTAATTATCTTTTTCTGATAGTCGTAGTGTTCTATCTCTACCATTTGTTTTCTACCCTTTGTTTTGTACCCTATCATATGCCTTAGTCATGTCGAGTAATACACCGATTGCATATTGTTTATTATTAATAATATTTAGAGCCTCTTGGATATATTTGAACACCGCTAAAACCGTGGATCTGTTCTGGCGGAAACCATTCTGACTCTCACTAAATATTTTGAATTTCTCACAAAAAGAATATACTCTGTTGTACATCGCTTTCTCAAAAACTTTGGACGCAGTAGGTAACAGGGCTATCGGATGATCATTATTTGGATCTGTTTTGGATTTTTTTTATGGCTTCTGCTGCACCTACCACTTTTGCTCTGCACCACTCTATGGTTGACTGGTAGTAAATGCCTAAGGCATTAGGTCTGTGCAAAAGATCAATAAAATATTTTCTAAATTAAATTGGATGGGAATGGAAAGAGTTATCAGGGAGTTGGGGGTCGACATTAACTATATTCTTTTGTATTGCATAATCCTGTAAGCTTCAAGATTTTCTTTATACTTTTGGGAATATGTATTGGATTGGTCTTTACAAAACAAATAGATTAAAAATTGCAGAAAATGCATTTGTTTTGCAAATGATGAAAGTATTGTTTAATAAATATATATGGAATACAACTGATTATTACAGTAGATAAAACTATTAAGAATATACTGAATGAAACTATGTTAAGAATAAATGCATAAAGTGTAGCTCACTCACATTATTATACGAAAACAAGTCAATCTAGAGTTTTGTTGTCAATAAAACAAGCAAACTCTTAAAAAAATCTGAAAATTCTCTTATCATTGACCATATTTTAATTTGAATAATTTGCAGGACATAAGATCATTTTTCTTGCCGAAAAAACCCCTGAAGCCTAAAATTGAAGATGATGAAGATGTTATACCAGAATCACCTGATGTACAAATCAAAAGCAAAGTAAGCTAAATATAGTACTTATTATTTATTTTATTAAATTCTCATATTTATACTGCTTTGATATTTATTTCCATTTTAATTTAAACATTTCAGAAAAAAAATCTTAAGAAACGGCAAGTGCTAGAAGATGATTCAGATGAAGAAATATTTGCAACTAAACACAAGAAAAACAAGCCAGAAACAACAACTTCTAATAAAAGTAAAGAAAAAACTAAACCACCTTTAAAAGAAGTAAAAGCTGTAGATATATTTGGTAGTGCTCCAATAAAGAGAACAGAACCTATAGTTAAGAAAGAAAAGAAGAAAAATACAGAACTTGGCATCCATTCTGATGAAGAATTAGAAAAAACTCTTTTAGAAATTGATAATGCAGAATTGGAACTCAACAAATCAGATGACAAAGAAAAAAATAATGAGCATTCACCAGACAAATCTGATAAGACACACAAAGCAAGTGATAAATCTAAAAATAATGAAAAATCACCACAGAATTCTGATAAACCATCTACTTCCAAGGACACAAAGGACTTGAAAAAAGCAAATAGTCATTCTCCAAAACAGAAAAAGAATAAATCTAAAGATTCAGAATCAAAATCCCATGAAACTAATGTAAAGGATGATAAACCTTCTAAAATAGAAAAGAATATTACTAAAACTGTATCTATTGATTCAAATGATGGTGATAAAAAATCCAAAATAGATAATAGTAAAAGAAAATTTGCTGATTTCCTAGAAAATGATACTGATCATGAAAATGGAAGTGGTAAGAAGAAGAAAATTAAAGAAAATCATGATTCGGAAAGCCATAATGATACCAAGAAACATAATGTAGATAGTAATTCATCTTTTATTGAAGATGATCATGATAAAGAAATAAACAAGAAGAAGAAGTTCAATAAAAGTCTTAATGAATCAGGTAATCTTTATGTAATAATATTATAAAGAGGAACAATTTGACTGTCCTTTTTTGCATTGAATAGGCTCAACAATTGGTGGACCAATTTCAAAAAATCATTCACCATTAGAATGCTATATTAACCATGAGCAACAAACTATTTATAATTATGATGGGACCGTGTGTGGAAAGTGGTTTAAATTTTTTTTTTAAATATTTTTCATATACTCGCATTAAAGAGTTGAAAGGGCATCAGATTATCTTACAGATCATGATTAAGTGCATTATGATAACCATCTCATTCTAAATAAACTTTTTTCTTCTAAAATCATAAGACCATTTGCTTAGGTAAGAGTTGAATGTTAGTATATTGGAGAAAGAAAGAGAAATTTATGTATAATAATAGCAGATTACCTTTATTATTTTTAGACTAGGTGATGCTTGCAACTTTGTCCACATATTTTTTGTTATTTCTTCGGTTTTTTGACTATCCCATGGGAACTCATTAACTTTCTGTCATTAAAAGCATTTAAAATGTTGACCGGGGAGGTAAGGTACCTACCTACTAGTGATGAGCGTTGAATGAACGAACTAGTTAATTCGACCGTCGACGTACTGTGAACGAATCGACGGTTCACCGTTATACGATGGACTAGTCGAATCCGTAGACGCCTCAGAGCGCTAAACTGAAACTCGCAACGCGATCTTCGCGTTGCGACGACGCGCGACGGCGACGACGGCGAGACGAGACGAGAACGTAGTCGGGTGATAGAAATTCATTCGTCCGTTGAAATATCGTGCAAACAAATTTGAACTTTAAATCTAGTTGAAGGGTGTTGATATTTGTTCGGGTCGAATGATAATATTGTTATGCTATGTGTAGAAAGTATGCCGAAGGAAAGGTCTATTTAATAAAAATAATGTAGATATATAAAATCAGTTGATGTTCTAAATACGCCAGAATAGTGAATAACACTTCATAATTAATTCTATTCAGTATTCAGCCAGTCCTAAGCATACGATTGACTAGTCTAAGTCTACCGCCTACGTCGCCGTCGATGCCGTAGACTTCGTCCGTTCGTCGTAATGTGTACCTAGTTAACGCGTAAACTAGTCGACGAATTCAACTAGTTGATCGACTAGTCGATGAACGAAATTGGACGGTCTAGTTTCGTTGACGTCAAATACGTCGACGACCCATCACTACTACCTACAGAGAAACAAACAATCTGGATGTGTTTTTCTTCTAACATCCCCCTGACTCGGATTTTAGTGTATTTACTATGTACAGACTACAAACATTTGACCTCTACAGTTTTATTATATACAGTATAGATATATTTTATTAGATTTAATATTAATCTCATGATTTCAGTATTAACCGATGAAGAAAGACATGAAAGGAAGAGACATTCAATTGCTTTATATAAGAGTTACTTGAATAGATCAGGACCAAAAAATTTAGGAGCAAAAGAAATTCCAGAGGTCAGTAATATGATCACAGTTCACAAAGTAGATGGATTTAGCAGCATTTTATAAACAGTTTCATATAATATTTCTTTTATACATTTTAGGGAATGCCTAATTGTCTCAAAGACTGTGCATTTATACTCACTGGAGTACTTGATTCCTTTGAAAAAGATGAAATAACAGCTGCCATTAATAAATATGGTGGGTGTGTCAAGAGTGGAGTCACTAAAAAGGTATGGCAACACTATGTCTATTTACCTTTTTGCTATATGGTATGGTAATAAAAAGGGGACATACAAGATAGATTCATAAACTTCAGCTTGGCAAGCTAGGCAGGCGGGTTGGGGACCGCAGTTTTATGTTCTAACACACAAGGAAATGCTGCTGTCTGTATCCTGGCATACAATTGTTATAAACGGCTTAACTTGCTTTCCAAGGCACAAGAGGTAGTCCCTCAACCAAGCAGATCCAGAAAAATTCTTTTATTTGATACAAAGATTTCTTGTCCAGTGTGGGGATCGAACCTGACAAAAAGGCTGTTAATATACATTCAGTTTAGTATATTTAAAATTACACTTGCAGGTAACACATGTATTAGCAGGTGAAGAGCCAGGACCGGCGAAAATTGCTAAAGCAGAAGAACTAGGCATTAAAATTATAAATGAGGATGAATTCCTCAAAATGGTCATAGATCGTTCCCAAAAGAAAAATACAGTTGAAATAAAAAAAGAGAAAACTTCTCCTAAAAAATCAAGTAAAGATAATTTGAGTCATAAAACTGATAAAGATAGGAAAGAGTCTAAAACTAGTCCTAATAATAAATCGAGCAAAGATAATCATGTAGACATCAAATCTAAGAAAAGTTCTCCATCAGACAAAGGGAAGTCTGATCGAGTGGATACTACGAAAAGCAAAATTAATAGCAGTGATCATAAACATAGAGATAAATCAAAGAGTCCAAGGAAAATCAAAGAAGAATCAATAAAAGAAGTGAAGAAGGAGATTAAAACAGAACATAAACCAAGCACTTCTACTAGTACCAGCAAACCAAACGGTCAGTAACTTTTGGAATAAAATTAGTACTGATCTATGCGGATTAAATTAATATTAAAGTCATCGTCATCATCATATTCAGCCTGTTGTTGTTCACTAGAGAACATATGCCTTCCCCATCGATTTCCAGCGGGAATGATTACTAGTGCGTCCTTTGCTGACTGCTACCTTTATGAGGTCATCGGTCCAACGTGCACGCGGTCACGCCAAGCTGCGCTTGCCAGTTCGTGGTCTTCACTCGAAAACCATTCATCAATTTATTAATTAGCTGTAATTGTTATGAAAATATCTTCCAGTAGAAAGTTTTGTTTTTTCGGACGGGCATAATAATGTGACGTTAGCCCCGAGGCTGTTGCTACTTCACCGGGCATAAAGGCGAGCAGAGCTCCAGCCTACATAAATTGTTTAAACACTACAAACTTTTATATTCGATTTAATAAAATTCTTAGGAATGTATTGAAATCCTTTTTCAGTTCTTAATATGTAATGTAGGATTGTCCATTTGGTTCTAGGTTTGTCAGATGCAGACATTGAGAAGAAAGCCAACATGTCAATGTGGGTTGAGAAGTACAAGCCACAGAGTATAAAACAGATCATTGGACAACATGGAGATGCAAGCAATGTCAAAAAGTATGAAACTGTTCTAATTAGATATTGACTTAATAAGTCGTAATCTATTCTATGTATACTAGTATTATAGAGGAAAGATTAGTTTTTTTTTTAGATTTAAGATTTGCTTCGGAAGTGTTCGACAGATTTCAAAAAATCTTTTACAATTTAAAAGCTATGTTGTCCAGGAGGAACATAGGCTCTATTTAATGATACATTTTCCACGGGAACTGGAGCTATGCGCGCGAGGCCATTGGAAAATATAGGCGTGATTTGGTATTTACAAATATACATTTTTACATGCACAAATAGGCTCTACCAAATGATTGCCCCTCCAGTCACTAGGTGCTTTGGCACTAATATTTATTTAGAGATAAAAATTGATACGACTTATAAACGGAAATTACTGTTTAACAGCAATTTCACGGGGGGAAATGCATTCATGCATTCCCAGCGCCGCAGCGTATTCGCGCGCTGGCGGTGGGATATGTGGGACTCACCCTACACCACTAAAACCTCCCGGACACTCCTTCGATCTGCCGTTGGCGGGGGCCGGGGACGCATGAGCAATCCGACCCCCCGACGGCACCCGCGGCCAATGTGGCACCGCGGGATCTCCTGGGGGGCAATTTAAGGCCTGCCCTATTTTTGTATAACTAGCTAATTTGCTTAAAATTCTATTCCAGACTTATGAATTGGCTAACAAAATGGTATGTGAACAGAAAGGCTAAGTTGAATAAGCCTAGCCCATGGGCTAAGAATGATGATGGAGGGTACTTCAAAGCTGCGTTACTTTCTGGGCCGCCTGGAGTTGGTGAGTCATTTATTGTTATAATCTATATATTTAAATAAAAGTGAATTATCAAAATATATATTATGTAGGTTCACACAACTTATCCCATTTGACTGATTTATTTAGTTCAAACTCAGAAATAAAGACAGGCTAAACTGGACATGAAGACCTAGACCTAATTTATTAATGTTAAACTAGGCATTTTAACAAGAATACAAAAAAATATCAAATCTAAACTAAAAGTAATTTATTTTTAGATTAAGTAGTGTATTTATGTGGAAATATTTTCGTGTGCTATGTTCTGAGATACCAAATAGCTGGAACACAAAAGGATCTTGTTAAAGTAGATTGGTTATTTTATAAGTTTTATATTGAGTGACATAATTATGACTTATTGAGTATATATTTTCATCAGGTAAAACAACAACAGTGGGCTTAGTGTGCAAAGAGTTAGGATTCGACGTGGTAGAATTCAATGCTTCTGACACCAGAAACAAAACACTCATCAAGGAACAGATTGGTGAACTACTTACTACCACATCACTGTCTGGATTTGCTAAAGGTGACTATTTTTTTTCGTACGGTCATTTGTTAGTTAATCTTTTGCTACTTCACCGGCCATATAGGTGAGCAGGGCTCCAGCATGAATCATCATCATCAGCCTATACAACATTCACTGTTGAACATGGGTTTCCTCCTGAGTGAGGCTTGCCATAGTCACAGGGTTGGCGACCGCAGTTTTGTAACACTTAAGGCAACGCTGCTGCCAGTTTCCTGATATACGATTGTCATACATACCAACGGCTGAACGTTCTTTCAAGGCACGGAGGGTAGTTCTTCAACCGTCCAGACCCAGAAAGAAATCTTAGAATTTGCAAAAAGAATTCGTGAGATTTTAAAGCGAGCCAAATACTGCTACGCTACGGAGGTTGTCAAAATATATGGCACCCTGAATAAATGGTTGAAAAACAACAAATTAAGCAACGTGTTCAAGAGGGCCCTGAGCCGAGGTCCAAGTCCCATAGGAGGCGTCCTATAGGACTTGGCCCTCGGCTCAGGGCGTTGGCTGGCGGGGGTTGATGTTGGGGATGTATTTTCTATGGAATACATACTTTTTGTAAGGCAACTTAATAATTTTGGATAACATATTGTTTGTAGGTGAAACAGGCAAACAAGCGGTGTCAAAGAAACATGTTCTGGTAATGGATGAAGTAGACGGCATGGCAGGGAATGAGGACAGAGGTAATATTTCACTTTATATCGTTTATTTTATATACTTTAAGATACATCTAAATATCACATATTATTATGTTAACTGGCGTAATACCGTAACTGCATCATTTTAGCCGCTCATTTGTCGGCAATCGGACCCCGGTCGCGCGTTGCGTTGGTATTTCATTGATAAATACATGTTTATGTTTGTTTATCAGTGATATATCAACTGCACTTATATCATAAAGTATTTTAAGAAACTGACAAGGTATTGAATCAAATATGTCGTGTGTATTTATTGTGTAGTAACGGCAGAAACTAAAAAAACGCTGCTGAATACATGGTTTATCCGCAATCTTTCCCCGGGCTCGGTCGCGTATCAGTTGGACTGTTAAATACAGATTACTGTCTGTTTTTTTTTTATTCGGACATACGTAGGTAGCCTCGAGGCTTTTGCTACTTCACCGGGCATAAAGGCGAGCAGAGCTCCAGCTTTAAAAACTACAAACTAAGCAACCTGCGCAAGAGGGCGCATTTACTGACTGCATCTGAATCATTACATATTTCTGGACCTGTATTAATTCCGTGTGGACCTCACGGCTACAAACTAATTTAACTATTCACAACCTCAATTTTTTAGTTTCTCTGTTTAATATTTAACTTTCGAATTTATAGGTGGTCTTCAAGAATTGATATTGTTAATAAAGTCTACATCGGTGCCTATAATATGTATGTGCAACGATAGAAATAGTCAAAAAATGCGGTCCCTAGTCAACTACTGCTATGATCTTAGGTTTAGCAGACCAAGAGTCGACCAGATTAAGGTATGTGATTTAAAAATGTTGTAAGAACCAATATATATTAATAAACAATATTTCCTGTTAAACTCGGGGAAGCTTTTTTGAGGCTCAATCTCTTATATTATTATGATAGCAACTTCAGAAAAGCTTTTTGCATTAAATTTCCATTAGTTTACCTTAAAGGGATCCAAAAATTTCGGTTTGTGTTTTAATTGTAAATTACTTACTTAAGTAAGTTTGATCCCTTTAAGGTGATAATTGAAAACACATTTCAATGAATGGGCTAGTTGACACTTTTTTGTAATTATTTTGATATGGTGAAGAATGGTTTTACTAGATCAAGAAAAAAATATGGCATTTATTTGAGATCTAGAAAGCACTAAAAGAAATATTTCAAAACTGACTTCACATTTAGAGATGAAAACGATGTCAGACATGTTGATCTATATACATTATCTGTGCTCAAGATCAATGACGTCATGACTCAGAAAGTGTAATATAAAAGGATCGCGTTCATGTTTTTTTATTAACAAGATGTATGACGTCACAAAATGGCTGATAGCGTTTTCGGAAGTTAAAGACATAGACAAAAGAAATAATTTTCATATTGAGTGTATATGTTACGGCTAATAGCCGAAGTGCGGCTACACCTAGTTTTAGCCGGCTACAACTAGTTGGCCACATGCGTTTATAAGTCCCTGTTCGACTCCATTGGTTTAGGTTTAGGTTATTTTTTTTTTAACCACCCCAACACCTTTTTGTCCCTTGCATAGGTATTGTTTAATTTAGAGTTAACTTAGAGGAACTTATTAAGGTTGACCTAAGTTTAACCGCAAGTTGTCGGCTGCACCTAGTTGTAGCCGGCTAAAACTAGGTGTAGCCGCACTTCGGCTATTAGCCGTAACATATACAAACATATTCAAGGTTTATGAACAGAAATTATTATATTTAGGTTCCATATGACAAATACTTTTAGAAATAAACATCATTGTAACATAATTTCATATGTGTAAACTAGCCTATTCCTCTCCATTTTTATTTTAGAATGTTACAATTCTAGCTTAGATTTCTAGATGTTAAGAATCTATGACATCAAGATAAATTGGTGTAATTTGTCTTGATTGTCATAGCTTCTTTACATAACCACTTTATACCATACATTATTTATTTTCCTTACACAGATGTTGCCATTATTTTATTATTTTATAATATTTTCAGTCAGCTATGTTATCCATATGTTTCAAAGAAGGCATTAAGATTCCTCCGGACGTATTAGCCCAGCTCATAGTATCGGCCAATCAAGATGTGCGGCAAACACTGAATTTACTCTCTATGTGGGCTATTGAACCGAATCTGGCAGACGCAGACAGACTCAGAAAAGACGCCAAGATCGCGAAGAAAGATGTCAAATTGGTAAATACATACTTAATATAGTATTTCATGAACAAATAAATGTGCAAATGACTAAAACAGATGACAATTATGTTCTTTCAATTCTATGGGTTGTGAAACATTAACTAAAAATGTAATAGAATCATTTTAGTGGTAATGCCTTAAATTTCTGCAAAGTAGGGCTTGTCTAAAGCATTTGACTAAATGAATCACAATAATATTACTTAATTATACTAAAAAAATATTGAGTGTCAAATTAAATAATATGTTTAACACTTCATAAAACTGATTTAGCGACACTATGGTGCATGCCACAAGGCTTCTATATAGGGCCACTAATATGAAAAAATGGTGTTTCATGTATTTTATACGAATTTTAGGGTCCTTGGGATGCTATTCGCAAAGTATTTTCTGCGGAAGATCACAAGACTATGAGCATCAATGACAAGAGCGACTTATTCTTCTATGACTACAGCCTCGCCCCGCTCTTTGTTCAAGAAAATTATTTGCAAGTGGAGCCACACTGTCCAAAGTAAGTTAAAACATGTTATTATTTTTATCATTTGATACATGGTTTATCACATTTAATTTTATTTTGTATTGATTTTATTTAACACTAGCTTTTATCCGCGACTCCGCTCACATTGGCTTCAGCCAATGTTCTTTGTTACTTCTAATAACTTCAAGACTATGTGTTACCAAGTTTCATGATGATCGGTTAAGTAGTTATCGCGTAACAAACAAACTTACATTCACATTTATAATATTAATTGGGAATTAGGAATTAGTTATTTATTATACATTGTTTTTCTAGACATGAAAGGTTAGAAAGAGTAAGTGAGGCTGCCGAAAGTATTAGCTTAGGCGACTTGGTTGACTCCAGGATACGACGTAATCAAGCATGGAGTCTACTACCTTTACAGGTTAGTAATAAGTTAGTGTTTATTACCACACTAGCGGCCCGCCCCAGCTTCGCACGGGTGGACTTTAATACCTTACCCCTACCCTACCCTACCCCTACCCTACCCCTACCCTACCTCTACCCTACCTCTACCCTACCCCTACCCTACCCTGCCCTACCCCTACCCTACCCCTACCAAAACAACCCTAAAAAAACTGGTCATGTGCCGAGTCGGACTCGCACGAATGGTTCCGTACCATTTTCAAGCGTCTACTTGTTGCCGTTATTGATATCGAGAAAAAAAGAGCATGTTGTATGGGAGCCCACCTTAAATATTTATTTAATTTAATTTTTAGTATTTGTTGTTATAGCGACAATAGAAATACATCATCTGTGAAAATTTAACTGTCTACCTATCGCGGAGATACAGTCTGGTGACAGACAGATAGACAGCGAAGTCTTAGTAATAGGGTCCCGTTTTTACACTTCGGGTACGGATCCCTAAAAAGACCACAAAAAGATTTAAAGCAATAAAAAAAGACCACTTACTTTGAACTTTAAAAAAAAAATTTAATAGAAAGCTTTTCCAAATAAGGCAAATAAATAATTGGGGGAGTCTAACACTGAGTCTGATAAGTGTCTTATTAAGATCCATCAAATCCATAAATCTCCTTAAGGCGCCGTCACTTAGCCATCCCGTCCGATAAAAAATGATCGTGAGTTCAAGCAAACTGATATCTACCGAATGTCTTATTGAAAGTCGCGGGATAATGCGATTACATTCATCGCAACTTCGCCATACATTACTAATCAACAAATTTGTTTTACCAGGCTATGTACAGCTCTGTGATCCCTGGTCACAAGTTGTCGGGACACGTGGCCGGTCAGATCCAGTTCCCGGGCTGGCTCGGCAAGAACTCACGAGCTAACAAGATGCACCGCCTGTGTCAAGAAATACATGCTCACACGAGACTTAGGTAACGTACTACTTTTTTAATATCTATAGGAGCATGAAAATGACCACCACTCACCTGATTATTGAAATTGAATTCTAGACTTTAGAAGCATTTGATCTTAAGTGCCAGTTTACGGTAAAGGTACATACGACGAATGTTTCTGAATTATAATGGCAAATCCGACCTTATAATTCTGAGCTCTAGAACAAATCAACAAAATCCGATGCGTTACTTAAAAAAAACTTAACCGAATGACGAAAACAGCGACTTTCTATAACATAACATTATACAATTACTTTACCTTTTCTTTGTGCCAAAAAGTGTTTGTGCAAAACGTTTATTCAACTTCGCCAAATTCATATTTATAAAAACTTACCGTAATGTCCCATTTTGAACAGGACTGACTTTCTCAGTCATCTGTTACTTCGTCCCAACCAAAGCTTCGGGACGCAAAATAGGCCCGTTTTCCGAAGCACGTTACATTTTACCAAACTAAATAAAAAATGTTAACATTTTACACTTATTCTTGAAATTAAAAATCCGCTTACTCCTCAGTACTTCAGGTTCAAAATCATCAATTTTCCTGGACTACTCGTCTCATCTCCGTGATGCTATCATCAACCCTCTGATCAAGGACAAGTCGGACGGTATCGCCAAGTCGTTGGAAGTGTTAGAGGCTTATCATCTCCTCAGGGACGATTTGGACTCATTGGTTGAACTGTCTGTTTGGCCTGGACAAAGGAATCCTACGGTTTTGATTGATTCGAAGGTAAGGAAATGTATTATAGTTTTATTTTTAAATAAGAAAAGTTCAAAATAATATGATATGACATTAGTATAGTATATTTGAATTTTAAACTTCTTTAGCGTTTTTACTGTTTCAAATAATCTTTGTATATAATTTTTTTATTCTGGCTTGTATATTTATTCATATTTTATAATGAACTAGATGTTCGTGACTGACGTCACCCTAATAAATAGATAGATAGATAACTTGAATTCCTACTGCACCAAAGTCGTGGCTCAATGTATGATCATATGAATTAAATCTTATAAATTATCTGTGTTAAAGTAATCTAAATCATTGTAAAAGTTTTTACAACATTAAAAAACTATTATCTTCAACCTAGCACTATTGCACCTAGCAACTCTTATTTTATTAGATACAAGCTGAAAAAAAAAAAAAAATTATTGCGCTCTTTCAATGCATTCAAGACTCAGTTGGCTGCATATTTGGTCACAAATAACACCCTCCCTAAAAGCTGAATGCATTGGATGGGTGTGTCGTAGATAATTGGCACTGTGAGGTCTGTGACAAACTTTATATATATTTTAAGTATTGTTCTCATATGAGTGACCTTGTCTCTTTTTTGAGAATCAATATATTTAAACCTAACCTAAACTATTATTGTATAATTTATGGAAACCTTGTATTAGGTGAAAGCCGCTATGACCCGTACGTACAACAAGAAAGCTACAGCTCTGCCGTACGCGCCGGCTGCAGTGAAGAAGGGCAGAGCGAAAGAGAGTGATGACATGGAAGAAGAGGATGGAGATGTTGATGAACAAGAAGAGGAAGACAGTGACCCGGAGAATGATGCCCTTATTAAGGTAAACATTTTAGTCCTTTTTACCCATTACCTTATTTGATAACAATTTTAGGAGATTGGAATCTCCCAAAATTATTATTAGGAGTCTAAAGATGTAAGTTATTTGTAATACAGTAATACCCCGACTTACGCTTCCCCGACTTACGCGAATTCGGAGATACGCGGTTTTTATTTTTGATCACCACGCGCATAACTTGCAGTAAACCGAACACGCCGTTCGGTTTACTGCAAGTTAAACTGCTAACTGTTTACTTAACCTAACATGAAATGAAAAACACTGTCTTTTGGAGTGTAAACTAAATATTATCATTATAACCTTAAGAGGACTTTGAATCTAAAATAAAAAAAAGGAATTAGCAAAGATATTTGATCCGAGCCAAATAATAAGTGAAAATCTTCCAATTTAATTCAGACGTCACGGTATTATCGCTTAGATGGAAACCATGTTAGAATTATGGTGTGATAATGTAAAGATCAATTATAATTTAACGTATTATTAACCATGCTTCTTCTGATCTATTGCTTTTTTTAGACTGGTCCCGATTACACAAACATTATATGTATTTATAGGGAAAGTTGAACCCCGACTTACACGGCTATCCCGTGGCCCCACCTATCGCGTAAGTCCGGGGTATAACTGTATACACAATTACACATATAATAAACATAATTTTGAAGTCAATAATGGCATAAAAATAATTTGTGTATCACAGAATTTCGGAAAAATATCCGATATTCCATGATTGTATAAATTCTATGTACATAATATGTCATATAGTAAAAGCTCTTTATTCGCGGGGTATACGTTCCGTAAATATGCCGACAATACAGAAACTGAATAAGCGTGAAGACTATAAAAATATAATTAATTCTTCAGTTCGATTACTAAAAAATATTGGACTCTTTTTATTTTATTTTTCAAATCAATAAAAATTGAAGAAGATACTGAGGAAAAACAAACTATAAAGTTCAGGAGAGGGGGGCTTGTGACGACGTCATTATAAGATAAAATTTTACCTAGAAGTGAGGTCACATAAAATTTCAACGCACTGTGTCTTCGTCAATTTTTGGTTGAAGAACGAAAAAAGAAATAAGTGTCCAATATTTTTTGATAATCTAATTGACGGACTAAATAGAATTTTTATTCTTCATGCCTATTACACAATGCGAATGAAAGAAGCGCGAATAAGGAGCTTTTACAGTACTTATGCCAAATAATATAATTATACGGTTTTTATTTGTAGAAAAAGAAAACAAAAGAAACTGAAAAGCCTAGTACAAGTAAATCAGAGAAGACCACCTCTAAGGCGTCGACGAGTAAGAAGAAAAAAGAAAAATAGCATCGGCGCTCAGTCATGGCCTTCCTGTTTAGGTAGTGAGGCTTATGAAGACTTTGGACCTCTAGTTTTACAAGGTTTCGAGTGATTCAGAACTAGCAAGAACGGGAATTAAAAAGTGTTAGAAGTGATTCAAAGAAAACAAGAATGGGACTTAAAGTGTTAGATTTGATTCAGGAAACTCAATAATGGGAACTAAAAAGTCTTGGAAGTGATTCATGGAAAGTGAGACAGGGATTTAAAAAATGTTAGATGTCATTTAGGGCAAAAATAATGGGTATTTAAAATTGTTAGAAAAGATTAAGGGAAAGCAAGAATGGATAATAAGCATATAATATGTTGCAGGGCAACTATGGTATTGTGGTAGCTTGAAGGTTGATACATTTGTGTGATAAAACATGTATATTGTATAGATATTAATGGCATAGCCTATGTTTAAAAACTTTGTCATGTTAATCTTTATTGCACAGAGTCTTAGCGCTAAGGGTCACACCTAATATTAATTCAATATCCACTAACATAATAATATGGAATCATTGATATACTTATGCTAAAAGCCTCAAAAATAAGGTAAAGTCAAAAGCTTCTTGGCTAACAATATGTGCCAGTCCGAAAAAAAAATCATTGATCTACTTATTTCGAATATCTTAATCTTAGACATATTAATATTTTTAGAAATGTCAATCATGTAAATATTCAATCATCTATCTGCAGTAGTTGTATATTTACTGAATCCGCCTACTCCTATACTAGTTGATAGTTTTTTTTTACATCACATCTCAATATAATGGGCGTGAATAGACTAAATAGTTTTTTAAGTCTTCACGCCAGATTACTAAAAAATATTGGACATGTATTTTTTTTTCGTTTCTCAAACAAAAAATGACGAAGACACAGCGCGTTGAATTGTTGTCTTCAAGATACAATTTTGCCTAATAGTGACGTCATCTGAACTTTATCGTTTGTTATTGCTATGTATTTTGTAAGTTTTTTTTGATTTGATAAATAAAAAAAATACGTGTTCAATATTTTTTAGTAATCTCGTGCCCATTGTAGTAGACTTTAATCTTACTATTACACTAATCAACATCCCATATGATCATGTAAGTTCCTAACTCAATTTTATTTGAATTGTATTCGAAATAATAACATTTTTTTAGGTAATTAAGGTTTTTTAGTATAGTATAAATAATAAATACATTCAAAAAACGTTTGGGTGCTATGTATAAAATGCATTGACACATTATATGGCAAGTTAACATTACTATTGTGAATTTTAGTGTTTCTTATTTACTGTATCATTTTTTTTTATATGACCGTTTTATCTAAGTATTCAAACATAATACTTGATTGAGTGTTATTATTATGACAAGTAATCTCAAGAATATATTAATGAAACTAAAAATGTATGTTCTAATTTTTAAAAAAGTTTGTTATTCTTAGATATTAACAGTTATATTTTTGAGATTGTGTGTACGTAAAGTCGCGGGCGACTATTAATTGGTTCCAATTTTCAAAGCAATATTAATATTTTTCGATGGTTCAAATCATAGGTTAGCATTAGAAACTGTAAATATTTTTTTTGGTTACCATACCAAAATTAAATGTTGTCCTATTATATTAAGATTTACTAATAATACAGTACTGTAAATAACCTTAACAAATATTAAAGCAATAGTGAGAATTCAAGCCTCTTTTGATATCAATAGATAGTATTCAATCTAATTTTGCCACAGTATTAAGTAGAATGCACTTGTATCTAATAACTTCATGTATCTGTTACTAAGAATATAGAATGTATGGGATAATTGTGTAATTGAGAAGTAAAGTATAACACTTCATAATGAAAGGATTAAAGCTGACCCCACAGAGGGTGTGCACTGGGGGTCAGATTATAAATATTATTTGATTTGCAACTAAAATTGCATTTTATGTGTGACAACTTAAGAGTTATCTGGATTGCCAAATTATGCAGGTTTGCTGATCGATATTTCAATTTTGGAGTTAACATTCTAGCATTTAGTTAATGTCAGAGAATCAATTTCAAAATATTATTTTTCTTTTACTAGTATCAAAATTACCTATTTAACATTAATACACTTCCTATTATGTTACTTGTACTTTTGTTTTACTTATGAGTCAACCTTTGTTCTTGGTTTTTGTAAGCCCCATTACCTTTTTGTTATTGTATGAATAATAAAGTTAATTATTTAATAAGGATTTTGATTTTTGCCTATGACTTGTAACAATGATTCAATTAATCAGCTATATGAGGATGTTTGATGGCCACAAACTAATCCATGCTCCAGTGGTGTGTGTAGGAATAGACCTTGCCATACCTAGTTGCTATTCATATCAATGGGAAAGTGCCCACCCACTAAAACCCCCTAGGTGCTATTTTCGATATTGTGAGAATACCAGGTGGTGATGTGCACACTGTTCTGGTACCCTAAGTATGTAAACCAAACAATAACCTATATAGTAAAAGCTCCTTCACAGTTCAATCTTACACATTTTCAATATATCTGGATTAAAAAATTGAAACCCAATTCCTATAATTGTTGCTGAAGATTTATTCACAGAAGTAATGGCTAGATATGAATAATGAGGATTTGGTATACTCATTGCATAAACTATATTGTTTAATGCTGCCAGATATTAGACATTCTGTCCTTCAATAGCAGATCAATCCATCTATAGAACAAAGTCCTTAAGAGGCAAATTTCTAATGACACAACTGAGTATCAATCTGAATTGAAGGAGCCTCAGCCTAGGGATAATATGATTAATCCATAGGATCAAAAACGAAACTTTTTTTACATGTGTATTGTTTTTTTATTTTGTCATCTTTGGAAAATATCCCCTATAATTCCATGTAAATTACCATTCCATATTCGCGGCATATTTACGCAACGTATATCCCACGAAAAAAGAGCTTTTACTGTAACAATATAAATCACTTGAAATACTAATTCTTATAGGAAGACCATAGTTAACTGTTTTCTTATGAGAACATCAGGTCAATGGGAAGTCTTGGGGCGATTCACACTTGAGTTTCAATTCATGAACGGGTTAATGAAAACAAACCACTATTTACAATAACTGATGTTTATTACATAATGATTGAAACTATTTTCACAGCAGCAGGTATTATTATACACGAACAATGACTATTTAATTTTTCTTAATTAGTTGAGCTCTTGGGTCGTCTGGCCTCATAATAACATAGGTACTCTTGTATCTGCGATTGTCTCCATCATTTTTGATGTAGTTGTAACAACCTATAGTGGCCATGACACAACCGACGAGAGCCAAGCCCGTAGACCCTATGACTTCAGGGATTTCGTGCCATCCTTGCTGTAGGAGTTGTCCTAATGATCGTCTTGCTGCAGCCATTTATGCTAGTTACTAGATTTTATTTCCCCAAAAAGCTTTAACAGCTGAATGAAAACAGCACCTCAGAACATCACAAGTGTGAATTTTGACAGATACAAAAAATGACAGAACAGTGACATGTTTTATTCGGTTTAGAAATTTAGCGATTGTGGTCCACCTAAGTTTAGAATTGTTGGTCTTAGATATATATTTTAATTTCATATGGCCATTATTACCGTGCGTATTTATATATTGTTTAAGTAAACTCAAAACCACTATTTTTTTTTAATTCTATTAAACCAGTCTAACTGATTTATAGACAATTTTAGAAAACAGGTTCAACAATTTATAATGTTTTTTTTTTACATGTCATATTCTTGTCATATCATGCTTAAAATTCAATTTGATTATTTTAGTTGAACGCTAAACATTTTGTAAAAAACACAAATCTATACCGTCTTTAAGAGTAACAAAAATGACTCCAGAGCCTAGTGAAATTGGACATCCAGTTAGGTTTCCGAATACTCTCGTGGGTCTTTTCAAAAAGGGAATGTGGCATATACCGGAGGTGATGCTGTCTACAGGAATGGCAATAATTGGAATGGGGTTTGCCACGCTTGGCTGTTATAAATATATTCAAATGGATGGTGACAATCGAGAATACAAAAGCACTTATCTTATTGTAAGACCCGATGATCCTCGAGCAAGTAAAATAAAAAATGCTGTGTGCACTAGTTATGAATGTGATTGATTTATGATATAAATAATAAAATTAAATAGCTTAAATATATTTCCTTTACGAGAAAAATCTTTGGTGCATTTTTTTTTTTTGGGTTTGGTTTATAATATTAGTCGGTTATTATAGCCTATAGGCTACCGTTGTAACCCGACCGTTGTTCTATGTTCCATTAACGGGTTCAATAAATTAATGTTACGCTTAACGGGTGTCAATAATAATTGCAATAAATAGACGCAGATCTAAAAAGTACACCCGCGGTTCTGACGTATATATTTTTCGGATTTATATTATTATGTAGTTAGCCACATTTTTTGACCATTTAATGAAACTAGAGTGCTACTACTCTAGTTTTATTAAATGGTCAAAAAATACAAACTCCTACCCAAGATGCTCATGAGGCTGCCCCCTATGGGACTTAGAACTCAGCTTAGGGCAATCACTGGCGGGAGCATAGGTATTGAGAAACTATGACTTAGTTTTTAGGGGAGTTTTGTATGCAACTGTCGCTTTAAAGTTCGCAGGCCTCTTGCACTTTGGCTCTATGAGGCCAACGGATCGTTCTTTGCAAACTAAGAGCGGTTTCACACTACTAGTCTAGTCAACAAGTTCAAATTGGTTAAAAATAGAGATAAAGCCCCTAAAAATATGAGTGATACCTCATTGGATTCGGAATGACGTCTAGAAAAATGTTTTGTTGAAGGAATAATTAGCACGTAAAAAATTACAAAAGTTATTAACAAATTAAGTTGCCACAAAAAAAGGATTTCATTGTTTGTCAATAACTCCAAAACTATTCATATTTAAGATTTTTTTTAAAAAGCATCTTAAAGATGAAGCAATTTCCAATAAAAAAGTCCTATTAAAGTTTTCAAAAATTGTTTTTTTTGTTTGTGAACAACAAAACAGAGATTTGTAAAAATTCAAAGTTTTTAAAAATGCTTTATTAACAAAATAAACAATTTTCAAAAACTTTAATAACTTGATCCTACTGAGTATATATATAATAAGACCTCCAAGAAGCGAAAGATTTTTTATTACCTACAATGAAGACGAAGGCCCGAAAAAATTATGCTAATAAACAATATCCTAACTTGTTGAAAAATGAATTTTAAAACTTTTTTCCAACGGATTTTTTTTCATTCAATCGTTCAAAATACACCATAATTTATTAATTTTTTTTTATTGATATTTAATACTATATAAAAATATTTTCTGTGGGGTACTCACTTTTGAGGTGGCGCGCGCATGCCGTATCGGCCGCGCGGAGTCCTATTTTCAGCGTTAAATTAAAATTATAAATAATGGAGATAGAACTCCGAGAGTTAGGACTTTTTAATTGGAAATTTATTCTTCTTTAAGATGCTTTTTTTTAAATTCTTAAATATGAATAGTTTCGGAGTTATTGACAAACAATGAAATCCTTTTTTTTTTTGCAACTTAATTTGTTAATAACTTTTCTAATTTTTTGCGTGCTAATTATTCCTTCAAAAACATTTTTCTAGACGTCATTCCGAATCCAATGAGGTATTACTCATATTTTTAGGAGCTTTATCTCTATTTTTCACCAATTTGAACTTGTTGAATAGACTATACGTCCGATCCGAATCCGATCCGAAATCGTGAAAATATTTGTCTAGAAATTTGGAAAAAAATCAGATGACGGACATCGGATCTAGTGCGTAAATTACCATAGAAATAGTTCTATGGCTACTACGGATCATATTTTTAAATAATATTTTTATAAATCCATAGTACATTAACCATACACTTCCACTGCTGTTAGCTAACTTAGTTCACAAATTGCTAGTATGTCGTGGCGTCGCGTGTCTTTATGCTACGAAACTGAAATGTCCACTGATATAGTACTAACTAACCTAAAGGTACTTATTCTGAGGAAATGTCTATATCAACGTCAGTATGACATTAAACATATCTGTCAGATATTAACAATGACGTTGACGGTTGTGTCATTGAGAAAGGTCACAGTCGTCACCGACAAAATCAAAATTTGCAGACGTGCCGACGATAATCTTCACCGATAAAACACTATATTAAAAACCGCTTACATATAAATTGATACCGCGGTACATTCGTCAGTGGAGTTCCGGAGTGTTCGGTCGAGTGTTAAATAATAAAAATGGGTTCCCGATTTGAAGTTGTTGAACAGGGTCCTCCTATTGAGGTATTCCTGATGAATAAAATGTTCTTGGATGATACGAACCAAAACAAAATTAATTTGAGTGTTGGTGGTAAGTTTCGAAAACTGCTTTTTTATTGGGCAGTACATATAAATACTTGTTACGTCAATTTTTTTAGCTAATTTCACGTATTATTACAATTATGTAATGTTTTACTGTTGTTTACTATAATTGATAACTATAGCTGACCACCGGTTACGTGTAATCGTATAAGTATTAATATAACAGCAGGTTATGTACTTTTTATCTCTGAAATATGCTTTTATTTAAAAACTTTAAATATAATTATTTAAAAAAATATTTTTTGTTCTTCTATAGCCAATATGATTTTAATTTAAGTACCTATTCGGACAATATGTGACTTAATTTTTCCCTAACTTTACACTGTTTTTTTTTTAATTTGAATGCTATGTTTGATACTTTTTCTAATATTATGATGGCAATAACTTGTTTTACTCTAGCTCACTATTGAGCATATTCTGTACAAATTTCATTTTTAATGTATTAAGAAATAAATAAATACTTAATGCTTAATATTTTTAAGGAAACTAATGTTAAACACTTTAAAACTTTTTTTTTAATTAGAAAACATCTATACAGGTGCAGTTTAGCTTTTAATTCAACTTTCTAATATTGTATAGTACAGTAATATACCTATATAGTTTTTTTATACTTTTTTTAGCATACAGAGATGAGACTGGAAAACCTTGGGTTCTGCCGGTGGTGAGGAAGACTGAAAAACAAATGGCTGCAGATGAGACACTGCTTCATGAATACCTGCCAGTTCTTGGTAAATATCTTTATGATTACTCATAATATTTTATTCTTAATTCATCTAATAAACTGTATTTTTATTTTCATTATAAAATACTTACTTCAATACTTAATTTAAAATCTTGTCAAAAACAATGGGCTGAGCTTGTCCATGCCAAGCTTTCATTAATTAATCTAAATGGGTGCTTATTGATACTTTAAAAAAATATTGTACAATATTAAGTAAAAATGATTAATTCCTAGTGTATATGATAGGTTAACAAGATTATATTATGATAACATATGTAATTGTTATGCTAAAAATAAACTTGTGTCAATGTCACCTGTTAACAATGTCTATTTTAACATTTTGTCAGTAGACAAAAGAATTTACCTAAACGAAAGATTACCACTTATTATAAATATCAGTATATGATAACTTATCCTATGGCTGTATGAGTTCTTCCAAATTGTCATCTGGCTCGAAGGACCATATGTACAAATTCTGTACAAATGTATTGTAGAGCCCAGTGATACCTGATAAATAAAACACTAAGTACCTCAGGACAAGATTAGACATTTATTCAATAAACTGCAAATGACCCATGCTATGGTGTGATTCAAATGCTTGTGACATTAATCTATTAACATGGAATTTGAACTTAAACAATGGCTCTGGTTTGCATCTAGCTACTATGAAGCAGAATAGATTTAGAATAGTAGTATTTTATAAGTTAGTATTATTTTTAATTAGTTAATTTTAGTTATGTATTTTATTCATGTTTGTTTATTAAATAAATCGCTATTGCTACTATGATACATTAAAGTTTAGCTAATTGCATCTAGATGGTGGATGCCTACAAGTTTATGCAAAAAGTTAAATTTTTTTATAAGTAAGTACACATCCAAAAAATAAGTGTAATCTATCAAATAATTTTTAGAAAAATTATATACAAATCAAATTACTTATATAATATGGTTTCCATTTAAAAAAAAATCTTATATACTAAATTTATTCTTTTTTTACTTCTTAGTAGATAACGCCCAGTATCAGCCGCGTAGCTCTCGTTCTTATGGGGACTTTTAAAAAATATAGCCTGTAGCCTTCTTCGAAAAATGGGCAAATTTTGTTCAGTGTTAAATAAACACTGAACAAAATTTTCAAATCAGACCAGTTGTTACTGAGATTGGCGTGTTCAAGCAAACAAACAAACTCTTCAGCTTTATGTATTAGTTTAGGTACATACTAATAAATATTTAGAGACATCATAATAATAAGGTATTGTGCACATTCCAACTATTTAGGTACCTATTTACATTGTTCATGGAAATAAATGTGCTAAAAGCTCTGTAACATATTCTGAGTAATATTTGGCCATCTTTAACAGCTACAAAATAGTTAACAAAATTTGGGTTTCCTTTATACGCCAGTCAATATGATATCAGTTAAATATATTATTATGCTAAAATGAGTAAATATAATAATTAATAGAATCACGCGTAACTTTGCGAAAATCCATATTAATCTAAAATACAAAGACAAAATATCTAGTGTTAATTCCGCTACAAAGTGTGTCAGCACTTAGACATATTTTTTAGCGGAATTAACAGCAGCAGAATATATGTAGGTAACCATTATCTCTCAGTATAATAATGTCCACTGGTTTTAATTTAGTAGTAATTTTAAACCTTATATATTTATGTTTTTTATAACCAAACACGACAAAGTTTGGCCTCTGAATATTTTCATCAAAGAAAAAAAAATAGTAAGAAAGAATGTTAGGAAATTAAAAATAAGATTAACAATATGTTTATTTAATTACCTTATCTATATTACACATTTACACTAGGTATTATCTAAAGCTGAAGAGTTTGTTTGCTTGAACATTCTCAGGAACTATCGGTCCAATTTGAAAACATCTTTTAGTGTTAGGAAGCACATTTATCGAGGAAGGCTATAGGTTGTATTTAATTATGAAGTTCCTACGGAAACGGGAGTTAGGCGGGTGAAACCGCGCATGGGAAACTAGTGTGTTTATACAAATAGAGATATTTACTTCTATTCCAAACGTTTTTTGTTTTTGTCCGCGCGCATATTTTTTGTCCAAAAATTTGTGCCAAAAACGTGAGTTACTTAGTTAGTGTTCTAAATAGAATATTGCATAAATATTTGCGTGGTTTCTGACCACGTCAATATATTTTGTTTATAAGTATTTAGTTTCTTGACGCAATAGATAACAGTTCTTAATGTATCTTGTTCATCACTATTATTTCTACTAAAGGAACAATTCAGGGTTTTGAATATCGAAAGAAAATACGATACGGTTCTAGGTTAATTTTTTTTTCCATTTTTAATGGTCAGTCAGTCACCATGATGACACAAAGAAATTTAAATATAAGTTTGTATGAATTCGATTTCCATGCCTGGAGGTGATAAAATAATTAGGTTATACGTAACTAACAACCTTACTTTAACTATCTCCCTCGTCCTCCCGACCCTTAGTTTGCAAAGAACCATCCGATGCCCTCGTAGACCCGAAGTCCGAGAGGCCCGCGAACTGTAAACTAATTCTTAACTAATTTATAAGTCAAGATTATAATACGTACGATCGATTCGTCTACATTATCATAAACGTTTTCATTTTCATTTATAAGTAGCTGTCCTGGATATCAATGTATCCAATAAATCTTTAATTTCAATGTACGGGGCCATACAAAACGGGTTACGATACATTTGAACCAATACTACAACATTATTGCGACAGTGTTCTATTTATCTGAAATAATTCGTGAAACATTTACGTCATATCACTTATGTACGCTTGTTATTGTTTACTACATCATACATATAATTCTCTTCTATAAATAGACTGTTTATACCGAAACTATCGTGAGTCCATTTCAAAGCCCCACAGCCTGTCACGTGACACTTTCTGCAAGTGATTGGTCGGCCTCCGTAGAGTAGACTCGAGTCGCGCTGCCTATGCTAGCCGGGCAGGTGTGCCATTTTGCGGGGCTCCCGTCCTGATAATAATTCGTTAAGTAATAGGTAACCAAGTACTTTCTTCCATTTTCAATGATATTAGGTAGATATTACTTATGAGACTACTTTTATTTTGATAGTCGAAAAGCCGTTCGTGATCCCCGCACTGCTCGCGTTCATGACTAATGAAGTTAGTTAGTAGTTAGTTGGCTAACTACACAAAAATATGTTAACGTAAACATTGTATACCTACAGGATATCATATTCCTGTCACATTTACTTTACGCAACCTCCGTAGCGTAGCGGTGTTTGGCTCGCCTTGAATCTCGGAGGTCGTGGGTTCGATCCCCGCACCGGACCGGAAATCTTTGTGTAAATTCTAAGATTTCTTTCCGGGCCTGGTTGGTTGAGGGACTACCCTCCGTGCCTCGGACAGCACCTGAAGCCGTTGGTCCCGATTGTTATAACATCATCTATAATAATCGTATATCAAGGAACGGGCAGCAGCGTTTCCTTGTGTGTTACAACATAATACTGCGGTCACCAACCCGCCTGACAAGCGTGGTGACTATGGCAAATACCCTCCCTCTCGGGAGGAGGCCCACGTTCAGCAGTGGACGTTATACGGGCTGATGATGTACGCCGTACGCTCAAAGCCGCTCCCAATGGAGTCGCGACAGGAATATAAACTGTTTTAGCGTTTACATTATCTTTACCGTGTTGTAAAATGCCGTCCGACTCAATCGTAAATAGGTATAGCTAGTTTCTTAACACTGATATTATCAAACACCTTGAAAAACTCATTCTGCCACCTATTAAGATTTGATAGCTGTATCAATCAATGAAGTAGGCGTAAAACTTGATAACTATTAATTACATTTTTGCTAACGTACGGAGCAACGTATTTACACAATCAGGGCCGGACTTAGCCATCTAGGCGCCCCGCGCGAATCATAATATCGATGGCTTTGGTATTGGCTCCTTGTTCGACTTTATACCCGAAGAAGTTACAGCCTGGTTGTTAACCGATACTTATTCGTCCCAAAAAAGGATCGACTAGCTTCCCAAACACTTTTAATATAATTAGCTTTACCTCATCATTCTCCTGCCCTTATCCCAATTGATTTGGGGTCGGCGCAACATGTCTTTTTCTTACATACTCTTCTATTAGCTGCCATCTCGACAGTCACCCTCTTTCTAACCATATCATCTTTTACACAGTCCATCCTTCGTTTCTTTGGTCTTCCCCTTATCTTATAGCCATCGACAGCGGCGGCCTTAGGGGGTGGCGAACAGGGCAACCGCCCGGGGCCTCGGTCTTGCAGGGGCCTCGCGCAACAACCCAAGCAATTTTTTTTACTCTATTTTTATTTAAAACTTTTTATTTAGATCTTAAGGATGATGTTAAAGTTAGTTAATTAATTAATTCATAACATAATTGAAAAACTCGAATATCGCGCCACGAAACATCTGAAGATTGGTTATTAAAATGCTCATGTAAAATCGTTATCGCTAGAACCACTTTCTGAAACTAGATGGGAGTGCAGGGTAGCATCGGTGAAGGCCGTTAAATACCAACTAAGCGATATAATGTGATGCGTTAAAGGATTTAGCACAAAATACAACAGATTGTCAGTTGGTCAGTGAATGCCATTCTATAGAAAAGGAAATAACTACCTACGAATTTGTAGTTTCACTGGTCATATGGTATGACATTCTATATCTATATATTTCAGTCATAGGAAAAGCCGCAAACATCAATTTTAAAATTTATCATCTCTGTAGGTATTTGTTAATTTTAAAACTCAAATTTTATTAATGGTATAACCTTAGCATTTCTCGTTAAACACGACAAATACCTAAATCAAACAACCAGACTTATTTTGACGTCACACACTTTTCACAAAGGACAAAGGGCCTCGCAAAGACCTGCCGCCCGGAGCCTCGCAATGGGTAAGGCCGCCGCTGGCCATCGACATTCATAGGTACTCAAAACTTTCCTCACGATATTTTTCTCATTTCTCCGTAACATTCATAATTCGCGTCACAGGAACTTAAAAGAATAAAAAATGTAAGGACGGTTTTTTTTAAACGATACTAAATGGGTGTATTGGTACCCCTACCTACATATTCAAATATCGAAACGATAGCGCTGGGCGCCGTACGTATGTATGTAGTGGTGGCGCCCGTGATGGTTGGACCGCAAGCCGGTACGGTGCACAATGATAAATATGTTATTATCAGAGTATTATTAGCAAATTACATTTAATTCAAGGCCGGTTTTTTTTATTTCAGATCTTATATAATGTGTAATATAATTGAGTTACTATTCTTAGATAGTGTATAATATCATATGTATTGGCGTTGCTAATTGTGCGCCTTATCTCACTCCCTCAACATAGACTCACTCACACCAAATAAAAAGTAAAGAAGTAACGCTACGAGTAACACACTGAAGCTGGTAAAAACTCGGCCTTGGACATACACAGCTTACGCGTACCAAAACTGTACCTTACCTTGTCAGTCGATATCGTCGTTAGGTGCTTGATATCGTCCGCCGGAGGACCGGATTGCCAAGCGTAGGTACCCGGCATTACCAACGGCGGGCGGAGGAGTGTCCAGGGGTTTTTGCTGGTGTAGGGTCCTCTACTCGTGGTATGATTAGCATACCACCGCTATGGAGAGGGCGAGTCCCACATACCTGTGCAAATCCTCCTTCGCCGGCACGGGAACGCTGCAGCGGCGGAGGGGATGAGTAAATGCAATTCCCCCTTGATAAAAAAAAACGCAAACATTCCGTCAATGTTATGTCAAACGCCTTTAAATTATATTAAAATTTTATAGTGTCTAAAACGCTATTTTTAATTTCTTTAAAAAAAAGAATTCTCCGCGCAATTTTCTTTTTTTATTTTCATAAGAACCTTCTCCTGGCATTAACAAACACAACAAAGAAAGAATTTGCGAAATCGGTCCAGCCGTTCACGTGTGATGGCGTGACCTAGGGAAATAGGAGTTCATTTTTATATATGTTACGGCTAATAGCCGAAGTGCGGCTACACCTAGTTTTAGCCGGCTACAACTTACCTAGCCGCATGTGGTCGGCAATAAGTCCCTGTTCAACTCCATTGGTTTAGGTTTAGGTTATTTTTTTTTTAACCACCCCAACATCTTTTTGTGTCGTGCATAGGTATTGTTTATTTAATTAAAACCTAGTTCTAACCGAAGATAAGTAGGATAGGTACATCTAAGTTTAACCGCATGTGGTCGGCTGCACCTAGTTGTAGCCGGCTAAACCTAGGTGTAGCCGCACTTCGGCTATTAGCCGTAACATATTTATAGATCAAGCAGTGGACGTTATATTGGCTGTTGATGATGATGATGATGATAAACCACATACTTACTTACCACACAACGATATTTACCCCACATAAACATGTAATTGGCTTGTTTCAGGTCTGGAACAGTTCTCAGCTGCGGCTACGTCCATGTTGCTCGGTGAAGACAACCCCGCCATAGCCGCTGGTCGGGTAAGATGCTTGGTTATTTATCTATACTAATATATAAAGCTGAAGAGTTTGTTTGTTTGTTTGCTTGAACGCGTAAATCTCAGGAACTACTGGTCGGATTAGAAAAAAAACTTTCGGTGTTAGATGTTTAATTCAAGAAATCGTTTAAATATTTAATTCCAAATGCAAGTTTGGAGATATTCGACGATATTTATAGATATATATACAGTCGAAATTTATAATCGGTCAAAACCACTGTTGACTGCAAAAATCACGCAAAAGTAATTTTGACGGGTATGGACCCGTAAAAATTACTTGTGAGCCAATATGGATTGGCTCACATAAAATTTCAGAAAAGAGACGATCGAAGGTTTAAAATAGAAATCCAGGATTCCAACTTCTGTAGGTTAGGTTAGGTTAGAACTGTGGCTAGATCCAAATTCCATACAAATTATTATTGCAGCCAAAAGTGGTTTTGACCGATTATAATAACATATAGATTGATAAATTTTGACGACTCGTTGGGTTCCAACGTGGCGGAATGGTTAAAAATTAAGGGCTATACGTAAGATGCAGTTTCAAATCAATTTATTAAATTAAATTTTGAAATTTATGAGATTATTGTCTGAATTGTCTTGACTTTATTATCAGGCCGGTGTGTATGACACTTATATGAATATGTTCATGTATTTTGTAGTTAGCATGTAGGTAACAAGCTCTTATCTGTACATGCTAATAGGGGCTTGTTATATACTATATACATAACATTATATATCATTTAATAAATAAGCGACACCTTTACAATTACTGTTTAATACTTATTTTCATAACAAAATATCAAGAAACTGGCTGCGCCCCGCGGTTTTACCCCCTTCATTACGCTCCAGTGGGTCGGAGCGTGATATTTTGCAGCCTTTATGTTAATCCAGCTTATAAACTATTCGCGTGCAAACTTTCAACCAAATCCATTCTAAGGTTTTGCGTGAAAGAGTAACAAACATACATACATCCAGACATCCACACATTCAAACATTCGCATTAGAAGGATAATGGAATTTATTTAGCACTTAGGTATTTACATACCCTTGTACTTGTCATAATTACAATGTGTAAGACTAAATCTAACAAAATGATCAATTTCTAGCGACCCGCCCCGGCTTTGCACGGGTACAATGCCAATGTATTATACATATAAACCTTCCTCTTAAATCACTCTACCTATTAAAAAATCGCATCAAAATCCGTTGTGTAGTTTTAAAGATCTATGCATAATAGGGACGGGCAGACATGGAAGCGACTTTGTTTTATATTTTATGTATGTAGTGATATGTAGTGAAGTATCTAGAAACATGTAGACATTATTGTAAGATGCCTTAAAGGTAACAAGTACAAAATTAACTTTCAAGAATCCGGCCAAGGTCTAAGCGACATCCACCTGAGGCGACCCTTAAGGGGTTAGGACCAACACTCAGGGTGCCACTTCAGTTAAGAGTAGATTTACGAATAGTGATCGTGATCGCTGGCACGGGCTAAAGGCGCATCATAAGTCGAGGGAGGGCAAGGGTTGGCAACGCGGTCCTTGGTCATTCCGTCGAGGATCCTATTGTTGTTTGATTTGTAGTTTGAGGCTGACTTTGGCAAGTCGTTGGCGTAATCAAGGCACGAAATGTTCCTTCCGAACCCACGATCTCCGAGACTTAAAGCGAACCGAGTACTTTATGGACATCTACTGAGTTGGCACTAGCTGCTCCTTAGCTCCTTGCATTTAAAAAAATATAACTAGCAGAGTTTTTGCACACTGCTAGTATTCTTGTTAGCCCCTCGACTAAGCTAAAATGCTTGTGTTACGAGTGCGTTCACCTCGGTAGTGCAATGGGTGGGTTTTTTCGCTAGCCATTGGGCAACGGCCGCTTCTTTAGATAGACCTCTATGCTACTTAAGACCAGGTGGACACGGGTTATTAGCCTGGCCAAGACTACAATAAAGATAATGTGGGTTTTGTTCTAGTCGACGGTTTTCTAAATATACATATACAGGTATCATTAAAATAATATAAAACATTTTAATTTATGTAAACCAATTGGCACTTGTAAATAGTCAAACATGAATAGGCGTGACGACAGTATCAAAAAATTAAAGATTTAATGTTTTTAGGGGAAAGTACATATAAAAAGAAATTATTACACTTATTTATTTTTATATATAACCTTGAGATTAATGTGATTTTTAATAAAATAAAAGATTAAAATACTGCAATCGGCCATTTTGACTGAAACATCAATCACGGCGCATGACGTCACGATATTGTAACCATCAAAGAGAATTTAACCACTACTTTAGGTTTGGCGGACTCAATGACATTTTTTTACAATAGCGTGACGTCATAGCCGACGCCATGACACTTGAGGCCTTTTTTCGCGCGCTATTTAAAATTTAATAGAAATATGGCTTAAACTTCGTTAAATTTAAATTTATTATCGAAATATTGTGTTTTTCGTACTTAGAAAATGACTACCCACGTTGCGCAAGAGGATTTCAAAATCTTGCCTCATGCCTATTAGAAATGTTATTAATTAAATTTGTTATTTATTTATATCTATAAAATTTATTGTTATAATTTATTTATATTGTTCTTAGCGACGCAAAATGCTTTTTATGTCTTTATTATGCCAAAACAATTGTCATTATTTGGGTGGACCATGAGCATATAGCGACGTACGCGCTTTAATGCTACCACCGGATCCAATGCGCCCCAACTGAGAACTTCCGAAACAAACTCAGTGGGTTACTTTGCTACCGGTTTCAACTCGGCCCACATGAGACGGTCCGGCAAAACATACTCAAATGGACAAGTACGCGGGGTATATTACATTACATACAATATCAACCAAGTTTAAATGAAAACTTCCGTTCGTAGCACACTCGCGCCGTTTATGATTTTCGCTATAAATATACCATCATCCATCACATATTAAATATGTTATATACTTAGAGTGGCAAGGCAGCGAAAAAGTTGTTACACATCATCTATCAATTAGCTAACTGGGTAATAATTTAAATGTCCTTGTCACACGTCGTAGACTAAAGAGAGAAGGAACGCTTGTGCTCCATAGAACTGTTTTCTCAGGACATATCCTGGTAAATCCTTGAAGGTTTTTAAGCAGCGTCCTGGGTTATTAAAAGCGCCTAGATAATGTCAGAAACTATAAATCTGCGCGCCAATATTACTTGAAATTAATTTACTTCATCTACTTTCTCTTGGTATTAATTGAAATGTTGCTGCTGCGTCCTGTTTTTAAAACGAATTTTCCTGGCTTTTCCAAATTTTAGTGTGGTTATTTAAAGTCAACAAATGAGATAGGTTTACACATTACGAAACGTATTTTAAATTTATATGTACACGTTTACGAGAGTAAAAAATATACTTAACCTTGTAAAATTAATTATCAATACAACAAAATGTATATAGCGATGCTTACGTAATTATACTTAAATAGTTAACACAGCAGCTGTTTGGTGTCTGGCTTAGATTATACCGCTCCATGTATTCCTATGGGTGTTGTAAAACGTGTCTGAGGGACGCTGATGGATGGGCAGCAGCAACTTAGTCATCCGCCGGCCAAGCGTGGTGATTATGGCAAAATCCTCAGACCCTGGCATGCGAAAGTCTTTGGGGAGGCACAAGTTCAGCAGTAGACGTAAACGGGCTTGTGAAGACGAAAGTAATACACCAAAAAATAATTATAATTATAAAGAAAAAATATTTTTTTATGGTCGACAACCTCCGGAAGGTAGCGGTGTTTGGCTCGCTTTAAATCTCGGAGGTCGTGGGTTCGATCCCACGGGCAAGAAATCTTTGTGTAAATTCTAAGATAACTTTCCGGTTCTGGATGGTTGGCCGTTGGTCCTGATTGTTATATTGTTATAACATCATTCTTTAACAATCATATACCAGGGAACGGGCATCAGCATTTCCTTGTATGGTACAACATAATCTGCGCTCACCAAACCGCCTGCCACGGGTCGTGACTATGGCAAAATCCCTCCCTCGGGAGAAGTCTCATGTTCAGCAGTGGATATAGTATGGGCTGATGATGAATATTTTTAGGATTATATTAGTATGATTGTTAACCTTTAAATTTGTTGTGTGCAGGCTTTCGGCGTGCAGACTCTATCCGGCACAGGCGGTCTCCGTGTCGGTGCCGAGTTCCTGAACAAACACCTCAAGTATACAACATTCTACTACTCAACACCTACATGGGGTACGTGTATACAATACCTACTTCATTTTTACCTAGTTTTTGGTCGCGACCTCATTCGTGTTAGTTCACGTATGTAATTACACAAATCTTCGATGCCCTTCCTATTTATATTCATGTATTGCACACCATATGAATAATAAGTTGTTACAAAGACAAAACCAGTAGAAAGTATGGACCCTGTGGGGCACGGCAAGTTAGAAGAGACGAGGTAGCGATAAATGTATTCTTCAAAAATCTAAAATAATTTAATCATATTGAGTAACTTCTTATGCTAAAAATAAAAGAAAATAATGCTTTTCAAAAGAATATACATTCCAATTTCAAATTAATATGTTATCCATTGTATTTAAGTAATACCGGATAATAATGCGAATCTTAAGTTGATCAATTTTTGTGCTAGGTACTCATATTGTTAAATTTAGTTGCCAGTTTCAGTGAACGCGCATAATTATTATATTATTTACATAATTATTATGACACTCGACGTAACCTAACCAAACGAAATTATGCTACTGTTGTAACAAAATAAAAAAAAAACTTTATTTCTTTCCGGATTTTGGTTGGTTGAGGGACTTCTCCCTGTGACTCGGAAAACACGCTATGCCGTTGATCCTAATTGTTACAACATCATCTATGAGAATCATATACTAAATAATGGTCATACGAATGGGGTACATACTTTTATATATAATACTAGCGGCCCTACCCTACCCCTACCCCTACCCTACCCCTACCCTACCCCTACCCTACCCCTACCCTACCCTACCCTACCCTACCCTACCCTACCCTACCCCTACCCCTACCCCTACCCCTACCCTACCTCTACCCGTCTTATGTCACGTCACACGGGAACGACAGGAACGGCACGTTCTTGAATTATAAATAGTGTAACTAACACGACATTCTTTTATATATATAGATGTCTAGGTATAACGGTTGTAGGTACAAACACGCGAGTGACTATTGTCCTAGCTAGACTATAGAATTGTCTGTGTCAAGGTGAAATATCGCAGCGACTTGTAATAACAACAAAAGTTATGATAAATATAATAATTCTGCACGATTCTTACTAAAAACTTTTTTAGTGTTTAATATTAACTGTGTGATTGTTACGCTTTCACGTCCATACCACAAACCCTATTTTTATGAAATTTCGTACTAAGGGACTGCAATTCTATCTATCTTTCTAATTTCCTTAGAAATACCCATCTCTAAGAAAATTCGAAATTTAGGCCAGGGATCCCGGGGCCTTTTAGGCCTAAAATTAAGCCTATTAGTTATTTTTAATGGGCAAGATAAAATAGTAGGCTTTTACTCACTTTAAAATGCCTATAGGCCTAAAAAGCCATTTACTTTGGCTTTTTTTGCGACTACATTTTTTCTCAAGTAGTAGGCTTATTATGAGGCTATCTATAGCCATGGCGACTCGCCATGGTCGAAACTTGTCGGGAGCACTATTACGACATACTCAGTGAAAACGTTACGTAAAACATAAAGTAACAAATTAAACTTCTTCCTACAGAAAACCACCACCTGGTCTTCGTCAATTCCGGGTTCACCAGCCCTCGGTCCTACCGCTACTGGAACCCCAAGACCCTTGCCATTGACTTCGAAGGGTTCATTGAAGATCTGAGCAACGCCCCCGAAAACTCTGTGATACTGTTACACGCTTGCGCACACAACCCTACCGGCATTGACCCCACTCAAGAACAGTGGGAGAAAATCGCTGATGTTATGGAGGTAGGGTATTTAAAGACTTTTGTACTGGATGTCGTGTATATGTCGCAGCTATACTGGGCGTAATAATGCCACAAAATCTGGGGGCACGGCAGTGCCCCCCCAAGTCGAGTAAGAAAAAAAAAAAAAAAAAAAAAAAGTTGCACGGCCGTACCTATCTTTTCTCGAAGCAACTCAGCCGATTTTCGACCCCCTATAACTTCGTTGTGGATAAAGATAGGAGCCTGAATTTTCAGTAACTAAACAAGCTTTGTAAAACTACAGTATATTTCAAATTTCATTCAATTTGAACCAGTACTTTACGAATTATAACTAGTCAAAGTTTGGTATTTTCGGTAATTTTGTCACTCGCTCACTGCTGACTCACCGATCATCAAAATGTTTAGGCACTTCTAGCAGACGTAGAAGCTTCAAATTTTGAGTATTAGGAGAGTTTAGTGTAAAACTTATGGGAAAATTCCAACATTTTGCAATTTCGGTCCACTTGTTCAGTTTCATCAACTGCATTAATAACTTTGTTATTTCTTAAAAATGTATAGGATTACAAAGTTACATTTGCAGTCAGTGAATACGTGTACATGAATATGTTTGATTTAATGGAGGAATAGGTGTAGATAGGGACCTAGATGGAATTATGTTGAAAGGTGGTGTCTAAGTGGTTAGGTTAGTTGTTTCAGAAACCTGGTTTTCTGCGTTCGATTCCCACCCGGGACAATTATTCGTCTGAAATTCAAACAGTTGTACTGAGTCAGGGGGTGCTTTGTTTTCGTGAATCTATTGAGCGGTGAGACCTTGGCGACACAGGGATTAATTTAACAAGAAAAAAAAAAAAAAAAGTCGTAGGAAAAAAAAAAAAACAATGGATTGTAAAAGTAAGATAGTACATAAGTTGTGCTATGAACGATAGGATACTAACAATCATAACAGCGTCTGATGGAGGTGGCTTGCCCGCTTGAGCCATGTCTCAGCAGGAGGCTGCGGTCCCTTGAGAAGTAGGGACCCCGTGTAATCTGGGCGTCCCTGAAACTGGTTATTTGGGCGCAGGAGAGCCCGCAACACCAATTGAGTCGCGGACGCTGCCAGAGGGTATCCCAGATAGGCAACAGTACCTGGGCCCCTCACCAATTGTGGTCGGAGGAGTAACCAGGGGTTTTACTCTCATGTTATGATTAGCATTCTACTGCTATGAAGAGGGCGAGTCCCACATACCCCACTGCCCGTGCCGGAACACCGCAGTGGCGGAGGAGATGCGTAACATTCTTGCATTCCTCTGGACAAACTTACACCACGGCTTTCACGCTTCCCGTTCGAAACACCGAAAGACGGTCACTTTCTTCCAAGCAACTAACAAATCTTACTGTGATATCGAAGGTATACACACAAACCACGTTTTGTTAATCTGACACAAACTATATTTATATAATCATTTTATCAAATATTTTTATACACAGTTTGATGTTAACTAGGTAGCTTTAAATTTACTTATGTACATATTAGCTTGTTCCCTCGTGCGGGAGCTGTCTTAAAAAAAGGCCATAATCGGACATGTATTATGTAGTTGTACCAAAATTCCATCAAAAACAATTCATCAATTTCGTAATTTTAAAAACCTTTGACAGGCTGGAGGCCAGGAGGCCGTGAGTGCCATACATAAGTTCATGTTAATCCTCTGTTAAGCTTGATGTTGTAGTTTTCGATTAGGTACATTGACAATATTTATAACCAATGAGAGATAACAATTTTACATACGGATTAATTTTAAATGACGTTTGACGAGTGCGACGAATATCAATAAAGCATAAAAAAGTATACGACGCATCTGTTCTTGTTTCATATGGTGAGTGTTGCCATGCCAGCTAGGTACGTGGATATTCATATGTGCGTAAGTTAAGTTATTTTGTAAATAAGGGCACAGAGTTGTTACTAGTCTGGATGGTTTACATCAAATTTAATCTACTTTGGAACTATTAAAGCGCAGGAATAATCCATTTGTGAACACAATAGACTAAAACCGGCCAAGTGCGAGTCGGACTCGCGTACTAAGGGTTCCGTACCATTTTCAAGTGCCTACCTGTTGCCGTTTAAATATCGAGCAAAAAAGGCCAAAAAATAGTTGTTGTATGGGAGCCCCCCCTTAATACTTATTTTATGTTTAGTTTGTTATTATAGCAACAGAAATACATAATTTGTTTTCAACTGTTTAGGTATCGCGGTTCTTGAGATAGAGCCTGATGATAGACAGACAGACAGCTAAGTCTTAGTAATAGGGTCCCGTTTTTACCCTTTGGGTATGGAACCCAAGCATTTAATGTCTAGACATGCTTAATATTGTTGCATCAAAGATATCGAGAAAAACCCATAGAGAAATGGAGTGGGCTTTGAGAAAAACTGTAGCTGAAGTTCAAGAAGTAGTACCGGTAAAGAAAAAGAGAAACACAACCTACAAAAATTGGAAAGCTCATCATCAAGTGACAGAGTGGTAAAATCCATTGTTGGTATTTTAAAAAATAATGTAAATTGTAAAGCAAAGGAAAAAAGTACAACTATCTACAATAAGAAATGAGATGCCATCAAAAACATACTTGTAAAAAAACCCAAGTCTCGTAACGCAGTTCTTTTACCGTAAAACGTTGTGAGATCTATGTAATAACAAGTCGGTTAATTTATTCAGTCCCTACTTAAGGGACCATCTATCTTAAGCTATTACGTAATTATCTCACCTTACAGAATCTTAATTTGACCTTATCAAAGTTCAAAACTTTTATGTTATGAATATTAGATTGACTTGGCCATCGCAATAAACACTTGTGAGATACATTCTAATTATATCCGATGGCCAAGTTAATCTATTATTTAAAACTTTAAAGTTTTGAACGTTGATAAGGTCAAAATAAGATTCTGTAAGGTGCGATAATTACGTAATAGCTTAAGATAGATGGTCCCTTAAGTAGGGACTGAATAAATTAACCGACTTGGTATTAGAAAGAAAGAAAGAAAGAAAGAAAGAAAATAATTTTATTTACGGCACATACAAGGAAATAAAACATAAAAATTGATTAATACTATTACAGTTATATGCACCATAAATGGGAACTGGCTTCAGCATTAAGCTACAACAAAAATCTAAAAGATCATTGCGCAGCGCTGGTATTCTAGCCAGCCCCAGTTTTGACGCCACGCATGTCAAACGTCAAATAAAAATATATAGACAGATAAAAAAGTTAGCAGTAATTCATGCAAAAATTATATTTAGATAATTATTACTGATTCAATATTTCATTCTAATTTTGATAACCAAATAACTAAAATAAACCATAAATTAAATAAAAAAAAATAAAAAACCAAATAACTAATAACAACAATCAGATATATAACAGCTAATTAATTACAATCAATACAAAAAACATAAAATTAAGAATTGAAATAATGATAAAATTAGGGTAATTGAATAAATTTATGAATTAATATAATTAACTAAGATTAAGCGAAATTAGATTTCGGCCGGAAGCCGGACGCATCCTAACGTTCCATTCTAAACATAGATCTCACAACGTATTACATAGATCTCACAACGTTTTACGGTAAAAGAACTGCGTTACGAGACTTGGGTTTTTTTACAAGTATGTTTTTGATGGCATATATATTACGCCATATAGATATATTTTTTTAATGGGCGTGAAGACTAAAAAAATCTATTTAGTCTGTCAGTTAGATAACCAAAAAATATTGGACACGTAGTTTTTCTTTCGTTCCTCACACTAAAAATGACGAAGATACAGGGCGTTTAAATTTCGTGTGACGTCACTTCTAAGTACAATTTTACCTAATAGTGACGTCACAAGCCCCCCTCTCCTGAACTTTATAGTTGGTTTATGCTCTGTATCTTTGGCAATTTTTATTGATTTGATAAATAAAAAATACGTGTCCAAATTTTTGTGTAATCTAACTGACGGACTAAATAGATTTTTTAAGTGTTCATGCCCATTATACCCTTTTCATACAAATTGGCGATAGGATTCTTCTAGGTACTATTATAGATAAATAAAAAAATACGTGTCCAATATTTTTGAGTATTCAACTGAGGGACATTTTTTTGTTTTTGTTTTCTGACGGACATATGGAGTTGGTCACGAGGCTTTGCTACTTCACCGGGCATAAAGGCGAGCAGATCTCCTGCCTAGGTGTGGTTTAAACACTACAAACTAAGCAACCTGCGAAAGAGGGCGTCCTGTAGCACTTTGACCTCAGCTCAGGGCGGTTGCTGGCGATGAGATTGAGGGATTTTGACTTTTTGTATTTTAGGGAAGTTTTGTGCAACTGACGCTCTACTTTACAGTTCGCGGGCCTCTCGGACTTCGGGTCTACGAGGGCATCGGAAGGTTCTATGCAAACTAAGGGTCGGGTAGGCGAGTTGTAACTGACGTAGAATGTTTTAGTCGTCATCCTTAGAGTACTTTTTGTTTTCGGACTGACATTATGTAGTAAGCCAGGAGGCTTTAGCTACTTAACTGGCTTTAGTTATTGTACCTATGTATTTGTACAGGCACGCAAGTTGTTCCCGTTCTTCGACAGCGCGTACCAAGGCTTCGCGTCGGGTGACTTGGACCGCGACGCGTGGGCGGTGCGCTACTTCATCAAGCGCGGGTTCGAGCTCGTCTGCGCACAGTCCTTCGCCAAGAACTTTGGATTGTACAGTGAGTTCGGTTTTATGTTTTCCCCTCACTTAGAAGTCACTTAGTCCTCACTTAGTTAATTAATCTAGAGCTCAAAAGTATAGGTAGCTTTTCCGAGCGGTTTCACCCGCTTAGATCCCGTTCCCGTGGAAACTTTAACTTAAAATATAGTTATAATAGCCTAAAACACTTGCAAATGACGTAGCTTTCTATTGATAAAAGATTTTTCTAAATCGGTTTAATTACCCACTACAAAGTCATAAACTCAGAAATTTTACCCCTTTATAATATCTGTACAGCAGTATAGATATATAATAATAAGATATATAATGATAATAATGCAATGTGCCAATAGCACAATCCCTATGTATAAATACTATTGACTTTTTTTTTAGTTCATCTATTCATTTTATAATAATTATGCATCAATGTTGTGTATTCGAATGCTAGAAAGAAGTGAATCATGCATTTTATGGTGGCATTAAATAATATTAAAAAAATCGCTTCGCTTTTTTTACGGAATGTGCTCATGGCGCCATCTAGGCAAACCTTTTTTTATATATTTTTTTTAAAGATTTCTAGCAGAATTTTGCACTCTACTAGTATTCTTGTTAACCCCTCGTGCTAAGCTAAAATGCATGTGTTACGAGTGGGTTCACATCGGTAGCGCAATGGGTGGGGTTCGAGCCGGCGACCTCAAGATCACAAGTCCGACGCCCTAGCCATTGGGCTACGGCTGCATTGCATTTTATGTCCTATTTTCAAGTGGTCAGTAATAACACTCGAGTAAATAGTGATATTACTCAATCATGAAGAGATTTTTTTTTTCCGACTTAACTTCCATATTGATTTGATCGTGGTCACGTGCTAACCTATGATTCTTCCTACAGTTTTTGTTCCTCGTAAAGTAAAGCCTAACTCTTTTTACAGACGAGCGTGTAGGCAACTTGACTGTGGTGATCAACGACGCTAAGTTGGTGGCCCCCATCAAGTCTCAGCTGACGTGGGTGGTCCGCGGCATGTACTCCAACCCGCCCGCGCACGGCGCCCGCGTCGTCGCCAACGTGCTCTCCAACAAGACGCTGTTCGATGAGTGGTACGTCACTATACTCACTGATATCACACAATTAAGAACAGAGTGATTAGGGAACGTTGTGGTATGAAAGTAGATGTAGTGACAAATATTGAGAAAGGTATGCTGAATTTAGATCGGACATATAGAATGAATAAAAAGAGACTAACTAGTAAATTTTATAGGCCGAATGCGAATGGAACTGTTGGAAGGGAAAGACGAAGGCTGACGTTCTACGTTTAAATCGAGGAAGTTCTTAAGAAAGGCCAGGTTACAGTACCGAAGGACATGCATTGATTAATCAATGTATAAGAGGCGAAAGTGGTATGTCTACATCGTAGCAAGTGGCAGCAAGTGGTCGCTGCCTACCCTTAAGGGAAAGAGGCGTGAATGTATGAATGAATTAATCACTTACAGATTTATGAATACTTATTATGCTTCCGAGGTCTAAATTTTATTTTCCTGCGCAGGAGGGAACATATCAGAACCATGTCCTCCAGAGTCATCCAGATGAGAGAAGCGCTCCGGTCTGAGCTTATCAAGTGAGTGGCCATTTATTAGTAGATGTTATTATTTTTATTGTGGTGTGTTATACTACAAATACAACAACCTTCGTAGCGTAGCGGTATTTGGCTCCCCTTAAATCTAGAAGTTAGTGGGTTCGATCCCTACGCCGGACAGAAAATCTTTGTGTAAATTCTAAGATTTCTTTCCGGGTCTGGTTGGTTGAGGGACTACCCTCCGTGCCTCGGAGAACACGTTAAACCGTTGGTCCCGATTGTTATAACATCATCTATAATAATCGTATATCAAGGAACGGGCAGCAGCGTTTCCGTGTGTGGTACAACATAATACTGCGGTCACCAATCCGCCTGCCAAGCGTGGTGACTATGGCAAATACCCTCCCTCGGGAGGAGGCTGGATGTTCTACAGTAGATGTTATACGGGCTGATGATGAGGTTTAATTTAAATTATAAATTATAATGTATGTAACTTAGCTGGCGAAATTTGTATATCATTATGATACTACCAAAACACGTAAAATTGTTGAATTCTTCAGCGGAACAAATGTATAAACGAAACTGCAGAACATTATCAAGTACTTATTTCCCTGTTTTTTTTTTCTAGACTGGGCACTCCGGGCAACTGGGACCATATTGTGAAACAGATTGGTCTGTTCTCCTACACCGGACTGACCCCTCGCCAGGTGGAGCATCTCGTCTCCGAGTTCCACATCTACCTGCTCAAGTCCGGCCGCATCAACATCTGTGGTCTAAACCCCTCGAACGTGGCTTACATGGCGAAGGGCATCCATGATGCAGTCACTAAGTTCCCCGCTGAAGAGTAAATGTTACCTTTTTTATGAGATTCTAGGGTTGCAAGTGTGTTCGAAAGTCAATTAAAGCTTTTAGAATGACACTAAGTAATTGAAGTATGAATTAACGAAAATATACTCTAATTCTATTAACTGAGAATGCATTTTGTATTAGCAAAATATTTGAAGATTATACCTATAATACTGTGTCATCATTTCTATACGTCAGAATCATTTAGTCGTAAGTGCCAATTTACTATAAAGACACATACGATACGACGAACGTTTCTGACGTAAAATGACTCATGCGACCTTATGATTCTGAGCCTTAGAGTTGTTTTCGAATGTTATCCGTCTTTATACATCGCGCATTCAACTTGCAACCTTACTTTAATGAGATTAAAATCTAGAATCGTAATTATATTTTATAGACAATTTGCACCAACCAGAATTTAGTTTAACTAACACAGTTTATTGTATGGATTTGCGTCATGTTGTTATATATTGTTATATAGTGATCCTCGACCACTGAGTAGATACATAATAATGTATGTATTAAATGGTAAATAACGTTTTTTTATTGTATGGTGTTACTAGTTTCATGGTTACCAGTGGATTATTTGAGCTTTTAATTCAAGATAACGAGTGAAACAGAGGGTAAATATTAAACATTAATGCATTTAAGGTACATACAAATTCATTGCGAATTTTATACGTTGATAAGTAACGTTTTTGTAAAACTATAGGTACTGTCTCAACAGCTGTTGATACACAATATGCATGAAGACAAAAACATTATAATTAGTCCGTCGCGTCAGTTATATTACTAAAAAATATTAGACACGTATTTTTTATATATCAAATCAATAAAAATTGGCAACGAAAAAGTAACAACAAACTATAAAGTTCAGGAGAGGGGGGCTTGTGACGACACACGAATTTTTAACGCGCTGTAGCGTCGTCATTTTTTGTTTGAGGAAAGAAAAAAATGTCCAATATTTTTCGGTAATCTAACTGACGGACTAAATAGATTTTTTTATATTTCATGCCTATTACGAAGGCTGCTAATATAGATCTTTTAAGATTTCATATACTTGTATAAAGAACAAATTTCTTAGATCTATTTAGGCGTAACCGGCAACTTTTATTTTAAGTTCCTATTAGTTGATCTAATGTTTATAAAGATATACGAATGGAATATTATTCTATTATGAACTAATTGAGAAATGATTACTAGTATAAAGGTACACATCTTGACACTATTTCACTCGGAAATTAACTTTGTTCTATTGAGCATAAGGTTTATAATGCAATAGGTGCTGTCAGGATAGCCAAAGATGAATTATAGCATTTCCAAGTGGTCGAGTTTCAAATATAAGGCAAGACTAAATGCTCAGTGCAAACACCAATAATAGTATTAATAAAAAGCAATATTTAATATTAAAATAATTAAAAATGCACACGTACACATACAAAAAAATATTTTTTATATGAAATTTAACATTAAAATATTTATTTGGCTGTGATTTGTTTTGGAAGAATGAAAACATTTAATGTTTTTTTTTTTAAATAATTTTTATATACATATTTACACTGCCGATTAGAAAATAAATTGGTTTAGTAATAATTATTTGATCCAGAAAGCTTTTATTCTTTTTTATTGACATTTATAAAGTGCGGTATTACAATGCTTTTATTTGGTGAATTATATTAATCAGTGGTTACCTGTTGTTCAATGCCTTATCGATGTTAAAATGGATGTGTATTTATAATGTGTGTAGGTTTATTGTAAGTTTTGTTGCAATTACATAACCTCTGTTATTAATATGTCGTTTTATTGGGATATTTACAGTTTTACTTGTTTTAATGATATTATAATTTTCTCTGTAGGTCGTGTTTTGTTTTATGAGGGAGTATTAAAAATATTTATCACACATTGCGATGTGGTCTGAAGTTTTTTTTTTAACTTTTACGGAACATTTTATCGCTCACTAAAGTAAGGGTAACGTAAGAGATTGATAATTTGGATTGGCTGATTAGTAGGGTTCCACCGAAGCTTAATTGGTTAAGACATTAGGGGCTATACTTAATATGCAGGTTCGAGTCCTGCCGGGGATCTAAATTTATGATTCTAATTTTTTTTTTAAATGTTGTGGTCTAGTATGTATACATTACATATCCACTCAGCGGCAGCGGGTTATGTAGAAGTTATAAAGAAGACATCTTTTAGCAATGATATGCATCGTGTCACTCTGCTACTCGATGAGATTGGTTTTTCTGAACGAGTAACACTATTCACTAAGCAGTGTTACTAGATGAGAATAAAAATTCGCATCGAGTCACACTGTTGCTCGATGCGAATATTTTTCTCAACCAGTCACAGTGTGACAGGATGCAGTGTCACTCGTTGCGAATATAGGGTCCTACGCCACTAAGTGAAGTACTAGGAAGGCGAGGGGACATATCCTATCTACCACGATTACGACTTTGTTAGTGATCAAAATATGAATCAACTTTTGTCAATCCTGTATCCTTTCAGTAGGTAGTTGTAAATTTCAGTTTGCTAAGATTATTATAGAAAAACTATATGAAGGAATTTCCTTTACAGCGATTCGCGGTCCAAATTATAGTTCTACGTGTCGCCCGGAGCTAAATAACTACTTGCAGTGTTTTAACGGTATGTGCTGGTATTAAAGGTGAAGGTTTATATATCACGGGTTGCGGTCTAAAAAGGTACAAGTGACAAATATGCGAGTTGTTAATGCCATTATTTTTTACCTTGGGTAATTGAGAATTGTTATTGTGAATGCCGTTTTATATTTTTTTTTCTACTGTGGGAAATACCTTAAGTAACTTTACCGTCGCAGCAGCAAGGTATGCGAAATAAACAAATGATATTTACGTAAACCAATTACAGGTACTTGTAAATAATTTATTAATTATAAATTACTTATTATATTAATTAATTAATTCCTTACTAACATTATAAATGTGAAAGTAACTCTGTCTGTCTGTCTGTCGCCTTTCACGCCAAAACCACTGAACCGATTTTGATTAAATTTGGTAAACAGATACCTACTGTAGAACCTGAGAAAGGACATAAGCTAGTCTTTATAGAGAAATAAGGTTTGAAGGGGGTTGAAAGGGGGAGGGATGAAGATTGTATGGAAGTATCGTCATTGTTAAGCCTAAATAATCAGAAATTCTGCTTTAGCAGTAACTCACAAAATAAGGTTAAACAGATCAAATTGTGATACAACACAAATTGATCTGTAATATCATGTGACTAAAATTCACTATCGTAAAGTTTAACATTTGGTTTTATGTCTCTATCACATTAAAGCGATATGTGTGCTCTGCCGATTTTTACCATTATTTTTATTATTGGCACTTGTACCATTTTATTACGCAACCCATCATATTATATCATTATGTTGTAATGATATATATAATTGTTAAAATCATTCAAATGTAAATAAACCTCGTTAATAACAACATATTACTGTTATTTATCCTTTTGACCAATTATTTACAGTGACCAAGCTATACATATAATATAATAACTAATATTATAAAGAGGAAAGATTTGTATTTTTGTGTGTATGTTTGTAATGATAGAACTCAAAAACTACTGTGCCCATCCAAAAATTATTTTACCATTGGAAAGCTACATAACCCCTTTTGTTGTCCGGGGGGAAATGCATTTACGCATTCCCACCGCCGCTGCAGCGTATTCGCGCGCTGGCGGTGGGATATGTGGGACTCGCCCTCTCCATAGCGTGGTATGCTAAACTCATACCACGAGGAGAGGACCCTACCAACCACTAAAACCTCTCGGACACTCCTTCGATCCGCCGTTGGTGGGGGCCGGGTACGCATGAGCAATCCGGCCCCCCGACGGCACCCACGGCCAATATGGTACCGCGGGATCTCCAGGGCCACACTTACAGTGGCCCATTTGCCCAATTATAGGGACGCCCGGAGTGTAGAGGCGTCCCTACTCCTCATGGGTCAGCTTCGAAGGGAGCGGGGCCCATGTCCCCCACTCCCCGAGGCCGAGCCTAGGGTGGTAGGCGGCGGGTTTCAGCCCGCCGCCGACGGCCAACACGCCGTCTGCGAAGCGGGTGGGCGGAGGGATCTACTTCCCTCTCCCGCTCCGCGGCCTCCTTCTGTGACATTACTTGTCTACAGAAGGAGGCAACCGAAGCTACATTCACCCTGAGTGGCTATATTTAAGTACAAAGTTCCCACGGGAACGGGAGTTCCGCACGTGAAACCGCGCGCGGGAAGATAGTAATATATATTTTTTTTTTTCATATATACTCAGTTTCAAACCACATCAAGGTTACAAAAACAAGAAACAATGATTTTTGGCAACACCTCGCTCGAGAGGCCCATGTTCAGCTCAATGGACGCTCAATGGACAGAATGCAATTATTAATTATATTTATATATTATCGGAAAGCACGTTAAGCCGTTGGTCCCGATTGTTATAATAACAAGCGTAAACCAGGGAACGGGCAGCAGCGTTTCCCTGTATGTTACAACATAAAACTATAACCCGTATGCCAAGCGTGGTGACTATGGCGAAACTCTTTCTCGAGGCCCGTGTTCAGCTGTAGACGTTTTACGGGCTGTTAATGATATATTATTATGTTAGCATAAAACACGCTATGTATAAATCAATCAGCAATAATTCATACTTAATATAATTTTCGTAGAAATAAATATCGGAGTTCTTCCAAAAGAACAATAAAACAATTAAAATAGTTTTTAAATGTCTATATTTATTTTAAAATAAACAATTTATTTATAACATATTATTACTTGTAGTAAATATTTATGTCTCCATATCTTCAGTGGGTGGTGTGGGTAATGGCACTAGCGGTCTCGATCCGAAGCGATTTGTTACTGAAAATTAAATTAAACGAATTTAACGATATTTATTCAGCATTTAGGTATTTACATACACTTGCACTTGTCAGTTATACACAATAAAATTTATATAATTAAATACAAAATATCGCAACTGAAATCTATTGCGGATTAGCTAATGACCTGTCTGTCAGTCTAGTGTCACGTCATATGTATAGTAATAACAATTCAGCTCTATAGAAAGAGGCACGTCTTTAAAACAATATTATTACGTATAAGCGACACACGCCTAAGGGCACCCTTAATGGGCTAGGACCACAGCTCAGGGCATCGCTAATGCTATGAGAAATATTACTGTAAAAATAATAATATTAAAAAAAAGAGGGAGTGATGATGTGAGCCAACGCGGTCCTCGTTCTGTCCGGCGAGGACGCTAGCCTAGGTAACCTGCAGGTTTCTCTAGCTACCTAAGTGGACGGCCGAAATAAAAAGGTCTCTTAGTAATTGTGAGGTTGTAATCAAACTTTAGGTTTAGAATAGACCACGCAATATGTTGTGAGAGGCGACTAAGGCACATACAGCTGACGGATGGGCAGCAGCATGGGCTTCAGCTCAAAGATAGTCGCATCTTACTGCGATCGTGGTGATTGCTGCACTGTTAAAGAGATGGCATATATTTTGTAAGCACCTAATATATAAAGCTGAAGATTGTTTATTTATTTTCTTGAACGCGCTAATCTCAGCAACGAATGGTCCGATTCGAAAAATAATTTCAGTGTTAGATATACCTATTTATCGAGAAAGGCTATATTCAATTGTGAATGTCCTACGGGAACGGGAGTTACGCGGATGAACTGTTTCACCCGCGAAACTCGCAAGAAACTAGTATTTGATAAAGATAGCTTTAATATAGTACATTTCCTTACCAGCTTCATTGATAGTTAAGTCAACAACTTCAATGTAGTTCTGCTTGTTGTCGCCGCCCACCGCCACGCTGTAGGGCGCGTCGGGACACGCGCACGCGCACAGCGCCTGCCCCACGCGCCCCGCGCGCGCGCTCACCTGCACGGGCGGGTTGCTGCGGGTAGTCACAAATAAGTCATATTAGACAAAATTATTGTAAGACATATGGTTATGATCAGTGTTTTATACGATTATGTTACAATTAATTAATTAGATTATTTTTTATTAGAAGCGGCCGTAGCCCAATGGCTAGGGCGTCGGACTTGTGATCGTGAGGTCGCCGGTTCGAACCCCACCCATTGCACTACCGACGTGAACCCACTCGTAACACAAGCTTAGCACGAGGGGTTAACAAGAATACTAGTAGACTGCAAAACTCTGCTAGTAAACTTAAAAAAAAAAAAGATTTTCGAAATCAGTATTTTCCTATAAATTCATAACTATTATTGTATCTACCCGTTGCTGTGCCCTTACAGGGTTCATGTTGGATCTACACCACCGATTGTAAACCTATAAAAAAGATACAAGAACAAAACAAAAAAACTTCAACTTCAATAAAGAAAGTACCATTGAACCCCATTTGTTTTATGTTTAGGTTATTTTTTTGACCACCCAAATTCTCGTCAGGGAGCGTTCAAGTATTACGTTACGCAATTTTTGAAGATTTTTGGCCCCCCTCCTCCCCTTGTAACGCACCCTAACGTTTTTCTGAACCCGGGTTCTCTCTAAACGTTACGTAACACTCAAGTGATCATTTTTACCCTAAAGTCGTAAAAAGTTATGTAATATGGGGGCACGGCAGTGCCCCCACAAGTCGAGTAAGAAAAAAAAAAAAAAAAAGGTGAACGGCCGTACCTATCTTTTCTCGAAGCAACTCAGCCGATTTTCGACTTCCTATAACTTCGTTGTGGATAAAGATGGGAGCCTGTATTCAGAATCAGAATCTAAGTAGGCTTTGTAAAACTACAGTATATTTAAAATTTCATTCAATTTGAACCAGTACTTTAAGAATTATAACTAGTCAAAGTTTGCTAATTTTGTCACCCGCTCACTACCTGACTGACCGATCATCAAAATGTTAAGGCACTTCTAGCATACGTAGAAGCTTGAAATTTTGAGTACTAGTAGAGTTTAGTGTAAAACTCATGGAAAAATTCCAACATTTTGCAATTTCGGTCCAGTTGATAAGTTTCATCAACTGCATTAATAACTTTGTTATTTGTTATAAATGTATAGGATTACAAAGTTACATTTGCAGTCAGTGAATCAGTGTACATGAATTTGTATTATTTAATGGAGGAAAAGATATAGATAGGGACCTAGATGTGATTATGTTGAAAGGTGGTGGCTGAGTGGTTACGTTAGTTGCTTCAGAGACCTGATTTTCTGCGTTCGCTTCCCACCCGGGACCATTATTTGTCTGAAATTCAAACAGTTGTAGTGAGTCAGGGGGTGCTTTGTTTTCGTTAATCTATCGAGCGGTGTGACCTTCGCGACACGGGGATTAATTTAACAAAAAAAAAAAACTAGAGAAAAAAAAAAAGAAGCAAGATAGTACCTACATAAGTTGTGCTATGAACGATAGGATACTAACAATCATAACAGCGTCCGATGGAGGTGGCTTGCCCGCTTGAGCCATTTCTCAGCAAGAGGCGGCGGCCCCTTGAGGAGTAGGAACCCCGTGTACTCTGGGCGTCCCTGAAACCGGTTATTTGGGCCCAGGAGAGCCCGCAACACCAATGGAGTCGCGGACGTTGCCAGAGGGTATCCCAGATAGACATCAGTGCCTGGGCCCCTCACCAATTGTGGTCGGAGGAGTAACCGGAGGTTTTAGTGTTTTACTCTCATGGTATGATTAGCATTCCACTGCTATGGAGAGGGCGAGTCCCACATACCCCACCGCCCGTGCGGGAACGCCGCAGTGGCGGAGGAGATGCGTAACATTCTTGCATTCCCCCCGGACAAACACCAAGGCTTCCATGCTTCCCGTTCGTCACAGAAAGACGGTCACTTTCTTCCAAGCAACCAACAAGTCTTACTGCGATATCGCAGGTATACACACAAACCACGTTTTATTTATCTGACACAAACTGTATTTACAGAATCATTTTGTCAAATATTTTTTTACACAGTTTGATGTTATCTAGGTAGCTTTAAATTTACTTATGTTCATATAAGCTTGTGGCCGCGACTTCGTCCGCGTGGAAAAGTTACTTTGTACTAACAGATACTTTGACCCGCGACATAGGGATTAATTTCACTAGTGCGGGAGCTGTCTTTAAAAAAGTCAGAATCGGACATGTATAATGTAGTTGTACCAAAATTCCATTAAAAACAGTTAAGTAATATCTTAATTTAAAAAAAATCTTTGACTGCGAGGCATTGAGTACCATACATGAGTTCATGTAAATCCTCTGTTAAGCTTGATGTTGTAGTTTTCGATTAGGTACATTGACAATATTTATAACGAATGAATCTGGACGGTTTAAATCTAATTTAAGTCTACTTTGGAAGTATTAAAGCGCAGGATACCCCCATTTGTGAATACAATAGACTAAAACCGGCCAATAGCGAGTCGGACTCGTGCACTAAGGGTTCCGTACCATTTTCTAGTGCCTACCTGTTGCCGTTATAGATATCCAGCAAAAAAGGCCATAAAAAAGTTTGTTGTATGGGAGCCCCCCCTAAATATTTATTTTATTTTTAGTATGATACTAAAGCAACAGAAATACATAATTTGAGAAAATTACAACTGTTTAGGTATCGCGGTTCTTGAGATACAGCCTGGTGACAGACAGACAGACAGCTAAGTATTAGTATAAGGGTCCTGTTTTTACCCTTCGGGTACGAAACCCAAGCATTTAATGTCTAAACATGCTTAATATTGTTACATCAAAGCTATCGAGAAAAACCCATAGAGACATGGAGTGGGCTTTCAGAAAAACTGTAGCTGACGTTCAAGAAGTAGTGTCGGTAAAGAAAAAGAGGAACACTACCTACAACAATTGGAAAGCTCATAAGACAGCGACAGAGTGGTAAAATCCGTTGTTGGTATTCAAAAAAATAATGTAAATTGTAAAGCAAAGGAAAAAAGTACAACTATCTACAAAAAGAAATGAGATGCCATCAAAAACATACTTGTAAAAAAACCCAAGTCTCGTAACGCAGTTCTTTTACCGTAAAAAGTTGTGGTATCTATGTAATACTAAGTCGGTTAATTTATTCAGTCCCTACTTAAGGGACTTTCTGTCTTAAGCTATTACGTAATGATCTCACCTTACAGAATATTATAATGGCCTTATCAAAGTTCAAAAATTTTATGTTATGAATATTAGATTGACTTGGCCATCGCAATAAACACTTGTGAGATACATTCTAATTTTATCCGTAAATTAACCGACTTGGTATTACATAGATACCACAACTTTTTACGGTAAAAGAACTGCGTTACGAGACTTGGGTTTTTTTACAAGTATGTTTTTGATGGCATAGTTTTTACACTTGGTATAGTTTTAATCTACTAAATAAAACAAGATAATTTTAATTCGCAAAACCTGCATATTTTGTTTATTTTTATATTTTTTTTTGCTTTTGGTTTGGGAATTTTAATTCCCTAATCTTTAGGAATAATGTTACGTAACTTGTTGTAAAAAAGACCCCCTCCCGCCCCTGTAACGCATCGTAACGTTTTACAAGACCTCCTCCCCCCCCAAAATTGCGTTACGTAATACTTGGACGCTCCCTTAGTTCGTCTACTGACTAGAAAGTTAATCAACTAACTAGCGGTCAGCGATCATTTTGCGACATAATATAGTGCAGACTACTAATACTTTTCTAATTATGGTCGAATTTCCCATCGGGCGACCGTTAGGCGACCTGTAGGTATATAATCATTTTATTTTCGCTCACCAAGAGATGTCCCAAGTCTTCAATTTCTCGTCAGTACTAACGGTCACCATCAAACCAGGAACTTGATTACTCAATATCAACCCTGAAATATGAATAAATCAATTGTTAAATGTATTTATGTCGCAGCCGGTTCGTGTAGTCTGCCGTGTAACATTAAGGCTAGCCTTTATAAAACATTCAGGTCGTTTAGAAATGCGGCGGTTCAATAATTAGCCGGATTGAATGCAGCCGAATGAAAATCCGGTTCAATAATTAGCCGGAACGCATTCGACGCCGTACGTTTTTCAACACGGCTAGTCGTAATGTAATACAGCTAATAATTAGTGGCGGTGAACATCATTGGTTTAGGTTTAGGTGATTTTTTTTACCACCCATGAAATCCGCCGTTATAAGAAACAGCTAGTCGTAATGTAATGCGGCGGATTGTACGATCTGGCTTCGACATATACCTACAGGGTTATTTTTAAAACACCAATAACCTTTTAGAGGGTGACAGTACTGATGATTGTAAACAACTTTTACTATGGGACCAACCCTGAAATCGCGAAAATAAAATCAGCTGTTCCATACATTTTGTCGAGGTAAGTAAACATAAATGTATGGAACAGCTGATTTTTTTTTCGCGATTTCGGGGTTGGTCCCATAGTAAAAGTTGTTCATAATCATGAGTACTTCTATTCCTCAAAAGGTTGTTGGTGTTTTAAAAATAACCCTGAATACAATCAACGTTATTTTGAAAGCTCCAAAGATGACCTCACCAAGAAGCGTTTCGTTTTATTTGGTGAAGTTATTTTTTTGTTTGGACAACTTGGCGGAGCAATCACACGATATTTTTTTTCTAAAGATTAATAAGCAGTGCTAAATGATATCTTACCATTAACTTCTTTCTCGTGTGCGTCTATCGTCCACAGTGGCTCATTCTCTCTACAGTCTACGTAAGCGATTTTTCCTGTGTTGTTGCTCATCTGTAATTAAAATATTTAAATTAAAGGACCTCTTATATAATTTTCAGAAAAAAATATAAATAATATTAACACTTAATAAATTGAATCAATATAAGAACCGACAACCTCCGTAGCGTTGCGGTATTTTGCTCGCTTTGAATCTCGGAGGTCGTGGGTTCTTTCCCCACAACGGACAGATAATCTTTATGTAAATTCTAAGATTTCTTTCCGGGTCTGGTTGGTTGAGCGACTACCCTCCGTGCCACGAAAAGCACGTTAAGCCGTTGGTCCCGATTGTTATAACATCATCTATAATAATCGTATATCAGGGAACGGGCAGCAGCGTTTCCCGCGGTGACCGCAGTATTGTTGTACCACTACAACAATACTGCGGTCACCAACCCGCCTGCCAAGCAAATACCCTCCCCGGGAGGAGGCCCATGTTCAGCAGTGGACGTTATACGGACTGATGATGATATAATTTTCAGAAAAAAATATTATTAATCTATACTAATATTATAAAGAGGAAAACTTTGTTTGTTTGTTTGGTTGTAATGAATAGGCTCAAAAAGTACTGGACCGATTTCAAAAATTCTTTCACCATTCGAAAGCCACATTATCCACGAGTAACATAGGCTAAATTTTATTTTGGAAAAAAATAGGGTTCCGTAAGATATTTGAGTTTTTCGGACACAAGGTGTAAAAAATCAACCAGAAAAGTTACTTATTTTGCGTACGCTGCCTAAACTATAAAAGATAGAACCATAAAATGTTCTAATTAATTGTAGATCTTATAAATATCTACAAAAAAGTCCGGAACACACTATACCTATCTATGTCGAGTGAGGCACAACAACCATTTTTTTATTTAGAAATCTTGAATGTTTTTTGGACTACATTTAAACGCGTTTATTTTACTCATGCTATTAATCCTTATCAAAATAAATTAGTTCATTACTGAGTACAGTTTATGTAGATAATATTTGGTCCTTGAATGATTAAAATTGGACGTTTGGTTTTAAAAATATGGCGAAATTAAAATATTACGATTTCTGCTAAATTCATGGACACCGTCACTAACATCGAGGACGCAGTGCACTACCTCTTTACCACTACATTTTTAAATTCTCTGAACCCCGCTGGGCTATCACCTCATGAACTGTCATTAAAAGTTGGCACGCCGATAATGCTTCTCAGAAATTTAACATGGCACGAGACTTCTTATAAAGAAGCTAAAAGATAATTTAATAGTAGCGAAGATTATCACCGGCCTTGCAGCTGGTGAATTAGCTCATATACCAAGAATACCCATGATCCCTACTGATTTGCCTATACCCTTCAAAAGGCTCCAATTTCCAGTTTCTTTCGCACTAACGATAAACAAATCCCAGGGCCAAACATTCAAATTAGTAGGAATTGATTTACGCAAAGAATATTTTATGCATGGGCAACTTTACGTTGCCATATCACGGGTCGGGGCTCCCGACCATCAGTATATTTTGTTACCTGAAAATAATTTAACGTCAAATATTGTTTATAGAGAAGCTCTACAATAATCGCTTTAGTTATCTATCCTAAAACAACGGGTTGCACTCCGGGACTACCGGCAGAAGTGAAAACTTAGTATTAATTACATTTAAATATTTTCATCATTAACAACTTTAACATCCACAGAAAGACAATCTGTGCAGCCTGCGGATAATGACTGCGTCGTCGATGTTTGTGTCGGTGTCTGTAATTTGACCTGGGAATCATTTTGCTGACCGTGTCTTTCCTGGGTAGGCTTTTTGCAGCGGCAACCGACATCCGCACGGAGCCGCGGGCGACCGCTATCACTACATCACTACATATTATAAAACAAAGTCCCCGGCCGCGTCTGTCTGGCTGTCTGTCTGTTCGCGATAAACTCAAAAACTACTACATGGATTTTCATGCGGATGTTACCAATCAATAGAACGATTCTTCCGGAAGGTTTACGTATATGATTTGTTTAGTTTATGTGTACATTTGACTAATATATATTGATACTAGCGGCCCGCCCCGGCTTCGCACGGGTGGACTTTTATACCCTACCCCTGCCCTACCCTACCCTACCCCTACCCAAAATCCTATGTCCTATGTCCTTCTCCCAGTTCTTAGCTACCTCCCTACCAATTTTCAGCCAAATCGGTTCAGCCGTTCTTGAGTTATAAATAGTGTAACTAACACGACTTTCTTTTGTTTCTAAAATGTATTCTGCTATTCAGGGCGGAGACAAATCCAACGAAACAAAAACCATGAAAATTGATCCAGCCGATCTCGAGTTATAAGTGTTGTAACAAACCCGTCTTTGTTTTATATATATAGATTTGTCAGAGGTGTCGGAAAAAATTAAGCCATTTGGGAGCTTTCAACGAAAACGCTGCCTAAACCCTATGAGATATAACAAAACAATGTATGGCGGAAATATTCTTCCCTTTTAGATCTACAAAAAAGTCTACAATAGCATATATCTATCTTTCAAGGTTAACTTGCTATATCCATTATATCTTTTAGAAAAATGATCATTTCTAATGCGGTAATTGTAAAGCTAATCAGACGGATTCAGTATTTATCCTTATCATTTTAAATGAGTTAATATTCTTAAGCATTTCATGCAGATTATTTTACCCCTACACAATATACTTTAAATGAATAACTTAGAAGTTATCGCAAAATAACAGCGCGTGTTTTCGCAGCGCAGCGAGTGAGGTAGGCCGAATGCGATTATGCGCGCTCAATCCTTAAGATTTATAAGACAAGTTTTTGGTTTGTGACAAACACAAAACATAAAAAATAGGTATTCAAGTATCTACTTGAATACCTATTTATTTAGTGTTTGTTGTATTGTTAGTCCTGAAGAGTACAGGTAGGTATTTCATACGATAAAAGTATACCCACCTACTTATTTCACTGAGTTTTAGTAGGTACCCATATTAATTTGTTTCTGTTTGTTTTGACCAAATTTCGCCCGTTTGTTAGAGGTTTAAAGACATTCTGTAGTATAAGTATCAGTATTGTACCCGTGCGAAGCCGGGGCGGGTCGCTAGTACTTAATAAATTGAATCGATATAAGAACTGATTATTGGCAATCTCAGTATCAGCTCAAACTAAAATAAACCATACAAAAAAATATTGTTCATTGAAATGTTGGACGATGGGTTTCGATGGGTTCCGTACACATTCATATAATATTAGATACAATTGAATTTAATTAATTATTTGTAATATGAATATGTAACTGAATATAAGTGAATATTTTAAGAGTTATTGTTATTAATGTTACGGCAAAAAATCAGGTTTGCTGTATGGAAGCTTACTTTAAATTGTTTATTTATTTATTAATAAAGGTACACCAACAACTTCCGTATATAGATTAACAAATAGAGTAGTTAAGAGTAAAAGGCTTATACAGTTGCCAATAACAGGTAAACCAACATTCACGAACATAAGTGGTAACTTAAAATAGATAAATGTACTAATATTGAGTGGCCAGGTTATAATTATGCATGAGTAAAAATAGAAATCCAAAATTAAAATTAAACAAAAACAAACTTGAGATCAAAATTAAATTAATGAGATCAAAAGTTAAACTTAAACTTAAAAAGCTTACAAAATTATTTGTAAAAAAAATAACTTCCAAGCTATCGCGGTTCATGAAGATACAATCTGGTGACAGATAGACAGACAGGAATTTCAGTAATAGGGTCCTTTTTTTTTTTTTTTTTTTTTTTCGGACGGACATATGTAGTTAGCCAGGAGGCTTTTACTACTTCACCGGACATAAAGGCGAGCAGAGCTCCAGCCTTGATAAATGGTTTAAACACTACAAACTAAGCAACCTGCGCAAGAGGGCGTCCCCTGTGGGACTTGGACCTCGGCTCAGGGCGGTCGCTGACGGGGAGATTGAGGGATTATGGCTTTTAGTTTATTTAGGGGAGTTTTGTGCAACTGTCGCTCTACTTTACAGTTCGCGGGCCTCTCGGACTTCGGGTCTACGAGGGCATCGGAAGGTTCTTAGCAAACTAAGGGTCGGGAGGGCGAGGGGGGACGCGTCGCGTTCGCGGGCGCACTCTTCTCCGGCGGGTCGGATAGAGTGGTCTCTGTGTAGTGGTGCTAGTTTCTTGCAGTCTCTGTACTGCTAGTTGGTAAGTTGTGATCTCGTCGTCCGGGTCGTCTAGGACGCCCCGAGGCCGACGGTGTTTACGACGCTTTGTAGGCAAAGGCCTGTAGTCGGATGCTGCCACAACCAACGGGTTTGGGTGTTGAGCCGCGGCTTCAAAGAAGCGTTCCGACGCCTCTTTCATCCACTGCTTGATGGAAGGCAGTTGGAGATCAGAATGCAGGTTGCGATTACGAATGAACCACGGTGCCCCGGTGGCACGTCGAGTGAATCTACTTTGGACAGTTTGTAAGCGGTACAAGCTGCTAGACGCTGTATGAGCGAATACAGTGCTCGCGTACGTCATAATCGGCCGTATACACGTGGTATAAATCCTAACCTTGTTATCAAGTGATAGTTTACTGCGTGAATTTAAAAGACAGTGTAGTCGACTAAGCGTAAGTGAAGCCCGTGCACGAACGGTTTCGACATGCGCTCTAAAGTTTAGCTTTCGGTCAAGGATTACGCCTAAGTACTTGGCTTGCCGTTCCCAAGGGATTGGTTCGCCAAACATCTTGACCGGTGGAATGACCGGTGGGCTGTTGAATCTCGAGAAGAGTACAGCGGCACTCTTTGTTGGATTGACTTCGACTCTCCACTTTCTGAACCATTTGCCTAAGGCATTTGATGCAGATTGTAGAGCGTCGTGAATTGCAGTAGGACTACGGCCCGAGTAGTATAAAGCGGTATCGTCCGCGAAGAGTGCCAGATGGGCCTTCTTGGCTTTCGGGATGTCACTTGTGTAAAGCGAGAACAGGAGTGGCGAAAGTACTGAGCCTTGTGGCACCCCTGCTTGGATCGGGTGAAGTAATAGGGTCCCATTTTTAGATATGGGTACATAACCCTCAAAACTAAATAGTTAAGATCTAATTGACTGCATCATTTTTGGCACAAATGTTGTACAATTAATTAAGATCATGTTATAAAAACCGGCGAAGTGCGAGTCGGACTGGCTCACGACGGGTTTCGTACCATTTTCAAGTGCCTACCTGTTGCCGTAGTTGATATCGAGTTAAAAAGGGCAAAAAAAGTTTGTTGTATGGGAAACAAATACTAAAAATAAAATAAACATTCTCTTTTGTCATTTAAGAGAAAGGTGAAAGAATTTTATCTCTCTTTTTCATCATAATGTACGTGTAAGTATGTATTTATATTTAGTATGTAGTTTATTCTTATTTTATATATATATGTATTTATGTATATGTTTAGTTATTGTATGTATGTATGTATATCTACCTACACACTTCTAAATTCTTCTATCTTTCGACTTCTCCTCTTGCAGGTCTACTGGAAGAGATTTCTTTAGAAATAAGTAGTACCTTTGTACATAGTTATCTTTTTGTTGTTTCTTTTTTGTATCTTGTGTGTGTACATAAATAAATAAATAAAAAACATTTATTTTATTTTTAGTATTTGTTGTTAAAGTGGCAACAGAAATACATAATTTGTGAAAACTTCAACTGTCTAGCTATCGTGGTTTTTACGATACAGCCTGGTGACACACAAACAGACAGCAGTCTTAGTAATAGGGTCTCGTTTTTACCCTTCGAGTACGGAACCCTAAAAATACCTACACACAACAAAAAATAGTTTATAAACTTACAGCAAAACAGAAAGGATTAAGTGGGTCCCAGACGACCCGCTCTATCTCGGGTCCCAGGGTCCAGGCGCGGTGCGCGTCCGGCGTGCGGCAGTCCGTGACGCGCGCGAGTCCGTCGCACGAGCCCGACAGCAGCGTCTGCGCCTCCAGCGGGTGGAAAGCGAGGGATTGCACCTGTTACATACAAATGGTGAAAATACATACATATAATATTCTCATCATTTCAGCCGTAGGACGTCCACAGACGGACATAGGCCTCCCTCATAGATCTCCAGTTATTGCGGTTAGGGTCGGCTTGCATTCACCATCATCCGTCCATCTAGTTGGTGGAAGTCCTACGCAACGCTTGCGCCGCGGTCTCCATTCGACCCCTCTTCGTCTCAACGGCCATCTGTTCTCCGTCCTATATGGCCTGCCCAATGCCACTTCAACTAACTAATCTGTTGGGCCATGTCATGTATGTCCTCATTTTTGATTCGATCTCATAGAGAAACCCCGAGCATAGCCTCTCCATAGATCGTTGCGCGACTCTGAATCTGTTCATAGTGAAGCACCACGTTTCGGATCCGTGGGTCATCACTGGTAACACACACTGGTTAAACAGACTTATGTCTTTAGGCATTAAAGAGCTTTGGATGAAAAGACGTTGCGAAGTTTCCCGAACGCGATCGATCCGAACAAATAATATTATACCACTAGTAAAAGTCTCCCCGGACAGATTGGCCGGAGAAAGCCGCACAAAGGTAAGAGTGGAAGGTTATGGGGGAGACCTTTGCCCAGCAGTGGGATAATATACGTTAAAAAAAAAGAAGTCTCCCCGACATATTTCGGCGACGGCGGCCAATCTCTAAGGAAACTACACACATAAACATGTAGAGGAACGGTTGGTAGTGTTCCTCCATATGCTCGCAATGGCTTACGAAATTGTGTTGCGCGATACAGGTTAATTGGAATGCTAGGTGCTAGATGGCGCTGCTCGTCTTCATGTAGTTTGTGCGTCTATTGTAGATGTCGCTACAGACACATAGGCTTGTGATGTCACTCGTAGGTAAAATTGTACCTAGCAGTGACGCCACATGAAATTTCAACGCGCTGTATCTTCGTCATTGTTTGTTAATGGAACGAAAAAAAAATACGTGTCCTATATTTTTTGGTAATCTAACTGACGGACTAAATAGATTTTTTGATTCTTAATCCCTATTGGAGGCCGTTTGAGGCGAGGCGAGCGTATTCAACTAACCTCGGAACATTATTTTTTTCGTACGGACATTATATATTTAGCCCTGAGGCTTTTGCTTCTTCACCGGGCATAAAAGCGAGCAGAGCACCAGCCTAGATATATGGTTTAAGCACTACAAACTAAGCTACCTGCGCGAGGGCGTCCCCTGTGGGACTTGGACCCCAGCTCAGGGCGGTCGCTGACGGGGAGATTGAGGGTTTATGGCTTTAGTTTCTTTAGGGGAGTTTTGTGCAACTGTCGCTCTACTTTACAGTTCGCGGACCTCTCGGACTTCGGGTCTACGAGGGCATCGGAAGGTTAAACTTCGGAATAATTGCGCGAATATTGGAAGCATAAAGTTAGTGTTTGAAAAGTTTGTTTCTCTTTGACGCTAAAACTTTACTCAGGGAAGGTCCATGGTCAGTAGTGGACATTATACAGGTTGATTAATTTTCTAAAACCACTACGATATAAGAAAATTAAAGTGGTACAAGCATTCTAAATTTAGTAAGTATAATTACAAACCTTATCCTGGAAATAATCTAATTTAGTGTGTGGCGTCCCTTGGTCCAAGTCCCATAGAAGCACTGTGTTGTCTGCTGAACCGCTAGCTAAAACATGCCTGAAAAATAACAGGAAACTTCGATGTTTTTTGACGAAAAAAATGGAAGCGGGTCGATGTGGCTTTTACCCTAAACAGGTACCATAGTTGCATCCAAGTGTTATGTAACTTTGATACAATTAACAAACCTCTGCTGATTAATCAATATGGGAATAAAAGCTTAATAAAAGGAGTTAAGTGGGTGAACAACAACCTCCGTTGGGTAGCGAGCGGTATTTAGCTCGATTTAAATCGCGGAGGTCGTAGGTTCGATCCCCACTCCGGACAAGAAATCTTTGCGTACATACTAAGATTTCTTTCCGGTCTGGTTGGCTGAGGGACTACCCTCCGTGCCTCGGAAAGCACGTTAAGCCGTCGGTCCCGATTGTTCATCATCTATAACAATTGTATACCAGGGAATGGACAGCAGCGTTTCCTTATACATATGTTACAACATAATACTGCGGTCACCAACCTTGGTGACTATGCCTCCTCAACTCCCTTGGGAGTAGGCCCTTTTTCAGCAGTGGACGTCGTACGGGCTAATGATGAAGTGGGTGAATCCGCGTGCGGGAGGGCGCGGTAGTATTAAATTGAGTATATAACTTAACCAACTTATTAATTTATTGCACACCATATGTGTAATAAGTTGTTACAAAGACAAAACATGTACAACGTGTGGAGAAAGAGTGGAGAAAGCGATAAATTTGTTCTTCAAAAATCTAAAATAATTAAATTATTTATTTATAAGGAGTACACTCACGTAAAATTTCTGTTCCAAGAGAGGTCTAACACAGCATCCTTATGTCCAACTCTTTTAGTTTTTTTCTTTTTATTAGGTTTTTTTCCCAGTTTGAATGCTGGTTCTAAGCAATTCTCTATGTCAAGATCCCAAACTTGTATTACTGGGTCCATGCCTCCTAGTGCACATAAGTTGCCTGAAAAAAAAGTTACTTTAATAGCAAATCTATTAGAGCTCCCTACATTGTTTTTGGTGAACTCACCAATAATAATAATGGCACAAAATAAATTATAGCCAATGACAAGATAAAAAAAAGGTAAGCACCTTCTTTTATTTTTTTGTTTTGGGGAAAATCCTATATATGTTACGCATCCCCTCCACCATAGCAGCGTTCCCACGCCGGCGAAGGGGTGGGTATGTGGGACTCTTCGTCTCCATACCAGTGGTATGCCAGTCATAACACGAGGAGAGGACTCATTAAAAATCCCCGGTTACTCCTCCGTCCGCCGCTGGTGAGGGGCTCAGGAAACTATGGCTTTCTGGGACACCCTCCGGAGGCGCCCGCGGCCTCCTAGTGGCAAAAGACAACTTACCAGGACTGGGGTCTGAAGGGTCGTGGCTCAGCCATTCTATGCACAATGGGAACCATGGGAGTATGATGTCATGATGAACGTAAAATGAGCCCTCTTCTTTGTTGTATACTGGGAAAGAAAGAGAAAAACATATATAATTGAAGAGTTTTGTTTGTTTGCTTGAACGCGCTAATCTCTGGAACCACAGGGCCAATTAGTAAAACTCTTTCAGTGTTATATAACCCATTTATCGAGGAAGGATATAGGCTATATTTTATTATGAAGTTCCCTCGGGAATGGGAGTAACGCGAGTGTAACCTCGCGCGGGAAGCTATCATCATAATCATCATCATCATCAGCCTATTGTAGTCTACTGCTGAACATAGGCCTCCCCCATCGAATTCCAGCAGCGGCCAGCATTGCTAGCGGCCTGCATCCACCGACTCTTCGCGACTTTTATGAGGTCGTCGGTCCATCGTGCATGCGGTCGTGCTACGCTGCGCTTGCCAGTTCGTGGTCTCCACTCGAGAACCTTTCTGCTCCATCGGCCGTCAGTTCTTCGAGCTATGTGTCCTGCCCATTGCCACTTCAGCTTGCTAATCCGTTGAGCTATGTCTGTGACCTTCGTTCTCCTGCGGATCTCTTCATTTCTGATTCGATCACGCAGGGAAACGCCGAGCTACGCCGGGAAACGTCGCCAAGCTTTCTTATGACGCACACAGTAGATCACATCTCAGATCCATCGGGAAGCTTGTAATCTAATAAATAAACATAAGATGTTCCTACTCACTGTATACTTCTAGCACACTAGCATCACTCTCCACATGTCCTACTAGAAGCAGATTGTCAGTTGGCTTGATGATGTCATCTTCTGCGTCACTGTCGGGACCGTCCGTCTGCAAAATTAATATATGCCTATGTACATTTTTAAATGTTTTGAACACTTTATGGAAAAGTATACCTTATACTATATTTCAACATCCCCCTTAGAGAGGTGTCACAAAAAGATTAATAAATTTCAATGACCGGCTGTGGTTCCCCCGTAGCCTAATTGGTTAAGGCATTAGGGGCTTTACCTAAGATGCAGGTTCGAATCCTGTCGTTGGTAAAATTTTATTAATCTCAATTTTGAAATATAGCGATGTAACCGGAAAATAATACAAATCGTAAGTTAATCAACTTTCGTGCCACAAATAATGTAAAATTTATTAATAACTTAATTAATATAATATATGTGTTCACTAAAAAGGCTAACTAAAGAAAGGTGTACCCGAAAAAAAAAATTGTTGTTTACCATATTGATTTTGATTTTTTCATACATACTTTACAACCCATTTTTCACTATTAGGGATTGTATATCCTTTCTTACTGAACACCTATTTGACTTAACGAATATTTGTGAAAAATTTCATGTTTATAGACCCAGCCTTGTTAGCTATATGTTGATTGGTCAGTCAGTAAAATATGGCACATAAGACTTTATGCTCCTGAGCTCAGACAAGTACTAGGTGTTGGGTACTAGCGGATCCGACAGTTGATATATATATTATATATGATTTGTGAATCTAAACTATCCAAGGCACCACCCAAATGCATACAAAAAAAAACATTCAAATCGGTCCAGCCATTTAGGAGGAGTATCATGCACACGTACATTAGAATTATATATATAAAGATATATAGATGTACCAGAAAACTATACTTTAAGAGTTTTTAATATAATTAAATGCTTACATTAATTTGTATGTTATCACCAAGGTCTCCTAGATTGGGCAGTGTAGCTACTGTACCAATTCCAACTGGATTCACAGCTGAAAGAAAATATTTTTTTTGATAATCAGTAAATAGATAGGACTAAATTATGCAAACTGTTCTAAATTAGCTTGGAATAAATAAATAATAATAAATGGATATAAAAGATTTTTTTTTATAATTTTGACACTGTCTTTACTTACTTACTATTAATTACTTATTTTTGGGACATTTAAAAAATATTGTAATAGCTCTAGCTGCACCCCGCGGTTTTACCCGCGTTACTCTGCTCCAGTGGGTCGGAGCATAATGTTTTGTAGCCTATATGTTAATCCAGCATATAACCTATCCCAGTGCCAATTCCGTTCAGTAGTTTTGGCGTCATCCATCCATCCATACCTACAAACTTTCGTGTTTACAATATTAGAATTAAAACTTTTTTATTTATTTATCCTACTGTCAGTGTAATAAATGTCCCGAGACCAGTAATGAAAGATAGTGGAGTACACTATCTTTCAGATTTAATTTATAGGGATAAAATTTATCATTTAAGGTGAATGGGAGTGTTGAATGGGAAAGACCAAGCCTGACTTTAAACATTCAAATCGGGGACATTTTTAAGAAAGGCCAGGTAGATTAATAAATGTGGAGCAGGCAAAAGTGGTATGTCACAATCGTAACAAGTGGAAGGAAGTGTTCTCCATCTGTCCCTATAGTAATGAACGAATTGTGAATGTGTGTATCTATATTTAATTACTTAAGTCTTTTTGAAAGATATTTGAAGTCAAGCTTACATGTATCTTCTTCATCATATTTCTCAAAGTTGAATTCATCGTTTGGATCAGCAGGCGGGTCTCTTGGTGCAGCAGCAGTTTCTCCTTCCTCATCACTCTCATCTTCACCAGCTTCTGTTATCCTACAATTATGGTTATAACAATAAAATATCAATGTCAAAAATACCTAATGTCTATTCTCTGAGTTGGGCAATTGGATTTCCTTACTTAAAGCAGTGGGTACATGAATGTGTACATACTCTTTAATGGAACATTTATAATACCAGATGGTGTAGGCCATCCTAATAGAATGTTCTCTGGCATCAGTTAGACCTGTGTACATGTTTTGTAAAAGAGTTTTAAAAATAAAAAAAGTATTTGTCAAACAAATAGAATTTGCTTAACATGTTGAATACCAGACTAAAATTCATGTTTCACATGGCTGCATAGGATATTGAGTCCAGAAACCCATGTTTGCCCTCAATCACTTTTGATGGCTCTAGATGACGGATAGACTGAGCTTCAAATCTTTTTATTATGACATGGCAATGTTCAATAAGTTAATATTTTAAACTATTACCTTAATTCATCAGCAGTCTGTTTTATGATCTTTTCTAATTCCTTTTCTGTTAATTCAATCTGTAATACAATAATATAGCATCAAAATAAGTCAATGTACTATGTTGAATATTGTTATGCTATTATTTTTTCATGTCTATAAAAGCTCTTAGCCCTATTCTGACTAGTTTCTGTTTAATGGCTTGGACAGTGGGTAGTCTTAGGGGCGGCTCGCCTTTATGACCAGTGAAGTAGCAAAAGCCTTGTGTATCAAGTCAGCCAAGATATGTCCATCAGAAAAGAAAACATCTCAATGTGTGGATTTCGTACTTAACTGCATTATAGTATAGGACGGCAGCATACCCTCAGGGTAAAACAGTTGCAGGTTATTTTGAATATGTTTTTACTGTTACGCTTTAAAAACCCACTGAACTGATTTTGATACAATATGGTACAGAGATTGACAAGACCTTGGGAAAGTACATATGCTAGCTTATATCGAGAGAGCTACCCAATATAACTATTTCATGAGGCCGACGTCGCCGAGAACAGTATTAAGTGATAGCATTCGTTTAAATAAATAATAAAAAAAATCGTAACCTGATTTATATACCTTTTCGGGTACTGCCTTAGCTACACCTCTACGCACGAAGTGCATACAAGATATTAAACTAACTGTTGGCGTAGTTTCATCCATATTTGTTAATGTTGTAAAGTTCTATGATGATCACATGTGCTTCGACCAGCAACCACCACGAGTGTAGAGATGTGTCCCTCACTCATGAGGTGCCTCATATGAGGTACTCGTGATCGCAAATTGAAAGAGTTACTCGAATTTCAACATTGAACCACCTCACTACTCATTCAAGCGTCAAAATTTATGAGTGAAAGAAAATTATGTGAGTGAGGGAGACGTAAAAATCAGAATCGTGAGTACTTATGAGTAAACGCAACCGTCCGCCCGCGCTGCCTCGGACTATCGGCTGAATTCGGCTGAGTTCGGCTCGGGCTCGGCTCGGCTCGTAAGATACGCCGACATACGACTCCTCGCCTCAAATGAGGGGTACCTCGTGAGGACCTCGCGAGGCAAAATGAGGTACTCCCTCAACCTCATATAAAAATGATGAGTTACCCATCACTACACGAGTGTTATGACAGCAGCCAGATAGAAATGTATTTGACACTATTTGACAAGAAGCATGACAGTTTTGAAAAAGGTGAATAGTGTTGTACAAATAACATACTTGCGAAATACAAGGTACGCATGCAAAATATTTTATATCAAAATAGCTGTTCATAAAATTACCTTACGTTGCATGCATGTTACTCATGTACGTTTTTAACTATAACCACGCTAACTTCATAATAACGATGAAACATTCTATCGAATTACCACTGTCAAATGATTGTTTAAAAGCCGGGCATGCTTATGGGTTGTTTGTTACATGTCTGTAAAAATATTTTGTATCCTGTATGTGCAACCCAGTACAAACTTATAACTTTTCCGCGCTTTATTGATTCTAATAAAACTACACTCTATGCCTTATACCATAGAAACAAGTGGAAATTTAGATTGCGTGCACATCTCTAGTTATTGAAGTCTATGGTAAATGGTAAGCGATCAGTAAGAACTAAGAAGTGCCTTTCAAATAAATAAGTAATCTAAAAATAGTGGAAATTGTAATAGCATTATGAAGTAAATATTATATTTTTAAACAAAATAAGCTAGGCTACCTAATAAATAACGAAAATATCAATAACATAAAATTTTGTAAAATAGATATCGAAAAGTTGTCTATTCTTTTGTCATGACGTTTAGAGTCAAATTGTCAAAAATTGACAAAGTAATGGGACGTTTCACAACCGCAATATATGTTTTTTAAACTTTTATTATTATTTATTATGTTTAAAATCACTTTTATAAATTAGGAAGAAAAAAATGTCTGCTAAAGGCAAAGCGGCGAAGGGAAAAACACAGAATGAAGCAGTAATAACTGAATGTCGTGCTTGCCTCACTAAAGTCGAGGGAACGCAAAATGTTTGCAGTGTATTTCAACCTTGGTCACCAGCATGGGATGGAATGGAACCCACCATAGCCGAAGATTTGGCTAAAGTAGCCCATGTTGTGGTGAGATATTACATTTCATATAATATGAGGTTTTTATTCATTAGAAATTTTTATTTATTAGACCTAGTTCAATCAACAGTTTTTCTAGGTATAACATTAGATTCAAAACTGCAATGGGGCCCTCATATTGAAAAATTAACCGGTAGACTTAGCTCCGCATCTTATGCTGTCTGGAAAATTAGGCAATTGTCAGACGAAGCAACTGCTAGACTAGTGTATTTCGCGTACTTTCATAGCATTATGTCCTATGGAATACTGCTTTGGGGGTCAGCCGCTGATGTCAATAGTATTTTTATATTACAAAAAAGAGCAGTTAGGGCTATTTACGGTTTAGGTAGTCGCGACTCCTTGCGTACCAGGTTTAAAGAGATTAATATTCTTACCGTTCCCTCTGAATACATATACCAAAATATCATTTTTGTTAAAAAAAATATAGATCAATATAGCAAAAAAAGTGATATTCATAATGTTAACACGAGAAATAAACATAAAATTGCCATACCCGGTTTTAGAGTTAGTAGAACCAATAAATCATTTATGGGAAATTGCATTAGGTTTTATAACAAACTCCCTAGTCATGTAACTGATTTGCCTGATCCAACTTTTAAAGTATATATTAAACGGGTCCTCATATCTAAAGGCTATTATAGCATTAAGGACTATATTGAGGATAAAGACGTTTGGCTTCATAAACCTACTTGCGTAACACTTTCTAGAGACCCTGTACCCAAATAAAATAGTAGTACGCATAATAGTGTGATGTTCTGTGAACTATCTGTAATTGACCTACTTACATAATAATATATTATATTCATAGACCGCTAGTTCTGTCTCAAATTCTTTTATTTTTCTATTAGTATAAAAACACAATAAACAAATATTTCAAAGACAACCGTTTGGGCAAAAAATGTGTATGCCAATAAATAGTTAAAGTAACTGGACCAAAACCTACGTTCTGCCCATTTGAGTATGTTTCGCCGGACCGTCTCATGTGGGTCGTGTTAAAACCGGCAGTAGAATAACCCACTGAGTTTGTTTCGCCGGATCTTCTCAGTTGGGGCGTATTGGATCCGGTGGTAGCATTAAAGCGCGTCCGTCGTTATATACTCATGGTCCACCTAAATAATGACAATTGTTCTAACCTACTATAGACAGAACAAGCTATTTGACACAATATAGTTAAATAATAAACTAAGACGTTAAGATTAAAATAATAACTTAAATACTTGTTTAATTTTAAAATTTATAAAATATGATAATTAATAATAATAATATTATAAAATATGATATTATCTAAATAACACTTAATACTAAATTATTGTTTTGACTATTTGCAAGTGCCTGTAATAGGTTTACGTAAATAAAAATGATTTTTATTTTATTTTATTTTATTTTATGTTAAAAAATTCAACTTTCTTTGTCAAATAGACAACTCCGGCGGTAGAGCAATAAACGCTCATGTTGCACACAAACCACATCCAGACGTACAACCATCCAATTATCCATGGTTCACATAAATTATCAGTTGATATTCCCAGGTTATCTAGCCTAGACTACCAGTTCTCAAAGGAACTATTATAATCACTGAACTAGCAGTCTACATTCTCATTACTTATTTCATTTAAATTCTTATTATTTTAAAATTTTAACAAATTATTGATAAATGTTTTAGATACTACCTATAAGTTAGACTTATGAGATTATTACTTACAAATAATAACAATAATTATGTAATAAAATCACTTATCCACTTTGATACATGCATTAGCATATTAAGTCTCTAGTTTGGTTATTATATTTATATCTACGCATATAATAAAACTGTAGAGGTTAAATATTGTACATGGAAAAAAAAATGCTACATACGGAAGAACATGGGGTGGTCTATTCTAAGCTGATAACCACAAATATGGCAAATAGAACTCATAAATTTTTATTGTTTCTCTGTCCGTTTGTACGGGCTAATCTTCGAAACTGTAGCACTGATTTAAATGAAATTTTCTCATGGTGGTGCCTTACATCCCCAGTCAACATTTTATCTACTTTTAATCACAGGAAATTAATGAGTTCCCATGGGCTCCTTAAAAAACCGAAGGATAAGGATAAACAGACACCATACAGACAAAGTCATCAGCTAGTACAAAATAAATTATATCTTATTGAGTTACTATAGTTGCTTCCGAGACCTGGTGTTTTGGGGTTGATTCCCATCATGGACTCAATTCACGAACACATAGCACACCCAGGCTCGAAACAATTAACTGTGGTTCACACAAATAATTGTCCCGGGTGGGAATCAAACCTCTAACACCAGGTCTCAGAAGCAACTATACTGTAACCACTGAGTCATCTAATACAAATTTCTCAGCTTATTGTCTTTTTTCAGATATTAAAAACAGATTTGCATTCAAAAGTAATATGCTCAAATTGCTATCAAAAGCTGTACAATGCATGTACATTTGCAGCAAGTGTACGCACCTGCGACTTGATGTTAAAACAGAGATATCCTGAATGTGGTAATATTGACAAAGTGTGGCCTAAGCCAATACAAGTTGACAAACAGATTGGTGATGTAGTATTAGAAAATGCAATGCAAGTAGAAATCAAACAAGAAACAATGTCTGACGATGAAGATGAAGCTAATCCAACAGAATCATATGCTGAAGCTGATTTAGAAATTAAAATTGAACCAGAGGAGTTTGTTCAACCAGCCCCGATGCAGTTTGCTATTAACGGTTGGTATTTATATTTTATTTCCTTTCTTCAGTCTTAGGTCTAATTAGTAAAATTTTACCAATTCTTTTTTTTTCTTTTAGTTTTCTAGTTTTTGCACACAACTAATATGCTTGTGCCCTTGTGCTAAGCTAAACTGCATGTATTACGAGTTGGTTCACATTGGTCGTGCAATGGTTGGGGATAGAACAGGCAACCACATGATTGCAAGTCCAACGCCCTAGCCATTGGGCAACTAATCATGAAAACTTGAAATTATTTTTTTCTAAAGTTACTCACTCATTGAGGAAGTTGCAGGAGACTCTCTTAATCAAATTTGAATATTTTTGATTAGTACAAACTTCTCGCGCGGTTTTACCCATGTTGCTCCCGTTCTTGTGGTAACTACATAATTAAGTATAGTCTATGTTAATCCTAGATAATGTAACTTGCTAATGGTGAAATGATTTTTTAAATTAGTCCAGTGTCAATTGAAACACACTTTCTGCATTATAATATTAGTATAGATTATTATCAAGTTAAGGAATGGTGACCATATCTTTAAAAGTAGTTACAACTCCACCAAGCTAAGTTTGCACCTCGCGTTGATTACGTCACACTGACGCTTAGATACGGTCTGGATGTGACTGGGCGATTGCGGGATAGTGAGTGTAGAACCACTCCTTCATGGGCTCTCTGGGAAAGATATCACAGGCTCGCGCACGCATTTAACGGACAGACAACCGACACACACACACACACACACACAGTCTCGCCTATGGCTCTCGTGTACCTGGCGTGGTGCGTACGAGACCATGTTGGTCGGTATGAGGGTAGTTGACTACACATACACTACAGTTAGTAAGAAAGCGGGCGGGGCGCCGCATTCCAGCGAGGTGCAAACTTAACTTAGTGGATTGTAGTTCCAACATTTTTTTTTTTTTTCTTTAGGAACATCCTTACATCCATCTCACTCGAACGCAACAATAACAAATGGTACCGAAGAATATGGAGAGGAACAAGTAAGTTTTTAAAACTTATTATTATTTATAATTATTGTGTTTAGTCATAATGCTTTTACTCCACCTTGAGAATAAGAGTTTTTTTTTAACTCTTTTTCAATATTTAAACTCTTCAAAAATAATTAATATGAAAAAAAAAAAAAACAGTTATTTGCTGTTTTAGAACTGCATATTCATACTGGTTACACAATCTTAAAATATTGTGATAAAAAAAGGTTTTTGGTTACATTCAAAATTATTGTACCATGCGTGGAAAAAGGATAGCTGAATTTGTCTTGATGGCCAATTATACAGGACTATTTTTACTCAAGACACAAATATTTTAAAGGAATGCAATCAGATGATATAAATTTAACCTCAATTAAAAAAAAAAAACATATTGGAAGTTACATAGGCTGTCTGTCGAAAAACGAAGCTGTCTAACGAACAGTGATCCAAAGCCACGCTATAATTTCCATAGTGGGTGAAGAAAGTGTATGAGAAAATAACTAACAAAGGTAAGTACTTGTCTCAACATTTGTCAAATTCTGAAGTTGAATAATTTGGTAAAGCAGCCAAGTTCTCTTTGTTATTCAGGTGACTTTTTAAGTAAAATATGATTATCCAAAGACTGGTTTACGACGTCGCCTTATGAAAAATGCAGTCCGTGTGGTTTTTTAAAATCTTTAAAACTTATGTAAATGGATTTCGCCCCCCTCGCCTTCCCGACCCTTATTTTGAAATAACGTAGAGAGATAGTTGCACAAAACTCCCCAAAAAATCTAAAAGTCATAACCCTCAATCTCCACGCCACCGCCCGCACTGAGCTCCAAGTCCCACAGGGGACGCCCTCTTGCGCAGGTTGCTTAGTTTGTAGTTTTTAAACAATTAGGCTGGATCTCTGCCCACCTTTATGCCCGCTGAAGTAGCAAAAGCTTCCTGGCTTATGTAGTTACCATAATGTCCTTCCGCAAAAAAAAGGACGGCAGCACTGGCCAGAGACAACACAAAATTCGTCGAAAGTACAATTCGACGAATTTTGTTTATGAAAACTTATTTTTCCACATCTCGACTGCAGTACTCGAATACGACAACGATCCTGGCTGTAAAATATTGTATTATTACGTCTGTTTAAACCAGTCTGATAATTTACTTGCATAAATTTTACAAAAAAAAAAAATATGACAAGGGAACTTGTCTTCATTAAAATAAAGTTTAATCAAAAAAAGTTTAAGTTAATATGGTGGGTACAGCTTATGATTAGACATAATAATAAAATATAATTTTAATTTCATAATTATGTATAAAATATAATGATAGAATAGTTTCATAATTTTTGTTAAGTACCTAAAAATGATATATTAATTTGTTATAGTTTAGTAAACATTATGATCTCTTTTTAGGACAAGGATTTTGAAGAAAAAACATCTATAAAACGAATTAAAATCGAAACAGATCCAACACTTTATAATAGTTCTATGAATGTAACCGTTGGGGAACAGTCGAAAACACGTATTAAAACGACAAATACAATAAATTATAAAGCAATTGTTGAAAACTTAGCTAAGCAAGATATGTCAAGCAGGGCAATTCACAAACTGTTATTGCAGAAGTATAGCCACGCGCCTAGCTTACGACAGATAAAAAAATACGTAGACAAACGTGAAACACTTTCGGATTGTACGAGAAACTCGTTAATAGATTGGATAGTAAAGAACTCGGACATACCGGACGATATGAATGAAGTTTTCGTATTGTATTTTTCTATACTCGACGACAAGACTTTACAGTTCTTAGTTTCCAGTAAGAAGCTTTTACAAAATGCATTCAAAATTCCGGACGATTTAGTTTTATATATAAATCTTGGGAAAACATTGAACTGGCAAGGATTCCACGTGTCTTTCTTAGGAACTACAGATCGTAACCGGAAGTTTCATTTAATTGCCATATCCCTTTGCCCCAATATCACATCTTCCAATTTAGAACTTATGTTCAGTAATTTAAGGTCGAAAATTTTTAATATATTCAAAGTAGTTTTGCAACCGAAGGTCCTAGTGGTCGATATCGCATCTAATGCGTTGGATGGATTTTGTAAAGTTTTCAATGATTGTCCTATGCGAGTATGCTGGAATTATATGCGAAAACATATACAGAATAAAGCTGAGAAAGTACTCGATCTGACAAAGTTGAGTGAATTTTTATCAGACATTGATTTCGTTCAACTGTCCTGTAATAAAGCGGCTTACATCAAAAGCTGTGAATTGTTCTTGGAAAAGTGGAAGGAGGAAGAAGCATTATTTGAATTTCTAAAGACACGTGGTTTTTTCCTAAAACCTGGTTGGTATGCTGGTTTCTGCCATCGTACTACTAGCACAATGAATGAAGATTTGGTCCGCTCACTCCAAGACTATGATAATGAATTTCACTTCAAACAAAATTGTACGTTGCCAAGTTTTATAACTTTTCTGAAAAAGGCCATACTGACCGCGTCTGAGACATCTTCAGATTTTGCAGAAACTGTGACATATGGTGACGAATTGTGGGCAAAAGCGGTCGAGTGGGTTAAACTTGACAAACATATTCACCTTACGAGTAATGATGAATTACATGAAATATTCATGATCGCTAGTCAAGATAAAGGGTTGGATATTGATCCAGACAAAATCAATATCAAAGATGAACATTCTTTTGATAAGTATGTAAAATTGCAGTCATTATTTTATAATTTATATTTTCCAAAGGATCCGTCACAATGGCAAAAGGGTCGATGTACTTGTGTGGAGTACTATAATAACCATGCTTGCAAGCATTTCTTGGGCGCAGCTTTGAAGTTGAATTATACGCACCGATATCAAGGGACACATGTTACTAAGATAAATGAGAGGAAACGGCGAACGACTGCTAGAGCACTTAAAGCCGCTGTTATTCCCTTTTAGCTACTTCGATTACTTTAATATTTATTTATCCACTATTGAGTGTATCGCATCCAGTTCTATCCGCAATGACTCTCACTTGTATTTGTTTGGTAAGCTATAATAAGATAGATTTGTGAGTAAGTAAATTCCAGTACCTACGCCCTCGTAGTATGAATTTGAATAGCTGATGTAGGGTTTTGGAACTGAGTAATAAGCTATAGTAGTTATTAATAATAATTAGATAATTAAAATTAACTGTAATCCTTGCCTTGCAATTTTAAATAATTGTTGCTGAATGATAAATTTTTACCGAAATATGTGCTAAGTTATGACCGTAATTTTACAAAATAATTGTTATTAAATATACTATATGTTATAATGCTATATACATTTAAATTAATTTAAGGAGATAATTTAGCTTTGAAGTTAAAAAAGTGTGGGGAAGTCGTTAACCTATCGGAAGCCACTTCAACAGCATATCTTTGCCCTGTACGCCATCGTGTCCATAGTTTGACCGACGATGGACCGCGCCCTAGGAAAGTGCGGCGAGGTGGGGGGGGGGGGGGAAGCGTTGACGGCGAAATGACGGAACCTTTTTCTTCGGACGGACATAGTTAGCCTTAGGCTTTTGCTATTTCAACGGGAGTAATGGCGAGCATGGTTTTAGCTTTATAAATTGTTAAAAAACTACAAACTAAGTGATTTATTAAAGAGGGCGTGCCCTATGGGACTTTGACATCAGCTAACGACGGGGTCGCGGGATGGTAAATTATGACTCTTAGATTTTTAGGGACTTTGCAATTGTCGCTCTACTTTATGGCCTATACACCCCCGTGTAGCGGCGTGCATAGGCGCAATACAACCGCTTAGGTCAAACTAATGAGCTGTGTATGTTAACGACTTTGGCGTATTTTGCAAATGAAACATGTACGTTTCTTAGGTTATTTAGTTGATGTAATAAATAGGTATTTTAAAGGATATAAAGGTTTGAATTAATTTTAATTTCATGTAGTATTCGAATTAATTTCGATGACTAGATAAGAAATCATTTTACATCAATTTCATTTAAATTTTCTTGTACGTGGTACATATTGGTAGTACAAATTTTAATAATCAATAGTGTTTAAGGAGTTATGTTATAAAGAATGTATTTTTCAAAACGGCCGTAGCCCAATAGCTTGGGTGTCGGACTTGTGATCTTGTGGTTGCTGGTTCGATCCCCACCCATTGCACTACCGACGTGAACCGACTCTTAACACAAACATTTTAGCTTAGCACGAGCTTTTTACAAGAATACTAGTAGACTGTAAAAATGTGCAAGTTTGTAATCTTTATGTATAAAAAAAATGTATTCAGTATATTGAATTATGGCTAACCGTTCAGCTAGATTATATAATTTGTTTATCCTGTTTCATGTATGATTAAAACTTTGTTTGACATAAGTGTTCGTAATTTTCAATACATTGCTTTTCCCCTCATTTGTCAATCGTCTGTCACGAATTTGTTAGTTTCGTTGGTATTTATTGATAATTGTGCGTTTGTGTTTATATTTAACCCACATAAACTTAAAATAATATCAACATGTAGGTAAAGAAACATGCATGCTAGTGAATTAATTGTTTTGTATGTATTTTTTGCGTAGTTAGTGTAGTAACAGGTAAAACTGAATAAAAATGGATTTGCGCACCAAATTTTCCCGCTTTTTTAAGTTTAAGCCATTACTAAAAAACTGCCTAAAATACCCACTTTTTTTTCTCTTATTAAGTTTCCTGTTTCTTCCGCTACACTTTGATATAAATATTGGTGGATTTAACATATAGATTAACGCGGTATTATCAATGTAATACGCCCACGCAACGCGCAAACGGGCAGGGCAGTTTTAACACAAACTGTGCCACAAATATAACCTAAACATTTGATTCACTGGCTTGCCTGTTTCTTCATCTACATGTTGATATAAGTATAAGTGGGTTAAATATAAACATATACCCGTCATTATCAGTAAAACACGACACCTAACGCGCGACCGGGTCCCGGTCTCTCTGACAGTTGGGGGGATTTTAGTGTTTGATTTAGTTATAGTTTTGTAAGCTAAACGCTAAGCTAAGTTAGCTCTACTTTCGATATATTTTGTAGCTTATCTAAAATATTCACCTTTATTATTACCCTACATAATCATAATTTAATTGATAATATAAAGAATATATCTTTAAACTAATTGGGACGGATATCATTGCCATTGGAATCTAATGCGCAATTATTGTATTGTAAGGAATTAAATCATTTGAAATTGCCATGTTTTTTTATTTCATATGTTTTTAGTTTTTTTTTTTACTCAAACTGACGTATGGTTTATACTATAAGGTGAGTTTATTTACGTTATTACTAATAATATTAAGTTTTTAACTGCAGAAAGTCGATTATCGACAAAGATACATTAATCGTGTAATTTTCTATAAAAGTGTCTGTAAATGTTTTCAAGATAAAATCTGTTTCACGTTTTTGAAAACAATAAGCTTCTCGCCAACTTCATTTGGCATCAGTATAATTATTTTTTCAATGTTAGCCCAATTAAGGCTAAGTTAAACTATATGCTCTACGAGGGAGGCCTATGTCCAGCAGTGGACGTCCTACGGCTGAAATTATTACTATAAGCTCTAAATTTAAAAAAATAAGAAAGCCACTGATTCGGTCTCAATTAAATTTAGTATCAAAATTAGTAATTGTTTTTCACACTGTATTTTTTGTCTCAGATATTTATTTTTGTTACTTTTTATTTGCCTTCATAAATAGTAAGTAGCGGCTTATTTTTTACTATTACAACAAATAATTAATGTAGAAGAGGCGAAAATGGTATGTCTAGATTGTAGCGAGTGGAAGGAAGTGGTCTCTGCCTACCCCTATGGGAAAGAGGCGTGAATGTATGTATGTACAACAAATAAAGAATTAGGATCAAGTCTAATATTATATACGATTTTTTTGCTTTAGAATTTAAAAATTGTTCCGACTGATATTGGCCTTGTTAACAAATTGTGTATTATTGCAGTATTTAGATCTGAACGTGAAGCCAGAGCCGAAGAGCGAGGAGGAGAGTGACCCAGTTCTGGACTTGCCGCTCGAGTGTATGCTGTGCACTAAGTCCTTCAATAGTGTTGACGGGCTTAAGGTAATGTTACTTGTTAATTACACTTATTACTGTCACACTATCATTGTTTCTATTGCTAAGGTAATAGAAATCATCAAAGTGACAGCTGACATTATCAAGTAAATATAGTCTCAAGTGTTGCTCTTGAATATGGGAGTTAGTTGTTAATCTATGCTAGTGGTACACCATGATTGGGTGTTTTTACCAAATAAATCAAGTATGATACTGCATTTACCAGCCTGCCTTCATATTAAATAGAAGGTGGGTTGGTGACTGCGCTTCTAGACTTGCTCACGGTGCAATAATAGAAATTAACAACATTTCAAAATTCTTAACACCTTTTAACAAAAATACCGTTTCTTAATTTTTTTGCCGCCTATTTCTTGATAAAAAAATAAAATAAAAATAATATTTGTTGATAAAGCCGGCTATAAGATAAAATAACAAAAAATGTTTTGGATTGGATCAGAATTCGAAAATAAAGAAACCGTATTGTTGTTTTTAAGGTGTTACGAATTTTGAAATGTTGTTTATTGCTAATATACACCTTATTTTAAACAGGCGCATGTGATAGCTCAACATTCCTACAAGAGTGTGAAAAGAAAGGATGCTGGTGTGGTGACACCGGAGAAGAAAACCACTGAAAAATATAAATGTGAAATATGTCGACGAAGTGAGTCATTTTTTTTCTTCTTAGTCAAGTATCGATAAGAGTCTATTTAATGGCCGAATTGTGTGTTTTTGTTACAATACCAACTTACGGCGAATTCAAAAACGTGTCCAATATCTGTCTCTTTCAGATTTCACGACATCCACAGATCTACTAGTGCACGAAACTTGCCACAACAAACACACGTGCTTTGCGTGCACGAAGAAGTTTGACTCTTTTGCTAAGCTCACTAAGCACAGAAAGTATTGTAGAGCATTACGTAACAAAGGAGTTCAGAAACCCAAGACTTTAGAAGATGTTAAAAGGTGAGCTAGTTATTTATCAATATTGTTCGTGTCAAAGAACAACTTATAAACTATGTATTACACATAATTATAATATTTTAATTGCAGATCAGTGCCACAATCTGAATCACAAAAAGATTCCTCAGATGTTGCAGCATTACCAGGATTAACAATAACGTCTTTTGAAACCTCCTCATTGCCGGCACCCAATACCACGTCTTTGGAATCCGCGGTCATACCGGATATTAGCATAACATCTTCTGTCTCTGTACGAACATATGAGGATGATACCACAGAACCTACATTATCCAATATTTGTATTGCGTCTACAATGTCTTTGCAACCAGATGCCAATGCGGAAACTTCAGATACCCCAGTTTTACCCGATATAAGCATAACTTCGTCAGTCTCTTTGCCACCGGATGCTGATTTAGATAACTCTCATTCTATCGAATTACCCATTTCATCGCCACATGCAGACACAGAACAAACATCGTCACATGACAATGAAAATATGGACTGCATGGAAGGCCTCCCAGATATCAGCATTATTTCGACTGTCTCTCTAAGGGAGGAGTCCATTGATTCTGCTTCAGAACAAAATAGTGGGGTATCTTCGGAGGCTTACATAATACCAGACATGGACACGCCATCGGCATTCGCCTCACAAGCTTCAAACATTCCGGCTTTGGATTTGATTACAGAAAGTGACTCAAATGTGCCACCTTCAGAATCTAATGTGATGCCTAAAATAAGCTTGGCCTCTCTAGCTTCTTTGCAATCCGATGTTATTATGGAATCATTGGAACTAGATCAGGAATCAGAAAATTATATAGTGCCAGATAATGTGGACGAAGATGGCAACCACGGATCTTCAATATCTGTATTGGAAGAGAATACTGCTGATTTACAATCAGATGCTAGTCAATTGGATACAACTACAGCATGTGGAGAAGCCAAAAAAAGCGTCGCAGAAGACTCCAACGATAGTAATATGAAACTACATTTAGAAATACATTCTAGTAAAAGTGACAGTGAAACCCCAGACTTGAGTGATGTTGATATGCAAGTTGAGACATTACACAGTGATGATTGCTCATAATGTGTTAGTTTTAAATATTTCTGATAGACTTGTAATTTATGGTTGTTTTTATACTGATGAAATCATAGATATCAATAGACTTAGAGTATATGTTGAAGAGAGTGAGTATCGCTGCGGTCCTGCGTGTCGGTTGTAATCACGTGTACTCTATGGCATGGTGTTTTAATAGTGAAAATAATATTAATATTTCTTTCATTTCGTCAAAAACATATAAAATAAAGGTTACTCACTTAATATTATGAGTATTGTTTTGATCAACTACACCACGGTGCTGTTTATACCCGTGCGGTGTAATCTATGGCATGGTGTTTTTATAGTGAAAATAAATATTACTCAATCATTTATTTTGTCAAAAACGTATCTAGAGCTCGGAAGCATAAGGTCGAATGTGCCATTATACGTCAGTAACATGCGTCGTATGTGCCTTTACCGTAAACTGGCACTTACGACCAAATGCTTTGGAAGATAATAGTACATCCGCCTGATGCTGCTGTATTAATATAATGAGTATTGGTTTGATCAACTACATTACGGTGATGTTCATACACACCTGTGCTTACAGTCATACTCTAAGGCGCGCTCTATTGCTTGCTTGTAAGATCAAAAGTCGTCAGTTTCTCAACCAATTATTTGTGAGTATTGACTGAACAGTTTATTTTGTGTTCCCAATGTAAATATGTACTTACAAGTTAAAAGTCTTATTTTGTTGGCTTTGTTAAAATTTTGTTATAATGATCCAGTTTTACCCATATTGAAATGTATCTCTGCGTATAAGTAGTTAATGACATTGCCTTTTAGTCAATTTTATTTTTTGTTTAAATTGAATTGTACTGTAAAGTAGTATTTAACATTTGTAAACCTTTTTCGAACCCTTTTTTGTTATCAAATGAGCTGACATTTGGCATGCTTAGTAAAAACTTATTAAAATTATCAGTCTTTAAATACAAAAGTTATATTATAAGAAGTCTTATCCCCTTTATGAGTATAAATAAAAAAAGTTTGTATTATATACAAAAAATGACTTTATAATAGATTCAAAAGCGGACTACTTTTACTCACCTATATCATACTAATGTGTATGAAATGAAAGATTTTACTGCGAACAATATAATATAAATGTTGTTTTTTTAAATATTTATTTAAATGTTGCGGTGAATGAGCTAGTTGACAACATATCAAATTTAGTTACAATGGATGTTTATGACTGAATCTGTTTGTCTAAAAGACCCTAAATATCAGGCCATAAAAATGTAAGATGGCTTTATAAATTAAAAAAATAAACTGTCTTTAATCGATGAAAACGCGATCAGCCATTTTGAGACATCAAAGGTTTTAGGTTGGTATGTTCGTTACGTACTTCATTCTCTGGCTTCGAAAGCCTTTTGAGTCTGTTAATTCCTATTTATCAAGAGTTATTGGTGTATTAAATGGTGGTATTCAGGGTGTCCCAAAAGATTACGTAGCTGGGAAGGGGGGTGATAGGGATGGTCACAAGGGTCACCAGAAAAATATAAAAAATTCCCTCTGGGTGTTTAAAAAAATAAATGGCATTTTTTAAAAGACTAAAAATTTGACACCTTGTGCTAACTGTACCTACAAATATGGCTGTATTTAAAAAAAATGCTGTTATGTAATCTTCAATAACAACAAGGTCATCAACATCAACATCAAAAATAACAAGGTGTAAAATTTTAAGTTTTTAAAAAAATGCCATTTTTTTTTTAAATACCCAGAGCGGTTTTTTTTTTATTTTTCTAGTGACCATTGTGTCCACCCCTGTCACCCCCTTTCCCAGCTATTTAACCATTTGGGACACCTTGTATATAGTTACTGAATCCTTAGTTAAATTTCATAAATTGCATGGTTATAATAATTCAGTGTAAGAATAATAAAGTGCGCAATCCTTTACTTTTATATTTTCTGTCACGTCGTCATTGCTGCAGGAATGACGTCACGACACAGATAATCTAAAGACCAAGATGGCTGACACTGTTTTCGTCTCTATATGTCACGTCAATTTTAATATCTTTATTCTACTCATTCTTAACTGTATACAAAAATAATTTGAAAAAAGTACTAGCCTGTTACGTATGGTTAGCCACCAGCGATCTGATAGCAATGGCAGTCTTTCGTATATAGTGGAGCCATTTTTCATATCGAGAATATAAAATCATCGTGATCTTTTTACAGATGTGAAATTGATATCGGATAACTATTGGCTATGCTAATTTAATCCCACTGCGGGAAATGTTTTTAACTGAACAAATATTAAACATATCGTTGGTGATATGCAATACAGCTTAAGTGACAATAGCTAATAAGGTTGAAAATCAAACGCTGCAAATTGTTTTAAAACATATGTTAAGAAAATATTTCTGGACAGATGAAATTACACGTTATTAGCAACTGTTAGTTACGCGGTATTGCGATATCACAAATGATATTGGTACTAAAGATTTATTATAATTAAAGACTCCACGGGTAAAGTATGTGCTATGTATTTGTGAAAATTACCTTTTAGTGCCATCTCGTTTTTAGTCTATTATTTTTATATAATTAGCTCTCCGCGTGCGGTTTCATTCCCATGACTACCGTTACGGTAAGAATTTTATAATGAAATATAAACTATAGGCTATAGCCTTCCTCGATAAATGGTCTAGGTATCTAACACTGGAAGATATTTTCAAATTGCACCAGATACTTTGTGAGATAAGCGCGTTGAAGCAAATAAAAGAACAAACTCTTCAGCTATATATAAGTAAAGGTAAATAAGTGAACCCGACATAGTCTGTAATAAATAATTCTAACATTTTCCGTGAATTATCGCATTTTTTTTTTTTATAAAAACTTTCTCGTAACGTTTTTTTAGGGTTCCCTCTATCTGGCAGAATTTTAAATGTTCCGAATTTTATTTGGCATAACAAACTTGGCATAATCTTCTTTAAACGAATATTTTTAAGGCTTAAAAAATATTTAATATAATTATTGTTTGGTCGAATATTTATAGGTCCCTATTTACACTGGCATACTCTTAAGGTGGCAGAATTTTATTTGGCATAGTTAAAATTCCGCAAAATTTCGTTTCACGTTTGATATTCGCGGCAGCGGCCTGCGAATGCCAGAACCGAATTGTGGGCAAATGACAATCGGTTAGGTTAGGTTAGAACTGCGGCCATACAACGGCCAGAACCGAATTGCCGAACCGCCGCGCCGTAGCCACGCAGCGCCGGAACCGCGACAGATACGCTGCATGCTGCATTGTTTTTTAATGACTATCGATATGAAAGACGATTCTAACTGTGAACTTTCTGCAGCACGATGGTTCTACTTCTTAATTATTATGGATATGAAGTTTATGCCAAACGATGGTTCTGAATTAAAAAAATATGCGTTTGAATGTATGATAAATGAGTGTCTGCCAATAACAAGACTTAAAAATATCTGCCATAAAGGGTAGACCCATTTTTTTATTTACCAAATCAATAAAAATTAACAAAGATACAGAGCAAAATCAAAATATAAAGTTCAGGAGGGCTTGTGACGTCACATGAAATTTCAACGCGCTGTATCTTCGTAATTTTTTGTTTGAGGAAAGAAAAAATAAATACGTTTCCAATATTTTTTGGTAATCTAACTGACGGTCTAAATAGATTTTTTAAATCTTCATGCCTATTGTTTGAAATTCATAGTTTTTCCTTTGTAGTCTTTAATTGAGATCAGTCATTAAGAAAGCAGTTCTTATTGATGCCAATACTGATATGTTTTAGTAGTAACGTAAGTAGGTTCAAGTTTTTAAGGTAATATTCAAAATGCTAAAAGGCCTGATTTGTATAACATAATATTAAAAAGTTCCTTGCCTGAATCAACTATCCAAAAATATTATTATAAATGTCATTTGTGTATTTTCAGTCATGTATAAATTTTAAGACACTTGGGTTATGATTGTATGAATTGTATGAAATGTTTCTGTGTAAAATATACTGTATATACCTATTTATGTATTTTATTTGAAATTAAGAAAACTTTCATCGGTTGTTTTATATGATTATCTTTTTATCATAATTGAGAATGAATATAAATTTAAACCGTGTGGTTTTCAGCTTAGAATAGACTACCCTGTGTCTTCCCATGTCATGTTCGACTACTAGCATTCACTATGGCTAACGATCTTCTTCCTGATGAGCAGTTTGGCTTTCGAGCCATACACTCCTGTGTTCACCAAGTGCATCGCATTGAAAATGAAAATGATAACGTTTATTGATAATGTAGACGAATCGATCGTACTAATTATAAGTCAAATACAATGATAATGAAAAAAAAAAACAATCTTAACTAATAAATTAGTTTACATTTCAACAATAATGTTATTAAATAAAATTTATTAATATTGTTATGGTATGTTAGTAATTAATCGCTTATCTACACTAATATTATAAAGAGGAAAGATTTGTACCTATTTTTGTATGTTTGTAATGAATAGGCTCAAAAAGTACTGGGCCGATTTCAAAAATTCTTTCACCATTCGAAAGCTACATTATCCACGAGTCATCATCATCATCATTTCAGCCGTAGGACGTCCACTGCTGGACATAGGCCTCCCTCATAGATCTCCAGTTGTTACGGTTAGAAGCGGCCTGCATCCACCGTGATCCCGCGGCCTTAACCAGATCATCCGTCCATCTAGTAGGTGGACGTCCTACGCTACGCTTTCCGATCCGCGGTCTCCATTCGAGAACTTTTCGGCCCCAACGGCCATCTGTTCTCCGTGCTATATGGCCTGCCCATTGCCACTTCAACGAACTAATCCGTTGGGCTATGTCGGTAACCCGCGTTCTTCTACGTATCTCCTCATTTCTGATTTGATCTCGTAGAGAAACCCCGAGCATAGCCCTCTCCATAGCTCGTTGAGCGATTCTGAGCCTGTTCATACGGCCTATAGTGAAGGACCACGTTTCAGATCCATAGGTCATCACTGGCAACACACACTGGTTAAAGAGTATCCACAAGTAACATAGGCTAAATTTTATTTTGGAAAAAAATAGGGTTCCGTAAGATATTTGGGTTTTTCTGACACAAGGTGTAAAAAATCAACCAGAAAAGTTACTACTAAGTTACCCAGACTCAGAACAACTATTTGTGGTTCACACAAATAATTGTCCCGGGTGGGAATCGAACCCAGAACACCAGGTCTCAGAAGCAACTATCGTAACCACTGAGCCACCGGTGCAGTCAAATACTTTTAATGAATAACTTAGAAGTTATCGCAAAATAACAGCGCGTGTTTTAGGTAGGCCTAATGCGATTATGCGCGCTCGATCCTTAAGAATTATAGGGCAAATTTTTTGTTTTGTGTTCGTTGTAACTTTGATGGATAGATACCTGAATACCTATTTATTTAGTGTTTGTTGTATTGTTAGTTATTGGGTATACCCACCTACTTATTTCACTGAGTTTTAGTAGGTCATCATCATCATCAGCACGTATATCGTCCACTGCTGAACATGGGCCTCCTCCCGAGGGAGGGTATTGCCATAGTCACCACGTTTGGCAGGCGGGTTGGTGACCGCAGAATTATGTTGTAACACACAAGGAAACGCTGCTGCCCCTTCCTTGATATACGATTATAATAGATGATGTTATAACAATCGGGACCAACGGCTTAACGTGCTTTCCGAGGCACGGAGGGTAGTCCCTCAACCAACCAGACCCGGAAAGAAATCTTAGAATTTACACAAAGATTTCATGTCCGGTGTAGGGATCAAACCCACGACCTCCGAGATATAAAGCGAGCCAATTACCGCTACGCTACGGAGGTAGGCCGAATGCGATTATGCGCGCTCGATCCTTAAGAATTATAGGGCAAATTTTTTGTTTTGTGTTCGTTGTAACTTTGATGGATAGATACCTGAATACCTATTTATTTAGTGTTTGTTGTATTGTTAGTTCCTAAGAGTATAGGTATTTCATACGATAAAAGTATACCCACCTACTTATTTCACTGAGTTTTAGTACCTACCTATATTAATTTGTTTCTGTTTGTTTTGACCAAATTTCGCCCGTTTGTTAGAGGTTTAAATACATTATGTAGTATAATTATCAGTATTGTACCCGTGCGAAGCCGGGGCGGGTCGCTAGTTATAAGATATAATTAAGATCAACCAGCGCGGGCTGGGATCGGGTCTGAAGCATAGAACGCGTCGCGAGCCTCGCCTTGCGAGGACGACCGGACCCTATCCTAGCTTCCTACGAGTCTTTCTCTATCTATAGGGTGTGACACTCGTGACGTGTCGTGTCGTGGCTCGTGACTCGTGACATTGTCGAACAAATCCTTGTTAAATCATGGTAAATACATATGTCATACGAGAGCACTCCTTTTCGACGAAGCTAAAGCGTTCGTCAAAGTCTGGCACAATGGCTTAATTTATAAGCTCTACCAACTCAAAGTACCGGACCGTCTCGTGCACATCATACGAGACTACCTCTCGGGGAGTACCTTTAGGTATCGTGTAGAAAGATCAAATGCCTTACCCAAATGGTTCAGAAAGTGGAGAATCGAAGTAGGTAAATCCGACAAAGAATGCAGCGGTACTCTTCTCGAGATTTAACAGTCCACCGGTCAAGATGTTTGTCAAACCAATACCTTGGGACAGCAAGCCAAGTACTTAGGCGTAATCCTTGACCGAAAACTAAACTTTAGAGCGCATGTAGAAACCGTTGGTGCACGCGCTTTACTTACGCTCAGTCGACTAAACTGTCTTTTAAATTAACTTATTAAAACTTGAAAATAAAGTTAGGATTTACACTACGTGTGTACGACCGATTATGACGTAGTAGGTAGGCCTTTGCCCACAAAGCGTCGTAAACACCGAAGGCCTCGGGACGTCCTAGGTGACCCGGACGACGAGATAACAATCTACCAACTAGCAGTGAAAAGACTGCAAGAAACTAGCACCACTACACAAAAACCACTATTCGACCCGTCGCGTCGGACAAGAGTGCGCCGACCCCCCTCGTCCTCCCGAGCCATAGTTTGCAAAGAACCCTCGATACCCTCGTAGTCCCGAAGTCCGAGAGGCCCGCGAACTGTAAAGTAGAGCGGTAGTTGCACAAAATCCCCTAAAATGCTAACAGTCATTATACCTCAATCTAATCGCCAGCGACCGCCCTGAGCCGAGGTCCAAGCCCCACAGGGGGCCCACTTGCGCAGGTTGTTAGTTTGTAGTTTTTAAGCCATTAATTAAGGCTGGAGGGCTGCTCGCCTTTATGCCCGATGAAGTAACAAAAGCCTCGAAAAAGGCCGAAAAAAAAATGTCTTACCATGGCAAATTTCAATGTAAATATCAATAAACATATTCTTCTTAAGAGACAGATACTAAAATATGATGACTACGATAAAATAAAACAACATAAATATTTAAACAATATATTAATTACAATACATAAATAAATTTATGTTTCTCAATAATTGTGCTACAATGATGTCAAATAGTGTCTTGTATACGGAATGTCGCGATATATAAGATACTAATACATTACAAGAACATCGACAACAACATACATTCAAATACATTTTCTAGTTTTATAATACGTATCTACAAAATAAAAGTGTTATAACTCCTGTCAATTTTTTTACAACCTTTAAGGGACAATTAGTAGATTTAGAATTTATTGATTTTAAACTTTATTATAAAACCTATAGAGTTCAAATTATGTTGACGACTATATTGACACTGCCCGTTAAAGGATAAAATCCTTCGAAGTTATGGCGCCAAATAAAAAAATAACAGAATACTGAATTAAATGAATCTTTGCATTATTTCAATTCATTTGTTGAATACTATAATAAACATGTTTATTTTATAATTGGAATGTGCAATCAAAACACGTAGGCACATTTCAAAATTACAGTTAAACTGTTTACTCGATATAAAAATCGTTTCAATCTTTCTTTTGATGCCAATGTAATAGGAAAGCATTGTTTATACTTCGATAGTTGGTATGGATAATAACAATAATAATGTAAATAATTTACTTTGTGCACAGAATACATTTACAAAAAATCCTTAGTTATTCATAACTACGAGTTAAAAGGCTCTGCTCGCCTTTATGCTCGGTAAAGTAGCAAAAGCCTCGTGGCTAAGTAAAATGTCCGTCCGAAAAAAAAAATAACAGACACAGTTTAGTTGACGCTAGCCCTTATATGTATGAATGTATCTGTTAAGCAGTAGCTGCGTCCACATTTAATATAAAATCAATTTAGTTTTTTAAAGAAATTATAATTATATTCAAACTTTTGTCCACATGTATGCATCTTTTCATAGTTTCTTGCCCACGGATTTTTATATTTACCCATGAATAAATAGAAACGTCCGTGAATTAATTGTTTTTAAACTTTATTACAAGCCCATAGAGTTTAAAATATGATGGTTATTATATCACTGCCTGGCATAAATGTCCTCTTTCAAATTCTAAAAACCAGTGATTTAAGTATAAATGCTTAAACCTCGTCAGTTACCAACACCAGTGTTGCCAACAATATACAATTTCAATTCACAGCCACTTTACACAGAAACAATAGAGCGATGTCATACCAGTTCAATATGGACCCTGAACATAGATGGCGCTAGTAAGCGTTCGAAAATTAAATCCAGTTTTAGGAAAATATCATTTACTTGGGACTTGTTTTAATTAAAGTAGAAAACTTGAACAATTTATTTATATCGTCATTGATACATTAATACAGCGTAAGTACAATCACTACATAGTATAAAACTAAGTCGCTTCCCGCTGTTTATCTGTACCCATGTATGCTTAGATCTTTAGAACTACACCACGGATTTTGATGCGGCTTTTAAAAGATTGAGAGGTTCGAGAGGAAGGTTTATATGTATAATACCTCAGCATTACACCCGTGCGACGGGGCGTGGCGCTAGTAGCTAATAAGGTTGAAAATCTAATGTAGCAAACTGATGTTTTGTATGTGGATTAGAAGCATAAAATCGGATGTGCCATTTTCATGAACTGACACTTACGACCAAATGCTTCTGAAGTATAATATTAGATTTGTTCCTGCTTCTGCAGTCTAGATATAAAGAAATGCAATTGTTTTTCCATCCCGGTAGTATCGATATATTCATATTTCAATTCTTTCAAACATCAGCAATCCAAAGGTCCATATCTCCCTGTACTGACAATAACAAATAATAATGCATCGAAATATACTAACAAAAATACTGAAAACTTAATTCCTGTTCAACTCGCTCAGAATACGCAGAATGTACAGGAACAGGTTGATAATGTCCAGGTAGAGGTTGATGGTAGCCAGGATATACTCCTCGGGGGAGAGATGGGTCATCATCATTTGGGTGTCGAAGACCAAGAATAGGCTGAAGAGGACGGCTCCAGTGATGGATAAAGCAAACTCGAATGCTGAGTTTTGCACAAGGAGCGAAAGGAATCCACCGAGGAACAATGCGCAAAGGCCGGCGTATAATCTGAAAAGAAAAAAAAATAAGTCTCTCTTCTAACATATTGAGGCATAGCCATACAGCTCCAAAACGGCATTGAAGTTACTACGTAAGTTATTTTATGGCGGTTACTACATTTTGATATTGGTTATGAACGCGACTTGCCCTTGGCGGCAGTCATCACGGAGACACATCAACATTCGCTCTGAACTAAACTCAACAAATGGTTAAGCGAAGGTGAAGCGAAGGCCACGCGAAGCGAGAGAAGGAAACTATACAAACTATGAGGAATATCGGCGAGCTAAACTATTGGGTTCCTAACCTAACCTAACGTGAGGTGAACGAGTAGCTTCGCTGGATATTTCGTTAGCTTCGCTCGCATCGCTGACGTAGGTTAGACAGTAGCTCGCGGTGTGAATCGAAGCATGTAAAAGAGGTGAAACGATGTAAGCCCGCCTAGCTCGCTCGCCCGCCCGCTGGCGGTGTGGCCTGCGCTTTACACAAAAGCTTCGTTAGCTTTTGGGCCATTAATTAAGATATAGAAGGTAAGCTTATCCATTGATTTTATTACACCAAGAATAATACAGGCGTCAGTGAAATATCTTAAAAAAAAAGAGTTTTGTCTTTAAAATAAATTAAAAAACAATGACCTCAAAATGTCTAGCTTCCTCTTTTTTCGTAAGCTTCCTTAAAATCTTTCTATTTATGTAGAAATCTAATAAAAAATCATGACAACTGTTATATATGTGACTGGCTGGTTGGCTGTATACAGAGAGCCTTGGCCATTTTTCAAACATAGAACACTCACGACGTTCTCTTGTTTATTTATAAGAATAAAAGACAGTGTGCTTATAACCTTTGACTGTTTCATTACAATCCCTATTCATATATAATAACAACATACCCATATGCCATGAAAGAGAAGTCCATCGTAATGTTGAACGTGAACATAGTCAGACAGAACACGATAGAAAAGGTCAGCAACAGAGCTTGTAGTACTATTTGGGTGTCATAATATGACACTACCACACCCACTGAGTATGCTTGTACCACCGTCTGAAAGAAATTTGCTATTAAAGTGAGGATACTATGGAAAAAAGGAGTTTTTAGTTGTCATCTTATACAGTGAGTGTGCTTCCCAGTTATAATAGACAATTTTATTAAATGAAGCCAGCATAATATGTGAACATGTTTAACTATAACATAAACATCTGGTGTGGTCTACTTATCTTAAGTAAGATGAAAATTATATTGAAATGACACCTATAAATTAATCTTTAAACTTATGCTTAGATTTTGTTAAGGACGCCTTAATGCCCGGTGAGGTAGCAAGAGCCACGTGGCGAACTTCATTTGTCCGTTCGAAAAAATTAACTTTGATTTGGTAGGTGGCGTTTTTTTCTGAAATGTGGGAGGTGTAATGTGTAATCCTTCCCCCACTTCCAAACTCCTGTATGCTAGCATTAATAGCAGCATATACAGAAGGGGCTCTAAGCTTGGGCTGGTCCTGGGACATCTACATGTCTTCAAACCCACATCAATTATAAACATGAAAATTCTATATTGATGGGTAAAGACAACCTCCGCAGCGTAGCGGTATTTGGCTCGCTTTAAATCTCGGAGGTCGTAGGTTCGATCGCCACGCCGGACAGGAAATCTTTATGTAAATTCTAAGATTTCTTTCCGGGTCTGGTTGGTTGTTATCTATAATAATAGTATATAAAGGAACGCAGCAGCGTTTCCTTGTGTGGTACAACATAATACTGCGGTCGCCTTCCAAGCGTGGGGACTATGGCAAATAACCTCCCTCGGGAGGAGGCCAATGTTCAGCAGTGGACGCTTTACGGGACAATGATGATGATAGGTAAAGGCTAATTTAGCTAAGCTAATGTGGGCTATTGAATTATACACTTTATGTTGTTTATTGTCACTTATGCGGTATTATTTATTTACTTTTTTATTTATTAACTTCAGTACAAAGAACAACTGTACATGGGCGGACTTAATGCCAGAGGCATTCTTTACCAGTCAACCTTTAGATGGTGCAGAGACAATCTCGTATTACAGCTTATCACCAACAATATAAATATCCCATCATAAGGAGTATAATATCCTCCCGGTATCAATTAGCCATTGACCTCTTGATGTAATCCTAGTATTATGGCAACCTTTAGAGGTTGACACAATCATAGTTAAATCGGAACAAGAATATAATTATCTTTAGAATATTCTGTACTTACAAAAGCTGCCAATAGGTACAGGTTGGCAGGAGAGTCTCGTCTCTTGATAACAAGTGCGAACAGAGTTACCATACTGAGTATGAACGCTATCAAAATCATCCAGTCACTGGAATGAAAATAATATTGGAATTTTTAATATAGAGTAGAACATTATAGGAAAAGTGTATTGTTGAATATAGTAAAAGATAATTAATAATTTAATAAAACTAAAAAACCCTACTGTGTTAGTATTACACTGAAAGAAGAAAGAAAGAAAAAACATTTAGCGAACACACAAAACGAAAACAAAATAGTATTTACAGTCATTAAAAAACACACAACACTTGAGGCTCGGCCACCATACATAGTGTCAGTACTTAGTGTCACTCTCACAGTAAACACGATCTAACGACACCTTTCAAGCTAAAATCCATCAAGCCGTTCAGTCAACACAGCGAACCAAACATTTTGATTGCGCGCCAATAATCCGCCATTTTTTTTTAATAATCTTTGTCACTTTCACAGTAAACACGAATCTAATGACACCTCTTAAGCTAAAATCCATCAAGCCGTTCAGGCTGCTGTTGCAGAGTGTGCCAAACAATTATACACACATACAATGTATGTATAATTAAGAGTATGTCTTACTCTCAAAAAACATAACCCTCCTTCTATTGCAATCGAGTAAAATCAAATACCTGAATTAGACATATTTTAAATTTTTTTAATGAAGCACTAATTTCGAATTGATAAATATAAAATACTTTTAACAAAGATTGTATTAAAAATAAAGGTCTTACTTTGCATGTATAAATGTCTTCACAGGCTCAGCAAGGAGGAAGGTGCCAGCGATTGCGACCGTAGCCAGCAGTTGAATAGACAGGAGTCCATACACCTTACGCACAAAACCCAGGCGGATCAGTCTGTCAGCATTGAGGACATTGTTGCGGTAAGAAAAGTCATCCTGGAAATAAAAATATTGCTTTAAATAACATTTGTACAGTACACAAGATAAAAACAAGTTTGAAAAAGAAAAAGACATAATATATCATATTTTATGTGAAAGAAGCTGACGCCACTTCTGAGTTCCAAGAGATTAACGCCGGGATGCCGCAGGGATCCGAACTAGGTCCTATGCTCTACATGCGACGCACACTGCTGACCTACCGCTACAGACAGGAGTAACAACAGCTACGTTTGCAGATGACGCCGCTATATTAGCATGTAATAAAGATCCAAGGATCCTAGCATCAGAGAACTTGAAGAACGGCGTTAAAAAAGTAAATGAGTGGCTCCAAAAATGGAAAATAAAGGCCAGTGTTACAAAGTCAGTACATGATGTGACATTCAACCTTAAAAAAGGAGACTGTGCACCTGTAAAGTTGGCCTATATATTGATCAAAGACTAACTTCGAGGCACCACATCAAGTGTAAAAAACAGGAAATTCAACTGAAGCTCAATAGCCTATACTGGATGCTAGGAAGGAACTCAAGACTCGCCTTGGACAACAAATTGCTTATTTATAAAGCCATTCTAAAGCGAATCTGAACATATGGTCTCCAACTATGGGACAGCGCAAGCAACTCAAACATAAATAGACTCCAGCGCCAACAGAACAAGATCCTAAGAACAATTGCTAAAGTACCATGGTACACAACCAAAAACAAAGTTCACGAGCATTTCGAAATCAAATCAATCACAGAGGAAATTCGGAGTTTGGCAGCTAAATACAAAGAGTGGTTAATTCATCTTACTCTCACATCTTACTACGAGACATACAATGTATAGTTGATGTTTTATGTCTAACTGAACTTTTATTAAATCGGGAGATGAAGAAAACATTAGATTAGAATCTTATAAATTAGTAAGCTAGTCCTCTAGGAAAGAACAGAGATGCAGCAGTGTTTGCATACTAAATAAGAAGTAAACTGCTGAGCATGAGCCTCCCTTTAAGGGGGTTGCCTTATCACCACTCCTGACAGGTGAGTTAGTGACTGAAGTATTATACATGTATAAAATATATACAGGATAATTCTGCCTATTACATTGTTCAGTCCAGAAAAACAATGTCTAATAAGCGTTATGTGGTCATCAAAATTAGATTCATTTGTAAAGTTAAGAGAATTAATAAAACCGGCCAAGTGCGAGTCGGTGAAGGGTTCCATAACATTTCCAAGCCTGCCTGCTGCTGTCATTGATAATGGGCAAAAAATGGGGAAAAAAAAGTTTGTTGTATGGGAGCCCCCCTAATATATTTATTTTATTTTATTTTTTGTATTTTTTGTTATAGTGGCAATGGAAATACATCATTTGTAAAAATTTCGATTGTCTAGCTATTGTGGTTCTTGAGATACAGCCTGGTGACAGACAGACTAAATAATAGGGTCCTGCTTTTACCCTTCAGGTATGGAACCCCAAAAAATCAATGTCTAATGAGTGTCAATAAAAATATATAATAAATTACCCGCTTCCATAAGAAAAGAAGAAAAATATAATACATTTGCACAAACATTAAAGGTACATCTACTTAATAAATCGTACTATAAAGTATCCGAATATCTCAATGAAAAATAAACATTAGCCATTCATTACTCATTACAGACACACCTACACTTATACCTCACCATCAAAACACACAACACATAGACACAAAATATAATGTATCATGTATATTTTATATATAATATAAAAAATATCATATGTATGGATGTAGGTCTATGGTAACAAATTATTTATTATAATACAAATTAATTATATCTACTGCGTAATTCAGAAAAATTACGTAGTAGATAATCAAAATGACTGTAGTAAGCTTCCTCTCTCCTAAATTGCTGTGCCCAACAGGGTCCATGATTGTATCATAACTTACTAATACCTAACACCTTTCATAACATTGTGGAAATGCAATAAATGAATATGAATATGAATATGAAGTGTAATGTGGTCATCAAAATTAGATTCATGTAAAGTTAAAGAGAATTAAAAAAAAAAGTAAAGTATCATAATGTTTACACAGGTGATTATTATGTGCTAAACGTTATAATATAAAATATGTTGTCAACATTAAGGTTCTATATAAAGACATTGCTATGACTAACTACTAATTAAGTATAGGCTTCATTTGAAACCATTATTACAGTATGTCAAGTTTTAGTAATAAAAAGTAAGGTAAATCCCAGTAAAGTCACATGATAAATGCTTAGACATTTCCTTATAAGAAAGGCTATTTGTTTTCGCAATAGTTTAAATTATGTACATAAGACAATAAAATCATAATTATCTGATAAGGATATGTTAATTGTATTATTTGTAGTAAGTTGTAAGTAGGTTTATCTAATCATTTGCTTTTTTTGATATTGAATAGACCATCTACAATAATTGGTTTTTAGGGCCTTGAGATTCTAAACTGCCATCTAGTTTGCGTTAAATAGTAAGTATTTTGCTGTGGAAAATTAGAAATTAACATATGAATGGCCGATAGAACCATTTGTTTTCAGTTCACGTAAGTATTAACCTTGGATACAATAATTGTTCTGTTTATATTCATGATGTGAAAATTGAAAATACTTTCACCTCAATAGATTCCTTTCCTCCGAGTTCGCAATCTTCTTGAGCGTATATTAGCGGTATAGAAGCCATATTTACTGCCTGTTTATAGCTGGTATTTAATTCGTAACTTTGAAACAAATGATGTACACAATTACACACAAAATATTTCCTTTATTTTTACGTGTCGCAATGACAGGTCTCACGACGACGTCACGACGATATTGATTTGATATGACAGAAGTATAGTTGCCAGAATAAAAAAATAGTGCTGTCTACATCATAACAATAGTACGCATTAAAATTCTATATCGATTTGAATTTGAAATCAATTTAATATCTCAAAATCATGAAATATATTATATTGAACCCACACCAACATAAAAAAAATGTGACATATGTAATTAAAAATAAAATACATAATATATACAACTAAAAGTAGCTAATTTAAAATATGATGCATGTCCTTAATCATCAAAGGATAGAGCGCATCTGTCTAAACGGTAACCGTTTAAAATGTATCCTTCTCCTTGAGTAATATTTGGGAAAAATGGTCGTTGACGAAATTTATATACTTAGGCTGCATTCATGAAAGATGCAAAGCATGCTAATTAACGGTATCATTACCATTTAGGTAATTTATTTATGTATTAAAACCTAATAGGATATAATATTCATCACTATACATACTACTTTCTCATCCCTCCCCCTCTAAACAGGGTTCTAGAGTTTACAATCTAGGTGATAACGCGGGACCAGGATCAAAGCTTTCTATTAAAAAAAAAAACATGTAGACGTATAAAAAATAGGTATTAAACAATTACACAATTAAAATGACATAAAATGCTACATTTTATCTCATTTAAATAGGCGTGACGACAGTATCAAAAAATTAAAGATTTAATGTTTTTAGGGGAAAGTACATATAAAAATAAATTATTACACTTATTTATTTTTATATATAACCTTGAGATTAATGTGATTTTTAATGAAATAAAAGATTAAAATACTGCAATCGGCCATTTTGACTGAAACACCAATCACGGCGCATGACGTCACGATATTGTAACCATCAAAGAGAATTTAACCAGTTTGGCGGACCCAATGACATTTTTTACAATAGCGTGACGTTATAGCCGACGCCATGACACTTGAGGCCTTTTTTCGCGCGCTATTTAAAATTTAATAGAAATATGGCTTAAACTTCGTTAAATTTAAATTTATTACCGAAATATTGTGTTTTTCGTACTTAGAAAATGACTACCCACGTTGCGCAAGAGGATTTCAAAATCTTGCCTCATGCCTATTATGTGATGTATTTTCACCTTTGATAGAGTTACCTACATAAAATGAGCACCACGTATTTACGCATATGACAACCTATCTATGCTAAAAGTCAATAACTAAGGAGTGTTACAAAACGAACTACTGTGAAGGAGTACGCAATACACCAATGGTTCATGGAGTACTCCTGATTTTTGAGTGCTTTACCTAAATAAGTAAGTAAAAGTGAGCCAACTAAACACAGTACTCCTTATTTGTTGAATTCATGTTAAAAATGCAATACTTTACAATATGTTTTGTTTCAGGATGGGGCGAAGTATGAAAGAGTAATGTTTTCGATTGGACAAACTTTTTTTTTCTGAATTTACCTGTCTATGAAGTGTCCTGTTTCCATTATGTTTAATAATTAACAGTAACTGCACAAATGTGTCTCATTATAATATTTTTAGAACAATAAAACGACTATAGTTCGTTCGCGTTAAGAATGCAGTGAGTCATCAGTGCAATTGAAGGGTAAAGGTGTATTCACAGTAGTGTTAAAATTCAAACAAATTATATTTTAAAAGATTCAGTTTAATGAATTTAAAAAGTACACTTAAGAGTTTAAAATCAAAATTAAATCATTAATATCATATTTTAATCACTATCACTAGTCAAGTATCCTCGTTAGTATTTATAACAAAAGTATTTTCTGCAGCGAGTTCCATGACGTCATCTAAATCCCACATGGTATCTTCTTCTTGTAAGACATGGTCGCAGCATTTTTTCTATCGATCAGCGTCCAGTAAGCGGATTATATATATCGAATATAATTCATCGAATTTATCAAACAGACTTCCGGGCCCTTTTTTCACTGGCAATTTCAATGTATTATTTTCCTTTTTTTCACTAAGAATACTATAACTCTCGGACCCACCGCATGCAGCTACCGTTTTTTGTACTATGCTGTCAACAGTCACATTTAAATCACACTGTTTAAAATACTTAAAAACAGTGTAAATTACTTTTCTTTCCCCACTATGAATTACCAAACCACTTTTATTTTAAATAATTGCAGAGGTATTCATTAAAACAATAAAACAATTAACCTTCAACTGGTCACTGTGAACGTGACTTTGTAATTTGAACAGATTTGATTGTTTAGGGGGCGGGGCTACGCCGGAAAACAATGATGCCTTACTGCATTCTTAACGCGAACGAACTATAATGCTATTAAGCTAATAATCGAATATAAGTTCTCTAACTTTATAAGGTGCTTAAGAAATATATGTCATCCCTTTAACGATTGTGTTTAGGTTAGCGGAAAAATTGGGCAATAATACATTTTATTTTACCATTTTTAGAACCCACATTAAAATAAATATTACAAGCGAGAGGTGAGATTCCTCTCACTCTGCGATACACTTTTTTGGATATGCAGCTAATACAAATAGTATTCGGGGACGACTTTATCCAGAAGAAACATGTATTTTTATATAATAAGTCAATCATTAGCTTTATCTATCGTTAAAGGAATGGCACATGCTTTGGAAGCACTTCATATATTAAAAATAATCCTTTGTGGTCATTGTAATAGCCGTGGTCAGTATTGGCACAAAATGTTCATTGTGTTCATTGGTCGTCTTCACACTGCTACGCTAATTAATTAAATTTAATTTTAATAGTTTTTTTTCTTCTTAATGCTTAAAATACTCAACCGCTGTATATAACAAGCAATCATAGAATAAGTATAGTGCAAGCAATATCTAATAACGGTGTCAGATCCGCAAAGAAAAGAATCCTGAACTCTAGTTATTATCGCATTCAAGCAAACACACTTTTCAGCTTTACTAATAGATAATATTCAATGTTGATGCTCCTACAGGAACCTTGAATTACGCAGGTGAAACCACACTAGAAAGCTAGTACCGAGGTAGGTATTTCTTACAAATGAAATAATTTCAATTCTATCGACCTAGATGTTTCACGTATTGCAAAGGAAAAAAATAAACATCAACCAGATTATAGCTCGTAAAGACATGAAAGCTAGGAAGTCTACAAGATGCACTAAATGAAATTGAGCGGTGTTCGCAGAGGAGAAACCTTCCTCCTTAAATCTATTTACGTGACTCTGAACGAAGTTTTATATGACATGGAGTTAGATAAATTCTTTAGGAGTTTGTGTAGATATTGAAAATTGGAATATATTATTTACGTTGTTCGTTTATAATATATGTTATATGAGATTGTATTTGGGGTGGGGGGTCTAGTTACAGTGTAGTCAGGGCCGGTCTTAGCCATCTAGGCGCCCTAGGGGAATCATGGCATTGACACCATTTTGGTGTAGGTATATTAATATTATAAAACTGTAGAGCTTGTTTCTATGCTTGAACGCGCCAATCTGAAAAACTACAGTGAACACGTGCGTGAACGTTTTATTTTATAATAATTTATTGGTCTCAAGTATATCTGGACAGTTTTTGAAAATTACCAGGATGAATAGTAAAGTATTCAAATATTGAAATAATAGTGGTGGACTTCGCGCGCGCCACTTTCAATTTCACTTTAATTCACTAGATATCCCTCTGGGATCCCTGCTGAACCCAGTCCCCAGGGTGGGGGCGCTAAGACTAAGTTAGTCTTAGTGCAGCTGCCTTGCATAGTACACAAAACAATACTAACATTCCAGATATTAAGAGATTGCCGAAACACCTGTAATAAAACACGGCCATTAGACCAATGAAATCGCTTCATCTCCTCCTCACATAGAAAACTAAGAATTTAAATAATAATTGTTACACCAGTTAACGGCTCCACACATCACAATTTAAACAAAACATTATTTTCAAAAACATAAACCCAAATGACTCTCAAGCACACATTAACCCTGAACGAAATTCAGCTGCTAAATATAGGTTAGTAAGTCCCACAAAAGTATATCGATTCAGTTGGTCGAACATTATTTTTACGGGCAGTAAATGTTTAGTGTCATCGGCAGCCAGAGAAAGGTCGGGCGGTAATTACCGCTTTTATAGTAACTGCCTTCTAGTGCATTAGCGATGTTGAGGGCTGTCGCTATAAGACTCTTGAATTTTTGAAGAGGATAACTGACTATAGGTAAAGATTTTTTGGCAGAGACTCTTAGTAGTCACGATCAGAGGTGGATTAAACGTTGAGAGCATCGTAGGCAAGCATCTCATCGGGGCCCCTAATTTATAAATAACTAGTAGGTAGGTACTAGTAAAAATTTGAACACTGTAGTTGGCGTTATTACATGTGTGGTAGAGGTTACTCCAATTTGGAGCTGGCAGTTTTTTATTCCAAAATGTCATAGCCTCACCTACAGTTGCTGTTCGCGCCCCTAGGCAGGTGCCTAGTTTGCCTTATGGATAATCCGCCTCTGGTCACCATGGTACCGTATCCGGTAAATAATCACTAGAGGAGTTGCAATATGCACCGAGAATCAGGATCTGCCAAAAAGAAAGGTGTTGTTGGCTATGAGATTTTTGTTGCTGCGCCAAGACATGGAGACTGAGCAGCACTTTAGTCAGATATTTATGTCAACAAGTTGTAAATGTCTTCTAATTCACACTGGTCTTGGTACGGTTTGATTGTACCGGTGGCTCAGTACTTACGGTAGTTGCTTCTGAGACCTGTTCTGGGTTATATTCCTATCCATATATATGGGACAATATTAGTGTGATCCAAAGATGGAGTGTGAGTTTAGGTTGTGTCCGTGAATTGAGCGTGTAAAGTACCAAGTGACACAGGGGTGATTTTCTCTAGTTCAGGAGTTGTCTTTAGAAATATCAGCTGCTGCCAAAGGGAAGATATACCTATTTATATAAATTATTAATTTAGTGACAGGACGAATTTGGCATTGCCTTGCCCGAATTGCTTTATCAAACAGAGATAAATATATACATCACAATATGTTTTGTAACTTCCTCAAAACTTATTAAATATTGATCTCGAAGGACTCACGCTATAATTAAATATTTGTTGGCGACCCTATGGATGCAGTTAAAGAGGTCAAGGGGCTTCAAGTGCATTTAAGTATAATTATTGTCTTGCTGTCATTAGTCGGTAGGTTTCATTAAGTGGGTATATCTTTGCTTTTTTGTCAGCTCGTTTAAGTCCACTGGTGAACATGGGCTTCTTTAACAGACCTTGACAAGCCAGGTCGTTGGGGGATATTGCCGTCATCACAGTAAGATCAGATAATCTTTAAGCTGATAAATGCTGCTCCCCATCAATCAAGTGTGTCTTTTAGTCGCATCTTACGACACATAGGAAGAAAGCATATTCTAAGCAGTACATTAACTGATAATAAAAACAAAGTATATAACACAGTCAAGGGGAAATACCTAAAACGAGCAGAAGACAGACTCATAATATGCTCGTTCAATATATTACGGAAATAAAATACTAAATTTTTTGTTTATTAATTAGGATACATCACAGTTACTGTTACTGATACAACCAACGTTTGACTGACCTATTAGTTGTTGTAATCTTCCTCAATCATTGTTCAGCCATGGTGATTTTAGATGCAGGTGTTATAAAATAGTACTAATTTGATTTACTGATTGTTATGAAAATAATAATTTGATTGGTGATTGTGATATTTTATGCAATTATAATTAATTTCATTAAATGTATTTATTGAATACAAATAATTCAATAAATCATCTTAGTCAAACAAGTTATAGAGAACATCTGTTGTTTACGTCAAGTACGATTATAGGTTATGTTTGTTTTACTTCGTTAAGGAACCACGTGCTCTTTTTATAGCAAGAATATTCTATTTATGTATTAAATAAATCTTTCTAGAATTTTTGATAACCTCGTACATCATAAAATCATTGAATTGTCAACACATGTTCTTTTAGCGTTGTTTGTTACACAGTATAAAAGGCGATGGAATCGGAAGATGTGATTCGGATTCGCCGCGCCGTCTAGTGAACAACACCTGCCTGACGCTCGGACCGCACCTCTGCCGCCTACCGGCGGAAATCGGAACTTCCCCGACAACCCGCCACAACAGTGTCGGGAGCGTCGGGTAGCGGTCGCGTGACGCGCGCCCCCCCGAATCCCGCGGGCTGAAGAGCCCCGCCCCCCCTGCGCACCTCACCGCGTTGCTTCGGCCCCCCGGAAAGCGGGGCACACTGCTGTATCGGCCTCCGGTCTGCCACCAGCGGCAAGCCCCGGAGGTTCGGTACAGTGGGTGCTCTGTAGCCGGGGCACCCCCCGAGGCTCGCGCTGCGCACCCCCCCCCCCCCCAAGGGGAAGAAGAAACCCGGCGAGATGTCGGGGCAACCGCCCCCATCAGCCGCGCGTCGGGCCACCCGGCCCCAACCACCGCCTACGTCCGGCGTGAGACGGCGGGTGTTCTCCCGGTCGACGCCGGCCGCTGTTAGGTCCATGATGGACCGAGCGGTGGCCGCCGATCGGGCGACCCACCGGACCACGCCGCCCGAATCACCCCTGCCGGAGTCACCGGCATCACCACCAGGAGCGGGGGAGGGCCACTATGTGACCCACCCCCACCCGCAGCCGCGCGAACTGCCCACCCTCCCCCTGACCCCCGTGCCGCAGAGCAAGGCGGCCGTCAGGAGGGAGCCACCGGCGACGAAGCCAGCCCCGCCTGCGCCACTCCCACAGAGGGCGCCCAAGGCGAGGGCGGCCAAGCCGCCGTCAACCCGCATCCCGACGCCGCCGAAAAGGGGCCTGCCCATCCTCACCCTGACTCCCGTGCCGCAGAGCAGGGCGGCCTCCAAGAGGGACCGCCCTCCAGCGACGCGCCAACCACCCCTGCCTGCGCCACTCTCGCAGAGGGCGCCTAAGGCGAGGATGGCTCAGTCGCCATCCCGCTTCCCCGCGCCGCCAACATCCGTCGCGCCGGGAAGATTCCCGTCGCCGCCACAACCCTTCAAGCGGGTCGACCTGGAGAGGACGCCTCCGTTCGTCCTCACCGGTCCCCGAAACCCGGAAGGGTCCCCCATGGAGGAGGGCCCCTCCTACGCCACTATGGCGGCGTCGCCGCGCCCGACACCGCTCACATCGCCGCGCCCCGCGCCGTGTGCTTCGCCACCGGCCTCGCCACGCCTCGATGCCGTCCCCGCTGCAGCCACCACCACCTCCGACGCTTCCCTGAAGCGGCCCGGTCGCAGGTTCCCACCCTTTGTGGTGGAGAAACTCCCGGATTGGCCGCGTCACTTCAGGGAGATGAAGAAAGCCCTCGGCCACACTCCGAACGCGCGCCCGTATGGGAAGGGCGTGCGTTTTATCCCGAGAACCGAGGAGGAGTACCGCTACATCCAGCGGTACTTGTACACGCTGGACCAAGCGGAGACCCCTTGGTTCTCCTACACCCTTCCCGACGAGCGGAGTCTAAAGGTGGCCATCCGAGGGCTGCCCGTTGACACCCAGCCGGAGGAGATCGAGCGCGAGTTGACTGAGCTCGGCTTTAAGCCTGAGCTCGTCCGACCGATCCGCGCTCGTCAAGGACGCCCCGGCTGCATATTCTTCGTGCAGCTGGCGAGGACGGCAAACCTCATGCCGGGCATATACGAAGTCACCGAGCTTCTGTGTATGCCCGGTGTGAAAATCGAGGCGTGGCGCGGGAAAAAGGGCCCCGCGCAGTGCCACCGCTGCCAACTGTTCCGGCACTCGTCGCACAACTGCCACAGGCCCATTGCCTGTGTGCGGTGCGGCGAGCACCACAACGCCAGGGACTGTACGCGCCCCCGGGAGGAGCCGCCGACGTGCGCCAACTGTGGTGGGCCGCACACGGCTAACAACATCCAGTGCCCGGTCTTCCGGCGAGAAACTCGCAACAGGAAGGCCGGGACCGTCGCCAGGACCACCACAGGCGTCAAGCCTGTCGCCCACCATCAGGTCGAGGAGGGGAACGCCCCGACCTCCCTGATGGCAGCCGCCAACGCCCCAGGGGGGCGTACATCAAAGAAGAAACGCCAGCGGAAGCGCAAGGCGAAGGCCCAAGCGCAGAAGCCCACGAAGCCGTCGACTGCTGTGGTCGCCGCCCCGTCGGAGGGGACGAAGGCGAAGCAGCATCCGGCCCGAGACCCCAGGATGACCAGCGTTATTGGTACCCTCCAGAAGGTGCTGATCGCGCTCCAGGAGCAGCGGGATCCCACCCAGCTGATCCTGCAGTGCCTCCTCGAGGCGTACCAATAGCGCGGAGAGGTCTCCTGCGCCCCCAGACTTGACTACCGCTCCCTTCACCTGTCGGCTGACGGTCGCCCCCGGGGACATTTCCCCGGCGGGCTGGACCTCGCCACACACTGAAGGGAGCGAAGAACACCGGACCTGACGCAAGCGCCGCTAGCATGTTGGTCGCCCCTTCGGACTTGTCTGTAGGGGCTCGACCTCGCTAGCGGCGCCACCAAGGACAAGGACGACCACTAGGGCCCTCAGGCCCATATCCAGTGACCCACCTGCCGTCGCAGGTGGCGATTGACGCCACTGAAGAGGCCTCAGGCCTGACCAGTTTCCCCGGGGGCTCACCAGAGTCTCCGCGGAAGACCTCAACGGATGTGATTCATTCTGTGTCCGACCGTTGTATCGAGCAGAGCTCCGTAATATTGGAATAAAGGTGTCAGGTGGATTGGGACACTTCTTCGTCGGTTGTCGAACAGAACGGAGCTCCGAGAATACTATAAAGCTAAGTCAATGTTATATTGTAATTACTGTTTAGCCATTAGCTATTTATGACTTATTTTAAAATATTAAATGAAGTGATGTGTTATATTTGATATTTCTCTTACTTGTCTTTGTATGGAAAATTAAATAGAAAATAATTTAATATGAATAAAGTTATACCATCAAAATGAAATATAATTTCTTAAATAAATATATTAATATAAACCCAATAGAAATAGATATGGAATATCTGTATGTATATATATATAATGATATGATTTATATTAGAAATAGTTTTATATACAACGTTTTGAATTAGAAATGGTTGATTTATAGATACTTGTATACATATATGTATTAAATAAATATAATTAAATAAGTTATATATTTCTTTTTATTTTAACACAGGCAAATCAATCATGCCGTCTGGGGGCCGGATTGCTCATGCGTACCCGGCCCCCGCCAACGGCGGATCGAAGGAGTGTCTGGGAGGTTTAGTGGTGTAGGGTTCTCTCCTCGTGGTATGAGTTTAGCATACCACGCTATGGAGAGGGCGAGTCCCACATATCCTACCGCCAGCGCCATGCGCCATGCATTAGCCCCCGGACAACAAAAGAAAAAAAAGGCAAATCAATCATTCTGTAGGTATGTGAGTTAGGCCCACAATTGACAGCATATACCAGCTTTTCTATTAGAAATACTTAGTTTAAAGTTTAAAAGAATATAATATCAAAAATAAGCTGGTAAGCAGCAAGAAAAATACAGTTTTACTTTTTGGAGTACCCTCAACGTACTTGTAAGTTGGTGACCCTGTTCTGCGGTTAACGAGGTCAAAGAGCGCATCTTAGTGATCGTGTTGGGGGTAATCATCGAGTGCTCGGATTGGTCAGGCGAGTTAATCTCAGTAATTAACTGAATTACCTACAGCAGGTTGGAATTATTGGACAACACGACTGAGTGGTATTAGTACATTTGTGCTGTTTTTATCAGGTCATGTCAGATTTCGATGTTAGCTTTTGAAGTATAACTTTAAATAACCATTTTTTACTATCAGAGGACGGTTGAATTTAGAATCATTTAGAAACACAGTCTTTAATATAATATAATTATATAGTGTAGGTATTTTAGAATTTTTCTTGGGCTAAAAGTGACCGATTTGGCCGATTCCTTTTTCTATGTTGATAATTCTAAAGACAAGGTTTGTATGAAAGAAAATGTTGGAAAAATCACGGGAAGTGTCAGAGTATTTGACGGGCAAAGCCAGGCACATACAGCTAGTAGTAAATATTATTTTAAGGGGTGATTTATTTATTTCACAGGTTTTGTGTGAAAGTTCTGTCAAAATTCAAATTTATTCCTCTGATATAAAGGTAAATAATTGTTTTCTTGTAACTTTAACTGATTTAGCTCTTTGTGTTGATAAAATTATTTATTCGTTTTCCCTGAAGTTTTAAAATAAAGTTCTCGGTACGCTCAGCATTATATTTCGATGCACTTGACTGTTGTGACATTCGTGTATGTCCACGTATCTCGAGTTTCAAAGTCTTTTACTAAGCATATAAAAGTATGTTTAAACTTTATTCGACAATTCAATTCCTAAACGTACCTAGTGGCTTTTAAATAACCCTCGTGCCAGATGGGCAGCTTTCCAATAACAGTGTATCATTGGTGCAGCAAATGTAAGTACTGCAGATGATTCCACCTGCAACGCTACACTCCAAAACTAATATTTCAAAAATCCTCCACAGATTCTGTTGGTAGGATACATCAATAAATATTCTATGTTTAAATAATGTATCAACAACGAACCCTTTAGGAAGAGTAAGGGTACAGGTGTAGCGTATTTCGATAGCTGTCCAATAGTCTATTTTAGCTGTCTATTTTATAGAAGCGACCGTAGCTCAATGGCTAGGGCATCAGGCTCGTGATCTTGAGGCCGACGTAAACCCACTGGTAATACAAGCATTTAAGCTTAGCACGAGGGGCTAACAATATTTTATTTTCCAACTACCTCAGGGGCCGAACCTGAATCTAAAGCGCGCGGTTGTTTTAAGCGGAGATCGCAGCGTCAGACGCATGCGATCAACGGATGCACTCAACCCACGCTGCGCTTGGCGCTGCGGCAACCGCGTAAAACAATGGTTTGTAATTATATTACCTGATATGAAATTATGTGCGTTAATCGCATTGCGTGTAACGCAGCGTTTATCGCATAAAACAACCGCGCGCTTTAGGTGTAGCCCCTAATGCCTTAACCAATAAGGCTACGGTGGAACCGCAACCAATCGTCGAATTTTATCAATCTCTTGTCAACACGTCTCTAAGGGGGACGTTAGTGCCATCTATCGGGATCGTGTCCTGCTGGTGGTCGAATTTTATTAATCTCAATTTACAAAACATTTAAAAATACTCCAGGTGAGTTTACAAACACATAAGTCACAAATACTTGTCCCAGGTAGGATTCGAACCCATAACACCGGGTTAAAAAAGCGTCTACCACCTCACTCAACCATCAAGTACCGCAGTAAGGAATAATAAATTGGTCAATAATAATATAGTTCAGTAATGTAATTCTCATATTAATATCAGTGAAAACACACTGAAAGGGATTTAATTGGCTAAAAGTATAACAAGTTTATGTAGATAGGTAGCATACTGCCTGCGGTATGAGATAAGTAAGACGGAGAAAAAGCAGTCAAGTGTGATTTCGTTTTTATATTGGGTTCTCGCGATTACATCATCATCATCACAAGCCCGTATAAACACATTAAACGATATTTATTAAGCATTTAGGTATTTACATACACTTACACAATTATACACAATGAAATATGATTGTAAGCGCAGGATGGTTCTTCATTAGAATCTGTCATAGTTGGTCAAGCGTGGATACTTGGGCAGGGGATCGTTATTTTAATTAACACTCGAGTTTTGATCAAAGTCACTATAATTCGCGTTAACAAAGATTGATTCACAAAATAACTGTTCTATATTCTAGCTAAAGTCAATTAGTAATCAAATTCACTATTATAATTGCATTTCACACTAGGATGACACAGAATATCAGCGATTCGTCTAGCGCGTGGTGCACGGTCCGCTTCCGTTCAAATAGTGAAGTTTCAACATGGCCGCCGTGCTCCCACCTGCCCGACGCTCCGCTAGAGTGACGGCTGTCACTCTTATTCTGACGTCTGACATTGACACCTGACGTTAACTGTCACCAATCAGTAGGAGCTGTCATCGATGACAGCTGACAGTAGCCGTTTAAATACGACATATTAGCGATGCGCCGTCATGATTAATATAATTAAATACAAAATATCGCAACTAAAATCCATTGCGGATTAGCTAATGGTCTGTCTGTCAGTCTAGTATCACGTCATATGTATTGTAATAACAATAATTAATTCTATGATTAAAATCTTAATATAACTTAGCTCTATAGAAAGAGGCACGTCTCTAAACAATATTTTTACATATTATTATAAGCGACACACGCCTGAGGGCACTCTTAATGGGCTAAGACCACGGCTCAGGGCATCGCATCAATTATATTTAAAAAAAGAGGGAGTCATCAATGGCACGGACTTCAGGCATTGGATCAACGGATTGGAACAGGGGGCTATGGTCCTCGGTCTGTCCGTCGAGGACCCTAGCCTAGCTAACCTGCAGGGTTCTGAGAAAAAACTCAGAAAGAAACTCCGGTTTTCTTATAAAGTTCAGTGTTAAACATAAGCCTCCTCCCGAGGGAGGGTTTCGCCATAGTCACCATGAGTGATGGGCGGATTGGTAGCCGCAGTATTTTGTTATAGCATACAGGGAAACGCTGTTCATTCTTCGGTATACGATTGTTATAACTATCGCAACCAATAGCGCTATATGTTCTCCGAGGCATGGAAAAAAGTGCATCGACCTATCATATTCAGAAAAAAAATCTTAGATTTAACACAAAAATTTCATGCGGTACAGAGATCAAACCCACGTCCTCCGAAACCTTAAGCGAGGCTCATATATTAAGCGATACACCTACAATGGATGTTATTGCTATCATTCGTATATTTATCTTTAATTAAATTTAATCAAACAATTCCATTAATTGCTCTATTCATCATCAACCCGTATAACGTCCACTGCTGAACATGGGCCTCCTCCCGAGGGAGGGTTTTTGCCATAGTCACCACGCATGGCAGGCGGATTGGTGACCGCAGTGTTATGTTGTAATACACAGGGGAAACACTGCTGCTCGTTTCCTGGTTCGTTTGTTATAGATGATGTAATAAAAATCGGGGCCAACGGCTTAACGTGCTTTCCGAGGCACGGAGGGTAGTCCCTCAACCAACCAGACCCGGAAAGAAATCTTAGAAATTACACAAAGATTTCTTGTCCGGTGTGGGGATCGAACTCTCAACCTCCGAGATTTAAAGCGAGCCAATTACCGCTACGCTACGGAGGTTGTCATTACCGCTACGCTACGGTGGTAGTCCTACGCTACGGAGGTTATCGATTGCACTATTGATAGACAATTATTTGTGTGCGTGACTGTGTCCGTGAATGCTTAGTCGGTTTATTTACTTTCTTCTCACAAACCACTAGATGTACGGCTATGTATCTAGTACGGATGAGGTCTTACTTTTCACATCGTCTGCTGAACATGGGCCTCCGCCAGAGGGAGGTTTTTGCTATAGTCACCATGCATGGCAGGCGGGTGATAGTAGTATGTCGTAATACACAGAAAAAATCGTTCGATATTTTCATTGTTATAGATGTTTTTATAACAATCAGGACAAACGGCGTAACGTATTTTCCGAGGCACGGAGGGTAGTCCCTCCAAGACTTAAAGCAAGAATTATACCGCCAGTCTTACTTTTATGCTAAGTCACAATCTGTTAAACTGTCAAAGATAATATAGACAAACACATGAGCGTTTCTATAAGGGTTCCGATTTTCTTATTGTAGTATGGAACCCTAAAAAGTAAAATAGGTAAACGTTGGACGACCGCGCGACCCACTCTTGCCAGGTGGTCTTCCGTAAATCGTGCACCGCACAAATTGGACCGCTCTAGAATGGTCCAAGTTACGAACGAATAAAATAAGATATATGTAGTTTTCATATAGTCAGCTATTTGAGTGACAATTAACTGTAATAGATACTAGCTATCCCGCGAGGTTTAAGGTGCAAGTTGGAAGCGGGCGACATGAGGCGGCGGCGGACGACGTGTCACGGCGACACTACTGGTTTGTATGTATTTCTATGAAATTCCCTTCGCAGTTAGCGACACGAAGCTCGACGTAATTTCATAGAAATACATAGAAACCACCGTGTGCCGTGTGGTTTCCGGCTTAGAATAGACCACCCCATGTTTTCCCATGGGTGTCGTAAAAGGCGACTAAGGGACATATGGCTGATGGATGGGCAGCAGCATCTATTAGCTCAAAATTTGCATCTTACTGCGATCACCAATCCGTCTGCTAAGCGTGGTGATTATGGCAATATCCCTCTACGATCCTGGCTTGCCAAGGTCTGTTAAGAAGAGGCCGATGTTCAGCAGTGGACGTCAACGGGCTGTTGATGATGACATAGAAACCACGTGTCGCCGCGACCCCCTCACGTCGCGTCGCCCGCTTCCAACTTGCACCTTTAATCTTTGGAAACCTTAACTTAAAATATAGCATATGCCTAACTAACAAATAATGTGGCTCACTATGGGTAAAAGAATTTGCACAATCGGTGTAGTATATCCAGAGATTACCCCCTACAACCTCACAAACAAATCACAAACTTTAACTCTTTATAATATTATATTAGTTTAGATAATATAGCCACGGATATACTAGGCGACAAATGTCCCACGTCATTTGTGGCCAGCGACGTCGATAAAGTGGTACGATGTCGGTAAAGTAGTGCAACGTTGACGGACATCGCGCAAGCTTTTTCCGTATAGACGACACGTGTCATAACAACATCTGTGTCAAACGTAGCCCTGGTATCGGGTGGCAGTGTTTACCTGTTTATATACTGTACACTACGGTCACCAACCCGCCTGCCAAGCGTGATGACTATGACAACACCCCCATCGATAAAAGCCCATATTCAGCAGTGTTATACGGGCGATTATGATAATGATTAAATACTTAAATCTTCTGTGTAAACTCTTCTGTCTTTTGGTTAAAACCGTAATAAATCTGTTCTATAGTATTCTATGTTAAGATATATGTGGAATCGAAATATTTAATGCTATGCTGAACCATAACGAAGCTTGTCCAGATAGATGTTGAAAAAAATACTTGCTTACAATTCTTTCGAAAAGTCGACATATTTGTTTTATCTATACTATTATTATAAAGAAACTAGCCAACGGACGTCCTCCTGTCTTTACTATGAATATAGAATAGGTATTCCTCCGATCGAAGCATCTATGTTAAACGATCATATATTTTTTTTTATCACATCTATTCAAAAAGAGCTAGTTTATTCCTCGTAAACAGGGACCAAAATTGATTTGAATTTGGAGTGTGGATATTGTTAATAATTTTTCAATCAGCAAAGAGGTGAATCACAAACCATGCGGGAACAATGTATTGAATATGTGACTGGCTGAAAAACTGCGAGCGCGCCAAATTTAAAAAAAGTTAATTCTTGTTCATAAGTTGCACTTACTTATTTTCTCATAGAGGGTGATAAAAAGTAGAGTGTCCACCTCGGGAGCAACACTATTTTAAGCTCGAGTGACATACTTTTAATCCCTCGCTCCGCTCTGGATTAAAAAAAACACTCTCGCCTTTAAAATAGTTGTTTGCTCCCTAGATAAACGATCTACTATTTAATCTTCTTTGACTTTATTTGCAGCACCTTACAATGTTACGTCAAACGCCATAAGGTTACATTAAAAACAGTTTATATTGTCAAAAGCGTTAAGGTTACATTAGAAAATTGGATATGGTGGTTTAGTATTCTTATTTTTTTTTAATTTAGCGCACCATTTTCATAATTAGCGTATAAAGAATTAACGATGTCGGTCCAACCGATCACGCGTGATGCCGTGAGGTATTCCTCGAGGCGCTCCTTTTTTATTCCTCGGAGCGCTCCTTTTAGTACTCTTTGAATACACTTTACTCTTTAAATACATAATACCATTGATGATGATCTTCCCTATTTTTAAACGTGGGTGGGCTTCAAGGTATAACATTTTAATATTTTTAATTAATATCGGAAGGCGCTACTAAAAGGAGCGCTCCAAGGAATAAAAAAGGAGTGCCTCATTAGGAGCGCCTCAAAATGGTAGCGCTTCGAGGAATACCTCGATGACGTGACCAAGGGAAATAGGGATTCATTTTTATATATTATCTGGGTTATCTCTGTTACTACTGATTCCATTTTCAAAATTCTTTCACGGTTATATAGCTACGCTATTCAGGACTAACAAATAATATATATTTTACGGCAAGGTTTTCAAAGGTACAGGATCTACACGACTGAATCTGCGCGGGACATGGTAATATCGCAAAAGCTTATAACTTGACTCCTATCCGCAAGTATCGCGGGCCCTATTGTGGAACCGGCTTCAAGAAATTTAATTAGAATTCCCGGTGAAATTTCCCCCATAAAGATGTTCTGAGATATAAGAGGGCAGATTAAAAAGATGGTGACAGGTAGGGGACTGTTCGATGTCAAAATTATGTGAAAGAATGCATTGATGTAGTTTAATTCGTAGATAACTAAAATCTTTTATAGAAGAAAAATAGAGGACACTTTTTAGCGGAGTGTCAAAAATCTTTCTACGAATTTTAACTTACAAGATATTAGGTAGGAGAACCCCGCGCGTGGTTCGACTCGCGTAGCTCCAGTTAACATGGGAACTTCATAATTAAACATAGCTTATGTCACTCCTGGATAATGTAGGTAAAAAAAATATTTCACCATGAGATGGTGAAAGAATTTTTGAAATTGGTCTCATAGCTCCAGAGCCTATTTTCATTCAATTCAAACAGTCATTCAAATTTTCCTCTTAATATAATATCAGAACAGATTTATGCGCAGATTATATAAGCGCCCCGCGGTTTTACCCACGTTACTCTGCTCCAGTGGGTCGGAGCGTGATGTTTTGTAGCCTATATGTTAATCCAGCGTATAACCTATCCCGGTGCAAAATTTCAGCCAATTCCGTTCAGTAGTTTTGGGGTGAGAGAGTAACAAACATCCATCCATCCATACTTACAAACTTTCGCGTTTGTAATATTAATAGGATTTCCGCGCGCGGAATTTAACTTCATAATTAAATATACTATTATGTTACTCCTGTATACCGTAGCTATCTAATGCCAATGGTTCAAGATTTTTCAAATCGGACCTGTAGTTCCTGAGATTACCACGTTCAATCTAACAAAGTCTTAAGCTTTATATATTGCTATATCATATCCTAATATATAAATAATTCGTATTATTAAAATTCTTTATATCAATTAACGTTACAGTATTAATACCACTTTTAATACAAATTTAATAATAATTAATCAGTGCTGTTCGAAGCTCGAGGCGATACTCCGATATTTATCAGTAATTGAAAACGTTTCGATTGCGCCCTCTCGCGGTGAAACTGCAAACGAATATGTTTTATAATGATGTTTTTATCGGAGAGGGGGTTAAGCGGGGTATATCGAGGGGTTTTATTGAGGGGAGGGGTTTAATGTAATTACTATTTTTTATCTGTGAATTTGTAAATATTGAATCAAACTATTGTCATTTAATTTACCACTTTGTTTGAACCAAATATCGCTAAAATGTGTTTCTAATAATACAGACAGTTGTTCCTTTTTCACAGGGCACTCTAGGGGCCTAACGATCGAAAAATGCCCGGTCGGCATTTTCCGATTGCCCTAAATAAACAATTGGCAGCTGTCGTTGTCTTACTCTATGTATTAGATTTTGAACATTTCTAATCACTGCTATAAACCCCCACTTCCCTTACTGCTTAGGGCAGTACACCTAGTCCTTAGTCATACATAGTCTATCAAGAAAGAAGACTAAAGCTCGAATGTTAAAATTTTATGGCGTTGGTCCTAACTCCTAACCCCTTAAGGATGCCCTCAGGTGGATGTCGCTTAGACCTTGGTGGGATTCTTGGAAGTTTATTTTGAACCTGTTACCTCTAAGGCATCTTAGAATAATGTGCACACTTGTCATATATTGAAGGACAGACGGACGGACGGATAAAAATCTGTAAGATCTAATAATGTTAACATGTTTTTAGCTACTTAAGTGATACTTTTGTTAGATTTAGTCTTTAACATTGTAATTCTGACAAGTGTACAAGTGTATGTAAATACGTAACTGATGCAAAAAAATCATTATTTCATTATAAAAAAAGTTTTCTACGACCTCCGAGAAATCAGGTGGTACTTAAACCACTAGGCTACAGAGCTTATACGTATCGTTATATATATACTCTCTTTTCCCCTTATCGGTATAATTTCCCATGAATAATCCACCACATAAACATGTATCGCCAAAGGCCATAGTATCAAGCACGTTGCATCAAAATCGTTTATAATCCGCGCAATGCAATTTAGTTCGCAATGCGGTACCTATTATGCAGATCGTGTTGCTTTATTGCGTTATTCGCCAATTTATGTATATAGCAACTTTTAATTGTTCAAGTTTTAGATTCGATGTTAGTTTGAAGGATGTTTTGGAGGTCAGGTGGTTGGCGAGTACTCAGTTTTTACAGGATTTGCCATGATAGTCTCTAATGCCGCGTACAGATTTGCGAAACGTAGCATGCAATGTTACATGAAATGAGCATATTGGACGGCAAATTCTTTTATTGCGTGTTACATTTCGTAAGTCTGTACGCGGCTTTATGTATTTCTTTAGTTCAACAGCCCGTTTACTACTAATGTACATGAACCCTTAACAGACATTGGAAAGCCAGGGTTGTTGAGGGATCCCGCCGCCTACCGCCTGGCATGTGGATTGGTGACTGCAGTAAGTTGATAAAAAACCTTATGATAGATGCTCTAGCGCTTCCATTAGCTGGGTGTCCCTAAGTCTAACGACACCCAGGGGAAGATACGGGGTGGTCTCACGCTATGTATAAGCCAACTTTATTTCATTCAGTAGTACTCGATCCCAACAGATACGTATCTTTGTGTTGGAAACAAGCACTAGGGGCGCAGCGGGAACTTATCACAAGGAAACTGAACAAACAATAGTCCTACCTGGTCATTCGCCCTCCATAGTCTTCGCCCTGTGCCTGAGCACGTGCCACCGGTGCTCTGTTTACGGCACTAGCCGGAACCCACACGACACTTTAGTTAGGTGGTGTTCTGGCTCATAATCCGGTACACAATCTTAATGTACGCTTAGATGTAATAATGTACGCGCATAACTTACCAAGTCCTATATACCTATGAACTTCTATGACTTCTATAAACCTCTGGGCTAGGCCCTAAGGTTTAGGGCCGGATTGCTTATGCGTACCCGGCCGCGCCAACGGTGGATCGAAGGCGTGTACGGGGTGTTTTAGTGGTGAAGGGTCCTTTCCTCGTGGTATGAGTTAGCATACCACGCTATGGAGAGGGCGAGTCCCACATATCCCAACGCCAACGAATACGCTGCAGCGGCGGTGGGAATACGTAAATGCATTTACCCAGGACAAAAAAAAAAGGATCATTATGGTGCATTAAGTAAGCCGTCTGTCAATAAGTACGCAGCCAAAGAACTGAATCAGAATTCCTTATACTTCAATTAATTGAGTCTTCATACAACGCAAACGATCTTCGCGAAATAATATTTAAGTATCATTCCTCTAAATGTCATCTTAAAATATCAAAGGAGATTAAACTTATCGGTTGTTAAGTACCTGCTTAAGTCGTTATTGGATTCGATTCCATTTGACATTTAAGATATAATACCGGCTAATGAAATTGATTCAATCTGAAGGCGACATTTAATTATTTTCGGGTACCTTCTTATCTATACTAATAATAAAATGCGAAAGTTACTCTTTTGTCTGTTAAGTTTTTGCGGCTAAACCACGGATTTCGATTTGGATGTTAATGAAATTGAATACTTAGATAATAATTTGGGAAAAGACATGCTTTTATCGAAAGAAAAATGCCAATAGTAGCTATTCTATGCGGGCAAAGTCGTGGGCTTAAGATTGTCAGTATTTTATATAGTAAAAGTAAAGGGTTATTTCTAAACATTAACAACCATTCGGGTGTAAAAGAACTGATGATTAGCAACTTTTATTATGGGACCAACCCTGAAAAATATATCTGTTCCATACATTTATGTTCACTTACCTCGACAAATGTATGGAACACCTGGTTTTTTTTTCGCAATATCCTAGTACGCTTACGTAGTTCCTAAAAGTTGTTATAATCATCAGTACTTTTACCCCCTGAAAGGTTGTTAATATTTTAAAAATAATCGTGTTTATTAAAAACTATCCCACCCTCTGTGGCGTAGCGGTGTTAATCTCTACGCTGGACAAGAAATCTTTTTGTAAATTCTAATATTTCTTTCCGGGTCTGGTTGGTTGGCTTTACTCTGTACCACGGGAAGCACATCAAGCCGTTAATTCGGATTTTATAACATAATCTATAATTTCGTCGTATACTAGGGAACGTGCAGCAGCGGTTTCTTAAGTATTCCTTCGTAATACTGCGGTCACCAATTCACCAAGCGTGGTGACTATTGCAAAACTCTCCCTCGGGAGCGTCTCCCATGTTCAGCCGTGGACGTTATGCGGGCTTACGTCGATCATTACCATTATACAATTAAATATACTTTCATTCGTACAGTGAATCTATTTAAATCATCATTATTTTAACTAAAAGACCGAATGGGTTGAATAAAAAAACTCGGAGGAAACCTCAGCAATAGCTGGGGGCAGATTCACAGCGTCCACTCTCACCGGAGCTCCCCTGAAGCCCGCACAAAGAGCCATTTGGAGGACTGGATAGGGTTGAAGTTTTCATATAATCCTCATCTTATATTGTTTGATTGTTTGTTTGAAAGTGCTTATCTAAGGAACTACTGGACCGAAGTAAAAAAATATTTCAGTATGAGATAGCCCATTTATCAAGGAAGGCTATTGGCTACACTTAATTATGAAGTTCTTGTGGGAACGGGAGTTGCGCGGGTGAAACCGCGCGCGGGAATTTATTATAATATTATAAATTTGCTTGGTGTTAGTACGGTCAATAAAAAACGAGCTGCTCTAATAAGGTAAGGTACCTTGCAAGAAACGACAGCCAAATAACATTATTTGAAAGACAATGTACAAAGGCACTATTTATTGGACTATGATTTTGTAATACATTACAAACACATAATTGACGGCGGCCGAGTGGCTTCCGGCGCAGGCCTCGTTTACGGAGACTCGGGGCGTCACGCCGGCCCGCACTGAAATCAAACATATGGCGTTGTATGAGTGCGAGTAAGATGCAAGACGGCACACCGCACTTGACGCCCTGCGTCTCCTTAAACGAGGCCTATTCTATAGACCATCCCACGTCTTCGCATGGGTGCCGAGAGAAGTGACTAAGTGACTCCTGATGGATAGGCAGCAGCATCCATCAGCTCAAGGTATCTTACCATCTTACTGTGACCTCCAACCCAGTTGCAAAAATTGGTAAATATGACAATATCCATGAACGACCTTAGCTTGCTAGCGTGTGGTAATAGGAGGCCTTTGTTCATCAGTGAATGTAAATTGGCTGATAAAGTAATTCACAGTCTCAAAGGCCCTACGTCGCGAGGTACATTTTTGAACCTACGTTAAGAGTTTTTTGTTTCTTAAAGAAAAGAAAATGTATAATGTATATTGGTAAGGTAGCAAGGCAGCCCTACTGATGTCGGTTCTAATGAAATAGCTGAGTTCACCGCGCGCTGGTCGCTCGCTCACGTGGAAAACGGTCGCAATTCAATTTGATTTTGGAATAGAATTGTTTCATTCTCGTTAGCGGGTAAATGCATATCTCTCATCACATTATTGATTGTCCGAAACTATTATTTATATGTAGCTTGCAACTACGGAGACGTTGTTGAGAAACTTCAAGGAACAAATAATCCCAGATGATGAAATCAAATACACATTTCAAGCAGAAGAGGCGAAAGTTACCTATATGTCAATATGGTAGCAAGTGGAAGAAAGTGCTCTCTGCCTATGGGAAAGAGGCGTGAATGTATGTATGTAAAAAACCTGATTCATATATTAACCAGTGCATACATATATTCTAATAAAATATGTATAAAATGTCTCTGTCGGTATGTTCCGTCAAAAACATAATTCGTGCGCAAAGGATAATGCAAAAAAAAGAAAAGTATTTTGCTATCGTAAATTTACTATAATTCCCGTGAAGCATTCCGTGTACCACACACTCATTTATCATGTTATACATATACATTTATTTATACGCTTATGTACATATTGCAGGTAAATGTATAATGAAATGCGAGCTCGAAATAAAGAATATTAAATATTTTCACCCGCAACTCCGCTTATAGTTTTGCATTGAGAGTTTTTAATTAAAGTTGCTAGTGATGTGCAAGTCACTTGTCCAAGTTTAATAGTATAAATCGCAATTAAATTAATACATAGTTAAATTATATACAGTAGCTTAATCTAACTCAAACTTTTCTGTGTTTTATTGGCTCTTTATACTACTGATCCCGTAGAGTTGACTAAATTTATTTGCTTAGTCAACAGATCCCACTTTTATTATCAATTTTTTTTTTTTTAATATGTATTAAATATAGGATTACGTTTGACCATAATCTCGCTTGATGGAAGGCGAAGATAAGGCCCAAGATGATATACGCTTGCCTAGAAAGTGTCTGTTCACTTTAGTCCTAAAGATGACCAGATTATAGCGTTCCGGAAAAACGGACCCCGGCAGAGAATTTCACTCCTTAGTATTATGAAAGAAGAAGCAAATCGCTTCGTGCGTATTGAAGGAATATCTATTATATTCGTTTAAATATATGTGAAAAACTTGTGTACATATATTGCAACAAATAAAACGTAAAAAATTACACGTGATACATCAATAATCACAGTAGTTTGGCTAATAAACAAAAAACGAATGATAAATAAGTAGTGTAATAACTTCCACGTACACAATACAATGATAAGATACTACTAGTTTTTAAGCTTCCGTGTGAACTCTGGGTAAAATTTAAGGATTTTGTTTTTTACTTATTACTGCATTGCAATCATGAAGGTTGTTTTCTTGTAGATTTGGTATCTACCAGAAACTATCCTAAGGGGTCCTTAGCCAGTGTATTTTCTTGTCAGAGCTTTTTTATTTCTCCCGTTGGAAATTCAGTGTTTGTGGGACTCTCGATACGGCATGCTACTCATACCACAAAGAACTATACGAATCTTTTTGTTGATTTATTAATATTATTTTTATCTTTCTCAATTTCTTTCAAGATTATGACATTCTTTTATTAAATATTAAATGATTATAAGCGGCCGTAGCCCAATGGCTAGGGCGTCGGACTTGTGATCTTGAGGTCGCAGGTTCGAACCCCACCCATTGCACTACCGACGTGAACCCATTCGTAACACAAGCATTTTAGCTTAGCACGAGGGGTTAAAGAGAATACTAGTAGACTGCAAAACTCTGCTAGTATATATATAATAAGAAAAAAAAGGAAAAATTATTGCTAGCTAATCCAATAGTTCGCAATTTTACAGACGAAAAAGTAGACTAATTATAGATTCGATTGTATCTTCATAAGATTTTAAGTTTTTGGACTCAGGAATAATCAGGTTAGATAGTCGTACAATTATATTCATCGATTTATTCTTTAGTATACTGTAAAATGTTATTACGTTGTGCTCGCTTCGCGTCGTTTTGACACTGCGGCACGATTGTTAGTATTCTTTTGACATCGTCATAACTTAAAAATTGCACATTTTCTAAGACAAAAGAAAATGTAATAATAAATAAAATAATTTTTATCAAGGAAATAATACATTAGTATACTTTTATGTAAAGGTTTTTGTTAACCATATTCTGCTGCTCTCAATGTTACAGACGAAATAAGAAACAAAAGAATTATGGTCATGAATCGTCATTGTCCCTCAAATCACGGCGATTATCATTTCAGCTGCAACCGTTCTAGGTTCGATAGTATACCTTCACAACACTAAAAGCTTTTTGGACTCAGTAAAAAGCAGATTGGATAGCTGTTTGTATTCATCGCTTTGTGCTTTACTTTATACTGTTCAGTGTTACTGCGCTGTGCTCGCTTTGACAGACCTATAACACAATTCTGCGAATTTCAATGTTTCTATGAATTCGCAATGCAGTGCCAGTAGACGGTTTTAGGTAAGCGGTCGTAGCCCATTGGCCAGGGTGTCGGACTCGTGATCTTGAGGTCACCGGTTCGTACCCCACCCATTGCACTACCGACGTGAACCCACTCGTAACACAAGCAGTTTAGCTTAACACGAGGGGTTAACAAGAATACTAGCAGACTGTATAACACTGCTTGTAATCTTTAAAGATTTTCGGTATTCTGATTGTAAATTAATTAAGGTATCATACTATTTATTTATTTATAACTCCGCGAGCACAAACTCTCCTAATCTCATGAGAATCCCAGTATCCACTTTGAAGGATCCCTGAGCACCAGGACGACCACCATAAGGGTATAGTCTCATAAGAAAGTGTCCACGTTCCCTTCATTTGGCGTCATATACTTTGGCATAAAAAATTCTTAACATAAACGCAAGTGTACCATTGATAATAGTAACATATTATATTTTTTGCTTCCAAGCGTTTTAAAACATTCCGTGTTATTTGGAAACAAGAAGAAAAATATTTATTCTCTGGCAATCACGTTGACATGTCAATTATTTTAGTTGGCAATTTTAGTGTAGTGTAGTATGATACCACAACTCGTTCGAGTTTTACCGTGCATCATTTACATGTAATAGAAATGATCATAGGTATACAAGAAAATAAAAAAAATATTAAGCATTCATACACTATCACTATGCTTATGACAAAAAGTAACATACAACGTTGTCATTTTATTATTTCTTGGTTTTATTGAATTCCCTACTATCTTTCTTTGCTCCCATTACTATGTTTTTATGAAAAAAACAGCATTATGGATGTGTTTTAGCCGTAAAGTTTTAACAGAATACCAAATTTGTCACAATCGTACTGAAATCATAACGGAGTGTCGAGATTGTCCACCATTTGACTCAAGTTACCAGAATTGAGCCCCTAGATTTATTAATGGCCGTTCTCTCTACCATTTCACTTTGTTCATTTTAGGAATGTTGATTGAGCTGTTGATGTCAGGGGAGTCACGTTAACAGTATGTACGGAGTTATGTAATTACATTGTTGGCAATTATTGCAGGGGCATAAAATCAATGACGTCATTAAATTGTTAGCGACTGAGATAGTTCGACTAGTCATATCTTTGCAATGTAATTGTTAGGTCGTGTTATATTAGTAGTAGTTATATCCGACAACCTCCGTGGCGTAGCGGTATTTGGCTCGCTTTAAGTCTCGGAGGTCGTGGGTTCGATCCTCACTCGGGACAGGAAATCTTTGTGTAAATCCTAAGATTTCTTTCCGGGTTAGGTTGGTTGAGGGACTACCCTCCGTGCCTCGGAAAGCACGTTAAGCCGTTGGTCCCGATTGTTATAACATCATCTATAATAATCGTATATCAAGGAACGGGCAGCAGCGTTTCCTAGTGTGGCACAATATAATACTGCGGTCACCAACCCGCTTGCCAAGCGTGGTTACTATAGCAAATACCCTCCCTCGGGAGGAGGCCCATGTTCAGCAGTGGACTTTATACGGGCTGATGATGATGATGATGTACTCTTATGGTGCAAAATTTTAATAATAATAAATAAACAACAACCTATTTCAGAATCGAAATTTTGTTGAAATCCCCTTTGGACAGAAGCGGTACAATAAGTTACATTGTTTGTTATAATAATCATCATTGAATTAAACACTGTTTCCGAACCCACGTATCCCCGAGAGAGCAATCAATTGAAAAAAAAACTGTTTGTTGTATAGCTGTTATTTGGGGTTGCCTGGTGAAATTATCTCAAAGAAAAAAATGATATCAAGATATATTTTTATTACTAATTACAAAATAATGTCATAACCTCTATATTTATTAAAGAAATCGACTGTCTCTCAACTCGGGAACGGCTTGATTGAATTTGATGGATTTCCATATTATGATATAGCTTATGTTACAAGTGACTTATGCAACTTTTATTTTACAAAAATAATGGGGGTCCACTGTCCACTTAAAAAACCACTACGAAACTTTAATCCTAGATGTACAAGCCTATAAAGAAGTTCCCACTAGTACTAGAATAGCCGACGGGACGCTTGTCTAAGATAAAACGAACATTTAATCAGTTTTCATTCCACGAGAAGTGTTGTTCTCCTTACGTTTTTTAATAAAGGTTTATTGCCGTTTTAACTTCATGGCTGTGCGAGTGTTTGGGAATGTTTTAGTATATAAGTATCATCGCGTACTATAATATCATGTATAGTATTAAAAAGATCGTATAGAGTAAAAAATGGTATACATTTAATAGTATTATGAGAAAACTATTGCTGCCCGCGACGTCTTCCGCATGAAATAAACATTTTATAAACTGTGCACTGTTCCGTCTGTCATTTCGGAGATTAGGCGGGGTACACTGATAAATAAACAGACAAAGAAAATAAAACTAGAACCACCTAATTACGTAATACGTACGTATTTTCATCGTTACCATTTTCACTCTCATCATCATCAGCCCGTATAACGTCCAATGCTGAACATGGGCCTCTTCCCGAGGGAGGGTATTTGCCATAGTCACCACTGATGGCAGGCAGGCTGGTGACCGCAGTATTATGGTGTACTACACAAGGAAACGTTACAACAATCGGGACCAACGGCTTAATGTGCTTTCCGAGGCACGGACGGTAGTCCCTCAACCAACCAGACCCGGAAAGAAATCTTAGAATTTACACAAAGTTTTCCTGTCCGGTGTGGGTATCGAACCCACCACCTCCGAGGTTGTCATTGTCGATGTCATTTTCACTCTGTCAGTAAAAAAAAAAATGATGAGATACTATCCCTTAGACATCTATTTCATAAACATATCACGCCGCATTATTTTCAAGATGGTTAAAAAGTGACCCAGTATACTTTCAAAGTTGTAAAAACCTATTGGTCATTAGAAGCAGACCCCTGAATTGTGAAATGAAATAAAATGAAAACGTTTATTGATAATGTAGGTAGACGAATCGATCGTACTGATTATAAGTCAAATACAATGATAATGATAACAAAAAAGAAAAAACAATCTTGTCTAATAAATAAGTTTACATTTCAACAATAATGTTATTAAATAAAATTTACCAATTTTATTATGGCATGTGATAATCGCTTATTATAAATTATAATTAAGATCAACCAGCGCGGGCTCGGATCGGGTCTGAAGCATAGTACGCGTTGCGAGCCTTGCCTTGCGAGGACGACCGGACCCTATCCTAGCTTCCTACGAGTCTTTCTCTATCTACCTACGGTGTGAAGGGAGGGATTATATAGGAACTATATAATTAAATATGATCTTTGTTTATTCTAATTAACGTAACTTTCTAAGGGTATGATTTTTTCAAATTAGACCAGTAGTAGCTGTGATTAGCAAACAAACAAGCAGACTAATTCTTCAGATTCAAATATTTGTATGGATATAGATATCACAGAAGGGTGCATCGGACTTTAAATCTCATCATAGAACTAAATTCTATTAAAACCACAAAAAGAACAAGCAAAGAGTAAAATAGCAATAAAAACGTTGCCACCGTTTGTCGTGGTACTACGGCGTAGTAGCTACGGCGCTACGCCGTAGCATAGTGCAGCAATAAAGTTTATTACCCAGATTTTAATGGGCACTTTTTTACTGCTATAAAGTTGTATCTTTTAGTATATCGCTATATTTTGTATTATATGGTTGTAGTGAAATGTTATATTAAAAAAGAAAACATGTAGGGCGTTTTCAAAATATTTGCCATCCTTTTAACCGAAGATACGAGTACTGCTACTGACTACAATATCATGATGAGTTATTACGTTAGTTAAGAAATTGATGTTAATGAATCTGTGCTAACCGTGAATCCTGTGTATCGTGGAGTGAGGAGGCCTCACATCTTACCGGTATTATGCATTTTAATAGAATGTCATAATTTGTATAGAAAAAAAATGTATTGAGTCACTGAAATTTCTTCATAAACATAATCACTACTCCCTTAAATTTCCTGTTAAATGATTGGCATATATATCAAAAGCACCTTTTATACTTGATGTCTTTAACAATTATTATCTGTAGGTATAGAAAAAGAGAACATCTGTAGCGTAGCGGTATTTGGCTCGCTTTAATTCTCGGAGGTTGTGGGTTCGCTCCCCACGCCTGACGAAAAAATCTTTGTGTAAATTCTAAAATTTATTTTCGGGTCTGTCCGGGTTGGTGGAGAGACTACCCGCCGTGCCTCGGAAAGCACGTTAAGCCGTTGGTCCCGATTGTTAAAACATTATCAGCAGCAGCGTTTCCTTGAGTGGTAAAACATAATACTGCGGTCACCAACACGCCTGCCAAGCGTGGTGACTATGGAATAACTATGAAATATCTCCTCCCTCGGGAGGAGCCCCATGTTCAGCAGTCGACGTTATACGGGCTGATGATCATGATGTTGATAGAAATAAGCGGAAGACTCGATCAATGCAAACTATCAAATATTTCCGCTTAATCATCACCTTCCTGCCCTGCTCCCATTACTTAGGGTCGTTACAGTCCTCTTCCACTTTTTAGTATTAGACGTCTCTTCCATACTCACACCCTTCTTACACATGTCATCTTTCACACAGTCCATCCATATTTTTTTTGGCTTTCCTCTTCCAATATATCCCTCCATCTTCATATTCAGCATTATTTTCGTCACATGCATGTCATCACTTCACATAACGTGCCCATACCATCCTGAGCGATAATATCCTTTATAAAATCGGTAAAAAAAAGATTTTTATTTTTTAATGTGTTTTTTTTCTTCTCGCTCCCATCTGAGAGCTTTTGGCTCGCAATTTTTTAATGTTTTAATATTAAAATTACTCGCTTTTTAACAAAACATAATCGTTTCGCCATTGTCTTTTTGCGGCTACAGTAAAATTCAAGTATAATGTCGTTTTAAGTTCTATGTTGCAACGCGATTTTAAATGTTAACGTCTGTGCATATAAAACGAAATGACGTCACGTTTTGCTATTTTATTATGATTCCAGAGATAATCAAAGCTTGTCTATTAGTCTGTTGAGACCATAAACTCAAGTTACTAAGTCATTGGCATTTATAATGAAAAATATAGAGGAAAATGATTATTTGTGGTTTTTATTTCAGTTGAAGGCAATATAACATTTACCGACCACCTCCGTAGTCTCGCCTCAAATCTTGGAGGTCTTGGGTTTGATACCAATCATCATCATTATCAGCCCGTACAACGTCCACTGCTGAATTTGGGCCTCCTCCCGAGGGTTTTTGCCATAGTCACCACGCTTGGCAGGCGGATTGGTGACCACATTATTATGTTGTAATACACAGGGAAACGCTGCTGCCCGTTCCCTGGTACACGCTTGTTATAGATGATGTTTTTTCCGAGGCACAGAGGGTAGTCCCTCAACCAACCAGACCCGGAAATAAATTTTAGAATTGACACAAACATTTCTTGTCCGGTGTGGGGATCGAATCCACGACCTCCGCCACTTAAAGCGAGCCAAATGCCGCTACGCTCAGAAGGTTGTTGATACCAATACCAGACATATAATCTATATATAAATGCATTTACGCATTCCCACCGCCGCTTCAGCGTATTCGCGCGCTGGCGGTGGGATATGTGGGACTCGCCCTCTCCATAGCGTGGTATGCTTAACTCATACCACGAGGAGAGGACCCTACACAACTAAAACCCCCCGGACACTCCTTCGATCCGCCGTTGGCGGGGGCCGGGTACGCATATCTATATATAAAACCTAAGATTTCTTTCCGGGTCTGGTTGATTGAGGGACTATCCTTCGTGTCATGGAAAACATCATAATCTATATCAAATCGTATATCGAAACAGGCAGCAGCGCTTCTAAATGTGTAAAAGTATTATCTGGTATTCTCACCATGTAAGTTCATGTTTAGTGTTTTTAACATAGTTCGACATATTATCAAGGAAAGTTGTTCGACATAGCATAGTCCTTCGGTTCATCGGTCACAAAAGTTACCCCAAACTCAAATATTCGCCACAAAAGTCCCGCAGCGTGCTCGTATCGCAGGCCAGCGGTTCTTATAATTATATATTTATGTGAAAGCAAATTGAGCCAACATTTCTGTGCTACAAGTGCTCGGAAAAACGTGAACATCTGATGTTTGGATGTAAGATACCTACATAAGTTTGGGGGAATTAAATTTGGATGATATACATTGCGCAGAAGGTTTATGTTTGTGTATCGATCACGGTGAAACAAAGTCGCCTTGCTCTTTGTTTTTATGTCGATTATCTAACAAACCATTCATAGGTTGCTTTATTTCGTACTAGTGGTGTAATGCTGATGTATTATACATATAAACCTTCATCGTGACTCACTCTATCTTCTAAAAAAACCGCATCAAAACCCGTTACGTAGTTTTAAAGATCTAAGCATACATAGGTACAGACAGACAGCGGGAAGTGACTTTGTTTTATACTATGTAATGATTCAGGATAATAATAATAATTCATTTTTATTAATATACTATTGCCAATAACTTTAAATCTTGAAAAGGATTACATTTTTTAAAATTAGAACTTGAATATAAAGTACGTGCATTAACAAAACATGATTGCTTGTATGTACGTGCGCGGGTGTGTGTTTCTGTGCGGGTGTGTGAGCGGGTGGGTGTGTGAGGGTGTGTCTATATATATGTGTGTGTGTTTGAGGGTGTATGCATGTATATGTACGTGTACTATACAGGTAATCATTTAGGTAAACATTTTTCTCATTAGATTATTTGGGATTACCATGTCTGTTTATCATGATCATTATGATACTCTGCTCCAGTGGGTTGGAGCGTGATGTTTTGTAGCCTATATGTATAACCTATCCCGGTGCAAAATTTCAGCCAATTCCGTTCAGTAGTTTTGGCGTGAAATAGTAACATACATCCATCCATCCCTCCATACTCACAAACTTTCGCGTTTACAATAGTACTAGCTGCGCCCCGCGGTTTTACCCGCGTTACTCTGCTCCAGTGGGTCGGAGCGTAATGTTTGTAGCATATATGGTAATCCAGCGTATAACCTATCCCGGTGCAAAATTTCAGCCAATTCCGTTTAGTAGTTTTGGCGTGAAAGAGTAACAAACATCCATTCATCCATACTTAGAAACGTTCGCGTTTATATTAGTCGGATTTATATAAAATAATTAGTAGGGTTTGGTCTGAGCCATACACAAACATACTACTGAATGTGTCAAACTGCAATGCAGTGAGCGCATCGAGTCACATTGCTTACGCGTTGTAACATAATCCTTACATGTTGGCTTAGCTAGCGATTAATCTCATACACGAATGCTAAGCGATTGATGTACATAGTGTTTACTAGGGATGTTACAGAGCAGTTGGAGGAGTAAAAAAAAAAAGTAAACCTATATTAAGTTTAATCTTTGTATAGTGTGTCAGCGTAGCGGTATTTGGCTCGCCTTGAATCTCGGAGGTCGTGCGTTCGATCCCCACACCGGACATGAAATCTTTGTGTAATTTCTAAGATTTCTTTCCGGGTCTGGTTGGTTGAGGGACTACCCTCCGAGCCTCGGAAAGCACGTTAAGCCGATTGGTCCCGATTGTTATAACATCATCTATAATAATCGTATATCAAGGAACGGGCAGCAGCGTTTCCTTGTGTGGTACAATATAATACTGCGGTCACCAACCCGCCTGCCAAGCGTGGTGACTATGGCAAATACCCTCCCTCGGGAGGAGGCCCATGTTCAAAGATGATGATAGTGTGTTAGATGTGAGCGTTATGCTAAATGTTAACTATTGTAATGTTTATTTTTATTTTTAATATACTATAAATGCAGTGCTCTAACGGAGTTCATTTCTGCTCACCATAAAGCGAGCAGAGCTTCATCTAGATTTTTATGTTCATATCTGGTTCTGTTACTTTATTATAAGATCTTTGTTACACCCATGAAAGCAATAAGTGTGTAAATAGTGAAAAGAAGGCAACATCTGATACTCCTCTTTCTCATTCGTTTCTTCAATGCTCAAGATGACCCCTTCACTTCGTCAGTTGTTTTATTGAAGATCGCCAGGTATCCCGATCTGCTGCTCTGTGTAATGCTTGGTAGATCGATATTTCTAGAAGCTTGGTGATGCGGTCCCCCCCTTTAGCTGGTCTTCTACCGCCCTTCCACTTTGCCTAATAGAATGGACTTTCGTGCTGATATTGAAAACAACTAATCAACCATATATGTATAACATTTGATTTACTTTTTGTTGAATATTGTTCTGCTTTTTTAATTAAGTTTAATTAGTACAGACTGACGAATACCTCGATGTTTAGTTGGGTGATGTGTCTCAGGAAGCCGTTCTCCCCATTGTAATAACATCATCTACATTTATAACGTGCAGCAGCGTTTAGTTATAAATAAACTTTCAACATACTGCGGTTGCTAGCGCGCATGATAATATGTCAACAAATGAAAGGTAGACTGATGATGATGACGATCAAATAGAAAATCAATCAATTTTTTTTTTGTAAATTACTAGCTTACCGCGCACAGTTTACCCGCATAACTCCCGCTCCCGTAGGAACTTTATAATTAAATATAGCCTATATCACTCACGGTAATTGTACCTTTCCAATGGTGAAAGAATTTTAGAAATCGGGACAGTAGCTTTTGAGTTTATTCATGACAAACGTACACACGTACAAGAATACAAAAGTACAAATCTTTCCTCTGTATAATATTAGTATAGATAAACACAGTAGTATTAAAGTGAAACTGTGTGGTGTCCGGCTTAAAATAGACCATGTCTTCCCATGGGTGTATTGAAAGGCGACTTAGGGACATGCAGCTAATGGATGTTGGGGTAGTGATGGACCCACGTTCAGCAGTGGACGTATACAGACTAATGCAGTACAGTAACAAAGTGAATATTACTAAGTACATGGGTCATGAGAGTTCATGGAAACCGAAGACTCGGCTTCGGTTCCTGAAAAATATTTCATGCCTAAAGATGCAATTTAAAAGATAAATATCTAAATTTAGAGTCATGAATTCATTTCAATATCCATAACATGTTAACTTATTATAATGAACGAGCAGATAATCTGTGTAACAGATTGAGCAACCTTTTTTTTTAATATTTTTGTTACTTCATATTTTTAAGGAGTTGTCACGTAAAATAAATGTTCTCTGAATAATTATAAGTAAATAGGTACAATTCCTGAAAACACCTTAACTGAATTTGAAATATACGTAACACAAATAAATAGAGACAATCTAGACTATTTGTATTTGCGGTTCTTCTCAATACTTCGCCTCGAGTACAATCAATATACTTATTATTTTTGTTTCCAGGGAGAAATGCATTACGCATCCCCTTCGCCGCTGCGGTGGGGTATGTGGGACTTCCCTCTCTATCGAAATGATATAAATAATATCACAAGGAGAGGACAGTTTATCAATATACTAATATATGACACAGGTCAACAGTGTTTTTGCTTCTGCTAAACGGGATACATTTCAAACAACGCTAAGTATTGTTTAATAAAAAATGTTTTGTCATTTTTAATTTTAAAGATATTTGATATTATTAAACGTTTTGAATACATTTTTATGCATGGTCCGTTTTGAACCCATACTGATCAATGACACAACCTATATAGCGTAGTGGCATTAGACTTAATTTTAGACGTTGTGGGTTCGATCTCCACGTCAAACAAAAAAACTTTACGTAAATTTTTTCCCAGGTCTTACTGGTTGAGGGGATATTCTCCGTGCTTTGAAAAGGACGTTAAGCCGGTGTTCCCGATCCTTATCACGTCATCTATAGCAATGGGATACCAAGGAACGGACAGCAGCATTTCCGTGTCTGTGTTATAACATGACACTACGGTCACCAATGCGCCTGCCGAGCGTGGTGATTATGGCAGAAGCTCTACTTTAGGAGAAGGCCCATACTCAGCAGTGGATACTGGCTGATGATAATGCGCGGTTTTACCCGCGTTAGTGGGTTAGAGCGTGATGTTTTGTAGCTTATATGTTAATCCAGCGTATAAACTATCCCGGTGCAAAATTTCGGCCAATTCCGTTCAATAGTTTTGGCGTGAAAGAGTAACAAACATCCATCCATTTGTCCATCCATACTTACAAACTTTCGCGTTTATAATATTGGTAGGATTGACATGTATTATATATTCACCATCACTATGTAGTAAATAGGTAAATAGACACATATACTGCGTACAACTTACTGAATTTGGCCCGAAGCTCTGACTATTCAAATGCATCGCGCAGATAACATGGCTTGCATAATTCTGTCTGTTACAGGACACGGGATACATTGAATGAATTGAATCTGAAATGGAACTAAGGCCGGGTCTAACTGGAGGTACCTATATTATGTAGATAGTCTTTTATATGCATGACATAGGTACTATGTGTTTATCCATATAGTAGTAGAATACACCCTAACCAGTGGCCTAACGTTACGAGTATCACTTTCGGTTGATAGCTCGGTGGTCGTGTATTCAATTTTTGTGTCGAACATAAGTTGCAAGTTGGTCCTTTGGTCTCGATTGTTGTAATATCACCTATGGCAATTTTGTATCAGGTATCGAGCAGCAGTTTTTTTTAGTGTTGTGCCTTAATACTGCAGTCACCATGTGCCAAAGCCAACAAAGATGCATTCTCTATACCTACCTTTACTTTTAAAATCCGGTAGGAAGGTTCTAACGGTAGGGTTAACGTGCTAACGAGGCACAGGTCAAACACCACCAACATCCAGAACTCCGCCTGGTACTTGGACTTTTTTAAGTACAACATTTCTGAGAACACAATTTTTCACCGCACTCGGGGATCGAACTTAGGACCTAGCTAGTAACGCTAAATATCCACAAGCAACATCATCATCATCATCAACAGGCCGTTTACGTCCACCGCTGAACATGGGCCTCCTCTTAACAGACCTTGGCAAGCCAGGATTGTTGAGGGATATTGCCATAATCACCACGCTTGGCAGACAGATTCTTGATCGCAGTAAGATGTATACCTTGAGCTAATAGATGCTGCTGCCCATCCATCAGCCATATGTCCCTTAGTCGCCTTTTACGACACCCATGGGAAGACATGGGGTGCTATATTCTAAGCCGGAAACCACACGGCAGCACAAGCAACATACTCCTCAAGAAAACCCACGAAAAGTCACTTAATTTAACGAATAGTCACTAAATTTAACAAAAGTAACAAACGATTTGATAATTAATCGGAAACCTACCATTCTGGGTCATATCTACAATGCCTCGAGGAGGGCTTGATAGTCTTTTGTTTTCTATGTTTTTTTTATCCGTCTTGACGTTGCTGTCTGAAATATGGGACAGAAGCCGTAATGTTAAACAGTAATATGACAAATAATTTATGCGTAACCACGCTCTGTGATATAACACGTATGATAGTCGATAGGTAACGTAGGTGTAGTGTAGACTTTACCTACTAATATTTATTAGAAAATTTATACCTGCATTAAACAAGGTTTGTTAGTCAGTCAAATAAAAAAGTTACATCTCGCTAAACTAGTCAAACTTATTGCTGCGGATTTGATACATAAACATATTATTATTAATTAACATACATACATACATATCGTCACGCCTGACTCCCATAGTTGCCCCCTCGCCCTCCCGACCCTTAGTTTGCTAAGAACCTTCCGATGCCCTCGTAGACCCGAAGTCCGAGCGGCCCGGTGCTTTTTAAACACTATTGAAAACTAGATTAATATTAGATGAAGTAATAAGATATTTTTTACATCGAGTGATTCCTTTTTGTTACGACAAACTTTACAAACATACAATTTTCTTTCATTAGCCACACCTAAACTTCATTAGAACCATTAGCTGTCTATAGTAAGCACTAATTATCTAGTGTGGGGATCGAAACCACAACATTGGGGGAGTAACTGAAAGTCGAAAAACAAATAGAGATGTCTCCTGTTTTGGGGAAACACGGATGATAAAAACCAAATAGTAAAATATATTGCAATAGATTCCCGCGCAACACACATATAGAAGAAATGTTTGTGTACATTTTAAGATTTCTTTCCGTTAAGCCGTTGGTATAAGATCATCTATAACAATCGTATACCAGGAAACGGGAAGCAGCGTTTCATTGTGTGTAAAAATATAATACTGCAACAACCCGCCTGCCAAGCGTGGTGACTATGGCAAAAACCCTCCCTCGGGTAGAGGTTCAGCAGTGGACGTTGTAGGGGCAGATGATGATGGCTAGATTCCCGCGAGCTGCTTTACCTGTTTAGCTCCAGTTATCGTAAGAATTATTGGCTATATAGCCATAAGTTATTCCTGTATAATGCTGCTTTCTAATTGTATAAGAGTCTTTAAAATCGGTATCCCGCAAACAAACATTCAAATATTTCCTCTTTATAATATTATTATAGATAACCTCTTTGACGTAATAGAATAAGTCTCACTTTTAGTCTCCGAGGTCGTAGGTTCGATCCCCAAGCTGGACTTTGAATATTTGTATAAATACAAATTTTTTGTTTCAGAGTTTGGTTATTTGAATTGCAGGCAATAGGAATAGGAAAGGGTAAAGTAAATTGCATTCAAAATTTAGAATTTAAAAAAAAAAAAAATTGCTTCTAAACAAGGTTTGTTAAATTTGCTTATTTAGTTAACTAGATGACTCTACCGATCTAAAGAGGTTCAAGTGTAAGTTGTTTTTGCTAACACTTGCGGAAACTTGCGGTACGCTGCGAATGTGGACGTCACTCATAGTGATGGATGTGTGCTGGTACAGTCGACAGGTTAGATAGATTAACGTGGTATATACGTTTACTAATATGCTTCTAATATTATAAACGCGAAAGTTTGTAAGTATGGATAGATGGATGGATGTTTGATACTCTTTCACGCCAAAACTACTGAACGGAATTGGCTGAAATTTTGCACCGGGATAGGCTATACACTGGATTAACATATAGGCTACAAAACATCACGCACCGACCCTCTGGCGCAGAGTAACGTGGGTAAAACCGCGGGGCGCAGTTAGTAATCTATATAGATACTAGTTTCCCGGTTAGGTTAAATATAGCCTAAAGCCTTCCTCGACAAACGGGCTATCTAACACTAAAAGAAGAAGTCTGAAGAAGAATTTTATCGAATCGAAGCAGTATTTCCTGAGATTAGCGCCATCAAGCAAACAAAATCATCAGCTTTATGTATTAATGTAGATAAATTTAAAGGTGATTAAAAAATGTATAAACAAAAGATATTGCCTTTGTGTTCTGGTTTTAGATCGAAAGACTCGACGGCTGGCTGGACGTGGGTTTGGTAACTACGCCTTGAATATCAAATCTATTTTTTTGAGGATTGGTTTAGAAAGTATTCTTAGTGTATGAGGAAACAGCATCTTTTAGAATTATTAAATATTTTCTAAAAATATGCTATTTTCTAAACCATTAACTATATACGCAATTTAAATCAATCAAATCTTTGTCAATACGAATTCATTTCTATCATTACTTTTCCTATGGAAGAATGAGGTTTTTTCAATATTATTCGTGGATTGTTTATATTATTAAATACATATTTTATTTGCATCAACATCATGCAATTTTATAATATATGTGCACGGCTGATCACGTAGGAATTTCATACATTTTTTTTGCTGACTGTACAACAGCTTGTTGGGGGGCGCCCCGATCGCTATCGCTATGCGTCCGATACTGAAGTGCGATATTGATGTTTTACCGGCAACTTATATTATTATTTATTTAACTCGTTCAATACATTTTAAGGCCTTATAAATTGTTATAAAATAATGTATAATACACAAATAAGTAGATTTTTATTATCTACTATTAATATTAAAAACATTTTAATTGCTTTTATGAAAAAAAATACGCTATACTTCCTTAATTTCCTTGACATGAAAAAGAATGTTGTATTGTATGATCCCTCGTATTGGTTTACGATATAACTGTGTTATGACACGGATAAGTGAGAGGTGATACTCAAACGTATGTAAACGTAACGTGCTTCTTCCACTCTTCGCATCTGGAAACACAGGGGTCACAGCGAACAAATTTTGGTAGCAAAAACCCGTCTGCAAAGCTACTACTGGTACACAATGCGTACTGCAGACACACCCCTCTCCGTACAAATAGTTCCACCTACATTGTATTTGAACCGCTTCTCGATTATTGCCCCAACGTCACTTTACTACCTATAAACATAATCCTCCTCACCGTAAAATTGAAATGAGTTCTGCAACTCTGCCTCCACTTAATCATTGCCCTGGATCTACACAATCATGAAACTTAAATCCAAAATCTATAATGCTAGACTTACTATCTGGGCGGAAAATTTATTTGATAACCATTATACTTCCATTTGATAACATCGCTTATCTGCCAAACAGAAATACATTGATCGTTTACGTCACAAGATGGGCTGTGTACTCTATAGTTAGCGCGCAATGGATATGTCAATACGGCGTATCTCGCGAGAAGCGTACGTGTGTGTGTACAGCGGGGTAGGCCCACAGATCGGGCCCACAATGCACGTTGTTTATCCGCTAGGGCGCGGGGGTGCGGGAGGTGCGCGGGAGGCGGGGCTCCTGGCCGGGCCCAGTCAGTCAGTTGCCGCCGCCTGCTGCCGCCGCCCGCGACCGCGAGTGCACGTGCCTATATACTACAAACACTGACACTCCGACCTTCAATCCGTGCGAACGAGACGTCTATATCAGGTAATTTTTTTTTCCTCAACCGGAATTTTTAATTATTTTTTTCGGGACATGTTTAATCATCCGTAGTCATGAGATGAAATTATATAATATTCACTAATTAGCTTCGACGGTATCGACATCTCATCTGAACTAAACCGCGTACTGTGGTAAAAAATAATTGCTACGCTTCTACGCAATCCCGTAGCGGCGTAGACTGCCGTAGAAAACAATGCGTTCCGAAATCTCGGATTTTCGATTACGTTTCGCGGAAATGAAAATTCTGTGAAAATCTATCTAATAAGGTAAAAGTCCCATGTATCGGTTATGAAGTCTTTTCACGGTCACGCCAAGGTCTTTGGTGGGGTCGAATGGTGTTGATAGTGCGGGTTCAAGAAGGGTATCTGCACAGTGCGCGGATGTCCCACGGAGGTTGGTTGTCGTTTAGTATAATTGTCCTGGAAGCCTCGACCTTGTTCGTGCGAGACATCAGTTCTTTGTTTCCGAGGACTATTTAATTGCATACTGTGTTTCTTATTTGTTTTCTCTGGAAGTGATGGGAGTGTACTATTGGTATTATTTAAACAGGTAATTTTATTATAGGCACGCGTTTAAAAAAATGATTTAATTAACCAATTTAAATGAAAAAAGAATCCTGTTCCCTTCAATGTGAATGAGTTTCAGCAAATATAAATTTAATCGTTTATACCTAGTTAATATAAGAAATATACCTAGTTAATATTTCTGTATTTATCAAATTTTAATGTGAAATCAATATCTGATTTATATTTCTTTTTATTTGTTTTATTTTGTTATACTTAAACAAAATTTTACATGCTTAAACAGTAAAGACACATATTAATAAATCGAATAAATATGATATATTTTCGTTTGCTGTATTTTGGACCTTACCAGTTAGTTTTTACGGTCGAATTTTGTTCAAGGACTAACTATTATGGGTACACACTGCAGAATGTCGCTAATCGTCTTGAAGGCCGAATTTTTTCCAAGTTTTTTCTTACGTAAACGAATTAAATATTAAATTTTGTTACCGCATTGCCGTTGAGAAGAACACGAGGACAACTATGTCAAATTTCATGTAGTGTATGTAGTATATACTTAATAAATGTATACGTTTTATATAAAAGTTAAGTAACTAAAGTATATACTGCAATTTTAGTCACATACGTTAACGTAAAAATACAAGATATTAGATTCAAGATTCAAAGCAAATATAGACATTATTTTTAAAACATAATCAATTTTAATAATCATATCCTACTAATATTATAAACGTGAAAGTTTGTTAGTATGGATGGATGTTTGTTACTCTTTCACACCAAAACTACTGAACGGAATTGACAGAAATTTTGCACCGTTATAGTTTATACAAAACATTACGGTCCGACCCACTGGAGCAAAGTAACGCGGGTAAAACCGCGGGGCGCAGCTAGTACTTTATAAATTTGCATAAAAAAAGAAATCTTTAAGTATAATCGATTTTTTTACGGGTCTAGTTGAATGATGGACTATCCTCCGTATGTCAAGCCGAATGTTACAACATTATCTATGACAATCGTGTACCAGATAACAGACAGCATCGTTTACCTGAACATATACATAGTACTACGGTAGCTCATAGATTTATACATACAATTATACTTGAAGAATCACAAAGTAATAATATGAAATTAAAAATTACATTATTCATCATCAGCCCGTACAACGTCCACCGCTGACCATGGTAGTCCTCCCGAGGGAGGGTTTTTGTGATGATTTGGTGAACATAATGCGGGCTGATGATGATGATGACAACATCATAATTTAATGCAGTTAAAAAGTAGGGAGTACTTACTGCTGTCAATTTTTTTTATTTATGATTACCTACTAGCAGATTTTTGCAATCTACTAGTATTCTTATTAACCCCTCGAGCTAAGCTAAAATGCTTGTGTAACGAGTGGGTTCACGTCGGTATTGCAATGGGTGGGGTTCGAACCGGCGCCAACAAGATCCCAAGTTCGACGCCCTAGCCCAATGATGGCTACCTATATAGTTGTTTTAAGTTCGGATTGATAGTTGTCTTAAGTTCAGATTATGTAATAATTTACGTGACAGCATTTGAATATTATCACCGAGTTCATTACACTAAGAAGACCCGGAGAAACAAACTCACTAAATTATTCTGCTGCTGTATAAAACGTGGCTGCATCAAAGACATTTAAATTCCTTTTGCAAGAAAATAAAATATATCCAAGTCAAAGGACATATTATAGTGCACAAGTCAATGAACAAGAACTCTTTATTCTTTTATATACTCAAAATGAAGTAGGACTTATGATTATACACTTTAGGTGCTTTTCGGGGTACGGGTAATACTTCACTAGCTTCTTAATTTAAGACGCGTCCCCGTACAAAACGCAGCGGTAGCCGTCTTTTGTGCAGTTTTTTGGAGCTGTCTACTCTGTATCCAAAAGAAATACCAACGAATAAAAATTCATTAAATTAACTAGGTATCTATACTATGCCTATGCTAATATATAATTCTAAAGAGTTTGTTTGTTGGCTTGAGCACGAAAATCTCAGTGTTAGATAGCCCATTTATCGAGGGAGGCTTTAAGTTATATTTCATTATCAAGTTCCTACGGTAATGGACGTAACGTGAGTGAAAGTCCACACAGGTAGCTAATAAACATTTATTAAGAGATTGCGCACTTCTTTTCGTGTCGACCTGTCGTTTAAATTTGAGAAGACTTGTACTCGGCCACTTGGCATTTTCAGTGGCGTTGCATAGGTCCTCGCGTGTATAGGTGTTGGTGCACGTAGGACAGAATAGGAGTGCGCCATTGTCTGGGGGGAGATACCACACGGACACGCAACCTCTGAGCTATACCCCCGCCTTTTCATGTTCTCCCGGCTTCGTCCGACTTGAGTCCGCAGTCTATTTAAGGACTTTCAAGTCTGCTAAGGAAGTTCATGACCAGTGCACTGGACCACATATTAACGTGGAGAGCACTTTAAGGTGTGCGTTATCTTGCGCTGATCGCGTAGTTAAATGGTGGAGAGTGTATATTTTGTAACACTTTTGTACGATTTAAAACAAGTGGAGTCAATATAATTTATAATTTTCTCCATTAGTCTCTATAATTCTACTCCTAACTTGTATAGAACTAGCATAGTTAGGATGAGTTGATGTTTATTTAGTAGTCAATAGAATATGATCTCGAGAAAGCGTCGAAAGTTCTTCAAGAATAAAAAGTGCACAACCTATAGTAATGTAAATGAGACATTACAACATGATCAATAAATTGGTAACGTCACCGTAAAACTCAACGTATTTTGTCTTAAATCCCGTTCGATCGTGTATAGTATTGAATTAAATTAACTTAAATACAATTCATTCATTTTGACACTGAAGAATACAACGTTTCTAACATTATCCCATAATGCGAATTGTGGTGTTTCGTCGCTTCCGTGGACAGGTTCCACTAACTTGTCTGCGGATTCGACGGAACGCCAAGGCGGTCTCGCAACATAGTGCAAATGAGAAAAAATGTAAATTAACGTAGTTTTAAGTATTTATAAAAAAAAGAATAGGTGCAAATTTGTAGGATTATCTTGCCTGTAATAAATAATGAAATAATATAATGTCTAAACTTAAATTTTATTTTTGAGATGTGGTCCTGAGCCCAATACAAGTATCCATGCATATGCAGTATGGCCAGATCATTGCCTTGTGTGTGAGTGTTTAGTATTTTGGCTATGCCGTCAACTCACGCTATTTTTTGCTAAATGTATATTTCAGGAATCTCCAAGATACGTTGAGCTTTGTACTCGTATTTGTGAACTAGTACTGCTGTCGACAATATTAAAAAATATTAACTTATCAACTGTCATGAATAGCCATTATACTACAGTGGGAGAATATTCTGAGCAAATCGGCAAATTGCGATTTATAATCTAAGCAAATCGGCAAATTGCGATTTATAACGCAGGTCGATAGTTTTGGTTTGGTGTCACTAGATGGCGTTTTCAGGAGTGTAAGTAGGTAGTCACGACTATAAGACGATGACGACAATAGTCAGCCAGATAACGACTTTGTTATTTTTTTATAATGTAAACTATTAAGAGAATTTCAGAGTAAATCAAACCTAGTTCAGATACCCTATTTTATAATTCAGTGCCTAGACTAAGTATATTGTATCTGGTCCCAATATTGAGATATTAACCCTGTAGGTATAGCCAAAAAAAACTTATTAACTGTTAAAACTCTTCAGTGTCAAATGAGTATTCTAAAACATCGTTAGCTTATTTGATTTGCTATCGTATTAGTTAACCTAAGATTAACACGTTCAGAATCAAATGATAAACGTCACTTTTGATTTTCTGGTAGTTTCTTATTTAAGGGAACTGAATTTCATTTGACAACGAAGTTCACACCTATGCTAGTTGATTGACCTCTGCGAAACCGGGTGTAAGTAAATTTAGGCAACTTAGATAAAGCCAAGAGAAAGTTTCAGCTTTACGGTAGGTACGTTAACAGCGAGAAAAGAACACAAATAAGATAACTTATTTTTCCACAAGCAGTAAACCTATAGGTATGACCTTTTAGATCTCACAAAACCGTAACATAACATATTTACACCTGTAAATACAACACAACATATTTTCTCTTATTCTCCATTCCATTTTTCCCAAATTCCGTGCGCATTAAAGGGATTTGGTAGTTAGGACTCTTTTCACGGGTAGCTTTGTGTTACGTGACCGAAATACCGCGCTGTTGCAAAATTGAGTCGAACACTTGTTTAGGATTTTCCGGGTCCTTAACTAAATGTAGTGATTATTTTATTGGTTTCATTTGTGTCAAATGTACGGTCCTTTTAAGTTTCAACTCATTCGAAAAATGTTCTTACATTTGGATGCATTTTAGTATGTATAGATATATTTCAGTTTTATGACATTAAATATAAATTTTTAGGTTCCTTAAGATTTATCTTAAGGAACCTAAAAATGTTTTAGTAAAACTAAAACATTTAGGATAGTATATTTTAAGATACTATCCTAAATAAAAACTAAAATAAGATAAGATGAAAAGAATAATAATTAGAAGGTGTAAAAAACTCGCTCCGCCTTGATATCCGTCGGAAGAGTGCCCAGGGCCCTGAGGTTACAATCGTAATCGTGTGTCGTGGAACTGTCACTGATGTCTTGATGGTTGTTTTTTGCATTTGCATTTGTTATTCTACTAATCCAAAAGACAAAGAAAACCGACCATCGAGACGCCAGTGACAGTTCCACGACTCACCATTACGATAGTAGACTCAGGCCCCAGAAGGCTGGTAGCATTTCCACGTTGAATGGCATCATGGCAGCAATGGCATGGCGTTGTGCTAAATACGACCTCGACCAAGCGTTTTGACAATGTATGTTGTGTGATTTGTAACTCCCGAATGGACTAAACCGATATAAATACTGCTTCATAAACGTTACAAAATACTTCTGCTTCTGCATTCATATAAAATTGAAATCCATTGTTTGGTTCTAACAACCAAACAATGGATTTCAATTAAATGTTTTCTGTCTTAACTAACCCTATGAACCAACCTTAACCAGTAAAAGCGTAATAAAGTAATTATACATATCTATTTTATGCTTATAGTATAAGAGAATTGTTTATAAATAAATTTAAAATGACTGATGAATTAAAGCCAAATTGTGCAGCAGGGCTTATTATAAAATTTCCGATTATCTTTGTGACAAAAATGCTTGGGATTAAATCGCTCCAATCTCAATGTAAAATAAAGTATTTTGTTATTAGGTTAATAAAAAATTGTTGTGTATTATTAGATTTTAAAATAGGGTTCTACTGAGTTTTTTGGCAGTGCTTCTCAGTAGTCGCCACGTCACGCACTGCACGGTAGGAAAAAAATTATGACGATTCCAAACAAATGTAACCATTTTTACGGAATAAATGAATTTTGAATTTTACATTATGTATTAGTAACTCAGGATCAGATCCGTTTATTCACAAAAAAGTGAGACTAGACAATAATAGATTCTCTAGAAGTTCAATGTTGTTTTTTCTTTTCGATAAATTTCCTCATCATCAGCCCGTATGACGTCCACTGTTAAATATAGTCACACCCGGAGGGGGATCACCACGGTTGGCTGGCGGGTCGGTGTTCGCGGTTGTAATATCTAATATAACACACAGATAAAAGCTGCTATCCTTTCCCTGGTACCTAAACAATTTTTATTGATGATGTTCGACACGGAGTCGCTCCGTAGTCGTTCCTAGCTCCGTAAGCGTGGGGATCGAACCCATGAGACTTTAAAATGATTTGTAATTCATTATCTAGTCACGCAACCTTTGTAAAAATACGGATCGATTCCTGAGATACAACTTCATTATTGTTGCTTTATTTCGTCTTAAGGTTGTATCATAATTTTGTTTAGGTAAGAAAACATACAAGTAATACAATATTTTTATTGCACTTTATAAAATTAATAAGTATAGATTATTATTTGTTTAATAGCATCAGAAATAACATATATCAAAGATATGAATAACTAGCTGCGACCCGCGGTTTTACCCGCGTTACTCTGCTCCAGTGGGTCGGAGAGTGATGTTTTGTAGCCTATATGTGAATTTAGCGTATAACCTATCCCGGTGCAAAATGTTAACCAATTCCGTTCAGTAGTTTTTGCGTGAAAGAGTAACAAACATCCATCCATCCATCCATCCATACATACAAACTTTCGCGTTTATAATACTAGTAGTATACGTACTATGCCGCAACTACACTCATAACATGGGGGACCCACTCTTGACGTTATATGTGTCACCGCTTTATTAATTTTTGGGGACTGTCAAGGTTTGACAGAAGGTCAGTTAGACCCTAATACAGACCTACTATTCAAAATCATATAGTTCCTGGACAATTTTATGTTTATTGTTTTATCAACAGATCCATGAGTGTGTAAGTTGAGCAAACACGCGCGGTTGTTTTATGCGGAGATCGCAGCGTCAGACGCATGCGATCAACGGATGCACTCAACTCACCCTGCGCTGGGCGCTGCGTCAACCGGGTAAAGCAATGGCTTGTAATTATATTACCTGATATGAAATGATGTGCGTTAATCGCATTGCATGTAACGCAGCGTTTATCGCATAAAACAACCGCGCCCTTTATAGGTCAGCTTAAATTACTTGATCATGAAAATTTACAGCAAAAGATGAAAGACGTGTAAGCTTTAATCCAGGATACCTACTAAATAAAATAATTAAACTAGAAAAATGAGTTTATGCCCATTTTTTATCATTATTTACTGAACAAAATGTGGAAATTGCCCATTGATTGTTTTGATTGATATCTTTAATATGCTGGTTGTTATTTTATTAAATACATTTTATAAAAAAATCTCCCGCATATTCAAGCCGCGTCGATGAACATAAAAAATGTACACCGAGTTGTGACAGCTAATACATTAAAATCGCCTAATAAATCAAAACACATAACGTTGAAAACGCTAATGTTCATTTTGATGCAACAAAACTCAACAAATTCAGGGTAATGGCGCTTTTTAACGATATTTCTATTATTGGCCAGTGCTACGTTTCAAGGTAATCTTTCTTTACGTCAAGTGCATAATAAATACATTTGAACTTCACTACGATAAACTTCCATTAAAATGCCATATTACGTACATGTCGGCGTTGCGTCACCAAATAAGTTATCGGAGTCCATATTGTTAGGGTAATTCACCAAAACAGAATAACACTTTTACAAATCACTTTATTCAGAGATAGGTATTTACTCTTTGACGACTGCCGAAGAACTGTGTCAAACATTGATACAAGTTCCCTTTTTATACTAAAGACAAATGTACAAAAAGTCGGGTAGACAAATATCAAATGAAAATAACAACTATCATTGTTAATCCTAATTTTAATTTTAAATACTTAATTTCAACTTAAAACTATCTTTTACACTTTGTAAAATAATTAATCGATTTTTAAATAGGCTTTTAACGCAAATAGATATGTATTTAAATACATGGCATTTTAAATATTAGTAACAGTTATTTTGTCAAAACATAATCATTTTATTTTTGAGTAATAATTATATTTAGATAAAACAATATAATTATAACATTCTTATTTATTCTAGAGTAAATTGATTCATTTAAATGTTGTCAAAACAAGGCAGCGCCCATATACACGTGTTCTTTCTTTTTTTAACTATTCTATACATCTATATGTTGCAGCCAGATCGTACAATCCGCCGTATTACATACGGCTATCCCTTTTTTATTACGGCGGATTTATTAAGTGGTAAAAAAAAGAACCTAAACCTAAACCAATGATGTACAAAGCGGCTATTTACTCGCTGTATTACATTACGGCTAGCCGTGTTGAAAAACGAATAGTCTTTCATTCAGCCGCATTCAATCCGGCTAATTATCGTACCGTCACATTGCAAAACGGCCCTGTTTGAATACGGCTAGCCCACGGTATGTAATGCAGCGGATTATACGATCTGTCTGGGATATATACACATACTATATACAAATAAATAAAAAAAAGTTTTTTCTTCATATTGACATAATACACCAACATTATCAACCTACTTCCTCCATGATATAAGTCAATCTTATACAACTAGGCAACAGAAATTGTAAATTTATTATCTAAAAAGGCAACTTCCACATTAGGGAAACTAGTTCTTGTATCGTGAGAGACTTTACAAAACTTGATTGAAGGACACAAAGTATACCCAGACTCCGAACAACTATCTGTAGTTCACACAAATAATTATCCCGGGTGGGAATCGAACTCAGAACACCAGGTCTCAGACGCTACTACCATACCACAACTGAACCAACAGTGCAGTCCAATACCGCAATTAAAATGAAAAAACTAAAATGTAAAACTCGGATAGATATAGTTAATCTTTCAATTGAGCGCACTATTGAGTTGTCCTGTGTGGAGCTTGAGCACCAAGTGATATTAAGCGTTTACCGCCCCCCACAAAGTAATTTTAATTTATTTGAATCAGTTATGGAAGATGCACTCACGAAAATAAGTAACTCTAGGAAGGGGATGATAGTGTGTGGAGATTTTAATGTGAATCTACTAGAAGTCACACCTATAAGTGATAGGCTTTTAAATCTTTTTCAATCGTTTAATTTAAAACAAATTTTTCAGGAACCGACTAGAATTACACTACATTCATCAACCTGCCTAGATAATATATTCTCTAATTGTGAAATTCAAAATTCTAAAGTAATAAATAATCTTACATCAGATCATTGTGGGCAGCTGGTAGTTTTTAAATGTAATAACCAAAAAAAAACTGGCAAGGTTACATGCCGACCTGTCACCAGTTGTCGGATACAAAGGTTCAAAGAAGGCATTTCTTCTAAACTAAGTCCCGCAATGTTGGTAAATAATAGCCCAAATAGTAATTATACATCAGTTTTTAACGTAGTTAACGCAGAATATCAAAATACGTTCAAAACTAAAACTTTTAACTTTGACAATTGTAAATTTAATGAATGGGCTACTACTGGTATTTATAAAAGCCGTGCTATATTGTATGAGTTATACGGTATGAAAAAATTGAGAAAAGATCCGGAATTCCTCTTATATGTGAAAAATTATTCTAAAACTTTTAAAAATGTTTGTCACTTAGCCAAGGCAATTTTTTATAGTAATAAAATTAAAAAGGCTGAAAATAAAATTAAAGCCACTTGGAATTTAATTAATAAAGAAAGTGGTAAGTTTGTTTCACATGACAAACAAATAGAATTAAAATTAAATAATAAAATTATAAATAAAAATGCGGACATAGCTAAAGTTTTTAATGACTTCTTTTCTACCATAGCTGTAACTACCACTAGCTCGCTGAACTCCTCTGAAGTTGACGCTCAAGTGCTACTTAGTAACAGTGTACCAAGGTGCAAAGAATCTTTTAATTTTGAATATGTAACTGTATCTGATATAATTAATATAACTAAGTCCCTCGAATCCAAAAATACAGGTGATTTGTGGGGAATTTCAGTAAAAATTATGATTAATGTAATTGATGTTTTAGCTCCATATTTAATGATCATTTACAATGAATGTATTGATGCAGGTACTTTCCCAGATCTAATGAAATGTAGTAAGATTATACCCCTGTTTAAATCTGGCCTTAAAGACGATCCCACAAATTTTCGCCCTATTTCAATTTTACCTGCTTTTAGTAAAATATTCGAAAAACTCCTACTCAAGCAGCTTCTTAGGCATTACAATAAAAACAACATCTTGCACAACAACCAGTTCGGTTTTACAAAAGGGCGTTCAACTACCGACGCTGGGGTTGCATTGATCAAATACATATTTGATGCGTGGGAGAGATCGCAGAACGCTATCGGAATATTCTGCGATCTGTCGAAGGCATTTGATTGCGTCCATCACGACACACTCTTACTGAAACTTCAGCACTATGGTGTGGAGGGAGTAGCACTTGATATATTGACCTCTTATCTTTATCAGAGAGTTCAGTGTGTCGATGTAGGTGGAGTAAGATCTCAAGATATACCCGTTAAATTAGGCGTTCCGCAGGGATCTATTTTAGGTCCTTTTTTATTCTTAGTTTATATTAATGATTTGCCGTATTATTTGGAAAATATGTGCGATGTAGTACTTTTTGCAGATGACACTTCACTTATCTTCAAAGTGGATAGAAATAGACATGATTTTGACGAAGTAAATAGTGCTCTTACACGATTAACCGAATGGTTTACGGTAAATAATTTGGTCCTTAATACCAAGAAAACTAAGTGTGTTAAGTTTACGACGCCGAATATCAGGAATAAGGGACCCGAAATAATAATAAACAACGAGGTTTTAGAGACCGTCAAATCTACAGTCTTTCTGGGTATAACGCTAGACGAGAAATTACAATGGGGCTCCCATATATCGAGCTTAGCTGGTAAATTAAGCTCCGCTGCCTACGCTGTCAGAAAAGTAAGGCAGCTGACCAATGTGGAAACTGCTCGTCTAGTTTACTTCAGCTATTTCCACAGTGTCATGTCTTACGGAATCCTGCTCTGGGGTAGGGCGGCTGACTTTAAAAGTATATTTATTTTACAAAAACGAGCGATTCGATCAATTTATCAGTTAAGTGCGAGGTTTTCCCTAAGAGAATTGTTTAAAGATTTAGATATATTAACAGTCGCTGCCCAATACATATACTCTTGTATTCTTTATGTTAGACAAAACATAAACTCATTTAAAAAAAGAAGCGACGTGCATAATTTAAACACTAGAAATAATCATAAATTATGTGCCGAATATCATCGTTTACAAAGAGTGCATTCTTCTTTTGTGGGTCTGGCTATTCGCATTTACAATAAAATACCGAAAAACTTACAAGACCTTTCATTTGTTAAATTTAAATTGGAAATTAAGAAAATTTTAATGAGAAAGGCTTATTACGCTCTGAATGACTATTTAAATGATACTAACGCTTGGTCGCTTGGCTAACCAGGAAAACGTAAAAATGTATTGAAGTCTTTAAGAATAAACGCTTGTATGACATTTTAATGTACCTATCGTATTTTGTATGATTATATCTATCATAAGATTTAATGAAATGATTCATTTTGTATTTGACATTGCATATTATTTTTTTATATATTTTTATGAAACATTCTACACAATGGTCAATCCAGATGTTACATACTAGATTCTAATACTCAAAACTGTAGGATCGTCATGCTCACAATAAAAGTCATTTCTTGCGGCGGCGATGTGGGACGGGTCGCCTCCATCCCTCTGATATGGCGAGGGAGCCGATGGCTGTGTCACACGTCATACTCGTGAACGGGTGCTGCTTGCGGTGGCTGGTCGGCTTGCAGTTGAGGGTATTTACTTGTTATAACTAATTAATAGTCTTGTTGTCACATTGATAGTGTCTGGGTTGACATTGTTTAGGTTTGTTTATTTTAACTGTAAATGTGGATGGGGTGCAACCGACGTTATTTTATTATTTTCCTAATGTGCAAGAGTTTTCATCCGCTTGAGTAGAACAATTATCTTTTTTGTTTATTATTCTATGAAATAACTGTAAGGGGCGTGCCCCAGCCCACATACTGTGCAAACTGTATTAAAAATAATTAAACATTAAAAAAAAAAGATACAGAACAAAAGAAGACGGAAAAGAATAAACCGGAGTTTCTTTCTGAGTTTCTTCTCCGGGCCGTCCACTTAGGTAGCTAGAGAAACCTGCAGGTTAGCTAGGCTAGGATCCTCGCCGGACAGACCGAGGACCGCGTTGACCCTTGCCCCTGTCGTGTGATCCAGTGCCTGTAGTCCGTGCCAGTGATCACGTCCTCTATATTTCTCTTTACTTTTTGCTTGACCGGTCATTGCACTCTAAAATGTGTTATAATATTTTATATATATATATTTTTTTTTAATTCATAAAATGTTTGAATAAAATAACTATAGTAAATAGATATTAACGTTAATATTAAGAGCTTGTTTACTAACACAAGACTGACAGACTTCTAGCACACCTGAAGTAAATTAAACATAATTTAATAGTAAATGTTACCTATTTATAATTAATTTTATATGCATTGTAAATTTTCTTGACAAGTACAAGTGTATGTAAATACCTAAGTGCTGAATAAAGATCGTTTATTTCGTTTATTTCGTTTTAAAAACAAGCGGAATGTTGAAATCTAGGCATTTTGTTAAACGGCTACATGATTAAGTCTTTTTAATCCGACTTCGATATGTCGAACTACCGTAACCACTGAACCAACAGTGCAGTCCAATATCACATTGAATAAAAAGCTTAATCTTGAAACCTAGGCAATTAGTGAAACGGCTACGATGTATCGATAAACAAAGTCTACTAATTGATTGCGTAATAACAGATCAGACGGTAATTGCGTTGCCAATTAGCAATGCATTCAGATATACTATCTCAAGTTAGCGATGGAGTAATTAGGTCAATCATATACATATAATAATTAATTAACTAACGATTCGATGACAGGCATATTATTGTATTACCATAATTGATTATTGGGTTCGCGACTGATTTATTAATATGTTTTGAATCCGTAGTGTAGCGGTATCAACTCGCTTTCAGTCTCGTTCAATCCCCACACACATGAAATCTTTGTGTAAAATCTCTTTATATTTCTTTCCCAGTCTGGTTGGTTATGGGCTACCCTCTGCTTCGGATTGCACGGTAAGCCGTTGTTAAGCACGTAAGCACTAGCTTTCTGCGCGTGGGTTCTGCCGCATAACATCCGTTTCCGTTAAAGAATTTAGACCAGTACTTCTTGAGATTGGCGTGTTAAAAAAAACGAGATATAACTGCAACTACTTGATGCATAGTACTGCAGTCAAAAAACGCTTGCCAAGCGTGGTGATTATGGTAAAACCCTCTCTGATGAACCCTGCACTGCTGAATTCATAATTGAAATAGTTCAGAATTTATAGAACACTACCTGTTCTGATCACTTTCGCCCCCGTAAAGTGCGGAGTCAAAAAAATTATGCAAAAGTTTTGCTTCACGAATTAATACGAGTATATCGAAAATGTATCGAACACATTATTCTATATTAGCCTATTTACGTTCACTGTTGAGCATGGGCCTCCTCTTATCATCAGGGGTGGTTGAAAGATATTGCTATAATCTAATCGCTACGCTTGGCAGGCGGATTGATGATCGCAGTAATATGGGGAATATTCTTGAGCTAATAGATCCTGCTGCCCATTCATCAGCAGTATACCCTTAAGTTGCCTCTTACGATACCCATTGGAAGGCATGCGATGGTCTATTCTTAGCCGAAAACCACACGAAAATCTGAGACTATTGTTAAAAGGAAGGCATATATTTCAGAAGCACCTTACATAAACTTTCTTCTAAAGTACTGTTGGTTTTCTGGCACTCCATGGCACTACTCCTGACCTTGACCGCAAGACTATAATAAACATTTGTTTTATCCGTGTTTGCCTCATTATTTGCGATGACATTTGCATAAGCACCCGTTCAAATATTTGGTAAAAGACGCTTTGTGTTTTGTTTGCTTATGGCTGTAATTAAAGATATTTTTTTCTTGTTTTGCAGTCAGTAGAGGTTTTTAGTATTGTTGAGTTTAAGATTTAATGAAGAAAAAAACAAAGTATTACGAAACGTCGTAGTTGAGGTACTCAGTGAATAAATACGCCTTGAATTGTTGGAATAAAATGTCAATACCTACCATTTTTGAAAAACTAAAATTTCTTTCTGGAACTGGTTGGTTGAAACTGTTGAAAGGTTCCTCAGAAAATACTTTCAAGCCGTTGATCCTGAATGTTATAACTTCATCTGCGACAATCGTATGCTAGGTAACGGGTACCAGCTTTTTTCTGTGCATATGCTGCATATAATACTGCGGTTACCAACTCGCAGACTTTTTTTTCGTTTTGTCCCGGCAGAATCGTCTTTACTCGTTGTCGGACTTGTCCTCTCCATAGGGTGGTATGCTAAACTCATACTACGAGGAGAGGACCCTACACCAATAAAACCCCCCGGACACTCCTTCGATCCGCCGTCAGCGGGGGCCGGGTACGCATAAGCAATCCGACCCACCAACTCTTACCCCTCGGGAGGAGGCCCATGATCAGTGATGGACGTGATATGATGACTCCATTAATACTTACTCTGCCATAAATGTATAAAACGGTAGTGATCATTTTAAGGTTTACGTTATATTTACAAGCTGTTGTGTGTAGTTCCCGTTTTCTTGGCAACCTAACAAAAAAATATTCCTTTGGTTATTTTCGAGAGCGGAAAGCTATCTGAGGAACTAAAAGTAATTAATCTGAACTAAGACTATAAGTTATTATAAAATACTAATAACTCTAAATTTATGCTACTTGGCAACCTTCACAAAATGCTGTGAGTACTCAGATATCTCAAGCTATTATTTAGTTAGGTACAATATGCAATTCCACTTCAATTGCAAACTGTGATTCTATTTGATAATAAAAATACATTTGTCTTATTGATTTACCCGACAATAACTCGTATATATCACGAGTATTTTCGGGTAAATGCAAAATTATAAGCATATTTGAATTTCATCCTTGAATAACAATTTCAACGGCCTTGAACCCAATACGCCCACGGGTTTTGGCTGTATTTTGGTTGCGACCCACAAAACCAGCTGAAAACAAGAAATTATTTGCGACACAAAAATAAAAAAGTAACGGTTTCCGTTCTTCAATTTTGCACAAAGGTTTTTAGAGCGGCACGTAGATCGAACGCACGACCACCTAGAAATTATCCGAGGTTTATACCACTAGGCCTATAGGTTGTTGGATCACGAACTATATTGTCACTGAATAAAGTTGTTTTTTGCGTATATTAATTTGACTTCTTCTTTTTTAAGAGATGATGAAATGTCCTAATATGACATACCACTATACACCAAAAATGTTATGATATTTTTTATAAAATTATCAAATGAAAATGAAAGGGACAGCAGTATTTTTTTCCGACAGACATTTTTGCAGTTAGCCTCGGAGTTTACCAGACATAAAGGCAAGCAGATCTCTAGCCTTATTAAATGGGGTCATAATCATCATCATCATCATCAGCCCGTATAACGTCCTCTGCTGAACATATCATATTATAACAATCGGGACCAACGGCTTAACGTGCTTTTCGAGGCACGGAGATTCCCTTAACCAACTAGACCCGGAAAAAAATCTTGGAATTTCATAAAGATTTCCTGTCCAGCGTGGGGATCTAATCCACTACCTCCGATGTAAAGCGAGCCAAATACCGCTACGCTACGGAGGTTGTCTAATGTGTTGTTAAATGATCTATGATAGGTGATACAACCTAAATATTTTTAAATATGGAGAACTCATTTATTAAATAAGTATATGCGCAATGAATAAATAATGAAGTTTGATAATAAAAGTTTATTTTTGCTATACCACACTTATTTCTATGTGAAATCTCCAAAAGTTATAATAAGTTATCCTTTAAGCCCGCCAGCCTTGAACCCGGTACGCCCACGGTGCCGCGGCTCTATTTTTGTAGCCGCCCACGCAACCAGCTGACTGTCATGTGTTCATAAAGTTTATTACTTGACCCACAAACCAGGGTTGCGATAACCTCACGCCATTTTTCGTTTACAGGCCACTACGCATACTAGGAATTTCATGTGTGATTAACGCTTAGTTAAAATATTTTTTGTACTTGTTACGTTCCGCAGTTTAGGCGCGTTTCGTTTCTACTCTGTTTAGTGGATTGTCAAGTAACAGTTTCTAGTATATAATATCTTGCAGTGACATATACCAAAGAAATATACCTACCGGTGCACCACTTCATTAAGTGTACTTTTATATAAGAACATCCACGATTAGAAACCGTCGAAAATGACATAGGAAATGTGTTGTAACCTTTCAGTATTTAAGACATTTGTATCGAAGGCATACTTATATCGTTACGTGATAAGCCTGATATCCAGAAGTATGACAAAGTAGCATATACCAGTGGATCACTTTATACAGTTCATTGAAGATTTCCACGAGAAAATGAACTTCTCTTATGGGCGAGATTTCTATAAATATATATACAGGGTTACCTCGGAGACAGTGCGCAAATTTTACCTACAGAAAGGTTTTTAAAAATAAAAATACCCGTGTTTTTTTGTTTTACCATGCTTCGAACAAAATAATTAAAATGCGCACACCCACGACGAACGATAGCGCTGAGCTGACTAGGACTATCTTTTCGAGTTTGTCATTCGTGTGTACTTAATATTTCTTTGAAGGAGCTTTTAAAAAAGGTAAATAGAGAAAATAATAAAAATGTCTGACACACGCGCGCGCGTCCTTGCGCCCGCGCTCTCTCTCCCCCGCCCTTTCCCGCGCTATTACCCCTTTCACTCCCGTACATAGGGTGACCGTGGTATTTGAAAATTTCGGTGGATAAACGATAACTAATAAATAGTTAGCAAAAAAATTACATTTGATTTTTTTTCGTGAAATGTGTTCTAATAACGATACTGATTACATGGAAAAAATATGCGCACTGACTCCGAAGTAACCCTGTATATACTTAGTCTTGCCGTAAATATTATTACAAACAAAAATATATTTTTTCCATAGTACGTACCTAACATTTATTACTATTACAGTGTGTTAGTTTAATACATGAGTATAAAATCATTAAAACTATATAGGTAATGGTTGTTGGAAGTGGTCTCCATTGGCTCCAATACAGTCCTTTAAACGCTGAGTCCAGTTATCTACACTGCCAATCGTATGGATTGTTTTAGGTACTCCAAATTATCATGGCGTTTCGAGCAAGCCATACACTCTAAAACTGACCATAAATCATAATCCAGCGGATTAAGAACGGGAAGCGACTTTATTTAATACGATGTAGAGATACATTAATTAATATTTTTTATTCGAGTTAGTTGGCACTTCGTACATGCGAACTTATCCCTGTTTTTTATAACGGCAATATTTCCCTGTATGTAAGTGATACGCAATTAGTCGTGTTGCCGGCGGCGTATGTTTATGTTTACTTGTACCATAAATAAGGAGATTTATGTTACAGCTCTGTTTGTTTTGTTAACATAGTGAATATATGGGAGGTGTAATCTAGCAATGGATCGTATCAATTTAATAAAGAAAAGTAAATTTTAACATAAAAAAACAAACTTGGATCCAGAGCATGTATTTATTTAAAAACGTCAGTACTATAAAAGTACATAGGTGGACTTAATGCTAGAGGCATTCTTTACCAGTCTACCATAGGGTGGAGCAGAGACAATGTAGCAGGCGCACCATCTCTATAGTCTGTATCAGATTAATGTATATAATAAATTATACAAGCAATGCCTGCATTGTTAGTGCATTTTTTTTTCGGTTTGACTTACGTAGGTAGCCGTGAGGCTTTTGCTACTTCACCGGGCATAAAGGCGAGCAGAGTTCCATCCTTAATAAATGGTTTAAAAACTACAAACTAAGCAACCTGCGCAAGAGGGCGCCCCCTGTGAGGCTTGGACCTCGGCTCAGGGCGGTCGCTGGCGATGAGATATAGGGGTTATGACTTTTAGTATTTAAGGAGAGTGTTGTGCAACTGTCGCTCTACTTTACAGTTCACGGGCCTCTCGGACTTCGGGTATACGAGCGCATCGGCATTGTTAGTGCAGTGATATGTATTTTCCACCGTAACTAGCAAGGTCCTGGGTACAATTACTGGGCCGGGAAAAAAATTGTATTTTTATAAATTTTCTCTGGAGAAGAAACTAAGTCCCAGCCCGAAATAAGAAATATGGTTGTTTCAGCTGTCTCTCGGAAAGCACGTTAAGCTGACGGCTTTTCACCGGATCTTTCACCGGTTGGTAAAAACATTCTACTGGATTTTAAGTACAGACTTTGCATACAAGTGCTCTTTACAACATTTCAACTTATTTATATTTACTTCTATATGCAACTTAATCTACACCGGTAGGTCAATCCAATACAATCCTTATTTCCTTACTAATATTATAAACGCGAAAGTTTGTGAGTATGGATGGATGGATGGATGTTACTCTTTCAGGAAAAAACTACTGAATGGATTTAGCTGAAACTTTGCACGGGGATAGTTAATAAGCTCAATTAACATATAGGCTACAAAAAATACGCTCCGACCCACTGGAGCAGAGTAATGTGGGTAAAACCGCGGAGCGCAGCTAGTCCAATATATTCGGGGCCGTGGCTGAAATTGGTCGAGAGAACTATATAACTACTAACTGTCCCCGTGACTTTGTCCGCGTGGAATGGTAAACTTGGGTAGGATTTTTAATTATTTAGGCTAATTATTTTACAAATAACGATAAATACTTTTTGGCTTTTTTTCGTCCCCCCGTTTAACGCCCATACAACCGTTTTATCATGTTTAAAATAGCTTATGTCCTTTCTCAGATTCTACTCTATTTGTGTACCAAATTTGATTTAAATCGGTTCAATAGTTTTGGTGTGAAACGGTGACAGACAGACCGAATTACTTTCACATTTATAATATTATATATAAAATACACAACTAAAAGTAGCTAATTTAAAATAAAACTAACTTATAAAATACTACTATTTTAAATCTATTCTACTTGGCAAGGTTCCATTATGCTGGTAGCATTATCCCGTTGAATGGCAATGCTTGCCTGCTTTGCAAAGTAAAAACCAGCACTCGGAGAACGTGCTGCACTAAAGAGGGCCGCTGCGAGGTATTTATAAATTAATTTGGCTCCCGGTCCCCACGACCCCAATAATAAATAAAGTAATATATAGTAAGGATATGAATGCATTTATACAGTAGATATACATTTCTAATATGGCGTCCAATTAGTGAAGATCATATACAACCTTTGTTTACAGTACAATTAAGTGATGTACCAATTAGTTACTGTAGTCGTGTCGTGTTGACGTTTAGTTCGTTATTAAATAAGAAGGATTATGTGCTAGTCTGGTTGTGCTTTGTTGACTAATGTCACCGAGTGATGGGTTTATCTTTGAGTTGTGTACTATCAGTATTAAAAGCCAATGACGTAGCTGGGATTCGGTCTAGAAGGAGCAGACAAAATGAAAGGGATCCTCAATCGTCTTCTTCAGCCCGTGTAAAGTCCGATGCTGAACATGAGCCTTCTCCTGAGGGAGGGTTCTTGCCATAGTCACGTTGCTTGGCAGGCGGGTTGGTGACCGCACTATTATGTTGTAACACATAGAGAAACGCTGCTGCCCGTTCCCTGGTATACGCTTGTTATGTATAACAATCGGGACCAACGGCTAAACGTGCTTTCCGAGGCACGGAAGGTAGTCCCTCAACCATCCAGACCCGGAAAGAAATATAAATATATAGGTATTTCAAATTCAATCCACTTACGAAGAATTTAACTTTACTGTCGAATCAAATTCATGTAATGAACTTGATGAATGTAATTGACATTTGTCATTCAATTATGAACTTTAATGTTAATAGAATAACTAACACGATAGAAATGAAGGGTTCAGGCAAAGAACAGGGAATCCACTAATATTATAAACGCGAAAGTTTGTATGTGTGGATGTATGTATGTGTGTTGTACTCTTTCACGCAAAAACTACTGAATGGATTTAGCTGAAAGTTTGCACGCGGATAGAATAAAGTGGATTATATAAGCTACAAAATATCATGCTCCAACCCACTTGAGCAGAGTGACGCGGGTAAAACCGCGGGGCGCAGCTAGTATCCAAATAAATAGATTTGGAGAAAAATGTAATCAAAAGTTATCGTAGTATATCGTTTTTATTGAACGTCCTCACAGCGCCATCTTTTTACTTTTTTTTAAAGATTGTGATTATGTGTTTTGCACGACTCATAATGCGAAGCATTAGAGAGTGCTCTACTACGGAAAAATTTGTTTTGCCTCGGTTCCGCGGCTATTTAATTAATTTCTCGATTGGTAATCCACGTAATTTCCTCAATCTGCGCACCATTTTATAAATAAATTAATGGAGAATAATTAAATTAGTAAAAAATGATTTAAGATAACAGAACCCGAAAAAAAAGAGTGCTTATATACCTATATATACCAGTAAATATTTTTTTTTTATTAATATTTTCTTCTTTTCATCGAACGAATGAGCATTATGAGTCGTGCACTTTTGGATTTTCCATTTTTTTTTGGTATTTGAATGTTTTTGAATACTTTACGGAAAAGTTTATCATATACTATGTTTCAAAATTGAGAATAATAAAATTTGACCACTGGCAGGATTCGAACCTGCTTCTTAGGTAAAGCCCCTAAAGCCTTAACCAATTTGTGATTATGTACTTAACTACCAGATATAAAGATGTTTTCAATCATTGTGACATTCTCTGTTCTGTGCCCTTCAAATCTAATAAGTTAATCATGCTTTTGTAAACATGAGATATACAATGTATTAGTACTGCATCCAAGTTTCCATGGTAATTGGATATTGTCGATCAAATACTATGTAATATGTATCACTGGACAAACCGGCTTAGCGATAGTAACTAATACGTACGATGTTGTGATGTGTTATATGTACCTACTCCTAGCCTGGACAACCTCCGTATCGTAGTGGTATTAGGCTCGCTTAAAGACTCGTGGAGGTCGTGGGTTCGATTCTCACACCGGACAAGAAATCTTTATGTAAATTCTAAGATTTTTTTCCGGGTCTGGTTGGTTGAGGGACTACCCGTGCCTCGGAAAGCACCTTAAGCCTTTGGTCCCGATTGTTATAACATCATCTATAACAAGCGTTGCCCTGTGTATTACAACATAATACTGCGGTCACCAATCCGCCTGCCAAGCGAAAGTAGGCAGCCGAATGGAGGGAAAGAGACATTGTCCTTGGCGAAGCGAGACTGACAAATCTACGTTTCGCCGATGAAATTGTTCTCTTCTCATCCTCAGCTACTGAACTTGAACGGATGCTCCAAGAACTTAGTCAAGTCAAGTCAAGCAAGCCTTTAGATTTGACTGAAGATGAACATCTTCCAAGACTTAAAGCGAGACTTATATACCGGAACGTCGCGGAGATTGTCCCTTAAAATCTTACAAAAACGTTCAACCAGGCGACACGTAGGTACCTTCTGAATATCAAATATACAAAAAGAAGTAAAATTTACTTACTACACATGATACTATTTACTATTAAGGAACGGCATATATTTTGGAAGCATCTTATATATTATTAGCTTAAAACACCAGAATAATGTTTTAAATAGCTAAATTACTAACTTTTTTAATTCGTGACTTAAACTAGGCATGCGTCATTGATCGTGTTGTTAGAGTCAAGATCACTACAATTTTCTTTCAAACCCCTTTGTATATATTATGAAGAATTGCGATCGAACTAATAACGGTACCATTACTGGTGACCTTCAACGACATAATATAGATTCAATTTATTGCATTTTCGATCAATTTCTACATATGTAATACACTCGATGACATTGGTTTTACCATCTATGTCAGGGCTGGCCAAATTATTAATACCTAAAGGCTTTGTCAAATACAACGCGTACTTAGGGCTAGCCGGATGCCGCGCTATAGGGTCGAATCAGGTTGTACTATGACGGTATTAAGGCTTCACTAAATAGAACTTAAACGCCGCGTTATAGCGTCAATAGCGACGCGTTTTAACATCGCGCTCTTTTGTCTGACTATCGCAATGCAATACAACGCCTGGCGTTAATGCGTCCTATCGTCCTGACAGAGCGTGGCGTATGTTAACGCGGCTGTTAGATAGCACGGCGTCCGGCTAGCGCTCTGTAGTGGCGTAGCTATCGTAGGGCCAGGTTGTGCAGTGTGCAGGGCCCTGGACCTCAGGGGGCCCTCTAACCGAAGCTTTGAGAAGAGCGGGTAAGCCAACTCGCTAGCTCTTGAAGCTATCCACCGGGGCCCTTGCCCACCTAGCTACGCCACTGGCGCTCTAACGCGCGTTAAGTAGGCGTTCTATTTGGCGCACCGGCGCTAGCAGTACGCCACGCCACGGCGTTAAGACACGTCGCGGTATTTTTTTCAGATTATAATACGATTAACACTTGCATTTTCGCATGTGGCACATATTTTTAGACTAAAATGGACTTCAATATCACTTTTTATTATATAAGTTCATTGAATGTATCGATCGCGATCGATTGTTGGCTATTGGTTGAACTGTGTCAACGAGTGAATAAGTTAAACACTCAGTCTGTTTTACATTCGCCAGCCGTCCTTTGATTTTCAACATCTAGAAGTTGTTATCAGTAGCGGTTCAGACTTTTCTGAGAGTACTAAAATAGAGGAACCAAATTTCATATTTTTTTAATCATTACTAATAGTATTAAGAGGAGAGATTTGATTGTTGGCATGGAGTAGGACTTCTGTTCCGATAAGTTTTTTTTTCAGTAAAAAGTAGTTAGAAGTAACATAGGCTGCATTTAATGATTAAGTTCTTACGGGAACGGGAGTTGCGCGGGTAAAACTGCACCCGGCAATTTAATGCTAAATAAATAAAATGAGTAGGAGTAAGTATGGATGGAGGGATGTTTGTTACGCTTTCACGTAAAAAACTTCTGAATGGATTTGGATGAAAGTTTGTACGCGGATAGTTTATAGGCCGGATTAACATGTAGGCTACAAAATATCACGCTCCGACCCTCTGGAGCAGAGTAACGCGGGTAAAACCGCGGGGCGCAGCTAGTATTAAATAAAACAATAACTCAATTGGTTCATCTAGTTAACAGTTTGTTTGTTCGCGCTTATATTAGAAACTACTCGTCCGATTTGTTTGTTGTCTATTAGAAATCTACATTTACCAGGAGGCATAGGCTACACTTAATGATAAAGTTCATACAGGAATTGGAGTTACGCAGTTGAAACCGCGCGCGGGAAGCCAGTACTAAATAACAAAATACTTATTTGGTTCGTCAACGTGACATAACACATAACTTAACCATAACCTTGGATAGACATCCAAGGTCATTTTAAATATTATCAATAATATTAGGTCTTAGACCATAAACTTTCGCTAATAAAAGGCCGTAGTACCTATTAGTCACTTAAGTCTATTCGCTAACATGAATTATCCCTTTACGTTATGCGTAGGTAATTGGCATAATCGCAATACTAGTTATATTTTTCATTGTAATCGCTTTGTTTCTTAGAATTTAACTAAGTTGCTAGGTAAGAATACCTACTACCTGAATGGTCGTAGATATATAGAGTTTTGAAGTGGCTTATGTGAATTGAACAGTTGTTAACGTTCGACGGAAACAGGTTGCCTTTAATAATATTTATATAAGTGTCTCGGGGTAAATCCGTGAGGGAATTACCCCCCTCATGTATTTATCTCGAGACACTTTAAATTACATGTTCGTGAAACTTTGCCGATCTTAGAATATGAAATTTTCAAGTAAATCAATAAAAACAGTAAGCAAAAGTTATGGTTAGTTTCTTAATAATGTTAACTAAGCAGTTTTACTCCTGGCACGGACTTTCCTCTATAGGAATAGGAAATGGACGAAAAACCATAACGATATCCTGTAGATCTTCATTACTAAAGGTTATTCCGTACTTGCTTCGGCAATACATTTACTAAAATTGGAACGATACAGAGAAGATTAGCATGGCCCCAGAGGCCTGCGTCTACTATCGTAATGGTGTGTCATGGAACTGTCACTGACGTCTCGATGGTCGGTTTTCTTTGTCTTTTGGATTAGTAGATTACCAAATGTGCAAAAAACCAACCAGCGAGACGTCAGTGACAGTTCGACGACACACCATTACGATAGTAGACTCTGGCCCCTGCAGGATATTCCACATTACTAACTGTTAATTTCAAATCATGACATCATCGTTTAATTATACCTCTGACAGCGTTCCAAAGACGAGTCCAGTTCTCTTGAAACAAGAAGTCCAAAAAAATTGTCATCTCACATCCCATTAACCTAACTACAATATCACAATTTCTGGCACCAACTTCAAGATTGGCAAGTGCGCTGTAGCCAGTTCTAGTGGGTAACAGATCATTAGCCACTCGTTCTTGAATACTTGACCTTCCGAACCTCGTGACTGGAGTCTATATATCATTGCTGCCAGATAGTCTGCTTGTTTATTTATGCTTTTTTTATTGTGTCGAGGTCTTAGGTTTGAAACTGAAATGGTTATCGAATTTTGGGTACTTTTATTGAATGTTGAATATGAATCGAATAAGTTTCACTACATTGTGTAGTTACTCACGAATCATAATCATTAGCGGTGTTTTATGTAGTACTTGCGAATCAATCTGTATGCGATTCTAAGTATACGAATTTATTAAGCTGAACAGTTTATTTGTTAGTTTGCTTGAAGGCGCTTATTTTAGGAACTGGTCCGATTTGAAAAATCAGTCTCTCAGTGTTAGAAAGCCCATTTATCGAAGAAGGCTATTGGCTATTTGATTATGAATTTCCTACGGAGTTACACGCGGCGAGAAGATATACATTCCGAACAAACATAAAAAAAATAGTCATCCTCATCATCAGCCCGTATAACGTCTTCTACTGAAAATGGACTTAGGCAAGATTTTGACATAGTAACCATGCTTGGAAGGCGGGTTGGTGACTGCAATATTATGTTGTAATAGACAAGGAAACTCTACTGCCCGTTCCATGGGATACGCTTGTTATAGATGTTGTTATGACAACGGCATAACGTGCATAGCAAGGCACGGCGAGTAGACGACCCTCAATCATCCAGACCCAGAAAGTAATCTTAGAATTTACACAGAGATATCCGGTCTGGCGTGTTGATCGAATCCAAGATCTCCGAGACTTGAAGCAACCCCCCCGACCCTTAGTTTGCTAAGAACCTTCCAATGCCCTCGTAGACCCGAAGTCCGAGATGCCCGCGAACTGTAAAGTAGAGCGACAGTTGCACAAAACTCCCCTAAAAAAACTAAAAGCCATAATTCCTCATTCTCTCCGTCACCCACCGCCCTGAGCCGAGGTCCAAGTACCACAGGGGACGCCTTCTTGTGCAGGTAGCTTAGTTTGTAGTGTTAAAACCATTTATCTAGGCTTGAGCTCTGCTCGCCTATGCCCGGTAAAGTAGCAAAAGCCTCGGGGCTAACAAAATATGCCAGTCCGAAAAAAAAAACTATACTTCTACATTACGGACTTTGTTTGTCTGTACAAAACAAAAAGTAGTAATTAAATACATTCTTTATTTTAAGTTTAGATATATGAGTAAATAAATTCTTATGAATATAATATGATTAGAAGCGGCCGTAGCCCAATGGCTAGGGCGTCGGACTTGTGATCTTGAGGTCGCAGGTTCGAACCCCACCCATTGCACTACCGACGTGAACCCACTCGTAACACAAGCATTTTAGCTTAGCACGAGGGTATAACAAGAATACTAGTAGACTGCAAAACACTGCTAGTAATCTATAAAAAAAAAAAGTATATATATATATATATATATAGAAGACTTTGGCATTGAACGTGCTACGGCAACCATCGATGCGTTCGGGTGAAGGTTGCAGGTTCGCGGCAGGTTTTGTTTCGCACGATTATTATTACAAATTATTGATACTTATATTTTCTTTTTCTTTAGTTAGGTATCTACCTGCATATTTTTTTTGCAATAACGTATAATGAAACAAATCATATGAAATTTTAATCTGATAGATAATTTTAAAATTACTAAAGATATATATTTAACAATGTTAGACACAAATACACACAAATACTTGTAATAGGTTTACGTGAGTAAAAACGATTTTTATTTTATTTAAAACTAGCGACCCGCCCCTTCTTCGCACGGTTGTAATGCTGATGTATTATACATATAAAACTTCCTCGTGAATCGCTCTATCTACAAAAAACCGCATCAAAATCCGTTGCGTAGTTTTAAAGATCTAAGCATACATAGGCAAACACAGACAAACAGCGGGAAGCGACTTTGTTTTATACAATGTAATGATGATAAACAATGTCAAATCAATTGTTGTGCAGTCATCACTGAACAAATATAACACTAATTATTTATATATATTAATTGAAATATACAGTTTACAAAACAATGAAAATCCTAGCAAAAATAAACGACACCACAAAAACTAAACAAAAAATGAAATTCCATTTCAATTAAACAAACATCAAAAAAATAAACAACCAAAATAAGCACTGGCTTTAAACAATGGTAATAAACCTTAAAAATGCGCAATGAAATAAAATATGAAAAATATAACAAAAAAATAATCGAGTGAAAATAATCGAGTACGTTATTATTCATTTCCACGTAGAGTCGGGGCGAGCGTACCGCACTGCGACGTGCTGCGGTACTGATGCGTCGCGACAACCCTGCCCGTGTTTAGTACGGCTCGCCAGCATGGGTGTTAACCCTATTGCAAATGCAGTTTGGTGAGAGGAGTGTTCCAAATTTGAAATAATCATAAAAAAACTATTTTGAATAATAAAAATAAATAAAATATTATTTTTTTTAATTTAGAGATTGATATCCAGAAAACTTGGATATTATTTTTATTTTTTATTTAAAACTAATTTATTTTTGACAAGTCCAGTCAAATACCAAGGTATGGAGATTTTGAATTTAGAAAAGATACGTTTTTAAATTAAATACAATTTATCTTTGGTTTATTGAGGGTTTATTATGGACGTTAAGTCGAAATAGTATATCCACGTTTTTGTTAGCTTAAATTTGTTTTCTTAAGTATATCATATTATTTTAATGAAATAATGAAATCATGATTTACTTATGATTCTATAATTATTGTAAGTAATACATTATTATCAAGGACCATATTGACAAAAAGATTATGTTAAAAGACCTGTTAAAAAAAATAGTTGAACAAGATAGCAAGATAAAGTTCTCTTTAAAAAGTTTCATTACCGCTTTTCAATTTAAGGCAGCTGAACTAAGAAGCTTAGTTTTATCAGTTGAGGAGGCTTAGTTCTATCCTGTTGATTCCATCGTCTTAATTCCAAGTAGAAAATTAATTACTGAAGCTTCTTAATTTACTGCATCGAGGCTTTAGTGGTTTCGTTAGTTGCTTCTAATGCATATTCTGGTTGGTATCTTTGACAGCATTTTAAGTAATTACGACAAAATAATTTGTATCTTAAAATTTATTATTGTTTTAAATGTGTTATGTTGCGTCCCGCATCCGAAAATTAGGTTTTCGTTTCGTTCGTAGCATAATGTACTATTATTTTCGCACAAATACATCCTCCTATCTCACCCTGGAATGATATAATAAAATCAGCGATAACGTAGCATCTATACATATTATTATAATAAAACTGTAGAGGTCGAATGTCTGTACATAGAAAAAAAAAACGCAAAAATCCGAGGTAATGGGATGTTAGAAATGAAATAAACGAAATCCAGATTTTTAAATTCTATTGTTTTTATTTAAATGAAATGTTTGCATTTACCTTACATCCCCGATCAACATTTAAAATACTTTGAATCACAGAAAATGTATGAGTTCCCGTGGGATAGTTATAAAACCGAAGGATTAACAAAAATCACGCGGACAAAGTCGCGGGCATCAGCTAGTTTTAAATATAAAAAAAAACAGATTAACATTTTTTAGTCCGGAAGGTGACTTTTAAAAATATTGTATGTAAACTGTAACCATAGTTCAAATTTACTAACTAAACTTTAACTACCATTAACGTACTAACGTGTCCAAGTGTACTAAATAAGAATAATAACATACTATTTTGAAATAACCAGACTTTACACAAATAAACAAAGACTGTTTAAATGAGGTTTTATTAATAACCGCTTGACACGACAACTAAGTATAAACAGGAACATTTTGATGTCAATCATATTAAGCGACCGGGCGGCGGTTCTTGTGGTCGCCGGTTCGATCCCCACTGCACTACCGACGTGAACCCACTCGTAACCCAAGCATTTTAGCTTAGTACGAGAGGTTAACAAGAATACTAGTAGACTGCAAAACTTTGTTAGTAATCCATAAGAAAATAATAATTTGATGGCTAGATTCGCTTTCAGGCACGGACCTTGATCCCTACACTTACTAGACCATTGGCTTAATGTGCTTACCGAGGGATGGAGAGAAGGTGTCCTTCCAACCAGACCCGGAAAGAAATTCAAGATTTAACACAAAGAGACACCTTCTCTCCGTCCCTCGGTAAGCACGTTAAGCCGTTGGTCCTGATGGTTATAACATCATCTATACATAATGTAGCAGCATGAACCTGCTTGAGAAGCGGTCGTAGCCCAATGGCTAGGGCGTCCTACTTGTGATCTTAAGGTCGCCGGTTCGATCATCACCCACTGCACTACCGACGTGAGCGCAATCGTAACACAAACATTTTAGCTTAGCACGAGGGGTTAACAAGAATACTAGTAGAATGTAAAATTCTACAATAAGAAAAAAAAGGACCTCAATCCCCTCGCTCACAAGAAATCTTTGTATTAAATCTTTAATGTATTTCTGGAGCTGGTTGGGGGGACTACCACTCTCCCTCCCTCAGTAAGCAAAAAGCCGTTGGTCCCGATTGCTATAACATCATCTATACATATGTATTAGCATTAGCCTGTGTATATGATGAACATAATACTGCGGCTATCAACTCACCTGCCAAGTTTGGACTATGACACAACCACTTCGAGGAAGGCCTTTTTTCTGTACTAGCTGTGCCCCGCGGTTTTACCCGCGTTACTCTGCTCCAGTGGGTCGGAGCGTGATGTTTTGTAGCCTATATGTATACACTATCCCGGTGCAAAATTTCAGCCAATTCCGTTCAGTAGTTTTGGCGTGAAAGAGTAACAAACATCCATCCATACTTACATACTTTAGCATTTAAAATATTAGTAGGAACAGGTTCCGGTTAATAAAAACATATCTCGGATGACTATGTTTTTTTTTCTGAAGCACTTACGTAAAGCACGATGCTTTTTCCGGGCATAATAGACCATGTGATGTTGAGTGGGAATATGTAAAAATGAGTGTGTGTTTGTGTGAAAGTGAGTGTGTGTTTGTAGACTTAAAACCTGGGGCTTATAGCTAGTATAGCAAAATGGTGTAGTAGATGCGTCCGTATCCTAACGACAACACAACTTAATATTACTTCGCGAACTTTTCAAATCAAACTTATAACCCCGTGTCGTATTTCACACGCTGATACTACACGTTTAGTTCTGTTTTCCGCCACGTTATTGTATAACTAGCTTTCCGCACGCGTATCACACTTAACTCACGTTCCCGTAGGAAATTCATAATTAAATATAGCCTATAGATTACCTCGATAAATGGACTAAACAACACTTAAATAATTTTTCAAATCGAATCCTGAGTTGTTACAATATCCGTACAGTCAATTTTGTCATTATTAAACAAAAAGTTTAACATATATTATAATCCGAAAACCATACGGCATTCAATTATACACCATCATCATCATCAGCCCGTATAACGTCCACTGCTGAACATGGGCCTCCTCCTGAGGGACGATATTTGCCATTGTCACCACGCTTGGCAGTCGCAGTATTATGTTGTACCACATAAGGAAACGTTGCTGCCCGTTCCTTGATATACGAATATTATAGATGAGTAATAATGGCTTAACGTGCTTTCCGAGGCACGAAGGGATAGTCCCTCCTTTGATAATTTAATATTTAGTTCTTGCAACAACAGACTTAGACTTTAAAACTTTCTCTTTAGATTTCAATTTTCCTTGCGTTCTCATTTATCGTGTTATAAATATTTGCTAGACCCACTTCTCATGGGCAGAGTCTGTTTATTCTTGCACTATACCAAAGTAGTAGTTACTTTTATACATTGTTTGTTGATTCTCTCAATATTGAGCTAGCCAGCCCAATATTTAGACCGCGCCCGTTTGCTGAAGCAAAAAGGTGCTTCCGATGGCTCCAAAAATATTTATCGAAAACCACTTTTGGAAACGTTGATGTATTTCCGATAAGTTGGTAAATAAAATGCTCCTTTTCATATGTATATGTATCTACATATAAGTGAAAACTATAATAATAATAAGCCACCGAAGGCCACCGAAGCTAACTCGTTGGTTAGCGTCAAACAGCGAGTCACCGTCTGTCTGCCAATATAAAATATGTGAGAGTTTTCGAGGCAGATTTCCGATCTCACTCCGGCCCAGTATTCCAGTACATTTAACATCCCATCCGTATAGCCCAAACCAAGTTTCTTCCTTTCCGGCAATAGTTTGGTATATGTGGAGGACTGTCCATTGGTATATCTCAATGGCATATCAGTAGATAGCCCTTCATAGATGCAGCCATCTCACTTTTATATTATAAGGTACCAAAGGCCTCTTCAATGTTGGCTTCGTCCCATGAATGCCTTTCAAATGACCGGGTCCCCATGGGCCCGTGACAGTAAAATGTACCAACATAATAATAATAATATTATTTTTTTATTTCCCAAAACACTTAGTTACAGATATTTTGGCAATATTAATTTCAAACAAGAAATATGCAATAATGCTCCAAATTTGACTTAATACATAAAAAGCATTCCGCACTCTGCTGTAACTACAAGTGTTTCTACTAGACTGCTTTCGCAGGTCTACTGGAAGAGATTTCTTTAGAAATTAGTAGTACCTTTGTACATTGCCTTTTGATTGTATTTTTTTTTCTCTTGACTATATATCTTGTGTGTACATAAAAAAAATAAGTGTGTAAAATAAATGTTCCTCCGTCCGCTCAATTTTCGAGATACACCTAATAGATGGGTGGCTGCATCGATCAACTCAAATATATTCCGATCTTACTGCAATCACCAAGCCTGCCAAACGGGGTGATTACGGCAGTATATATGACGACCCAGGCTTGCCAAGGTCAATTATAAGAGGCCCATGTTTAGCAATGGAAGTAAATGGGATGAAGTAATAAAAAAGTAAAGATTGGTAAGTCTTAACTATGGAGAAAGGGGGTCCTAGATACTAGTAGCTACAATAGTAGGAACCTCTCAATAAAATGATGCTGCTGAGAGAGGTTCAACCCCCGTGGCGTAGAGGTATAAGTCTTACTTTAAGTCTAGGAGATCGTTGGTTCGATCCCCACACTGGACAAGAAATCTTTGTGTAAATTCTAAGTTTTCTTTCCGGGTCTGGTTGGTTGAGGGTCTACCCTCCGTACTCGTGGAAAGCACGTTAAGCCGTTGGTCCCGACTATTATAACATCATATATAACAAGCGTATACCAAGGAACGGGCAGCAGCGTTTCCCTGTGCTTTACAAAATAATACTGCGGTCAACAATCAGTCTGCCAAGCGTGGTGACTATAGCAAATACCCTCCCTCTCGGGAGGGATGTTTAGCAGTGGACGTTATGGGGGCTGATGATGAGATAGGTTATAACGTTTAGTGTCAGAGCGTATAACGTTTTATCTATACTTCTATACTCATATTATAAAGTAATAATAGGTAAGATTTGATTGTTTACGCAACTATAAGACTAAATGAAAAAAACATTAGGCATTATCCAGGAGTAACATAGGCTTATATTAAATGATGAAGTTCAAAATTTTTTTTTTCAACTGATTACTAGCAGAGTTTTAGTCTACTAGTATTCTTGTTAACCCCTCGTGCTAAGCTAAAATGCTTGTGTTACGAGTGGGTTCATGTTTGTAGTGCAATGGGTGGGATTCAACCGCCCTAGCCATTAGTCTATCTACGGCCGCTTCGTTGGATTGGAGCTATGATATACACTATGTCATTTTATCCCTAAACGTTGTTAGTTTTTTCGTAAATCAATAAAAACATAGATTCCTACAAACAATATCGACAATAACTATTGATTGTAAAAATTTTATGTTTCTGTATTTACCTTTAATATAAGCGATATTTTATGAAGAGATTCCTACGGGAGCTGCGCATTCTATGTCGCGTGGGAGACTAATTTTATAATATTAAAGGATATCTCAATCATAACGCAATGCAAAACATTTGACACAGTTATTTGCCCTGTACTCGAATGTACCCACTTATTAGCACCTATCTACCGGTATAATGGCGAACAAAAGTGGTCAATGAAATATTTATTCTTTTATTTAAATATTGTACAATATTATGTATTATATAACATATTATACAATATAAGCTGTAAATATTTGATTGTTCAAAAAAAAATGTGTAGATATTAAAAAAACTCACTTTTAAATGTAAATTCATAATTAAGTGTAATTATTTTTCAATATTATTAGATTTGAAAATAGTTTAGTGAATTTAGAGGAGTAATTTAATAGACCTTTGGTCTTTTATGCAAACAGATTTCTACCCCAATATTATTAAGAAAAAAGGTTCATCAAAGAGTAACAAACACCCTTCATCCATCCATCCATACTTACCAACTTTCGCGTTTATAATATTAGTAGGATAAACACAAGCCACACAAACACAAGAACACAAGCCTGCCGTGTGGTTTCCGGCTTAGAATAGACCACCCCATGTCCTCCCATGGGTGTCGTAAAAGGCGACTAAGGGACATATGGCTGATGGATGGGCAGCAGCATCTATTAGCTCAAGGTTTACATCTTACTGCGATCACCAATCCGTCTGCCAAGCGTGGTGATTACGGCAATATCCCTCTACGATCCTGGCTTGCCAAGGTCTGTTAAGAGGAGGCCCATGTTCAGAAGTGGACGTAAACGGGCTGTTGATGAAACACAAGCCAAAACAAATGCTTTTTAAACCTAATGTATTGTACGACTGTCGCTGCAGGTACAGTTGCAATCAACAATCATACGTACAGTCATAAACATGTCACTTGTAAACGGATGTGTGTTGAGGGGCGACGAATGCGGTGTCAATTCCCGAACTCAATGCGGCTAAATATTTATCACGTGTGAGTTAAACCAATTTTTTACTGGATCTAACTGGTTTTTGCTAAACAGTTATTCTGATCGTTACATAGTATCGACTGACAACCTCCGTAGCGTAGCGGTTTGGCTATTTGGCTCGCTATAAATCTCGGAGGTTGTGGGCTAGATTTCCACGCTGGACAGGAAATCTTTGTGTAAATACTAAGATTTCTCTCCGGGTCTGGTTGGTTGAGGGACTACCCTCCGTGCCTCGGAAAGCACGTTACGCCTTTGGTCCCGATTGTTACCTCATCTATAATAATCGTATATCAAGTAACGGGCAGCAGCGTTTCCTTGTGTGGTAGGTAAAACATAATACTGCGGTCGCCAATCTGCCTGCTAAGCGTGGTGACTATGGCAAATACCCTCCCCCGGAAGGAGGCCCATGTTCAGCAGGAGACATTATACAGGCCGATGATGATGACTGATTTGGCGACCCAATTGTAAGAACTGGCAATCTGCGCATTATTATAGTGGACAGGTGTATGCTGACACAATTGTACTCTTTTACAACTTAGTTCACAATTTCCGTCAATAGATGGCGCTAAATACCAAATTGTAAGTCGCAAGCGTTGTTTCATTCAATTTAGCGACACCGATGTTTCGTTTTTTTAACTAAGCGGCCGTAGCCCAATTGCTAGGGCGTCGGACTTGTGATCATGTTGCCAGTTCGATCCCTACTTATTGCACTACCGATACACGATGTGAAACCACTCGTAATCAAAGCATTTTACCTTGACACGAGGGGTTAACAAGAATACTAGTAGTTAATCTGCTGCTAGTAATCTTCAATAAAAAATGTAGGTGGATTTAGAAATCTTTTAATAATTCCCTTATCACACAAAAATATTGCGGTGCTAAATACCAGTAGAATTTTTATAAGCGCGAATTACAACCGTTTCTTCGCTTCCATTCTACAGGAATTTTCTTGTACAATTTCACAGAACAGTGAAGCAGAAAGTAAGCGCCATACATCACCAGATGTTAACACATTGGGTGGCGTGTTGCCAGAGGGAACCGGTGACCTGATTCATTCGTACACGTAATAGCTGGAAAATGGACTGCTTTAACATAGTTTCTTATAATTTAATCTATTGTTCGATGTGCAGTTTTGTTAGAAGGGAGCGAAAATTTGGAGCGGATGCCAGAATTTTTCGGATAGGGCTAGGCTACCCTGAGTAGCAGAACGAACTAAGGTGAAACATTCGGACTTTGCGTACTTAACGGACTATTACCAGTGCGAGCTTCTATGACTGTGACCTTAGATGGATGGGTACACTGTGTCTCTCTCTCACTAAAACTAAAACGCAAGTTCACTAGTGCAAATGTGTAGCCCACCCTATTAGGAGCAAACCGAAAAAGAATAGTCTTGCCTGGTGTAGCCATTCTTGCGCCCCCCAGAGTCTGCGCCCTGTGCCTGGGCACCGGTGACACTGCCCTATTTACGGTACTTACTATCTCTACTACTACTATACGAAAACAGTAGTTTAGTGGTTGGTTTACTTACTAAATCCCTATAGTGGCTCCGTCAAATGCTAATTATGGGAACGACTTTAACGCTTTTACTATCAAGTGCTCAGTAATAGGACAAAAGAAAGTTTTAAATGATAGCCACTATGATTTTAAATATACTATGACAGATGAATAGATAGTCGAATTTTAAAACAAGAAATACTTAAATGTCCCTTTAAAAAGAAATCAATCTGTGGTGTGGTCTACGTGTGTTTGTTTAATAATAAGTAACCTTGCACAACGACCCAAAAATCTATGGCTTAAAATAACGCCGTAACGAGGTCATATAAAGGTAAATTTTATTAGACGCGTACAATGTAATAGCCGGAACATTGGCTTACCTGTATTTGCGTGTTTAGATCCAAATGTTATAAGTGAAGTTTGTTTTTTTTAATGCAATTAAAATTTAATTAACTTATATGTACCTAATATTTATCTATATAAATATAGAGATACCAATATAAAACGTATTGCTAAAATGTATGCACGCGCATAACTTGACAATGATTTGACTAATTTGTCAAATCCGTTCGTAATTATAAGAAGAAGGTTTGTATAAATGAAAAAGTCTTCGGGAAATGATAATAAATGGGCGAAGCTGGCCAGCATCAATATTTTAAACACAGTTATATTTTTATAACTGTGTTTAAAATATTGCATAGTCAACAATTGATAAATTCTAAATCACAGTTCGTGAGATCGCATTCTTTGAGTATTACTCAAAGAATGCGATCAAACAATATACAACGATAAGAAAATAGGTACAAAATCGTAACAAAACATAGCCTTTTAACTCTCCAGAACTTGAAACACTATGCTGTGATGCATTGCCAAACACACAGAGCAAGATGTAATCTAAATACTGTGGCGTTTTGCCAGACGAATCACTGACCCGATCCGTTAAAGCTTTGAACGATGCATAGTTGCACTACTGTTACGATGCTTTCTGTAAAGTTGGTTTCACACAGTTATGATTTATTTTTATTATCATAATGCGGCAAGCGAGCGAACGGCCTCCTTTATGAGCAGTGAATTTTCTGGTATGTTAATTTTACTTTGGCACATGAGTTTTTTATCTTTAAACTCTCTAGAGTTACCGACACGACTGTTAAGAAATCAGGTGCAGCATAAATAGAAACGTGTCCTCCTAGAAATATATATATGCCCTCAAAGAGACGGCATCAATAAACATACATAAAAAAATGAGCTTTAGAGATTACAATACATGATGATAATTTAGGTATACAAGGTAAACTTTTCCATAAATTGTTCAAAGACATTTAAAAAATGTGAAAAACGGGCGGTGTCATTGTTTAATATTTAATACCAAATGTAACTTTGGAGATATTTGTCGAAGTAATGCGGATCATTACCGATAGATGGCGCTGACACCTTGAAGACGTGACAAAGACATAAAAAAAATCTATGTCCGGCTGTGGTTCCAACGTAGCCTAATTGGTTAAGGCGTTAGGGACTTAACCTAAGATGCAGGTTCGAATCCTGCCGGTGGTCAAATTGTATTAATCTCAATTTTGAAAAATGATAGGTAATTCAGCTTGTACGAACGGGTGCCAATTAACACAGACTCGGAGTCATTGTAATCTGCAATGTTTAATGCTATTAAAAAGGTCACAACGTAAATCGATTTTACGACTAAAACTAAATATATATATTTTTAATCACGGTTTAAATCTATCAAAATATGATATAACTACTATATTTCGCGTTTTATCATTGTGTAAAACAGCTTACGGGTTTCCACCCCTCAGAAATACATCAAACAATCAGCCTTTCTCAGTCCACGGCTGGACATACGCCTCCCCTAAATTGCGCCTCTCTTGGTCCTTCATCTTCCGCAACCAGTGTACTCTTACTAAAAAATACTGGAAACGCACAAAGTGTCGACGTCCACAGAACTGGGTTAGCAACCAAGTTCCCCAGACACACCCCCGGCGGCAATCGGAAAGTTTTTATTACGCCTGCCGTACAAAAACATCTTATCTACACACCCTGAACTTTGTACAATGGCTCGCAGAAGTGTAATGTCATTGAATTTATTATGAAAATCATATTATACGGCGAAATAGGTCGTGGTTTATGCTAATTGCTGCTATTATTTACTAATACTAGACCGATTCTAAGTAATAACAGACGGACCTAGGTATTAGGTAGTAAGTAGGCCCTTTATCGGTGGAATAAAACTGGCCTTTGTTTTAATTATACCATAATTATAGGTTGATCCACTTGTAGTCGTGGTCACAGATCGACTGATTAATGTCAGCGGTAATATTTTTAGTTTATTACCAGTCTAACCATGATCCTGTTTGTTGTTTTATCACTCGTTTTCACATTATGGTAAATCTAATGTAATAGTTTTAGGTTATATAAAATATACGACTTATCGTATTTACCTGCATTGGGTTTAGGCCCCTTAGGTATAAATTATTTTCAGAGAAAATTATAAATTTTTGCAGTTGAAATTTTTATTAAGCCATTTTTTTTGAAGCCAAGAACATTCTGTTCAAAAACACACATTTATAAATATAATCTAAAACTTAATACTTGTTTATACAAAGCAATGAAGGTAAAGATAAAAAACATAATATGAAAAGTTTACTCATCGGAATTTAAAAGATTTTTTTTAAGTCTGTTGTGGGTATTCTTCTATTCAAATATTCCCGGATCATCATCATTAGCCCGTATAACGTCCACTGCTGAACATGGGCCTCCTCCCGAGAGACGGTATTGGCCCTAGTCACCACGCTTGGCAGGTGGGTTGGTGACCATACCCGGATGCCCTATCTTAAATCCGACCATACATATGGCCGGATACCTTCGTACCGCTAACAAATGTTAAGACGACTCAAAAAGGTGGATTTAACTGTCGTACAAATGATGAGCCCCTTTGTTCCTTATCTCTTATTTAAGTTAACACTTTTATCGTTATATATCCCGGCTAATGCTTAGTACTCGACTGCGCCACTTAAGTCGTTCCGAGGTGCCGGGCGCCGCGCCTTGTTACACTGACCTTATGACACCAACATGCTTTTATATAAATATTTACTTTAGAATAGAATATGAAGGATACAGTCAAATACAGGGAATGCCTCAATCAAAAGATTCAAACCGAAACGCAATTAAAGTGAACTTTTTGTTTTGGCCATAAACAAAAGGTTTGTAAAAACCATAGTTAGATAAAGATTTTGAGTTTCGAATAGAAAAGAATGTAGCCTATGTAATGTAAATGTAGCCTATGTTAGTCCTGTCAAACATAGCTCTCTATGGTAAAAGAATATATTCAAAATAAGAAATATCGGAGATTACCTCAAACACCATAACTAACAAACGTACCTATTTATAATATTTTCTTACCTATTTTTTTTTTCTTTAAAAAGATTACGAAGACTATCTGAGTTTCAGCACCCTACTAGTATTCTTGTTAAGCTAAAATGCTTGTTTTACGAGTGGGATCACGTCGGTAGTGCAATGGAGATTGAATCTGCGACCACATCATCTCAATTCCGACGCCCTAGTCATTGGGCTACAGCCGCTTAAACTATAACAGACAAAAGCCTATATCCACAATCGAAACCAATTCCTTACTGCATATATACGTGAATATAAGCAATAAACTGTTGCACATAAACCACATCTGCAATTGCTAACAAATACCCACAATGCAGAGACAGGCGTACAAAAGCGACTGTGCATATTATTCCCTCATTTGGGATGCGGCATAGAGCCTACATTGTGTACCTGAATTTGTTTGAATGTGACGGACGGATGAATAGACAAATAGACTTTCAAAATGAATATATAAGTATTGTTTTGAATATTTGTATGACAACAAAGGAGTTCTAATGTGTGAGGGCGGTAGTTGTTTGGCAAATATTTTAAATCAAAATATTATAATTTTATTTAAAATATTTGTTTACAATTAGAGCGGTTTCGCACTATGTCCGATCCGAACCTAATCCGAACCCGTGAAAATATTGGTCTAGAAATATGGAAAGAAATCGGATGACGGATCTCGGATCTAGTGCGTAAATTACCATAGAAATAGTTCTACGGCTATTACAGACCATATTTTCACGGGTCCAGATCGGATTCGGATCGGACGTAGTGCGAAACCGCTCTAAACAAATCAATTTGTTTATTTGATTTAAAATGATAAAGTGGCCGTATAGTACGAATGTTTAGAGATTACTATACATTATATGTAAAGTGAACCAAACTTTTAAGTTTTGGAGGTCGTGGTTTCGATCCCAGAGCCGGACAAAAAATCTTTATAAGTCTACTGAGGATACTCACCATCTTATTGCAATCATCAATCCGTCTGTTATACGTGGGGATTATAGCAATATCCCCCAACAGCTCTGGCTTGTCTGTTAGGAGGAGACCCATGTTCAGCTGAGGACATTAATAGTACAGATTCAAGAATTATAATAATATACCTTTTTTTAAATGTTTTTGAATACTTTACGGAAAATTTACCATATACTATGTTTACCATACCATTACCATATACTATGTGTAAATTGAGATTAATAAAATTCGACCACCGGCAGGGCGTCCCCCTTAGGCCGCGTCCTGGACGCCAGCGGGTGGAGCGGGCGGCGCGGGCGGTGCCTAAGGAAAACCTGCCGCCCGCATCGCTGTCGTCGAGAACAGCTTCACACAAATCTATGAACTTTGATAAAGGCGCGCGTGCCGTCGCCCGCGCCGCCCGCTCCGCCCGCTGGCGTCCAGCGCCGTCGACGCGCCAAACGCGCCAAACGCGCCGTCGACGCGCGTTTTAGAAACACAGTACTGACTTGCGTGCGTCAACGGCGCGTTAAAAAAACGTGGTGTGCTTAGGCCCTAAGAGATACGTTTTCAAATTAATTGATGTAATAAAGTTTGTAGCACGAATTTCAAGCTCCTTAATCAGCCCGTATAACGTCCACTGATGAACATGGGCCTCTTCCCAAAGGAAGGGTATTTGCCATAGTCACCACGCTTCGGAGGCAGGTTGGTGACCGCAGTATTATGTTGTACCACACAAGAAAACGCTCGACAAAACAAGAAAACGATTATTATAGATTATGATTTGAACGGCTTATCGTGCTTTCCGAGGCACGGAGGGTAGACACCGAACCAATCAGACCCGGAAAGAAATCTTGGAATTTACATAAAGATTTCCTGTTCGGAGTGGAGATCGAACCCACGACCTCCGAGGTTAAAAGCGAGCAAAATACCGCTACGCTACGCTATTAAGCTTGGACAAAGAAATTCAAATGAACAGTAGCGAACTAAGTGAAAACCCAAACATTAATCCACAGATTTAAACTAGTCCATTCGTAAAGTTAACAATATGGATTCATAAAAATCTGATTACAGGAAACTGGGTCAGTTCGGAACATACTCCAAGTTAATTAGGCACGAACTAACTCAGTTAAAATATTTCCAAGAATGATCCACATACGGAAATGTGTGGAACGGGTTTGTTAGTTATTATTAGACATTAGATAACATGTTTAAATAATTAAAGCAGTGTTATTGAACATTGGGTAGGCTTTTGTAAGAGTAGATTATATTGATTATGAATTTTATAGTAAATATTATGTTATCAGTATATTAACTTTAAGTATCAAGCTGAAGGGCTTATTAACTTAAGCGACACTGCATTGACTATATATGTCATCGGAAAATAATAAGAATCGTAAATTGATCAACTTAGCAAAGTAACGCCTGATTCTATTAATTATCATCATCATCATCAACAGCCCGTTGACGTCCACGGCTGAACATAGGCCTCCTCTTAACAGACCTTGGCAAGCCAGGATCGTAGAGGGATATTGCCATAATCACCACGCTTTGCAGACGGATTGGTGATCGCAGTAACATGCAAATGTTGAGCTAATAGATGCTGCTGCCCATCCATCAGCCATATGTCCCTTAGTCGCCTTTTACGACACCCATGGGAAGACATGGGGTGGTCTATTCTAAGCCGGAAACCACATTATATCTAGTATTATTAATAGAATCAGGCGTTGCTTTGCGGAAATCTTAATTTAAAAGACTTACTGGATTTGGCTGAAGATACGGATAGCGTGCAAACTGTCAGCCAAATCCATTCAGAATTTTTTGCGTGAAAGAGTAACAAACATCCATCCATACGTACAAACTTTCGCGTTTATAATATTAGTAGGATTTTATAACAAATTATAAGGCCATACTGTTTTTTTTTTATCTTTATTTTGTTTAGGGGCGTTTATCAAAGATATGTCAGCCCCATCGTACCTTTTTACATTAATTGGATGACATGAATTAGTTTATAATATTATAGTCTAAGATCCGACCCTATATCGACCTTCACCGAGCTGATAATAGAATGAAACATGTTTTATAATAAATTAAGTATATTAGAAAATATATTAAAAATGGGTTGGCTAAAGTTATCCTAAACAGACTTTTTTTAATGATTTGAATTAAATAAAAAAAAATAAGATAATAAGTAAATTAAATAAGATAAAAAAAAGATAAGATAATAAGTAAATTTTATTATTATTATTAGTAAACGTATAGAACGTTCAGCTGTTAGGTTGGACCTGGACGAACTACTGGGTTACTAGGTACAAAAAGGTGTGTAGATGACAGTTACTTTCACTTGATTGTATAATTACAAAATTATAATAACAAACAAGCGCTGATTTTGCGTTAATTTAATTTAATCTTTTTAAAATTTCATTAAAATATTTTTTTAAATAATAATTAAAAATAGTCTGCCCAGGATTTTTTTAGCCAACCCATTTTTAATATATTTTCTAATATACTTAATTTATTATAAAACATGTTATTATCAGCTCGGTGAAGATCGATGTAGGTTCGGATCTTAGACTATTACATAATAGCTAATGAATAAGAGTTATTCGTGGAGGACAATAATTAAATGGCAAAACTTTTTAATCACATCCGAAGATGGTACAGATAAGATGGATTGTATTATGCCTACATCTAATTTATTTATTTTAAATTCATTCACGAATAACTCTCTTTCTACTCAGTTCCGAGCACACTCCAAGGCCATACTTGTTACTATAGATTTACGTGAATACAAACGTTTTTATTTAATTTTAGCGCACTTTAAACGCTCTAAATCGTACCTAACTTGACCAATTGAAACACTCATTCTAAACAATACTAGTTGAAACCACAGAACTAACGGCAACAGATAAGTCTCGTCCCGGAAATTGGCTGTACGATGGTTCGCTTTGGCCTGGTGCTCGCTTCAAAGAGCTGTGTGCGTGACTTTTGACCTGCATAGTGCTATATTTGAACTGTGAAAAGACTATTTGGTCTATTTTAAGGCTTTAAGCTTTTATATTCATCAAAATACAGCACGTAGGCGTTTCGACGATGAATAGACGATGGGAAGATTGAATGGTGTATTTATATTTACATTTTTATGTAGTAAAGGCTAGGTAATAATTATTTTAAGTAAGGTATTTTTCTTTATTTAAATGTTTATAAAAAATAGACTCGCCCAACAATATCTTTTATTTGACAGGCCGCTTTAAATATATGAGTGTATGTGTACTAAGTACTTTCTCAAATCGAATTAAAATGTGTATTTTTAATTCTTTAGTTTTACCCAAAAAGTGTCTATTAAATTTTAATTTACCGACTTGGTAATTGAGAGCAAAATAGTAACGATAGACGGACAGTCATACAAAAGGAGCAGACAGAAAATAGGTACCTATGTAAAAACTTAATCGTCAAGAATTGGAGACAGAACTCTGAAAGTTATGCGTTTTGAGTTTTAGGTTCAGGTTACCTGTTCAAAGTCTACCGGATGACATTCAGAATGAAAGTAAAAAATAAGTTAGAAAACATTTCATGAATTTACTGTAATCTAGTACATAACATGATTAATTATATACAAAAAGTATATACACTCGTTTGCCGTGTGGTTTCCGGCTCAGAATAGACCACCCCATGTCCTCCCCTGGGTGTCGTAAAAGGCGACTAAGCGACATATGGCTGATGGATGGGCAGCAGCATCTATTAGCTCAAGGTTTACATCTTACTGCGATCACCAATCCGTCTGCCAAGCGTGGTGATTATGGCAATATCCCTCTACGATCCTGGCTTGCCAAGGTCTGTTAAGAGGAGGCCCATGTTCAGCAGTGGACGTAAACGGGCTGTTGATGATATACAGTCAAACCGATAAGACGGTTGTGTACGACATAAGTATGTCTGTTAACAAAATGTTCATCATGCTAAGACCATTTTATAACTACTGCGATTACCAATCCGCCTGCCAAGCTTATTATTAATGGCAATATCCCTCAACGACTCTTGCTTGCCAAGGTCCGTTAAGAGGTGGCCCATGTTTAGCAGCGGGCTTACACATTACAGTGCTCCTATTTTCAAAGCCAAAATAGTATATAATACAGTAAATGAACAATTGGAAACAACATTAAACATTAATATCCCGTAATCAAAACACAATTTTATTGGACGCGCGTTACTCTGCTACAGTAGGTCGGAGTGTGATTTTTTGTAGCCTATATAGAGTAAGTGAGTAACAAAAATCCATCCATCCATACTCACAATCTTTCGCGTTTATAATATTAGGAAGGATTTAAAATCAATAGCTGTCAGACAGACACTAATAACGCTTAATATCAAGTAATTTGGTAACAATAAAAAGCTGTAAATTACCCAAATTAAGGTAAAATTGTTCATTATGTATAAATAACACCTATGTTGCGTGACCTTTCGTTTAGACATAACTAACAGTTTTTGTTAACCTAAGCCATTGTAAATACTATCTTAAATGTTAACACTTAAGGTTGAATATTTTTTTTATTCAGTAGACTAAAGGTAATAAAATGTAAAATTTAACAATTAGAATAAGATGTAAAATTTAAGTCCTCTAGACCTAAGGCTTTTAGTAATAAGGTTCAATCTTAAATAGCTAGATTCAAATTGGAATTCTAAGAAATAGGGAGGCGTGTGTAATAAAAAAATATTCAATGGTATTATGCCAGAAATCAGTCTAATAACTTTAAAAATACAATAACATGAAACCTCAATGGTGAACAAGTCTTCGAAATTTGAATTCGAAAAAAAATTATTACGTTAAAAAAAAAAACAACCCTGCAGTCTACAATTGTAGCACCAATAAGGTTTCCTAACCTAAATGACTGTATGGTTCTTACATGAGTTTACAAAAAGAGTATGTTCAGCGGGTTACACGAATTAACTTCGAAATAATATCGCATTCTACGCTGATGCTTATAATTTTGTTTGGCCAAATCGTTGCGAAGTAATTTCTACCAACTTTTGTTGCCGTTGCCCAGACGTCATGTTCATTCAATATCCAACCTGTCGCCAGAAAAGCTGATGTCCTGGCTAGATTATTTATGGCTAACTAATAATAAAATGATAACTATACCATCCATGTGGGATTGGGTTACAGTTAGTCCTAGTAATTGTTTTCGGCTATGGTGGACAATAATATTTGTATAAATTGAGATTAATAAAATTCCACTCCTCTCCTACGGAAAGCGGGAGACATAAATGAACGAATGAGATATTAAACCTCAGGTAGGGACACTTACAATTGGATAAGCCAATTGCAAAGCACCACGGACATTGTATTTTTTTTTAATAAAAAGAGTTCGATAAATTTCGATGATCGGTTGGGGTTTCAACGATCACACACCGACAGACTTATGTAGTTTGCCCTGAGGCTTTTGCTACTTCACTGGTTCACCGTAGTGTAATAGGCTAAGGCATTAGAGGCTATACCTAAGATGCAGGTTCGAGCCTTCCCGGTGGTCTAAAGGAGAATGCCCACGGCGCTATGGACAAATGTACTCAATTCAACATTTTTGTGTCTTCATCAAATCATCTTTAAAATACTCGATGGCATGTCTAAATACTACCTCAAAAGATTTAACACAATCTACAATGGCATTTTCGAGATATTTACAAAAAAGAAATTACTATTTTGAGGTTATGTTCGACCAAAAATTAGTTAAAAAAAACTATTTAAAAGGGTCTGAATGGGCTTACGGGTGAGCTTGGTGTCTTTGAAGCACATTTGTGTAAAATATGTAACGGTTTAGCTCTGCCAGGTGGCTAGGTGAAGTAAAAGGCTCGACTCGAAGCACAACGTAACAAAAACAACATAACTGTAGGTATTGTATTGCAAAAATATGACAGACAGACGCGGAATAAATGTCAAATAAGGTTGCACCCATACTGATGAAAGATCGATTTTTTATCGATTTCCGTAAACCAGCCAGTGGTATTTTACGAATACAACTTGGCACCGATGACACCGTTTACAACCACTGAAATTAAAAATACCAGCAAAAACATGTGATATAGAACTCTGTTATTACTTTACAGTAATAGATTGAACAATCAATACAAAATCGATATCATTTTATTTTATGTAGGTTGGTACGCACATTACCCGCAATAGAAAAAATGGACATCCCTAGCCTAGAATTGACAGCCGATAGTAAAAAATGGCGTACTATAACGTCGGAAACATAAAAGTACTAATTATTGTTAAAAAACTATCCCAATATAAATATGAATCAAAGTCATTTTAAAAAATATATTTTGATTTTAGATATTTCATGCCGTTCAAGGTTTTGAGACACAAGTCATTTACCAAGAGTACTGCTCCTGGGCAATCTCCTTTATTCATATCAATACTGAAATTTTGTAAGTGGTAACCATTTCCGTAAAATGTATAAGACATATGTATTATAGTGCGTTAGAGTATGCCTTACTCAGATGCACTTTTTACTCTTTACTTTCAAAATACGGTGGGAAGTTTCTATTGACACAACTGGTGAGAGGTCAGGTAATCAACACAAAGATTTCAAGTCCGGCATTGGGATCAACAACCGCCGTAGCGTAGCGGTATTTGGCTCGTTTTAAATTTCGGGGGTCGTGGGCTCGATCCCCACGCCGGACAAGAAATCTTCTAAGATTTCTTTCCGGGTCTGGTTGGTTGAGGGACTACCCCCCGTGCCTCGGAAAAGTTATCCCGATTGTTATCACATCATATATCATAATCGTATACCAAAGAACGGGCAGCAGCGTTTCCTCTATGTATTACAACATAGCACTGCGGTCACCAATCCGCCTGCCAAGCCTGGTGACTATGGCAAATACCCTCCCCCGGAGGAGGCCCATGTTCAGCAGTGGACGTTATACGGGCCGATGATGATGATGAAATACAGTTACGCCACGGGGGTTGGTGACCGCTACATAAGACCGTTAATAAAAAAAAGAATAGCCATAAAATAAACTACCCAGTTCAAAATTCATAACAGGCTATTTGAAAAAAGTTGGTCAATTTGATATTTAATATTCCTTGCGCGATTCTCAGCTTCGCCCTAATTGCTGTGCCGCAGAGCTTAACGTGATTTATGTTCTACAACTTCACAAATACCCTATTAATGGAAGACAATGAATTATTATTGTGCCTCGTTTCGTACTGTAATTTTTTTGTATTTGTTGCGAAAAAAAACACCGTGTTTGTAGTTGGAAAATATTTTTGACTAGTTTGTTGTGCGCGCTGTGTCACCATATTCACATAGCTCAAGTTTCTTTGGGAACTATACAATAAAGTATAGCCTTCCTTTATAAATGGACTATCTAATTCTGAAAGTATAGCGGCCAATGATATATTTGTAGCGGCCGCGCCGTAGCGCAATGGCTAGGGCATCGGACTTGTGATCTTGTGGTCGCCGGTTAGATCCCCACCCATTGCACTACCGATGTGAACCCACTCGTAACACAAGCATTTTAGCTTAGCACGAGGGGTTAACTAGAATACTAGTAGACAACAAAAACTCCGATAGTAAGCTACTTAAAAAAAAACTACTAAACTAAACTGGACTAGTAGTACTGAGATTATCGCGTTCAAGCCAACAAACTCTTCAGCTTTATACATTAGTAAGTAATAGCTTCCTGCGCGCAGTTTTTACAACGTAACTCCCGTTACCGTGGAAATTTCATATTAAAATAGCTCATGTTTCTCCTCGATGAATGAATTTATCTAACAATTAAATAATTTTTCTTAGGTTATAGTTTATATTTTATAACGAAGTTCCCACGGGCACGGGAGCTACGCGGGTGAAACCGCGCGCGGGCATCTATTTAATTAATAAGTTGTTTTAAAAGAAAAATACTGTCAAGAAAACTTAAAAGACGTTCAATCTCCGCGGTGCACTCAATAAGGAAGCACTTTACTTAACTCACCAACTAAATGATTGGAAAATCACTTTATAGCAGCCGAGGTTGCTTTAATTTCCTGCTTCATAAAATACTAGATTTTTCATATTTTCAGACTTGATTGAAGTTAGGTTTAAAGTGTTTGTATTATTATGAGACTGGGATTCATCATGGGATTACATAACCAGCTTTTTGATACTCGGCATGTGTTTCTATAAAAAAGTAATTAAAATGATGAAAAATTAAAATCGATATTTTCAACAGACGATTCAAGAATAATTCCGGATTTTCGTATAGTCTCCGGATCTTATACCGTATGTAAATAGAGAAAGACTCATTTTTTTTATTTTAATGTATGAAACCATCACTTGGATTTCGAATAACCAGTTAGAGGAACAGCAGTTATAAAGTCTATAATTAAAAAATGTTCGATTGTAACTGGCGATGTTCCGGGTTTGATTCCCGGGTCGGGCAAAAAATTGTGCTAGAAATTTTCTATTTAGAAAAATGCCCAATGATTGTAAGTTAATGGTGTTTCGTCCGTGCCTTGGAAAGTACGTTAAGCTGTCGTTTCTGCGGAAAATCCTTCAAAAATCGTGTCGGTAGAACCGTTCTATCCGATTTTGAGAGCAAAGTAATAGAGAGTGCACTAAAATATCCATCTCAGATGATCAATCTCCCTAGAGATTTAATTATGAAGTTTCTTCTTTCCTCGGACCGCGCGCGGAAGCTAGTGACTAGATGAAGCCAAAACTGCTGAATAAGCATGCCGAGTAGCTTCATATTTGCCAGATGAATAGTAATTTTATGCATAAGAAGCGCTGAAAGATGAAATCTTAAGACTTTGAATTTATACTCAAGCTATGAATGTCAATAGAAGACTTTAGAATAGTTTACCGAATGGTAAATAATTATATAGTCGAATTATTTCGTGTATACGGCTATTTGTAACATATGAACGAATAATAATACCTATATTTTAAAAAAAATATCACTTCCTCATTGATGGAGCGGAGGAACAAAAGCGAAGGGAAAAAACGAGTAAAGCGCGCAAAATTACAAAAAAAGACGACAGATGAGTAGCGTCTACACGTATAACGCTTTTGAAAAATATGTAGGTACGGTCCATTACTTTATTTGTGCTAAGTTAGTTAGTTTTAGCTAAAAGGCTAAATTTGTTTTCTTTTCATATCTGAGTATGTATTCTACTTGTAATTGAAGTAACAGATGCTTTATTTACTAATGAATTATTATTTCCCACGAGAACTAGGCAGGTGAAACCGCCCATAGAAAACTAGTTAGTACATAAAATATGCATCTTGTAATTTTGTTTTCAATAAACTCAGCATCAAATCGTATCTTAAAGTTATACTATATCAGAAACAGACTCATCCTTGGAAGTTCCCGCTCGGGCGGCAAAGCAATAGATTGGAAGAAATCCCTCATTTTCCAGATCGTGTACTCCCTTACGTCCGACGAAGAAATATAGACTATATTTCGCGCTCGGAAAATTTCTAAGGACTTACTTCCTCAAAGTTGGGAACTCAATACGAGTGAAGTTATACAACCGAGCCAAGAATTGAAGACTCAGAAATATTTGATATTGTGAAGCTCTGTTACTCTGTTGCCTTGTTAGATACTAAACATAGTTTGAAAAGTAAAGTACGTCTAGCAGCGTCTACTTTATTTTTTCACAAATTATCTGCATGGATGTTATACAATATATATATAGTATATATTCTAAGTAAGATTTTCTTCGCCCATTTTAATCATTGTATTATTTCACTCCTTGCTACTATTTTCCCATCACCTATTGCCTACTACTACCCTTCATGCTACTTCTTATTCATCTTCATTCCATACAAAGGTTGTCTGGAAGAGATCGCTCTCTGCGATAAGACCTTCGATTGTACAATGTGCAATAAAGAGTATCTTATCTTATATTATATACATTTTTATAGTAGTATTTATAACCTATATATTTTTTACAGAACTACCGTCCGCTACGGAAAGCCGCTTAAGCCGTTGATCCTGATTGTGATAAGAACATCTATGACAATCCAAATAAACCAGGTTACATACAGCAGCGTGTACTTGCCTACCAAGCGTGGTGACATTGGTAGCAACCCTTTAAGGGAAGCTCATACTCCGTAGTGGACGTTATATGGGCTGATAATGATAATTATGATATTTTTTTGGAGACGACTTCTTATACATCTGGCCTATAGTCACGTTACAGGTCTGGTTGGTTGAGTTAGTAATTCAAGACTCGGAAAGTCATTGGTATTCTTTATCATAATAATCATATTGTGATAAAGAATGTCAGTAATATGACATGAAATTATTGCGGCACTTGAGCTTTCTGCTTGACACCCTTCGTAGCGTAGCGGTATTTGGCTCGCTTTAAATCTCGGAGGTCGTGGGATCGATCCCCACGCTAGACAGGAAATCTTTGTGTAAATTCTAAGATTTCTTTCCGGGTCTGGTTGGTCCGAGGCACAGATATATACCTATACATAATTCAATTTTTACTACCAATAATTAAATATAAATTCGCTAACTATTAGCAACTACATAAAAAAATACTGTGTAAGTATTAGTTACAGTTACATGTTATACATATGTATAAAATGTTACTGTAATATCGTATCGTATCGTGCTGTTAAAAACAAGTAGGTATCTATCTCTAAGACAAACGCATGTCCCTTTTGAAATAAATAAATAAAAAGCTCTCAGAGCGGATAAAGGATGCCCTCAGTATTGTCCTCTCGGAGGCGCGGCTCGAATCAATACCTCACGAGTGATAGAGTAAATACAATGTATGTGTACAGGTTGTTGACAGATATTGAACTTCATTGTTTGGTGTAAGGATAATCTTCGTAGGTATATAATTCTGTTCTACAGTATTTGAGTGATTTACAACACGGCTGGACGTGATTATTGCAAAAAGAATATCAATGAAACTGAAAAGTTAAAAAAAAAGAAAACATCATTCTATTAAATTTTACCGGATTTGGTCTATTAAATTCGCAGCACATTGGCGATGATAGACGGATAGATACACAGACACATTTTAAGATTTTTTTTTAATTTTAAAAAGTGTTACATTTTTAAGTCGCTCGTAAGTCGTGGTTCACATATAAATTCGATTCTTTTTGGGTTTGTATTTCTAATCTCATATTAAAAAGAAGGCTATATAAAATACAATACAAATAAAAAAAAGAACTGGATACATAATAAGTTCCACTTAAATTTCAAATCGCTCGTAAAGTTTGTTCACTTATGAATTCGAAACTTTTAGCATTTCTATTTATAATCTTATATTACCAACTATGCTTTACAAATGCGATACCTACAAGAAGAATAAAAAATTGAGTACAAAATAAGTTTTACTAATATAAGCTATACATATATAACCTGCTCTTACGGATTTCTGAACCAAGTTTAAAAATACCTTAATTTTTTTTAACTTTAAATGTGGAATTATTTTTAGCATCATTTTAAGAAATCCACGCTAACCAAGCAGCGCTAAAAATGTATAAAAAAAATCAGCGTCCATTTCGACCGTACCACTGAAAAGGCGGTGCAGCGTCGAATATTTTCATCAGCTGAGTACTTTTAGTTAACAAAAAAAAAAGAAAAAGTTGGGGAAAAAACAGCTCGTTTTACAATACAACAAGTTCAGTTTAGTTTCAACGATGAGTATACTCGACCGGGTAGCTTGGACAAATTGCACTCGAGTGTGTTAGCGAGATACGGGAGAGTTTTCGGAGCGTGATAGCAGCGGTTTTGTTTTAATAAACTAGTTGTTTACTATATTATGGAGAAGTTTGTTTTGAAGTTCTAGCTTGAATAGACTTAACTTGTGTAGACTCGTCTTTAATTAAAATTAGATCATTTGCAAATATAGTCGTATCTTTATCTTGTCAGCTAAGATACTTTTTTTTTGAATTTAAACGATAATTAATTAAACCATATTACACACACACGTGTGTGTGTATAAACGAGAAAATTATTCATGTTGTATACGTTTTGAAGAGGTGTTCCATTAAATTGATTGTGTTGCATCTATGAACTGAAATTTATAGTATGTGTAAGCGACTTTACTTTAATGTTTTCTCATATCTCTCTTTCTATCTATACTCATGTTATAAAACTGAAGAGTTGGATTGCTTGAAAGCACTAATTTCAGGAGCTACTGGTCTAAATTGAATCATTAGAAAGCTATTTCACGTTATTCCAAAGTAATATAGGCTATATTTAATGAAACAGTTCTTACGGGAACGGGAGTTACGCAGGTGAAACCGCGCGCGGGAAGCTAGGTTGTGATAACATTGAAAGTTATTTATTAACACCGAGGTAAGCATAAGTTAATTCTATATAATTATTATAATCTACATCAAAACACGTTTTTGCAATCTACAAAAACTCGCGGCGTTTATATTGCGAACGAAATCCCGTATGTTTTTACTACAAGTATCCATTTTCCGAGTTCGTTCGTCTAAATTTCAAATGCTATGCTGTCTCTCTAAGGGTTTAAATGTTATATTTCTTTCTTCGCCGGAAATTCAGACATGTTTTTTTATGTACTTTATTCATTTGGAGATTTGGATAGATGCATTCACTTTTGCGTAGTGTCGTATTCTGTGAATGGGGAATATAGCCTTTTATGGTATTACACAATGTCTTATTTGTTGTGTGTGCTTTAAATGGTACGTTGCAAGTTATATTTGAAGGTGAAAAGAAATGATGGAATAGATAAGTAAAGTTTTATTTCACACAACGAGTAAAAATATAGATATACGCAATCAGTATTAGTCTGTATAACGTCCACTCCTGAACATAGACTTCCCCCGAAGGAGGTGATTCCTTAGTCACTACGCTACCGCGGGTTTGTTACCACTGTATTGTGTACAGTATATAGGGTGACTGGTAATTAGTGACCGATACCTAAACACATCATTGTCTCATGATAACAAACAACGTTTACTACCGCACCAAACCTGAAATCGCGAAAAAAAAATCAGCTGCTCCCTACCATGTTGACTAATTATGTGAACATGAATGTATGGAACAGCTGATTTTTTTTCGCGATTTCAGGGTTGGTGCCATAGTAAAAGTTGTTTGTTATCATGAGCACAATCATGTGTTTAGGTATCGGTCACTAATTACCAGTCACCCTATATACTCAGGTAAACGCTGCTGCCCGTTATTTATGACAACCGGGATTAACGGCTTTAAGGGCGATCCGTGGCTCGGAGGATAGTCCCTCAACCAACCGCACCCAGAAAGAAATCTTTGAGTTTAGGCAAAGATTTTATGTACGGAATGGGAATCAAACTGCCTCGTTACATATCATTTTTATTCTTTTGCTATGTTAATAAAAGTTACAATTGTTGTGATTTTAAATAATAGAGGTGAATAATATCCTATATTCGACAGACCCGTAGCTCAACGGTTACGGTTGTTGCCTCTGAGACCTGGTGTTCTGAGTTCGATTCCCACCCGGGACAATTATTTGTGTGAACCACAGGTAGTGTTTGTGAAGTCCTCGTGACACAGGACTAGTTTTCCTAATTGCTTTTAAAAATAATACTAAACAGCTGTTTATAATCTTAAAGGCAACGAATAAGACTGATCTTTAAAAAAGCCGATAGTAAAGAAGGATTTTACAAATGTCGGAGACGCTAACGGCATGGAACGGGGATCTGATAAAAAATTTGTTGGGAAGAATCAAATATAGGCGGACAGATAAATAATAAAAAAAAGGAAAATTATAAAAAGGTTCAGTTCAGAAAGACAACCTTCGTAGCGGTATTTGGCTCGCTTTAAATTTCGGAGGTAGTGGGTTTGATCCCCGCGCCGGACAGGAAACCTTTGTGTAAATTCTTAAATTTATTTCCGGGTCTAGTTGGTTGAGGGCAATCCTCCTTGCCTCGAAAAGCACGTTTAGCCGTTGGTCCCGATTGTTATAACATCATCTATAATACTACGGTCACCAACCCGCCTGCCAAGCGTATTGACTATGGCAAATACCCTCCCTCGGAAGGAGGCCTATGTTCAGCAGTGGACGTTATATCATCATCATCATCATCATCATCAATAGCCCGTTTACGTCCACTGCTGAACATGGGCCTCCTCTTAACAGACCTTGGCAAGCCAGGATCGTAGAGGGATATCTTCATAATCACCACGCTTGGCAGACGGATTGGTGATCGCAGTAAGATGTAAACCTTGAGCTAATAGATGCTGCTGCCCATCCATCAGCCATATGTCCCTTAGTCGCCTTTTACGACACCCATGGGAGGACATGGGGTGGTCTATTCTAAGCCGGAAACCATGGGAAACCGGGCTGTTGATGATATGAATTTGACTGTATTTCGTAAAAATATTTTCAAGCCGCCGAGAGTGACGTAAGTAAAGTTAAGCACCACACAGAATAATCTAACAATAAATTATAAAACTAAAAGTAATTACAATTCAACCAACCCCTTTGTAGAACAATAAACGGTATACTATGCAGTAGTTTAAAACTGTACTACATCACTTATGTTATTTGAAAGCGTTCGGGCTTTTTAGAGTCAAGTAACACTTACAGAGAGTGCTCTCCACAATGCTGAAAGCTTTAAAGTGGAGTTATGAATCGATGTTATAGAGAAAGAGTTGGTGTTACAGCGAGGAATGAATGGAAACCGTTGTTGCTTAGCAAATACTTTGAATATTGCAGGGTTAATGAATATCTGGTTTGTACGTGAGATGTGTTTTAATTAAGTTGCTGGTATGTTAAATTTTATTTTATTTAATGTACACATGAAATTTTAGTAAAAACAACATTTAAAATGATGTACAACATTTATAATGTTTTCTTCCAGTAAACCATTTTCAGAGTGTAAATTAAGGTAAAAAGGTAAAGAACAGTGTACACGACAGATTTTAGATAAAACAATAATAATAAGTAGAGGAGATTATTATATATATATCCGACTAATAAGCATACTAATACATGATAATATATACATACACTATAAACAATAAACTAATACATATTATACAAACTAATAATGTGATAGATAATATTCATTTATTATTTTTATTAAATACGTCCATAGATGAACTTGCTCGAATAGCATGTGGAAAGGAGTTCCAAAGTTTAATTGCAATATGCGAACTTTGATTTTATATGGACATTTTTGTTTGTATGATGAGATGAAAAGGTATGCGTAGGTTTGAATAATCATCATCATCAGCCCGCATAAAGTCCGAAGCTAAACATGGGCCTCCTCCCGAGGAAGAGTATTCGCCATAGTCGCCACGCTTGGGCCTGCCAAGCGTGGTGACTATGGCTATGGGTGTTATGTTGTAACACACAAGGAAACGGTTCTGCTCGTTCCCTGATATACGATTATTATGATGATGATGTTATATCCAACATCGATGGTATGACCAACGGCTCAATGTGTTTTCCGAGGCACGGAGGGTCGTCCCTCAACCAATCAGACCTGGAAAAAAATCTTACACAAAGATTTCCTGTCTGGCGTGGGGATCGGATCTGGGACTGGATGGTTGCGGGACTACCCTCCGTGCCTCGTAAAGTACGTTAAGCCGTTAGTCCCGATTGTTATAACATCATTTATACCAATCGTATGCCAGGGAATGGGCAACATAATACTGCGGTCAACAACCCGCAAAAACCCTCCATCGGAAGGCCCATGTTCAGCAGTGGACGTTATACGGATGATGATCTCACATCACGCTACGACCTCTTGGAGCAGAGTAGAGATCCATCGCCGATAAAACCGCGACGCGCAGCTTATATCTATTTTCTAACAATGACATAATACAAAAATGTCCCATTCTTCCAAAGACAAGTTCATGTGTACCTTAGGTATACCCTCGGGACTGCGCGTAAAGATTTCATACAATGTGTTCAGGCGGTAGCACTTAACTGATTGCTGGACATATGTGCTGTTCATATGTGATATACGTCGTGTTTTGTTTGTACTGGCTTAGTTTATGATTTATTGTATTAGTTTGTATTAAGAGTATTAATCGTAGTTAAGGTTAGTACAACGAACCCAACCTATTTGGAACGTTGACAATTCTACATTTTAGTGTGTCTGTCATGTTTTATATCATTGTCAAATAAACGATATGTGCCATTGTGAAACTAAAACTAGTCCCTTTTATTCAAATACTAGCTTATACCCGCGGCTTCGCCCGCATTGAAGCCAATGTCCCTATGTTACTTCTAATAACTCCAAACATATATGTACAAAGTTTCATGATGATCGGTTAAGTAGTTGTCGCGTGAAAGCTTTGCAAACAAACTTACATTAATATTTTTAATACTAGTAGCGATTATATCAGTGCGTAACAGTTAGCTTCATATTTAAATATGATTTTTTATTTTTCTGACCTTTAAACAAAACTGAGACTAGAAATAAAGCATAAAACCATTAACTGATTCACTGAAGTAACACTATGTACGGAAGCAGTTAAAAAGTTATTTTTCTAAATTAGGTATTTTTGTTATATGCAACTCTCGTAATAGGAAAATAAATTACTATGTTTCAGATGGGAATCAAAGTCACTACAATGCGTATCAGAAGCAACTATTGTTGCCACTGAGGCACCAGTACAGTAATTTAGTAAACAAGTCAACAAATATTTTGGCTTATTAATATAATATTTTAATTTATTATATGTGCTTATTGCACTTACTGCTTATTATAATAGCTTGGAAAGGTTTTAGCCTAAAATCTGCCAGGTATGAAAATACAATAATATTTTCTTTTTCTCGGATTTAATAGTCTTTCGGATGTATTAATAACAATGTCGTGCTTATCTGAACACAAAACAGAAATTTGGTGTTTTTAATGACACTATACAATCAGAGGAAATTCGATATCCAAAAAAATATTTTAACTAACTCGTCTTTAGCGCTACGCCGTAGCTACATAATAATGCTACGAAGTTTCGTAGCAACTGCGTAGAAACTCCAACGTTATATTGCTTTCCGCATCATTGCAAATTGTTCACAGACGAACGGACATTCTTTGCATAATGTATATTAACACCTCTTTGGTTTTGTGACATTTTTGAACCATTGAACACGACAGGATATCAGAACTTAGATAATATTACGTAATGTACCAGTTTATACTTCAATGAAACTTGACGTTACGAAATCAGCAACGCTTTGTCGACACTTCAGAAATAAGTTAAATTTCGTGAATGTTTAAGGTTTTCGTTTAATTCGTTTATTTAGTCATGATTAGGTCAAAATCTTTAAAAAAGGCTTTGTAAATGACGCCCCTCTAAATTGTATACTGTTAGAATTGTAATGACATTCTAAAATCTACTAGCACTATTAAGTTTAACTTAATAATGATGATTTCGAAACGTACATAATCTTTTCATTTTATACATAAAAAATAACACTATCGGTCAAATTGGTCCATTAAATAGAATAGAATATTTGTTCAAATTATTTAAGTGCTATTCTTACGAACAGTAGAACGTAAATAACAGATGCATTCAAAATGATCTCTAAAAAAGTCATAATTCCTCAATTTCGCCCCCAGTAACTGCTCTGAGCCCTTTGGCTCAGAGCAGTTACTGGGGGCGAAATTGGGAAAGGTGTCTCCTGTGAGAATAGGACTTTTCCTATTCTCACAGGAGACACCTTCTTGCGCAAGTTGCTTAGTTGTAGTTTTTAAAAAGACTAGAGCTCTGCTCGCTTCGTGTGCCCGTTACGACTTTCGCCCCGATTTTTATAGCAATCGTTTACTAGGGAACGAGCAGCAACTTTTCTTTGTGTGCCAAGCGTGGTGACTATGGTCAAGCCGTCTCTCGATAGGAGGCCAATGTTCAGCAGTGGACGTTATACGATAGATGATGATATTATGTTTCTCTGTTTTGAGTCTTTGTATGTAAATAAATAACTTTCATCATTTTGTTACAGGTGGTGAGGCATAGGATGTGAAGTGGTGCTCCCGCGCGCTGCACACGCCCCGCCAGCGGACATGGCGACCCGGAGATAGTGTCAGGTAAGCCTTGCTATACAATGTCAATTTTATCAGCCTTAACTAACAATTACAAAGTTCAGTGTGTACTCGATAAGATACAATGTAAGGGAATTGACCCGCATATTGATAAAGTATACTTAGCGATCAGCAATGCGATCGTAATCTGACATCTGCGCACCATCTAAAGATTTTTTTGTTTCTCAACAATAAAAAAATCGTTGGACGGATTCGGAGGATACAACAGACACTATGAACAACGTGCAGCTGTCACTTTGCGTTTCGATTGCAGGCCACTAAGCATACTTTATCAGATGGATGTCTTTAGACATTATTGGCTCTGAGTGGACTTTAGGTGCGTGATTTTAAAACATATGACAGAACATGAACCAGTGAATGCGGCCGCTATCAAACGTCCCCACAGGAAACCAACGACGGAGGCCTATGTTCTCGACAATAGGATGATATAATCTGATATAATGATGATGAACATGAACCAGTCTTAACTATAGAACTTGGTTAAGAAGTGAACAGTTTTTTTCATAAACTGCGCAACGTATATCACAGATCCATACTTGTGTGTTGCATATTTCATCGTACATAATAAATATTTTTCGGTTGCTCTCATATCAAGAACGTTTTGTAAACACAGTCGGTAGGGATGGGCAAGAAAAATATAATTGCGTCGTTTGTATGTGTCGGCACGGAGTCAAGCGTGCAGGGACTTGATGGAGTTTGGGCTAGTGATGTGATAGGGTTAGTTTATCGATATGTTTTATCGATAAGTGGCATTCTATTATCTACCAGTCTTTTCAAGAAACTATCCATCGTTAGGGAACGGCAATAGCAGATTTGATTTTTTATTTATTAAGACTGGTGCGGAAATAATTGCCGTGCCCGATACTCGGGTCCATACTTTGTACTGGTTTTGTCTAAGAATATGAATACCAATTTCGGAACTCCTGAATGGAATGGTTTTATTTTATTTAGTGCCATGGTGTATGAATTACTTTTCTTCTTCCAGCGAATCTCTATTTAAATTTAAATAGCCCCCTTATATATATAGTACAGTTAAAAAAGGTAAGACTGAGCATAGTTTAACTTTATTTTATTTTTTAATTTTATTTTAACTTAGTAAGAGAAGCCCAAATCTATCTTTATAGTACAGTCTTATATTCGTTTTTACCGAGTACCACAGCGTGAATCGTGATTGGTTCATATTTTTTCGGTGAATATTTTTGTTGTTGTTATTCTGTTATATTATTATTTTATCGATATGAACCCTTATTGGGTTACAACCCTATCAACACTCGTATAACGTTATCTCAGCTAGCATGCTTCGTGTTCAAAAATCGCTGGCAAAGTTTTTAACATCAACCACTTTAACATGTTCTAGTATATTTTATCACGAAACCTTAAATCTTATTTATGACTATAATTATATTAGCTACAATACATGGTATATCTATTCTGATATGCAAATATTCCAAAAATTATGTTTCTTGCTTATTACCTTTGTTCTTCGCGTCGTGAAATAAAAAATTGCATTGGAAATACTAATTACAAGAGAAAACAGTGTTTTGTTATAATTTTAGTATACTCTAAAAGATATGCCTTTAATTTAACAATATCTTTGTACTAATATATAAAGTTATACAATTTGTTTGTTTACTTGAACGCGCTAATCTCAGAAAGTACTGGACTGATTTGAAAAAATCTTTTAGTGATAGATAGCCTATTCATTGAGAAAGGCTATAGGCTATATTTTATAGGGTCAGCAAAGTTAGTAAGTCATTCATGGGAAATTGCATTAGATTTTATAACAAACTTTCCTCTTATATTACTGACATGCCTGATGCATTATTTAAAACACATGTAAAACGCATCCTAATGAGTAGAGGCTATTATAGTATTAAAGAGTATATAGATGATAAAGATGTATGGCAGGCTATACCCTCGTGCACCAGATCGGATACCCTATAGCTGATGAAGCATTGAAATTGAAAGATCATGATAGTGTATTCTGTGTACTGTCTGTAATCATAATCATAAAAATAACACATGTTCTGTCTCAAAATAACTTATCTGATCTGTTAAATTAGCAAAATAAAAATAAAAGTTGTATAAAGACAACCGATTGGTAAATTGTGTAAGCCAATTAACTAAATAAGACAGTAACTGGACCTAAATAATGTTGACATGCCCATTTGAGTATGTTTCGCCGTATCGTCTCAATGAGGCCACGATGAAACCGGCAGTAGAATACCCCACTGAGTTTGTTTCGCCGGATCTTCTCAGTTGGGGCGTATTGGATCCGGTGGTAGCATAAAATCGCGTCCGACGATATACTTATGGTCCATCTAACTAATAACATACTCAAGTGACAGAACTTTAGACTATTAAATTATAGATAAAAAATAAAATTATATTTTCATACCTGACAGCTTTTACGCTAAAGCTATAAAAAAATATCTAATACAAACTATTTATTATTATTATAACTATAGCAACTTAACTAAATTAATAAATGAAATATATTTTATGAATGAGCCAAATATGTTTTGACTATTTGCAAATGCCTGTAATAGGTTTACGTAAATAAAAACTTTTTTTATTTTATTTTATTTTATTTATAATGAAGATCCCTCGGGGACGAGAGCTACGCGGGTGAAACCGCAAGTGGGAAGCTGGTATAATATCATTTTAAATTTTGCAAGGAAAAGTAAAATGTATTATTTTACAGAAATTTGTGCAATAATATATAATCCAACTAATATTATAAACGCGAAAGTTTGTAATTATGGATGGATGTTTGTTACTCTTTTACGCAAAAACTACTGAATAGATTTGGCTGAAAGTACGCACGCGGATAGTTTATAAGCTGGATTAACCTATAGGCTACAAAATATCACGATCCGACCTACTGGAGCAGAGTGACGTGGGCAAAACCGCGAGGCGCAGCTAGTACAATATATTACAATACAACTTTCTGTACTAATATAAACTATTAAGTTGATAGCATACATTATAGAAGTACCAAATATAATTAATATACATAAAACTATTCCAATTCAACCGCAGTAACATTAGAAGTTAAACAATCCAAGTTATGTTCGCTCATGACGCTAAACACTTAAGTAAATAACCGTCCCGTTGGCCACATTCCTAAAGACCCATTCAGATTCCAGGAGACGGAAACACTTGTACCAAAGAAATGAAGAAAGAAAACCGACTAGTCAGGTTATTAAACGCAGATTATTTCGTAAGCTGCAACGTTGAACGAGGTTCACTTTAAACCAGTGGTTTTTGACTTTCTATAGCGATAGAAAACTATTGTACTGTATGTTAACCTTGGACCACTGAATAATTGAGTTACAAATGGAAGACTAGTGCTGGGTGATATACGAATTCGGCAGGATAAGCAAGTATTAAATGGGCCACTGTAAGTGTGGCCCAGGAGATCCCGCGGTGCCATATTGGCCGCGGGTGCCGTCGGGGGGCCGGATTGCATATGCGTACCCGGCCCCCGCCAACGGCGGATCTAAGGAGTGTCCGGGGGGTTTTAGTTGTGTAGGGTCCTCTCCTCGTGGTATGAGTTTAGCATACCACGCTATGGAGAAGGCGAGTCCCACATATCCCACCGCCAGCTCGCAGACGCTGCAGCGGCGATGGGAATGCGTAAATGCATGTTCCCCTGGAAAAAAGGATAAGCAAGTACTGTTTTGTAGGCAGGTTAAGGTTTCATCTTAACCTTAATCTAAGTTCAATCCCTCTCTATATTGGCCGTTGTAAAGTGCTGAATGTAGCGGGGTGAATTTTGTTTTTCTTTAATAATATCAATAACTAATATCAGATAGATTTAGTTTGTTGTATGTGTAAGAGCTTGGCCGAGGGCCAATTGTAATTTTATTATAAAAAGTGTTTCCGTGTCGCGTGTTTCCAAATATATACAGTGATAAAGAGTGCCATATTTTACTGGCAATAGTTTAAAATATTGTCTCTCATACCCACTCCAAGGACCAGGGTCCTGAGTTGACTATCGTAATAATACAAATAATAATCATTTAATAACAAGTAACAAGATACCATTGTACTCTCACTAGTTACTGAATAAACGTGATCGAGACATAAGACGTGGTTTTACTCGGACACCGCGGAGAGGATCAATATCCTCTATATCTGTTCATGGTGGCACGTTCTCCGAGTGCTGGTTTCTACTTTGCACAGCAGGTAAGCATTGCCATTCAACGTGGTAATGCTGCCAGCATTCTGGGAACGTTGCCAAGTAGAATAGATTTAGAATAGTAGTATATAAGTTAGTTTTATTTTTAATTAGTTACTTTTAGTTTGTATTAAAAAAAAAGTAACAAGATTCATAGTGTTAGTAACAATATATACTTACAAAATATGTTAGTAAAACAATTAAAGAGGCAAAAACCAGACACAAAATCACTGTTCCAACGTTACAGACTCAGCCGAAATCTTGCAGCAGTGGTTTACAAACACACAATCCAGCCTACTTGCTATCATAGACAGGATACTGTTGTCGATGGTCGGTTTTCTTTGTCTTTTGGATTAGTAGATCAAATGTGGAAAAAACCGACCAACGAGACGTCAGTGACAATTCCACGACACACCATTACGATAGTAGACTCAGGCCCCAGGAGTCTGTGCGTACAGTATTTTGTTAGGTATTATTGTCACTGTCTTTTTGTTTATTTTTACTCTACTATATAAGGTGTGTTCTGTACCGAATATATGTATTTGGTTTTAATGGAGATATGCCGTACATCTTTTACGATAATTTCTAATTTTGATTTCATTATCAGAAATCGACGCATTAGATCTTATATCTAATAAACTCATTTTGTTCTTTTATAGTAAACTCCAGTTTAATATTTTCTGAATGGCTTCTCGTACCATTTTGGCTTCTTAGATGGAGTACCATTTGTTTGCAATCATCCAGTTAAGAACCACTGCTTTAAACTGAGTTTAACCTATTTTCTTGATATGATCGTGTCGCTGCCAACATTACCGAGAAATGTGTTTTAGTTTTAATGGCTGCCAGTATTTTGGGCCGCGTTTTGCAAGAAGTTGGGACATTTACGACGACGTATTTTACTACTCGCTTCTGTAGTTTCCAATTATGAAAACGCTTGAAATTATTATGAACCATAAATATAATTGTAAAGTAGGATTTTATTATAAGGTAGCAAATATACTATAAATATGTTTTATGAATGTGCCTGACATGACTGCCTCATTGGGATTGGCGGTTCGACCATAACTAGCGAGATCACTTCTTTTTTTTTCACGAGGCTTTTGCTACTTCGCCGGGCATAAAGGCGAGCAGAGCTCCAGCCTTAATAAATGGTTTAAAAACTACAAACAACCTGCGCAAGAGGGCGCCCCCTGTGGGGCTTGGACCTCGGCTCAGGGCGGTCGCTGGCGATGAGATTGCGGCGGGACGCGTCGCGTTCTCGGGCGCATTGTTCTCCGGCGGGTCGGATAGAGTGGTCTCTGTAAAGTGGTGCTAGTTTCTTGCAGTCTTTTTACTGCTAGTTGGTAAGTTGTTGAGAGTAAGGTCCCAAGTTTGATGCCCAGGTCGCGCAATAAATTGAGTTAATAGTACGTACCAGCCCGAGGTCTGTAATTTTTCTGTCTGTAATGATTATTATTTATTTATTTATTTATTATTATTACATAATAGTGCTTAACCTTAGTGTAATATATAGGTCCACAAAACTGTTCTAAACAGTTTGTCTGTGGATTTAGGTGAAGTGATGTTTTACTCAGGCCTCGGTGAGCACGTTAAGCTAACGGTCTTGTTCTTGATCACTCAATAAGAGCCGGAAACACCGTCCCACCAGGTTTTAAGAGTAAAGAAACAAAGATTGCACCTATGATTGCGCACACAATTGAGTCCTATTATATGATTTTTGCCTAGACACATAGACAGATAAACTTCTTTGGTAAATAGGCTATCTGAAGCTGAAATAATTTTTCAAATCGGACCAGTAATTCCTGATCCGTTCAAGCAAGCAAACAAGCTTTTTGCCTTTACATATTAATATAGATAATGACAACCTCTGTAGCGTAGCGGTATTTGGCTCGCTTTAAATCTCGGAGGTCGTGGGTTCGATCCCCACGCCGGACAGAAAATCTTTGTGTAAATTCCAAGATTTCTTTCCGGGTCTGGTTGGTTGAGGGACTACCCTCCGTGCCTCGGAAAGCACGTTAAGCCGTTGGTCCCGATTGTTATAACATCATCTATAATAATCGTATATCAAGGAACGGGCAGCAGCGTTTCCTTGTGTGGTACAACATAATACTACGGTCACCAACGTCTGCCAAGCGTGGTGACTATGGCAGCTACCCTCTCTCGGAAGGAGTCCCATGTTCAGCAGTGGACGTTATACGGGCTGATGATGATGATAGATTATGTTATCCGTGGCGTAAAAGTTGCAAATTTTCTTGTTGTTGTAAAAATTCATGGTTGCACAATGTTGAATCGATAAGCCAATTAGAAAGTTACTATCGTTTTCTTAGAATCGTTCATATATGTAGTTGAGTTGTCGTTAAGTCGTAAGTTAGCTTTTATTAGACTCGCTTATTACATATACCTAAGCGACTCTAATAAAAGCTAGCTTTGTGATGCCAAAACTCACGGAACCTTGTTTTCAATATTATTTTAAAATATAAATAGATGCTAATTGTATACATTAGAGGTGTTAAATGTTTCAATGAAGGAAATAAAGCGATTTATGAAGTCGTATAGATTTATGGATTGATATTAGCTATGTGTATATGTGTATTTGTCCACCTATGGGTGTCGTAAAAGGTGACTAAGGGACATATGGCTGATGGATGGGCAGCAAAAGCTATTAACTCAAGGTCTACTGCGATCACCAATCCGTCTGCCAAGCGTGGTGATTATGGCAATATCCCTCAAATCTCCTAGCTTGCCAAGGTCAGTTAAGAGGAGGCCCATGTTCAGCAGTCGACGTTAACGGGCTGTTGATGATGATGATGTTAAGCCAGCTTACACAAGAATTTTAGTTCAACAGTAGACACCAAATACATTTAAAATGTCTACTTGTGACCATTATTAACATCGAGTAAAAAACGGTTTAAATATACGCATGCTGTTTAGGATATAAACTTTTATTTTATTCTGTTTTAGTATGTATTATTATAGCGGCAACAGAAATACATTATCTGTAAAATTGCAACTGTCTAGCTATCACGGTTCATTAGATACAGACTGGTAACAGACAGACAGAGGGTTAGATAGACGGACAGCGGAGTCTAAGTAATAGGGGGTCTTAACCTTTGAGCCTAACCCTAAAAAACACAGTGGAAAATTATAGGCAGGAGGTAAATTGTAAGTAAAGTCACTAAAATATATCACATACTAGCGACACGCCCCGGCTTCGCACACCCGTGCGATGCTGATGATGATATAAAACTTCCTCTTGAATCACTCTATCTTTTAAAAACTGCATCAAAATCTGTTGTGTAGTTTTAACGATCTAAGCATACATAGGGACGAACAGACAGCGGGAAGCGACTCTGTTTTATGCTATGTAGTGATATTAAAATATGTCATACGAAATCCTCCTAAATTATAACATTATATTTGTAAATATAATATTTTATAGTATAAATATCCTTTATATAATAGACTACAGTATTCTCGACAGTAATGGGTATTTCTCTCAATTGAAGCTGCCATTTTAGAAATTTATGAACCCACCGATTGCCTTTCGTCACCCGTTCGTAATTTCGTTCCAAGAAAATATACGAGGATTCTGCTAGAGGGGATCCTTCGTAGGTACCTAGTGTAGGGTGACTATGCTATGTTGAATATGCAATTTTTACATATTTTATTGAGACGTTAAACACACATATCAATACCAATATTATAAAGAGGAAATATTTGATTGTTTGTTTGTATTGAGTAGGATCCTTGACCGATAACGATTGAATAACTTGACCGATTTGAAAAAAGATTTTACCGTTGGGAAGCTACACTATCCCCCGATGATAAAGGCATACGCTTTTATCATAGAACTTCATAATTAATGATAAAGGCTATAAAGCTTTTATCATTAATTATGAAATTCTCACGGGAACGGGAGCTAGGCGAGTGAAACCACGCGCGGAAAGCTAGTAAATAATAGCATAACATATAATAATGAATAATGTACCAAAGTACGCGGAAAAAGTAAATCAGGAGGAAAAAAAATCATGCGCGTAAAGAGCGATTGCGGCTGCTATTTCATGAACTCAATTGCCAGTCTTTTTAATGTTGATAGCGGTATTTAGTGATTCAAACCCTGATTCACAGATAAATCTTAGGAATCATCGTAGCGTAGCGGTATTGAGTTGGACCCCCGCACCAGAAAAGCTATAATCATAATCATAATCGGTTCAGGTTTGGATAATCCTTACATTTTCTTTAAAAGACAAAACAAAAACAACGTTCTTTAAATATCGAATATCATACCCATTAACACTTCGCCAACCTCCAACCTTTCAAAGAAAACAAATGAATAATACTTGCTGTATTATTCACTTGTTTTCTTTGAAAGGTTACATAAAGGGTACATATTTATTAATATCTCCGACACCTACTAACGCCAGTAGAAGTCAGTTCTCAGTTCTCATTCATTCTCTTTGCCCCTCTCAAATTAAATATTTAAAACGGAATAACAATATTTAAATTTATCCCACCTCATGACCTAAATATGGGTAACCCACTCAAAGAGTTCCGGTTACACTGGGCAGCCTTCCCGTAATAGGGTCCCGTAGGATATAAAATCGTCAATAAATTTCGTTTTGAGCTCGCCCGTTGTGAAGACGACGTTATTGGTGGTAATATTTGCTGCATTCGTGTAATATATGACCGGAGTTGAGATCGAATAAAATTTGATGCCATTGAATTTTTGATGGCCTGTGTTTCGTTGACGGTGGGGACAGACTGTAGTAGTTCAAGTTAAACTTGTGTTAAATGTCTACTAACTATAAATTATTGCTTTCATATTTGCGTGTTTGTATTAAACTTAGTGTGTGTGTGTGTGTGAGTGAATTAATATATAAAACTAGCATCCTGCGCGCGGTTTAACCCGCGTAACTCCCGTTCCCGTGGGAACTTCATGATTATAAATAGCCTATATTAATCAGTGATAATGTAGCATCCAAATGGTGAAAGAATTTTTCAAATCGGTCAGGTAATTTTTGAGCCAATTCGTTACAATTAATAAAATTCGTATGTAAGTATGTTACATACAAATCTTTCCTCTTTATAATATTAGTATAGATAACCAAAGTAAATAATAGCTCATACACGCAAAAGGCGAGACCTTTAAGAGTTATCCTAAGGCTCCTTATTCTAATAAAGTTAGTACTAGTTAAATATGAATTGGCAATATTAATAAGCAAACAGATAGAGAATAATATTGAAAATGTCTTCGGTAATCTAACTGTAGGTATGCTCGACATGTCATGAGTATTTCATATCTTCTTCGACTTCTTAAATTTTTAATACGATATGATCTTTATTTCTAATTCAAATGTTTAGGAGTTTATTGACTCTGACAAAAGAACTGGATACCAAAGAGAGACAATCATATAGGTACGGTTATCAGGACAGACAAAGACACCAGACATGGGTTCAATTTTCCCACTCGAAAAATAAAACGGAAACATAACATACCATCATGACAAGAAAGCCGACACCTACAAGACCGCTCTAAATTACAGCGAAGCTACGTTGCGGTCGCGTGTCCGAAGGTCGAAGGCAGTGCAGATAGAACTTATTTGCAATTCAAACGCCGACGTTGAGTGGAGGCTATGCGACAGCGCCTTTATCAGTTGGCATCTGTGGCCTTGTGGAGATTTAATTGGTCTATAATTGTGATTGGTTCAAGCTTGGGTCGAGATGTTGCTGAGCAAGGTTTTTCAGTTACTGTTGCTACTCGAATATTTTTTTCAGTGAATGTTGCTATTTGATTTGTGCTGTCGGTTTTATTTGAGACATTTCAGTAACGACTTTTAGGGCTTGTAAATTTGTTCGTAACTAGCTTCCCGTGCACGGTTTCACTCGCGTAACTCCCGTTCCCGTGGGATATTCATAGTTAAATATAACCTTTGTCATCCGGGGATAGAGTAGCTTTTCCAACGGATACAGATTTTTCTCAAATCGGTCTAACAGTTTCAGAATCTTTTCATTACAAACTAACAAAAAATCTTTACCTCAAATCTTACCTCTTTATAATATTAGTATAAAAGCCGTGTGGTTTCCGGCTTAGAATAGACCACCCCATGGCCTCCCATGGGTATCGTAAAAGGCGACTAAGGGACATATGGCTGATGGATGCGCAGCTAACAGATGCTATTAGCTCAAGATTTACATCTTACTGCGATCACCAATCCGTCTACCAAGAGTGGTGATTATGGCAATATCCCTCAACGATCCTGGCTTGCCAAGGTCTGTTAAAAGGAGGCCCATGTTCAGCAGTGGACGTAAACGGGCTGTTAATGATGATGATGATAGAATAGATCGCATGCACGTTATCCAAGTGCGATATGATATTTTAATCGGTTGATCGGTCGTTAAAAATCTTCATAATTGCTCTAGTCTTTTTTACACAGCTGCTCTGCCACTCAGCGCCAGTTTCTTTTATAATCTCTTTATGAAATTTAGCCAATGTGAAATTTCTCGTGGGTTTTTAAAAATGATTATTAGAAATTAGTTTAGTACCTATCGACTTCGAACTGCTAATTCTTAGTTTGTCGCGGGTTGTATCTTGTGACACAAATCTGCTTATTTGTTGCTGCATGCGTAATCTGCTAGCCAGCGCAACGCAACGGAAAGTGTTACCAGTGAGTAAAGCGCTTTAGGTTTGATGCTTAGTTGACGGCAGAGTGAAAAGCATTACGGTGTCAAGTCCTTTCCGAGTTGATATGATACACTGTTGGTTACGTGCATATGTTAGGTAGACGGCGAGGCATCCCACTGTTACGGAAATGCGTAAATGCATTTCCCCCCGGACAATAAAAAAATAAAAGGTAGACGGCGAGGCGAAAAGCGACTCAGTGAATGTAATTTGACTTATCGAATAGATATTAGTGTTGCCTATCAATAGTCGACTATCGATATACTATTGATAGTTGACGTCATATCAATAGTATCGATAGTCTATCGATAGTATTACTTTAAAAATATCGATACTATCGATAGTATTATAATGTAATAGTATCGATACTATCGATACTATTGCTTCCAGTCAATAGTATTAGTTAATTTGTGATATCGATAGCACTATCGATATTGTTACTATTTTTTGAGGTCAACTATCGATAGCGAAACTATCGATAGTTGGGCAACTCTAATAGATATACCCATGCATAAATCGACGAATATATTTAAGAATATTAATGAAACTAGTAACACATACTTCATTTTTGGGAAACAATGTTTTAAAACAGTTATTTAAAGTTTCTAACAAAACATTCAGTGTCCGTAAGCGGCATCCACTCACATTGTAGAGACCGCGTATTTCTTAACTCTACACTACATACTCGCATAAATTTATCAGCCTTTAGTCGAATGTATGCATGCTTCTGTATGACTAGTATTTAGTCTTAAATGTGGATATGCTATGTGTGTGTGTCTGTGTTTAGATTATAAAAACTAATGTATATACATTTATGGTAAATCAGATGTAATTATTGGACATATACAAGTAATATATTTATTTTGTAGCTGCGAGAAATACGTACCTGCTGGTTTTCTTTATATTATTTATAGTTGTTTAGTTAAACGTATCATAATAAAATAAGAAACACGAAAGTATCTAGATTTTTTTATACAGTATGTTAAATAACAGAGGGCGTTCCCTTTAACTCGTTAATCTATATCATTAATACATTAAAACAAAAATATCAGCATAGAAAAATAAGCATAAAATAATCAATAAATTCGAAACCTCCTGTTTAAAATCAAAATAGCAGCGCGGAATAGTACCTAAGTACCTAACGTAGTACTAGCATTGCCCAAACCGTCAACGTCGCATGCGCACCATACCGAGCGGTTTGTAACATACTGATGCGGGTTAACGGAAACGCCCTCTGTTAGTTAACATACTGTATGTTCTAAAATATCTATTTTAAAATTACCTTTTGTTAAATACGTACCTACTCGAAATATGGAATGTTACAAATAGTCGCAAGTTTTTTCGTCGATATAGAACATGGTGTTAGTACGAGTATACTTAACTAGTTGCTTTATTAGATGGGGTAATACTGTAGTTTTACCCCTGTGGGGTGTACCCCACAGTATACAACAGCCAAATAACATCATTGATTTACTTAAAGAACGCGAATGACGCGTTCCTTTTCATGCATGCCGTTCGTAAGCTACGGTAATCACATAACATAAAAACGAATTTCATTTAATCTATAATTAAATCATGCGTCACCTCAGCGCGTATTTTGCACAAACGCCTCCCAACATGGAAGTCGACATTGTTTAAAACAAATGATTGGAACGGAACTCTCGACATATTGGACGATACAATGTGGTACATATTGGTGTTCTACTGTTTGTAATTATGATTTATACGTTAGTTGTGAACAATGTTCTGTTATAGTGTGATAGGGACAAATTGCAGATTTGTGAGTAAATTGTTTACTGAGTTTGGCGAGGTGAAACTAATTGGTCTGAAAGTTATAATATAGTGCTTATGTTTAGTGAAAGGATGATTTAGTATTTAAAATATGTTTAAATTTATTTATTCTCAAGATAATTGTTGAGGAGACAATATTAACGTCAATGGTAAAATATAATTATTAACGTTAATTTACATTAGTAAATCAAATATATTTATTTAATTTACAAGTGTAAAAAAACTTAACATAAACAACTCCTCCATCTCTAAACCTCCGTAGCGTAGCGGTATTTGGTTCGTTTTAAATCTCGGAGGTCGTGGGTTCGATCCCCACGCCGGACAGAAATTAGTGTAAATTCTAAGATTTATTTCCGGGTCTGGTTGGGTCTAGTGGTTGGTTGAAGGACTACCCTCCTTGCCTCGGAAAGCACGTTAAGCCGTTGGTCCCGATTGTTATAACATCATTTATAATAATCGTACATCAAGAAACGGGCAGCAGCGTTTTCTTGTGAATGAAAGAAAAAAATACCGGGTCCGATTTGAAAAAAAACGTCAACGCAACGCGATCAACCAAACAAACAAACAAACTTTTAAGATTTCTATATTAGAATGAATATGTTATTTAATAAAACATACTTATGAAAAAACGATTTTTAAATAAGAGAGAGATTTTTTCTTTACAATTGTGACAAATCGGAATTTACATCTGAAATTAAAAACAAACTTTAACACTTTATTATTTTTAACTTCAAATAATTATACATTATAACTAATATCAACACTACCGGAGGCCAGAAAATATTGAACAATAAAATATTGACATACTACAACTATTTGACGAATTGCAGTATATTTGTGAAAAAGCTAAAATATCTTTCCAGCTCTGCTTGGTTAAGGGAGTGCCGTAAATCCGTGCATCGGAAAGCATGTTAATCCGTTGGTCCTGATTGTTATAACTAGGGACCGGATTATATGCATTTGCATATTTGCATATGCATTGGCACATTTAAGCCATTCTCAACGTTATTTGCATATTTTACCTAATATCGAGTTATAATACATATTATCGGTATATTTACAATATTTTTCAAGTGCAGTGCAGTCATCCTGCGTTCCGATATTCGATAAAAGTGATAATATCGCGAATTAAACCAAATTATAGTCACAAAATAAATATATACATTAATAATAATAATTGTGATCTACATTCATAAAAATTAAAAAAAAATATATATGTCACGTAATAAACTGTAATGTGTAGTGACACCTTTGGTCGCCTATTCAAGGATAATTTACAATTTGTATTCTGATTTTAAATAAAATAAAATTTAAACTTACTTTTCTTCTTTTTTTAAAACTTATCATTAAATTTTGCATATTCTGCCAATTTTCGTGCATATTTCAAGCATTTTTCATGCATATTTGCATGCATATAACAAGCTTTTTATGTTGCATATAATCCGGTCTCTTGTTATAACATTATCTGTAGCAATTATATTAGTGTTTCCCTCTGAGTGTTATTAATTAATACTGCGGTGACAAACCCGCCTAATAACTGGCTTATATGACAAAACACGACCTCGGGAGAAAGCCAATGCTCAGGAGTAGCCCTTATACATCATCATCAACATCAGCCCGCATAATGTCGACTGCTGAACATGGGCCTCCGCCCGGGGGAGGGTTTTTGCCATAGTCACCACTCTTGGCCGGCAGGTTGGTGACCTCAGTATTATATTGAACCCCACAAGGAAACGCTGCTGCCAGCTCCTTGATATACGATTATTACAGATGACGTTATAACAATCGGGACCAACGGCTTAACGTGCTTTCCGAGGCACGGAGGGTTATCCCTCAACCAACCAGACCCGGAAATATATCTTAGAATTTACGTAAAGATTTCTTGCCGGCGTGGGTATCGAACTCACGACTTCTGAGATTTAAAGCGAACCAAATAAAGCGAACCAAATTTATAGCGCAAGTTGTTTGTTATATCATGGCCTGCGAACCACGTTTGGACGTTCCAAGCAATTAATATAGTAGATACTAATAAATTCTAACAAAATATCAGCAGTAAACTGAAGTTCAAACTATAAGTGAATGGCCGCCGTGATTTGCGAATTATTTTCAGCCATCTATATTGGTCTTCAGACGAGCTATATTTAAAACAACATATCGATTGAGTTATTTTTATAAACACCGAAAAAACTAGGTCTTTTTCGCTATCTTGTAATAAACATTTTAGTGGTTTGAATTTAGTGTGGGTACCAAGAACAATTTTAAGCAAAATGTTCGAGATATATTTTATATTATTAGTAAATAATGAAAATCTAACACATTGGTCTTCTTCTTCTTTTCGTGTGGACCTGGCGTTCAAATTTGAGAAGACCAGTACTCGGCCACTGACACAGTATTATCAGTAGCGTTGCACAGGTCCTGACGTGTACAGGTCATGCAGGGCAGAATAGGACGTGCCTCATTGACTGGGGGCTGCTGCCCGTTCCTTGGCATACGATTATGATACATGATGTTATAACAATCGGGACCAACGGCTTAACGTGCTTTCCGAGGCATGGATTTTACGGTAGTCCCTCAACCAACTAGACCCGGAAAGAAATCTTAGAATTTACACAAAGATTTTCTGCCCGGCGTGGAGATCAAACCCACGACCTCCGAGATTTAAAGCGAGCCAAATACCGCTACGCTACGGAGGTTGAATAACGGTCTGCTGACTAATTATTATTTGTTGAGATATTGAAGCAACGATATTGTGTTATCATGTCTCCATCTCCGCGTATGACATGAATATCTTTTGTATTGTGACTGAATATTTTGTAAACCTTTTTACTTCGGTATTGTAGTTAAATCACATTGTCATGTTCCATTTTCTAAATATGTCTGAGAAAATAGAAGACAAATAAAAAATGGGTACGTACTGTTATTTGTTAATGCAAATTGTGTTTATATATCAAAACATAACGAAATAACGAAGGTATGTTATTGATAGTATGTTTTGAGTAAAGTGGGTGAGAATTTAGTGCCGATATAGTGCGGATATACTTATGTAATTAATATCTTGCTAATATAAAGTGTATACATTCCAGGTGGCGTTAGAGGGAGCGGTGGAGCGGCGGTATGCGCGTGGTGTTGGCAGCGCTGTGGGCGCTGGCGGCGCGCGCGCTGGCCGGCCCGCACGAGCACCGCGCGCGGCACCACGCGCCCGACCACCCCCTGCACTTTCCTGCGCCTGCGCCCCCGGAGCCCTATCACGGTCACGGAGAGGCCGTCCGCTACAACCCTGAGCTAGACACGATCCTCCCCCGCCTCGAAGAACACGAGACCTCGTCCAAGCGCGCCAAATTTGACGACGCCGAAACTTCCTCCAAGCGAGCCAAGTACGATGAGAGGTCCTATTCGAATCACGAGCGGGCCGAGGAAGAAGTCCTCATGGCCGATGAGCCCCAACTTGGGCCCGAAGAAAACGACCCCCTAGTTGTGAGAACTAGGAAGGGAAAAGTAAGGGGTATCACGCTCACGGCGGCGACGGGAAAGAAAGTCGACGCGTGGTTCGGCATCCCTTACGCCCAAAAACCTTTAGGAGATTTGAGATTTAGACATCCGAGACCAGCGGAAAGCTGGGGCGAGGAAATTTTAAATACTACGACACTGCCACATTCATGCGTCCAAATTGTAGATACTGTATTCGGCGACTTCCCTGGGGCCATGATGTGGAACCCTAATACCGACATGCAGGAAGACTGTCTGTATATAAACATAGTAACACCTAGACCGCGACCCAAAAATGCAGCCGTTATGCTCTGGGTGTTTGGCGGTGGATTTTATTCAGGGACAGCAACATTAGATGTTTACGATCCAAAAATACTCGTATCCGAAGAGAAAATTGTGTATGTTTCCATGCAATATAGAGTTGCATCTCTCGGGTTTCTCTTTTTTGATACTGCTGACGTTCCTGGAAACGCAGGTCTATTCGACCAGCTCATGGCATTGCAGTGGGTAAAAGACAATATAGCGTATTTTGGAGGAAATCCACATAACATTACACTATTTGGAGAATCAGCTGGAGCGGTGTCGGTTTCTTTGCATTTACTTTCTCCACTATCAAGAAATATGTTCTCTCAAGCGATCTTACAGTCTGGAGGCGCTACTGCACCATGGGCCATTATATCTCGAGAAGAGAGTATTTTGCGAGGTATTCGACTGGCAGAAGCTGTCCACTGTCCTCATTCAAGAACAGATATGGGCCCAATGATCGAGTGTCTTAGGCAAAAGACCGCCGATGAGTTAGTGAACAATGAATGGGGAACGCTAGGGATTTGTGAATTTCCATTTGTCCCCATCATAGATGGATCCTTCTTAGATGAATTACCAGTTCGATCATTAGCTCATCAAAATTTCAAAAAGACTAATCTCTTAATGGGTTCTAATACGGAGGAAGGTTATTACTTTATTCTTTATTACCTTACAGAATTATTCCCGAAAGAGGAAAATGTAGGCATTTCTAGGGAGCAGTATCTGCAAGCTGTCAAGGAGCTTAACCCTTATGTTAATGACGTTGCTCGTCAGGCAATCGTGTTTGAATATACTGATTGGTTGAACCCAGATGACCCAGTGAAAAATAGGAATGCTTTGGATAAAATGGTTGGAGATTATCATTTTACTTGTGGGGTGAATGAGATGGCGCATCGTTACGCCGAGACTGGAAATAATGTCTTCACTTATTACTATAAACATCGCAGCAAGAACAACCCATGGCCATCATGGACCGGGGTTATGCATGCTGATGAAATTAATTATGTATTCGGAGAGCCGTTGAATCCGGGAAAGAACTATTCCCCAGAAGAAGTAGAATTTAGCAAGAGACTGATGAGATATTGGGCCAATTTTGCTAGATCTGGGTAAGTTTCTTCTGTATTCCTTATATTTTGAGTTTTGTAATTAATTGATTTATAAATAGACCTTTTTACAATGAGCAATGGCTATACAATGATCTGTAATATATATACGAATACTTCCCCATTCTATTCAGAATGAAAAACACTAAAAATAGATTTATATACATTTTCATTTTACATCTCTTATTGCAGGAATCCTTCAATGAATGCAAACGGCGAGTCTACAAAGATACACTGGCCTCAGCATACGGCATCAGGAAGAGAGTATCTGTCACTGGCGGTGAACTCCAGTTCAGTAGGTCATGGATTGAGGGTGAAGGAGTGTGCGTTCTGGCAAAAATACTTGCCTCAGTTGATGGCTGCAACTAGTAAGTTATTTATTAAATAAGTTAATCTTGAGTAACGGATCTTTAATTCTAAATCATTTAGGTCTTCTTTTATAAAACATAAGCTGTTTGTTGGTAGTGCAAATTAATGGGATTCGGGTCCTTTGTATTGATAATGCCAAGGGCAAAATTACGAGTGAAATCACTACATAGAGACCACTCTATACGACCCTCCTGCCGGAGAAGAGTGCGCTCGCGACCATTAGTTTGCAAGAACCATCCGTTAGACCCGAGAGGCCCGCGAATCGTAAAGTAGAGCGACAGTTGCACAAAACTCCCCTAAAATACTAAAAGTCATAATAATAATCCCTCAATCTCATCGCCAGCGACCGAGCACAGGGCACCCTCTTGCGCAGTTTGCTTAGTTTGTAGTTTTTAAACATTTATTAAGGCTGGAACTCCACTCGCCTTTATGGCTGATGAAGTAGCAAAAGCCTCGAGGCTAACAATGTATGTCCGTCCGAATAAAAAACGAGTGGAAGTGTCTTTAATCATCATCATTAGATGATGCGGTCACGAGCAGTGATTTTGTATATATCGAATAGTCCATAGTCGAAGACGGCGGTTCTCGCTAATACACAATTAATATGCCGCTGACTATTTAAGGTATCCGATTATCATTGATAGTATTAATAAATGCAAAACTAACTGCTAAAGGCTTTCTTTAGCGGGGATCATAAGGATAGAGTTTCTTAACTATTGATTGAGGCAAAGTTATTTCTAAACCGTAGTAAAACAAACTCGATTCTGTTGTTTAAATATTATCAGCAGTTTTATATTCAACTAGCTTCCCGCGCGCGGTTTCACCCGCGTAACTCCCGTTTCCGTGGGAACCTCATAATTAAATAAAGCCTATGTTAGGGCGCCCACACAAAACCGCGATGCGATGCGATACGACGCCGCATGCTGCAAATATCTATGTGCAAGCTCGCAGATATTTGCGATGCGATGCGAATTCCCGGTTTTATGTGGGAGCCCTTACTCAGGGCAAATCTAGCTTTCCAAAGGTGAAATAATTTTTGAAATCGGCATAGTAGTTTTTGAGTTTATTACAAACATACACACAAAAAAATATTTTTTTCCTCTTTATAATATTAGTATAAATTATACATAATGAAATTTGATGCTTAATATTAATTTATGATTTAATGATAGTGTAACGTTTTTCTATCATCATTTCAGATAAACCAGAACCTCCAAAGAACTGCACGAATAGCGCTGCACCGGTCAAAGTCCCCTACGAAATCGTAGGCATTGGCGTTGTCATCGCCACTGGGTTGACTCAGACCTCAATGTTCAAGTACATTATATGAGTGTAAACTGTGGTATATGAGTTCATTAATTTAATTTGCTTCGTCTGCAGAAGTTATTTTGATAATATATAGAATAAAGATACTATGTGATTGTTGTAAAATTGATTTGATGTAAATGTATGTTAGTAAGAATTGTGTACCTGCTTAGATTATACTAATAAAGTTGGTCCTATGATAAATCCTTGTGGAGGGATAGTGGTGTAGTAAGTTGGAGTCTCAATGTGTGTCAAAAGCCTTACTAATATCTATTGAATGAAATTTATAACAATCACTAATTATTACTTCAAATTTAGTTTTATATTATTGGCAAAGAGAACTATAAAACTGTTATATGATTTTTCATTTATTTTGATTTGTAAAGAAGAGGTCGTACTTTTGTTGTTAAATTAAATATTTAATATGATATCATTATTATTTATTACAAGTCTGTACAACTTATGTTAATGTTCAATTCAAACAGATTTATAGTTCTTATAGCCTATTTCGAATATAATTAATTCTTATTATTAGGAAAGAGTATTAATTATTATAATGTGTATATGTGTTGCCGCCAAAGAAACTCTGGAATATTTTCTTATCAACTTATTTTTATAATGTGTAGAGTATTTTAGTTGTAAGCCACCTCGAGTGTTGAATTGCTGAGTCCATAAATATTCGTCTAGATATTTATTAAGTTCAATAGTTAAATGTAAGCGATATGGTGTATTGTTTAAATTTTAATGTTATATTTTAAAAGGAGTGATTTCTCCAACTACATATCACTTGTTAATAACAAATTATAGATTACTGGTAGCTGTAATTTCGTCATAGTATTAAGTATCTACATATCTTTTGTAGGTTAAAGGACTTCTGCCATGTGATGTGACGTTATGAATTATATTGACTTTGTCTTTATACGCTAAAGGGCAAAATGTTTCCAATCAGAGGTGTTACAAATTTCTAGGAAGGCGTAGATATGGGAAAGATGATTAAAAATGTTAGCTTTAACTCGCCTATAACGCAATACATATCACGCAAGGCATAGAAAAATTTAAGTTCATTATAGCCTTAGATAGTAAGTTTAATAATAAGCTAGATCATTTCACAACTCTGTAGCGGACCAATATTAGAAAGTTGTACGTGTTATAATGGTTCGATGTACAAACGATGGAAATGAAAAGAACAAAATTAAATAACACTAGAATTCAATAAGATATAATGTCTCAAAATAACAAAATTAAAGTGTAAAAAGTTCACAAAGAACCAAATTTTTGTCGTGCGATGTTTTGCACGATAAAACAATATAATTCAATAATAAAATGAAATTAATTGATAGGTAAGATTGGAAAACAAAGAATGGAAAATGTACAGAATGTTAGTATACTGAATGTATTAGAAAATACAAATTTTAGTACAATACGTTTAGTGTCGATACATCTAGCTTAGAGAACGTAGTGCCCAGCGGTTCAGCTTTCAAATATTGGTGGACGATAGATGGATCTTTACAATTCGAAATTAAAGATAATAAATATATAATTATTAGTACAATAACCATAAGATTTCTTGCGACAGCTGACAGACGACCGACTATTACATTGATGTACATAAATGAGTGTTAGTATATCGTAGGAACTCGTGTCGCCCTAAGATCTTTATCAAAGGGCAGGTCAAACGGGTGCCTATACCGTATTTAAAGAAAAATATTAACCTGTTGTGAAGGACGATACCTATGAGATATAGACGTTAAATGTAATTTTTACGTAGATTTGAAGCTTCCGTTGTATCATTTGTTAGTCTACGTGTCCGATCGTACTTTTTTGGACCTGGAATATACATTTTCAAAATTCACATGCTTGAGGTTGTTAATATAACGAAAGTCATGTTTAAGCATGTCCTTTTGAATTTTGTATGTTTGAGGTCCACGGACCGTGTCTATGATTGCTATGTTAGTTAATGTATAGTAACAATATTCATGTTCTAGTTCCATGTTCGATGTTTCACGGAGTTACGCTTATTTTAAATCTGCGTATGTAAACCTATAGAGTGCCTCTTATTCACTTTTATATATATTGATACATAGGTAATACTGGTAGATGTAGTGATGCGTTATTTCTCAATGCACTATGTATTTTTTTTTATTAATTATTGTTCAATAACAGTCGCGTAGTGCCAAATGAGAATGAAACTGAATGGATATGACCTTTGTATTTCGCGATGCAGATAAAATGGCTAACAGCAAGCGGTGCTTACTCCATTTTGAAATAGTTGGATTTTGAAAAATGCAGTTTAATTGTGAAATTATAAAATGCATAAAATAAAACTATACAATTTAAAGAATTTCTTGATTTTAGTCAATAACTGAAACGTATGCATTTCAGTACAACCAACCAGGGCTGATAAAATCATAATAAATGTTATGAATATAGTTGTTTTCTCATATTTTAATTATGTTTGACTGATACTGGACCAGTGTATTTGCTATATTTATAATTTAAATATGATTACAATTATTGAAAAAATGTAATAACCATTCAATACTTATTTATGTTACTACCTATTATACTTGTTTTTTAGTGTTTGATTTAATTGTTGGTTGAATTATTGCTGTCAAATAACAATAGTTACATACTTTTGTTATGACTTTATAAACCCGGGGTGAATGTACTGTATTATCAATAAAAAAATATATTTAAAGTTAAAGTAAACAAAGTATTATTTATTATTTAAGATTGAATATTTTGTGATGATAAGGTTACGGGAAGACGGGAAGTTTTAAAATATTATTCTTAATATCCGATGCTTAATGCCGTAACTTACCAGTATTTGTTATCAAGAAACTATAATAAAATAGAATTGTCGGACAAACACCCAAACAATAATTATTAAACTTTTTGGGATTCTTTATTTCAATTTTCACTAGAACATGTTAATTTGATATTCTAGGTAACCGTAACCAATTAATTGAATCATATTTTATATTATTATTAATACAATTTTACTAAAAATTGTGTAATAATTTTATTAAAAAATAAAATAAAATATTTTTTGTTATATTATTTTTACGATGCGATATATTCTACTGTTGATATTAATCGGTCACAATTATGCGATCCAGATCCAACCCACAACTTTGGTCAAATTGAGTTAATAGGTAAACGGTATGGTTCAAAATCTTCTGTTTTATAAGTAAAAAGTATATATATATATATATTAAGTACATAATTAAGTATATAATATATTATATCATAGTATAAAATTATATTTGAAAACTTCCTTTGCTAGACGAATCATTACACAAAAACTTAAATATATTAAAACTGTAATTTTGGGTTGGTTTTGTTTCTCATAACTGTGTCCATCTATTGTTTTCCATTACTAGTATTCCTTCATTTTGTTTTATTGGTATTTATAATTTTATTAATGTTATTTTGATTGGAAATAAAGTTAGTTTTAGATGGTTAGGGACTCGTTTTTTTTTATTTTTATGTATAACTATTTTTTTAACCCGCTAGGCTTTATTTAGAGAAGGAATGTATGCTATGGAAAAGATGTAAGTGTTCTTTAATTTACTAAAGTGAAATGAAATATCCATTTTCTAATAAAATTCTTTAACGAAATTGAATATTTATATTAAAAAAAATATTTTCATAGTCTTGTAGTAATTCAGTTTTTCATTGATCTTAATGTTGGGTTTTCTAGTAACTTATATACTATCCAATAGTACATTCCCTCTCATTTGTAACGCTTAGTAGGTATATGATTCTTATATACTACTCAAATGAAAATGTCAATGATTTTTAAAAATAAAGTGCAGTTCTAAGAAAATCTAAGAATTATATAAAGAGTACTTAGAGTACACTCTGTTCACTCTGTTAAATTAAAATTATAATTATCTAGGACGGATGGATGCCCCCCGTAACACAGGATTTTCCTAGCTCGGGGGTCATTGATCAAACTGTTAATTTTCGAACCTAACAGATTGTAATGACATGTATGTAAACAACTCTGTACTTCTTTGATGTAAAAGTTATTATTTTTTATTATTTAAAATTGAAAAATTGTATGAATTCTCTTTTGAGTAGTATAAAATAAGTCATTAAAATAAAACTTTAAAGGTTCTCTTGCTTTAATTTGATATTATTTAATTGTAAACTTTAATTACTTTATATAAAATAAAACACATTATGTTTGTTATAATATGTATGTACATTATTGTATTAAAAGTAAAAAATATTTATATAAAATCTATTCTACAATAGTTTTAACTATTATTCGAATGACTCGTGTATTGTTAAATTCGCAAAGTAAATGAGAAAGTTCCGTTGTCCTTCATACACTGATCTTTGCTTCAAAACTTCGCTTGGCTGTAATGTTAAATGTAAAATAAAATAATCAATGTATAATGAATGGCCTAAACAGTAGAAAGTACGATGAGGCCTACGATTTCCGTATATTTGTTTCGATTCAAAAATTATATTATCTTTTTTCAATTCTAATAGGAAAGAAGTAAGTTATTAAATTAGTGCTATGATTGCATTATGAATGTTTGCAACCTTTGTGTTTTATTATAAAAATAAATGCTTGTATATAAATGGTTTTTTTATTTAATTACTTCATCATCATCATCAACAGCCCGTTTACGTCCACTGCTAAACATGGGCCTCCTCTTAATAGACCTTAGCAAGCCGTGCCAGGATCGTTGAGGGATATTGCCATAATCACCACGCTTGGCAGACGGATTGGTGATCGCAGTAAGATGTAAACCTTGAGCTAATAGATGCTGCTGCCCATCCATCAGCCATATGTCACTTAGTCGCCTTTTATGACACCCATGGGAGGACATGAGGTGGTCTATTCTAAGCCGGAAAACACACGGCGAATTTTTAATTACTTACACAACTCTTATTGGCTTACCGTTTAGTTATGACAGAACAATGGGCATTCACCCAGTTTTTCAAAAGTAAAAAGTAAGTAAGTGTTTAAGTACAACAATCAATAATCGTTAACTTAACTCCACTGTCAGTTTCAGAGCCGTGAATTAGGAAAACTTCCATTAAATGCATTACTGTATTTCGCATGTACAATACAATTGAAGTAAAATAATTAAAAAAAAATGACATTCGAAATTTGATTCTGAAAGTTGACTAACATGATAATTTAATCAAATAACCTAAACATGCCATAACGAACTGACACTTCCAAGTTTAAACATTTGACTTTTGACAGCTGAATAGCTAATAAGAGACCCCCCACATTAGTGTCTTTCGAGCGTGGTCATCGTGCCCTAACCCCTATTCCCCTGACATGGTACAGAGGTCCTAATGCAAGGACAGTTAGTGCCAGTATTCCTTGCTTCCTTGTTTGGTACAACAACTACTGCGGTCACCAACCCGCCTGCCAAGCGTGGTGACTATGGCAAATACCCTCCCTCGGGAGGAGGCCCATGTTCAGCAGTGGACGTTATACGGGCTTATGATAGTGCCAGTATAGCAGATTGGTATAGAACTATTCACTCTTATTCTGTCTGCTATTTTCCGCCCGTGAGCTGTGGCGACCTCACTCAGGCACAGGAACACAACAATAATCAATAATGTTATTTGGCTGCGGTATTCTGTAAGGTAGAAGTACCTAGTTCCTAAGTCAAGCTACTCATTGAGCGTATTGGATACTGTTTTTTGTGACCTGTTGACAGAAAACTGTAAATTTATACAATAAACGTTTTGAATCATTCGCTTTATTGATACAGACCAAAACTGTATCTTATTGCAGGTACACAGTTACAGTTATTCAAATGTTTGACGATAAAAACAGTAAGATTATTTACCATTTTTCGGGCGTCGGATAGTTACATACCTACTTTTCGTAATTTAATATACTTTCCCGACGAAGCCGCAGTTTCCTATCACAGTGACAAGCAGCGCCTCTAGCGGAAAATTGTGGAAGCATTAGTGTGACTACTATCACTAGACAGCTAGTAAGTACGAACGTGTTTTGATTCCGAAATTCCCCGCAAGAGATCGTGGATATTATTCAGTTGTCGTATTTAATAAAAAAAAAAAAGATAGTTTCAGTAATAAAGGCTACTAAAAGTAGAAAAAAAATTAAAAACTTGGTGTAATTGGATTTTATACAAACAACAACAAAAAAAGTAGTCACTTTCATTTCTTTAATTATCACTCAATTCATTCACGATACATTTAAAAAATAACAGATTAAGGGCTGATAGTCAGCTAAAAGTTACTAAAGAAATCAATTTTGATATTTACAGAATAAGTACGCACGTTTTGTCCAAATTACAATTTATTCCCCTGCTTATATTTATCAGACGATTGAAAAATTGGCACTAAATTAATTAATTTTTTTATCTTAAACTTATTTTAATTATAATATCACAGATTCGCATTTATTATTTCTAGTAGCAGGATCTCCAGTAGTTCATTGATTTCAGACTGCAACAAAAAATATTGTTGTTACTTTTTACAAACTTCAATCAAAACAACAATAAAGTTCGCTGTCAAAACTAAATCAGTTTCTGTAATATGAATTAGGGAAAAAAAAAACAAAAATAAATAAATATGTTTGGCATTCGATAGTTAACAAAAATGTAATGAATTGTCTTTAATCATCGATTAACGAACATAATAATCACATTAAAGTAGTTATTCATGCTTTCACAAAATCATTTAACATTTGAAATGGGTTTTGGCAGTTAAAGGTATTTGTTAATTTCAAAGTTGATTAATTCCGAAGTATTAGTTACTGAAACTAAAATTTAGTTTTGGGTGATGGCTGTTTTCAAGCCCAAGAAGAAGAATACATCTGCTCTCTCATTTTAATGAAAAAGCTTAGCATTATTTTGTGTAAGAACACTTATTGCAGCAAATGCTTTTAAAGTGGGTTTTGGCATAATTATTGATGGTAAGTTAAAATTCAACATTGAACATGGCAGTAGTTACTCACATTGTAAGCTTGGATTGTTTCTGGACAGGTCTTGCTAATGAACTGATTTATTTGATTTGAGTAGTTAACGCCTTGGATGTTCAAATCGACGTCGGACTGCGAAATAATGATAGGTATAAATGACAGAAAAGATGGTAATTATACTGACAACCTTTGGAACCCTATGCTAGACATTAAATCATTGTGTATAATCTAAGATGTCTTTCGGGATGCGGTTGGTTGAGGAATGTCTTCCATGCCTCGAAAAGAACGTTATACCGTTGGCCTCGATTGTTATAACATCATCTATAACAATCAATATTATTCTTCTCATTGTATTTTTTGTGGACATTTCACATAATACTTTTGACATTGTAATTTGTATTTGTTATTAATTGTTGTTATTATTTTTATTATTGACATATTGAATAATCTATTTACTTTAATTTTTATACTATACAAGAAGTGATAAATCAGATATGTCTTAGTTAATTAATTACCTACATAAATTGTTACTCTTAATGCTAATAGCACAAAAAATTACATGCACGAAAGCTTATTTGCTTTTCTTTATGTAACGACTTCTACACCAGCAAAATTCCGTCGGGATCAGGCCCATATTCAGTATTGGAAGCTTTACAGAATTGTGATGAATCACAGTTACATTATTCATAAACAAAGACGTTTATTTAAAAACTCACTGAAATATCTCCTAAAGTGAATGCAACGTCAATGCCACGGATAGAGATGCCACTGATGATGCCGACGCTTACCCGGACTTGACCTACTACGCGGATCCTGTGGATCTCGATTCTGAAGATAATAAAGTTTAATATAAAATAACATAACGTCTTTTTATTAGGCCCCTGATTCTGCAGGGACAAAATTAGAATACAAGCTGCTTTACTTTACTTGCTTAAATATCTAAAGATTAAAGACAAGACCGAAAGAACGCAGTGTGCCTTTAGGCCAGATAACATTCGGATATCAAAACCGCAGAAATATCGATATAACTATTGGTATTAAATATATGTACTTACTTCCCTGAGTTATTGAAATCAAATTTATAACCAAAAAGTTCTGCAGCCGCCTCAGCATTCCCTGAAATATATATAAAAATAATTGTTACTACGTCAGAAAAATAAATACTAATGTAAGTTTGCTGTGTTAACTTACCAAGAGAAAAGTGAATGAGCGGTAGCTCAACGTCAAAGTTGAGCCGAAATGTAATGAGACTATAACTGAGCCTGCGGATGACAAAATTACTCAAACCGTAACTGTAAAGTTTATCTAATGCTGCAATAGCATTGAAGATCCTGCAAATATTAAAGAAATAGTAATTAAATAATTTAAAAAATCGTCAAAAATTAAAAAGTGAATGTATGAAATAGTTAGCCTAGATCTTTGCATTAACTGGGTATCTCAAACTTTTTTTTAATAAGTTTCCGTTCAGTCCAACTCAGTACTACTTCGTTAATTTATTATGAAACCATTAACGTGGAAACTTTAGCACTATATGTGCTAAAGGTTCCACGATGTATTCGGTTAAGTTTTAATATTATTTAACAGTGGCATCGTGGAATATGAAAAAATAGGCACAATTAATCAGAATATAGGTATTTGTAGAATTGGAAGAGGCATTTTAATTCGGACTGAGTTTATGCTTATTTATAATACATTATTGGAATTGCCTTCAATACATAGTTTAAAACAAAGTCGCTCCTCGCATATGTATGCTTAAGTACATATGCGAGATTTAAGCATAACATATTATTATGTATGCTTAAATCTTCAAAACTACGCAACGGATTTTAATGCGGATTTTTTTAATCGATAGGGTGACTCAAAATAAATCTTTATAAGTATACCTAATACATCAGCATTGCACTCATGCGAAGCCGGGGCGGGTCACTAGTTTAACAATAAATAGAAATGAAAAATATACAATAGTATTCATAGTTAAGTGCCCTTAGTATTTAGGTAGGAATCAAAACCTTACACTGGCACAGGCAGTTCATAGCCAACACTTAGTTCTTCAATATCCAGAGGATCTAAACCATGATCTTGGATTGCCTGGCTTATATCCTGTATTGCGCTCTCGATGCTGCCTGTGATCAAACGCTCATCTCGCCAGGTTACTGTAACATAAGTAGTATACCGATAGTATAATCGATGGGGGAGCCCTAAGTTCAGCAGTGGACTACAACAGGCTGATGATGATGATGATAATGAAGTAGTTTACCAGGGGCCTGAGTCTACTGTCGTAATGGTGTGTTGTGGAACTGTCACTGATGTCTTGATAGTCGGTTTTCTTTGTCTTTTGGATTGGACATTACCAAATGTGCTAAAAACTGACTGTCAGTAAGCAGACACCTTTGAGCTCTGTTATCACTATTGTGGTTTTAATGCCCTTGCAGGGATTTCGTATTATAATGAAATCCTAATCCTACCAATAATAAACATCTTTGCGTTGACCCGCCTTAATATGTGAACTAATTTTGATGAATTTTGGTATGAAGATAGAGTAGTTCTTTTGAAAGACTTATTGTGAAAAATGTAGAGTTCGAAATAGTGAAAGGAGTTTGTAGTTGGTATGGAATTTTTTAATGGTCATAGATTAAACGATAAAAAGTTGTACTCGCAGATAAAAGTATGAAATAAGTTAAGTAGACGATTTAGTAAAAGTAATACTTACTTTGTTGCTGGCTTTGAAGAGGCATTGCGGTGGCTCCAGCCATTAGCATTGTAAAATAAAAGAAGATCTTCATTTTTACTGAAAGAAGATACACCGACGGTTGCTAAATTTCACATATACCGTAATGCAAAATAGTTTGTTCAATCAAAAAGGGAACACAAGAAGAATAACTATTTTAAAACCTTAAAAATCTATAAACAGAAATAGGAACAAAACGTTTACACCTGATTTTAAAATATTTTTTGTATGCAATGAATACATTTAATTAATTATTTCAGCACTAACGTTATCTGAGTCCATTAATTTACTATTTATATAAATATTAATCTAAAAAGCATTGACCCAGACCTAAAATACACTATCATATAGATAGAGGAGACGAGGCTAGTATCAATCAAGAAGTTGATATTGGCATTTATGATTTTATCCTGTCAAATTCAAATTCAAAATTCATTTATTCCGTAAAAATGGTTACATTTGTTGGGAATCGTCATATTTTTTCCCTACCATGCAGTGTGTGACTGCCAAAAAACACAGTAGAACCCTCATTAAAAAATTAATATTAAATCACAATATTTTATTAACCTAATAACAATATACTTTATTTTACATTGAGATTAGATCTGGGATCCTGGGATCACTACATAGTATAAAACAAAGTCGCTTGCCGCTGTCTGTCCGACCCTATGTATGATTTGATCTTTAAATTACGCAACAGATTTTGATGCGGTTTTTTTTCAATAGATAGAGTGAGTCAAGAGCATTGCACCCGTGCGAAGCCGGGCGGGTCGCTAGTAAAATTTAAGCTGTAACTTTGTTTTATGTGTGTATGAATACATTCACCAAACACTTAAAGTTATTTTATTTTACAAAAAGTTTATTTTAAAAACAGACTTTAGTTTTCTTTCAATTCAAATGATTAAGGAAGGTATTTTAGATTTTGTAAAAATTTAATCAAATTTTAACATTCCAATGTCCTAGTTACCCATATTTATAACAAACAAAAATATAGTAGGTATCTAAAAATAATAAGTGCAAAGTGATGCAGATATAATAATAGATGCAACAAAATTAGGCCAAGTTCAATATGCAATCAATCATTGTCAAATATCATTTTTGCTAAGTCATCTAGGATTATTGTAAAAAACCTATATTTACGTATTTCGAGTAAAGGCATTTTGTTTTAATAAATAAGTAGAAAAATACTTTTCATCTATTTTTTTGATCTAAACAACAAATACATATTGTTTAATCAGTTGGTGGGTTAGTAGTAGTTTTGGGGCACCAGATATCCTATCCGGTGCCAAAACTACTGGTGCAGTCCAATGCAGTGCAGGTCCGGGGGTTCCAAATTTGGTGTTTGGAGGACCATCCGGGGGACCTCGTGGTATTTGTAGCAAACTATTGCGATGGAGAGAAGGGAGTCTTAAATATCCCACCGCTGCGATAAAGAGGATGCAAAATGCATTTCTCCCGGGAACAGAAGGTTATTTTAACCTTCGTAGCACTAGTAATTATTACTAGATAAAAATTACATGAATATTTAAAAAAGTATTTTACAATTTATGTTATTCTAATTTGGGAAATTGAATAACGGAATATGTATTAGTACATATTATATTTATTAAAACAAAACTGTCACTCGAATCATCATATGTAAAGACAGGTTTTTCACAATAATCCTAGATGACCTATCAATATTTGACAATGATTGATTTAATATTGAACTTGGCCTATATTAATTTGTCTATCTGCATCAATATTATTTCAGCATCAATTTGCACTTATTATTTTTAGATACTTACTATCTTTTATATAAATAGGGGTAGATAAATAAGAACAAATCATTGTTAAGTTTTACTTGAGTATGTAATTTTATTTACCTGGTATTTATATAGTTATGTAGGTACTTGGGTGACTCGTGTGTTATTTTTTAGGGTTTTTAATAATTTAAGTAGTACTACTTTACTAAGTAGTACTGCTTAAATTATTAAAAACCCACAACACAGTACTTACTAGTACTGTTCCTAAAAATCAATAAGTTCAGTATTAATGATTAAAATTTGATAATAAAAATAAAATAGAAGTCGCCCCCGGGTGGGCTCGAACCACCAACCTTTCGGTTAACAGCCGAACGCGCTAGCCATTGCGCCACGAAGGCTATGATAGCTGAAGCTGAATTTAATCACTGGTCTAGAGGTTTCAGTTATTTGGTATACTAAAATGTTTATGTCGGTATTGTTGACATTTACCACGGATTTTCCAATATTTTCTTCCATACAAACCTTGTCTGAATACAATAAAAAAAGAATCGACCAAATTGGTAGAGTTTTAGAGTTGTACATACATTTTGAAGATTATTTTTTATATATGTGGATGATATTGTTTAGTATTCGACACTTGAAACTTTTTTGAAATACATTAAAAAACAAAATGGTGTGTTCGTGAATTTTGGAGTTTTATTTAGGAAATATTAAAAGATACGCAACAAAGACTAATTATGATTTAGTTTTTTATTGATGACAAAGTTAAAAATAAAAAGAATGTGTATATAAATGGTGACCGAACTCGATAACAAAAACCATGTAGAATTACCAATCATTTTCACAATCTGTATGATCCGATTATCTGATATTACAATTAGGTAGGTATATGTACCTAAATAATTAATTATTGTCAATGCGTTGGTCAAGATTAGTAACTCAAATTATAATTAATTATCGATAGTCGTAATCAGTTTCATTGAAACTTTTGACGTGACAGGGGCTATATATATTTTGTTGCTTTTGAGGTAAGTTTACAAATATAGCATTTTAGTAACTTAGGGCTAATTTATCAATTATTAGATAAAATTTAGCTGAGGAATAAATTTGATATAAGCTACAATTTTAAAGAAATACATACACAGAGGCGGATTAAACGTACGGCGCTCTCAGCGTCATAGGCAAGCTTCTAATCTGCGACCGTATTTTGTGAATAACTAGTACCTACTAGTAAAAATCCGATCACTATAGTTGGCGTTACTACATGTGTGGTAGCGGTTACTCCAATTTGGAGCTGGCATTTCTTTATTCCGACTACAAGTAGCCTCAAGTACAGTTGCTATTCCACGGTTTATTCCACCCGCGCGCCGCATTGTACCTTTTTTGCTCCTAGGCACATGCCTAGTTGCCTTATGTATAACCCGCCTTTGCATAAAAGTCATTGAATTATCATCCTCCTTAATACAGGCTATGTCATTGCCTAGCAAGGAGAGCAGCACATCACCCACTTGATTGTCTAAAATTCAAAACTACCCACTTAGTGAAAACTGTACGACGATCTGTTTTATATCAATAAAAATTATTATTATTATAAAATAAAAGGTTCTTTAAGCCAAAGGTTGAGGATTTAAAACAATTTGGAAGCTGTGTGCCATTTTTTCTCTACTTACAATTTGTAGTTCAATTATGATCGATATTGTACGAAAATTCTGTCAAAATGAAAATTTCAGAAGAATTTAATAGTAATGCTGACAATTTCAGTTTTTAACAGACTAGCGTAGAGTTTTAAGTATACATGTAAATGGATGGATTGGGAGAGGAAGGCCAAAGAAAAGATGGATGGATTGTGTGAAGATATGCAAGAAAAAGGAGTTAGTGATAGTGTGACGGGTGACAGGACAGAATGGAAGAAGCAAACGTGTTGCGCCGACCCCAAGTGATATGGGATAAGGGCAGGAAGAAGAAGAACAGACTAGCGTCGTAATCGCGTAGAGTAGCAGTTTTTCAAACAAATATATAATTGCATTAATGATGATATGACAATCGGGAACAACGGCTTAATGTGCTTTCCGAGGCACAAAGTTACAACAACATTTTTTGCCTGGAGCTGGAAACACCCTATATCGCCACCGAGGATTATACTTACTTATGACTATTTTAATTCAACTTTAATGGTGTTTTCAGTTAAATTGAAAAATCATTATGAAGTGCATTGTACCTATTGCTCTTTTCATCGTAGGAAGTTTGGCTTTGCCTCAACAGGGTGGTAAGTATTTTTTAAAATTGTAAACTTGCTGTTCATGTCCTTTTGGTGCTGCCGTCAGACTTAGTAAAAGCTGTCTTGGACTTTTATTTTATTTTTCTATTGTACCTACAAATATATTGTCCATAATAACGCACACAATAAAAAATAATTAACCAAATTAATCGTGTCGTTCCTTCGCCGTATAACCTGCTATCTAAAACATAAGATTATTTGAAATCGGACCAGTAGTACCTGAGATTGGCGCGTTCAAGCAAACAAACAAACTCTGCAGCTTTATGTAGATGAAGCCGAGGAGATGTTTGACTTAGTGATTTATTTATTTATTGATATCAGATATAGATTTTTATTTAGTTAATAAAAGTGATGTCACAAGTGCAGTAGTTCCCAAAACACATTATTAATTGTATTTTTGGTTGGTATCCCATGTACCTATGCCATGTACCTATGCATGGCTAATGATGATATGTCATCATCATTATCAACCCGTATAACGTCCACTGCTGAAAATGAGCCTCCTCCCAGGGGAGGTGTTTGCTAAATCACCACGCTTGGCAGGCGGGTTTTTGACCGCAGTATTATGTAGTACCACACAAGAAAACGCTGCTGCACGTTCCTTGATATACGATTATATATATATGATATTATAACAATCGGCACCAACGGCTTAACGTGCTTTCCGAGGCACGGAGGGTTGTCCCTCAACCATCAGATCCGGAAAGAAATCTTAGTATTTACACAAAGATTTTCTGCCCGACATGGAATCGAACCAACGACCTCCGAGATTTTATGCCATCCATATGTAAAAATCTGTTATTCTTACACACTTTAACTTTAGTTATATGTATAGATAAATTGTTGTATTTCTTCAGTAGTGACTAATGAGCGAGTCATCAGTGACACCATCATCATCGCCATCGAGAATGTAGTTCAGGGCATCAAGGACGCTGGCTTGGATCCTCTCAACCTTAGCAATGAAGAAGTTAGCTATGCTTTACCTGTACCCATGTAAGTAATTTAATTTACTATAGTAGTTATGTAACTATAACTATTTTTTTTAAAGAAACGTCAACACACCAGAACAAACCAGACCTTGGCTAAAAGACTACGCTATTCATGTTTTCGTAATAATACTTATCCCAATAAATAAATTCCTAATTCAGACTGATTTCATCGTTAAGCGGGCCAAATACTGCTATGCTATAGAGGTTGTCTTAATAATTTGATCATAATAGTTAAACATAATTGAAAATTCCTGACAACAGAATCTTCAACGCTGCTGCAGCAGTAGAGGAACTCCTCAGCACTGGGCTCAGTAACATCATAGTGAACGACATGAGGTTCAGCCTGTTCACCTCCCGTCTAACCTTTGACATTGAGCTGCCTCACATACATCTGTCTGCTGGTAAGTTTCAACTTCTAACCTAATACATATCAGGTGCTAGTTTCCCCCACACCTTCCGATGCCCTCGTAGACCTTAAGCCCGAGAGGCCCGCGAACTGTAAAATAGAGCGACAGTTGCACAAAACTTCCCTAAAATATAAAACGTAAAAATCCCTCAATCTCATCGCCAGCGACCGCTCTGAGCCAAGATCCAAGTCCCACAGGGGACGCCCTCTTGCATAGGTTGCTCAGTTTGTAGTGTTTATATCATTTATCTATGCCTAGTGAAGTAGCAAAAGCTGCGAGGCAAACTAATTACCTCCGTCACAAAAAAAAAAGTTTCCACTACGCGGATATACCCGCCTAACTCCCGTTCCCGTGAAATTCATAATTAAACATAGTTTATATCCTTCCTTGGTAGACAGGCTATCTAACACTGAGAGATTTTTTCAAATCGGAGCAATAATTTCTGAATTTAGCGCGTACAAGCAAACAAACAAACAAACTCGGCAGCTTTATAATATTAGTATAGATTAGAAGCTTCCCACTCACGGTTTCCCCACATACCTCCCGTTCCCGTGGTAACTTCATAAATGGCCTATTCAACACTCGAAGAATTGTTCAAATCGGACTACTAGTTCTTGTTTAGCGCGTTTAAATTAACAAACTCTTCATATTTATATATTAGTATAAAGATAACTTTTGTGTATACGTCGCACTCTTTATTCATTACAGAAAATGCTGGTGCTTTGGCAATTATTTTTGGTAAAAGCATATACGTCGAAGGCTCTGGAAGGTATGTATAATTTTTTATTAACATTTCTTCTCTTTTATAGGCCTCGGTACGTGTCAATTTTCATTAGTGATATCTAAACCTCAGAAGCATAAGGACGAATGTGCTATTATCTTTAGAATCATTTGGTCGTATGTGCCAGCTTATGGTAAAGGCTTAGGCTAGGCATACGTTGAATGTTTATGAAGTATAATGGCATATCAATAAATGGTATAATATATTCCTCCTTCTTGTAGTCCTCCCGATTTCAGCCATGGCAGCCTATTTCTATGGAGATTAGCCATATGTGCGATGGTCATAATATATTATATTGCACAAATGTGTATGCTTTATCCACCTCCTAATATGTTTATTGATTTTAAAATCCAATGGGTCGGTTTTACCGACACGACGGCAGGTGAGAAATCAGGCGACAGCTTAACGTAATATCTAAGGCTCGGGTACACACCATCAACTTTCTGAACTCTGGCTGATATATTAAAAAAAAAACTGGGTATTGAACCCACGGCGGTTGTAACGGTCGTAAATTAATACTTTTCGTTAGGTCAACGAGATTTTTTTGTATTATGACTTAGAGATTTTATTCCAAGCCTACTCAACTAATAGACGAAGAACGCAATTAACCATTAGAGGCTCCCCACACTAGCTAGTCTCGAGCGTTGTCTTAGTGCTAGCGTATACGCAGCAGCAACGCCAGCGCTGACCGGCTACCAAACGCCGGTACTACGCAGCGCTGTCCTACCTAAATATTCGCAAATAACGTTGCGAAATTGCGAAATTCTTTGCCCACAGGGCTAGCTGCAGCTAGTCAGTTGGGCAAAGAATTTCCGAACTTGGCCTTCTGTCCGGATTTTTCAATTAAACCACCTTAAATCCGCCCAAATCCCCCTAGATGTTTTTTAGTGCTTCGGATATCGAGTTTGGGTTGTTGAGCAAGTTGGCCCGTTGTTGACATGACATGCTTTTGCAGTCAAGAATTACGCGTGCCGGTGTTTCAAGATACATTCACTGCATAATGGCGCCGCAGATACGCGACGTTAGCACTTCGTATGACCGGCGTTCGGTAGCCGGCCAGCGCTGGCGTTGCATCGCTAATACGCTAGTGTGGGGGGGGGGGAGTCTCTTAATCTACATGATTAAAAGTGAACTACTAAATGTTCTAAGCGCAATAGGATAACGGCTCGACCGATCTCGTTTATTTCTTTTTGGTTGTATAAAAAAATGGTCAGGACTGTGGAAAGGCAGTTTATAAAATTACTGGCTCTGCCCGCGACTTCGTCCGAGTGGAAAAGTGACTTTGAGTAGCAGCTTTAATTATTTGTATTAGACACTTTTTTCATTATAAAAAAGTCCATTCTCAGGTTTAACACTATCTGTGTACCAAATTTCATTAAAATCGGTTTAGTAATTTTGGTGTGAAAGGCCGACAGATAGGCAGACGGACAGCGATACTTGCGCATTTATAATATTAGTAAGGATTAAAACAATCAAAACGCCATTTTGTGACTTTGCTTTACCTTCTTTAAAACAAACCTCGGCGAACTATTACATTAATTAAAATATATTACATTGATAAAAATTCTGATACACGTGATGATTAATGTTTAATAAATACTTGTAATCTTATTGATAACAAAAAAAATCATGCCATACATTATTATATCAATTAAGTCTTGTAGTAAAACACAGACAAATGTACCTACACAGATTTTAGATCAATATTTTATTCTAATTTATCTGACTCTACCTTTCTACGCGCGATTTCACCCGCGTAACTCCCGTTCTCGTAGGAACTTCATAATGAAGTATAGCTTATAACCTTCCTTAATAAATGGGCTATCTGCCACTGAAATAATTTTTTAAATCAGACCAGTAGTTTCGGAGAGTAGCATGTTAAATCAAACAAACTCTTCAGCTTTATATAATAGTATTAGGTCTTTCTCCGCGTTCGTGGTTTCTCCACGTAGCTCCCGTTGCCATAAGAACTTCGTAGTAAAATATAGCCTATAGCCTATATCAATAAATGGGCTATCTGACACTGAAAGAATTTTTCGAATCGGCCTAGTATTTTTTCAGATTAGCACGCTAAATCAAACAAACTCTTCAGTTTTATAGATTAGGTACTAGCTGTTTCGTCTTCGTGTTGAAACTTCGTTTGATTTCGTCACACAAACTATGCAAGCCCTTTTCGTCCCCTTAGGCACTGCGTTATTAAAAATCCTTTCTTAGTGCACACACAAAATGACTTGAGGAATATTTGTGCAAAATTTCATGGTTTTAGACTAATAAGTTAGTCAGCGTTGATCGATCAGTTAGTCAGTTTCTGCTTTTATATAGATTACTAGCTGCGCCCCGCGAGTTTGCACGCGTCACTCTGCTCCAGTGGGTTGGAGCCTGATGTTTTGTAGCTTATATATTAATCTAATGTATAACCTATCCCGGCGCAAAATGTCAGCCAAATCCGTTCAGTAGTTTTGGCGTGAAAGAGTAACAAACATTCACCCAACCATCCATCCATACTTACAAACTTTCGCGTTTATAATAATAGTAGGATGTTATTATCATAGATTATTATTGGTTCCAGCATCGATGTGCGCCGTATCCGAGCCGCTGGTTCGTGCACCGTGAACGTTGGCCTCATCACCGGTATCTTCATTCGAGGTGTTGACATGAACTTCACTGTGAATAATGTTGAGGTAAGTTATTTTGGATGTCATCATCAGCCCGCTTAACGTCCACTGCTGAACATGGGCCTCCTCCCGAGGGAGGTTATTTACCATAGTCACCACGCTTGGCAGGTGTTTTGGTGACCGCAGTATTATGTAGTACAACACAAGGAAAGCTGCTGCCCGTTCCTTGACGTACGATTATTATAGATGATGTTATAACAATCGGGACCAGTGGCTTAACGTGCTTTTCGAGGCACGGAGGATAGTCCCTCAACCAACCAGACCCGGATAGATATCTTAGAATTTACACAAAGATTTCCTGTCCGCCGTGGGGATCGAACCCACGACCTCCGAGATTTAAAGCGAGCCAAATTACGTTACGTTATATTGACCTTATGCTTCTGAGGTCTAGAATTTTAGATGCAACTTAAGTATTTTGTCATTTGTATTTATGTTATATTTGTGTAAGACATAAATCAAATATTTTATTATAATTGTTTACCTATTACTATTTTAGTATCAAAGTAAAGGTATCTATTTAAATTAATTCATTATTACTTTACACAGTAGGTTAGCATTGCCATTCAACAGGGTAATGCTGCCAGCATTCTGGGATCCTTGCCAAGTAGAATAGATTTAATATTTTTAAAGTTGGTTTTATTTAAAATTTGCTACTTTTAGTTGTATATATGAATTTTATTCAATGTAAATTTAATAAAAAAATTAATGTTAATTGTTAATAATAATTCATATTTAAATTAATAATTATTCGATTCAACCTTTTTTATTTTTAGTCCAACGTCAGTTTGAAACTTCAAGATCGCGATTACTCGGCGTCATTGAACCACTTTATTGGCAACACAGTTCCTCATTATCTCACTTCATACAAAGTAAGTAAAAACATTAAAATATACTATACTAGTTGCCGTTTAACCCACAAACTCTAGTTTTTTTTTAATAAAAAGTTAGAAATATTTTTTCCTTCATATAAAATAGTGTAGATATTAATTCCGATTAAAAATACATTGAAACTGGATGTAAATATAATTATTGCTAATTTTATATTTTATAGAAATTATTAAAAGTCATTCTTTGATTTGCAGGCTGAAATTGATTTGCTGATAGAAATTCTTCTCGTGGACATCATCAATCAGAATTTGAACGCGTAAACAAGTGATTAACGAATTTTTTAAATAAATGCTTTAACGAACATGTGAATACCTACGTGTTTTTTACAAACCTATAAACTTACCTTTTTTTTTTGTTGTCCGGGGGGAAATGCATTTACGCATTCCCACCGCCGCTGCAGCGTATTCGCATGCTGGCTGGATATGTGGGACTCGCCCTCTCCATAGCGTGGTTTGCTAACTCATACCACGAGGAAAGGACCCTACACCACTAAAACCCCCCGGACACTCCTTCGATCCGCCGTTGGCCGGGGCCGGGCACGCATAAGCAATCCGGCTCACCTATATACTTACCTACTCATATTTTACTTACAACAGCCGTTACGTTCACTGCTGAACTTAGCCCTCCTCTTTAGACCTTGGCAAGCCAGGGTCGTTGAGGATAAATATTTAATTGCAAAAATAACCACGCTTGGCAGGATTGGTGATTGCAGTAAGATGTTAAGTAACCTTGAGCTGATAGATGCTGCTGCCTATTTTTCAGGTGCAAGTTCCTTAGCCGCCTTTTACGACACCCATGGGAAGACATGGGGTGGTCTATCCTAAGCTGGAAACCACATAACTACATAATAGGACTTAATCTATTGCCCGGGGTGGTCTTGAAAATAGCGACTACTGAAGTCCAACCTTGCGGCTTATATCTCTAGTTTGCATAAGTACAGAGGCATTGTGAAAAAGAACGCTATCAGCATCATGATCATCATCAGCCCGTATATATGTCCACAGCTGAACATGGGATTTTGCTACAGCACCATGTTTGGCAGGCGGGTTAATGACTGCACCGGTAAACATGGTAAACGTCCTCTTTAACAGACTTTGGCAAGCTAGGGTCGTTGGGGGATATTACCGTAATCATAACGCTTGGCATGCGGCATCGCAGTAAGATAGGAGTATCTTTGAGCGGATAGATGCTGCTGCCCATCTATCGGTGTATGTCTTTTAGTCGCGTCTTACGACACCCATAGGAAGATATGGGGTGATTTATTCTAAGCCGGAAACTACACGGTTGGTATAGATTGTTCAAAGATTTGTTTAACCTATCAAACCTGAAACCAAATCGTGGCTTGTATAATACACAAAGATTGTACCAGCGCCAGCTAGACCTCCAGCATCAGACTTATGCCATAATACATCCACTCTCTTTCCTCTCTCTTTCGGCAGACCACTCCCTTCCGCTTGCTACGATCTTGACATATCACTTTCGCCTCTTTTACATTCATTAATCTCCTATAATATACATATAATTTGGCTTAGGGTTTTTTTAACCTGTCCTTTCTTAAGAACGTCCTCGATTTGTTCGTGGAACGTCCACCTTGGTCTTCCCCTTCCAACACTTTAGTTCACATTCGCCCTATAAATTCTACCTGTTAGTCTCCTTTCATTCATTCTCTCTAATAATTTAGCATACCTACCTTTCTCAATGCTTGTCATCCACTGCCACAAGGCCGTATTAATTGAAAAATAACAATGTATTAATTATTTCTCTGATAATCTTTATATGTTAAATACACAAAGCCCTTTAATACATGTCTTATCACAAGTGGTACTCATGTTACAATGAAATTATTAACAGATTAGTAAATTTAACACAGATTTCGTTAAGCTGATAAGCAGGTGTTGATCATGCAATGATGTTATCTGTGTGTTTCTAAACAATTAGCTTTGTAATTAATACTAATATTGTGTTATGTACTTGTAGTTATTGAAATGATTACTTACGTAAATAGAGTTAAACCAGATTAAAGTTTCATAAGCCAAAAATCCCGTTAGTGTACTATGTATTTTTTTTTATGATTTCTAGCCGAGTTTTGTTGTCTACTAGTATTCTTGTTAACCCCTCGTGCTCAGTTAAAATTCTTATGTTACGAGTGGGTTTACGTCGGTGCAATTGGTGGGGATCAAACCGGCGATCACAAGTCCGATACCCCTAGCCATTGGGCTAAGGCCGCTTCAAAGGTTAAAGGCTTTTTCATCATCCATGAGAATAAAACAGTGGGATCGGAACACCATGGGGATTTTTTTTTTAAATATTATATATCATTATCTCACAACTAACACAAAAACATAAATGCGTTACTTATGAGTTGTATACGACGCGCCGCCAAGCACACGGCCCGCGGGCCGCACCGGAAATGAGCGGCTCGTGATAAGCTATCTTAGTACCAAAATACTTAATTTCATTCATGCTGATCAGGTAGATTTTGTGTAACGAAAAACCATACAACACATTATAGTATTTGTATTATCAGAAAAAGTAAGAAAGAAAGAAAATTAATTCATCAGCACAACACACAAGATAATACATTCACCTGCCCTTATCCCAATTTATTTGGGGTAGGCGCAGTATGTATTTTCTTCCGTACTCCTTTATGAGCCGCAGAATACAAATCTATATAAATAAAATCAATCGCCAAATTGTATGTACGCGCATTACTTGAGCATAACTTTACCAAGCTTCCCGCGTACCGTTTCATCCGCGTAGCTCTGGTTCCCGAGGGAACTTCATAATAAATTGTAGACTTTAACCTTTCTCAATAAATAGGCTATCTAACGCTGAAAGACTTTTTCAAATCGGGCCAGTAGTTCCTGAGATTAGTGCGTTCAAGAAAACAAAGAAACAAACCACTACACACAACTCTTCAGCTTTATATATTTACTAGCTGCGCCCTACGGTTTTGCCCGCGTTACTCTGCTTCAGTTGGTCGGAGCGTGATGTTTTGTAGCCTATATCATAATCCAGCGTAAAACCTATCCCGGTGCAAAATTTCAGCTAATTCCGTTTTGTAGTTTTGGCGTGAAAGTGTAACAAACATCCATCCATCCATCTATCCATACTTACAAACTTTCGCGTTTATAATATTAGTAGGATTAGTATAAATAAACTAACTAAAATAATGTAACGTAACGTACTGACCAATCAGCGGCCCTTGCTTGGACAGTATGTTAGACCAGATAATATATGTATACCAAATTTTATCAAAATCCATTCCAGATCTTTTGTAAAATTGCAACACACAACAAGATATTATATTTTCTCATTATGTTAGTACTCCTTGGATAACAATGCCCGTACTTATCCCGACATAATTGATACTTTTACTATTTGCTACTTATTCACGAAAATCAATAATGTAATCTGCAATCGTGATTATTTTGTGATTATTTATCGGTTGTGTCAATAATGAAAAGTACTTTTTATCTATATTAAGCCATTGTTTTTAAGCAGTTTTGTGGATAAAGTGTGACAGGCAGGTGAGTAATTAGAACATTGTATAAGAATTTAAAATTAATAGATAGGTTCTGTTAGATATACCTACTTACTGACTGTTTATGTTTATGGCCAAAATTTGATTTATATCTGTCACCGGAAAATAATCAGAATCGTATGTTGATCAACTTTCTAGTTAGTTAATAAACGAGGTTTTGGGTGGTTAAAAAACATTACCTAAGCCTAAACCAATGGAGTTCAACAAGACTCATTGAAGCTGAAGTTTTTTTTGTTTTGTTACAACAGTAGCATTTTGTTTGGTTAGGTTTATTAAGTAAATAATATAATAATTATGCACGTTCACTGAAACTGGTACGAAAGTTGATCAACTTACGATTCGTATTATTTTTCCAGTGACATATCCATTCAGACATGGCAGAATTCAAAAATGGAAAACTATTCGTTTTTTCGACGTTGGTATTAACTCACTTAGCGACCTGAACCTATTTCATGGGTTTGCTATTCATCTATCTCTTTCTATTATATACTGAGTGTAACTTCACACCGCGGTTTTTTTATCGATGCTAATTGGCATTACAATTTGCTTTCAGTATTGCTATTATAACGTAACATAAATACTATTTTAAGATTTTGGAAGATTTAGGCCCAGACTTTGTTAGTCATACTTACTTAGTAGTTGTTGTCAGGGGACCATTACTTTGTTTTTTTTTTAATTAAAATGATGAGCTGCTGCTATTGGACAGCATCATGTGAATAAATCGAGCCAATATCTACAGTTGACTTGCTATCGTGGCGTGTCAATAACTCACGTTCTATGACTTGCAATATTCTTTAAGTTATTAGATTTCAAATTTGATTACGTATAAAATCACTGTTAATTCTGTAACAGCAAAAGGTAAACATTTGTACTTAAAACAAAATTAAATTACAATATATTAAGTATACCTACGTGTGGTAAGGTCTCTCTCACTCCGAGAGATGGCGCTAGCACACCTTATCCACCTTATTCAAAACGTACCTACATCTATTTCAATGTTATTTTATATTGATATGTAAAACTAAACAATCATTATACCACCAACTGAGCACCATCTTCAGCTAAAGGTATAGGTAGCATATATTTTGAAAACACCATAGATGTCTTCATTTTCTTATAATTCTTTTTGCTTTGTTACGTTTCAGCCTAAAGATGAACACGTTTTTGATACTTCTGTCGGCTATTGGATTCGTAGCTGCGACTCCAGTCAATGTAGCAAGAATCAGTGAAGAATTAATAACTAGAGGTACGAATTTTAATTAATTCGTCATCATCATCCCGTACCACGTCCATTGCTGAACATAGCAAAAAATAGCAAATTAACCTTCTCCTGAGGAAGGGTTTTGCCATAGTCACCACACTTGGCAGTTGTTGGAGTCCGCAGTATTATGTTGTAATACACAAGGAAACGCTACTGCCCGTTCCTTGGTATACGCTTATTAAAGACGATGTTATATTTATATAAAGGGACTTAACTAACTTAACTAACCGGACCCGGAAAGAAATCTTAGAATTAACACAACTATATCTTATCCGGTATGGGATCGAACCTGCGACCTCCAAGACTTAACGTGACACTTATACCGCTACGTCATAAAGGTTATCTTCAAGAAATAAAGTTAAGTTAACCCTTAAAAGATAACCCGTAAGAAACCTAATGTACTAGTGTACATTGAGGTTCTTCATTGAGACAGCAAAATACGGTTGGATCTATATTATGCCCCTGTTAATGAATCAATTGATAGGTTGTAGAAACACCAACTAAAAGAAAGGTCAATAATATGTTTACAGATGCGGCATTAAGGAACGATGCCTTGGAGACCACAGTCCTTGGCTTGATAGAAGATTTAAGAGTGATAATGGTAACTGGGTCTAATGATATCCCAGTGTTGGATCCTTTTGAACTGGACCGTCTACATGTCGATGACAACATCTTACCGTTCCCTGGGTGATTATAGTTATTTATTAATTATTATCTAATATTGTAACGAGGAAAGACTTGATTCTTTGTATGCATTGAATACCCTCCAGAACCATTGGATTGATTTAAAAACAATCTTTCACCATTAGAAAGCTATGTTATCCCCAATTAGCATAGGCTTTATTTAATAATAGGAAGTTTTTGCGGGGACGGGTTGTAATATCTTTTGTAGTAAAAAGCTGAAGGAAACTTATATTTTCGCCATTAAAGTTTTTAAAAGAAAAATCCTGAACTAGGGAATTAAGTGCCTGCGTTGCGGGAGACTTTACAACCCCATTATTTATGGTCATAAATCCATGGTATCATCCATCCATCCACAAATAATTATTTCTTGTGTGAATTGAACCTAGTAAACAAGGTAAGAAGCTACTATCGAAACTTGTGACCTACTAGTATGTAACCTAATTACATACACTGACTCCACTTTTACTCGTTTTGTACAAAAAAAACCAGCGGCCTGTCCCGCCTTCACTTCAAAAAATATATCCTATGTTATCCAGGGATAATGTAGCATACTAATGGTAAAAGAGAGATATAAGATTATCGAAGTCGTTTTTGAGTTTATTCGAAATAAACATAAAAGAATACAAACATCCAAAAATATATACTTTTCGTTAAGAAGTTATCAAAGACAAAAAATGTTTTTTTTGTGTGGTTGTAACCATAGATAAAATGCATTTTTAGTCTTTGATGACTTCTCCTTACGTAAAAGATTATAATAAAATGTTCTTTTTTTCAGAGCTTACCTGACAGTTGAAGATCTGAAAGTAACGCAGCTCAGTACATTTGTTGTAAACTCCTTGTCTATCAACGTGGAAGGTCTAGCTATCTTGCAAAGATATAGAGTGCTACTCGATTTTGATGTTCCAGTTCTGGATGTTGATGCACGTATGTATAGTAACATAATACAATAAAAGGTTTAAACAATTTATTTAAGTTATGGCTATGTAACCATACTTCATTCTGGAATTATTTTTTTCACTGCAAAATTATTTTGATCGTTAGCCGATAACAAACAACGCAAAAGAGATATTTTGCACATAAGTGACTCATATTGATTTTGTGTTCTTATGACCAATATTGAATACAAAAGTTTTTTTTTCTTTTTTTAAAAGATTACTAGCAGAGTTTTGCAGTCCACTAGTATACTTGTTAACCCCTCGTGCTAACATAAAAGCTTGTGTTACGAGTGGGTTAACGTCGGTAGTTCAATGGTCGGGGATCGGACCGGCGACCACAAGATCACAAGTCCGACGCCCCTAGCCATTGGGCTACGGCCGCTTATATATTTAATTTTTGAATAATTATTTATTTTTTTATTTTAATTAATGTACCCCACAAAGAGGATAAAATGTAAAATTGACTATTTGATATTAATTCCTATACTTACTATAAGTAAACACTTTCAGATCCACCTATAAAATTGGTAATGCCAAAAATACTCGCCAAGAATCTATCGTTTTTCTAAGCTTTCAATTGACGTGATATTTATCAGTAACGTCAACCACTTGAAGAGGGTCTTCATAAGACTGACGTGACTGCTAAATTATCCTCCTCGTATGTGACTTTTAAAAATATAGTAGGCAAAAAATAAAGGCGATCAAATAATAATATATGACATTTTGATAAAGATAATTTTCAGATCAGCAGTAAAAGATACCTACGTGAATATATTTTTAATATATAATAATATTAAAAAATAAAAATAAATACTACTAAGCAGTTTCTCTAACGCCACTCAATTAATATGCGACGTTAGGCCTCCAGATTTCATATTATTTTAGAATGCATTTTCATATTGTGTTAGGTGTTCTTTGTGGAGTCGCTTTGTATGGCCAATCATAACTTTCTACTGTTCTTTTTCATCCAATTTACACAACTCATAAAATTATTATTAAAAAAAAAGTTTAGTAGCAGAGTTTTGCAGTCTACTATTATATAGTATTCTTGTTAAGCCCTCGAGCAAATCTTAAATGCTTGTGTTACGTGTGGATTAACTTCGGTTGTGCAATGGGTGTGGATTTCATCGGCGACCGTGGTCGTGTATCACAAGTTTGACGGTCGTAAATTCTTTCAGCTGCCTACCCGTGCACCTCAAAACGAATCGAATTCGATAAAATAATCAATTTTTAACCGCGGTCGTGTTGTACATGTATCAGATATCGTTTTCCATCCTTGCATTTTCCATTCCATCCATTATCTTATTTTTTATTTATTTATGAAACGAAGCTCTCGTTGAATATCTCTTTACTTGCCATCTTTGGCAATATACAAATCAGATATTACAAAAATAATTAGCAATAACGATATTTTTATCAGTATGTCCTTTAATTTCAAAACCCTCGTTCTATATTTTTTCAGGAGCTTACGATCTTAGCGTATCTGCGTTGGGGGTTGATTTATTTGGAAAAGGCGAAGCTAAGTAAGTTGGTTTTTCTAAATCTATCTCTTTTATGCAAAACCATTGTTATTTATGATTGCTCAAAATATTTTATCTTCTATTGCTACTTTTATTTCTACATATATTCAATTTATAACACTACAGCGTAGCACTAAAGCGCGCTCGTCAAGATACTTATGGTCCGTCTAAATAATAACATACTCAAAGGACAGAACTTAGATTTAATCATAGATATAAAATAATAAAATAATATTGTACTTTCATACCTGACAGCTTTTAGGCTAGAGTTATATAAACTATTATTATACGTAGCAATAAACAAATAAAATTAATTAATTAAATCAAAAATAAGCCAAATATGTTTTGACTATTTACAAATACCTGTAATAGGTTTAAGTGAATAGAAACTTTTTTTATTTATGATTATTTATTAATAACTAATTACTTACCATGTTAGTCTCAAGTTGCCTCGCATCTAAATGCAATTACCTTAACTTTATAAAAATATGTATATATTATTAATAATGTTTTCACTCTCCCATCAGGAGCCTTCGCAAACCGTACCTTGCCCACTTCTAATTTCATTGATTAATTTACATGATATTTTAACAAAACAACTGCGCATCAATGTACTAAACTTAAATATGTGCCGTTATTACATAGTGTTGTTCTTTGTTCTAGGATAAAACTAATAAAGCCACGAGTGACCGCTAACCTTAGAATTTCACCTAGATTGGCCATCATTGGTGGAGTTGGTATATATATTACCATCGATCAATGTGAAGTCAAGTTTGCCCTAGAAGATGTTGATGTAAGCTTCTCATATCTATAATCTCATATTATTCATTTTTAAAAGAGGGTTCCACTCATTTTATGCAGTGTTTCTCAGTAGTCGCCACGTCACGCACTGCACGGTAGGAAAAAAAATATGACGATTCCAAACAAATGTGACCATTTTTACGGAATAAATGAATTTCGAATTTGAATTTGAAGGCCGAGCCCGTTGTCGTACCTGGATTGTGGCTGCTGACATATTTTATATCAGTTTGTTTTCCCACCTATGCCTTATTTTTTTTTGTCCGGGTGGATATCCCTTCTGCCGCTGCAGTATTCGCGCGCCGGTGAAGAGGTATGTGGGACTCGTCCTCTCCATAGCGGTGGTATACTATACATATCACGAGGAGAGGAACCTACGCACTAAACCAACTGGGTACTTCTCCGTCCGCCCTTGGTGAGGGCCTCGAGTAATTGTCACCTGTACCTACTGAATGGCCTCACAAAAAGACATTGCGGTCAATAATCTGCTTGCTAAGCGTGGTGTCTATAGTAAATACAACTTTCGAGGGAAGTCTTATACACTCTAATGATGATGAAAACATTTCTCTTTAGTATTCAATTGGAAGGTTAGGAATATGTAATAAGTCAAACCTTGATACAATATTCTATAAAACATTGAGAATGCAGTAGATGAGCAGTCTATTTCGAACAGCGGGGAGGAGACTATGCAATAGTAGGTATATAAAGCTGATATTATATAATTAATATTTTTAAATGGTTATTATCCAGGTCAATATCACTGGATTACTTGGTGATGATTCTTTGGAAAGTTTCTTGAACCCGTTCCTGAGGCATTTCATCATTGATGCTGTTAAATTGTATGAGGTTGGTAATTGAATTCAAGTATTATTTTCAATTTTTTTTTTAATTTTAAAACTAAAAATATAGTTAAATAAAACAAATATTAAATTCAATCAGTCAGTGTACAAAACATAGTATTATTTGAGATTTGATATTTTGTTAAAAAAAAAGAAACACCTGTAAAATCGTTTCATCGTAAACGCCCTCATAGAACGAAATATGTTTGAATTAAGCGCCGACCGCGTCGCTTGACGCCGTGTGACCATACGCGTCTCCTTATATGAGATAATATTATATATCACGGAATGTATTATTTAAAATATTATTTTATTTATCATTTTACTTACAAGAATCTAAACGAAGAGTGAAATATCAAAAGTATTTACTTATAACATTTTTTTTTATTTCAGCCTCAAATCACGGCCTTCTTGAGTCAAACCGTACAGGAAATTGCAAATGATATATTACAAGATCTTAACATTTCTGACATCATCGGAGGCAGCCACGTTTAGTAACTAAGGCATTTTGTTAAAATTTAAGCCTTAAAAATCAAATCAAATCTTAAATCAACATTGTTTTTAATTTGTAGATAATAAGTATAATTCAGTACGATTTCCTTAGTATTCACAATTTTAGTATAAGGTATTGTGTTTTCTAATCAAGATATATAGGTGTACTTAATGTACCCATACACACACTAACAAATACTTCCACATTACCCAGACTTATACTACACACCAGACTAAAACACATACATACCTGTTTATTAACCCAAATTAAATTTAATCTTAGCAAGTTTTTATTTATTTATTTGCTAATAATATAATACATATAACCCAAACAAAACATACATCTCCAAAAGTGTATTTTTGATATAATGAATGCGAGAGCCTGCTACCCAAAACACTAGTTAAATCTTATTTTGGTGAACACCGATAAGTGTTCAACAAAATTACGCAGGTATTGTTAAAAATTATGTATTGTAATGTTTGGCTGCTGAATAAATAAAATTATTAGATAATTATACATAAATATTACAATAATTATGAAGTTCTATGGAATCGAGAATTTAATACAGTACTCCCGACTGATTTTAGCTACGGCGGCATTTATGTAAAGAGATTAGCCATATGATCAGGACAGGAGTCAAATGTAAACACAGTTGCATTCTCGATTACTCTAAATTTACAATGAAACAGTTCTACCCACAAAACCAATGAGTGATCAAGCGAATGAACGACAACTTATCGTGCTCATCGTAACAAAATTGATACATCACCAACTTTCTCACTTTCGGCTGGTAATTCAAATTTAGTCGAGAGAAAATTTCAAGTAATTAAAACTTTTTACCGATTACCGATATACCGACCGGAATTCAACCCGGGACCTTGGTAGTTACGGTTATTACCGCTAGACCAGCGAGCAAGCAGATAGTGACAGTGGCAGGTAAAGTTGTGGCAAACGAGGCAGACTAAACTGTCAGATTGTATAATGTGAATCGGGATGAATGAACTGGATAAAAGACTGCCAAGGCAAGGAATATTAATTACTGGCTACACCCCGTAATTTTTCCCGCGTGACTCTGCTCCAGTGGGTCGGAGCGTGATGTTTTGTAGCTTTTATGTTAATCCAGCTTATAAACTATCCGCCTGCTAACTTTCAGCCAAATCCGTTTGGCAGTTTTTTAGTTTTTTCGTGAAAGAGTAACAAACATCCATCCATGCATACTCATAAACTTTTGTGTTTATAATATTAATAAGGATTTATTAATTTGTTAACAGTTGTAGGTAAAGTGGCCAGTGCTGTCTATCAGGAGGCTCGATACTGACAGATGAATTAATGTAAATCGGGATTTATGTCATTAGAATAAGTTACAATTCATTGCTGCATATAAACGAAAGGAATTAAATACTGCCATGAAAAAATAAATCTAAATTGTTTATTATTTTTTAGGGTACTGTCGTCCACAAGGAATCCTTATAGTTTCGTCTTGTCCGTCCGTCTGTCCATCCGGGCTCGTACGTCACGAAAATTGGTGGCGAGATGTATATTGAAGATCCAAAAAGGTTTTAAAATTATGGAAAAAAATTGTTGTTTCAGCCCTCTCCCATACAACGAAATTTGAATTAAATTCAACTAACCCCATCGTGTAGTGCTGTCAATCAGCTAGAGTTGATGCTGACAGAGAACAATGTACTACCAATATGTCAATCGGGATAGCCAAAAGCTCTAAGAAGGGAGAGAAGAAAAATAAAGTTATTTTTAATTGATGCAGATAAATGAACGGAATAAAAAAGCCAAGTAAAGAAATATAAATTATTTATTTATAGTTGTACATTTTTAAAGATTTTCGTTTATGATGTCTAAGAGAATGATAGCGATCAGCTCATCGAGTTCAGGCTGAAATGAGAAAATGTACACATTATAATAGAATCTACATATTTTGGTTTATAGTTAATCGCGGTCCCGATTGTTACAACATCATCTATAACAAGCGTATACCAAGGAACGGGCAGCAGCGTTTCACTGTGTATTACAACATAATACTGCGGTGACGGTGCGGTGTCAAGCGTGGTGACTAAGGCAAAACCTTCCCTCGGGAGGAGGCCCATGTTTAGCAGTGGATGTTGAACGGGCTGATGATAATGACGATGATGATATGTAGTATCTATAGAGTCGCATCACACAAATTACTTTAATACATAGTATGCTTGAATGTACGATTGCATGATAATTTACACAGGACGGACGTATTGTTGCTGTGTGGTTTCCGGCTTAGAAAAGACCACCCCTTGTCATCCCATGGGTGTCGTAGAAGGCAACTCAAGGAGTAGTCAGCAGCATCAATCAGCTCAAGATTAAAGGTTAAAGCGAAAAAAAGGCCAGCTAGGCAATAAGACAGTGCCATAAGAGTTAACCGCATTATTGACTCGTAAGGGATTATTTGAAGTTGAAATCGTATTTGAGTCAATGAATTCAGAGTTTTTTTACATTATTTTAACAGCGCCGGATTAAGAAGTCCGGAGGCCCCGGGGCAACAAGGGACAAGAGGCTCTCCGGCCACAAATTAGTTTCCCTCTATATGTGTAGAAAATTTTTATTATGTTAGGTACATAATTCAAATTTTCTACACATTTAGAGGGACCTTTTCAGGACAGAACAAGTATAGATGAATAACCGTTATTACAATATTTAAGTACTATTAGGTACATTAATCGTGATTCTAGAAAGTACTGTATGTAAAGGTACAACTCCGAAAAAATAAATAAAAGAAATTCGAGTTGAGTTTACTTGTCAGAATTTGAATGATTTTAAATCTCCATTGTGGGGGCCCCTCTATTGTGGAGGTTGCCCTGGATGTCCTCCCTTAAACCCAGCCGTGTATTCGAAGAATCATAACATTGTTAAATAAATAACTTCAATGTATACTTACTTTAAACTCAGCTATTGTGTTCGGGATAGTGCCGCCGAGGAAAGTATTTAGTTGGTTGGAGTAGTCGGTGCCTACAATCTTCAAGTTCATGTTTGACTAAAACAAAAGGTGAGTTATATTTCGTTGGATTTATTTAAAACTAGGTGTTCACACTAGGGTCTAAAACTATATTTATACCAAATTTCATCGAAATCTGTTATAGCAATATAACCTTAGATAAATTATAGGTCTCGCGTGCTTGTAAAGATCGCGCGCTTGTAAAGATACCGCGCTTGCGGTAGCCGTAGCTCCGAAAATACGGCAACTCAATATTCTAGACTTCTAGAGTGTATAAAACAATGTACTACCAATGGAATGTTTTCCCGATGTCATTCATATTTCTGTTGTGGTGTTATTTTAACACAGTTCTACTACGCAAACTAGTATATTAATTCGATTAAAAGGAACATTTAATAAAACTTTCCACTCGTATTCATCTCGTACGCCGATTTAGATGTTGTATTTTTTGCGTCTTTTATCAAGTACGAGTACGAGTGCCGTGTGTTTTCCGGCTTAGAATAGATCACCCCATGTCCTCCCATGGGTGTCGTAAAAGGCGACTAAGGGACATATGGCTGATGGATGGGCAGCAGCATCTATTAGCTCACAGTTTGCATCTTACTGCGATCACCAATCCGTTTGCCAAGCGTGGTGATTATGGCAATATCCCTCAACGACCCTGGCTTGCCAAGATCTGTTAAGAGGAGGGCCATGTTCAGCAGTGGATTTAAACGGGCTGTTGATGATGATGATGATGATGATGATCAAGTACGACGGTGGTATCTAGCGTGGGAGACCATTTGTTTGTTCTTTAACTAATAATTTCAATAATAATTGCATGTTTACTCACGTCAACACCGCCCAAGGTAAAGTTGATACTGACGTTGGTGATGGTGATACCGGAGATGACTCCCACTCTTACGTTGACAACACCACGCACACGGATGTTCCGGATATCGACACTACAAGAAAACACAACTGAAATAACTGGTAATGGTCAAAAATTTCCCAAGAACCATATACTATGAATATAGGTATGGTGATTAGAGAACGTTGTAGTATGAATGTAGATATAGTGACAAGGATTACGAAAGGTATGCTAAATTAGTTCGGACATACAGAGAGAATTAATGAAAAGAGACTAACAAGTAAAATTTATAGGGCGAATGTGAACTGGGAAGACTAAGGCGTACGTTCCATAATCAAATCAGGGACGTTCTTACGAAAGGCCAGGTTAAAAGTATCCTAAACCGAAGGACATGCATGAGTAGATTAATGAATGTAGAAGAGGCCAAAGTGGTATGTCAGGATCGTAGTCAGTGGAAGGTATTGGTCTCTGCCTACTCCTATGAGATATTTGGTTATTGGGACGAATCAAATATGTGTATGCTTTGGGTTGGTTTAACTTTTCCAAAGCCTTCGTAAACCAAGTCCAAGAGCGCATTAAGCTCCCCTATAAATCGAAAAGTCATTCCTCAATCCACCGCAAGCGACCACTTTGAACTCAATACCAAGTTGCTCAGGTGGCACCCCCGTTGAGTAATTTGCTCAGTTTGTCGTTTATAATCCAATTAATAAGCCCTGCTCGCCTTTAGTTCCGAAATAGCAAAAGGCTAACGACATAAATGACCGTCGGAACAAACATAATAGTTCATTTTCTCATTTAATAATTCTTGTGTTTCTTGTTTATCTAATATTTCATTCTTATTTCTAATATATTTTTGTCTTTCTTTCTTAAATAAGATAATTGAGGCCTTATAGTGCGTTTCCACCTTGTGTTTTTTTATTTCAAAATTCCAGTGAAATGATTAATTGCATTTTTCAACAAATGAGATGATCTTATAATTTATTAACCTCATTCACAAGCATTAGAAACATGCGGGATGCAAATATGCGGGATTGGACTATCTTTAAAGCATAATAATTTAAGCTTACCTTCCAGAATTTTCGACTCTAACTGTGTTTCCAAAAATTGTGAATTCTGGGACCGCCTTACCTGTGTTACAGATATTAAAAATAAGGATCGAAAAAATTGTATTAATATTTGGTGATTAGTTATGAGAAAATGAGTATATAGGAGTAATAACAATAGTTTTAATTGTTTACTAAATTAAGGCAAAGGTACTGGGTAATAGTTAGACCGTTGAAATTTGCATTGATGATGTATTTCTGTTGTCGCTATATCAAAGAAAAGAATGCAATAAATAATTAAAGAGGGGACCCCGTATAATAAACATGATTTTTTGCTCGATATTAATAAAGGCAACAGGTAGACTGATGCTTGAAATATTCACAGAATATTTGTTATTTATTCACTATATTATAATTAAATTAAAACACAACAAACATTTGATGGGGTCTCCCATACAGCAAACTCTATAGATATGAATAACGGCCACAGGCAGACGATTTCCTTATTTCAAAATAGTGACTACTGTTGCATAATGGCACGGAACCCTTCGTACGAGACGAGTCTGATTCGTATTTAGCCGATTGTAAATATTGTTTTTTATTTATTTAACAATTGTAGCAAATGTATCATTATTCGTTTACAATAAAGATGTATTGATAAGTATTATTTGAGTAGTTCGATTGTTGTAATGGATAAACTTACGCTCATTCAGATTCGCATGGATATTCCAGAATAATTAAATTACGCTATTATTGAACAGAGAAAAATTATACTTTACCAAGTACAATGTATATGTAATTAAAGTAACAAACTTACCAACAGAAAAATGGATGAGAGGCAACTCAATGTCGAAAGTCAACCGTGAAAAAAGGAGGCTGTAGCTGACGTCGTGGATAACGATGTTGCTCAGACCATGGCTGTGTATGTCCTCCGCAAAGAGACCAGCATTAAAAATACTGTAAGCAAAAAAATATTTGTATCATAACCCTGATAAATGAATGTTATATAATATACCATTACACTAACTCGAGAAACAACACTAAAATGAAGATACTAAAAATGTCAAATCCATGTGCCAAAACATTGAAAATTGTCAAATCCATTTGCCATTACATTGAACTGACCGTATTTTTTTAAGCCAAAGCTTGATAATATGAAGCACTATTAATCTTTGGCTTAAAAATTACAGTCACAATCATTCACTCACTATCTAGAAAGAATAGATTCGATTGCCATGGACAAATCCTTAATTAATGTACAATATTTGCGGGGCTGGTTCGTTAAAGGACTACTCAACGTGCCAACGTGTCGTGCCAAAGGACGGTTTTAACGTTTGGCATGCTCTTATGTTTGTTCTTTCACATACACTATTTCGTAGTAGAATGATATAAAAATATAAGAAATCAATTGAATTTTACTATGAATTGAAACAAATTATAACTTACATCGGTACAGGTAATGCATAATATGCTGCTTCTCTTTTAATTAATAGAGGATCCAGTCCTAAGTCTCTGATGTTCTCGGCCACGTCATTAATGGCTTGGATGATCTGACCAGTAACTAAACCACCTTCATCGTAAGGAGTGACGGAAGCTGAAATATTTGATAAATTAATTTCTGAAAACATGCATGTACATTATTTTTGATAATTAAAACGGCAACATAGAAAGATTTCTGTGTCCGGCTTAAAATAAGCCACCCAATTCTTTTACTATCGATCGAAACGTATCATCACAATTTCAAAATATAAATATGTTTGTTTCCAAAAAACCTTTTTGAAAGGAGACGTCAATAATAAATTTACATGGCAAAATTAACTCTAGTGCCTTGCCATACCAGATAATCTAGGTTGCACAAACAGGTGCCCCAGGTAACACCGATTCGATGTCATTATATCTGTAATTTATAATGCTATTGAAAATTAAATGAAAGTTCACATACATCGATTGTACTGCCATAATTTAATAATTTCATATATTGCATATATTTTATTTGACATAAAAGTTATGTATAAATCATGACTAGCCAAGACAACATTTTTTTAAATAACCGTCAGGTTCCCTAGCTCTATGATAACACTGATATTATTTTGAAAAAAATTAAATTACATACTTACCTATTTACGGATCTATTTACGGACTAGAACTAGGATCATTTTTATTCCCTTTTTTCGAAAAGATTACTAGCAGAGTTTTGCAGTCTACTAGTATTCTTGTGAACCCCTCAAAGCTAAGCTTAAATGCTTGAGTTAAAAGTACATTCACGACGGTATACGGTAGTGCAAAGGGTGGGGATCAAACCGGCGACCACAATATCCCAAGTCCGACGCTCCTAGCGGCGACTAAGGCCGCTTCAAATAATTTATTATGATAGACACTGTTATCAAAACTCGTACCTTACCTTGGCTTGCAGGATTACTCGTAACTCCAATGACTAGGAAGGCAAGTGCAACGAAGATCTTCATTTTGAATGAATATGCTACAAACAATAAATAAACTTTAAAGATCACAACTGAAATACTGATATTTATGACTCTTGTACTTAAAAACTGATAATAAATAAATAGTAAAATTATTATTATAATTTGTTTGATAAATGCTTATTATTCGGAAAAAAAATGTATTTCAATTCGTAAAACTATACAAATATAGATAGCCTTACCTTTCAATATGATAAATATGTTTTCAATCGCATCACCAACGTATTATATACTAATGTCAAAGATAAATTTAATTAATTAATTAGTTCTTTATCTTAATATATCCCCCAACTGTTAATACGCATGTTGTTATCGAGATAGCAAAATTGGAATAATAATAACATATTTTCAGTAACACACACAAGGATTTCGGGATTCCCAACGCTCTTATAATATAAGTAGATTCCCTCGCGAGGTCTCACCCGCGTAACTCCCATTCTCGTCGGAACTTTCTTATTAAATTACCCTATAGCCTTCCTCGATAAATCAGTTATCTAACAATGAAAGAATTTTCAAAATTGAACTAGTAGTTCTTGAGATTAGCGAGTTTAAAATAAATAAAAATACGTTTATATTCCACCAAAAAGTTAGTTGTGATAATGCAGAATTTAAATGGAACAGACTGTAACTGAAAACAAGGAAAACCCTGTTTCAGGATTCCATGACACATAATAGCAAATAATTACTCATATATCTATTGTAACAATCATCAGGTGTGCAGCTACAGGTGCAGGCCTATCATTGAACCAGTTGATTCATATTATTATCTTAATTATAATATAATAGATTAAACCGGAATCTTCAAAGTGAACACGTGTGTAACAAACTAAGGTTGGTTGGTTACTGTATTTATTGTAAAGGAAATAGTTAAATGAACATTGTATTACTCACTTGCTGAATCATACATACAATATGGTGTCAGTAGTTATGGTACTATATCGAAAAAGACAGAGTAACGATCCTGCCCGTTTCTTGGCACACAATTGTTATCATTGTGTTATAACAAATGGGAACAACGGCTTAACGTGCTTTTCGAGGCACTTAGTCCGTCAACCTACCAAATCTTCGAATTTACAGAAAGGTGGGGGTCTAACCCACGAGGTCCTTGGCTATCCAACAATAAACAATACCTTCTAAGTAAAATAATATATACGAATTACCTATATCTTAAAATATTAAAGGAAATTGTATCCACAAATAAAGAATGGTCCCATCTCGATGACTTGGGTCTCTTTAAACATAGCAAAGTACTACCAATTCAACTCCGTTACAAATACAATCTGCTTGAAGAAAAATACTCAATTCGTTACCGAATTGATCTTCCAGCATTTACACAAGCGATGGCACAGAGTACCTGCGCACCACACAGGTACTTAATGTTTATTACTTGGTTACACGTCTTATAAACGAATTAACCTCCGATTTGAAATGTTATTTGAATCATGAGCCGTGGTCCTTACTCCTTACTCATTGAGGGTGCCCTCAGGTGTGTGTCGTTTTAATTTAATAGAATTTGACTGAGGACGTTTGATCTCGCCATTTGACCGGTCAATTTACTAAATTATTTTTACTATTGTTATTTCTTTTAATTTTAGAAAATGCTTGATTGAAACACATTTAGCAAATAGTTAATACCATTAGTAATATGAATACCAAAAATGTATTTATTGACACAAGACTTCTAGGACACCTGAAATAAATTTAAACATAGTAATTTAAAAGTAAATGTTATTTATTTATAATTGATTTCGTCTGCATTGTGAATTTTCTTGACAAGTACAAGTGTATGCAAATTCTTTAGTACTGAATAAATATCTTTCAAAGAATACATAATTATAACTAAGAGATTTCCTCTTTATCTTTTTAATAAATAAAAATGATTAAATACTTTTAAAAGAAACTCAATACAGCTTACAATTTTATATTGTTAGCTGTAAATTTATCATATATAGAAAATACATTTCTTTGGTAAAATCAGGCAATAAGGCAATGTTTCCATATTTACTTGAATATCTTTACGAAAAATGAATAGATGTGATGGAAGAGGAAGGCCAAAAAATGATGGACTGTGTAAAAGATGACATGTGTAAGAAAGGTGTGAATAGTTGTAGCCATCTCTTCCAGACGGCTAATAGGGAAATGGAAGAGGATGACATATTGCACCAACCCCAAATAATGGGAGCAGGAAGATGACGATCAATATGAAGAATATTGTTGATCGTGATAAAACTGTATTTCAGAAACGCTATTTAAAACTTCATCATCATCTTAATTTCAGCCGTAGGACGTCCACTGCTGGACATAAGCCTCCCTCATAGATCTTCAGTTGTTACGGTTAGAAGCGGCCTGCATCCACCGTGATCCCGCGGCCTTAACCAGATCATCCGTCCATCTAGTGGGTGGACGTCTCGCGGTCTCCATTCGAGAACTTTTCGGTTTAAAAACATATTTCACATGAAATAGTCACCATAGTACGTACATTAGCGACCTCTGTTTTGTAACGGTTCAACGTGTTTGGTTCTGTAACTTAACGACGCTGAAGTTTCTTGATAACTTTCTGTGAAAAAGATAGATGGCAGTAGGAGTAACAAAGTTTACTTTTGTCTCTAAATTAATGATTGCTTCGAGACTTTGTTAAGAAGGTTTAAAATACGCCGGAGATTTTGATTAACACAGCGAATGCTTGTGATACCCTGTGCATTTTTTGATTTTTTTTATGTTCATATTACAGCGGTAAACATTTTGATAGTTTCTATGTTTGTATTTTCACCAAAATTTATCAACAAAAATCTAGTTCAATGTTAGTGAAAATAGCTATGATAACTCTTAGTAAAAGGATACATTTCCAAAAATACATGGTCGCCCCCGGGTGGGCTCGAACCACCAACCTTTCGGTTAACAGCCGAACGCGATAACCATTGCGCCACGGAGGCTACGGTACTAGGTTTGATAGAGCAATATCATATTATGTTGATCAGGATTTTCCATGAAGCCTATGTTGTGTGCAAATATAATTTTATTGAAGTATTATTTGTTTAGAATTTACCGATGAAATGTTACAGAACAGAACAGAACAAGTGCCTTCAGGGGGAGCTTTAGATTTGCTGCAGCGCATATTTGGAATGTTCTGTTGCCGCCATCGCTCAGAAACCTAAAATCCAAAAGTACTTTTAGCGTTAAGTTAAAATCATACTTGCTCAAATCAAATCCATGAGCATTTCTTGGCTTACCGTCTTTAATGTTCCATATTGATTTAAACTGGTCTCTCGGCAAACAGAACAGTTCGTTTGCACTAGCGGCAGACCCTGCGTATGCGCCTCAACTTTCATCAACATCAATTATTATATTATTATGAACACAACACATTAGGTACACTTTACGTCACGCTCACAGCTCAAGATGTACATTTGACTTGTTTGTATGAGTCATATTACATCTTTTACAATTTTTAAACTTGTAAACATAAATCACATCATTTCAACATTTTATCAAGAAGAACCGCTGCCAAATAGGATCTTTCAGTCAAATTCAGTCATTTTGGAAAACCCGCCGACGCGGCGACGCTTTTATTTTAGTGTGACCAAAGCAAGCAATAATATATCCTACTGCACTGGCGCTTTTTTGACGTTATATTGCAAATTAATTCTCATTTAATTTATATTAAGTATAGTGTATAAGTGGTTATGCAATTGCTAAATTTGATTAATTTATTATTATAATTTTATTGAATAAGTCTCTAATTTAAAATCCTATTTATTTAATTATTTGTTTTATATTTTTTTAAATTGTAGTTTTAGAAATAAATTTATATTCTATTATTATTTTAATTTTATGTAAAAAATCATAATATTATTTCGAATTTAATTAATTAACTGTTTTATTTTTTATTTTTTTGTTTTCTTATAAACGTGGCGACATCAATGGGGCCAACTAGAATACCAGCGCTACATTCATACGCATATGTGTGGATGTAGCATAAAGCTGAAGTTGGTGCCTATTTATGGTGCACATGGAATTAATGTATTAATTTGATATTGTAATTTTACGGAAGACAGTGCATTATAAATAAATATTTTTCTTTCTTTCTTTCTTTCTTTTCTATAAAGCGAATGGATAAAAACGTAGGTAAGTTTGAATTGGTTTCGGCAGGAAAATGTGGCGTTCCAATCAAATTTTACTTATTGAGTCACTTAGCCAAAATTTCTCGTTAGAGCATTCCATACATTTTTGAAATAAAATATTTTCTTTTCTTCATATCTTTGTGACCATATGACTTCGGAATTTATGAAATGGTTCGATTGTTTTTAATGCAATTTAGAACCAAAATGAATTTGTTTGGTTTGAATTGGTGTATACTGCTGTTATTTTACTACTAAAAACGTTGAATTGGTGTTTAGTACTGTATTTTACTACTAAAAACGTTTAAGACTCAAATTTAATTAGTCTATAATGATCTGACACTGACTAAGAGTGCCATGTCCCAATTTGACCGCAATTGACTGGCATGAATATCTCCCACAAAACCGCAACGAAAATAGTCACCATCTTGGAGTCCTCTATATTTTCATACGGCTTTGAAACCTGGATACCAAAGAAAGCAATGATGCTTTTGAAATGCTTCGGATTTCATGGACAGCATCACTACATAGTATAAAACAAAGTCGCTTCCCGCTGTCTGTATACGCAACGGATTTAAATGCGGTTTTTTTAATAGATTGGGTGATTCGAGAGGAAGATTTATATGTATAACACATCAGCATTACACCTGTGTGTTGCCGGGGCGGGTCGCTAGTTGCAAAATAAAGCATTAATAATGAAATAGCTGAAGATAGAGATGAGAAATTCCACCATTTGTGACCGCAAAGTGCTAGAATTCTTCAGTTAAATCACCAGAAAGCGCTGTAACAGTTTAGAGAAATTACATGTCACTGGAAAAGTTGATGGAAAGAGATCTATATTTAAAAATCTTCCTTAATATTATAAACGTGAACGTTAGTGAGAATGTGTGGTAGATATTTTTTATTCTTTCAGGCAAACTCTATCGAAAGGATTTCACTTGCATTTTGCGCGGGGATAGTTTATAAACCGAACGACCCACTGGAGCTTAGTAGTAGACCAATGCGGATTAAACCGGGGGCACAGCTGGTGTTCCATAAAGATGATAACCCTCAAAAATATGGAGAAGAACTAAATGAGGAGGATAATCTACGGGTCGAGTGTTGGCGCTATCGCAACACTGTCATAAAAAGTACGTTAACATTATAATTTGATATTATTATCACTCAAAATATAAGTGCCAAATACACTTTTACTTTCATTAATACTAAAAGGCGCAACATTTTCACACTTTTGGCAACAACGCTAAACTATAAAACAGCTGTTAAACTAACATAAAACGAAATACGATATTAGGAGTTTGATGCATTAGGTCGTAAAGTAAGAAATTAAGGCGGGGCTGATGGCCGCTCCAGTAAAATTTTCATTACAACCGTATTGCGGCCGAAATTCAAGAGGATTTTATGAAATTTTAGTTGTGTGTTGTGACATATAAATGTATTGTGGTAGTTTTAACTAGCAATATACAGGAGAAATAGAGTTTATTTAGAGCCAGGGAACGGGCAGCAGCGGTTCCTCTGTGTATCACAACATAGAACTGTAGTCACCAATCCGCCTGCCAAGCGTGGTGACTATGGCAAAATCCTCCTCCCTCGGGAGGAGGCTCATGGTAAGCAGTGGCCGTTATACGGGCTGATGATGATGATGATGATTTAGCGCTTAGAATAGGTAATAACTTTTCCGCAACTTAAAGGTCGACACAGCGCACATATTCCCACGGCACCGCGGCGTGATGCCTTAAAGCGGCTGACTAATTTAATATAATTTTACACGGTTCTCTTATAATGTGAATAAAAATGGTAGCTCCGTCACAATTGAAGGGATCTCAATACTGATGATTATCTAATTTTATGTCTTTATTTGGCGCTTAATAAAAGGTTTTTCGAAACTGAAATGTTGAAAGCGCCTTATTTTTTCTCAGGGTGTCTCAACTGAACAATTTTAGCTTTAGCTCTGTAGCAATCGGAGGCATCACAATACTGATACCTAATTACAAAGAAATTCAAAAGCTCAAAGATACTCATCTTTTACTGCAATAACCAATTCACCTTTCAACCGTGGTGATTACGGTTATATCAATATAACAATACTGTCTTAGCTAGGTAGGTTAAAGAGATGCCTCATGTTCAGCTGCAGACGTAAATGGGGTGAGAAATAGTCATAGACGTGTTTATTTATACTAACTAGCTTCCCGCTCGCGGTTTTACCCGCGTAACTCCCGTTCCCGTGGGAACTTCATAATTAGTAGTCACATATTATAGTCTATGTCACTCAGGGTGAATGTAACTTTAAAATTGTGAAAGAATATTTGAAATCAGCACAGTAGTTTTTGCGTTTATTCACTACAAACATACACACACACAGACACACAAATACAAATCTTTCCTCTTTATTATATTAGTATAGATAGACGTGTATATACACGACACATCGCTTTAATAGGTTGATGTTATAGCGTGCCAAGACGCAGCGTAATGTCTGTAGTATTTGGCTAAACTGTCTCCTAACTACGTAACTTCAGGGCCATGGATTTGAACAAATTTGTTTTGCTTCTAGGGCTTCACTATATCGGCAAAAAATATGCATTCTCTTGCGGAGGTTGCATACTTTTGAAACCATTTAGCAAGGTTGGATTTGGAGCTTTCCTCGCCTTATTGCCCGACTAAGTAGAAACATCTGTGTGAATAACTACTTTCAACACTACTATCAAGATAAAAATGTGAGTTTATCCGCTATTTTAATTTCAATATCAGACAACCCTAGTTAAGTACAGTCAGACATACTTACCATTAAAATTCCTCGTACCTCGAGTAAAAACATTAACATAATGATATTGTTATCACTTCATGCAGGATCAAATGCAGTCTAGCGTATCAAAGCAACGTTGCTTTAACGAGGCGAGTAGCCGAAACGTTGCATCAACATTTGTATATATTATTTTAATACGCGCATTTGAGAACTGAGAGTATAATTAACTGTGATACAGACTAAAGTATACTATATATTACTAAGAGTATGCGAGTGTAAGTTGTCTGCATTTAAAATCAAATTACCCAATAAGTTTTCATATAAAACAACTTAAATACATTTTAAAGTTATCATAAGATATATGATTAGTTACAGTAACAATTTTCGTGTATAGTTTGTTTTTCCCTGCAAATATGTGCAAACATCCGATGCCCTCGTAGACCCGAAGTCCGAGAGGTCCGCGAACTGTAAAGCAGAGCGACAGTTGCACAAAACTCCTCTCAAATACTAAAAGTTATAATCCCTCAATCTCATCGCCAGCGACCACCCTGAGCTGAGGTCCAAGCCCTACAGGGGGCGCCCTCTTGCGCAGATTACTTAGTTTGTAGTTTTTAAACCGTTTTTAAGGGTGGAGCTCTGCTCGCCTTCATGCCCGATGAAGTAGCAAAAGAAGTGGCAAAACAACGTAAGTCAATCCAAAAAAATAAAATAAAAAAACCTACAAATATGAATGAATGTTGCCTATACTGTTTAAATGTCTCATCACTCGTCCGTGGGCCACTACTTGTGATGCCAACTGAAAACCAGCGCTAGATTTCGCCTAGCCTATGCTGAGGCTGACAACCTCCGTAGCGTAGCGTTTTTTGGCTCGCTTTAAGTCTCGAATTTCGGGGGTTCGATCCCCACACCGGACAAGAAATATTTTATACAAAGATTTCTTGTCCGGTGATACCCCCGAAAGATTCTAAGATTTATTTCCGGGTCTGGTTGGTTGAGGAACTACCCTCCGTGCCTCGGAAAGCACGTTAAGCCGTTGGTCCCGATTGTTATGACATCATTTATAACAAGCGTATACCAGGGAACGGGCAGCAGCGGTTCCGTATGTATTACAACATAATACTGCGGTCACCAATCCGCCTGCCAAGCGTGGTGACTATGGCAAAACCCTCCCTCGGGAGGAGGCCCATGTTGAGCAGTGGACGTTGTACGGGCTGATGATGATGATGCTGAGGTGGCGACTTTTTTCGGTAGAACATGCGAGCCGTCTTATTGTACTGCACTTTTAAGTAAATGTTTGCTGTATCTTATATCTTGTGTGTTGTGCTGAATTAAATGTATTTTCTTTCTTTTTTCTAATATGGCTTGAATTTTTTATTTTAAGTTAAAGATTAAAATGTAGGTAATGATAATACGGTTTTGTGTTTTGTTGTAATGATGTTTGCAAGAAAATAAATGAATAATTGCCATGTGGTTTCTGACTTAAAATAGACTCATTCATGACTTGCTATGGGTGCCGCAAGAGGCGACTAACTAATATACAGCTGATGGATGTGAAGCAGTGTCTATCTGCTCGAGGTTAGTTACCATCTAACTGCGATTACAATGCGCCTGCCAAGCGTGGAGATAACAGCAATATCTCTTTATGACCACAGCTTGCCAAGGTCGGTTAAGATTTGGCCCATTTTCAGCATTGGACGTAAACGGACTGTTGATGTTGAAAAATAAAATAATACATACATACATACGTAAGCTCACGCCTGTTTCCCAGCGGGGTAGGCAGACCTCCACTTGCTACGATCCCTACACACATCTTTCGCTTCATTCACTCTCATAACTTCATACAAGCACGTCGGTTTAGGGTGGAAAAAATAATACCTGTTTATTAAGTGTACTTTCCTTGTGTCTTACGACATACTACTGCGGTCACCAACCCGCCAGCCAAGCGTGGTGACTCTGGCAAAAACCCTCCCTCTGGAGAAGGCCCATGTTCAGCAGTGCACGTTGTACGGGCTGATGATGATGATTAAGTGTCTATTCTCGTCATAGTTCCTATTGGATGGGTAAACAACATCCATACAAAAGTAATCGTAATTTTAATATAAACAAAAAAAAAACTTTATATATTGTGATTCAAGCATCAGGATATCCTGAATAGTTTAAATAAAATTAAATAAGGCTGAAGCACTGTTCGTACTTATGCCCGTTGAAGTACCAAAAGCCTTGTAGTTAACATATATATATATGTACGAAAAAAGTTTACACAAACAATTTAGTTTCCAGTGAAAAAAAAAAGTTATAAACTTGTGAAGTGTCTATGATAAATATATGTGTATAATCTGTGTGAAATAATTAGCCCAACATTAGTACTGCACGGATAAATTGTTTTACGTCAGTTAATCGCGCGGTAATTCAATAATGCTAATCATCAACAGCCCGTTGACGTCTACTGCATAACATGGGCCTCCTCTTAACAGACCTTGGCAAGCCAGGATCGTAGAGGGATTTTGCCATAATCACCACGCTTGGCCTTATAAACCTTGAGCTAATAGATGCTGCTGCCCATCCATCAGCCATATGTCCCTTAGTCGCCTTTTACGACACCCATGGGAGGACATGGGGTGGTCTATTCTAAGCCGGAAACCACACGGCATGCAATGCAATGCAATAATGCTAATACTGCGTTGTTTTAACATGAATACTTTACTACAAACTCACAAATTTTGCCACTTTATAATCATTATATATATAATTCTACTGTACGTGAGTATGTAAATATGAACTCTTCCTTAACGGCTGGACCGATTTAAATGGTTTTTTTGTATGCGTTTGGGTGGCGCCCTTTTTTTTTTTGTTGTCCGGGGTTAAATGCATTTACTCATTCCCACCGCCGCTGCAGCGTATCCGCGCGCTGGAGGCGGGATATGTGGGACTCGCTTTCTCCATAGCGGTGGTATGCCTACTTATACCACGAGACTCTACACTCACCCCCCGGACACTCCTTCGATCCGTTATTGGTGGGGGCCGGGTACGCACGAAGCAATCCGGCCGCTTTGGTGGCGCCCTGGATGGTTTAGATTCACAAATCATATATAATATATATTATCTTTTTTGACTTCTTAAAATATGATCATGAAGAAAGCCATTGATAAGTATTTAAAAATACATTCCACCGAGGTAAACTTCATTGGAATGCTCTTTCACTTTTCTATATTATCTTGGCTGAAATACTTGATTTTTCATATGTATAACTTGCACTTACTTACTAAATTAATATCTCTCTCAACTTCAACTCTTCCTTCAAATAAGACTTCGAAACGTTCCGTTCCATTACCAAGCTGAAGTCGTTATAGTAAAGTTTGTAGCACTACCTTATATTGCTTTAAAAGCAATAAAATTAAAGAACGCAAGCGACTGAAGTTTTCTGAATAGGTGCACTTTTTGCTCAGTTTCATAAACTATTGTTTGCTTCAAAGGTGCTCGCGGAATATTTTGTTGTTTGTTCGTGAAAACAGAGTTACGTAAACACGGGTATTATTTTGGAGCATAGATTTTTTTTGTGTAAGTGTAGCTAATTGTTGCGGTATCATTATTCTGAAGGTAATTTAGGAATCATTTTTTAAATTAATTCACAGGGCTTACAAATGGCTTCATCATCATCAGCCTGTTGTAGTCCACTGCTGAACATAAGCCTCCCGATCGATTTTCAGCGGGAACGATCGCTAGCAGCCTGCAACCACTGTCTCACTTTTTTTTTTGTCCGGTGGGAAGTGCTTTGACACAGCGTATTCGCGCGCTGGCGGTGGGATATGTGGGACTCGCCCTCTCCATAGCGTGGTATGCTAAACTAATACCACGAGGAGAGAACCCTACACCACTAAAACCCCCGGACACTCCTTCGATCCGCCGTTGCTGGGGGCCGGGTACGCATAAGCAATCCGGCCCACCACTGACTCCCTGCAATATATCTGTTATTAATATGTAAAGCTGAAGAGTTTGTTTGTTATGCTTAAACGCGCTAATCTCAGGAACTACTGGTCCGATTTGAAAAAATCTTTCAGTCTTATATAGCCCATTTTTTCAGTTAGGCTATAGGTTATATTTTATTATGAAGTTCCCACGGAAATGGAAGTTACGCGGGTGAAACCGCGCGCGGAAATCTTGTAATAGATAAGTAGTTAAGTAAATAAAATAATGGACGGAGTCTGACAATGGGGTGAAAGGTACGCTTTTTTTCGTCACAAACTTTCTTAATTTCAAACCGGAATCGAAATTGGGCAAACAAACTTTTGGGTACAATTCCAATTATGACCGAACCTTTGGGTATAAAACATTGTAATTACATGGTCGAGAATTTCTGAACATTTTATATGGGAATTAAAATAATGTTATTAGCTTAGATCAGAGACTCCCAAACTTGGATCGCTTTTTCCATCATATGACACAATTACAACTTATACTAAAAGTCATAATTACCTTCATCTCATCGCTAGAGACTGTCCTGTGCCGAGGTCCAAGCCCCACAGGGGGCGTCCTCTTGCGTAGGCGCTTAGTTTGTAGTTTTTAAACCATTTATTAAGGCTGGAGCGCTGCTCGCCTTTATGCTCGGTGAAGTATCAAAAGCCTCGTGGCTACATACGTAAGTACCAACAGAAAAAAAACTGCACGGTAGGGGCACAATTCCAAACAAATATTACCATTTTTACGGAATAAATGAGTTTTAATCTTGGAATGGATGGGCAGCAGCCTCTATCAGCTTAAGTTTATTTAACATCTTACTGCGATCACCAATCCGTCTGCCAAGCGTGGTGATTATAGTATAATAGCTCTTTATTATCCTGCTTTGCTAAAGCCTATTAAGAGGAGGTGCATGTTCAGATGTGTAAATAGGCTGTTAAAGAATTCATATTGATATTAGCCATACCGCACGATGCTATCCACTTTGTTACAGTGTTGTTATAGTCCGTAGTCCTAAAAAGTTCTAAAAAATTTGTTAACCCAAAATGGATATGGATATATATGGATTAAGCAAATGCGATTCATTAAAACACGCGAGTGAAAAAATTACACAATATTATTAAGTTCAATCCCAAATTGAAGCTACAAATAAATACATTTGGTGCAATATTGTGTTGTGTTAAGTACAAGAAATTATACATTTATAAACAAACATGAGTAAAATACATAACTAAAAGTAACTAATCAAAAATAAGACTAACTTATAAAATACTACTATTCTAAATCTATTCTACTTGGCAAGGTTCCCAGAATGCTGGCAGCATTACCACGTTGAATTGTAATGCTTACCTGCTGTGCAAAGTAGAAACCAGCACTCGGAGAACGTGCCGCACTTAGGACGGCCGCTGCGAGGTATTTATAAATTAATTTGGCTCCCGGTCTCCACGGCCCCAATGTTTCGACACCAATATTTGCGTGTTAATTTAACTAATACTAATGCCTCTGCTGAATATTAAACTGATTTAAAAGATTCAATAGTTTTCATTATTAAATTTACCTCTAGCCCTAGCTCAACCTCAGCCCTAGCTTGCTTCGATAAACGGGCTGTCTAAGACTTAAATAATTTTTCAAGTTCCGGAGGGTTCCTGAGGTTGGGCCGGATTGCTTCGTGCGTACCCGGCCCCCGCCAACGACAGATCGAACGAGTGTCCGGGGGGTTTTAGTGGTGTAGGGTCCTCTCCTCGTGGTATGAGTAAAGCATACCACCATATGGAGAGGGCGAGTCCCACATATCCCGCCGCCAGCGCGCGGATACGCTGCAGCGGTGGTGGGAATGAGTAAATGCTTTTCCACAGGACAAAAAAAAAAGGTTACTGATGTTAGCTCGTTCAAGAAAACAAACTCTTCAGCTTTATAAATTAGTGTACATAAATATATAATAAAAATCATTTTAACCGTTTTTTTTCTGACTGTTAGATAGAAAAAAATCCTTAATATACAAATTACCATTCAGGAATTCATACAATCCCCACGAATACAAACCTTTTACTGTACAACATTCAACTTGTTCAATATCGGTATACAAAGTTCTATCTACTTTGAAAATAAATTGAACTCAGAATGTATAATATGGATGCACGATCATTAAATAAAGCGAAACGTATTTACTAAACATGGATGAAAATGTGGATTTCAGTTAATAATCCGGTTCGAAACTGGTGGAGGAAACGCTCTACGGATGTACAGCAATTACAAAATGTTCGCAACACCGTTCGTTCAGGAGGTTGGAAAATGAAAAAAGACACCTTGGAAATGTGCCGGTGTTTTTTCTTTGTGTTTAACAAAGCTGCCTTTGTTCCAACTTGTTTCTGTTTATATTAACTTAGTTTGGAAACGATTTGCTAACTTAGGAAAACGATTAAACGGGACAATTGGATTGTTGTCGATTTGTATAAAGTGATGCGTTTATTTATTTCTTTAAAATCTTTGTACAATGGCGGACTTACCATAGGCATTTTCTACCAGTCGAGCAGAGGGTGGTGCAGAGAAATAATAGTTTTTTTTAATACTACACTAATGATTGATACTATATTTATAATACTATATTATATATTTTAAAAGGAGAACAACTCATCGCTACGAATACTCTGATAGTAGTTTGCTGATACGTAATGCGTTTATAACTGGACATTCAATGTAAGGCCAAAAATAGACTTTAATTAAAGCTGTTCTATTGAAGGGTTAAATCATAAAAATAAAACATATTGTATATAAAAAGGACTAAACAACATTCTTAGTGAACTATAAAAATAATTATTATCAACAGTCTTAACATTTATTAATTAACTGTTCATTAACATCATCATCATCATCAGCCCGTATAACGTTCACTGCTTAACATGAATCACTTCCCGAAGGAGGGGTTTGCTATAGTCACCACGCTTGGTAGGCGGGTTAGTGACTGCAGTATTATGACGATGTAATAACAATGAGAACCAACGGCTTAACATGCTTTCCGAAACACGGAGTATAGTCCCTCAACCAAACTCGGAACTACATTTTAGAATTTACACAAATATTTCTTGCCCGGCATGTCGATCGAACCCACGGTCTCCGAGACTTAAAGCGAGACTCATACCACAACGCCACGGAGGTTATCACAGTCACAATAGGGCATGACTTAAAACTAGTAAATACCATTTAATACATAATTTAAAGCCAGTCTCTGTTCAGGCGCCAGTAGTCCCACGGTGGGCGGCATTATCCATTAATCACTCAATAAGGTAGCGCTAAAATTTGGTCGTTCCTAAAATGTACAGAAATAAGCTTTATTGTTCATACAAATAGGCTAAAGTAAATAAGAGCAAATGGGTAAGTTGCGTGGTTGGAACAAAACCATACTGTGATTTACAAAAAGAGGTGTTGAGCGAGTTTCTACCGAAAGTACTTTGTGGTTGTGTTCAAATGTATGCTTTGTTTTCCTTTTGTTGCAACAATGTTTTAAAAATAAACACTCAAAATGTGAAATGTGTGGTACTGTAAAATATTTTAAGAGATGGAAGGAAAAAGAACTTTAGTAATTTACGTCTATTTGGCAAGATAATATAGCTCAAGATCTCATTCAATATTACAGTTATGTTATTGATGTATGCCAAGTTTCGAGTTACTAAATGATCCAATTTTATTCTTGCACTAAATAAACACACATTTTTTTTATAGACCTATTTAAGGTTGCCATGAATATGTTTATATAATATATATAATAGCTGATAAGTTTAAAAGTATTTTAAATGAAATAATTTGTCGCATACCGGACAAGAACTTGGATTTTGAATATAAGTAAAAGAGAGTAATGGCAATTTATAAATCAAAATAAATATTACAAGTAGAAAAGGAAAACAATCCAAGTCGTTCTTCTTAAATTATATAATGAATGTTATATAATTTAAGATTAAGTCGCAAGTCATTCATAGCTTATTTACACGTGCCGCTATAATAGCCACAACAAATCACAACGTCTACTCGACTGCTTTCTGAATTTATGATAGTATGTATTAGTCAATAGCCAATTAACCCAGCTATAGCTCGTGCTATATTTTATAGTCACTAAATATAGTTTTATTTTTTTATATTTGGCAATTATCCCTTACTTTTAAAATCTTTTCCGATTATAAAATAGTTACCCAGACTAATAAATCAAGTGAGAAAATGTCGAGATTGCAATAAATCGGTCTGCCCGTCACTTAGTTCCTCACCAAACAAGAACCCTCTTCAGCCTTTAAGTATAGGACAGGTTTACAAACCCTTCCCTCTCCCTTAAAAGGGTAGGAAAACAAATATCGTAAAATTAATAGAAGATGACCACTGCCCGTCAGTTTGTAGAGCCCTCAGTAATTAGTTAGGTTATTTATAAACAATGTGTTAAAAAAAACATAATTTATTATTAAAACAAATATTGAAAATACAGAAACATAAATATTTCCAATGTATTTTCAGACTTATTGATATTATCCTAACCGATGATTTAAACTTTCAATACTCGAATGGACATGAGGTAAATCCTGCTTATGTTAATATTGAATGGTTTTGACACATTCAAATATCTTAAACAAACTTTTAGAATTCACAACAAAGTTAGTTACTAAAATGGCTTATCATTTGAGCAAAGTCAAAGTAATAAATGGGTTTGAAAAAAATATTGGTATTCATGTAAGCTTTTATTATGAAATGTACTATTAAAATAACAATTAGTTTGTAATAATGAAGTTGAATAATGTTGTCCAAATATTTAACTAAACATAATAAACAACTAGAACGTTACCACGTTGGGCGCCATAATTACATTTTTGGCGCCCAACGTTTTAAAAATAAGTGTAAATAGTATAAAAATCATAAGTAATTTACAGTTCTTAAACTAACAATGAAAAGTATTTTACAAAGAAAAGCTAAATTTTGAAGTGAAATCTACATAATTAACGTAAAAGGGAAGTTCCGTTTCAGAATGTCCGACTGTCTGAATAACTATTGTGAATAGAGAAATTCCAGAAGAACGAAGTCGACTATCGTATGTATATATAACTAATAAAGTAGTTTTTCAACTTTTTATAAGTTGTATGTACCGAGATATCAATGCTGATGCTGATATACCACTGTTTGACCTTACTCGGTTTGTGTGATATACTAAATCATAATATTTAACATTCATTTTGTTAAATTAATATTTAAAAAAAACTAAACAATTTTTTTTATTAAAATTATTAGGTAACTGTTACTAATTGATGTATATCCTCTGATTTTTTTCAGACATGGTGGAATTCCCATCAACATTACGATATGCTACATGAAGGAAGGTTTTACCCCCCGGACGCTTTTCCAAACACCAGTGTTGGGGATACCGGAAACTGTATCAAGAATTACTTCCGGTGCAACGTTTATAGTCTAGGTTTATTTAAACCGTATAGGCTAAATAAGGGCACGACCCTCTGAAGCAGAGTGGAAAACCCAATTATTGATAGTAATCTAATCTTATGCCTTTGCAGTGTCAATAAGCCACGTTCATGTGGTTATTTCATTTACATTCATAATATGTCTCGCCATCATATTTATCGTTAGTTTGAAACGTACTAGAGAAATTCCATTTAATTCGAACCGATATTTAAAAAATAATCTACATTTCAGTTGAAAAATGCCCTTGCATCGAAATTAACCAACATATTATACTCGTATGTTTTAATACGTATAAAATCCTTGCGTAAGTGTTAAATTTTCAAAGTATTTTATCACCAGTTCCTCTCGCTTCCAGATAACAAGCGTAAAATTGTAATTGGATTTACAAATTTGTAATTTAAATTGTACTTTTGTTATAAAACATTTATTACGTATCTCTGTATGTACTGGATGCCATTTTGGGACTCGTAAAGTTTTTTCAATGGCTACGAGTAATGCTAAAAATAATTGAAGGCTCAATAAAACTGTACAATCCTACCAGATTGATAATATCATGTTTAGTGATTAAGTCAGTAAAGTTTTTTTGTAATGAAATAATATTTATTTTGCAAAGTAAAAATAAATAAATAATATTTAAATACATATTTATGTTAAATAAAGGCGTCCCCCTATACTAGTTGTTCTGGCTGCGCTTCCGGTAAATTATGAAGTGTAAGGGGGGTCACATCAGCATAAAAGCGAAGCAACTTCTTCAGGAAGATTGACTTAGTGGAACATCATGGGATGACCAGCTCGATGGAGAGCTGGTGGAAATTGGACGAAACTTGGAAGCAATAGCAATAGCTGTGAAACTATAATTTATCAATATTAAAGCGTAAAGCAAAGACGTTGTAACCTATATTTTATTTTAAATGGCGCAAACGGAGTAGTACAAATTTTTGCACAATTATCGTTTATACTTATATAGAGAAAGAGTGCGAAAGAAAAGAGTGATGGATTGTGTGAAGAGTGATATGAAAGAAAAGGGAGTTAGTGATAGTGTGACGGGTGACAGGACAGAATGGAAGAAACAAACGTGTTACGCCGACACCAAGTTTTATGGGATAAGGGCAGGAAGAAGAAGAGGAAGAGTGCCAAATGCATTTTTTTTTTGTCGAATATTAACCACTGGGCGATCACTGGGTAAAATAAATACGCAAATATTAAAAACTCGCTAACTTACCATTAGTATAAAATGCTTACAAGGACGCTTTTCAAAGATACTAACTATAATGAATGTAATTATCGAATTCCAATCGTCACTCGACACGGTTAACAGCTTCCTGTGGTCGCGTTCGATTTTTCATCCAATTACAAGCTCGTGTAATGAATGAAGCAATTTGAGTGTTAATTAGTCAATGTATTATGATTCATTACCGCATTCATTTATTGGCACTGAAAGTCACTTTGAAATTAAAGGTAAAAAAAAACAGTAAAAAAAAAGGGCTATTGCAATTTATTGTCGTAGAGAATATAAATCTGTCTGTACAAATATATGCAATCTATACTGAAGAGCCGTGTGGTTTCCGGCTTAGAATAGACCACCCCATGTCTTCCCATGGGTGTCGTAAAAGGCGACTAAGGGACATATGGCTGATGGATGGGCAGCAGCATCTATTAGCTCAACGTTTAAATCTTACTGCGATCACCAATCCGTCTGCCATGCGTGGTGATTATGGCAATATCCCTCTACGATCCTGGCTTGCCAAGGTCTGTTAAGAGGAGGCCCATGTTCAGCAGTGGACGTGAATGGGCCGTTGATGATACTGAAGAGTTTGTTTGCTTGAACGCACTAATCTCATAGACTAATGGTCCGATTTGAAAAAAATATATTTCAGTGTTAGATAGGTAATTCACGGAGGGATCCCTATCTCTACTTATAATATTATAAATGTGAATGTAAGTTTGTTTGTTACGCTTTTACGCGAAAACTTCTTAATCGAACATCATGAAACTTTGTACTTACACATATTTTTGGAGGCATTAGAAGTAACATAGGGACATTGTCGCGTGAAAAGCTAGTAGGCTATATTTAATTATGAAGTTCCTACGATAGCGGGAGTTAAGCGAATGAAACCGCGCGCGGGAAGTTAGTTTAGCATAATTATACTGTAATCCTGGTTCAAGCTGAATTGAAACAACATTATCTATTTTACTCTACTCTTCTAACACCGAGGCCCACAACATGCCAGAGACAACGGCTTATATAATTTTCGGCACACATATAGAATGCTAATTAGTTTTAACCGCAAATACAAAGCCCATGCGAACTTTAGCGGTTATAATATTACTAGGATCTACTACATACATACATACATATAATCACGCCTTTCTCCCATGGGGGTAGGCAGAAACTACAGAACGCCAACCGCTACGATCCTTACACACTCCCTTTGCCTCGTCCACGTTCATACATCTGGTCATACACTCACGCCGGTTGCGAGTACTACGCACCGTACTACTAGGATTTACAAGTAATATTATAAACGCGAAAGTTTATAAGTATGGATGGATGGATGTATGTTACTCTTTCACGCGAAAACTACAGAATGGATTTCACTGAAAGTTTGCACGCGGATAGTTTATAAGCTAGATTAACATATAGGCTACAAAATATCAGGCTCCGACCTACTGAATCAGAGTGACGCGGGTAAAACCGCGGGGCGGAACTAATTGTGTAATTATGGTTTTAATTTGGTCCAAGGCTATCTCAATTTATATTAAGATACTATAGATTGTTTGCCGTGTGGTTTACGGCTTAGAATAGACCACCCCATGACACATTTTATGTCGTGGGTTCGATCCCCACGCCGCCGGGTATGAAAACTTTCTGGAAATTCTAAGATTTCTTTCCGGTTTGGCTAAGGGGCTACCCTCCGTGCCTCGGAAAGCACGTTAAGCCGTTGGTCCCGATGGTTATAACATCATCTATATCAATCGTATACAAGGGAACGGGCAGCAGCGTTTCCTTGTGTGTTACAACATAATAGTGCGGTCGACAACTCGCCTGCCAAGCTTGGTGACTATGGCAAAACCCTACCGCGGGCGCAGGCCCATATTCAGCAGATCCCGCGGTACCATATTGGCCGCGGGTGCCGTCGGGGGGCCGGATTGCTCATGCGTACCCGACCCCCGCCAACGGCGGATCGAAGGAGTGTCCGGGAGGTTTTAGTGGTGTAGGGTCCTCTCCTCGTGGTATGACCTTAGCATACCACGCTATGGAGAGGGCGAGTCCCACATATCCCACCGCCAGCGCGCGAATACGCTGCAGCGGTGGTGGGAATGCGTCAATGCATTTCCTCCCGGACAACAAAAAAAAAAAAAAAAAGGGCCATATTCAGCAGTGGACGTTATACGGGCTGATGATGATTAAAGTGTAACGTTGTAATTTGTCTAAAACAGCTGTTACGTTATAGGTTCTGTTTTAAAACCATTAATGGGTCGACACCGCCTAGTAAACGCATTTACGTAATGAATTGTTTGACCACGAGCCGCTGACAGTAAAGCGAATAACCAAGAAAAATATTTGAATTATAGTGTTCTAATGCTTTTATACCAATCCTCTCTAAATAATACATTGAATTGAAATTTCTTTTACAACTTATTGTAGTAGGTCGTGTAGTTTTGTAATCATATAAACATTAACCGACGCAGGCTGTAATTTTAACTAAAAACGCATCGGAAACTTCTTACTGCTTCATAGTCTTTCCCTACCTAACTACGGTGTAACATACGGATTTCTGCTATAAGAAAGAAAAAAAAATATCTGGAGTCTAATAGCTTATATAGGAAACTCCGAAATTATTATTTTAGACGTATTTTTCAAGCAGTGAAACTGTAATACACATCTTGTTATGTAAGATCATCATCATCAGTCTTAAAATCAACGTTCTTATAGCCTTTCAAATAGAATTTGCCAATGAAGCACGGAGGTTGCCTACATTCCGATGCCTCCACAGACCCAAAGTCCAAAAAGCCTGGAATCCTGAAGTTTTATTCAGGAATATCAATTTCATTCAACTTTTTGGAATACAACTCTAGAATATACTAACAAAAGCACACAGTGAGAAATACAACAGCAACGTAAAGCTAAGTAATAAGCGTAGAGTAATCCTAATACTGGGTCTCTCGGAACAATGTACGCCATTTACGGAACGTACAAAAGGTACGACTACACTATTGTATACCTCAAACGAAGGCGGAAATTCTGCGGCCCATTATCCAATATTTCCATTAGGATTTCGTTTTTGGTTTAGTTATTTTATTTATTTAATCTTTTGCACAATTACAGTATATGGCGGACTTAAGGTTATAGGCATTTTCTACCACTCAACCATATGATGGTGCAGAGTAAAAGTGATAGGTGTAACACAACGGTGCAAGGATTTTTCAAATCAGTAAGTAAGTAGTAAGTAGTTTCGGAACCTATTAAATTCAAACAAACGAACTATACATAATCAAGGGAGAATCGCTGAAACGAATCTGAAAGTTGTTTACTGATATAAGCGATGATGTAAGCGTAGGTAAGGTAGGTAACGCTTGGGCCGGATTGCTTTGTGCGTACCTGGCCCCCGCCAAGGACGGATAGAAGGAGTGTCCGGGGGGTTTTAGTGGTCTAGGGTTCTCTCCTAGTGGTATGAGTAAGCATACCACCGCTATGGAGAGGGCGAGTCCCACATATCCCGCTGCCAGCGCGCGGATTCGCTGCAGCGGCGGCGCGCGGCGGTGGGAATGCGTAAATGCATTTTCACCCGGAAACAAAAAAAATGTACTTTACGCTTAAATGAAAAACGATTTTATGTAAGTTCAATATAAATAATTGTCTAATTGACGTCACAAGATCTTTGCGAGCTGCGAGAGAACGAGTGTGTAAACGTTGACGCTGTTTTGAACAATAACTAGTGTCCGACCGAAGGTGCAATTCTGGCCGAAGCCGAAGCCGAAGCCGATTAATCGGTATTCACCAAAACCTTCGGCCGAAGCCGAAGCCGAAGCCGAAGGTGTCATTGACCTTGAGAAATACGATAGTTACTTTGATCTCAGAATATACTAGATACATATTGTGAGAGCTTTAGAGATTTAGCCCAATAACGAGCCGAGTGACCAACATATACAAGTAGGTAATAAAATATTGTCTAAAATAAAAGTTTCAAATATACAATGTTAATTAAATATTTATTTACTTAGTAATTTTAACAAAAATAATCAAATAATCAGTCACATTTTTTTAATTATCAGACGAACACAAAATATTTCTATAAAATAATTGAGCAAAGTTTAGCGCCTATATCCTATCGGTTTAGGTATTTAACTAAAAGTAAACAATCTTCACATGTTTTTGTATCTAAAAATTGCATAAAAAAACATACCAACATTGTTTCCATTTAGTTTCCTACCTAACGTTAGATAACATAAAATATTTTAAACCAGACAATACTTACGGTTTTTTGGTTCTTAGAGTGCCTCACAATAATGAACGTATCACCACAGGTACTACTCACAGTAATAAATAAAATAATTTGTAATAACAAATATGAAATATTTAAAAACAAAACACTTATTAGAATTTTAAGACGCGCTCTCAAACTTGTTTTGACTCGTTTAGTTTACTAACTGCGATCCGTTGGGCCGGTGCGGCGGCGCGGCAAAACTCTGCTGCTCTGCACACTCTCCGTCTCGCTCTAGCATCGTTCAGTAAATTTCAAATTTTGACAACTAGCAAACCTTCGGCTTCGGCCAAACTTTCGGCAAATTTTTGGCCGAAGCCGAAGATTTGGCCGAAGGTGCCTTTTTGGCCGAAGGTGGCCGAAGCCGAAGCCGAAGCCGAAGCTTCGGTCGGACACTAACAATAACACTTGATATAAGGAAAATCATGTGTCGTGGGAGGATTTTACGAAATATTATGAAATTTACGAACATTGAACTCACAAAGATAATGAATACTAAAATTATAAGGCTGAAGAGTATGTTTGCTTGCTTGAACGTGCTTATATTAGGAACGACTGGTCCAATTTAGATAAAACATCAAAAATCATCATGAGACCGCTACATTATCCAGGAGTGACATTCTACTAATATTATAAATGCGAAAGTTTGTATGTGTGCATGATCCCTTTACTTTTTAATAGGAGGCATCTGGCCCGTTCCACTAAACTGGTCCGGGCGAATCTACCCATGCACATTTTAAAAAGTGGACATCTGGCCCGCAGACCAGTTTTTGCGTGGGCGAGATGTCTCTTAACCCACGTTCATTACTCTTTCACGCAAAAACTACTAAATGGATTTGACTGATAGGTTGCTATTTTATAAGCTGGATTTACATATAGGCTTAGAAAGAAAAAAACTATCACGCTCCTACCCACTGGAGCAGAGTGACTTGGGTAAATCCCCGTGGCGAAGCTCTACTAGCTTCGCCCCGGGGTTTTACCCACGTGCTATATTTAATTATGTAATTACTACGGGAATGGGAGTTACGCGGGTAACACCTCGGGGAGCTTTTTCACACATAACAAATTTTGAAAAACGATACATCTCTTCTCTTCTCTAGTCGAAAGGCATAGCCATTTCGTGGCGAAGAATCAGCCAATCTGCATTACCGACTAGACTGTACTCGCAGATTGCCCAGGGTGCGCCCAAAACGACACTAAAAGAGTAAATACTCGATTACATATTGTTCAATTCCATTGTTAAGGATCATTTACTATTCCTTAGGGAGAAGCCTTTCATTTTTACACACGCACACAAACAATATAATTTTAATTTTGTTTCTTTTTTTCACACTTTTGGAAGGAGGTGGTGTGATGACGTCGACGCGCATCTAAGGGCAGTCCCAGAACTAGTGTTCGAGGTGGCGCGGGAAAAGGATACATGGAAGGATTTTCGGGAGGCCTTTGCCCAGCAGTGGGACAGTATAGGATAAATGAAAAGATTCTTTATTTTATTATATTAAGACTATTTATTTTCACATATCATCATCACATATCAGACATCATCACGTTATACCTTTGCGAAACAGTGTTAACTATAGTGCGAAAGCCACAAGAAAATTTTATACGTTCGTGTCATATCATCAACAGCCCATTCACGTCTACTGCTGAACATAGGCCTCCTCTTAACAGACTTTGGCAAGCCAGGATCGTTGAGGGATATTGCCATAATCACCACGCTTGGCAAACGGATTGGTGATCGCAGTAAGATGTAAACCTTGAGCTAATAGATACTGCTGCCCATCCATCAGCCATATGTCCCTTAGTCGCCTTGTACGACACCCATGGGAGGACATGGGATGGTTTATTCAAAGCCACCACACGGCGTGTCATATATCAGTACCTATTCCTTATTATTGTTACTGTAAGAAATATCTGTAAATTAAAGCCGACAAACAATTATTCTTACTTATAATAAACAGAGAATTTGACAGAGATCTAGACTTCAATATATAAATAAATTTAAACTCCCTAGTGTTTCATTTAGGTAGGTGGACATTCGCACCAACCCCACCCATTGCACTACCGACGTGAACCCTCGCGTAACACAAGCATTTTAGCTTAGCGCGAGGTATTAACAAGAATACTATTAGACTGCAAAACTGAAAAGAAACCTACCCAATAGGTTGCAAATAAAGGCGTCTTCATTATAAAGAGCTTATATTTTATTCTATCCCTCGTGTAGAATATTTGCTTCGTGTTGTCAGCTCTCTTGAAACGGGATACATTGTTGATTGATGCAGTGAAAATTAATTCAAACAAATCCTCATACTCAAGAGTTTCAAAGATTGAGTTCGTGACGCCTGAAGTCTTCATTAATGTTTGTACACAAGCAACATTTTACTTTAATGAATAAAATATATGTATACTAGTTGCCGCGGTTTTACCCGCGTCACTCTGCTCCAGTGGGTGGGAGCGTGATATTTTGTAGCCTTTATGTTAGTCCAGCTTATTAACAATCCCCGTGCAAACTTTCAGGCAAATTCATTCAGTAGTTTTTGCGTGAAAGAGTTTCTAACAAACACTCATACAAACATTCGCGTTAATAATATTAGTAGGATATGGGCACTGCATTGATTTAACAACATGTAAATAAATCAATTTACTATTGAATAAATAAGAATGATAAAAATTATATTGCTATATAAGGTAAACGCAGCTATTACCGCGGTAGTCAAAAATCTGCAGGTATTCCCGAGGTATGCAATATAATTGTAATTTTAAGCAATTACAAGCATATTTTACTCAAAAAGTAAAATGTTTATGAAAGACAATTTTATATCCGTTTGAATGGATCCGTGACGCACTGTGCACAACAACGCAGAAAAACAAAACAACGATTAGTTTGCTGCAAACCGGCGCCGGAGCACGACTTCCATACAAACGATAGTCGCGAACTGTAAGAACGCTCAATATTTTATTAGGTTATTGCGTCGTTAAAAAACCATTTATACAGATTCTAAGTAGGTCAAAAGGTGGATAATAGTTTTAGCCATGATTGTAACTATCTAATATTCATTTATTTTGCACAGTTTTTCGACAATTAACAAAAATAAAATACCGCGGTAATGGCTTCACAATTTTCGTCTTGAATGTATTAACCGCGGTTAACTCGGTAGTAGCATAAATCAGTACCAATCGTTTTATAAATTTTTTAAGAATATTTTATATAGCAATAACCCAAATGATGTGACAATTCGTTTAAGTCATTAGGTATTTATGGTTAAAAACTATTTCCGCGGTATGAAAATTGCACTAGGACTCTTATTTTTTCATCCTTAATTGACTCATAAAAATTAACTTTGTATGAGAGCACTAAATTGAATACGACATAAAACCTTGCCTTAGTCTCTTTTTTAAACCCAAGAATTTAATCCAACTATCAAGTAAATGTTTAGGTAACTTTATTGGCTGTTGATTTAACTTTTGTTTTGATTAAAATTAATCAAATTTTATCGATCGGGATTAGATTATTTGTACTATCGCAGATGAAGCTATCACCGATGGTTATAACAAGCCATTACTCGGTAATTACTTGTATAAGCAGCTATTACCGAGTATTATTACTCGGTATTAGCTTCACCATAGAAATCTAACACCGAGTGATAATAGCATTTATTTTTGAGTTTAGGGTTCTCTCGAAACAATATCTAAGTATTTGAAATTCTTCAGACCTATCTTTCTAACTCATATTTTTTTTTGTGGCAATGGTAAAATAGGCGAAGCATTCGAGGCTGCCTCTTTTCATTTTAAATAAAATAAATTTATTTATTTTTATTTCTTATTACCATAGATTAGAAAGAATTGGTGCGAAACTTGATAAATCGTCAACTATACCTCCATAAAAATATAATTACCTAAAATAAGCAAATATTATTGAATATATAGTTACCTACCTACCTATTATACAGCTGCGGGAATGATGACGTGTTTTTTAATAAATATTTGGTACGGAACAACAATGCCTATTATTTTTCTACCCTCGGTAATAGAATCACGATTCGCGATATTAGCTGCAATCACTTTCAAATACCTCGGTAATAGCAACATTCGGATTTGTATATTTAATATTTTTTTTCTTTATATATTTACTCAAAACTTACCTGTATCTTTATAGATCTCTAAAGTCCATATCCAAACGTATCAGAAAATATATACTTGTAACTGTTTTTACTATAAGAAATTCTTATTTCGAGAGGTTAAAGCTTAAGGTCCTGAAATTACCTCGGTAATAGCTGCGTTTACCTTAGGTATTAACTAAAAATAAAATGATTATATTTGATGAAATACCGTTATTAATATTCAAAAAGCCATGTATTTAAATACATATCTATTTGTGTTAAAAGCCTATTTAAAAATTGATAGATTATTGTATAAGTGTAAAAGATATTTTTAATTTGAAATAATGTAATAATTGTTTTTTATTTTCATTTGATATTTGTCGAACCGACTTTTTGCACATTTGTCTTTAGTATAAAAGGGGACTTGTATCAATGTTGTTCTTCGGCAGTCGTCAAAGAGTATCTTTGAATAAAGTGATTTGTGAAAGTGTCATTCTATTGTTTTAGTGAATTACCCTACCAATATGGACTCTAGTAACTTAATTGGTGACGCCACGCCGACATACACAACTATCATTAGCTAATTTAAATTAAAACTAAAAAACTATAAACGCTACTATTCTAAATAAATGCTACTTGACAAGGTTCCTTCCAGAATGCTGGCAGCATTGCCCTGGGAATGGCAATGCTTACTTGCTATGACAGCGGCGGCCTTACCCATTGCGAGGCTCCGGGCGGCAGGTCTTTGCGAGGCCCTTTGTCCTTCGTGAAAAGTGTGTGACCCGAAAGAAATAAAATTTGAGTTTTAAAATCAACAAATACAGAGATGATAAATTTTAAAATTGATGTTTGCGGCTTTTTCTTACACTGAAATCTTTAATTAAAGCACAATAATCTAACGAATAAAATACGCATTTTCGATTGAAAGAATAGCAAGGACTAAAAGGCGATCTTGTGTCATCGAAGTCCCAAAATATGTTTTAATAATTTTAAGCCTCGAAAAATTTCTTTCAGCAGACGCAACTGTAAAAGGTGTGGTGACAATAATTCTCAAGACTATTTCAGCACTGAGATGATGTCATCGTTTCCTTCATATACATGGATGACACGCACTGCACGGTAGGAGAAAAATATGACGACTCCAAACAAATGTTACCATTTTTACGGAATAAATGAATTTTGAATTTGAACATATTCAGTTCTTGGTACAATTCATGTTCGTCAATATCACATGATTACTGCTATCATAGATATTTGCAAGTCGCTGCATTGCTTCAAAAGTTAATAATCACTCATTTCCTTTAATCTTTTTATATTATACATGAAACCAAATATGCTCTCGTGACTGCACTCCCATCTAGTTTCAGAAATTGGTTTTAGCGATAACGATTTTACATGGAAATTTTAAATAGCCCACCTCTGAATTGAGCCGGTAAAAAGAGTGTACAACCTTTGTAGCAAACCAAAAAAAGATTTTGCTTGAACACAAGACGATGCTGCATCTCCTAGGATGAGATTCCAGCTATGACTCCCATAAGGTAAAAACTATGCAAGTGGATTAATTTCAAGAATACGTTTTGGGCGCTACTTTTTTCACCACACATATTGGCACCATTATCATATCTTTTGCCTCTGCACTTTTGCAATGATATTATTCCTAACTGTTCTAATTCTGTGATTATATTATTAGTCAAATTCTCAGATGTGGTTTTTTCGACGGCTAAGAAAATTGGTCCATTTCAACATACAATCTTTGTCACGTTACTCACGGTTAGAGACGTGTTAAAAGAGATTAATAAATTTCGATGATCGGTAGGGTTCCACCGAAGCCTAATTGGTTAAGGCATTGGGGGCTTTACCCAGAGATGCAGGTTCGAATCCTGCCGGTGGTCGAATTTTATTAATCTCAATTTTGAAATATAGTATAAGGTAATCTTTTCCATAAAGAGTTAAAAACATTTAAATAATACAATCTTTGTGTTGCCGACTAGATTCGTGAGACTTAAGGTAATCACCCAAGTGTTTCCAATCACACACTCCTTCACTAGATCCAATATTTGTATTTTCTAGCCCGAATAGTCGTCACGGAAAGCAGTAAACGGCATTCTTAATTTGTGAATAAATCATCCAGCTCCTGTCAAGCTTTTCATCGTTAACTAAGTAATATCTTATTATAATGATATTCGGTGAAACGCCGTCTATTATCATTTATCGGAAATAAATCAACTTTAACCCAGATTGGACCTTTTGATACAATCGCAGTTCGGTCTACATCAAATTTGTTATGGGCCTCAAACCGGGGCCATTTTGAGGATTCCGATTTTTCATTTCAGTAGTCATTCGACTTGGGCTCAGTGTTCTTAACTGGATAACGTTAACAGTATTACTTATTTCACGATACTGGTGAAAAAAGAGACAATTATGTAGTTAATTCATCATATCTTCGGTGTTAGCTACATGATGGCGGTGGAATAATGTGGAAGGAATGTTTATAGCTGGATCAGGATAAGAGTCAATTTCAGCCAATAAATGTTTTGTAGAAGTTTCTTGAATAAAATTTTAAATAAAAATATAGTGAAAAACAAAAAAAATTGCTTGGGTTGTTGCGCGAGGCCCCTGAAAGAGCGAGGCCCCGGGCGGTTGCCCTGTTCGCCACCCCCTAAAGCCATTGCTATGCAAAGTAAATACCAGCACTCGGGGAAGGTGATGAGTAAAAATGGTCGCTGCGAGGTTTGGCCAATGTTTCAAAACCAAACGCAAACATATAAAGACTATCAACAGTACTGTCAACCGGGGTTAATTTGACATTCAGGGTAACTTTGACAGTGATGGTAAAATGAAATTTGAAGGTAGACAATACGCCAAAATGACATGAGGAAATGTGCTCCAGAAACGAAATCTTGGGGAATTTAGTAAAGTGATCCTCCTACCATCAAATACCAATAAATTTACACAGCCAATGTTACCCTGAATGTCAAAGAAACCCCGGTTGACCGGTACTGTATTTGCGTTTCTTGAGATTCTCCGCAGAAACGTTATTAAGATCTATCAGCGCGGGCTGGGTCATAAGCTCAGAACTAGTCGCGAACCTCACCTCGCGATTACCACTGAACCTATCCCTGCTTTCTACGAGTCTTTCTCTATCTACCTACATAAAGCTGATAAGTATGAAAAAAACTTTAACCATCGCTATAAAGACTTTTTGAACTATCTGGCAAACTCGAAGAAGAATAAATTTCTAATGACAATACTTAAAACAAAGCTAAAGGATTTCTTTTCAAATATTTGCCGACTCAAATTAATCAAGGTCGAGTCAATAAGGTAACTCAGGTGGAAAATTGGGGTAAAAGCCGCTATAAGCAGAGGGCCTAGACAAAACGACATTACTGGATCGATCGCTTACTTATCAAATACGACCAAAGCTTTTGTGTAGCTGTGTATGATTGGGTGTAGCTGTGTGGCGTCCGGCTTAGAATAGACCAGTCGTAAAAGACGGCGAAGGGATGACTTGCGATCATCAAACTGCCTAACAAGCGTGGTAATTATGGCAATATCCCTCAACAACCCTGGCTCGTCAAGGTCTGTTAGGAGGAAGCCCATGTTCAACAATATACGTAATAAGGCTGATAAAATAATAGCTAAAAATGATGATTGTAAAAAATGATAACTTCCAAAATCGTGACAAACAAAATTAAACACAAAGGTTCACACACAGATTCTATTCAGTCCAAAACATTTAAAAAAGACTTACCTTGGTCGAGAGATTGAATATTTCACATGTTAAAAATTTCGAGACCATACGGTAAAAACCTTGTAACGTAGTCGTAGTATTACGAGGTGAAAATAAGTAAGTAATCTGTAGAGAAAGATAGAATGAGGCCGGTTGTATACAGAACTTGAGGCTGGCTTAGTTCAAGAATACATAAACTTTAGTTACAATATGAATATGTACAGTGTTACTAGCCCAGCCCATAGGTGAGAGTTAAATTTAACAGCGGGACAAATTTAACAGCAATAGTTTCTGACGGACCGGGCTGTCATTTCCTCCCCATGCACGACTTAAAGATTATTTTAGGGGGGTATCGTGTATCTTTCGCTATATCAGTGGATTAAGTGCGAGAGCCCCACGAACTTTGCAAGTTCGCGAGCCTTTTGGACTTCAGCTTTATGAGGCTTTCGTGACTGGCTACTTGAAACTGGCTTCGATCATGGAGCTCTTGAACTGTGACATTCAGTGTTTGCGGCTATGCACGTGTTACTCCCACATTCAGTCAGCTTTCATGTAACTTAATATACCAACGAAAAATATTTTATGAGAGAGTAGATATTTGAACGTTTTTGCGTTTCCCTACTTTCAATTTTTATATATTGAGGCACAATTCATAGCTACGCAACAACCATTATTTTGGTCCCGGAAAATAATTGATGTAGTGGTATAAAGCCCGCCTTAAGGGGTTTGATTCTCGCTCCGGACAAAAAATCTTTATGTAATATCAAAGATATTTTTTCCCGTATGCTTTGCCTCCGTGTCTCTGAAAGCATATTTAAGTCGTTGGTGAATATCACCTGATATTCACCAACGACTTAAACGGGCAGCATATGCTGTACAAAAAAAATTGCAGTCACCAACCTGCCTGCCAAGTATGGTGACACTGACAGGACCCCCTTTGAGGGTGTCCACCCCTTTCCATCAAAATTTAGTTCTATTTTTATACATACCTAATCATTTTGTTATTAGCTTAGGTAGACGTTGATGTTTTATTGCCTTAATAAATATATTAAAATGAAATGTATTTTTCAAAGCGTTTTATATTTAAACTTGTTATCTATTCTTATTATTATTCGCCCAATATACGTTGTCAAAGTGAAAATAAGCAATACTGAGAACAATTTGTAATAAAATAAAGTCATATTAAATATTCTGCATTATCCCACGCACTTGTGCTCACAAAAGTATTAATAATGTTCCATTATTACTTAGCTATTTACTGAATCGTGTAAAAACTTCAAACTTTTATTTAGGCGAAAGTAAAACTGCTATGCCACGGGGGATAGGGTATAGCAGTTTTACTTTCGCCTTAAGTTTAGGTACGATTCCTGCCTTCGACAAAAATGTTTTGCGTAAAAACTCAATATTTGTTTCCGGGCATGGTCGGTTGAGGACCAACAACTTCCGATGCCCTCGTAAACACGAAGTCGGAATTGCCCTCGTACTGGGAAGTTGAGAAACAGTTGCACAAAATTCCCCTAAAAATCGACGGTCCAAGTCTCTTGCGCTAATTGCTTAGTTTGTAGCATTAAAAAAAATTTATAGCACAGTGTGAACTACACCAGCATTTTACGCACGCTTACCGGGTCATAAACAAAACAGGAATATAAAATTTAAAAAAATAAAAATGTCTTCTTTTTTATAAAAAATCAGTATTTATTATGGGAAATAGCAAAATAATTATACCGTCCACAAAATCAGAGATCAATACCTTATTTTCATGAAAATATGTGACATTTAAGTTTTTATGTGTCCACCGAAAATACCAAATAATCCACAGGAAAGTCTAAAATAGAGCGTTTAATCAACAAAATAAACTCTAACATTTCGTAATTTTTACTACAAAAACAATTACGTTGTACTTTACTTCTTCATTTTAAAAATAAAACAAACAATCCAAAATAATCAATCAAATAAAACAAAACTTTTACGTCCACAGAAATGACGTATTTTCCGTTAACAAAATTATTATATCTTCGGCGCCAGTGCCGGACTTGTCGATATATTTATTTATATAAAATTCAATATATTTATATAAAATTCAATATATTTATATAAAATTCAATATTATAAAAGCTAGTAGCAAAATAAACGCTGGTGCTCACGTAGCACTTTAAAATATAGATTCTTCATCTTCACTGTCTGTGTAAGGATTAATGAACGGTTTCAAAGGTTTTTGCGGAGGGATAACCAATTCTGATTCGTCTTCTGTGTCTGTTTTATTATTAATCGTCTGTCTTACATATCGCGGCGGAAATATAATATCGGAATCATCGGAATCTGAATCATTGGAATCTGAAATAAGCCTCAATCTTTTGTCAGGACGAGCAGGGAAACTTTGGGAAACTCCTTCTACTGGTGTGACTTGAATTGATCTATATGATACTGTAGAAGCATCAGGTGTAGCTATATTTCTTGGAGATAAATTTAAGGCATCAGACACAAAACTAACGGGAGTGTTTGATCTTGTACTTCCTGCAGGTTGAACATTTATTTGTCCAATTTCAAAATGAGGACATATTGTCGTTGGTGCGCAAGACATACAACTTAGTCTTCTTGCATGTAAAGTATTCGGCTCACTTCAACTCCAAGAGAGTTGGTGTATCTTTAATGTGCCCTTAAAAGCTTTCATTCTACTTTTATCAGCAATGTATTGAATATCTTGTACATTCGGGTCACCAATTCCATAAATCTCTATTCCTTTACAGTTTTCTTTTAAACAAGACATAAGAGAATCATAATCCGATACATCTTTGCCCATTGCAACCGAATGATCACACAGCCTTTTTATACATCCACCCACTCCATCAGGAGCTCCTTTTCCATGACCTTTTTCACTGTAGTGCCAAATAATATTATTAACATTATTTAATTCTCTGCCTATGAAATTGGCAATAAAATAAAACATTAATTTATTACGGTACTGAGTTGTGGGTCCATCGCTTAATATATGTAACTCTGACAAGTTTGGACTTATTTCTTCGATTCTTTGTAAGACAGGTCTAAGATGAACACATATCATTACAGGATCATGTCGCAAGTTTTCTGATATGGAACACATTGATGTTGTTATAAAAGTCCTTTCTTGAGTTTCTGGTCCACTGCTGTAGTAAACACACGTGTGAAGTGAAAGTTGAGGCTTAGAACCACCAAAATGGGCGGATTGGACTTCAGCACCATATTTACAGTTATAGTTCTCCGAGAAATCAATATGTAACAAACCTTGAAAAGAAGATAGTTGTTGTTTAATGGTTTGTATTGATCTAATTTGATGAATCATATTAGCAACGTGCTGCATGTATATTGGTAAATTTGAGTTGAATACTTTTATAAGAGATCCTTTTGTGGTTTTCACAGTTTCTTTGACACATTTGTTACACTGTTTCGGTTTACCTTTGATAACTACTTCAACTTTTTTGATAATCCATCTCTCGTAAGTAATGTGATCATTTTTATCATATACGTTAAAAGTAAGTTTCTTATCATGGCAGCCCTCACATGTTCTCTCTAGGCATTTTGGATTCAGTGTATCATTGCAGCAAAGTACTCTAGCCACACGTGAAGCAGAACCATGAGATATAATTTTTGCCTTATGAAGTGATCGGACAATATGATCAGTGTTTTCATGTAACGCACACAAACACGTATTTCTTGCAGATGCTTTCGGAAACAACACCCAAAACGGACGGTATCTTCTAAACGTCTGATAAGAAATTTTAATCCCCGTTTTGTTTTGAAACTGTACATGTAAATTTAACAGAGTGTCATTTAATAATCGAATTTGACGTTTACTTTTCATTCGGGTTATCGTCTCATTTTTACCAGATGTCAATCTACTGCACTCATCTTGTATTAAAAAATCATGCACAGCTTGTCTCATATCCTTTTTTAATACTGTTTTTTTAGAACTATCCATTTTTCCATTGTTTTCCTTCTTTTTTTCTAGCCTTCTTATACGCATCTTATATTTTCTTATTTGTTTGCTCATTGCTAAGACCTTTAAATTTAAAGCTACATTTTCTGATTTTAATTTGCTCTTATTACGAGCAGCAATTGCTCTTCCAACTTCAGCACGTGAAAATGACGAAGAAGGACTTGCCGGTGGAGTATCTTCTTCTAATAAGGCAGCGGTGGCTTTCCGCATTTTTATTAATTCACGACGCTTTTTTGATTTCTCACGCCACATTTTCCTAATTTGACGCTGCTGTCTCGGAGTACATTGATCAATCGTCTTAATTTCACCTCTTTCTTTCTTCTTATAATACCTTTCTCTATCTTTCTTGCGTATCTCTTCAATAGCAGCATCGCTCAGTTTTGCACGCGCCCGCCGCATACTAATTTTTTTTTGTTCACGTCGCCTAATCTTCTTTTCTTCATCAGTTAGATGCTTAATATTTCTTGTTCTAGGCATTATTAGCTGAAAGAGAAATCATAACCCACATGTACACACCAATTTGAGCAATAGCAAGCGTTAACAAAACAGATAATTAAAAAAATGCATCTTAATAGACCATAATGTTTGTCGAACATAATTATAGCTTCTATTCAGCGTCAAGGCGGGAGTGCAGGCGATGCATAAGTGCTCAGCCAAAACTAGGAACACGGGTTTTTAAATCTTACTTGTGTCACAAAAAGTATAAGTTGGAATAGGGGTCACTTTTGTGGACGTGGTCTTTTCCGTGGACATTGTGTCCACCGAAAAGTTTGTCCACGGAAGGGTCAAACAAACTAAAATTGTCTTTCAAAACAAAAAAATTTGAGGTTACAATATGGCGCACCTGGTTTTTGCAAAAAGCCTCCCATATTACACCAAGTTCAATCGATAATGTAATTTTTATGCCAGTACTTACCTAAATATGGATGGAACAGAAAAGTTGCAACGATCTTTTACACAGAAGTAAAATAACACTTGTTTATACAATTTTGCAAATAAATTTTCAAGGAGCGTTAACTTGTATCACTTAAAGTTTTTACTCAAACTGACAGCTCGTCAATATTGCCAACCAAAATAAATAAACTAGGGCTGCGTTCCATTTCACAAATATTGAATATTCAATTTAGTTGGACCACGGAAGGGGTCGCGAAATCGGTAACAACAAGTTTAAATCTTATAATGCATTTGTACTGTGTATTAATTTTTCATAATAAAGTAATATAAAAACTTTAAGATGTTAGTAATAAACGTATACGAAAATATATTCACACTTTTATTTTCAAGTATTTTTTTAGTTTACGCAAACTTATGAACCTAGGTTGGGCACGGTCCACGGAAGGGGACCTGAGTCTAACTTTAGTTTTAATATTTTAAGGTTAATTAAATATTATCAGGATATTGTATCGTAAATAAGGCGGACCGCGAGAGGGCGCTGTAATGTAAACATTCAATTCTGTCAGTTCCGTATTAATTAATCTTTAAAAATATAATTAGTTCAATAAAAGTTATAAGAAGTGTATAGAAGTGAAAACAATAAACTCATATGTCTGTGGAAGTGTTATCTTCACTTGAATGAGCTTATAAACTAAAAACATAGTGATAAAAGTGACGACACGATTTATCCAGGGATACCGAAATCTGTATGTACTTTCTGTTCATAAATGGTGGTGACTTCAAGAACATTACCTTACACACTAACTACAAGTATTGTGGGAGCTATTCCTATGGCAAAATAAACAAAAACATACTTGTAACCAAGGTGAAAAATTATAACGCCTCTAGTGCTTAGTAGCGAAAGCCTTTATTCAAAATCTCGTCCGTTGATGTGACAGTTCGATAGATGCCACCAGTAGATGGCATTACTTTCTTCAGTGATTTACGATAATCCGCAAAGCGACATCTATTGCTGAGTGGCAGAACTTGAGTATGGTGATCTGCTTCTCGTCAATAATAACACACGGATCACGTATAGAGGGCACTTTCTTCAGTTGTTGAAACGACATACATCTATTGCTGGATAGCGGAACTACTTACACTGTTCACTGCTCGGCTTTACTACCACATGGATATTGAACATCGTCGCTAATAGAGGGCACCACATACCACATACAACATCTGCTGACAAATAGGAAGACCTCTTTGAGTACCCATTGCATTGCACTAATTAGTTCCACAAATTTGCTATAGGGGGCGCATAACGATGGAAGGCCTGGATAATGTAACTCATAGAAGACCTTTAAAAAAGTGTAAATCGCTAGAAAAAATGGATATGAGCACCTCCATTAACTCGTCATATTCGGATGAATCTTTTAGTAGAAGACTAGACGTTTCTTCGCATATTACAGCATTATGCAGAGACGAAATGGATTCTGAAATCAGCAAACTCAAGGCGGACTTACAATCTACGCAGGATGAATTAGAAAATGTCATTCTCGAAAATGTAGAACAGAAAAAACAAATTAACCAACTATCTCAGGAAGTTGAAATTTTAAAACAGATCTGCCGAAGTCCACGAACAACTTTACGTCAGTCAACCATGCAGAAACATAAAGTCAAGCGTCGGCTTACTGAGTCATTTAGAAACTCTCCGCTCATGATACAAAGCTCACCTAGTGAGCAAAAACTTCATGCCCACACTCATTCACTGGTCCAACAAGAAGAAACCCAAAGCAATATACCCACGACAGCACTGGGATGTTCTGAGCAAAGTGTTACAACATCAGTTTTTGATCCACATAGCGGACAATCATTAGAACGCAGTATAGAGATCCCATGTGCTCAAACTTCGTTCACTTCATTAACACAACTAAATAAAAGTGATCATCAACGATCGCAAAATTCAACAACAATTGGTGTTCCAAAAATTATTATTTTAGGTGACCAACAAGTTCGAGGTTTTGCCAGTCAAATAAAGTTTCAGAGGGATGCCAATAAGTGGAATAACGTGTATTCTGTGTCAGGAATTTCAAAGCCAAACGCAACTAGTACACAAATATTGTATAATTTAGACGATTATTTAAAAAAATTGCATAATGATGATATAGTGATATTGGGTTTAGGAAGCAATGACACAAACCCGTACAAATATCTATCAGAGTTGATTCCAGCCCTTCATAAACTAAGAAACAACCAAGTATTTATAATAAATATTATTAATAATCCCTATTTAAATTTTAATTTGTTAAATCAATATATAAAACTATTTTTGCAAAATTTTCCTAACTGTAAGTTCATTGATACAACTGAGAATATATATCATAATAATTACAACTACACATTCAAGGAAACACTGTGTTATAAAATAAATATAGAAATTGATAATGTTAATTTTAAGAGGATTATGGACACAGCTTGTACATTAAAACACACGCGCACTTCATCGAGCTCAAACATAAGTAGTAGTCACACAAAAGGAACAATTCCATATTATTTTAAGGTACAAACAAAGAACCCCCATCAGCTATTAAAAGCTAGTGAACCTACTACGCCTACACCGACCCCTAATGAAGCTAGTAAATCCACTTTTTTTCGAGGTTAAACGTAAATGTACACTATTTCATCAAAATATTGCCGGTATCTTAAATAAAACAGATTTATTAGAAATAACTTTACAAGAACTGCATGCAAACGGTACAAACATTGATATTCTATGTTTTTCTGAAACTTTCATAAAACGAGGATCAGAAGGTAACTTAATACTAAAAAATTACAAGCTAGTGTCATCTTTCTCAAGGCCTCACCAACGGCGAGGTGGAACCTGCATAATGGTTAAAAAGGATCTTGAATGTAAACCTATCCCTAACTTGGTTCCGCCTTTAATATATGACTTCGAATATTGTGCAATAGAAATTATCACGCTTAAAGTCATTGTTATTTGTATCTACCGCACTCCAAACTCAAATTTAAGTCTGTTTTTAAAAAACCTAGAGGATATTTTAAGAAAAATAACAAAACGAAATAAAAATAAAATAATACTTTGTGGAGATTGGAACATTGACGCATTAAAGCGTAACAATAATTATAAAGAATTAGAATGTATCTTACAGAACTATAACATCTCTAACCATATTACTAAACCCACAAGAAAATCATCATGTTTAGATCTCATCGCAAGCGATATACCTAATGCACAGCCTGAAATACATACCCTTGCATTATCTGATCATGAGACCGGTCAGTCCATATGTTTCCATTCGTCTGTAGATATTGCAAAACGCAGAAAACAATTTTGGTTTCAAAAGAGAAGAGATTTGAGTCAACACAACATAGAAAAGTTTATATCATGCATATCGTCTCTCTCCTTTTCAGAAATATACGAGTCAGATGATACTGATATAGCATTCAATCACTTTCATGATATACTGTCCCTTTTTTATAATCTCTGTTTTCCCATACTAAAAGTAAAAATTACAAACAAACCGCCAAAAAATAAATGGATAACTAAAGGAATAAAAAGATGCTGTGTCAGGAAACGAAGTATGTACCTAAAATATAGACTATTAAATTCCAATAAAAATCAAAACCTAAAAAACTACCAAAATTATACTAGAATACTGAGACGATGTATATTACATGCTCAGAAAATTGATAATACTCGTTACATCCTTCAATCGAACAATAAATGTAAAGCCGCCTGGGACATTATTAAAAAGAATAGTACAGATATCGATAATAACGCTGAAATTACGTCGATCATAGATGATCAGTGCACATACACTAATGCCGACATAATTGCAAATAAATTTAATGACTTTTTTATAAACATGACAAACAAACCTAATATCCCTAATTCTGAAACACACATTGACTACAAACATACCATCACTGACATATCGGATACCATTTTCTTGACTCCAACTAATGAAGATACTGTATATAAAATAATTAATTCTTTAAACTCAACTAACTCAACCGGGTATGACGATATCAATACAAAAATTCTTAAACGTTGCTCTAAATATATATCTCATCCACTCGCCCACATAATTAATCTATCATTATTTCAAGGTTTATTCCCCGCCAGGCTAAAATTTTCGATAGTCAAACCGTTATACAAAAAAGGAGATAAAAAAGACATGAATAACTATCGACCAATTACTCTGATACCCGTAATTTCTAAGATTTTTGAAAGAATTATGTACGATAAACTTCACTCCTTTATAGTAAAACATTCTATTTTGAAAGAGGAACAGTTCGGTTTCAGAAAAAATAAATCAACAACCCTTGCATGTTTCTCTCTTGTTAAAATGATTACCTCTAGCCTGAATGAGAAAAGGCCAATAGCATCGATATTTCTCGATATGTCCAAAGCATTTGACTTCGTAGATCACAAACTGCTTCTCTTTAAACTGAATCGTTATGGTATTAGAGGAAACGCATCACAGTGGATAGAATCTTATCTAAATAATCGCCAACAATGCGTAGAAATATCGAGGCATACAATATCAGAAAAAAAAATACATAGATCCGCTTATCGTCAAAACTCATGTGGTGTTCCCCAGGGGAGTATATTGGGACCCTTTTTGTTCTTACTATATATCAATGATTTGCCCAACGTAACCCCATATTCATGCATTCTGTACGCCGACGATACAACTCTTAGTATTGAACTCACCGATGACAATATCAACAAATACGAAAATGAGATAAATGACACGTTAAACAAAATAATAGAATGGCTGAAAGACAACAATTTACATGTCAATATTAGTAAAACCAAACTTATGCAGTTCCAAACTTACAATAGCAACCGTCAAAAATTGGAAATTAGATATGCAAATAACGCTGTAGAAGAGGTTGAAAGTGCAACTTTTTTGGGTATAACATTAGATAAGTATTGCAACTGGAAAGTACACATTGACAAATTATGCACTAAGTTGCAAAGATTTGTATTTGTCTTAAATCGAATAACTCGCGTAGCTGGTATCAATGCAGCACTTTATGCTTATCATGGTTACGTAGCATCAGTTCTCCGCTACGGCATCATTATATGGGGAAATTCTGTGGATACTATTAAAGCATTCCGAGCCCAAAAGAAATGTATTCGATCAATGACTAAAGCCCAACCATTACAAAGCTGTGTCCCAATCTTTAAAAAATTAAAAATATTACCACTCCCATCTTTATATATATTCGAACTCTGTATCTTTGTACGTAAGAACTTAGCTTTATTTAAAGTACACAATGATGTTGTAATAAGGAAAAGTCGAAATATCCACAAATTATGTGCACCACAACAAAGAATTAAACTATTTTCGAATAATGTTTACTGTATGGCAATTCAAATTTATAATAAATTACCTAATGTCTTTAAAAGTCTTAACCTTATGACATTTAAGAATAAACTATTCAACTTTCTGTTGCAAAAGTGTTACTACTCAACGAATGAATTTTTAAATGAAAAATTTGATTCAAAATTAAAATTAGACAACGAATTACCTCACAATAATTGAATGGAATGTCATTTCTATGACATTATATTGTTTTTTTCTCTTCATTATATTTAATCATTAGTGACATTTTATTTAATAACCATTGACATTGTATTTAATCATTCATAACATTTTAACTAATAAGCCTTACATTATATTTAATCATTCTTGACATTATAATTAATAACCCCTTAAATTGTATTTAATAATTCTTACATTATAATTGATAACCCCTGATATTGTATTTGATAGTAGTTAACGTTTTCCTAATTCCCGACATTGTATGGTTTATTATTAATTTTAATTCTTTGAAATATTTGTACGCTGGAAACAGCAGAATATTATGGACATTGTATTTTGTGTAACACCTATGTAACAACAATATTCTAACAAATAAATAAATTTATTATTTATTTATTTATTTATTTATTTTAAATTATTAAAATAAATAAACAGTTAATTTATTAAACAAAAATATGAATGTATGAAGCATGTAATTTCTTTTTTTTTTTAAATCCACATTTTTTTTGTGTGTTTTGTTTATGACCCATTTAAAAAAAAAATCTTAAACAGGTTTGTAATTTCTTAATTTTTACTTAACGGTGAATATAGATTTGTGATAATAGAATCTTGTGTAGAATCATCATTAATATAATTATATTCATCATCATTATATTGCAACGAAGCTGCAGTATTGATGTTGGTACTAGCAGGCGTTGGCAGCGTGTTGTTGTTACTTATTAGTTGCGATTGCGACACGCTACTTTCAGTACTTGTACGAGCTGTTGTGTCGTAGCTTTGATATCCAGACTGATATCCATAGTGACTGACGTATGCAGACGTCTGTGCCCTATTGTTATATTTGCGAAGCAAATTTATCATGTCGGCTTTTGCATCGAGTTTATATTCTTCCTTTATGGAATGAAAATGTGGAAAAAGAGAAAGTAAAAAATGTTGATCTGGATGTTGAATGGTTGGCGTGACTTTGTTCAATTTTTCAGCCAGAATTTCGTATAATTTGTTTTGTGCATCATCACTTGTTTTAAGCTTCTTTGATTTTGGCATTACAAAAGATTCCAAACAATCTTCGGAGTCGGTTCCCTCAGTAACTGTAGGTCGACTTGGCGGTCTGATTTCGGTCAAAGGTTGTAAAAATGACAATAATTTATAGTACACATATTGTTTTCTCGGTTTAGCCCCGGACCCACTAGAACAGTTCTTTTCCTTTGCCCGTTCTCTGTTGTAGGAATCTTTTAAGCTTTTCCATTTTTCTGGAGTTCCACAGCTGAAAAACTATCTTATTAAACGTTCACAATTAGCGCAGTAGTATTATATTCAATTTATGTAACGATTATTAACAATTTATTATTATTTTGCTCCACGAAAGTACATTCGTTGCGCAATTGTATGGATTGTTAAACTGTGCTAATACTAAAGTTAAATCATCGATCACTAATAAAAACTAGATAAGTGATAAGTACAGTGATAAGTGTGATAACAATTAAATAATGTTAATATTAATACTTACCGAAAATATGAAATTCCATCCTTTTTTAGCGTCCTGGATGTGTGATTTTTACAATGTTTAAACGAGCACGGCATGTTTACCGTCGGAACGTTCGAATGCTACTAGATTAAAAGCGCAACCCAAATGTTCGAGTGGGCGCTCATTCGGTGAGGACATTTTTTGTCACCGATTGTGTAGGTATCTAGTTTTTTATTAGTGATCGATGAGTTAAATAAATAAATAACTTACCACAATCATTCTTTTCTTTGTTGGTTTTTTCTCCAAATTCTGCATTAAATAATTCATTTATCTCTTCCCATGCCTTCCTTTTTGCAATCTTATTCGAATACTCAGGAAGACGTGAGTCCCATATTACAGGACGCTCCTGAATTGCCGTAATAAACGTTTCAGTGTCAAATGACTCCATTTTACGCCTGTGACGGACAATAGCATGCACTCTGGACCTGTCTGTGTTGCACGTTGCACTGATGCCGATACCCAATCACGCGCCGCGCCACACTCCCTCCCCCCTCCGTTCTCTCTACCGATGTCGTCCGACGCGGTTGCGCTTTTGTATCGATACAATCGCGATGCAGTAGCGCGTTAGTAGCGCGACGCGGTCGCGCTTTTGTATCGATACAATCGCGATGCAGTAGCGCGTTAGTAGCGCGACGCGGTCGCGCGTTTGTATCGATACAATCGCGATGCAGTAGCGCGTTAGTAGCGCGACGCGGTCGCGCGTTTGTATCGATACAATCGCGATGCAGTAGCGCGTTAGTAGCGCGACGCGGTCGCGCGTTTGTATCGATACAATCGCGATGCAGTAGCGCGTTAGTAGCGCGACGCGGTCGCGCGTTTGTATCGATACAATCGCGATGCAGTAGCGCGTTAGTAGCGCGACGCGGTCGCGCGTTTGTATCGATACAATCGCGATGCAGTAGCGCGTTAGTAGCGCGACGCGGTCGCGCTTTTGTATCGATACAATCGCGATGCAGTAGCGCGTTAGTAACGCGACGCGGTCGCGCGTTTGTATCGATACAATCGCGATGCAGTAGCGCGTTAGTAGGGCGATGCGGTCGCGCTTTTGTATCGATACAATCGCGATGCAGTAGCGCGTTAGTAGCGCGACGCGGTCGCGCGTTTGTATCGATACAATCGCGATGCAGTAGCGCGTTGCAAATGCGACTAACACGCGTTAGAAGTGATGCTGTCGCGCGCTACAAAAAGTCGCCGTGGGCGAGGGCCCTTAGTTCGACCGAATACAATCGTTTTGAAGTGATAATTATTAAGTTCTATATTCTTATAAATATTTGTATTTTTAGGGTTCCGTAGCCAAATGGCAAAAAACGGAACCCTTATAGATTCGTCATGTCTGTCTATCTGTCTGTCCGTCTGTATGTCACAGCCACTTTTTTCCGAAACTATAAGAACTATAATGTTGAAACTTGGTAAGTAGATGTATTTTGTGAACCGTATTAAGATTTTCACACAAAAATAGAAAAAAAAAACAATACATTTTAGGGTTCCCCATACATAGAGCTGAAACTCTTTTCTTTTTCATCAAACCCATTCTTGTGGGGTATCAATGGATAGGTCTTCAAAAATGATGTTGAGGTTCCTAATGTAATTTTTTTTTAAACTGTATTGTTTGCGCGAGTGACACTTCCAAAGTGATAAAATGTGTGTCCCCCCCTGTACTTCTAAAATAAGAAAATGATAAAACTAAAAAAAATATAAAATATGATGTATATTACCATGCAAACTTCCAACGAAAATTGGTTTGAACGAGATCTAGTGAGTACTTTTTTTTTAATACGTCATAAATCGTAAATACAAAAATTAAAAAGAAACCATTTAATTTCATAAACATACGCTTTTTATTGGCAATTGGCACTTGAAATTGGTACGGAACCCTTCGTGCGCGAGTCAGACTCGCACTTGGCCGGTTTTTTTTAATTATTCATAGTTAAACAAAAAGTCTATAAGAGAAAATACCAACCAATTTGTTGTTAAATACAGGTTCTGTTCATATTCATATGGTGGGATTGGACTTCAGCACCATATTTACAGTTATAGTTCTCCGAGAAATCAATATGTAACAAACCTTGAAAAGAAGATAGTTGTTGTTTAATGGTTTGTATTGATCTAATTTGATGAATCATATTAGCAACGTGCTGCATGTATATTGGTAAATTTGAGTTGAATACTTTTATAAGAGATCCTTTTGTGGTTTTCACAGTTTCTTTGACACATTTGTTACACTGTTTCGGTTTACCTTTGATAACTACTTCAACTTTTTTGATAATCCATCTCTCGTAAGTAATGTGATCATTTTTATCATATACGTTAAAAGTAAGTTTCTTATCATGGCAGCCCTCACATGTTCTCTCTAGGCATTTTGGATTCAGTGTATCATTGCAGCAAAGTACTCTAGCCACACGTGAAGCAGAACCATGAGATATAATTTTTGCCTTATGAAGTGATCGGACAATATGATCAGTGTTTTCATGTAACGCACGCAAACACGTATTTCTTGCAGATGCTTTCGGAAACAACACCCAAAACGGACGGTATCTTCTAAACGTCTGATAAGAAATTTTAATCCCCGTTTTGTTTTGAAACTGTACATGTAAATTTAACAGAGTGTCATTTAATAATCGAATTTGACGTTTACTTTTCATTCGGGTTATCGTCTCATTTTTACCAGATGTCAATCTACTGCACTCATCTTGTATTAAAAAATCATGCACAGCTTGTCTCATATCCTTTTTTAATACTGTTTTTTTAGAACTATCCATTTTTCCATTGTTTTCCTTCTTTTTTCTAGCCTTCTTATACGCATCTTATATTTTCTTATTTGTTTGCTCATTGCTAAGACCTTTAAATTTAAAGCTACATTTTCTGATTTTAATTTGCTCTTATTACGAGCAGCAATTGCTCTTCCAACTTCAGCACGTGAAAATGACGAAGAAGGACTTGCCGGTGGAGTATCTTCTTCTAATAAGGCAGCGGTGGCTTTCCGCATTTTTATTAATTCACGACGCTTTTTTGATTTCTCACGCCACATTTTCCTAATTTGACGCTGCTGTCTCGGAGTACATTGATCAATCGTCTTAATTTCACCTCTTTCTTTCTTCTTATAATACCTTTCTCTATCTTTCTTGCGTATCTCTTCAATAGCAGCATCGCTCAGTTTTGCACGCGCCCGCCGCATACTAATTTTTTTTTGTTCACGTCGCCTAATCTTCTTTTCTTCATCAGTTAGATGCTTAATATTTCTTGTTCTAGGCATTATTAGCTGAAAGAGAAATCATAACCCACATGTACACACCAATTTGAGCAATAGCAAGCGTTAACAAAACAGATAATTAAAAAAATGCATCTTAATAGACCATAATGTTTGTCGAACATAATTATAGCTTCTATTCAGCGTCAAGGCGGGAGTGCAGGCGATGCATAAGTGCTCAGCCAAAACTAGGAACACAGGTTTTTAAATCTTACTTGTGTCACAAAAAGTATAAGTTGGAATAGGGGTCACTTTTGTGGACGTGGTCTTTTCCGTGGACATTGTGTCCACCGAAAAGTTTGTCTACGGAAGGGTTAAACAAACTAAAATTGTCTTTCAAAACAAACAATTTTGAGGTTACAATATGGCGCACCTGGTTTTTGCAAAAAGCCTCCCATATTACACCAAGTTCAATCGATAATGTAATTTTTATGCCAGTACTTACCTAAATATGGATGGAACAGAAAAGTTGCAACGATCTTTTACACAGAAGTAAAATAACACTTGTTTATACAATTTTGCAAATAAATTTTCAAGGAGCGTTAACTTGTATCACTTAAAGTTTTTACTCAAACTGACAGCTCGTCAATATTGCCAACCAAAATAAATAAACTAGGGCTGCGTTCCATTTCACAAATATTGAATATTCAATTTAGTTGGACCACGGAAGGGGTCGCGAAATCGGTAACAACAAGTTTAAATCTTATAATGCATTTGTACTGTGTATTAATTTTTCATAATAAAGTAATATAAAAACTTTCAGATGTTAGTAATAAACGTATACGAAAATATATTCACACTTTTATTTTCAAGTATTTTTTTAGTTTACGCAAACTTATGAACCTAGGTTGGGCACGGTCCACGGAAGGGGACCTGAGTCTAACTTTAGTTTTAATATTTTAAGGTTAATTAAATATTATCAGGATATTGTATCGTAAATTATTAAAATAAATAAACAGTTAATTTATTCAACAAAAATATGAATGTATGAAGCATGTAATTTCTTTTTTTTTTTAAATCCACATTTTTTTTGTGTGTTTTGTTTATGACCCATTTAAAAAAAAAATCTTAAACAGGTTTGTAATTTCTTAATTTTTACTTTACGGTGAATATAGATTTGTGATAATAGAATCTTGTGTAGAATCATCATTAATATAATTATATTCATCATCATTATATTGCAACGAAGCTGCAGTATTGATGTTGGTACTAGCAGGCGTTGGCAGCGTGTTGTTGTTACTTATTAGTTGCGATTGCGACACGATACTTTCAGTACTTGTACGAGCTGTTGTGTCGTAGCTTTGATATCCAGACTGATATCCATAGTGACTGACGTATGCAGACGTCTGTGCCCTATTGTTATATTTGCGAAGCAAATTTATCATGTCGGCTTTTGCATCGAGTTTATATTCTTCCTTTATGGAATGAAAATGTGGAAAAAGAGAAAGTAAAAAATGTTGATCTGGATGTTGAATGGTTGGCGTGACTTTGTTCAATTTTTCAGCCAGAATTTCGTATAATTTGTTTTGTGCATCATCACTTGTTTTAAGCTTCTTTGATTTTGGCATTACAAAAGATTCCAAACAATCTTCGGAGTCGGTTCCCTCAGTAACTGTAGGTCGACTTGGCGGTCTGATTTCGGTCAAAGGTTGTAAAAATGACAATAATTTATAGTACACATATTGTTTTCTCGGTTTAGCCCCGGACCCACTAGAACAGTTCTTTTCCTTTGCCCGTTCTCTGTTGTAGGAATCTTTTAAGCTTTTCCATTTTTCTGGAGTTCCACAGCTGAAAAACTATCTTATTAAACGTTCACAATTAGCGCAGTAGTATTATATTCAATTTATGTAACGATTATTAACAATTTATTATTATTTTGCTCCACGAAAGTACATTCGTTGCGCAATTGTATGGATTGTTAAACTGTGCTAATACTAAAGTTAAATCATCGATCACTAATAAAAACTAGATAAGTGATAAGTACAGTGATAAGTGTGATAACAATTAAATAATGTTAATATTAATACTTACCGAAAATATGAAATTTCATCCTTTTTTAGCGTCCTGGATGTGTGATTTTTACAATGTTTAAACGAGCACGGCATGTTTACCGTCGGAACGTTCGAATGCTACTAGATTAAAAGCGCAACCCAAATGTTCGAGTGGGCGCTCATTCGGTGAGGACATTTTTTGTCACCGATTGTGTAGGTATCTAGTTTTTTATTAGTGATCGATGAGTTAAATAAATAAATAACTTACCACAATCATTCTTTTCTTTGTTGGTTTTTTCTCCAAATTCTGCATTAAATAATTCATTTATCTCTTCCCATGCCTTCCTTTTTGCAATCTTATTCGAATACTCAGGAAGACGTGAGTCCCATATTACAGGACGCTCCTGAATTGCCGTAATAAACGTTTCAGTGTCAAATGACTCCATTTTACGCCTGTGACGGACAATAGCATGCACTCTGGACCTGTCTGTGTTGCACGTTGCACTGATGCCGATTCCCAATCACGCGCCGCGCCACACTCCCTCCCCCCTCCGTTCTCTCTACCGATGTCGTCCGACGCGGTCGCGCTTTTGTATCGATACAATCGCGATGCAGTAGCGCGTTAGTAGCGCGACGCGGTCGCGCTTTTGTATCGATACAATCGCGATGCAGTAGCGCGTTAGTAGCGCGACGCGGTCGCGCGTTTGTATCGATACAATCGCGATGCAGTAGCGCGTTAGTAGCGCGACGCGGTCGCGCTTTTGTATCGATACAATCGCGATGCAGTAGCGCGTTAGTAGCGCGACGCGGTCGCGCGTTTGTATCGATACAATCGCGATGCAGTAGCGCGTTAGTAGCGCGACGCGGTCGCGCGTTTGTATCGATACAATCGCGATGCAGTAGCGCGTTAGTAGCGCGACGCGGTCGCGCGTTTGTATCGATACAATCGCGATGCAGTAGCGCGTTGCAAATGCGACTAACACGCGTTAGAAGTGATGCTGTCGCGCGCTACAAAAAGTCGCCGTGGGCGAGGGCCCTTAGTTCGACCGAATACAATCGTTTTGAAGTGATAATTATTAAGTTCTATATTCTTATAAATATTTGTATTTTTAGGGTTCCGTAGCCAAATGGCAAAAAACGGAACCCTTATAGATTCGTCATGTCTGTCTATCTGTCTGTCCGTCTGTATGTCACAGCCACTTTTTTCCGAAACTATAAGAACTATAATGTTGAAACTTGGTAAGTAGATGTATTTTGTGAACCGTATTAAGATTTTCACACAAAAATAGAAAAAAAAAAACAATACATTTTAGGGTTCCCCATACATAGAGCTGAAACTCTTTTCTTTTTCATCAAACCCATTCTTGTGGGGTATCAATGGATAGGTCTTCAAAAATGATGTTGAGGTTCCTAATGTAATTTTTTTTTTAACTGAATTGTTTGCGCGAGTGACACTTCCAAAGTGATAAAATGTGTGTCCCCCCCTGTACTTCTAAAATAAGAAAATGATAAAACTAAAAAAAATATAAAATATGATGTATATTACCATGCAAACTTCCAACGAAAATTGGTTTGAACGAGATCTAGTGAGTACTTTTTTTTTAATACGTCATAAATCGTAAATACAAAAATTAAAAAGAAACCATTTAATTTCATAAACATACGCTTTTTATTGGCAATTGGCACTTGAAATTGGTACGGAACCCTTCGTGCGCGAGTCAGACTCGCACTTGGCCGGTTTTTTTTAATTATTCATAGTTAAACAAAAAGTCTATAAGAGAAAATACCAACCAATTTGTTGTTAAATACAGGTTCTGTTCATATTCATATGGTGGGATTGGACTTCAGCACCATATTTACAGGTATAGTTCTCCGAGAAATCAATATGTAACAAACCTTGAAAAGAAGATAGTTGTTGTTTAATGGTTTGTATTGATCTAATTTGATGAATCATATTAGCAACGTGCTGCATGTATATTGGTAAATTTGAGTTGAATACTTTTATAAGAGATCCTTTTGTGGTTTTCACAGTTTCTTTGACACATTTGTTACACTGTTTCGGTTTACCTTTGATAACTACTTCAACTTTTTTGATAATCCATCTCTCGTAAGTAATGTGATCATTTTTATCATATACGTTAAAAGTAAGTTTCTTATCATGGCAGCCCTCACATGTTCTCTCTAGGCATTTTGGATTCAGTGTATCATTGCAGCAAAGTACTCTAGCCACACGTGAAGCAGAACCATGAGATATAATTTTTGCCTTATGAAGTGATCGGACAATATGATCAGTGTTTTCATGTAACGCACGCAAACACGTATTTCTTGCAGATGCTTTCGGAAACAACACCCAAAACGGACGGTATCTTCTAAACGTCTGATAAGAAATTTTAATCCCCGTTTTGTTTTGAAACTGTACATGTAAATTTAACAGAGTGTCATTTAATAATCGAATTTGACGTTTACTTTTCATTCGGGTTATCGTCTCATTTTTACCAGATGTCAATCTACTGCACTCATCTTGTATTAAAAAATCATGCACAGCTTGTCTCATATCCTTTTTTAATACTGTTTTTTTAGAACTATCCATTTTTCCATTGTTTTCCTTCTTTTTTCTAGCCTTCTTATACGCATCTTATATTTTCTTATTTGTTTGCTCATTGCTAAGACCTTTAAATTTAAAGCTACATTTTCTGATTTTAATTTGCTCTTATTACGAGCAGCAATTGCTCTTCCAACTTCAGCACGTGAAAATGACGAAGAAGGACTTGCCGGTGGAGTATCTTCTTCTAATAAGGCAGCGGTGGCTTTCCGCATTTTTATTAATTCACGACGCTTTTTTGATTTCTCACGCCACATTTTCCTAATTTGACGCTGCTGTCTCGGAGTACATTGATCAATCGTCTTAATTTCACCTCTTTCTTTCTTCTTATAATACCTTTCTCTATCTTTCTTGCGTATCTCTTCAATAGCAGCATCGCTCAGTTTTGCACGCGCCCGCCGCATACTAATTTTTTTTTGTTCACGTCGCCTAATCTTCTTTTCTTCATCAGTTAGATGCTTAATATTTCTTGTTCTAGGCATTATTAGCTGAAAGAGAAATCATAACCCACATGTACACACCAATTTGAGCAATAGCAAGCGTTAACAAAACAGATAATTAAAAAAATGCATCTTAATAGACCATAATGTTTGTCGAACATAATTATAGCTTCTATTCAGCGTCAAGGCGGGAGTGCAGGCGATGCATAAGTGCTCAGCCAAAACTAGGAACACAGGTTTTTAAATCTTACTTGTGTCACAAAAAGTATAAGTTGGAATAGGGGTCACTTTTGTGGACGTGGTCTTTTCCGTGGACATTGTGTCCACCGAAAAGTTTGTCCACGGAAGGGTTAAACAAACTAAAATTGTCTTTCAAAACAAAAAATTTTGAGGTTACAATATGGCGCACCTGGTTTTTGCAAAAAGCCTCCCATATTACACCAAGTTCAATCGATAATGTAATTTTTATGCCAGTACTTACCTAAATATGGATGGAACAGAAAAGTTGCAACGATCTTTTACACAGAAGTAAAATAACACTTGTTTATACAATTTTGCAAATAAATTTTCAAGGAGCGTTAACTTGTATCACTTAAAGTTTTTACTCAAACTGACAGCTCGTCAATATTGCCAACCAAAATAAATAAACTAGGGCTGCGTTCCATTTCACAAATATTGAATATTCAATTTAGTTGGACCACGGAAGGGGTCGCGAAATCGGTAACAACAAGTTTAAATCTTATAATGCATTTGTACTGTGTATTAATTTTTCATAATAAAGTAATATAAAAACTTTAAGATGTTAGTAATAAACGTATACGAAAATATATTCACACTTTTATTTTCAAGTATTTTTTTAGTTTACGCAAACTTATGAACCTAGGTTGGGCACGGTCCACGGAAGGGGACCTGAGTCTAACTTTAGTTTTAATATTTTAAGGTTAATTAAATATTATCAGGATATTGTATCGTAAATTATTAAAATAAATAAACAGTTAATTTATTAAACAAAAATATGAATGTATGAAGCATGTAATTTCTTTTTTTTTTTAAATCCACATTTTTTTTGTGTGTTTTGTTTATGACCCATTTAAAAAAAAAATCTTAAACAGGTTTGTAATTTCTTAATTTTTACTTTACGGTGAATATAGATTTGTGATAATAGAATCTTGTGTAGAATCATCATTAATATAATTATATTCATCATCATTATATTGCAACGAAGCTGCAGTATTGATGTTGGTACTAGCAGGCGTTGGCAGCGTGTTGTTGTTACTTATTAGTTGCGATTGCGACACGCTACTTTCAGTACTTGTACGAGCTGTTGTGTCGTAGCTTTGATATCCAGACTGATATCCATAGTGACTGACGTATGCAGACGTCTGTGCCCTATTGTTATATTTGCGAAGCAAATTTATCATGTCGGCTTTTGCATCGAGTTTATATTCTTCCTTTATGGAATGAAAATGTGGAAAAAGAGAAAGTAAAAAATGTTGATCTGGATGTTGAATGGTTGGCGTGACTTTGTTCAATTTTTCAGCCAGAATTTCGTATAATTTGTTTTGTGCATCATCACTTGTTTTAAGCTTCTTTGATTTTGGCATTACAAAAGATTCCAAACAATCTTCGGAGTCGGTTCCCTCAGTAACTGTAGGTCGACTTGGCGGTCTGATTTCGGTCAAAGGTTGTAAAAATGACAATAATTTATAGTACACATATTGTTTTCTCGGTTTAGCCCCGGACCCACTAGAACAGTTCTTTTCCTTTGCCCGTTCTCTGTTGTAGGAATCTTTTAAGCTTTTCCATTTTTCTGGAGTTCCACAGCTGAAAAACTATCTTATTAAACGTTCACAATTAGCGCAGTAGTATTATATTCAATTTATGTAACGATTATTAACAATTTATTATTATTTTGCTCCACGAAAGTACATTCGTTGCGCAATTGTATGGATTGTTAAACTGTGCTAATACTAAAGTTAAATCATCGATCACTAATAAAAACTAGATAAGTGATAAGTACAGTGATAAGTGTGATAACAATTAAATAATGTTAATATTAATACTTACCGAAAATATGAAATTCCATCCTTTTTTAGCGTCCTGGATGTGTGATTTTTACAATGTTTAAACGAGCACGGCATGTTTACCGTCGGAACGTTCGAATGCTACTAGATTAAAAGCGCAACCCAAATGTTCGAGTGGGCGCTCATTCGGTGAGGACATTTTTTGTCACCGATTGTGTAGGTATCTAGTTTTTTATTAGTGATCGATGAGTTAAATAAATAAATAACTTACCACAATCATTCTTTTCTTTGTTGGTTTTTTCTCCAAATTCTGCATTAAATAATTCATTTATCTCTTCCCATGCCTTCCTTTTTGCAATCTTATTCGAATACTCAGGAAGACGTGAGTCCCATATTACAGGACGCTCCTGAATTGCCGTAATAAACGTTTCAGTGTCAAATGACTCCATTTTACGCCTGTGACGGACAATAGCATGCACTCTGGACCTGTCTGTGTTGCACGTTGCACTGATGCCGATTCCCAATCACGCGCCGCGCCACACTCCCTCCCCCCTCCGTTCTCTCTACCGATGTCGTCCGACGCGGTCGCGCTTTTGTATCGATACAATCGCGATGCAGTAGCGCGTTAGTAGCGCGACGCGGTCGCGCTTTTGTATCGATACAATCGCGATGCAGTAGCGCGTTAGTAGCGCGACGCGGTCGCGCGTTTGTATCGATACAATCGCGATGCAGTAGCGCGTTAGTAGCGCGACGCGGTCGCGCTTTTGTATCGATACAATCGCGATGCAGTAGCGCGTTAGTAGCGCGACGCGGTCGCGCGTTTGTATCGATACAATCGCGATGCAGTAGCGCGTTAGTAGCGCGACGCGGTCGCGCGTTTGTATCGATACAATCGCGATGCAGTAGCGCGTTAGTAGCGCGACGCGGTCGCGCGTTTGTATCGATACAATCGCGATGCAGTAGCGCGTTAGTAGCGCGACGCGGTCGCGCTTTTGTATCGATACAATCGCGATGCAGTAGCGCGTTAGTAACGCGACGCGGTCGCGCGTTTGTATCGATACAATCGCGATGCAGTAGCGCGTTAGTAGGGCGACGCGGTCGCGCTTTTGTATCGATACAATCGCGATGCAGTAGCGCGTTAGTAGCGCGACGCGGTCGCGCGTTTGTATCGATACAATCGCGATGCAGTAGCGCGTTGCAAATGCGACTAACACGCGTTAGAAGTGATGCTGTCGCGCGCTACAAAAAGTCGCCGTGGGCGAGGGCCCTTAGTTCGACCGAATACAATCGTTTTGAAGTGATAATTATTAAGTTCTATATTCTTATAAATATTTGTATTTTTAGGGTTCCGTAGCCAAATGGCAAAAAACGGAACCCTTATAGATTCGTCATGTCTGTCTATCTGTCTGTCCGTCTGTATGTCACAGCCACTTTTTTCCGAAACTATAAGAACTATAATGTTGAAACTTGGTAAGTAGATGTATTTTGTGAACCGTATTAAGATTTTAGGGTTCCCCATACATAGAGCTGAAACTCTTTTCTTTTTCATCAAACCCATTCTTGTGGGGTATCAATGGATAGGTCTTCAAAAATGATGTTGAGGTTCCTAATGTAATTTTTTTTTAAACTGAATTGTTTGCGCGAGTGACACTTCCAAAGTGATAAAATGTGTGTCCCCCCCTGTACTTCTAAAATAAGAAAATGATAAAACTAAAAAAAATATAAAATATGATGTATATTACCATGCAAACTTCCAACGAAAATTGGTTTGAACGAGATCTAGTGAGTACTTTTTTTTTAATACGTCATAAATCGTAAATACAAAAATTAAAAAGAAACCATTTAATTTCATAAACATACGCTTTTTATTGGCAATTGGCACTTGAAATTGGTACGGAACCCTTCGTGCGCGAGTCAGACTCGCACTTGGCCGGTTTTTTTTAATTATTCATAGTTAAACAAAAAGTCTATAAGAGAAAATACCAACCAATTTGTTGTTAAATACAGGTTCTGTTCATATTCATATGGTGGGATTGGACTTCAGCACCATATTTACAGGTATAGTTCTCCGAGAAATCAATATGTAACAAACCTTGAAAAGAAGATAGTTGTTGTTTAATGGTTTGTATTGATCTAATTTGATGAATCATATTAGCAACGTGCTGCATGTATATTGGTAAATTTGAGTTGAATACTTTTATAAGAGATCCTTTTGTGGTTTTCACAGTTTCTTTGACACATTTGTTACACTGTTTCGGTTTACCTTTGATAACTACTTCAACTTTTTTGATAATCCATCTCTCGTAAGTAATGTGATCATTTTTATCATATACGTTAAAAGTAAGTTTCTTATCATGGCAGCCCTCACATGTTCTCTCTAGGCATTTTGGATTCAGTGTATCATTGCAGCAAAGTACTCTAGCCACACGTGAAGCAGAACCATGAGATATAATTTTTGCCTTATGAAGTGATCGGACAATATGATCAGTGTTTTCATGTAACGCACACAAACACGTATTTCTTGCAGATGCTTTCGGAAACAACACCCAAAACGGACGGTATCTTCTAAACGTCTGATAAGAAATTTTAATCCCCGTTTTGTTTTGAAACTGTACATGTAAATTTAACAGAGTGTCATTTAATAATCGAATTTGACGTTTACTTTTCATTCGGGTTATCGTCTCATTTTTACCAGATGTCAATCTACTGCACTCATCTTGTATTAAAAAATCATGCACAGCTTGTCTCATATCCTTTTTTAATACTGTTTTTTTAGAACTATCCATTTTTCCATTGTTTTCCTTCTTTTTTTCTAGCCTTCTTATACGCATCTTATATTTTCTTATTTGTTTGCTCATTGCTAAGACCTTTAAATTTAAAGCTACATTTTCTGATTTTAATTTGCTCTTATTACGAGCAGCAATTGCTCTTCCAACTTCAGCACGTGAAAATGACGAAGAAGGACTTGCCGGTGGAGTATCTTCTTCTAATAAGGCAGCGGTGGCTTTCCGCATTTTTATTAATTCACGACGCTTTTTTGATTTCTCACGCCACATTTTCCTAATTTGACGCTGCTGTCTCGGAGTACATTGATCAATCGTCTTAATTTCACCTCTTTCTTTCTTCTTATAATACCTTTCTCTATCTTTCTTGCGTATCTCTTCAATAGCAGCATCGCTCAGTTTTGCACGCGCCCGCCGCATACTAATTTTTTTTTGTTCACGTCGCCTAATCTTCTTTTCTTCATCAGTTAGATGCTTAATATTTCTTGTTCTAGGCATTATTAGCTGAAAGAGAAATCATAACCCACATGTACACACCAATTTGAGCAATAGCAAGCGTTAACAAAACAGATAATTAAAAAAATGCATCTTAATAGACCATAATGTTTGTCGAACATAATTATAGCTTCTATTCAGCGTCAAGGCGGGAGTGCAGGCGATGCATAAGTGCTCAGCCAAAACTAGGAACACAGGTTTTTAAATCTTACTTGTGTCACAAAAAGTATAAGTTGGAATAGGGGTCACTTTTGTGGACGTGGTCTTTTCCGTGGACATTGTGTCCACCGAAAAGTTTGTCCACGGAAGGGTTAAACAAACTAAAATTGTCTTTCAAAACAAAAAATTTTGAGGTTACAATATGGCGCACCTGGTTTTTGCAAAAAGCCTCCCATATTACACCAAGTTCAATCGATAATGTAATTTTTATGCCAGTACTTACCTAAATATGGATGGAACAGAAAAGTTGCAACGATCTTTTACACAGAAGTAAAATAACACTTGTTTATACAATTTTGCAAATAAATTTTCAAGGAGCGTTAACTTGTATCACTTAAAGTTTTTACTCAAACTGACAGCTCGTCAATATTGCCAACCAAAATAAATAAACTAGGGCTGCGTTCCATTTCACAAATATTGAATATTCAATTTAGTTGGACCACGGAAGGGGTCGCGAAATCGGTAACAACAAGTTTAAATCTTATAATGCATTTGTACTGTGTATTAATTTTTCATAATAAAGTAATATAAAAACTTTAAGATGTTAGTAATAAACGTATACGAAAATATATTCACACTTTTATTTTCAAGTATTTTTTTAGTTTACGCAAACTTATGAACCTAGGTTGGGCACGGTCCACGGAAGGGGACCTGAGTCTAACTTTAGTTTTAATATTTTAAGGTTAATTAAATATTATCAGGATATTGTATCGTAAATTATTAAAATAAATAAACAGTTAATTTATTAAACAAAAATATGAATGTATGAAGCATGTAATTTCTTTTTTTTTTTAAATCCACATTTTTTTTGTGTGTTTTGTTTATGACCCATTTAAAAAAAAAATCTTAAACAGGTTTGTAATTTCTTAATTTTTACTTTACGGTGAATATAGATTTGTGATAATAGAATCTTGTGTAGAATCATCATTAATATAATTATATTCATCATCATTATATTGCAACGAAGCTGCAGTATTGATGTTGGTACTAGCAGGCGTTGGCAGCGTGTTGTTGTTACTTATTAGTTGCGATTGCGACACGCTACTTTCAGTACTTGTACGAGCTGTTGTGTCGTAGCTTTGATATCCAGACTGATATCCATAGTGACTGACGTATGCAGACGTCTGTGCCCTATTGTTATATTTGCGAAGCAAATTTATCATGTCGGCTTTTGCATCGAGTTTATATTCTTCCTTTATGGAATGAAAATGTGGAAAAAGAGAAAGTAAAAAATGTTGATCTGGATGTTGAATGGTTGGCGTGACTTTGTTCAATTTTTCAGCCAGAATTTCGTATAATTTGTTTTGTGCATCATCACTTGTTTTAAGCTTCTTTGATTTTGGCATTACAAAAGATTCCAAACAATCTTCGGAGTCGGTTCCCTCAGTAACTGTAGGTCGACTTGGCGGTCTGATTTCGGTCAAAGGTTGTAAAAATGACAATAATTTATAGTACACATATTGTTTTCTCGGTTTAGCCCCGGACCCACTAGAACAGTTCTTTTCCTTTGCCCGTTCTCTGTTGTAGGAATCTTTTAAGCTTTTCCATTTTTCTGGAGTTCCACAGCTGAAAAACTATCTTATTAAACGTTCACAATTAGCGCAGTAGTATTATATTCAATTTATGTAACGATTATTAACAATTTATTATTATTTTGCTCCACGAAAGTACATTCGTTGCGCAATTGTATGGATTGTTAAACTGTGCTAATACTAAAGTTAAATCATCGATCACTAATAAAAACTAGATAAGTGATAAGTACAGTGATAAGTGTGATAACAATTAAATAATGTTAATATTAATACTTACCGAAAATATGAAATTCCATCCTTTTTTAGCGTCCTGGATGTGTGATTTTTACAATGTTTAAACGAGCACGGCATGTTTACCGTCGGAACGTTCGAATGCTACTAGATTAAAAGCGCAACCCAAATGTTCGAGTCGGCGCTCATTCGGTGAGGACATTTTTTGTCACCGATTGTGTAGGTATCTAGTTTTTTATTAGTGATCGATGAGTTAAATAAATAAATAACTTACCACAATCATTCTTTTCTTTGTTGGTTTTTTCTCCAAATTCTGCATTAAATAATTCATTTATCTCTTCCCATGCCTTCCTTTTTGCAATCTTATTCGAATACTCAGGAAGACGTGAGTCCCATATTACAGGACGCTCCTGAATTGCCGTAATAAACGTTTCAGTGTCAAATGACTCCATTTTACGCCTGTGACGGACAATAGCATGCACTCTGGACCTGTCTGTGTTGCACGTTGCACTGATGCCGATTCCCAATCACGCGCCGCGCCACACTCCCTCCCCCCTCCGTTCTCTCTACCGATGTCGTCCGACGCGGTCGCGCTTTTGTATCGATACAATCGCGATGCAGTAGCGCGTTAGTAGCGCGACGCGGTCGCGCTTTTGTATCGATACAATCGCGATGCAGTAGCGCGTTAGTAGCGCGACGCGGTCGCGCGTTTGTATCGATACAATCGCGATGCAGTAGCGCGTTAGTAGCGCGACGCGGTCGCGCTTTTGTATCGATACAATCGCGATGCAGTAGCGCGTTAGTAGCGCGACGCGGTCGCGCGTTTGTATCGATACAATCGCGATGCAGTAGCGCGTTAGTAGCGCGACGCGGTCGCGCGTTTGTATCGATACAATCGCGATGCAGTAGCGCGTTAGTAGCGCGACGCGGTCGCGCGTTTGTATCGATACAATCGCGATGCAGTAGCGCGTTGCAAATGCGACTAACACGCGTTAGAAGTGATGCTGTCGCGCGCTACAAAAAGTCGCCGTGGGCGAGGGCCCTTAGTTCGACCGAATACAATCGTTTTGAAGTGATAATTATTAAGTTCTATATTCTTATAAATATTTGTATTTTTAGGGTTCCGTAGCCAAATGGCAAAAAACGGAACCCTTATAGATTCGTCATGTCTGTCTATCTGTCTGTCCGTCTGTATGTCACAGCCACTTTTTTCCGAAACTATAAGAACTATAATGTTGAAACTTGGTAAGTAGATGTATTTTGTGAACCGTATTAAGATTTTCACACAAAAATAGAAAAAAAAAACAATACATTTTAGGGTTCCCCATACATAGAGCTGAAACTCTTTTCTTTTTCATCAAACCCATTCTTGTGGGGTATCAATGGATAGGTCTTCAAAAATGATGTTGAGGTTCCTAATGTAATTTTTTTTTTAACTGAATTGTTTGCGCGAGTGACACTTCCAAAGTGATAAAATGTGTGTCCCCCCCTGTACTTCTAAAATAAGAAAATGATAAAACTAAAAAAAATATAAAATATGATGTATATTACCATGCAAACTTCCAACGAAAATTGGTTTGAACGAGATCTAGTGAGTACTTTTTTTTTAATACGTCATAAATCGTAAATACAAAAATTAAAAAGAAACCATTTAATTTCATAAACATACGCTTTTTATTGGCAATTGGCACTTGAAATTGGTACGGAACCCTTCGTGCGCGAGTCAGACTCGCACTTGGCCGGTTTTTTTTAATTATTCATAGTTAAACAAAAAGTCTATAAGAGAAAATACCAACCAATTTGTTGTTAAATACAGGTTCTGTTCATATTCATATGGTGGGATTGGACTTCAGCACCATATTTACAGGTATAGTTCTCCGAGAAATCAATATGTAACAAACCTTGAAAAGAAGATAGTTGTTGTTTAATGGTTTGTATTGATCTAATTTGATGAATCATATTAGCAACGTGCTGCATGTATATTGGTAAATTTGAGTTGAATACTTTTATAAGAGATCCTTTTGTGGTTTTCACAGTTTCTTTGACACATTTGTTACACTGTTTCGGTTTACCTTTGATAACTACTTCAACTTTTTTGATAATCCATCTCTCGTAAGTAATGTGATCATTTTTATCATATACGTTAAAAGTAAGTTTCTTATCATGGCAGCCCTCACATGTTCTCTCTAGGCATTTTGGATTCAGTGTATCATTGCAGCAAAGTACTCTAGCCACACGTGAAGCAGAACCATGAGATATAATTTTTGCCTTATGAAGTGATCGGACAATATGATCAGTGTTTTCATGTAACGCACGCAAACACGTATTTCTTGCAGATGCTTTCGGAAACAACACCCAAAACGGACGGTATCTTCTAAACGTCTGATAAGAAATTTTAATCCCCGTTTTGTTTTGAAACTGTACATGTAAATTTAACAGAGTGTCATTTAATAATCGAATTTGACGTTTACTTTTCATTCGGGTTATCGTCTCATTTTTACCAGATGTCAATCTACTGCACTCATCTTGTATTAAAAAATCATGCACAGCTTGTCTCATATCCTTTTTTAATACTGTTTTTTTAGAACTATCCATTTTTCCATTGTTTTCCTTCTTTTTTCTAGCCTTCTTATACGCATCTTATATTTTCTTATTTGTTTGCTCATTGCTAAGACCTTTAAATTTAAAGCTACATTTTCTGATTTTAATTTGCTCTTATTACGAGCAGCAATTGCTCTTCCAACTTCAGCACGTGAAAATGACGAAGAAGGACTTGCCGGTGGAGTATCTTCTTCTAATAAGGCAGCGGTGGCTTTCCGCATTTTTATTAATTCACGACGCTTTTTTGATTTCTCACGCCACATTTTCCTAATTTGACGCTGCTGTCTCGGAGTACATTGATCAATCGTCTTAATTTCACCTCTTTCTTTCTTCTTATAATACCTTTCTCTATCTTTCTTGCGTATCTCTTCAATAGCAGCATCGCTCAGTTTTGCACGCGCCCGCCGCATACTAATTTTTTTTTGTTCACGTCGCCTAATCTTCTTTTCTTCATCAGTTAGATGCTTAATATTTCTTGTTCTAGGCATTATTAGCTGAAAGAGAAATCATAACCCACATGTACACACCAATTTGAGCAATAGCAAGCGTTAACAAAACAGATAATTAAAAAAATGCATCTTAATAGACCATAATGTTTGTCGAACATAATTATAGCTTCTATTCAGCGTCAAGGCGGGAGTGCAGGCGATGCATAAGTGCTCAGCCAAAACTAGGAACACAGGTTTTTAAATCTTACTTGTGTCACAAAAAGTATAAGTTGGAATAGGGGTCACTTTTGTGGACGTGGTCTTTTCCGTGGACATTGTGTCCACCGAAAAGTTTGTCCACGGAAGGGTTAAACAAACTAAAATTGTCTTTCAAAACAAAAAATTTTGAGGTTACAATATGGCGCACCTGGTTTTTGCAAAAAGCCTCCCATATTACACCAAGTTCAATCGATAATGTAATTTTTATGCCAGTACTTACCTAAATATGGATGGAACAGAAAAGTTGCAACGATCTTTTACACAGAAGTAAAATAACACTTGTTTATACAATTTTGCAAATAAATTTTCAAGGAGCGTTAACTTGTATCACTTAAAGTTTTTACTCAAACTGACAGCTCGTCAATATTGCCAACCAAAATAAATAAACTAGGGCTGCGTTCCATTTCACAAATATTGAATATTCAATTTAGTTGGACCACGGAAGGGGTCGCGAAATCGGTAACAACAAGTTTAAATCTTATAATGCATTTGTACTGTGTATTAATTTTTCATAATAAAGTAATATAAAAACTTTAAGATGTTAGTAATAAACGTATACGAAAATATATTCACACTTTTATTTTCAAGTATTTTTTTAGTTTACGCAAACTTATGAACCTAGGTTGGGCACGGTCCACGGAAGGGGACCTGAGTCTAACTTTAGTTTTAATATTTTAAGGTTAATTAAATATTATCAGGATATTGTATCGTAAATTATTAAAATAAATAAACAGTTAATTTATTAAACAAAAATATGAATGTATGAAGCATGTAATTTCTTTTTTTTTTTAAATCCACATTTTTTTTGTGTGTTTTGTTTATGACCCATTTAAAAAAAAATCTTAAACAGGTTTGTAATTTCTTAATTTTTACTTTACGGTGAATATAGATGTGTGATAATAGAATCTTGTGTAGAATCATCATTAATATAATTATATTCATCATCATTATATTGCAACGAAGCTGCAGTATTGATGTTGGTACTAGCAGGCGTTGGCAGCGTGTTGTTGTTACTTATTAGTTGCGATTGCGACACGCTACTTTCAGTACTTGTACGAGCTGTTGTGTCGTAGCTTTGATATCCAGACTGATATCCATAGTGACTGACGTATGCAGACGTCTGTGCCCTATTGTTATATTTGCGAAGCAAATTTATCATGTCGGCTTTTGCATCGAGTTTATATTCTTCCTTTATGGAATGAAAATGTGGAAAAAGAGAAAGTAAAAAATGTTGATCTGGATGTTGAATGGTTGGCGTGACTTTGTTCAATTTTTCAGCCAGAATTTCGTATAATTTGTTTTGTGCATCATCACTTGTTTTAAGCTTCTTTGATTTTGGCATTACAAAAGATTCCAAACAATCTTCGGAGTCGGTTCCCTCAGTAACTGTAGGTCGACTTGGCGGTCTGATTTCGGTCAAAGGTTGTAAAAATGACAATAATTTATAGTACACATATTGTTTTCTCGGTTTAGCCCCGGACCCACTAGAACAGTTCTTTTCCTTTGCCCGTTCTCTGTTGTAGGAATCTTTTAAGCTTTTCCATTTTTCTGGAGTTCCACAGCTGAAAAACTATCTTATTAAACGTTCACAATTAGCGCAGTAGTATTATATTCAATTTATGTAACGATTATTAACAATTTATTATTATTTTGCTCCACGAAAGTACATTCGTTGCGCAATTGTATGGATTGTTAAACTGTGCTAATACTAAAGTTAAATCATCGATCACTAATAAAAACTAGATAAGTGATAAGTACAGTGATAAGTGTGATAACAATTAAATAATGTTAATATTAATACTTACCGAAAATATGAAATTCCATCCTTTTTTAGCGTCCTGGATGTGTGATTTTTACAATGTTTAAACGAGCACGGCATGTTTACCGTCGGAACGTTCGAATGCTACTAGATTAAAAGCGCAACCCAAATGTTCGAGTGGGCGCTCATTCGGTGAGGACATTTTTTGTCACCGATTGTGTAGGTATCTAGTTTTTTATTAGTGATCGATGAGTTAAATAAATAAATAACTTACCACAATCATTCTTTTCTTTGTTGGTTTTTTCTCCAAATTCTGCATTAAATAATTCATTTATCTCTTCCCATGCCTTCCTTTTTGCAATCTTATTCGAATACTCAGGAAGACGTGAGTCCCATATTACAGGACGCTCCTGAATTGCCGTAATAAACGTTTCAGTGTCAAATGACTCCATTTTACGCCTGTGACGGACAATAGCATGCACTCTGGACCTGTCTGTGTTGCACGTTGCACTGATGCCGATTCCCAATCACGCGCCGCGCCACACTCCCTCCCCCCTCCGTTCTCTCTACCGATGTCGTCCGACGCGGTCGCGCTTTTGTATCGATACAATCGCGATGCAGTAGCGCGTTAGTAGCGCGACGCGGTCGCGCTTTTGTATCGATACAATCGCGATGCAGTAGCGCGTTAGTAGCGCGACGCGGTCGCGCGTTTGTATCGATACAATCGCGATGCAGTAGCGCGTTAGTAGCGCGACGCGGTCGCGCTTTTGTATCGATACAATCGCGATGCAGTAGCGCGTTAGTAGCGCGACGCGGTCGCGCGTTTGTATCGATACAATCGCGATGCAGTAGCGCGTTAGTAGCGCGACGCGGTCGCGCGTTTGTATCGATACAATCGCGATGCAGTAGCGCGTTAGTAGCGCGACGCGGTCGCGCGTTTGTATCGATACAATCGCGATGCAGTAGCGCGTTAGTAGCGCGACGCGGTCGCGCTTTTGTATCGATACAATCGCGATGCAGTAGCGCGTTAGTAACGCGACGCGGTCGCGCGTTTGTATCGATACAATCGCGATGCAGTAGCGCGTTAGTAGGGCGACGCGGTCGCGCTTTTGTATCGATACAATCGCGATGCAGTAGCGCGTTAGTAGCGCGACGCGGTCGCGCGTTTGTATCGATACAATCGCGATGCAGTAGCGCGTTGCAAATGCGACTAACACGCGTTAGAAGTGATGCTGTCGCGCGCTACAAAAAGTCGCCGTGGGCGAGGGCCCTTAGTTCGACCGAATACAATCGTTTTGAAGTGATAATTATTAAGTTCTATATTCTTATAAATATTTGTATTTTTAGGGTTCCGTAGCCAAATGGCAAAAAACGGAACCCTTATAGATTCGTCATGTCTGTCTATCTGTCTGTCCGTCTGTATGTCACAGCCACTTTTTTCCGAAACTATAAGAACTATAATGTTGAAACTTGGTAAGTAGATGTATTTTGTGAACCGTATTAAGATTTTCACACAAAAATAGAAAAAAAAAACAATACATTTTAGGGTTCCCCATACATAGAGCTGAAACTCTTTTCTTTTTCATCAAACCCATTCTTGTGGGGTATCAATGGATAGGTCTTCAAAAATGATGTTGAGGTTCCTAATGTAATTTTTTTTTAAACTGAATTGTTTGCGCGAGTGACACTTCCAAAGTGATAAAATGTGTGTCCCCCCCTGTACTTCTAAAATAAGAAAATGATAAAACTAAAAAAAATATAAAATATGATGTATATTACCATGCAAACTTCCAACGAAAATTGGTTTGAACGAGATCTAGTGAGTACTTTTTTTTTAATACGTCATAAATCGTAAATACAAAAATTAAAAAGAAACCATTTAATTTCATAAACATACGCTTTTTATTGGCAATTGGCACTTGAAATTGGTACGGAACCCTTCGTGCGCGAGTCAGACTCGCACTTGGCCGGTTTTTTTTAATTATTCATAGTTAAACAAAAAGTCTATAAGAGAAAATACCAACCAATTTGTTGTTAAATACAGGTTCTGTTCATATTCATATGGTGGGATTGGACTTCAGCACCATATTTACAGGTATAGTTCTCCGAGAAATCAATATGTAACAAACCTTGAAAAGAAGATAGTTGTTGTTTAACGGTTTGTATTGATCTAATTTGATGAATCATATTAGCAACGTGCTGCATGTATATTGGTAAATTTGAGTTGAATACTTTTATAAGAGATCCTTTTGTGGTTTTCACAGTTTCTTTGACACATTTGTTACACTGTTTCGGTTTACCTTTGATAACTACTTCAACTTTTTTGATAATCCATCTCTCGTAAGTAATGTGATCATTTTTATCATATACGTTAAAAGTAAGTTTCTTATCATGGCAGCCCTCACATGTTCTCTCTAGGCATTTTGGATTCAGTGTATCATTGCAGCAAAGTACTCTAGCCACACGTGAAGCAGAACCATGAGATATAATTTTTGCCTTATGAAGTGATCGGACAATATGATCAGTGTTTTCATGTAACGCACACAAACACGTATTTCTTGCAGATGCTTTCGGAAACAACACCCAAAACGGACGGTATCTTCTAAACGTCTGATAAGAAATTTTAATCCCCGTTTTGTTTTGAAACTGTACATGTAAATTTAACAGAGTGTCATTTAATAATCGAATTTGACGTTTACTTTTCATTCGGGTTATCGTCTCATTTTTACCAGATGTCAATCTACTGCACTCATCTTGTATTAAAAAATCATGCACAGCTTGTCTCATATCCTTTTTTAATACTGTTTTTTTAGAACTATCCATTTTTCCATTGTTTTCCTTCTTTTTTTCTAGCCTTCTTATACGCATCTTATATTTTCTTATTTGTTTGCTCATTGCTAAGACCTTTAAATTTAAAGCTACATTTTCTGATTTTAATTTGCTCTTATTACGAGCAGCAATTGCTCTTCCAACTTCAGCACGTGAAAATGACGAAGAAGGACTTGCCGGTGGAGTATCTTCTTCTAATAAGGCAGCGGTGGCTTTCCGCATTTTTATTAATTCACGACGCTTTTTTGATTTCTCACGCCACATTTTCCTAATTTGACGCTGCTGTCTCGGAGTACATTGATCAATCGTCTTAATTTCACCTCTTTCTTTCTTCTTATAATACCTTTCTCTATCTTTCTTGCGTATCTCTTCAATAGCAGCATCGCTCAGTTTTGCACGCGCCCGCCGCATACTAATTTTTTTTTGTTCACGTCGCCTAATCTTCTTTTCTTCATCAGTTAGATGCTTAATATTTCTTGTTCTAGGCATTATTAGCTGAAAGAGAAATCATAACCCACATGTACACACCAATTTGAGCAATAGCAAGCGTTAACAAAACAGATAATTAAAAAAATGCATCTTAATAGACCATAATGTTTGTCGAACATAATTATAGCTTCTATTCAGCGTCAAGGCGGGAGTGCAGGCGATGCATAAGTGCTCAGCCAAAACTAGGAACACAGGTTTTTAAATCTTACTTGTGTCACAAAAAGTATAAGTTGGAATAGGGGTCACTTTTGTGGACGTGGTCTTTTCCGTGGACATTGTGTCCACCGAAAAGTTTGTCCACGGAAGGGTTAAACAAACTAAAATTGTCTTTCAAAACAAAAAATTTTGAGGTTACAATATGGCGCACCTGGTTTTTGCAAAAAGCCTCCCATATTACACCAAGTTCAATCGATAATGTAATTTTTATGCCAGTACTTACCTAAATATGGATGGAACAGAAAAGTTGCAACGATCTTTTACACAGAAGTAAAATAACACTTGTTTATACAATTTTGCAAATAAATTTTCAAGGAGCGTTAACTTGTATCACTTAAAGTTTTTACTCAAACTGACAGCTCGTCAATATTGCCAACCAAAATAAATAAACTAGGGCTGCGTTCCATTTCACAAATATTGAATATTCAATTTAGTTGGACCACGGAAGGGGTCGCGAAATCGGTAACAACAAGTTTAAATCTTATAATGCATTTGTACTGTGTATTAATTTTTCATAATAAAGTAATATAAAAACTTTAAGATGTTAGTAATAAACGTATACGAAAATATATTCACACTTTTATTTTCAAGTATTTTTTTAGTTTACGCAAACTTATGAACCTAGGTTGGGCACGGTCCACGGAAGGGGACCTGAGTCTAACTTTAGTTTTAATATTTTAAGGTTAATTAAATATTATCAGGATATTGTATCGTAAATTATTAAAATAAATAAACAGTTAATTTATTAAACAAAAATATGAATGTATGAAGCATGTAATTTCTTTTTTTTTTTAAATCCACATTTTTTTTGTGTGTTTTGTTTATGACCCATTTAAAAAAAAAATCTTAAACAGGTTTGTAATTTCTTAATTTTTACTTTACGGTGAATATAGATTTGTGATAATAGAATCTTGTGTAGAATCATCATTAATATAATTATATTCATCATCATTATATTGCAACGAAGCTGCAGTATTGATGTTGGTACTAGCAGGCGTTGGCAGCGTGTTGTTGTTACTTATTAGTTGCGATTGCGACACGATACTTTCAGTACTTGTACGAGCTGTTGTGTCGTAGCTTTGATATCCAGACTGATATCCATAGTGACTGACGTATGCAGACGTCTGTGCCCTATTGTTATATTTGCGAAGCAAATTTATCATGTCGGCTTTTGCATCGAGTTTATATTCTTCCTTTATGGAATGAAAATGTGGAAAAAGAGAAAGTAAAAAATGTTGATCTGGATGTTGAATGGTTGGCGTGACTTTGTTCAATTTTTCAGCCAGAATTTCGTATAATTTGTTTTGTGCATCATCACTTGTTTTAAGCTTCTTTGATTTTGGCATTACAAAAGATTCCAAACAATCTTCGGAGTCGGTTCCCTCAGTAACTGTAGGTCGACTTGGCGGTCTGATTTCGGTCAAAGGTTGTAAAAATGACAATAATTTATAGTACACATATTGTTTTCTCGGTTTAGCCCCGGACCCACTAGAACAGTTCTTTTCCTTTGCCCGTTCTCTGTTGTAGGAATCTTTTAAGCTTTTCCATTTTTCTGGAGTTCCACAGCTGAAAAACTATCTTATTAAACGTTCACAATTAGCGCAGTAGTATTATATTCAATTTATGTAACGATTATTAACAATTTATTATTATTTTGCTCCACGAAAGTACATTCGTTGCGCAATTGTATGGATTGTTAAACTGTGCTAATACTAAAGTTAAATCATCGATCACTAATAAAAACTAGATAAGTGATAAGTACAGTGATAAGTGTGATAACAATTAAATAATGTTAATATTAATACTTACCGAAAATATGAAATTTCATCCTTTTTTAGCGTCCTGGATGTGTGATTTTTACAATGTTTAAACGAGCACGGCATGTTTACCGTCGGAACGTTCGAATGCTACTAGATTAAAAGCGCAACCCAAATGTTCGAGTGGGCGCTCATTCGGTGAGGACATTTTTTGTCACCGATTGTGTAGGTATCTAGTTTTTTATTAGTGATCGATGAGTTAAATAAATAAATAACTTACCACAATCATTCTTTTCTTTGTTGGTTTTTTCTCCAAATTCTGCATTAAATAATTCATTTATCTCTTCCCATGCCTTCCTTTTTGCAATCTTATTCGAATACTCAGGAAGACGTGAGTCCCATATTACAGGACGCTCCTGAATTGCCGTAATAAACGTTTCAGTGTCAAATGACTCCATTTTACGCCTGTGACGGACAATAGCATGCACTCTGGACCTGTCTGTGTTGCACGTTGCACTGATGCCGATTCCCAATCACGCGCCGCGCCACACTCCCTCCCCCCTCCGTTCTCTCTACCGATGTCGTCCGACGCGGTCGCGCTTTTGTATCGATACAATCGCGATGCAGTAGCGCGTTAGTAGCGCGACGCGGTCGCGCTTTTGTATCGATACAATCGCGATGCAGTAGCGCGTTAGTAGCGCGACGCGGTCGCGCGTTTGTATCGATACAATCGCGATGCAGTAGCGCGTTAGTAGCGCGACGCGGTCGCGCTTTTGTATCGATACAATCGCGATGCAGTAGCGCGTTAGTAGCGCGACGCGGTCGCGCGTTTGTATCGATACAATCGCGATGCAGTAGCGCGTTAGTAGCGCGACGCGGTCGCGCGTTTGTATCGATACAATCGCGATGCAGTAGCGCGTTAGTAGCGCGACGCGGTCGCGCGTTTGTATCGATACAATCGCGATGCAGTAGCGCGTTGCAAATGCGACTAACACGCGTTAGAAGTGATGCTGTCGCGCGCTACAAAAAGTCGCCGTGGGCGAGGGCCCTTAGTTCGACCGAATACAATCGTTTTGAAGTGATAATTATTAAGTTCTATATTCTTATAAATATTTGTATTTTTAGGGTTCCGTAGCCAAATGGCAAAAAACGGAACCCTTATAGATTCGTCATGTCTGTCTATCTGTCTGTCCGTCTGTATGTCACAGCCACTTTTTTCCGAAACTATAAGAACTATAATGTTGAAACTTGGTAAGTAGATGTATTTTGTGAACCGTATTAAGATTTTCACACAAAAATAGAAAAAAAAAACAATACATTTTAGGGTTCCCCATACATAGAGCTGAAACTCTTTTCTTTTTCATCAAACCCATTCTTGTGGGGTATCAATGGATAGGTCTTCAAAAATGATGTTGAGGTTCCTAATGTAATTTTTTTTTTAACTGAATTGTTTGCGCGAGTGACACTTCCAAAGTGATAAAATGTGTGTCCCCCCCTGTACTTCTAAAATAAGAAAATGATAAAACTAAAAAAAATATAAAATATGATGTATATTACCATGCAAACTTCCAACGAAAATTGGTTTGAACGAGATCTAGTGAGTACTTTTTTTTTAATACGTCATAAATCGTAAATACAAAAATTAAAAAGAAACCATTTAATTTCATAAACATACGCTTTTTATTGGCAATTGGCACTTGAAATTGGTACGGAACCCTTCGTGCGCGAGTCAGACTCGCACTTGGCCGGTTTTTTTTAATTATTCATAGTTAAACAAAAAGTCTATAAGAGAAAATACCAACCAATTTGTTGTTAAATACAGGTTCTGTTCATATTCATATGGTGGGATTGGACTTCAGCACCATATTTACAGGTATAGTTCTCCGAGAAATCAATATGTAACAAACCTTGAAAAGAAGATAGTTGTTGTTTAATGGTTTGTATTGATCTAATTTGATGAATCATATTAGCAACGTGCTGCATGTATATTGGTAAATTTGAGTTGAATACTTTTATAAGAGATCCTTTTGTGGTTTTCACAGTTTCTTTGACACATTTGTTACACTGTTTCGGTTTACCTTTGATAACTACTTCAACTTTTTTGATAATCCATCTCTCGTAAGTAATGTGATCATTTTTATCATATACGTTAAAAGTAAGTTTCTTATCATGGCAGCCCTCACATGTTCTCTCTAGGCATTTTGGATTCAGTGTATCATTGCAGCAAAGTACTCTAGCCACACGTGAAGCAGAACCATGAGATATAATTTTTGCCTTATGAAGTGATCGGACAATATGATCAGTGTTTTCATGTAACGCACACAAACACGTATTTCTTGCAGATGCTTTCGGAAACAACACCCAAAACGGACGGTATCTTCTAAACGTCTGATAAGAAATTTTAATCCCCGTTTTGTTTTGAAACTGTACATGTAAATTTAACAGAGTGTCATTTAATAATCGAATTTGACGTTTACTTTTCATTCGGGTTATCGTCTCATTTTTACCAGATGTCAATCTACTGCACTCATCTTGTATTGAAAAATCATGCACAGCTTGTCTCATATCCTTTTTTAATACTGTTTTTTTAGAACTATCCATTTTTCCATTGTTTTCCTTCTTTTTTTCTAGCCTTCTTATACGCATCTTATATTTTCTTATTTGTTTGCTCATTGCTAAGACCTTTAAATTTAAAGCTACATTTTCTGATTTTAATTTGCTCTTATTACGAGCAGCAATTGCTCTTCCAACTTCAGCACGTGAAAATGACGAAGAAGGACTTGCCGGTGGAGTATCTTCTTCTAATAAGGCAGCGGTGGCTTTCCGCATTTTTATTAATTCACGACGCTTTTTTGATTTCTCACGCCACATTTTCCTAATTTGACGCTGCTGTCTCGGAGTACATTGATCAATCGTCTTAATTTCACCTCTTTCTTTCTTCTTATAATACCTTTCTCTATCTTTCTTGCGTATCTCTTCAATAGCAGCATCGCTCAGTTTTGCACGCGCCCGCCGCATACTAATTTTTTTTTGTTCACGTCGCCTAATCTTCTTTTCTTCATCAGTTAGATGCTTAATATTTCTTGTTCTAGGCATTATTAGCTGAAAGAGAAATCATAACCCACATGTACACACCAATTTGAGCAATAGCAAGCGTTAACAAAACAGATAATTAAAAAAATGCATCTTAATAGACCATAATGTTTGTCGAACATAATTATAGCTTCTATTCAGCGTCAAGGCGGGAGTGCAGGCGATGCATAAGTGCTCAGCCAAAACTAGGAACACAGGTTTTTAAATCTTACTTGTGTCACAAAAAGTATAAGTTGGAATAGGGGTCACTTTTGTGGACGTGGTCTTTTCCGTGGACATTGTGTCCACCGAAAAGTTTGTCCACGGAAGGGTTAAACAAACTAAAATTGTCTTTCAAAACAAAAAATTTTGAGGTTACAATATGGCGCACCTGGTTTTTGCAAAAAGCCTCCCATATTACACCAAGTTCAATCGATAATGTAATTTTTATGCCAGTACTTACCTAAATATGGATGGAACAGAAAAGTTGCAACGATCTTTTACACAGAAGTAAAATAACACTTGTTTATACAATTTTGCAAATAAATTTTCAAGGAGCGTTAACTTGTATCACTTAAAGTTTTTACTCAAACTGACAGCTCGTCAATATTGCCAACCAAAATAAATAAACTAGGGCTGCGTTCCATTTCACAAATATTGAATATTCAATTTAGTTGGACCACGGAAGGGGTCGCGAAATCGGTAACAACAAGTTTAAATCTTATAATGCATTTGTACTGTGTATTAATTTTTCATAATAAAGTAATATAAAAACTTTAAGATGTTAGTAATAAACGTATACGAAAATATATTCACACTTTTATTTTCAAGTATTTTTTTAGTTTACGCAAACTTATGAACCTAGGTTGGGCACGGTCCACGGAAGGGGACCTGAGTCTAACTTTAGTTTTAATATTTTAAGGTTAATTAAATATTATCAGGATATTGTATCGTAAATTATTAAAATAAATAAACAGTTAATTTATTAAACAAAAATATGAATGTATGAAGCATGTAATTTCTTTTTTTTTTTAAATCCACATTTTTTTTGTGTGTTTTGTTTATGACCCATTTAAAAAAAAAATCTTAAACAGGTTTGTAATTTCTTAATTTTTACTTTACGGTGAATATAGATTTGTGATAATAGAATCTTGTGTAGAATCATCATTAATATAATTATATTCATCATCATTATATTGCAACGAAGCTGCAGTATTGATGTTGGTACTAGCAGGCGTTGGCAGCGTGTTGTTGTTACTTATTAGTTGCGATTGCGACACGATACTTTCAGTACTTGTACGAGCTGTTGTGTCGTAGCTTTGATATCCAGACTGATATCCATAGTGACTGACGTATGCAGACGTCTGTGCCCTATTGTTATATTTGCGAAGCAAATTTATCATGTCGGCTTTTGCATCGAGTTTATATTCTTCCTTTATGGAATGAAAATGTGGAAAAAGAGAAAGTAAAAAATGTTGATCTGGATGTTGAATGGTTGGCGTGACTTTGTTCAATTTTTCAGCCAGAATTTCGTATAATTTGTTTTGTGCATCATCACTTGTTTTAAGCTTCTTTGATTTTGGCATTACAAAAGATTCCAAACAATCTTCGGAGTCGGTTCCCTCAGTAACTGTAGGTCGACTTGGCGGTCTGATTTCGGTCAAAGGTTGTAAAAATGACAATAATTTATAGTACACATATTGTTTTCTCGGTTTAGCCCCGGACCCACTAGAACAGTTCTTTTCCTTTGCCCGTTCTCTGTTGTAGGAATCTTTTAAGCTTTTCCATTTTTCTGGAGTTCCACAGCTGAAAAACTATCTTATTAAACGTTCACAATTAGCGCAGTAGTATTATATTCAATTTATGTAACGATTATTAACAATTTATTATTATTTTGCTCCACGAAAGTACATTCGTTGCGCAATTGTATGGATTGTTAAACTGTGCTAATACTAAAGTTAAATCATCGATCACTAATAAAAACTAGATAAGTGATAAGTACAGTGATAAGTGTGATAACAATTAAATAATGTTAATATTAATACTTACCGAAAATATGAAATTCCATCCTTTTTTAGCGTCCTGGATGTGTGATTTTTACAATGTTTAAACGAGCACGGCATGTTTACCGTCGGAACGTTCGAATGCTACTAGATTAAAAGCGCAACCCAAATGTTCGAGTGGGCGCTCATTCGGTGAGGACATTTTTTGTCACCGATTGTGTAGGTATCTAGTTTTTTATTAGTGATCGATGAGTTAAATAAATAAATAACTTACCACAATCATTCTTTTCTTTGTTGGTTTTTTCTCCAAATTCTGCATTAAATAATTCATTTATCTCTTCCCATGCCTTCCTTTTTGCAATCTTATTCGAATACTCAGGAAGACGTCGGTCCCATATTACAGGACGCTCCTGAATTGCCGTAATAAACGTTTCAGTGTCAAATGACTCCATTTTACGCCTGTGACGGACAATAGCATGCACTCTGGACCTGTCTGTGTTGCACGTTGCACTGATGCCGATTCCCAATCACGCGCCGCGCCACACTCCCTCCCCCCTCCGTTCTCTCTACCGATGTCGTCCGACGCGGTCGCGCTTTTGTATCGATACAATCGCGATGCAGTAGCGCGTTAGTAGCGCGACGCGGTCGCGCTTTTGTATCGATACAATCGCGATGCAGTAGCGCGTTAGTAGCGCGACGCGGTCGCGCGTTTGTATCGATACAATCGCGATGCAGTAGCGCGTTAGTAGCGCGACGCGGTCGCGCTTTTGTATCGATACAATCGCGATGCAGTAGCGCGTTAGTAGCGCGACGCGGTCGCGCGTTTGTATCGATACAATCGCGATGCAGTAGCGCGTTAGTAGCGCGACGCGGTCGCGCGTTTGTATCGATACAATCGCGATGCAGTAGCGCGTTAGTAGCGCGACGCGGTCGCGCGTTTGTATCGATACAATCGCGATGCAGTAGCGCGTTAGTAGCGCGACGCGGTCGCGCTTTTGTATCGATACAATCGCGATGCAGTAGCGCGTTAGTAACGCGACGCGGTCGCGCGTTTGTATCGATACAATCGCGATGCAGTAGCGCGTTAGTAGGGCGACGCGGTCGCGCTTTTGTATCGATACAATCGCGATGCAGTAGCGCGTTAGTAGCGCGACGCGGTCGCGCGTTTGTATCGATACAATCGCGATGCAGTAGCGCGTTGCAAATGCGACTAACACGCGTTAGAAGTGATGCTGTCGCGCGCTACAAAAAGTCGCCGTGGGCGAGGGCCCTTAGTTCGACCGAATACAATCGTTTTGAAGTGATAATTATTAAGTTCTATATTCTTATAAATATTTGTATTTTTAGGGTTCCGTAGCCAAATGGCAAAAAACGGAACCCTTATAGATTCGTCATGTCTGTCTATCTGTCTGTCCGTCTGTATGTCACAGCCACTTTTTTCCGAAACTATAAGAACTATAATGTTGAAACTTGGTAAGTAGAAGTATTTTGTGAACCGTATTAAGATTTTCACACAAAAATAGAAAAAAAAAAACAATACATTTTAGGGTTCCCCATACATAGAGCTGAAACTCTTTTCTTTTTCATCAAACCCATTCTTGTGGGGTATCAATGGATAGGTCTTCAAAAATGATGTTGAGGTTCCTAATGTAATTTTTTTTTAAACTGAATTGTTTGCGCGAGTGACACTTCCAAAGTGATAAAATGTGTGTCCCCCCCTGTACTTCTAAAATAAGAAAATGATAAAACTAAAAAAAATATAAAATATGATGTATATTACCATGCAAACTTCCAACGAAAATTGGTTTGAACGAGATCTAGTGAGTACTTTTTTTTAATACGTCATAAATCGTAAATACAAAAATTAAAAAGAAACCATTTAATTTCATAAACATACGCTTTTTATTGGCAATTGGCACTTGAAATTGGTACGGAACCCTTCGTGCGCGAGTCAGACTTGCACTTGGCCTGTTTTTTTTAATTATTCATAAATAAACAAAAAGTCTATAAGAGAAAATACCAACCAATTTGTTGTTAAATACAGGTTCTGTTCATATTCATATGGTGGGATTGGACTTCAGCACCATATTTACAGGTATAGTTCTCCGAGAAATCAATATGTAACAAACCTTGAAAAGAAGATAGTTGTTGTTTAATGGTTTGTATTGATCTAATTTGATGAATCATATTAGCAACGTGCTGCATGTATATTGGTAAATTTGAGTTGAATACTTTTATAAGAGATCCTTTTGTGGTTTTCACAGTTTCTTTGACACATTTGTTACACTGTTTCGGTTTACCTTTGATAACTACTTCAACTTTTTTGATAATCCATCTCTCGTAAGTAATGTGATCATTTTTATCATATACGTTAAAAGTAAGTTTCTTATCATGGCAGCCCTCACATGTTCTCTCTAGGCATTTTGGATTCAGTGTATCATTGCAGCAAAGTACTCTAGCCACACGTGAAGCAGAACCATGAGATATAATTTTTGCCTTATGAAGTGATCGGACAATATGATCAGTGTTTTCATGTAACGCACACAAACACGTATTTCTTGCAGATGCTTTCGGAAACAACACCCAAAACGGACGGTATCTTCTAAACGTCTGATAAGAAATTTTAATCCCCGTTTTGTTTTGAAACTGTACATGTAAATTTAACAGAGTGTCATTTAATAATCGAATTTGACGTTTACTTTTCATTCGGGTTATCGTCTCATTTTTACCAGATGTCAATCTACTGCACTCATCTTGTATTAAAAAATCATGCACAGCTTGTCTCATATCCTTTTTTAATACTGTTTTTTTAGAACTATCCATTTTTCCATTGTTTTCCTTCTTTTTTTCTAGCCTTCTTATACGCATCTTATATTTTCTTATTTGTTTGCTCATTGCTAAGACCTTTAAATTTAAAGCTACATTTTCTGATTTTAATTTGCTCTTATTACGAGCAGCAATTGCTCTTCCAACTTCAGCACGTGAAAATGACGAAGAAGGACTTGCCGGTGGAGTATCTTCTTCTAATAAGGCAGCGGTGGCTTTCCGCATTTTTATTAATTCACGACGCTTTTTTGATTTCTCACGCCACATTTTCCTAATTTGACGCTGCTGTCTCGGAGTACATTGATCAATCGTCTTAATTTCACCTCTTTCTTTCTTCTTATAATACCTTTCTCTATCTTTCTTGCGTATCTCTTCAATAGCAGCATCGCTCAGTTTTGCACGCGCCCGCCGCATACTAATTTTTTTTTGTTCACGTCGCCTAATCTTCTTTTCTTCATCAGTTAGATGCTTAATATTTCTTGTTCTAGGCATTATTAGCTGAAAGAGAAATCATAACCCACATGTACACACCAATTTGAGCAATAGCAAGCGTTAACAAAACAGATAATTAAAAAAATGCATCTTAATAGACCATAATGTTTGTCGAACATAATTATAGCTTCTATTCAGCGTCAAGGCGGGAGTGCAGGCGATGCATAAGTGCTCAGCCAAAACTAGGAACACAGGTTTTTAAATCTTACTTGTGTCACAAAAAGTATAAGTTGGAATAGGGGTCACTTTTGTGGACGTGGTCTTTTCCGTGGACATTGTGTCCACCGAAAAGTTTGTCCACGGAAGGGTTAAACAAACTAAAATTGTCTTTCAAAACAAAAAATTTTGAGGTTACAATATGGCGCACCTGGTTTTTGCAAAAAGCCTCCCATATTACACCAAGTTCAATCGATAATGTAATTTTTATGCCAGTACTTACCTAAATATGGATGGAACAGAAAAGTTGCAACGATCTTTTACACAGAAGTAAAATAACACTTGTTTATACAATTTTGCAAATAAATTTTCAAGGAGCGTTAACTTGTATCACTTAAAGTTTTTACTCAAACTGACAGCTCGTCAATATTGCCAACCAAAATAAATAAACTAGGGCTGCGTTCCATTTCACAAATATTGAATATTCAATTTAGTTGGACCACGGAAGGGGTCGCGAAATCGGTAACAACAAGTTTAAATCTTATAATGCATTTGTACTGTGTATTAATTTTTCATAATAAAGTAATATAAAAACTTTAAGATGTTAGTAATAAACGTATACGAAAATATATTCACACTTTTATTTTCAAGTATTTTTTTAGTTTACGCAAACTTATGAACCTAGGTTGGGCACGGTCCACGGAAGGGGACCTGAGTCTAACTTTAGTTTTAATATTTTAAGGTTAATTAAATATTATCAGGATATTGTATCGTAAATTATTAAAATAAATAAACAGTTAATTTATTAAACAAAAATATGAATGTATGAAGCATGTAATTTCTTTTTTTTTTTAAATCCACATTTTTTTTGTGTGTTTTGTTTATGACCCATTTAAAAAAAAAATCTTAAACAGGTTTGTAATTTCTTAATTTTTACTTTACGGTGAATATAGATTTGTGATAATAGAATCTTGTGTAGAATCATCATTAATATAATTATATTCATCATCATTATATTGCAACGAAGCTGCAGTATTGATGTTGGTACTAGCAGGCGTTGGCAGCGTGTTGTTGTTACTTATTAGTTGCGATTGCGACACGCTACTTTCAGTACTTGTACGAGCTGTTGTGTCGTAGCTTTGATATCCAGACTGATATCCATAGTGACTGACGTATGCAGACGTCTGTGCCCTATTGTTATATTTGCGAAGCAAATTTATCATGTCGGCTTTTGCATCGAGTTTATATTCTTCCTTTATGGAATGAAAATGTGGAAAAAGAGAAAGTAAAAAATGTTGATCTGGATGTTGAATGGTTGGCGTGACTTTGTTCAATTTTTCAGCCAGAATTTCGTATAATTTGTTTTGTGCATCATCACTTGTTTTAAGCTTCTTTGATTTTGGCATTACAAAAGATTCCAAACAATCTTCGGAGTCGGTTCCCTCAGTAACTGTAGGTCGACTTGGCGGTCTGATTTCGGTCAAAGGTTGTAAAAATGACAATAATTTATAGTACACATATTGTTTTCTCGGTTTAGCCCCGGACCCACTAGAACAGTTCTTTTCCTTTGCCCGTTCTCTGTTGTAGGAATCTTTTAAGCTTTTCCATTTTTCTGGAGTTCCACAGCTGAAAAACTATCTTATTAAACGTTCACAATTAGCGCAGTAGTATTATATTCAATTTATGTAACGATTATTAACAATTTATTATTATTTTGCTCCACGAAAGTACATTCGTTGCGCAATTGTATGGATTGTTAAACTGTGCTAATACTAAAGTTAAATCATCGATCACTAATAAAAACTAGATAAGTGATAAGTACAGTGATAAGTGTGATAACAATTAAATAATGTTAATATTAATACTTACCGAAAATATGAAATTCCATCCTTTTTTAGCGTCCTGGATGTGTGATTTTTACAATGTTTAAACGAGCACGGCATGTTTACCGTCGGAACGTTCGAATGCTACTAGATTAAAAGCGCAACCCAAATGTTCGAGTGGGCGCTCATTCGGTGAGGACATTTTTTGTCACCGATTGTGTAGGTATCTAGTTTTTTATTAGTGATCGATGAGTTAAATAAATAAATAACTTACCACAATCATTCTTTTCTTTGTTGGTTTTTTCTCCAAATTCTGCATTAAATAATTCATTTATCTCTTCCCATGCCTTCCTTTTTGCAATCTTATTCGAATACTCAGGAAGACGTGAGTCCCATATTACAGGACGCTCCTGAATTGCCGTAATAAACGTTTCAGTGTCAAATGACTCCATTTTACGCCTGTGACGGACAATAGCATGCACTCTGGACCTGTCTGTGTTGCACGTTGCACTGATGCCGATTCCCAATCACGCGCCGCGCCACACTCCCTCCCCCCTCCGTTCTCTCTACCGATGTCGTCCGACGCGGTCGCGCTTTTGTATCGATACAATCGCGATGCAGTAGCGCGTTAGTAGCGCGACGCGGTCGCGCTTTTGTATCGATACAATCGCGATGCAGTAGCGCGTTAGTAGCGCGACGCGGTCGCGCGTTTGTATCGATACAATCGCGATGCAGTAGCGCGTTAGTAGCGCGACGCGGTCGCGCTTTTGTATCGATACAATCGCGATGCAGTAGCGCGTTAGTAGCGCGACGCGGTCGCGCGTTTGTATCGATACAATCGCGATGCAGTAGCGCGTTAGTAGCGCGACGCGGTCGCGCGTTTGTATCGATACAATCGCGATGCAGTAGCGCGTTAGTAGCGCGACGCGGTCGCGCGTTTGTATCGATACAATCGCGATGCAGTAGCGCGTTAGTAGCGCGACGCGGTCGCGCTTTTGTATCGATACAATCGCGATGCAGTAGCGCGTTAGTAACGCGACGCGGTCGCGCGTTTGTATCGATACAATCGCGATGCAGTAGCGCGTTAGTAGGGCGACGCGGTCGCGCTTTTGTATCGATACAATCGCGATGCAGTAGCGCGTTAGTAGCGCGACGCGGTCGCGCGTTTGTATCGATACAATCGCGATGCAGTAGCGCGTTGCAAATGCGACTAACACGCGTTAGAAGTGATGCTGTCGCGCGCTACAAAAAGTCGCCGTGGGCGAGGGCCCTTAGTTCGACCGAATACAATCGTTTTGAAGTGATAATTATTAAGTTCTATATTCTTATAAATATTTGTATTTTTAGGGTTCCGTAGCCAAATGGCAAAAAACGGAACCCTTATAGATTCGTCATGTCTGTCTATCTGTCTGTCCGTCTGTATGTCACAGCCACTTTTTTCCGAAACTATAAGAACTATAATGTTGAAACTTGGTAAGTAGAAGTATTTTGTGAACCGTATTAAGATTTTCACACAAAAATAGAAAAAAAAAAACAATACATTTTAGGGTTCCCCATACATAGAGCTGAAACTCTTTTCTTTTTCATCAAACCCATTCTTGTGGGGTATCAATGGATAGGTCTTCAAAAATGATGTTGAGGTTCCTAATGTAATTTTTTTTTAAACTGAATTGTTTGCGCGAGTGACACTTCCAAAGTGATAAAATGTGTGTCCCCCCCTGTACTTCTAAAATAAGAAAATGATAAAACTAAAAAAAATATAAAATATGATGTATATTACCATGCAAACTTCCAACGAAAATTGGTTTGAACGAGATCTAGTGAGTACTTTTTTTTAATACGTCATAAATCGTAAATACAAAAATTAAAAAGAAACCATTTAATTTCATAAACATACGCTTTTTATTGGCAATTGGCACTTGAAATTGGTACGGAACCCTTCGTGCGCGAGTCAGACTTGCACTTGGCCGGTTTTTTTTAATTATTCATAAATAAACAAAAAGTCTATAAGAGAAAATACCAACCAATTTGTTGTTAAATACAGGTTCTGTTCATATTCATATGGTGGGATTGGACTTCAGCACCATATTTACAGGTATAGTTCTCCGAGAAATCAATATGTAACAAACCTTGAAAAGAAGATAGTTGTTGTTTAATGGTTTGTATTGATCTAATTTGATGAATCATATTAGCAACGTGCTGCATGTATATTGGTAAATTTGAGTTGAATACTTTTATAAGAGATCCTTTTGTGGTTTTCACAGTTTCTTTGACACATTTGTTACACTGTTTCGGTTTACCTTTGATAACTACTTCAACTTTTTTGATAATCCATCTCTCGTAAGTAATGTGATCATTTTTATCATATACGTTAAAAGTAAGTTTCTTATCATGGCAGCCCTCACATGTTCTCTCTAGGCATTTTGGATTCAGTGTATCATTGCAGCAAAGTACTCTAGCCACACGTGAAGCAGAACCATGAGATATAATTTTTGCCTTATGAAGTGATCGGACAATATGATCAGTGTTTTCATGTAACGCACACAAACACGTATTTCTTGCAGATGCTTTCGGAAACAACACCCAAAACGGACGGTATCTTCTAAACGTCTGATAAGAAATTTTAATCCCCGTTTTGTTTTGAAACTGTACATGTAAATTTAACAGAGTGTCATTTAATAATCGAATTTGACGTTTACTTTTCATTCGGGTTATCGTCTCATTTTTACCAGATGTCAATCTACTGCACTCATCTTGTATTAAAAAATCATGCACAGCTTGTCTCATATCCTTTTTTAATACTGTTTTTTTAGAACTATCCATTTTTCCATTGTTTTCCTTCTTTTTTTCTAGCCTTCTTATACGCATCTTATATTTTCTTATTTGTTTGCTCATTGCTAAGACCTTTAAATTTAAAGCTACATTTTCTGATTTTAATTTGCTCTTATTACGAGCAGCAATTGCTCTTCCAACTTCAGCACGTGAAAATGACGAAGAAGGACTTGCCGGTGGAGTATCTTCTTCTAATAAGGCAGCGGTGGCTTTCCGCATTTTTATTAATTCACGACGCTTTTTTGATTTCTCACGCCACATTTTCCTAATTTGACGCTGCTGTCTCGGAGTACATTGATCAATCGTCTTAATTTCACCTCTTTCTTTCTTCTTATAATACCTTTCTCTATCTTTCTTGCGTATCTCTTCAATAGCAGCATCGCTCAGTTTTGCACGCGCCCGCCGCATACTAATTTTTTTTTGTTCACGTCGCCTAATCTTCTTTTCTTCATCAGTTAGATGCTTAATATTTCTTGTTCTAGGCATTATTAGCTGAAAGAGAAATCATAACCCACATGTACACACCAATTTGAGCAATAGCAAGCGTTAACAAAACAGATAATTAAAAAAATGCATCTTAATAGACCATAATGTTTGTCGAACATAATTATAGCTTCTATTCAGCGTCAAGGCGGGAGTGCAGGCGATGCATAAGTGCTCAGCCAAAACTAGGAACACAGGTTTTTAAATCTTACTTGTGTCACAAAAAGTATAAGTTGGAATAGGGGTCACTTTTGTGGACGTGGTCTTTTCCGTGGACATTGTGTCCACCGAAAAGTTTGTCCACGGAAGGGTTAAACAAACTAAAATTGTCTTTCAAAACAAAAAATTTTGAGGTTACAATATGGCGCACCTGGTTTTTGCAAAAAGCCTCCCATATTACACCAAGTTCAATCGATAATGTAATTTTTATGCCAGTACTTACCTAAATATGGATGGAACAGAAAAGTTGCAACGATCTTTTACACAGAAGTAAAATAACACTTGTTTATACAATTTTGCAAATAAATTTTCAAGGAGCGTTAACTTGTATCACTTAAAGTTTTTACTCAAACTGACAGCTCGTCAATATTGCCAACCAAAATAAATAAACTAGGGCTGCGTTCCATTTCACAAATATTGAATATTCAATTTAGTTGGACCACGGAAGGGGTCGCGAAATCGGTAACAACAAGTTTAAATCTTATAATGCATTTGTACTGTGTATTAATTTTTCATAATAAAGTAATATAAAAACTTTAAGATGTTAGTAATAAACGTATACGAAAATATATTCACACTTTTATTTTCAAGTATTTTTTTAGTTTACGCAAACTTATGAACCTAGGTTGGGCACGGTCCACGGAAGGGGACCTGAGTCTAACTTTAGTTTTAATATTTTAAGGTTAATTAAATATTATCAGGATATTGTATCGTAAATTATTAAAATAAATAAACAGTTAATTTATTCAACAAAAATATGAATGTATGAAGCATGTAATTTCTTTTTTTTTTTAAATCCACATTTTTTTTGTGTGTTTTGTTTATGACCCATTTAAAAAAAAAATCTTAAACAGGTTTGTAATTTCTTAATTTTTACTTTACGGTGAATATAGATTTGTGATAATAGAATCTTGTGTAGAATCATCATTAATATAATTATATTCATCATCATTATATTGCAACGAAGCTGCAGTATTGATGTTGGTACTAGCAGGCGTTGGCAGCGTGTTGTTGTTACTTATTAGTTGCGATTGCGACACGCTACTTTCAGTACTTGTACGAGCTGTTGTGTCGTAGCTTTGATATCCAGACTGATATCCATAGTGACTGACGTATGCAGACGTCTGTGCCCTATTGTTATATTTGCGAAGCAAATTTATCATGTCGGCTTTTGCATCGAGTTTATATTCTTCCTTTATGGAATGAAAATGTGGAAAAAGAGAAAGTAAAAAATGTTGATCTGGATGTTGAATGGTTGGCGTGACTTTGTTCAATTTTTCAGCCAGAATTTCGTATAATTTGTTTTGTGCATCATCACTTGTTTTAAGCTTCTTTGATTTTGGCATTACAAAAGATTCCAAACAATCTTCGGAGTCGGTTCCCTCAGTAACTGTAGGTCGACTTGGCGGTCTGATTTCGGTCAAAGGTTGTAAAAATGACAATAATTTATAGTACACATATTGTTTTCTCGGTTTAGCCCCGGACCCACTAGAACAGTTCTTTTCCTTTGCCCGTTCTCTGTTGTAGGAATCTTTTAAGCTTTTCCATTTTTCTGGAGTTCCACAGCTGAAAAACTATCTTATTAAACGTTCACAATTAGCGCAGTAGTATTATATTCAATTTATGTAACGATTATTAACAATTTATTATTATTTTGCTCCACGAAAGTACATTCGTTGCGCAATTGTATGGATTGTTAAACTGTGCTAATACTAAAGTTAAATCATCGATCACTAATAAAAACTAGATAAGTGATAAGTACAGTGATAAGTGTGATAACAATTAAATAATGTTAATATTAATACTTACCGAAAATATGAAATTCCATCCTTTTTTAGCGTCCTGGATGTGTGATTTTTACAATGTTTAAACGAGCACGGCATGTTTACCGTCGGAACGTTCGAATGCTACTAGATTAAAAGCGCAACCCAAATGTTCGAGTGGGCGCTCATTCGGTGAGGACATTTTTTGTCACCGATTGTGTAGGTATCTAGTTTTTTATTAGTGATCGATGAGTTAAATAAATAAATAACTTACCACAATCATTCTTTTCTTTGTTGGTTTTTTCTCCAAATTCTGCATTAAATAATTCATTTATCTCTTCCCATGCCTTCCTTTTTGCAATCTTATTCGAATACTCAGGAAGACGTGAGTCCCATATTACAGGACGCTCCTGAATTGCCGTAATAAACGTTTCAGTGTCAAATGACTCCATTTTACGCCTGTGACGGACAATAGCATGCACTCTGGACCTGTCTGTGTTGCACGTTGCACTGATGCCGATTCCCAATCACGCGCCGCGCCACACTCCCTCCCCCCTCCGTTCTCTCTACCGATGTCGTCCGACGCGGTCGCGCTTTTGTATCGATACAATCGCGATGCAGTAGCGCGTTAGTAGCGCGACGCGGTCGCGCTTTTGTATCGATACAATCGCGATGCAGTAGCGCGTTAGTAGCGCGACGCGGTCGCGCGTTTGTATAGATACAATCGCGATGCAGTAGCGCGTTAGTAGCGCGACGCGGTCGCGCTTTTGTATCGATACAATCGCGATGCAGTAGCGCGTTAGTAGCGCGACGCGGTCGCGCGTTTGTATCGATACAATCGCGATGCAGTAGCGCGTTAGTAGCGCGACGCGGTCGCGCGTTTGTATCGATACAATCGCGATGCAGTAGCGCGTTAGTAGCGCGACGCGGTCGCGCGTTTGTATCGATACAATCGCGATGCAGTAGCGCGTTAGTAGCGCGACGCGGTCGCGCGTTTGTATCGATACAATCGCGATGCAGTAGCGCGTTAGTAGCGCGACGCGGTCGCGCGTTTGTATCGATACAATCGCGATGCAGTAGCGCGTTACGGAACCCTTATAGATTCGTCATGTCTGTCTATCTGTCTGTCCGTCTGTATGTCACAGCCACTTTTTTCCGAAACTATAAGAACTATAATGTTGAAACTTGGTAAGTAGAAGTATTATGTGAACCGTATTAAGATTTTCACACAAAAATAGAAAAAAAAAAACAATACATTTTAGGGTTCCCCATACATAGAGCTGAAACTCTTTTCTTTTTCATCAAACCCATTCTTGTGGGGTATCAATGGATAGGTCTTCAAAAATGATGTTGAGGTTCCTAATGTAATTTTTTTTTAAACTGAATTGTTTGCGCGAGTGACACTTCCAAAGTGATAAAATGTGTGTCCCCCCCTGTACTTCTAAAATAAGAAAATGATAAAACTAAAAAAAATATAAAATATGATGTATATTACCATGCAAACTTCCAACGAAAATTGGTTTGAACGAGATCTAGTGAGTACTTTTTTTTAATACGTCATAAATCGTAAATACAAAAATTAAAAAGAAACCATTTAATTTCATAAACATACGCTTTTTATTGGCAATTGGCACTTGAAATTGGTACGGAACCCTTCGTGCGCGAGTCAGACTCGCACTTGGCCGGTTTTTTTTAATTATTCATAGTTAAACAAAAAGTCTATAAGAGAAAATACCAACCAATTTGTTGTTAAATACAGGTTCTGTTCATATTCATATGGTGGGATTGGACTTCAGCACCATATTTACAGGTATAGTTCTCCGAGAAATCAATATGTAACAAACCTTGAAAAGAAGATAGTTGTTGTTTAATGGTTTGTATTGATCTAATTTGATGAATCATATTAGCAACGTGCTGCATGTATATTGGTAAATTTGAGTTGAATACTTTTATAAGAGATCCTTTTGTGGTTTTCACAGTTTCTTTGACACATTTGTTACACTGTTTCGGTTTACCTTTGATAACTACTTCAACTTTTTTGATAATCCATCTCTCGTAAGTAATGTGATCATTTTTATCATATACGTTAAAAGTAAGTTTCTTATCATGGCAGCCCTCACATGTTCTCTCTAGGCATTTTGGATTCAGTGTATCATTGCAGCAAAGTACTCTAGCCACACGTGAAGCAGAACCATGAGATATAATTTTTGCCTTATGAAGTGATCGGACAATATGATCAGTGTTTTCATGTAACGCACACAAACACGTATTTCTTGCAGATGCTTTCGGAAACAACACCCAAAACGGACGGTATCTTCTAAACGTCTGATAAGAAATTTTAATCCCCGTTTTGTTTTGAAACTGTACATGTAAATTTAACAGAGTGTCATTTAATAATCGAATTTGACGTTTACTTTTCATTCGGGTTATCGTCTCATTTTTACCAGATGTCAATCTACTGCACTCATCTTGTATTAAAAAATCATGCACAGCTTGTCTCATATCCTTTTTTAATACTGTTTTTTTAGAACTATCCATTTTTCCATTGTTTTCCTTCTTTTTTTCTAGCCTTCTTATACGCATCTTATATTTTCTTATTTGTTTGCTCATTGCTAAGACCTTTAAATTTAAAGCTACATTTTCTGATTTTAATTTGCTCTTATTACGAGCAGCAATTGCTCTTCCAACTTCAGCACGTGAAAATGACGAAGAAGGACTTGCCGGTGGAGTATCTTCTTCTAATAAGGCAGCGGTGGCTTTCCGCATTTTTATTAATTCACGACGCTTTTTTGATTTCTCACGCCACATTTTCCTAATTTGACGCTGCTGTCTCGGAGTACATTGATCAATCGTCTTAATTTCACCTCTTTCTTTCTTCTTATAATACCTTTCTCTATCTTTCTTGCGTATCTCTTCAATAGCAGCATCGCTCAGTTTTGCACGCGCCCGCCGCATACTAATTTTTTTTTGTTCACGTCGCCTAATCTTCTTTTCTTCATCAGTTAGATGCTTAATATTTCTTGTTCTAGGCATTATTAGCTGAAAGAGAAATCATAACCCACATGTACACACCAATTTGAGCAATAGCAAGCGTTAACAAAACAGATAATTAAAAAAATGCATCTTAATAGACCATAATGTTTGTCGAACATAATTATAGCTTCTATTCAGCGTCAAGGCGGGAGTGCAGGCGATGCATAAGTGCTCAGCCAAAACTAGGAACACAGGTTTTTAAATCTTACTTGTGTCACAAAAAGTATAAGTTGGAATAGGGGTCACTTTTGTGGACGTGGTCTTTTCCGTGGACATTGTGTCCACCGAAAAGTTTGTCCACGGAAGGGTTAAACAAACTAAAATTGTCTTTCAAAACAAAAAATTTTGAGGTTACAATATGGCGCACCTGGTTTTTGCAAAAAGCCTCCCATATTACACCAAGTTCAATCGATAATGTAATTTTTATGCCAGTACTTACCTAAATATGGATGGAACAGAAAAGTTGCAACGATCTTTTACACAGAAGTAAAATAACACTTGTTTATACAATTTTGCAAATAAATTTTCAAGGAGCGTTAACTTGTATCACTTAAAGTTTTTACTCAAACTGACAGCTCGTCAATATTGCCAACCAAAATAAATAAACTAGGGCTGCGTTCCATTTCACAAATATTGAATATTCAATTTAGTTGGACCACGGAAGGGGTCGCGAAATCGGTAACAACAAGTTTAAATCTTATAATGCATTTGTACTGTGTATTAATTTTTCATAATAAAGTAATATAAAAACTTTAAGATGTTAGTAATAAACGTATACGAAAATATATTCACACTTTTATTTTCAAGTATTTTTTTAGTTTACGCAAACTTATGAACCTAGGTTGGGCACGGTCCACGGAAGGGGACCTGAGTCTAACTTTAGTTTTAATATTTTAAGGTTAATTAAATATTATCAGGATATTGTATCGTAAATTATTAAAATAAATAAACAGTTAATTTATTAAACAAAAATTTGAATGTATGAAGCATGTAATTTCTTTTTTTTTTAAATCCACATTTTTTTTGTGTGTTTTGTTTATGACCCATTTAAAAAAAAAATCTTAAACAGGTTTGTAATTTCTTAATTTTTACTTTACGGTGAATATAGATTTGTGATAATAGAATCTTGTGTAGAATCATCATTAATATAATTATATTCATCATCATTATATTGCAACGAAGCTGCAGTATTGATGTTGGTACTAGCAGGCGTTGGCAGCGTGTTGTTGTTACTTATTAGTTGCGATTGCGACACGCTACTTTCAGTACTTGTACGAGCTGTTGTGTCGTAGCTTTGATATCCAGACTGATATCCATAGTGACTGACGTATGCAGACGTCTGTGCCCTATTGTTATATTTGCGAAGCAAATTTATCATGTCGGCTTTTGTATCGAGTTTATATTCTTCCTTTATGGAATGAAAATGTGGAAAAAGAGAAAGTAAAAAATGTTGATCTGGATGTTGAATGGTTGGCGTGACTTTGTTCAATTTTTCAGCCAGAATTTCGTATAATTTGTTTTGTGCATCATCACTTGTTTTAAGCTTCTTTGATTTTGGCATTACAAAAGATTCCAAACAATCTTCGGAGTCGGTTCCCTCAGTAACTGTAGGTCGACTTGGCGGTCTGATTTCGGTCAAAGGTTGTAAAAATGACAATAATTTATAGTACACATATTGTTTTCTCGGTTTAGCCCCGGACCCACTAGAACAGTTCTTTTCCTTTGCCCGTTCTCTGTTGTAGGAATCTTTTAAGCTTTTCTTATTAAACGTTCACAATTAGCGCAGTAGTATTATATTCAATTTATGTAACGATTATTAACAATTTATTATTATTTTGCTCCACGAAAGTACATTCGTTGCGCAATTGTATGGATTGTTAAACTGTGCTAATACTAAAGTTAAATCATCGATCACTAATAAAAACTAGATAAGTGATAAGTACAGTGATAAGTGTGATAACAATTAAATAATGTTAATATTAATACTTACCGAAAATATGAAATTCCATCCTTTTTTAGCGTCCTGGATGTGTGATTTTTACAATGTTTAAACGAGCACGGCATGTTTACCGTCGGAACGTTCGAATGCTACTAGATTAAAAGCGCAACCCAAATGTTCGAGTGGGCGCTCATTCGGTGAGGACATTTTTTGTCACCGATTGTGTAGGTATCTAGTTTTTTATTAGTGATCGATGAGTTAAATAAATAAATAACTTACCACAATCATTCTTTTCTTTGTTGGTTTTTTCTCCAAATTCTGCATTAAATAATTCATTTATCTCTTCCCATGCCTTCCTTTTTGCAATCTTATTCGAATACTCAGGAAGACGTGAGTCCCATATTACAGGACGCTCCTGAATTGCCGTAATAAACGTTTCAGTGTCAAATGACTCCATTTTACGCCTGTGACGGACAATAGCATGCACTCTGGACCTGTCTGTGTTGCACGTTGCACTGATGCCGATTCCCAATCACGCGCCGCGCCACACTCCCTCCCCCCTCCGTTCTCTCTACCGATGTCGTCCGACGCGGTCGCGCTTTTGTATCGATACAATCGCGATGCAGTAGCGCGTTAGTAGCGCGACGCGGTCGCGCTTTTGTATCGATACAATCGCGATGCAGTAGCGCGTTAGTAGCGCGACGCGGTCGCGCGTTTGTATAGATACAATCGCGATGCAGTAGCGCGTTAGTAGCGCGACGCGGTCGCGCTTTTGTATCGATACAATCGCGATGCAGTAGCGCGTTAGTAGCGCGACGCGGTCGCGCGTTTGTATCGATACAATCGCGATGCAGTAGCGCGTTAGTAGCGCGACGCGGTCGCGCGTTTGTATCGATACAATCGCGATGCAGTAGCGCGTTAGTAGCGCGACGCGGTCGCGCGTTTGTATCGATACAATCGCGATGCAGTAGCGCGTTAGTAGCGCGACGCGGTCGCGCGTTTGTATCGATACAATCGCGATGCAGTAGCGCGTTAGTAGCGCGACGCGGTCGCGCGTTTGTATCGATACAATCGCGATGCAGTAGCGCGTTACGGAACCCTTATAGATTCGTCATGTCTGTCTATCTGTCTGTCCGTCTGTATGTCACAGCCACTTTTTTCCGAAACTACATATAAGAACTATAATGTTGAAACTTGGTAAGTAGAAGTATTATGTGAACCGTATTAAGATTTTCACACAAAAATAGAAAAAAAAAACAATACATTTTAGGGTTCCCCATACATAGAGCTGAAACTCTTTTCTTTTTCATCAAACCCATTCTTGTGGGGTATCAATGGATAGGTCTTCAAAAATGATGTTGAGGTTCCTAATGTAATTTTTTTTTAAACTGAATTGTTTGCGCGAGTGACACTTCCAAAGTGATAAAATGTGTGTCCCCCCCTGTACTTCTAAAATAAGAAAATGATAAAACTAAAAAAAATATAAAATATGATGTATATTACCATGCAAACTTCCAACGAAAATTGGTTTGAACGAGATCTAGTGAGTACTTTTTTTTAATACGTCATAAATCGTAAATACAAAAATTAAAAAGAAACCATTTAATTTCATAAACATACGCTTTTTATTGGCAATTGGCACTTGAAATTGGTACGGAACCCTTCGTGCGCGAGTCAGACTCGCACTTGGCCGGTTTTTTTTAATTATTCATAGTTAAACAAAAAGTCTATAAGAGAAAATACCAACCAATTTGTTGTTAAATACAGGTTCTGTTCATATTCATATGGTGGGATTGGACTTCAGCACCATATTTACAGGTATAGTTCTCCGAGAAATCAATATGTAACAAACCTTGAAAAGAAGATAGTTGTTGTTTAATGGTTTGTATTGATCTAATTTGATGAATCATATTAGCAACGTGCTGCATGTATATTGGTAAATTTGAGTTGAATACTTTTATAAGAGATCCTTTTGTGGTTTTCACAGTTTCTTTGACACATTTGTTACACTGTTTCGGTTTACCTTTGATAACTACTTCAACTTTTTTGATAATCCATCTCTCGTAAGTAATGTGATCATTTTTATCATATACGTTAAAAGTAAGTTTCTTATCATGGCAGCCCTCACATGTTCTCTCTAGGCATTTTGGATTCAGTGTATCATTGCAGCAAAGTACTCTAGCCACACGTGAAGCAGAACCATGAGATATAATTTTTGCCTTATGAAGTGATCGGACAATATGATCAGTGTTTTCATGTAACGCACACAAACACGTATTTCTTGCAGATGCTTTCGGAAACAACACCCAAAACGGACGGTATCTTCTAAACGTCTGATAAGAAATTTTAATCCCCGTTTTGTTTTGAAACTGTACATGTAAATTTAACAGAGTGTCATTTAATAATCGAATTTGACGTTTACTTTTCATTCGGGTTATCGTCTCATTTTTACCAGATGTCAATCTACTGCACTCATCTTGTATTAAAAAATCATGCACAGCTTGTCTCATATCCTTTTTTAATACTGTTTTTTTAGAACTATCCATTTTTCCATTGTTTTCCTTCTTTTTTTCTAGCCTTCTTATACGCATCTTATATTTTCTTATTTGTTTGCTCATTGCTAAGACCTTTAAATTTAAAGCTACATTTTCTGATTTTAATTTGCTCTTATTACGAGCAGCAATTGCTCTTCCAACTTCAGCACGTGAAAATGACGAAGAAGGACTTGCCGGTGGAGTATCTTCTTCTAATAAGGCAGCGGTGGCTTTCCGCATTTTTATTAATTCACGACGCTTTTTTGATTTCTCACGCCACATTTTCCTAATTTGACGCTGCTGTCTCGGAGTACATTGATCAATCGTCTTAATTTCACCTCTTTCTTTCTTCTTATAATACCTTTCTCTATCTTTCTTGCGTATCTCTTCAATAGCAGCATCGCTCAGTTTTGCACGCGCCCGCCGCATACTAATTTTTTTTTGTTCACGTCGCCTAATCTTCTTTTCTTCATCAGTTAGATGCTTAATATTTCTTGTTCTAGGCATTATTAGCTGAAAGAGAAATCATAACCCACATGTACACACCAATTTGAGCAATAGCAAGCGTTAACAAAACAGATAATTAAAAAAATGCATCTTAATAGACCATAATGTTTGTCGAACATAATTATAGCTTCTATTCAGCGTCAAGGCGGGAGTGCAGGCGATGCATAAGTGCTCAGCCAAAACTAGGAACACAGGTTTTTAAATCTTACTTGTGTCACAAAAAGTATAAGTTGGAATAGGGGTCACTTTTGTGGACGTGGTCTTTTCCGTGGACATTGTGTCCACCGAAAAGTTTGTCCACGGAAGGGTTAAACAAACTAAAATTGTCTTTCAAAACAAAAAATTTTGAGGTTACAATATGGCGCACCTGGTTTTTGCAAAAAGCCTCCCATATTACACCAAGTTCAATCGATAATGTAATTTTTATGCCAGTACTTACCTAAATATGGATGGAACAGAAAAGTTGCAACGATCTTTTACACAGAAGTAAAATAACACTTGTTTATACAATTTTGCAAATAAATTTTCAAGGAGCGTTAACTTGTATCACTTAAAGTTTTTACTCAAACTGACAGCTCGTCAATATTGCCAACCAAAATAAATAAACTAGGGCTGCGTTCCATTTCACAAATATTGAATATTCAATTTAGTTGGACCACGGAAGGGGTCGCGAAATCGGTAACAACAAGTTTAAATCTTATAATGCATTTGTACTGTGTATTAATTTTTCATAATAAAGTAATATAAAAACTTTAAGATGTTAGTAATAAACGTATACGAAAATATATTCACACTTTTATTTTCAAGTATTTTTTTAGTTTACGCAAACTTATGAACCTAGGTTGGGCACGGTCCACGGAAGGGGACCTGAGTCTAACTTTAGTTTTAATATTTTAAGGTTAATTAAATATTATCAGGATATTGTATCGTAAATTATTAAAATAAATAAACAGTTAATTTATTAAACAAAAATATGAATGTATGAAGCATGTAATTTCTTTTTTTTTTTAAATCCACATTTTTTTTGTGTGTTTTGTTTATGACCCATTTAAAAAAAAAATCTTAAACAGGTTTGTAATTTCTTAATTTTTACTTTACGGTGAATATAGATTTGTGATAATAGAATCTTGTGTAGAATCATCATTAATATAATTATATTCATCATCATTATATTGCAACGAAGCTGCAGTATTGATGTTGGTACTAGCAGGCGTTGGCAGCGTGTTGTTGTTACTTATTAGTTGCGATTGCGACACGCTACTTTCAGTACTTGTACGAGCTGTTGTGTCGTAGCTTTGATATCCAGACTGATATCCATAGTGACTGACGTATGCAGACGTCTGTGCCCTATTGTTATATTTGCGAAGCAAATTTATCATGTCGGCTTTTGCATCGAGTTTATATTCTTCCTTTATGGAATGAAAATGTGGAAAAAGAGAAAGTAAAAAATGTTGATCTGGATGTTGAATGGTTGGCGTGACTTTGTTCAATTTTTCAGCCAGAATTTCGTATAATTTGTTTTGTGCATCATCACTTGTTTTAAGCTTCTTTGATTTTGGCATTACAAAAGATTCCAAACAATCTTCGGAGTCGGTTCCCTCAGTAACTGTAGGTCGACTTGGCGGTCTGATTTCGGTCAAAGGTTGTAAAAATGACAATAATTTATAGTACACATATTGTTTTCTCGGTTTAGCCCCGGACCCACTAGAACAGTTCTTTTCCTTTGCCCGTTCTCTGTTGTAGGAATCTTTTAAGCTTTTCCATTTTTCTGGAGTTCCACAGCTGAAAAACTATCTTATTAAACGTTCACAATTAGCGCAGTAGTATTATATTCAATTTATGTAACGATTATTAACAATTTATTATTATTTTGCTCCACGAAAGTACATTCGTTGCGCAATTGTATGGATTGTTAAACTGTGCTAATACTAAAGTTAAATCATCGATCACTAATAAAAACTAGATAAGTGATAAGTACAGTGATAAGTGTGATAACAATTAAATAATGTTAATATTAATACTTACCGAAAATATGAAATTCCATCCTTTTTTAGCGTCCTGGATGTGTGATTTTTACAATGTTTAAACGAGCACGGCATGTTTACCGTCGGAACGTTCGAATGCTACTAGATTAAAAGCGCAACCCAAATGTTCGAGTGGGCGCTCATTCGGTGAGGACATTTTTTGTCACCGATTGTGTAGGTATCTAGTTTTTTATTAGTGATCGATGAGTTAAATAAATAAATAACTTACCACAATCATTCTTTTCTTTGTTGGTTTTTTCTCCAAATTCTGCATTAAATAATTCATTTATCTCTTCCCATGCCTTCCTTTTTGCAATCTTATTCGAATACTCAGGAAGACGTGAGTCCCATATTACAGGACGCTCCTGAATTGCCGTAATAAACGTTTCAGTGTCAAATGACTCCATTTTACGCCTGTGACGGACAATAGCATGCACTCTGGACCTGTCTGTGTTGCACGTTGCACTGATGCCGATTCCCAATCACGCGCCGCGCCACACTCCCTCCCCCCTCCGTTCTCTCTACCGATGTCGTCCGACGCGGTCGCGCTTTTGTATCGATACAATCGCGATGCAGTAGCGCGTTAGTAGCGCGACGCGGTCGCGCTTTTGTATCGATACAATCGCGATGCAGTAGCGCGTTAGTAGCGCGACGCGGTCGCGCGTTTGTATCGATACAATCGCGATGCAGTAGCGCGTTAGTAGCGCGACGCGGTCGCGCTTTTGTATCGATACAATCGCGATGCAGTAGCGCGTTAGTAGCGCGACGCGGTCGCGCGTTTGTATCGATACAATCGCGATGCAGTAGCGCGTTAGTAGCGCGACGCGGTCGCGCGTTTGTATCGATACAATCGCGATGCAGTAGCGCGTTAGTAGCGCGACGCGGTCGCGCGTTTGTATCGATACAATCGCGATGCAGTAGCGCGTTAGTAGCGCGACGCGGTCGCGCGTTTGTATCGATACAATCGCGATGCAGTAGCGCGTTAGTAGCGCGACGCGGTCGCGCGTTTGTATCGATACAATCGCGATGCAGTAGCGCGTTAGTAGCGCGACGCGGTCGCGCTTTTGTATCGATACAATCGCGATGCAGTAGCGCGTTAGTAACGCGACGCGGTCGCGCGTTTGTATCGATACAATCGCGATGCAGTAGCGCGTTAGTAGGGCGACGCGGTCGCGCTTTTGTATCGATACAATCGCGATGCAGTAGCGCGTTAGTAGCGCGACGCGGTCGCGCGTTTGTATCGATACAATCGCGATGCAGTAGCGCGTTGCAAATGCGACTAACACGCGTTAGAAGTGATGCTGTCGCGCGCTACAAAAAGTCGCCGTGGGCGAGGGCCCTTAGTTCGACCGAATACAATCGTTTTGAAGTGATAATTATTAAGTTCTATATTCTTATAAATATTTGTATTTTTAGGGTTCCGTAGCCAAATGGCAAAAAACGGAACCCTTATAGATTCGTCATGTCTGTCTATCTGTCTGTCCGTCTGTATGTCACAGCCACTTTTTTCCGAAACTATAAGAACTATAATGTTGAAACTTGGTAAGTAGAAGTATTTTGTGAACCGTATTAAGATTATCACACAAAAATAGAAAAAAAAAAACAATACATTTTAGGGTTCCCCATACATAGAGCTGAAACTCTTTTCTTTTTCATCAAACCCATTCTTGTGGGGTATCAATGGATAGGTCTTCAAAAATGATGTTGAGGTTCCTAATGTAATTTTTTTTTAAACTGAATTGTTTGCGCGAGTGACACTTCCAAAGTGATAAAATGTGTGTCCCCCCCTGTACTTCTAAAATAAGAAAATGATAAAACTAAAAAAAATATAAAATATGATGTATATTACCATGCAAACTTCCAACGAAAATTGGTTTGAACGAGATCTAGTGAGTACTTTTTTTTAATACGTCATAAATCGTAAATACAAAAATTAAAAAGAAACCATTTAATTTCATAAACATACGCTTTTTATTGGCAATTGGCACTTGAAATTGGTACGGAACCCTTCGTGCGCGAGTCAGACTCGCACTTGGCCGGTTTTTTTTAATTATTCATAGTTAAACAAAAAGTCTATAAGAGAAAATACCAACCAATTTGTTGTTAAATACAGGTTCTGTTCATATTCATATGGTGGGATTGGACTTCAGCACCATATTTACAGGTATAGTTCTCCGAGAAATCAATATGTAACAAACCTTGAAAAGAAGATAGTTGTTGTTTAATGGTTTGTATTGATCTAATTTGATGAATCATATTAGCAACGTGCTGCATGTATATTGGTAAATTTGAGTTGAATACTTTTATAAGAGATCCTTTTGTGGTTTTCACAGTTTCTTTGACACATTTGTTACACTGTTTCGGTTTACCTTTGATAACTACTTCAACTTTTTTGATAATCCATCTCTCGTAAGTAATGTGATCATTTTTATCATATACGTTAAAAGTAAGTTTCTTATCATGGCAGCCCTCACATGTTCTCTCTAGGCATTTTGGATTCAGTGTATCATTGCAGCAAAGTACTCTAGCCACACGTGAAGCAGAACCATGAGATATAATTTTTGCCTTATGAAGTGATCGGACAATATGATCAGTGTTTTCATGTAACGCACACAAACACGTATTTCTTGCAGATGCTTTCGGAAACAACACCCAAAACGGACGGTATCTTCTAAACGTCTGATAAGAAATTTTAATCCCCGTTTTGTTTTGAAACTGTACATGTAAATTTAACAGAGTGTCATTTAATAATCGAATTTGACGTTTACTTTTCATTCGGGTTATCGTCTCATTTTTACCAGATGTCAATCTACTGCACTCATCTTGTATTAAAAAATCATGCACAGCTTGTCTCATATCCTTTTTTAATACTGTTTTTTTAGAACTATCCATTTTTCCATTGTTTTCCTTCTTTTTTTCTAGCCTTCTTATACGCATCTTATATTTTCTTATTTGTTTGCTCATTGCTAAGACCTTTAAATTTAAAGCTACATTTTCTGATTTTAATTTGCTCTTATTACGAGCAGCAATTGCTCTTCCAACTTCAGCACGTGAAAATGACGAAGAAGGACTTGCCGGTGGAGTATCTTCTTCTAATAAGGCAGCGGTGGCTTTCCGCATTTTTATTAATTCACGACGCTTTTTTGATTTCTCACGCCACATTTTCCTAATTTGACGCTGCTGTCTCGGAGTACATTGATCAATCGTCTTAATTTCACCTCTTTCTTTCTTCTTATAATACCTTTCTCTATCTTTCTTGCGTATCTCTTCAATAGCAGCATCGCTCAGTTTTGCACGCGCCCGCCGCATACTAATTTTTTTTTGTTCACGTCGCCTAATCTTCTTTTCTTCATCAGTTAGATGCTTAATATTTCTTGTTCTAGGCATTATTAGCTGAAAGAGAAATCATAACCCACATGTACACACCAATTTGAGCAATAGCAAGCGTTAACAAAACAGATAATTAAAAAAATGCATCTTAATAGACCATAATGTTTGTCGAACATAATTATAGCTTCTATTCAGCGTCAAGGCGGGAGTGCAGGCGATGCATAAGTGCTCAGCCAAAACTAGGAACACAGGTTTTTAAATCTTACTTGTGTCACAAAAAGTATAAGTTGGAATAGGGGTCACTTTTGTGGACGTGGTCTTTTCCGTGGACATTGTGTCCACCGAAAAGTTTGTCCACGGAAGGGTTAAACAAACTAAAATTGTCTTTCAAAACAAAAAATTTTGAGGTTACAATATGGCGCACCTGGTTTTTGCAAAAAGCCTCCCATATTACACCAAGTTCAATCGATAATGTAATTTTTATGCCAGTACTTACCTAAATATGGATGGAACAGAAAAGTTGCAACGATCTTTTACACAGAAGTAAAATAACACTTGTTTATACAATTTTGCAAATAAATTTTCAAGGAGCGTTAACTTGTATCACTTAAAGTTTTTACTCAAACTGACAGCTCGTCAATATTGCCAACCAAAATAAATAAACTAGGGCTGCGTTCCATTTCACAAATATTGAATATTCAATTTAGTTGGACCACGGAAGGGGTCGCGAAATCGGTAACAACAAGTTTAAATCTTATAATGCATTTGTACTGTGTATTAATTTTTCATAATAAAGTAATATAAAAACTTTAAGATGTTAGTAATAAACGTATACGAAAATATATTCACACTTTTATTTTCAAGTATTTTTTTAGTTTACGCAAACTTATGAACCTAGGTTGGGCACGGTCCACGGAAGGGGACCTGAGTCTAACTTTAGTTTTAATATTTTAAGGTTAATTAAATATTATCAGGATATTGTATCGTAAATTATTAAAATAAATAAACAGTTAATTTATTAAACAAAAATATGAATGTATGAAGCATGTAATTTCTTTTTTTTTTTAAATCCACATTTTTTTTGTGTGTTTTGTTTATGACCCATTTAAAAAAAAAATCTTAAACAGGTTTGTAATTTCTTAATTTTTACTTTACGGTGAATATAGATTTGTGATAATAGAATCTTGTGTAGAATCATCATTAATATAATTATATTCATCATCATTATATTGCAACGAAGCTGCAGTATTGATGTTGGTACTAGCAGGCGTTGGCAGCGTGTTGTTGTTACTTATTAGTTGCGATTGCGACACGCTACTTTCAGTACTTGTACGAGCTGTTGTGTCGTAGCTTTGATATCCAGACTGATATCCATAGTGACTGACGTATGCAGACGTCTGTGCCCTATTGTTATATTTGCGAAGCAAATTTATCATGTCGGCTTTTGCATCGAGTTTATATTCTTCCTTTATGGAATGAAAATGTGGAAAAAGAGAAAGTAAAAAATGTTGATCTGGATGTTGAATGGTTGGCGTGACTTTGTTCAATTTTTCAGCCAGAATTTCGTATAATTTGTTTTGTGCATCATCACTTGTTTTAAGCTTCTTTGATTTTGGCATTACAAAAGATTCCAAACAATCTTCGGAGTCGGTTCCCTCAGTAACTGTAGGTCGACTTGGCGGTCTGATTTCGGTCAAAGGTTGTAAAAATGACAATAATTTATAGTACACATATTGTTTTCTCGGTTTAGCCCCGGACCCACTAGAACAGTTCTTTTCCTTTGCCCGTTCTCTGTTGTAGGAATCTTTTAAGCTTTTCCATTTTTCTGGAGTTCCACAGCTGAAAAACTATCTTATTAAACGTTCACAATTAGCGCAGTAGTATTATATTCAATTTATGTAACGATTATTAACAATTTATTATTATTTTGCTCCACGAAAGTACATTCGTTGCGCAATTGTATGGATTGTTAAACTGTGCTAATACTAAAGTTAAATCATCGATCACTAATAAAAACTAGATAAGTGATAAGTACAGTGATAAGTGTGATAACAATTAAATAATGTTAATATTAATACTTACCGAAAATATGAAATTCCATCCTTTTTTAGCGTCCTGGATGTGTGATTTTTACAATGTTTAAACGAGCACGGCATGTTTACCGTCGGAACGTTCGAATGCTACTAGATTAAAAGCGCAACCCAAATGTTCGAGTGGGCGCTCATTCGGTGAGGACATTTTTTGTCACCGATTGTGTAGGTATCTAGTTTTTTATTAGTGATCGATGAGTTAAATAAATAAATAACTTACCACAATCATTCTTTTCTTTGTTGGTTTTTTCTCCAAATTCTGCATTAAATAATTCATTTATCTCTTCCCATGCCTTCCTTTTTGCAATCTTATTCGAATACTCAGGAAGACGTGAGTCCCATATTACAGGACGCTCCTGAATTGCCGTAATAAACGTTTCAGTGTCAAATGACTCCATTTTACGCCTGTGACGGACAATAGCATGCACTCTGGACCTGTCTGTGTTGCACGTTGCACTGATGCCGATTCCCAATCACGCGCCGCGCCACACTCCCTCCCCCCTCCGTTCTCTCTACCGATGTCGTCCGACGCGGTCGCGCTTTTGTATCGATACAATCGCGATGCAGTAGCGCGTTAGTAGCGCGACGCGGTCGCGCTTTTGTATCGATACAATCGCGATGCAGTAGCGCGTTAGTAGCGCGACGCGGTCGCGCGTTTGTATCGATACAATCGCGATGCAGTAGCGCGTTAGTAGCGCGACGCGGTCGCGCTTTTGTATCGATACAATCGCGATGCAGTAGCGCGTTAGTAGCGCGACGCGGTCGCGCGTTTGTATCGATACAATCGCGATGCAGTAGCGCGTTAGTAGCGCGACGCGGTCGCGCGTTTGTATCGATACAATCGCGATGCAGTAGCGCGTTAGTAGCGCGACGCGGTCGCGCGTTTGTATCGATACAATCGCGATGCAGTAGCGCGTTAGTAGCGCGACGCGGTCGCGCTTTTGTATCGATACAATCGCGATGCAGTAGCGCGTTAGTAACGCGACGCGGTCGCGCGTTTGTATCGATACAATCGCGATGCAGTAGCGCGTTAGTAGGGCGACGCGGTCGCGCTTTTGTATCGATACAATCGCGATGCAGTAGCGCGTTAGTAGCGCGACGCGGTCGCGCGTTTGTATCGATACAATCGCGATGCAGTAGCGCGTTGCAAATGCGACTAACACGCGTTAGAAGTGATGCTGTCGCGCGCTACAAAAAGTCGCCGTGGGCGAGGGCCCTTAGTTCGACCGAATACAATCGTTTTGAAGTGATAATTATTAAGTTCTATATTCTTATAAATATTTGTATTTTTAGGGTTCCGTAGCCAAATGGCAAAAAACGGAACCCTTATAGATTCGTCATGTCTGTCTATCTGTCTGTCCGTCTGTATGTCACAGCCACTTTTTTCCGAAACTATAAGAACTATAATGTTGAAACTTGGTAAGTAGATGTATTTTGTGAACCGTATTAAGATTTTCACACAAAAATAGAAAAAAAAAACAATACATTTTAGGGTTCCCCATACATAGAGCTGAAACTCTTTTCTTTTTCATCAAACCCATTCTTGTGGGGTATCAATGGATAGGTCTTCAAAAATGATGTTGAGGTTCCTAATGTAATTTTTTTTTTAACTGAATTGTTTGCGCGAGTGACACTTCCAAAGTGATAAAATGTGTGTCCCCCCCTGTACTTCTAAAATAAGAAAATGATAAAACTAAAAAAAATATAAAATATGATGTATATTACCATGCAAACTTCCAACGAAAATTGGTTTGAGCGAGATCTAGTGAGTACTTTTTTTTTAATACGTCATAAATCGTAAATACAAAAATTAAAAAGAAACCATTTAATTTCATAAACATACGCTTTTTATTGGCAATTGGCACTTGAAATTGGTACGGAACCCTTCGTGCGCGAGTCAGACTCGCACTTGGCCGGTTTTTTTTAATTATTCATAGTTAAACAAAAAGTCTATAAGAGAAAATACCAACCAATTTGTTGTTAAATACAGGTTCTGTTCATATTCATATGGTGGGATTGGACTTCAGCACCATATTTACAGGTATAGTTCTCCGAGAAATCAATATGTAACAAACCTTGAAAAGAAGATAGTTGTTGTTTAATGGTTTGTATTGATCTAATTTGATGAATCATATTAGCAACGTGCTGCATGTATATTGGTAAATTTGAGTTGAATACTTTTATAAGAGATCCTTTTGTGGTTTTCACAGTTTCTTTGACACATTTGTTACACTGTTTCGGTTTACCTTTGATAACTACTTCAACTTTTTTGATAATCCATCTCTCGTAAGTAATGTGATCATTTTTATCATATACGTTAAAAGTAAGTTTCTTATCATGGCAGCCCTCACATGTTCTCTCTAGGCATTTTGGATTCAGTGTATCATTGCAGCAAAGTACTCTAGCCACACGTGAAGCAGAACCATGAGATATAATTTTTGCCTTATGAAGTGATCGGACAATATGATCAGTGTTTTCATGTAACGCACACAAACACGTATTTCTTGCAGATGCTTTCGGAAACAACACCCAAAACGGACGGTATCTTCTAAACGTCTGATAAGAAATTTTAATCCCCGTTTTGTTTTGAAACTGTACATGTAAATTTAACAGAGTGTCATTTAATAATCGAATTTGACGTTTACTTTTCATTCGGGTTATCGTCTCATTTTTACCAGATGTCAATCTACTGCACTCATCTTGTATTGAAAAATCATGCACAGCTTGTCTCATATCCTTTTTTAATACTGTTTTTTTAGAACTATCCATTTTTCCATTGTTTTCCTTCTTTTTTTCTAGCCTTCTTATACGCATCTTATATTTTCTTATTTGTTTGCTCATTGCTAAGACCTTTAAATTTAAAGCTACATTTTCTGATTTTAATTTGCTCTTATTACGAGCAGCAATTGCTCTTCCAACTTCAGCACGTGAAAATGACGAAGAAGGACTTGCCGGTGGAGTATCTTCTTCTAATAAGGCAGCGGTGGCTTTCCGCATTTTTATTAATTCACGACGCTTTTTTGATTTCTCACGCCACATTTTCCTAATTTGACGCTGCTGTCTCGGAGTACATTGATCAATCGTCTTAATTTCACCTCTTTCTTTCTTCTTATAATACCTTTCTCTATCTTTCTTGCGTATCTCTTCAATAGCAGCATCGCTCAGTTTTGCACGCGCCCGCCGCATACTAATTTTTTTTTGTTCACGTCGCCTAATCTTCTTTTCTTCATCAGTTAGATGCTTAATATTTCTTGTTCTAGGCATTATTAGCTGAAAGAGAAATCATAACCCACATGTACACACCAATTTGAGCAATAGCAAGCGTTAACAAAACAGATAATTAAAAAAATGCATCTTAATAGACCATAATGTTTGTCGAACATAATTATAGCTTCTATTCAGCGTCAAGGCGGGAGTGCAGGCGATGCATAAGTGCTCAGCCAAAACTAGGAACACAGGTTTTTAAATCTTACTTGTGTCACAAAAAGTATAAGTTGGAATAGGGGTCACTTTTGTGGACGTGGTCTTTTCCGTGGACATTGTGTCCACCGAAAAGTTTGTCCACGGAAGGGTTAAACAAACTAAAATTGTCTTTCAAAACAAAAAATTTTGAGGTTACAATATGGCGCACCTGGTTTTTGCAAAAAGCCTCCCATATTACACCAAGTTCAATCGATAATGTAATTTTTATGCCAGTACTTACCTAAATATGGATGGAACAGAAAAGTTGCAACGATCTTTTACACAGAAGTAAAATAACACTTGTTTATACAATTTTGCAAATAAATTTTCAAGGAGCGTTAACTTGTATCACTTAAAGTTTTTACTCAAACTGACAGCTCGTCAATATTGCCAACCAAAATAAATAAACTAGGGCTGCGTTCCATTTCACAAATATTGAATATTCAATTTAGTTGGACCACGGAAGGGGTCGCGAAATCGGTAACAACAAGTTTAAATCTTATAATGCATTTGTACTGTGTATTAATTTTTCATAATAAAGTAATATAAAAACTTTAAGATGTTAGTAATAAACGTATACGAAAATATATTCACACTTTTATTTTCAAGTATTTTTTTAGTTTACGCAAACTTATGAACCTAGGTTGGGCACGGTCCACGGAAGGGGACCTGAGTCTAACTTTAGTTTTAATATTTTAAGGTTAATTAAATATTATCAGGATATTGTATCGTAAATTATTAAAATAAATAAACAGTTAATTTATTAAACAAAAATATGAATGTATGAAGCATGTAATTTCTTTTTTTTTTTAAATCCACATTTTTTTTGTGTGTTTTGTTTATGACCCATTTAAAAAAAAAATCTTAAACAGGTTTGTAATTTCTTAATTTTTACTTTACGGTGAATATAGATTTGTGATAATAGAATCTTGTGTAGAATCATCATTAATATAATTATATTCATCATCATTATATTGCAACGAAGCTGCAGTATTGATGTTGGTACTAGCAGGCGTTGGCAGCGTGTTGTTGTTACTTATTAGTTGCGATTGCGACACGCTACTTTCAGTACTTGTACGAGCTGTTGTGTCGTAGCTTTGATATCCAGACTGATATCCATAGTGACTGACGTATGCAGACGTCTGTGCCCTATTGTTATATTTGCGAAGCAAATTTATCATGTCGGCTTTTGCATCGAGTTTATATTCTTCCTTTATGGAATGAAAATGTGGAAAAAGAGAAAGTAAAAAATGTTGATCTGGATGTTGAATGGTTGGCGTGACTTTGTTCAATTTTTCAGCCAGAATTTCGTATAATTTGTTTTGTGCATCATCACTTGTTTTAAGCTTCTTTGATTTTGGCATTACAAAAGATTCCAAACAATCTTCGGAGTCGGTTCCCTCAGTAACTGTAGGTCGACTTGGCGGTCTGATTTCGGTCAAAGGTTGTAAAAATGACAATAATTTATAGTACACATATTGTTTTCTCGGTTTAGCCCCGGACCCACTAGAACAGTTCTTTTCCTTTGCCCGTTCTCTGTTGTAGGAATCTTTTAAGCTTTTCCATTTTTCTGGAGTTCCACAGCTGAAAAACTATCTTATTAAACGTTCACAATTAGCGCAGTAGTATTATATTCAATTTATGTAACGATTATTAACAATTTATTATTATTTTGCTCCACGAAAGTACATTCGTTGCGCAATTGTATGGATTGTTAAACTGTGCTAATACTAAAGTTAAATCATCGATCACTAATAAAAACTAGATAAGTGATAAGTACAGTGATAAGTGTGATAACAATTAAATAATGTTAATATTAATACTTACCGAAAATATGAAATTCCATCCTTTTTTAGCGTCCTGGATGTGTGATTTTTACAATGTTTAAACGAGCACGGCATGTTTACCGTCGGAACGTTCGAATGCTACTAGATTAAAAGCGCAACCCAAATGTTCGAGTGGGCGCTCATTCGGTGAGGACATTTTTTGTCACCGATTGTGTAGGTATCTAGTTTTTTATTAGTGATCGATGAGTTAAATAAATAAATAACTTACCACAATCATTCTTTTCTTTGTTGGTTTTTTCTCCAAATTCTGCATTAAATAATTCATTTATCTCTTCCCATGCCTTCCTTTTTGCAATCTTATTCGAATACTCAGGAAGACGTGAGTCCCATATTACAGGACGCTCCTGAATTGCCGTAATAAACGTTTCAGTGTCAAATGACTCCATTTTACGCCTGTGACGGACAATAGCATGCACTCTGGACCTGTCTGTGTTGCACGTTGCACTGATGCCGATTCCCAATCACGCGCCGCGCCACACTCCCTCCCCCCTCCGTTCTCTCTACCGATGTCGTCCGACGCGGTCGCGCTTTTGTATCGATACAATCGCGATGCAGTAGCGCGTTAGTAGCGCGACGCGGTCGCGCTTTTGTATCGATACAATCGCGATGCAGTAGCGCGTTAGTAGCGCGACGCGGTCGCGCGTTTGTATCGATACAATCGCGATGCAGTAGCGCGTTAGTAGCGCGACGCGGTCGCGCTTTTGTATCGATACAATCGCGATGCAGTAGCGCGTTAGTAGCGCGACGCGGTCGCGCGTTTGTATCGATACAATCGCGATGCAGTAGCGCGTTAGTAGCGCGACGCGGTCGCGCGTTTGTATCGATACAATCGCGATGCAGTAGCGCGTTAGTAGCGCGACGCGGTCGCGCGTTTGTATCGATACAATCGCGATGCAGTAGCGCGTTAGTAGCGCGACGCGGTCGCGCTTTTGTATCGATACAATCGCGATGCAGTAGCGCGTTAGTAACGCGACGCGGTCGCGCGTTTGTATCGATACAATCGCGATGCAGTAGCGCGTTAGTAGGGCGACGCGGTCGCGCTTTTGTATCGATACAATCGCGATGCAGTAGCGCGTTAGTAGCGCGACGCGGTCGCGCGTTTGTATCGATACAATCGCGATGCAGTAGCGCGTTGCAAATGCGACTAACACGCGTTAGAAGTGATGCTGTCGCGCGCTACAAAAAGTCGCCGTGGGCGAGGGCCCTTAGTTCGACCGAATACAATCGTTTTGAAGTGATAATTATTAAGTTCTATATTCTTATAAATATTTGTATTTTTAGGGTTCCGTAGCCAAATGGCAAAAAACGGAACCCTTATAGATTCGTCATGTCTGTCTATCTGTCTGTCCGTCTGTATGTCACAGCCACTTTTTTCCGAAACTATAAGAACTATAATGTTGAAACTTGGTAAGTAGATGTATTTTGTGAACCGTATTAAGATTTTAGGGTTCCCCATACATAGAGCTGAAACTCTTTTCTTTTTCATCAAACCCATTCTTGTGGGGTATCAATGGATAGGTCTTCAAAAATGATGTTGAGGTTCCTAATGTAATTTTTTTTTAAACTGAATTGTTTGCGCGAGTGACACTTCCAAAGTGATAAAATGTGTGTCCCCCCCTGTACTTCTAAAATAAGAAAATGATAAAACTAAAAAAAATATAAAATATGATGTATATTACCATGCAAACTTCCAACGAAAATTGGTTTGAACGAGATCTAGTGAGTACTTTTTTTTTAATACGTCATAAATCGTAAATACAAAAATTAAAAAGAAACCATTTAATTTCATAAACATACGCTTTTTATTGGCAATTGGCACTTGAAATTGGTACGGAACCCTTCGTGCGCGAGTCAGACTCGCACTTGGCCGGTTTTTTTTAATTATTCATAGTTAAACAAAAAGTCTATAAGAGAAAATACCAACCAATTTGTTGTTAAATACAGGTTCTGTTCATATTCATATGGTGGGATTGGACTTCAGCACCATATTTACAGGTATAGTTCTCCGAGAAATCAATATGTAACAAACCTTGAAAAGAAGATAGTTGTTGTTTAATGGTTTGTATTGATCTAATTTGATGAATCATATTAGCAACGTGCTGCATGTATATTGGTAAATTTGAGTTGAATACTTTTATAAGAGATCCTTTTGTGGTTTTCACAGTTTCTTTGACACATTTGTTACACTGTTTCGGTTTACCTTTGATAACTACTTCAACTTTTTTGATAATCCATCTCTCGTAAGTAATGTGATCATTTTTATCATATACGTTAAAAGTAAGTTTCTTATCATGGCAGCCCTCACATGTTCTCTCTAGGCATTTTGGATTCAGTGTATCATTGCAGCAAAGTACTCTAGCCACACGTGAAGCAGAACCATGAGATATAATTTTTGCCTTATGAAGTGATCGGACAATATGATCAGTGTTTTCATGTAACGCACACAAACACGTATTTCTTGCAGATGCTTTCGGAAACAACACCCAAAACGGACGGTATCTTCTAAACGTCTGATAAGAAATTTTAATCCCCGTTTTGTTTTGAAACTGTACATGTAAATTTAACAGAGTGTCATTTAATAATCGAATTTGACGTTTACTTTTCATTCGGGTTATCGTCTCATTTTTACCAGATGTCAATCTACTGCACTCATCTTGTATTAAAAAATCATGCACAGCTTGTCTCATATCCTTTTTTAATACTGTTTTTTTAGAACTATCCATTTTTCCATTGTTTTCCTTCTTTTTTTCTAGCCTTCTTATACGCATCTTATATTTTCTTATTTGTTTGCTCATTGCTAAGACCTTTAAATTTAAAGCTACATTTTCTGATTTTAATTTGCTCTTATTACGAGCAGCAATTGCTCTTCCAACTTCAGCACGTGAAAATGACGAAGAAGGACTTGCCGGTGGAGTATCTTCTTCTAATAAGGCAGCGGTGGCTTTCCGCATTTTTATTAATTCACGACGCTTTTTTGATTTCTCACGCCACATTTTCCTAATTTGACGCTGCTGTCTCGGAGTACATTGATCAATCGTCTTAATTTCACCTCTTTCTTTCTTCTTATAATACCTTTCTCTATCTTTCTTGCGTATCTCTTCAATAGCAGCATCGCTCAGTTTTGCACGCGCCCGCCGCATACTAATTTTTTTTTGTTCACGTCGCCTAATCTTCTTTTCTTCATCAGTTAGATGCTTAATATTTCTTGTTCTAGGCATTATTAGCTGAAAGAGAAATCATAACCCACATGTACACACCAATTTGAGCAATAGCAAGCGTTAACAAAACAGATAATTAAAAAAATGCATCTTAATAGACCATAATGTTTGTCGAACATAATTATAGCTTCTATTCAGCGTCAAGGCGGGAGTGCAGGCGATGCATAAGTGCTCAGCCAAAACTAGGAACACAGGTTTTTAAATCTTACTTGTGTCACAAAAAGTATAAGTTGGAATAGGGGTCACTTTTGTGGACGTGGTCTTTTCCGTGGACATTGTGTCCACCGAAAAGTTTGTCCACGGAAGGGTTAAACAAACTAAAATTGTCTTTCAAAACAAAAAATTTTGAGGTTACAATATGGCGCACCTGGTTTTTGCAAAAAGCCTCCCATATTACACCAAGTTCAATCGATAATGTAATTTTTATGCCAGTACTTACCTAAATATGGATGGAACAGAAAAGTTGCAACGATCTTTTACACAGAAGTAAAATAACACTTGTTTATACAATTTTGCAAATAAATTTTCAAGGAGCGTTAACTTGTATCACTTAAAGTTTTTACTCAAACTGACAGCTCGTCAATATTGCCAACCAAAATAAATAAACTAGGGCTGCGTTCCATTTCACAAATATTGAATATTCAATTTAGTTGGACCACGGAAGGGGTCGCGAAATCGGTAACAACAAGTTTAAATCTTATAATGCATTTGTACTGTGTATTAATTTTTCATAATAAAGTAATATAAAAACTTTAAGATGTTAGTAATAAACGTATACGAAAATATATTCACACTTTTATTTTCAAGTATTTTTTTAGTTTACGCAAACTTATGAACCTAGGTTGGGCACGGTCCACGGAAGGGGACCTGAGTCTAACTTTAGTTTTAATATTTTAAGGTTAATTAAATATTATCAGGATATTGTATCGTAAATTATTAAAATAAATAAACAGTTAATTTATTAAACAAAAATATGAATGTATGAAGCATGTAATTTCTTTTTTTTTTTAAATCCACATTTTTTTTGTGTGTTTTGTTTATGACCCATTTAAAAAAAAAATCTTAAACAGGTTTGTAATTTCTTAATTTTTACTTTACGGTGAATATAGATTTGTGATAATAGAATCTTGTGTAGAATCATCATTAATATAATTATATTCATCATCATTATATTGCAACGAAGCTGCAGTATTGATGTTGGTACTAGCAGGCGTTGGCAGCGTGTTGTTGTTACTTATTAGTTGCGATTGCGACACGCTACTTTCAGTACTTGTACGAGCTGTTGTGTCGTAGCTTTGATATCCAGACTGATATCCATAGTGACTGACGTATGCAGACGTCTGTGCCCTATTGTTATATTTGCGAAGCAAATTTATCATGTCGGCTTTTGCATCGAGTTTATATTCTTCCTTTATGGAATGAAAATGTGGAAAAAGAGAAAGTAAAAAATGTTGATCTGGATGTTGAATGGTTGGCGTGACTTTGTTCAATTTTTCAGCCAGAATTTCGTATAATTTGTTTTGTGCATCATCACTTGTTTTAAGCTTCTTTGATTTTGGCATTACAAAAGATTCCAAACAATCTTCGGAGTCGGTTCCCTCAGTAACTGTAGGTCGACTTGGCGGTCTGATTTCGGTCAAAGGTTGTAAAAATGACAATAATTTATAGTACACATATTGTTTTCTCGGTTTAGCCCCGGACCCACTAGAACAGTTCTTTTCCTTTGCCCGTTCTCTGTTGTAGGAATCTTTTAAGCTTTTCCATTTTTCTGGAGTTCCACAGCTGAAAAACTATCTTATTAAACGTTCACAATTAGCGCAGTAGTATTATATTCAATTTATGTAACGATTATTAACAATTTATTATTATTTTGCTCCACGAAAGTACATTCGTTGCGCAATTGTATGGATTGTTAAACTGTGCTAATACTAAAGTTAAATCATCGATCACTAATAAAAACTAGATAAGTGATAAGTACAGTGATAAGTGTGATAACAATTAAATAATGTTAATATTAATACTTACCGAAAATATGAAATTCCATCCTTTTTTAGCGTCCTGGATGTGTGATTTTTACAATGTTTAAACGAGCACGGCATGTTTACCGTCGGAACGTTCGAATGCTACTAGATTAAAAGCGCAACCCAAATGTTCGAGTGGGCGCTCATTCGGTGAGGACATTTTTTGTCACCGATTGTGTAGGTATCTAGTTTTTTATTAGTGATCGATGAGTTAAATAAATAAATAACTTACCACAATCATTCTTTTCTTTGTTGGTTTTTTCTCCAAATTCTGCATTAAATAATTCATTTATCTCTTCCCATGCCTTCCTTTTTGCAATCTTATTCGAATACTCAGGAAGACGTGAGTCCCATATTACAGGACGCTCCTGAATTGCCGTAATAAACGTTTCAGTGTCAAATGACTCCATTTTACGCCTGTGACGGACAATAGCATGCACTCTGGACCTGTCTGTGTTGCACGTTGCACTGATGCCGATTCCCAATCACGCGCCGCGCCACACTCCCTCCCCCCTCCGTTCTCTCTACCGATGTCGTCCGACGCGGTCGCGCTTTTGTATCGATACAATCGCGATGCAGTAGCGCGTTAGTAGCGCGACGCGGTCGCGCTTTTGTATCGATACAATCGCGATGCAGTAGCGCGTTAGTAGCGCGACGCGGTCGCTCGTTTGTATCGATACAATCGCGATGCAGTAGCGCGTTAGTAGCGCGACGCGGTCGCGCGTTTGTATCGATACAATCGCGATGCAGTAGCGCGTTAGTAGCGCGACGCGGTCGCGCTTTTGTATCGATACAATCGCGATGCAGTAGCGCGTTAGTAGCGCTACGCGGTCGCGCGTTTGTATCGATACAATCGCGATGCAGTAGCGCGTTAGTAGCGCGACGCGGTCGCGCGTTTGTATCGATACAATCGCGATGCAGTAGCGCGTTAGTAGCGCGACGCGGTCGCGCGTTTGTATCGATACAATCGCGATGCAGTAGCGCGTTAGTAGCGCGACGCGGTCGCGCTTTTGTATCGATACAATCGCGATGCAGTAGCGCGTTAGTAACGCGACGCGGTCGCGCGTTTGTATCGATACAATCGCGATGCAGTAGCGCGTTAGTAGGGCGACGCGGTCGCGCTTTTGTATCGATACAATCGCGATGCAGTAGCGCGTTAGTAGCGCGACGCGGTCGCGCGTTTGTATCGATACAATCGCGATGCAGTAGCGCGTTGCAAATGCGACTAACACGCGTTAGAAGTGATGCTGTCGCGCGCTACAAAAAGTCGCCGTGGGCGAGGGCCCTTAGTTCGACCGAATACAATCGTTTTGAAGTGATAATTATTAAGTTCTATATTCTTATAAATATTTGTATTTTTAGGGTTCCGTAGCCAAATGGCAAAAAACGGAACCCTTATAGATTCGTCATGTCTGTCTATCTGTCTGTCCGTCTGTATGTCACAGCCACTTTTTTCCGAAACTATAAGAACTATAATGTTGAAACTTGGTAAGTAGATGTATTTTGTGAACCGTATTAAGATTTTAGGGTTCCCCATACATAGAGCTGAAACTCTTTTCTTTTTCATCAAACCCATTCTTGTGGGGTATCAATGGATAGGTCTTCAAAAATGATGTTGAGGTTCCTAATGTAATTTTTTTTTAAACTGAATTGTTTGCGCGAGTGACACTTCCAAAGTGATAAAATGTGTGTCCCCCCCTGTACTTCTAAAATAAGAAAATGATAAAACTAAAAAAAATATAAAATATGATGTATATTACCATGCAAACTTCCAACGAAAATTGGTTTGAACGAGATCTAGTGAGTACTTTTTTTTTAATACGTCATAAATCGTAAATACAAAAATTAAAAAGAAACCATTTAATTTCATAAACATACGCTTTTTATTGGCAATTGGCACTTGAAATTGGTACGGAACCCTTCGTGCGCGAGTCAGACTCGCACTTGGCCGGTTTTTTTTAATTATTCATAGTTAAACAAAAAGTCTATAAGAGAAAATACCAACCAATTTGTTGTTAAATACAGGTTCTGTTCATATTCATATGGTGGGATTGGACTTCAGCACCATATTTACAGGTATAGTTCTCCGAGAAATCAATATGTAACAAACCTTGAAAAGAAGATAGTTGTTGTTTAATGGTTTGTATTGATCTAATTTGATGAATCATATTAGCAACGTGCTGCATGTATATTGGTAAATTTGAGTTGAATACTTTTATAAGAGATCCTTTTGTGGTTTTCACAGTTTCTTTGACACATTTGTTACACTGTTTCGGTTTACCTTTGATAACTACTTCAACTTTTTTGATAATCCATCTCTCGTAAGTAATGTGATCATTTTTATCATATACGTTAAAAGTAAGTTTCTTATCATGGCAGCCCTCACATGTTCTCTCTAGGCATTTTGGATTCAGTGTATCATTGCAGCAAAGTACTCTAGCCACACGTGAAGCAGAACCATGAGATATAATTTTTGCCTTATGAAGTGATCGGACAATATGATCAGTGTTTTCATGTAACGCACACAAACACGTATTTCTTGCAGATGCTTTCGGAAACAACACCCAAAACGGACGGTATCTTCTAAACGTCTGATAAGAAATTTTAATCCCCGTTTTGTTTTGAAACTGTACATGTAAATTTAACAGAGTGTCATTTAATAATCGAATTTGACGTTTACTTTTCATTCGGGTTATCGTCTCATTTTTACCAGATGTCAATCTACTGCACTCATCTTGTATTAAAAAATCATGCACAGCTTGTCTCATATCCTTTTTTAATACTGTTTTTTTAGAACTATCCATTTTTCCATTGTTTTCCTTCTTTTTTTCTAGCCTTCTTATACGCATCTTATATTTTCTTATTTGTTTGCTCATTGCTAAGACCTTTAAATTTAAAGCTACATTTTCTGATTTTAATTTGCTCTTATTACGAGCAGCAATTGCTCTTCCAACTTCAGCACGTGAAAATGACGAAGAAGGACTTGCCGGTGGAGTATCTTCTTCTAATAAGGCAGCGGTGGCTTTCCGCATTTTTATTAATTCACGACGCTTTTTTGATTTCTCACGCCACATTTTCCTAATTTGACGCTGCTGTCTCGGAGTACATTGATCAATCGTCTTAATTTCACCTCTTTCTTTCTTCTTATAATACCTTTCTCTATCTTTCTTGCGTATCTCTTCAATAGCAGCATCGCTCAGTTTTGCACGCGCCCGCCGCATACTAATTTTTTTTTGTTCACGTCGCCTAATCTTCTTTTCTTCATCAGTTAGATGCTTAATATTTCTTGTTCTAGGCATTATTAGCTGAAAGAGAAATCATAACCCACATGTACACACCAATTTGAGCAATAGCAAGCGTTAACAAAACAGATAATTAAAAAAATGCATCTTAATAGACCATAATGTTTGTCGAACATAATTATAGCTTCTATTCAGCGTCAAGGCGGGAGTGCAGGCGATGCATAAGTGCTCAGCCAAAACTAGGAACACAGGTTTTTAAATCTTACTTGTGTCACAAAAAGTATAAGTTGGAATAGGGGTCACTTTTGTGGACGTGGTCTTTTCCGTGGACATTGTGTCCACCGAAAAGTTTGTCCACGGAAGGGTTAAACAAACTAAAATTGTCTTTCAAAACAAAAAATTTTGAGGTTACAATATGGCGCACCTGGTTTTTGCAAAAAGCCTCCCATATTACACCAAGTTCAATCGATAATGTAATTTTTATGCCAGTACTTACCTAAATATGGATGGAACAGAAAAGTTGCAACGATCTTTTACACAGAAGTAAAATAACACTTGTTTATACAATTTTGCAAATAAATTTTCAAGGAGCGTTAACTTGTATCACTTAAAGTTTTTACTCAAACTGACAGCTCGTCAATATTGCCAACCAAAATAAATAAACTAGGGCTGCGTTCCATTTCACAAATATTGAATATTCAATTTAGTTGGACCACGGAAGGGGTCGCGAAATCGGTAACAACAAGTTTAAATCTTATAATGCATTTGTACTGTGTATTAATTTTTCATAATAAAGTAATATAAAAACTTTAAGATGTTAGTAATAAACGTATACGAAAATATATTCACACTTTTATTTTCAAGTATTTTTTTAGTTTACGCAAACTTATGAACCTAGGTTGGGCACGGTCCACGGAAGGGGACCTGAGTCTAACTTTAGTTTTAATATTTTAAGGTTAATTAAATATTATCAGGATATTGTATCGTAAATTATTAAAATAAATAAACAGTTAATTTATTAAACAAAAATATGAATGTATGAAGCATGTAATTTCTTTTTTTTTTTAAATCCACATTTTTTTGTGTGTTTTGTTTATGACCCATCCGTGACCTAAGTTGCCTATATCTGCACGGTGCGTAAATTAATCGAGTAACTTCACACATGCATGAACAATTAAAGCAAACACTTCTAAATTTCATTTTAAGTTTGAAAATTCAGAGCGAACAAATGACAGAGAAAAAGTATGAAGAAATGAATAATAAAATGATGACATTAAGAATTGCAGTAATTTGTATGTGACTTTTAAATTAATAAATACATCCAGCGGCACCTACTTATCCAATATGTATTTCGACAATAATAGGTTTAGGACTTATCCCACCCACACTCCCACCACTGTCACTCTTGTAAGCCAGGAACAGTGGCATTTACTGAAAATGGCAATGTGCACCGAGGCTCATCAAGTCCCGGGAAAAAGCTAAACTGCCGGGACCCGCAATGAATTTAATCAGAAAGAGATCAGGAGGAGTAAGAAAGACTTCACTTCCATATAAAGCGGAGACAGTAAAAAAAGGTAATAAAAAATAAGACATGAGTAGTCTTGACGGGTAATTTGCAACTAGAGTGGCCAATTGTAAAGCACCACGGATGGGTAATCAATTACGGTACGTACACGACAGCTGTTATTATTCAGTAGTAGGAATAAAACATCTATCGAAAGCTACTTTAAATCTTTTACAAATGTTCATTGTTCATTAAGTCATTTTGTTTTAATTTTCAATTCCTTTAGAGAATGCTCTGAGGCTACTTAAAGTACTTAGTTCATTAAGATTTATTAGCTTTCTTTGAGGTTTTCTTTGACCAAGAATTCCGTTCTTTGATAGTTATTTCGCTGCGAAATTCGCTCGCTGTTTTGATTGGTTTATTTTGAATTTATAGTCAAAGTAATCGAAGATTACGAATAATACAAATGTTTGTAGGCAATTGTTTATGGGGTTTCTTGTATAGAATATTTTGGTGATAGTTTCAAATTTATATAAATTGCCTAAGAAACCTAGATGTAACTGATCATCTTCGATTAAGCTTTGTTAACCTTTTTATACCATTTTATAACGAGTAGCAGCGATTCCCTTTGTGTTATGTTACTAAATACTGTGGTCACCAACCCGCCTACCACGGGCAAACCCATATTCAGCAATCGACGTTATACGTACTGATGGTGATTTGAAAGTAATCAATTTCCATCATATTTGGTGGGAGTAAAACCTGGCTTTTCTATCAAATAGCAACTAAAAGATAACAACCAACTTAGAGAAAGAGGTCAACCGTCGAATTCTACTCAGCTGAACAGTGTTTGGGAAGTTTCGAAAGATCTTTACGTCCAAATTACTTTAGTGCCTTAGGACAAAAGTCTTCAAGCAATGTGTGTTACCAGTGATGACATAATATGGATCTGAGACGAAGACTACGTGGAAAGAACTATGCTCGGAATTTCTGCGTGATCGAATCAGAACAGAAGAGATCCGCAGGAGAACGAATATTGCTGACATAGCTCAAGGAATTAGCAAGCTGAAGTGGCAATGGGCAGGACACATAGATTGACGAACTGACGGCCGATGGAGTAGGAAGGTTCTCAAGTGGAGACCACTCGTGGTTTCCACTCTTAACTCTCCACGCTTGATGGACCGATGACCTCATAAAGGTCGCAGGTCAGTGGACGTAGGCCACTAATAATCATTTCTACTGGAAATCGATGGGGGACACCTATGTTCAACAGTCGACACCAACAGGCTAATATAGGCTAATATAGGCAACAGGATAATGATGATCAGTTTAAAGTCTTGGTCAACACAAACGAAGTGGTTGGCAAAAGCTAGTCTAAATATGATAATTAGCTCGACCTGTCTATTATCAGTTCAAACTGAATGTGAACTCGATAATATGTCATATTAACCACGTTATCCGTTAGTTCAAGACTGTGTTAGCTGTTACCAACTTGTGGACATTACTGTGTACACACATAACTTTGTTTGGGTGTAATGATGCCTGCTACTATGTGTAGTATACAATTATTCTATACTAGCTTATCACTCGCGGTTTTGCCCGCGTAGCTCCTGTTCCTATGAGAAGTTCATAATAAATTATATCCTAAAGCCTTTGTCGATAAATGGGCTATCCAACACTTTTAATTGTTTTCAAATCAGACGAGTATTTCCTGAGATTAGCGCGTTGAACAAAAAACATTTTAATATTGAGTAATATAGCAACTAGACACAGTTTGAAGTTGATCTTATAAATGCTATATAAGAGTAGCATCTGACACTTTGGGACATAACACTTCTGGGGCGAGGCAGTATATACCGAGGTAGTTAGTACGCTCAATGAGTTTCTCACTACCCAATAATTTTATTGATTAATATTGTATTCCTATGCCTTTAGCAAGGTCGCCAGAGCTCACAGTTGGGGAAAGTGTCGGCAGAATAACGGTGACAAGCAGTTAGTGCAAATCATAGATAGTATCTACTGATTTGCTGCTAGCCATTAGCCAGGACAGCCTGGTCTATCAATGAAAAACAAATAAATATTTCCTCTTTATACGCGCGATAATACCACCCGGTTATTATTTGACACATGGCGTCGAGCGTCGTGGTGAGCGTGGCGCCTTGCGTCACGTCGGATATTTTTTCCAATGACAGTTTGGCGTGCAGCGGCGCGTGATGCGGCCTGCTTAAATTAAAATATATGACAATTTACGTTGTCTTTTATACAGATGAGTGAAGTGAGGCGGTGACCGCCGCAAGTCTACAGCCGATTCGTGTAGCGTAGCACGTGGTGGCCATCGCAAGTCATACGGTGGGCTGCAGCGTTAATAATGGCAGAATTTACAGAGAGCAACAACGAGTTTATGCGTATACGCGTCATAAGGCCTTAATCGCAGCGGTGAACATAGCGGCAATTTCTGCGGAAGCTATACGGGGCAGAACTTTCTGCCAGTCTTGTATAGAAATCGCACGGCGCACAATGGGCTGAAAATCGCGTTTCATAGGTTAAGAGGCTTGAATTTTTAAGGCCATTTCAAGTAAAAAATGCACCTTATGAAATTGCTATTTCAAGTAAAAACATAACCCATAAAAACTCAAGCTATATATAAGTCACGATTCTTCACTTAATATCTTATAAAGTTAAATACATATAAATATTGCCACTTTCTGTATCTATATAGTAATCTTCAATTCTCAGAAGCAATAAGAATATTGAGCTTTCAACTTTTATATTACAAAGAAACAGTCATATTTCTACAGTACCAGGTTTATTTTCGTCGCAAATTAATTACAAGTTATTTAAATATTGACCTAGCTTAACTTCTCAGATAAACTTGACCTTTTTAAAAATATAATATTACGGGTTTCATAATTAACTTTTAATTGAATGAATTCTGGGAACCTTGCCAAGTAGAATAGATTTAGAACAGTAGTATTTTATCAGTTAGTTTAATTTTAAATTAGCTACTTTTAGTTGAATATGTTAAAGTATTTTTTTTACGTCTTATTCCAAAAATTTTAATACTTACACAAAATAAATTAATAAAACAGAATAAAACTTTCCTAAAATATAAAAAAAAACCTATATTTAAAGCTAAATAGGAATTAAATACTACCAAAATTCTAAAACTAAAGTGCTATAACTAAAAACTTTTCTATTCTTCTGTCTGAAATAAATTATTCTATTATTATGTGTGATATAAATTATATTAGACATATGTCCTAGGAAATCAGCTATCGGAGATATGAATGGGTAGGTTATTTTTTTATAACCACCCGAAACCTCGATATTTTGTCAACTAACAAAGAAGTTAATCAACTAACAATTCTTATCAATTCCCGGTAACAGTTAACGGAGAATAAAATAAGTTGATTTACCGATAAATGCACCTTAAAAGTTAATAGATAGTTGATTTTTGAAGCTTTAATTAGTAAGATAACATGAAGATATTATATTTTACGTTATGATTGTTACCTGATTGTCCTAATAAAAAATATTATTTCCATCTTACCGTATTTTATTACAGAAAGCATTCTTTTTATACATTTCCTATGAGATATTGGAATTATATACAATCTCTACAAAATGTATACATTTCCCAGGATATATGTATTACCTATGTATGTTTTAAATAATTTTTAAAAACAATATTTTATACATTTCTTAAATAGCTTGAGAATTGTATACATTTCCTAGGAGTTGTATACGATTCCTAGATTTCATACATTTCGATAATGTTTGTTAGCAAAAAAAAATCGAATGAATTTATATATCTTTTACTTAGAAAAGTCTATGGGAAAAGTTAATATCTTAGGTCGATATTAGTTTGTACAGGTGTACTTTAATTTCTTGCCTCTATGTACGTACTTAATTATTTGTATGTTAAAAAGGTAGAGTTTATGACAGGATTCTAAAGAGATTAAACAAGTGTTCAAAGTTTATATAATGAAAAAATCAACATTTCACAGTAAGTATCTTATATCCAATATAAAAATCTTATTTATTATACAAAATGAAAATATACTGGTATATCGCGTCTATAGAAATGTTGCACAAAATAAATGTAAAATAATCTATATATATAAAAAAAGTCGTGTTTGTTACAACACTTATAACTTGAGAACGGCTGGACCGATTGCCATGGTTTTTGATTTGTTGGATTTGTTTCCGTCCCGAATAGCAGAATACATTTTAAAAACAAAAGAAAGCCGTGTTAGTTACACTCAACTTATTTATAACTCAAGAACGGCTGAACCGATTTGGCTGAAAATTGGTAGGGAGGTAGCTAAGAACTGGGAGAAGGACATAGGATACTTTTGGGTAGGGGTAGGGTAGGGTAGGGTAGGGTAGGGTAGGGTAGGGTAGGGTAGGGTAGGGTAGGGTAGGGTAGGGTAGGGTAGGGTAGGGTAGGGTAGGGTAGGGTAGGGTAGGGTAGGGTAGGGTAGGGTAGGGTAGGGTAGGGTAGGGTAGGGATAGGGTAGGGGTAGGGTAGGGGTAGGGGTAGGGTAGGGGTATGGTAGGGGTAGGGTAGGGTAGGGTAGGGTAGGTGTAGGGTAGGGGTAGGGGTAGGGTAGGGTAGAGGTAGGGTAGGGTTAGGGTAGGGCAGGGGTAGGGTATAAAAGTCCACCCGTGCGAAGCCGGGGAGGGCCGCTAGTATTTAATAAACAAGAATAAAATGGTAGTGGTAAAACATAAAATTTTGTCAATTACCTAACATATGGCAGCTTTAATGTGATAGAGACACAAAATAAGGTTATGATTCAACACAAATTGATCTGTAATATCATGCGACTAAAATTCATTATCGTTAAGTTACACATTTGGTTTTGTGTCACTATTACATTGAAGCAGCGAATATGTTTATTAGGTAATGTATAGTTCAAAAATAATTTAATATATGGTAATTTTTCCAGACAGTACCTAATATGAGCACAAATCACATACAAATACCTAAACTAATTTTAGATCTCCTCCTAATCTCTTATATTTTAATTAATACGTACTTTAGCAATTAAGTACTGATAAATATTTGCTCAGCATTTGCAGCCAAATTAAACACACACGCCTTTATTGAAACAGGCTTTTGGGGGAGTGGAAGTGGTTTGATTAGCTAACTGGTCACGCACAGAGGTCAAATCTAGAAGCTAAGTATTGTTCAATAGCCAATAACTAACTAAAACGTGTTTGTACCAATATTGGTTCCAGTCATTTCGACAATCAGCTCTGTAAAGATAATAATCTTCGATTTATTTTAGTTTAAGTTCTAGAGATAAAGTGGCCGTAGCCTAATGGCTAGGGGCGTCGGACTTGTGATCTTATGGTCGCCGCGCCGCCGGTTCGATCCGCAACCATTGCACTAGCGACGTGAACCTACTCGTAACACAAGTATGTTTAGCTTATAACGTGAGGTTCACAAGAACACTAGTATACTGCAAAACTCTGCTAGTAATCTTTTTTTTTTGAAGAGATACTGTTTCTATTCTGGGATACAAGATTGGGAAGAACGGTTGAATTTTTTTTTATGTCCTTTTTTATAAAAATTTGTTAAACTAGCATATGTTTATGGATACGTTGTATTCTAACAGTGGCATGCCAGAACAATACTTGGCTTTAAGTATTGACTCATTGAAGTATTGATTCAATTCAATTAATTTATTCAATAACAATTTTTACATTGTGTCTGAATTTCTACAACTAAATATATCCTAGAAATTATACATGCAATCTATATTTAAATCACAATTATCCAAACTAAATTACAATCAGAATAACAATAATAATAAGAATAAACAAATAAAAGGTATTTAAATAATGTATTAAATTATACTTCATTAATAAAATATAGACGCTTATTTAACAAGAACCATTTAAGCTTACTGTGAACCTTACTTTTATATAACTATTATAAGACCTTTCTTTTATTTCTGTTGGCAGTTTAACTATTGATCAGTTTTAATGACTTGTGGTAGGAACTATGCTTTGCATCGTTCAGGTGAGTCATTTGCTTCAACTGGAGATCTTTCCATCTTGTACTCTCCAGTTTTTGTCTTTCATCTTCAGTCTCATATTCAGAGATGTACTTAGATAAATGAGTAAGAACCAAAATGTGCAAGCTTGGGACTATCAATATATTTAAGTCAATAAAATGAGGATTAAATTCCTTAGTGCGAGAGTTGTCTTTTTAAAAATAATAATTATATTGATTACTAGCTTCCCGTGCTAGCTTTCACCTGCGTAGCTCCCGGTTCCGTAAGAACTTCATAATAAAATTTAGCCTATTGCCTTCCTCGATAAATGGGCTATTTAAAACTGAAAGATTTTTTCAAATTGGACCATTAGTACCTGAGTCTCGCAAACGAAAAACAAACTCTTCAGCTTTATATATTAAGTAGGTATAGATATATATTTAACAGTCACTACTTATTAGATATATCCAAGTGGTGCTCTGCTGATACCGTAAGGCAACACACCTGACGTTAAAGTCCACACTACTCGATCGATAGCTCTCGATCGTCGTGAGGTACTGGGCGGTAGTTAATTTGATTGACTTGTGCATAACTGTGGTCAGCCTCTCCACATCATACACGACGTTAGCATAGCTGTGGCCAGAGTTATGTTAGCTCTAATTAAATCAATGCAATTTAGATTATTAATGCACTAATTTTGGACATGCCTGTGGTGGAGTGGTTAAGTCATTAAGTCATTGCGGTCCGCTATACGCTTAGCTGTGTGGAGTCCGACTTAGAATAGACCAGCCCATGTATTTTAATGGGTTTTTTTTCCAACGTACGTATGTAGTTGGCCCCGAGGCTTTTGCTACTTCACCAGGCATATGCCTTTTCATGGTTCAAAGAGGTGACTAAGGGACATGCAGCTGATGGATAGGCAGCAGCATCATTCTACTCAATGACACGTGCAACCTTACTGCAATCATCAATTCAACTGCCAAGTGTGGTGATTATGACAATATCACTCAACAACCATAAGGGTCTAGACAAAATGCTACTACAGCAGAGCGATTGCTGATTGATACATCTTTGAAACGACCAAATTAACGAATGAAACGCTAATTACAAAGAAAGATTAAGCAACGAATGCCCGTTATTTTTAAATAGCGCAAATTCATAATTACATATAACCTCTTGAACGAGTACGATTCCCTATGTGAAGAAATGTTTTAAGGGATAGGATATCCTATAAAGACAACTTAAGTTTTAAGTGGTCATTGGGATGTTAAACTATATTGGCCTTTTTTGGAACACATACACAACAGTCAGTTTACGTATACTGTTAAACATAAGCTAAATTTTTAATGGACGTTCGGAAGCCATAGTCATTGAGGGGTATTGCCATAATCACCACCCTTGGCACGCGGATTGGTGGTCGCATTAGGAGCTGATTGATGCTGCTGCCCATCCATCAGCTGTATGTATCTTAATCGCCTCTTACATGGCATGGCATCCATGGGAAGATATGGGATGCTCTCTTCTAAGCCGGACACCATACCGCCTTTCTTTGAAAATTGGCGTCCAAAATTATATAAATCTGTTCCTAGTCCGTGCTTATCAGTTTATTTTGGCAACGTTTCAATTCGATTGACTTCAATAGTTCATTACCCTTCGGCAAGTGTCGGTTCTGTAATGGTTGACTCTATTGAGTTTAGCCAGAGCCGAATGAAGGAATGTGTATCTGAAATTCCTGGGGTGTAAAATTAAAATGAATTTCTAAAATGTGAAATTAACAATTGTTATTTTTATAAGTGGAGCATGATGGCAAATGACGTGTTAATATAATTATCTCCATAGCTAAGTGTTTTAATAACAGTCATAAACTTATAAATATTTACTGTTGCACATAACCCACATAAAAACTTCAGTGGTCTACCGGTAATAGTCTCGCATTAAGTCTCGAAGCTTATGGGTTCAATCCCCGCGTCAGACAAGACATCTTTTTGTAAAATCAAAGATTTATAGGCAAGGGGGAAACATCGTATGCTTAGTAATTGAAGAAAACAAGTCACAAAGTGACAGGTGCTCGTTGTTCAATGCGTCTTTTGTATGGAATATAAGAAATAATTGTTATGTTGAGAATACGAACATCTCATTAGGGGGTGCGCAGATGTCAAATTTCGGATCAGTGATCGCAAGGCACAAAATAATCTTGATCCCGGTCTGCTTGATTGAGTACAATCGGTGCCTCTAAAGCTACGCGAAGTCATACATGACGATCGTATGCCAAGAATAGGCAGCAGCGTTTCCTTGTTTTTTTACAGAACAGTACTAGTAAGTGAGAGCTAAGCGTGATGACTATGGTCCTACAACCTCTCTCGGGGGACGCCCATGTTCCGCCCGTGGACGTTATATGGCTGATGATGACGACATAAGCCTTTACAACAGTTTGTCTGCCATAGTTTACAACAAAATTTTATGTCAAAATTTAAAGAATGTTCTGAATATAATGTTGTTATATTTTATACGAAAACGAAATAAGTACTGACAAGTTCTAACACTTGTTTTCTTCCTCATTTTACTTTCTGTCTTGAATACAGCCCTGACTCTAATCGATTCAGCGTATATATCGAGAATATTCCTCACACGTGCTGACTTGACTGTTGAGAGCCTAGGCACAGTAATGGAATAAATGATGTAAGAATTTTAGGTTAAATATTCTTTCATTTGATGGAGGTATGTGTTTGAAGTGTGGAGCTATTCGTTCCACACTTCAAACAAGGAATAGTAGTGGTGTTTTTCATTAGAAAATTAAGATCTTTTCCGTATGACCGGCGGTTGACGGGTATTTGTTGCTCCCCCTCGTCCTCCTGACCCTTAGTTTGCAAAGAACCATCCGATGCCCTCGTAGACCCGAAGTCCGAGAGGCCCGCGAATTGTAAAGTAGAGCGACAGACAACACACCCCTAAAATACTAAACACAAACAAACATAACCCCTAAATAGCATCGCCAGCGACCGCCCTGAGCCGAGATCCAAGCCCCACAGGGGGCGCCCTCTTGCGCAGGTTGCTTAGTCCGTAGTTTTTAAACCATTTATTAAGGCTGGAGCTCTGCTCGCCTTTATGCCCGGTGAAGTAGCAAAAGCCTCATGGCTACCTACGTAAGGCAACCCGAAAAAAAAGGTATTTGTTGATATTCGGAATTTGTATCTGTTCGAATTGGCTTACGAATTGTGTTGTGCGATGTAGGTTGGTTGGGATGCAAAGTGCTAGATGGCGCTGTTAGTTTTATTTTTATTTTATTTGGAAAGCAAACAGTTTCTGATAGCTATTTAACAACTATTTATGCTACTGTGAACCATTTAAATGTTTTCGCTTTTAGGTATGTAATGCTTGATCTGTTACAATATAATATTTAAGTATAAAAAAATAATTTTGAAAGAATTATAAGTATTATAGAAAACAGTTAGAGAACCGAGTCAAACCACTGTTTGGAGACTGGGATCGTATTGAATACGTCTATTTCTGGTAACTCGAGTTTGTTAATATAGTTTGCAGATCTAATAAAGAAGGAGTTCTTCCTATAATTGGTAGTACTGAGCGCTATGTGAAGATTTTGATGCTTTTTTTGTGGTTTGTGCCGCTGCAACTTGAACGGTAAGAGATCTGGCGCATAACATGTAAACGTGCACACTGAGGTATGGGTCAAAACATCACCAACTTTCTGACTTCGAGCTGATATTTAAATGTTTCTTGATAGGAAATGTCTAAATGATCAAAGATATATTTTTCTTATCTTCCTTATTTCTTTATAATTTGATTCCAATAAATTATAATGTAGAAATAAATTCGACAAAGAGCATTTCCTGTGTCATATTAACGAAAGTAAATCATGTCATTACGAGGAAACGCGGTTCTCGCGGTAAAAAATTGGCTACGTTATCCTGTAAGATTTTGAATAACTTTGTAAAAAGTACCTACGCACTCTCTCGTTTTATTACGACGCTACGCTTGAAAAAGACAATGTAATCCAAAATTTTGAGGATACCAGAGACACATTTTCCCCTCAAAAATTTACAAATTTGTGTCGACAAAAAAAAAGATATTTAAGAATTATTTTTACTAATATTATAAACTAGCTTCCCGCGCGCGGTTTCACCCGTGCAACTCCCGTTCCCGTGGGAAATTCATAATAAAATATAGCCTATGTTCTTTCTCAGGCTCTAGACTATATCTGTACCAAATTTCATTTAAATCGCTTCAGTAGTTAAGGCGTGATTGCGTAACAGACAGACAGACAGACAGAGTTACTTTCACATTTATAAGTAAGGACTAGTAAGGACTAGTAAGGATGAATGGTACAACTGTTTGATACAATTTAGGCTGCCTTCACATCGGGCATGCGAGTTTCTCGAGCAAACCTCAGCCTTACGGCTTAACCACAAAACCGATTTGGAAGAAATGAAAAAGGGCATTAAAATCAGCACTAAGTAACTTTTCGACGCGGACGCCGTCGCCCCATTGTATAAGGCTGGAGTGCTACTCGCTTTTGTGCCCGGTGTAGTAGCAAAAGTTTCGCGAGAAACCAAATAAAAGTCCTTCCGAATGGATCGTTTTATATAGATTCATATTCTATACCAATATTATAAAGAGGAAATATTTGATTGTTTGTTTGTAATGAAAAGGCTCCGAAACTACTAGACTTTGAAAAATTCTTTTACCGTTGGAAAGCTACACTATCCCCAAGTGAGCGGGAGTTACGCAGGTGAAACCGCGCGGGGGAAGCTATATTCTATACATTAATAGGTAAAGCAACATCTTTTTACCCTTTTAAAAGAAAATTACGCAGACGGAGGAGTGTGGAACTTCACACACTAAGATAAGGGTGTACTAATTAATATTCTCAATAGGTAAAGATTTACTTTGTAACATGAATAAAATACATAATATACAACTAAAAGTAGCTTATAACAATAGCATAAAACAAACTTATAAAATACTTCTATTCTAAATAGATTCTACTTGGCAAGGTTCCAAGAATGCTGGCAGCATTACCCCGTTAAATGGCAATGCTTATCACAGCAGTCCAAAGTAAAAACCAGCACTCGGAGAACGTGCCTCACTTAAGAGAGCCGCTGCGAGGTATTTATAAAGATTGTGAATTGCCTTGTGAACTTGTGTTGTGCGATGTAGGTTAGTCGGGATGCTAGGTGCTAGATGGCGCTGTTAGTTCTTCTTGTAGTTTGTGCAGCTACTGTAGATGTCGCTCGAGGGAGTAATCTCTGAATCTACTTAACTGATTTTGCACTTTTACCAATAGAAAGCCACTTTATTTGTAAGTGACACATGGCCTTAAGTCAAGGTTTCCGCGGGAACGAGATCTACGAGGGTAAAGCAGCGCGGCACACATAGTTTATTAAAAAAAGGAGTGCAGAATGCATTTTTAGGGTTTCATAGTCCACAAGGAACCCTCATAGTTTCGTCATGTCCGTCCGTCTGTCTGTCCATCCGTCCGGGCTAGTACTCCTCCGTTACAGCACCGATTGTCACGAAAATAAGTAGAGAGATGTATATTGAAGATTCAAAACTTGGTTTTGAAAATTATTGATTTTTTTTCAGCCATACAATGAAAACTGAATTAAAAAATTCAATTCAACTATGTAGATCAAACCCCCCAGTCTCGAGATAACCTAATATAAAGTTAAAATTAGAGCGTGTCCCCCTTTAACTTTTTGAAATATTTCTCAAAAGATTGTCATATATACTTATAAGTAAGTACTTTCAAGTAAAACTATTATTATAGCGGACTCGGTATCCTAGATAGTTATTTTTATACAACTCTACCAACTTTTGTAATTACAGTCGTCCTAACAAAACGTATGGAGTCGACCGCAAAATTATATTTAATATCTCTTGGCTGTTTTTTTATTATTGTCGAATTTTCACCACTGGACGTCTATTATGATTAAATTGGTATTTTTATCTTTAAATATAATAATTGTTGTGGCTATTCATTGAAATGTATCACGTATTGAATCAATATGCTCGGCACATTTCATTGTGATAATGTGCGAACTCTCCTACTTTATATTCCTCAAGGAGCTGGGTCAAAATTAAACGGATTTGGAATCGATTTGGAAATAATTTATCACTGGGACTTTGGAGACTGTAGAGGTATTGGGGACACAGTTTTAGTAATTGTTTTATATTTTACTAGCTTTAGCCCTTTTTTTGACAGGAGTAAAATTCTTTACTTTTAGGTCTTTTCCTCCCAATATGAATACGCGCTAGTCACGTTGCGGACAGGAGAGGGGAACTTTTTTTTTGTTCGGGTTTCAATACGTTTTCGTTTCCCCTCCACCTCTGCAGAGTTCCAGCGCCGGGAAAGGGGTATGTAGGACTCGCCCTCTCCATAGAGTAGTATGCTATTCATACCACGAGGAGGGGACCTCCGGGTACGCTGGGAGAGGAGAGGGCCTACCCTCTACAAACTCCCGGGCTTTCCTTCCCCTGCCGTTGTGTAGGGCCCCGAGGACCGCACTAAGCGTACGTCTCTTCCCCCAGCAGCTTCCACAACTCACTTTAGCCTACGTCGACCGCGTAGGCTATGATTTATCTATGCAAACTTAGATCATTATCATCATCATCAGCCCGTACAACGTCCACTGCTGAACATGGCCCTCCTCCCTAAGGAAGGTTTTTGCTATAGTCACCACGCTTGGCAAGCGGATTGGTGTCCGCAGTATTATGTTGTAATACACAGAGAAACGCTGCGGCCCGTTCCCTGGTATACGCTTGTTATAGATGATGTTATAACAATCGGGACCAACGGCTTAACGTGCTTTCCGAGGCATGGAGTGCAGTCCCTCAACCAACCAGACCCGGAAATAAATCTTAGAATTTACACAAAGATTTCTTGTCCGGCGTGGGGATCGAACCCACGACCACAGAGACTTAAAGCGAGCCAAATACCGCTACGCTGGTTGTCTATAAACTTAGATCAATATGTTTTAATTATTTCATCGCATTACATATGGTAAGCTGGTGGCAATTTGCCGCTTCTATAGGCCGTGGGTCATTGGCGGTTTGCTCTTTATGCTAATGCTACCCTATTGTTACTTCACTAATATCAACCAGAGTTATCAATCAGAGCTGTTAAAACAGGTATATAATAATAACATAGACTGATTGAACACACGCAAATATTATTAGTGTTAGGCCGATTTACCGATACCTTTGGGAAAGCGTAACACAGTGTAATGAAATAATATTTGCCAATTTTGTGAGGAGTTATTAATGAAATACCGAAAACCATGATGTGATAAAATTTTCATGAAATCCTTACCATATTATACAGGATATGGATTCATTTATTTTCAGTGAACTTAATTTTTTTTTTCATATTACTAATTGTGATTGAATGTTATTTAATTTGATTGTAAACAAACCAAATTAAACACAAATGACCTAAGTAGATTGGTGTGCGATGTACTAGACGCTGATGCAGTTTCTTTTACCTTCCAAATGGCGACGAAAGAGACCCCGGGAGGTTTTAGTTAGAAGACCATTTACTCGTTGTATGAATAGCATACCATTGACAATAGAGTAAGCCTTCCCCATGTCTGGTGAAGTAGCATAAGCCTCTTGGCTAACTGCATAAAGTCCGTCTGAAAAAAAAGAGCCTCCCCCACCGTCATCGCGGTGACGGCGGTTAAGATGCATTTTCTCATTCTTAAGTTTTATAATCAAATTATAAACAGTGCAAAAATAATTAAAGAAAGAAAACCAATTTTGCATTAGAATTCTTTCTAGGACGTCTTTAAAACAAATTCATCCCAAACTTCGTAAAGTATCACAAGAACAAACTAAAACTATAATTACTTACGTAATATCAGAGACTATATAATATAGTCTTTGGTAATATGACTGGAGGTCTCGCTCGTGGGACCTAAATTAAATTTATTTCTCTCAATTCTTCAGTTTAGTAACTATTAATCACTACAGTAAAATATTTAAACGACCAAAATACTTTTTCTAAATATATTTATCAGTTTTCGTTATTTTGTCAATGGCCCTGAAACAATGTTGATTTTCTATTTATAATTGAACAAACTGTATCGCTTTAATCGGTAATGTTTAGCTTTGCATAACATTAATCGCTTATTTATCTGATATCTATGCTAATTTGTACCTACATTTATTTTACTGCTCGATTTAAGCTTTATGTTGCATTGAATAAATCTGTTTGTTTAGCGGAAACTAGGAATAAAGAATAGATGTAAATTGTAAAATAGGTTTTATGTCAGTATTATTCGATTAATAACCGTCATTTTGGTACAAAACCATATCAGTACTTATTAACAATAATGAAACTTCATTATTCAATAATGTTATGTGGCTGTTGTATTATGTAAGGTGGAGGTACTTTCCCAGTCGTGCAGCTCATTGAGCGTACTAAATGTTCTATATCTTTTTTTTAAGACAACTCCTTCACCATGGAATTACATCCCAGTGTCGCGGGAGACTTTAAAAACATATAATTCACCGACATAGAACACATCCAGACTCAAAACAGCTATTCGTGATTCACACAAATAATTGTCCCGGGTGGGAATCAAACCTAGAACACCAGGTCTTTGAGACCACTGCCGTAACCACTGAGACACTGGTGCAGTAAAAGGCATTGAATTGTTTTTATCAGTTTTCATGTTCCAATTATGATTGCTCATAATTTTTTTTTTGTTTTACAAAGTTACGAGCTGATTTTTGCAGTCGACTAGTAGGTATTCTTGTTAACCCCTCGTGCTAGGCTAAAATGCTTGTGTTACGAATGGGTTCACGTCGGTAGTGCAATGGGTGGGGTTCGAACCGGCGACGATCACAAGTACGACGCCCTAGCCATTGAGCGAGAATCCTTCATGAGAATACAAACTCATACAACCCTTTAAAACTTAATTGAATTAATTCTAAGACAACACGAGTTTAAACATATTAATCTACTGTTTAGTAAAGGAAAATAAAAAAGGTTGAAAAAGGTTTTTTTCCGGATAGCCCGAATGCTGTTGCTAATGTAACGAGATAATTCTTTTTATCAGTAACCCTTACGCATTTTAATTTAGTTTAAGATACGAGTTAATTTATTAAATGTCTGGTGTAGCTTTGGAATGACTGATAGAACAACTCGCTGTTATAATGTAGAAGTAAGTGTGTGTCCGTGACAACCTCCGTAGCGTAGCGGTATTTGGCTCGCTTTAAATCTCGGAGGTCGTGGGTTCGATCCCCACGCCGACAGGTAATCTTTGTGTAAATTAAATTCTCTGTTTTCGGGTCTGGTTGGTTGAGAGATTACCCTCCGTGCTTCGGAAAGCACGTTAAGCCGTTGGTCCTGATTGTTATAATATCATCTATAATAACGGGCAGCCGCGTTTCCTTGTGTGGTATAAGGTAATACTGCGTTCATCAATCCGCCTGCAAAGACTGGTGACTATGGCAAACCCCCCCCCCCCCCACGGAAGGAGGTCTATGTTCAGCAGTGGACGATATACGGGCTGATGATGATGATGATGAAGTCAGTGTTCTGTCTCGTTGGTCTAGCGACAATATTATGTTTGAATGATACTAAGGAGGTTTCAGGTTCGAACTCGTGTTGGGTAATAACTTGTCATACTACAATTTTTCCATTAAGTATTCATAATAATATAAGATTTAGCCTTGAGGCTTTTGCTACTTACCGGGCATGAAGAGGAGCAGAGCTCCAGCCTTAATAAATGGTTTAAAAACTACAAACTTAATCATTTCTGCAAGAGCCACCGAAAGCACGTTAAGCCGTTGGTCCCGATTGTTACAACATCATCTATAACAATCGCATAATTGGGAATGAACTGCAGTGATTTCCTATGTATTTAATATTACTGCAGTCGCTGAGTCTGGTGTGGTGGCTATGGAAAAACCCTCTTTCGAGAGAAGGCCAGTGGAAGTTATACGGACGTTATATCTTTTGGTACAGAAAAGTTGGAACCCTCTCGTCATTTTCATATTTTACTGATTTTTATTTTCTACTAACTGCGCCCCGCGGTTTTATCCGCGTTATATACTCTGCTCCAGTGGGTCGGAGCGTGAGTTTTTTTAGCCTATGTGTTAATCGAATTTATTAACTATCCCTGTGCAAAGTTTCAGCCAAATCCATTCAGTAGTTATTCCGTAAAAGAGTAACAAACATAATTACATCCACATAGAAAAACTTTCGCATTTATGTTAATTAGTTGGATTGAATCAACGGCATCAAAAGTCGATTATCGAAGTTAGAAAACAGTTTGCTGACTTCGAAAAACAAAGCGTCGTCAGAAAATATTTATTCAAATTAGGGTTGTCGAAGTAAAATAGTCTCTTCCTCTTTCTCTTTGTTTTTTTCAATCAGTTAATGTTACACACTTCTATTTTTTTTTTCTACGTCTGCCAATATATAAAAAATTTCGCAGCGGCCATCTTTTGTGCGGCACATTTCCCGAGTAATGGTATTTATTTTGCAAAGCAGGCAAGCATTGCCATCCAACGGGATTGTCCATGTAAGATACCTAAGTAAGTTAACTTTTGAAATAAAGATAAATAAATAATAATAATAATAGAAAAAAATAATAAGTACTTAATAGATTTAGTTATTATATGTTACACTACCTGCGCCCCGCGGTTTTACCCGCGTTACTCCGCTCCATTGGGTCGGAACGCGATGTTTTGTAGCCTATATGTTAATCCAGCGTATAACCTATCCCGGTGCAAAATTTCAGCCAATTCCGTTCAAAAGTTTTGGCGTGAAAGAGTAACAAGCACACATCCATACATCCATACTGACAAACTTTCACGTTTATAATATTACATAGTAAGATTAAAATCTTGCAGCGACCCTCGTTAGTGTGGCACGTTCCCCGAGTTCCAAGCATTGCTATCCAACGGGATTCTCCTTGTTAGTTACCAAAGTAAGCAAACAAAATAATAAGTAAAAGTAATAGTTTGAGTAATTATATGTTATATTTTGTTACATTCTTATATTTTTTAGTCTTATGTGTACAACTCCATGTACCTTAATACTTAAGTGCTGAATAAAATTTGTTAAAAAAGAATGCCATACATTTTCGAAGTATACATACATATAGTGAAACGTGTCTAGTTTTTGCTCCTATTTTTGTAGATGGTACGAAAAAATAGGAAACAAGTGTACCGGGTACTTATTTATTTTCTGGCACGGAACCACGTGTTGTTATAAATCTCAGCTGTTGTAGTAGATCGTGTAGGTAGCCAACAATGTATGCGGTTCTGGGATATTTTTTTAGCGGATAAACATTCTTGGGTTCCTCGTTTTTTTTTGTTTTATTATGGTAAATGTTTTTAGGTTTCTACGATGTGGAGTAGCGGCTCAAAAAATACATAGGCGATATATTTTATTTTGCCATAATAATATAAATAATAATGTACGGATGACAGATACACCGAATATATACTATCTGTAATAATAAAAATAATACTACCAAATATATATTCAGTTCTGTCTTTAAATAAATCATTTAATCTGATTTTAATGAAAACGTAAATAAAATTCGTATAAAGACAACCGATTGGTAAATTGTGAATGCCAACTAAATAATAAAAGAAACTGGACCGAAACTTCTTGGACATGCCCATCTGAGTTTGTTTCGCCGGATCTTCTCAGTTGGTATTGGATCCGGTGGTACCACTAAAGCGCGTTCGTCGTGATACTTATGGTCCGTCTAAATAATAACATACTCAAAGGGCAAAACTTAGATTTAATCATAGATATAAAATAATAAAATAATATTGTACTTTCATACCTGACAGCTTTTAGGCTAAAGTTATATAAACTATACGTAGCAATAAACAAATAAAATTAATTAATGAAATCAAAAATAAGCCAAATATGTTTTGACTATTTACAAATACCTGTAATAGGTTTACGTGAATAAAAACTTTTTTTATTTTATTTTATTTTAATCGATGTACCGCACCTAAGGAAAATCGCAGAGAGGTAGGGGCCCCAAAGAACTATATATAATTAAGCGTTGATGGCAGATTGACGAAACGGAGCGGTTGATACTCCCCCAGTCTCGCCACGCGCATAACTACTAAAAGAGGGATAAGGGACAGAAATAAAATAAGGACTTTTCGTTTTTTTTCTTCTTAAAAAGGGGATACCAATTAGATTGACTAACAATTTTATTCAAATACTGCCTTTCTATGTAGGTCAAATAGAATAGGTATCCTTAAAAATCTCGTACATAATATATGTTCTCTATTCACGACTCGTGTTGCCAATTTCGATGATGTATCGCTTTGGGTTCGTCCCGTGCTAAAGACCGCTTTGTTATACCACAGATATGGTTATGAGACAACACATGTTTATTTCAAAGTCAGTTATTATACGAAGTTCATACCAAAAGTAGTAAACTGGTGTATATTGCCAGATACTTCACCTGTATAGATTTGACTCCCATTTTATCCGCATAAGAGGTGAACAAGAAATCGTATCATCGCTTCTGAACTTGGCAACTCTGAGAAGAACTGGCATTGTTATTGTTTCAGAGAATCTTATTTGTTACTTTTCACACCTAAGTGACGAAATCGATGTATTAATTATAGGATAAAAAAAAACATTGACAATATTTAAAAATGTTATGTTTTCATCATCATCAGTCCGTATAACGTCCACTGCTGAACATGGTCCTCCTCACGAGCGAGGGTATTTGCCATAGTCACCACGCTTGGCAGGCGGGTTGGTGGCCGCAGTAATTTGTTGTATCACACAAGAAAACGCTACTGCCCGTTCCTTGATATACGATTATTATGGATGATGTTATAACAATCGGGACCAACGGCTTAATGAGCTTTCCGAGGCACGGAGGGTAGTCCCTCCACCAACCAGACCCGGAAACACATCTTAGAAATCTTACACAAAGATTTCCTGTCCGGTGTGGGGATCGAACCGACGACCTCCGAGATTTAAAGCGAGCCAAATACCGCTATGCTACGGAGGTTGTCTGAAATATTATATTTAGTAATAGTTATTCCACGCGGACTAAGTCGCATGCAAAAGCTTGTGCTAAAATAGTTCAAATCAGCTCATTCAAATGTAGGTAAACACATTAAGTTCTATTATAATACTAATATGTTAATTAAAAATAACAAAAAATATAATTAAATACCTAATAAATAAAGGAGTCTATGTTCATATTAATCTGCACTCTACTACATACGGTGGATTCAAGAAAATATGTGGTTTGAAATCGTAGACTGATTTTTTTGTTTCATTTTCTACGCTGGTCAGAGTAAAAAGAAAAATGCTAGTTGAAATGGTATTCGATTTAATACTAACTTTTATGTTATAGACTCAACATTCTAACACTTTTTGTTTTATGATCAATATATTATAAACTTAATTTTGTGCAACATTTGTTTGAGATTGGATTGCCGAGAATAGTGTAACTTAGTACTTATCTAAAACTTATTAAAACACTGGTCAACAAAATTTATTTATTTTTATGTCACAGAAATATTATTTTGATTCTTTTGTAATTCAGTATAAGTTAAAAACTAAACAGGAATTAGAATTTATATATCACGTCACATTTTTGAGATATTTGCTTGTAAACATAAAACAATATGCTGATTTGGCTATATTTGAAAATGTATTTAGAATAGTTAAATATTTTTATGATTATATTTTATATATAAAATTGATAGTCATAAATCTAATATATTTTTAAACCAATTTACTTAAAGTTTTTATGATTTTCTAATGCAAAGATATTAAATATTTTGTTTAACTATATTTTTCTCATACATTTTAATAGAGTCATTTTGTGTGGAGTTTTTGTCTTTGACACTAAAATGTTAATATTTACATATAGAAACAGTACAGCAACAAAATCATAAATGTTAATTAGAATTTAGAATAGTCACTTGCCAAAACGGTCGAAATACAATTTTACTAATAGATTTATTAATTTATTTACCTAAATTGAAAACAGGTCTATACGCCATTTTTGTAATGTTTATTCTCAAATATCTCCAAAATTAGACGTGATAGAATATTTTTAATTATTAAATGGTACTCTCATTTATTGACAATGCCAGATAAATGTATTTCTTTTTTTGTTGCAAAAACTTTGTCGACCAGTGAAATCATTATAGAATTCAGTCAGCCATAATCTAATGCAGTGACTTTATAAATAAAAACCGGCCCAGTGCGAGTCAGACTTGCGCACGAAGGGTTCCTTACCATCTTCAAGTGATTACCTGTTGCCGTTAATAATAACCAGAAAAAAAGAGCAAAAAACAAATGTATGGAAGCCGCCTTAAATATTATTTTATTTTGTTTTTAGTATTTGTTGTAATAGCAATATTATTATTGCTATAACAATATTTTGTTTTTAGTATTTATTGTTATAGCAGCATCGCTGATGCGGAGAGTGAGGGACAGTCCCAACAGCTACCTGAGGGTGGTTGCTGAGCATATTGAGAGTCCTATATGGAGGCATTGGATCCGCCTACATAAAGGATAATTTTAATGTTAGGCTAGTTTGTATTTTTGTGTATTACTAATTTAGTTCTTAAGTACCTGTGTATTACTAAAACTCTATGGACTATCTTGTCTGAAATAAATTATTATTATTATTATAGCGGCAACAGATATAAATATATCATTTGTGAAAATTTTAACTGTCTAGCTATCGCGGTTCTTGAGATACAGCCTGGTGACAGACAGCAAAGTCGTAGTAACAAACATAAACTTACATACGTTGAATAACTTAATAAAAAAATGTTTTTTTGCTTATAATTTGCCAATTTTTTTAGAATATACATAAAATATTTCTTTCTCCCTTAAGGATACGGCAAAAAATGTGCATGGCAAAATGGGGTATAGTGCTTAGCAATACAAGATAATCTTGGTTTCACGATGGAGCGCCGCACGGTTTCGGAGTCATTTTATTCTTTAATTTTTAATTCTATTGTATAAGTATATAACACATTCATCGAGTATGCTAGGAAAAATTAATCATTTCCCTGTGTATTATAGAAAAAACAAAAAACACGGTATTTATAATAATATTAGGTTTAAAATAAAATGAAGGTTATTAAGAAACACTTCGCTGCGCTATAAATGAAAACATCCTGTCTTTTGAGTCTATAAAGATTTCTGCTGATCTTATCGGCACATAACTCAAACCATTGATTGTGCTGAAATTTGGCACGCAGATCGTTATTATAAGGTTGGCATCCGCTAAAAACAGATTTTCTAAAATACATCTCGTAATAAACAACGCGGACAATTTCGAAGGAAAAGCTATTTAGACACATTTTCATAAAATATATTCGCTTCGTATGAAATAACAATTGTAACAAAATAACATTAACTTTAATAAATCATTTTGTTAATAATCTCACTTTAATCTTAGAACACTTATTTTTGAAAACGGTTGACAAATATAATTATGTCCGACCCCACCTTAGTCAGCACGCAATTTTAACATTAATGCTAAATTGAGATATATATTTTGATTCAACCTACAATAAAAGTAACATAAATAACTCGAAGCAAAGTGGTTGAATTTATTGCCATAAAATATAATTATAATTTAATTTATTAGAAGGTTAATAATAACAGTTGAAATCATCATAATCAGTCCATATAACGTTCAATACTGGGTCTCCAATAAAGTGGGGTTTTTGAGATAGTTACCACGTATGGCAGGCGGGTTAACAGTGCCGGATTGCATATGCGTACCCGGCCCCCGCCAACGCAACGGTGGATCAAAGGAGTGTCCGGGAGGTTTTAGGGGTGTAGGGTCCTCTCCTCGTGGTATGACTTAGCATAGCACGCTATGGAGAGGGCGAGTCCCACATATCCCAGCGCCAGCGCGCGAATACGATGCAGCGGCGGCTGTGGGAATGCGTAAATGCATGCAGGTTAACAGCCGCTTTAATTTCTATAGTATAAAAACGCTGTTGTCCAATCCCTGGTACTTATACATCATCATCATCATCAGCCTGTTGTAGTCCACTGTTGAACATAGGCCTCCCCCTTAGATTTCCAGAGTGAACGATCGCTAGCCGCAGCACCGACTTCCCGCGATCTTTATGAGGTCTTTGGTCCATCATGCAGGCGGTCGTCCTACGCTGCGCTTGCCAGTTCGTGGTCTCCACTCGAGAACCTTTCTGCTCCATCGGTCAGTTCTTTGAGCTATGTGTCCTGCCCATTGCCACTTCAGCTTGCTAATCCGTTGAGCTATGTCTGTGCGCTTCGATCTCCTGCGGATCTCTTCATTTCTGATTCGATCCAGTGGTGGACTTACACATTTGCCGCCAGTAGGCTATTTTTGCCGCCCCCTACAGACCTTAAACTAGTTACCTATAGCTACCCCTACCAAATTTTATTTTTGAAAGTATTTGGTATAAGGAAGGGGCGCTGCCCGCAGTGATTCATTCCAAAAGCTGACAGAGTATTCTGTTCAATATTATATAGCCTACCTACTTAGTACTAAAAATACTACAATAATGTTATGTCCTCAAATGTTTAAATCTAGAAAATTTTAGACGTATACATTTTCTTTTCCAGTAAGAAAAAAAGGTGGGCCAAATTTGCCGCCTCTTAAAATTTGCCGCCCTAGGCTCCAGCCTACTGAGCCTGCTGGTAAATCCGCCACTGATTCGATCTCGCAGGGAAACGCCGAGGATAGCTCATTCCATCGCTCGCTGAGCGAGTTTGAGCTTTCTTATGAGACACACAGTAAGAGACCACGTCTCAGATCCATTTGTCATCACTGGTAACACACATTGATTGAAGCCATTATGACATAACGGATCAACGGCTTAATTAATGTACTTTCAGAGGCATGCTGGATAGTCCTACAACCAACAAGACACCGAAAAAAAAAAAATTACATAAGTAATTCTTTTCCGGCACATGGATGGATTCAATGACCTCCGAGACTTAAAGCCGAAATATGTGATCATCTGAGGTATGCAATGATAATTTTGTCGTGATTTTTTCGGACAGACCTATGTTTTATCTTCGACGCTTTTGCTACTTCACCGGGTACAACGGCGAGCAGTGCTCCAGCCTTAATAAATGGTTTAAAAACTACAAACTAAGCAACTTGCTCCCTGTGAGACTTGGATCTCGGCTCACACCGATCGCTGGCGGGAGAATTAAGGAATTATGACTTTGATGATTGGATGGAAGATACATTACACATCTAAACGTGGTATTAAAATTGATTGTAAATAATAATTACGAAAAACGAACGCATTAATTCGACAAAGTACGGCGCAGCTATTTCGGCTATAAATAGAAGTAGAAGTGTTAAGCAAAGGGTTGAAACATTTTATAAAACGAATATCGCGTTCACGCACGTGTGACGACAGCTTAGCTGTTCCGGAATAATGTATGCATGGAGTTTATGCAGCCGTCTACAAGTGGAAAGGGACAGTGGTTCCAGTTTAAGCGAGTGGTTCAAATTTAATTAATTTTGTTTACTAGCAGCAGAACTATTTTTTATTGAAGACTAGCTGCGCCCCGCGGTTTTACCAGCGTAACTCTGCTCCAGTGGGTAAAAGCGTGATGTTTTGTAGCCTATATGTTGATCCAGCGTATAACCTATCCCGGTGCACAATTTCAGCCAATTCCGTTCAGAAGTTTTTGCGTGTAAGAGTAACAAACATCCATCCATACTTACAAACTTACACTACTAACGTGCTACTGCATCGCGATTGTATCTATACAAAAGCTCGACCGCGTCGCGCTACTAACGCGCTACTAACGCGCTACTGCATCGCGATTGTATCGATACAAACTAGTTATTATATGCGAGCTTCTATCCGCTTACACTCAGCAGCATCTTACACGGCATCGGTTCGAAAATGAATCTTGACGTATGCTTTTAAGTACAAAGTTTTGCGTGGTATCGCATCGCATCATACACTCTGTCACACCGTTGATAACTATAAGCGTCGCCGCGTCGCTTGCTATCACTGTACTGAGGTGGTTTTGATGCGCTAAAAATAAATTGTGGAGATTTTAGGTGTGCAAGTAAATATTGGATACAATTTTAGCGTTAAGAGTGATACGTACTTATATTTTTGATATTGGTGTTCCGTTTAAACTAATTAGATATCTATACTGATATACAAAGAGTTTGTTTACTTGAACGCGCTAGTCTTAGAAACTTCATCATCATCATCAGCCCGTATAACGTCCACTACTGAACATGAGCCTCCTCCCGGGGAGGGTATTTGCCATAGTCACCACGCTTGGCAGGCAGATTGGTGACCGCAGTATTATGTTATACCACGATTCAGTCGCGATGCTGTTGCGCGTTTACGAAACGCGCGACTGCATCGCTGCAAAAAGTCGCCGTGGGCGAGGGGCCAAAAGCGCGACCGCGTCGCGCTACTAACGCGCTACTGCATTGCGATTGTATCGATACAAACGCGCGACCGCGTCGCGCTACTAACGCGCTACTGCATCGCGATTGTATCGATACAAAAGCGCGACCGCGTCGCGCTAATAACGCGCTACTGCATCGCGATTGTATCGATACAAAAGCGCGACCGCGTCGCGTTACTAACGCGCTACTAACGCGCTACTGCATCGCGATTGTATCGATACAAACCCGCGACCGCGTCGCGCTACTAACGCGCTACTGCATTGCGATTGTATCGATACAAACGCGCGACCGCGTCGCGCTACTAACGCACTACTGCATCGCGATTGTATCGATACAAAGGCCCCTCGCCCACGGCGACTTTTTGCAGCGATACAGTAGCGATGATGTCGCGCGTTTGCATGGATACAGTCACCCACAAAACCACGATTCAGTCGCGATGCTGTTGCGCGTTTACGAAACGCGCGACTGCATCGCTGCAAAAAGTCGCCGTGGGCGAGGGGCCAAAAGCGCGACCGCGTCGCGCTACTAACGCGCTACTGCATCGCGATTGTATCGATACAAACGCGAGACCGCGTCGCGCTACTAACGCGCTACTGCATCGCGATTGTATCGATACAAACGCGCGACCGCGTCGCGCTACTAACGCGCTACTGCATCGCGATTGTATCGATACAAAGGCCCCTCGCCCACGGCGACTTTTTGCAGCGATACAGTAGCGATGATGTCGCGCGTTTGCATGGATACAGTCACCCACAAAACCACGATTCAGTCGCGATGCTGTTGCGCGTTTACGAAACGCGCGACTGCATCGCTGCAAAAAGTCGCCGTGGGCGAGGGGCCAAAAGCGCGACCGCGTCGCGCTACTAACGCGCTACTGCATCGCGATTGTATCGATACAAAGGCCCCTCGCCCACGGCGACTTTTTGCAGCGATACAGTAGCGATGATGTCGCGCGTTTGCATGGATACAGTCGCGATGCGGTCATTAGCTGTGTGCTATCGCCCACAAAACCACGATTCTGTATCGATACAAAAGCGCGACCGCGTCGCGCTTCTAACGCGCTACTGCATCGCGATTGTATCGATACAAACGCGCGACCGCGTCGCGCTACTAACGCGCTACTGCATCGCGATTGTATCGATACAAAGGCCCCTCGCCCACGGCGACTTTTTGCAGCGATACAGTAGCGATGATGTCGCGCGTTTGCATGGATACAGTCGCCCACAAAACCACGATTCAGTCGCGATGCTGTTGCGCGTTTACGAAACGCGCGACTGCATCGCTGCAAAAAGTCGCCGTGGGCGAGGGGCCAAAAGCGCGACCGCGTCGCGCTACTAACGCGCTACTGCATCGCGATTGTATCGATACAAACGCGAGACCGCGTCGCGCTACTAACGCGCTACTGCATCGCGATTGTATCGATACAAACGCGCGACCGCGTCGCGTTACTAACGCGCTACTGCATCGCGATTGTATCGATACAAAAGCGCGACCGCGTCGCGCTACTAACGTGCTACTGCATCGCGATTGTATCTATACAAAAGCTCGACCGCGTCGCGCTACTAACGCGCTACTAAAGCGCTACTGCATCGCGATTGTATCGATACAAACGCGCGACCGCGTCGCGCTTCTAACGCGCTACTGCATCGCGATTGTATCGATACAAACGCGCGACCGCGTCGCGCTACTAACGCGCTACTGCATCGCGATTGTATCGATACAAAGGCCCCTCGCCCACGGCGACTTTTTGCAGCGATACATTAGCGATGATGTCGCGCGTTTGCATGGATACAGTCGCGATGCGGTCATTAGCTGTGTGCTATCGCCCACAAAACCACGATTCAGTCGCGATGCTGTTGCGCGTTTACGAAACGCGCGACTGCATCGCTGCAAAAAGTCGCCGTGGGCGAGGGGCCAAAAGCGCGACCGCGTCGCGCTACTAACGCGCTACTGCATCGCGATTGTATCGATACAAACGCGAGACCGCGTCGCGCTACTAACGCGCTACTGCATCGCGATTGTATCGATACAAACGCGCGACCGCGTCGCGCTACTAACGCGCTACTGCATCGCGATTGTATCGATACAAAGGCCCCTCGCCCACGGCGACTTTTTGCAGCGATACAGTAGCGATGATGTCGCGCGTTTGCATGGATACAGTCGCCCACAAAACCACGATTCAGTCGCGATGCTGTTGCGCGTTTACGAAACGCGCGACTGCATCGCTGCAAAAAGTCGCCGTGGGCGAGGGGCCAAAAGCGCGACCGCGTCGCGCTACTAACGCGCTACTGCATCGCGATTGTATCGATACAAAGGCCCCTCGCCCACGGCGACTTTTTGCAGCGATACAGTAGCGATGATGTCGCGCGTTTTCATGGATACAGTCGCGATGCGGTCATTAGCTGTGTGCTATCGCCCACAAAACCACGATTCTGTTGCATTCTGTTGCGCGTTTACGAAACGCGCGACTGCATCGCTGCAAAAAGTCGCCGTGGGCGAGGGGCCAAAAGCGCGGCCGCGTCGCGTTACTAACGCGCTACTGCATCGCGATTGTATCGATACAAACGCGAGACCGCGTCGCGCTACTAACGCGCTACTGCATCGCGATTGTATCGATACAAACGCGCGACCGCGTCGCGTTACTAACGCGCTACTGCATCGCGATTGTATCGATACAAAAGCGCGACCGCGTCGCGCTACTAACGTGCTACTGCATCGCGATTGTATCTATACAAAAGCTCGACCGCGTCGCGCTACTAACGCGCTACTAACGCGCTACTGCATCGCGATTGTATCGATACAAACGCGCGACCGCATCGCGCTTCTTACGCGCTACTGCATCGCGATTGTATCGATACAAACGCGCGACCGCGTCGCGCTACTAACGCGCTACTGCATCGCGATTGTATCGATACAAAGGCCCCTCGCCCACGGCGACTTTTTGCAGCGATACAGTAGCGATGATGTCGCGCGTTTGCATGGATACAGTCGCCCACAAAACCACGATTCAGTCGCGCTGCAAAAAGTCGCCGTGGGCGAGGGGCCAAAAGCGCGACCGCGTCGCGCTACTAACGCGCTACTGCATCGCGATTGTATCGATACAAACGCGAGACCGCGTCGCGCTACTAACGCGCTACTGCATCGCGATTGTATCGATACAAACGCGCGACCGCGTCGCGCTACTAACGCGCTACTGCATCGCGATTGTATCGATACAAAGGCCCCTCGCCCACGGCGACTTTTTGCAGCGATACAGTAGCGATGATGTCGCGCGTTTGCATGGATACAGTCGCAATGCGGTCATTAGCTGCGTGCTATCGCCCACAAAACCACGATTCTGTTGCATTCTGTTGCGCGTTTACGAAACGCGCGACTGCATCGCTGCAAAAAGTCGCCGTGGGCGAGGGGCCAAAAGCGCGACCGCGTCGCGCTACTAACGCGCTACTGCATCGCGATTGTATCGATACAAAGGCCCCTCGCCCACGGCGACTTTTTGCAGCGATACAGTAGCGATGATGTCGCGCGTTTGCATGGATACAGTCGCGATGCGGTCATTAGCTGTGTGCTATCGCCCACAAAACCACGATTCTGTTGCATTCTGTTGCGCGTTTACGAAACGCGCGACTGCATCGCTGCAAAAAGTCGCCGTGGGCGAGGGGCCAAAAGCGCGACCGCGTCGCGTTACTAACGCGCTACTGCATCGCGATTGTATCGATACAAACGCGAGACCGCGTCGCGCTACTAACGCGCTACTGCATCGCGATTGTATCGATACAAACGCGCGACCGCGTCGCGTTACTAACGCGCTACTGCATCGCGATTGTATCGATACAAAAGCGCGACCGCGTCGCGCTACTAACGTGCTACTGCATCGCGATTGTATCTATACAAACGCGCGACCGCGTCGCGCTACTAACGCGCTACTGCATCGCGATTGTATCGATACAAACGCGCGACCGCGTCGCGCTTCTAACGCGCTACTGCATCGCGATTGTATCGATACAAACGCGCGACCGCGTCGCGCTACTAACGCGCTACTGCATCGCGATTGTATCGATACAAAGGCCCCTCGCCCACGGCGACTTTTTGCAGCGATACAGTAGCGATGATGTCGCGCGTTTGCATGGATACAGTCGCCCACAAAACCACGATTCAGTCGCGATGCTGTTGCGCGTTTACGAAACGCGCGACTGCATCGCTGCAAAAAGTCGCCGTGGGCGAGGGGCCAAAAGCGCGACCGCGTCGCGCTACTAACGCGCTACTGCATCGCGATTGTATCGATACAAACGCGAGACCGCGTCGCGCTACTAACGCGCTACTGCATCGCGATTGTATCGATACAAACGCGCGACCGCGTCGCGCTACTAACGCGCTACTGCATCGCGATTGTATCGATACAAAGGCCCCTCGCCCACGGCGACTTTTTGCAGCGATACAGTAGCGATGATGTCGCGCGTTTGCATGGATACAGTCGCGATGCGGTCATTAGCTGTGTGCTATCGCCCACAAAACCACGATTCTGTTGCATTCTGTTGCGCGTTTACGAAACGCGCGACTGCATCGCTGCAAAAAGTCGCCGTGGGCGAGGGGCCAAAAGCGCGACCGCGTCGCGTTACTAACGCGCTACTGCATCGCGATTGTATCGATACAAACGCGAGACCGCGTCGCGCTACTAACGCGCTACTGCATCGCGATTGTATCGATACAAACGCGCGACCGCGTCGCGTTACTAACGCGCTACTGCATCGCGATTGTATCGATACAAAAGCGCGACCGCGTCGCGCTACTAACGTGCTACTGCATCGCGATTGTATCTATACAAAAGCTCGACCGCGTCGCGCTACTAACGCGCTACTAACGCGCTACTGCATCGCGATTGTATCGATACAAACGCGCGACCGCGTCGCGCTTCTAACGCGCTACTGCATCGCGATTGTATCGATACAAACGCGCGACCGCGTCGCGCTACTAACGCGCTACTGCATCGCGATTGTATCGATACAAAGGCCCCTCGCCCCCGGCGACTTTTTGCAGCGATACAGTAGCGATGATGTCGCGCGTTTGCATGGATACAGTCGCGATGCGGTCATTAGCTGTGTGCTATCGCCCACAAAACCACGATTCAGTCGCGATGCTGTTGCGCGTTTACGAAACGCGCGACTGCATCGCGATTGTATCGATACAAACGCGAGACCGCGTCGCGCTACTAACGCGCTACTGCATCGCGATTGTATCGATACAAACGCGCGACCGCGTCGCGCTACTAACGCGCTACTGCATCGCGATTGTATCGATACAAAGGCCCCTCGCCCACGGCGACTTTTTGCAGCGATACAGTAGCGATGATGTCGCGCGTTTGCATGGATACAGTCGCCCACAAAACCACGATTCAGTCGCGATGCTGCGTTTACGAAACGCGCGACTGCATCGCTGCAAAAAGTCGCCGTGGGTGAGGGGCCAAAAGCGCGACCGCGTCGCGCTACTAACGCGCTACTGCATCGCGATTGTATCGATACAAAGGCCCCTCGCCCACGGCGACTTTTTGCAGCGATACAGTAGCGATGATGTCGCGCGTTTGCATGGATACAGTCGCGATGCGGTCATTAGCTGTGTGCTATCGCCCACAAAACCACGATTCTGTTGCATTCTGTTGCGCGTTTACGAAACGCGCGACTGCATCGCTGCAAAAAGTCGCCGTGGGCGAGGGGCCAAAAGCGCGACCGCGTCGCGTTACTAACGCGCTACTGCATCGCGATTGTATCGATACAAACGCGAGACCGCGTCGCGCTACTAACGCGCTACTGCATCGCGATTGTATCGATACAAACGCGCGACCGCGTCGCGTTACTAACGCGCTACTGCATCGCGATTGTATCGATACAAAAGCGCGACCGCGTCGCGCTACTAACGTGCGACTGCATCGCGATTGTATCTATACAAAAGCTCGACCGCGTCGCGCTACTAACGCGCTACTAACGCGCTACTGCATCGCGATTGTATCGATACAAACGCGCGACCGCGTCGCGCTTCTAACGCGCTACTGCATCGCGATTGTATCGATACAAACGCGCGACCGCGTCGCGCTACTAACGCGCTACTGCATCGCGATTGTATCGATACAAAGGCCCCTCGCCCACGGCGACTTTTTGCAGCGATACAGTAGCGATGATGTCGCGCGTTTGCATGGATACAGTCGCGATGCGGTCATTAGCTGTGTGCTATCGCCCACAAAACCACGATTCAGTCGCGATGCTGTTGCGCGTTTACGAAACGCGCGACTGCATCGCTGCAAAAAGTCGCCGTGGGCGAGGGGCCAAAAGCGCGACCGCGTCGCGCTACTAACGCGCTACTGCATCGCGATTGTATCGATACAAAGGCGCGACTGCGTCGCGCTACTAACGCGCTACTGCATCGCGATTGTATCGATACAAACGCGCGACCGCGTCGCGCTACTAACGCGCTACTGCATCGCGATTCTATTATCACAAATCTATATTCACCGTAAAGTAAAAATTAAGATTTTTTTTTTAAATGTGGACAACACCACATATTACATTATATAATACAACTTTCAGTACCACTGTGCCATTGAATGAACCATTAAAAGATAATTAATATAATATTTGGTTTTTCTTACCTTAAAGTTATGGTTAGTCGTTCTTCAGCTGATATACACTGTCTCATCATTGTATTTCTGCGTGTCAACTCTGTTTTACAATGGAAAGCAATTCACAAAACGTCGAGTATGACATTCTATAACAACTTTTGAATTTAAGATCATAATTTTTGAGTTGTTTGAATGTTGTTACATGATGTCCGCAAAGTAATCTCTGGGTATTAAATGGATGCATCCAATATTGACGCTGCTTCCGTTGCCTACGCTTCGGCTGCTTACGTAAAAGCAGCACCAAAGACAACGTGACTAATGTTGCCTCAACGGAGTCCATCTTGCAACTGTACTGATCCAAGGTATTTTTGTATCGTAACTGCATCGCGGCCGAATCGCGTTTGCATCGCGACCGAATCGCGTTTGCATCGCGACTGAATCTGGTCCCGTGGGCGCGGGCACACAGCTAGCGACTGCTTCGCGTCTGTATCGATGCTACGCGCGAGAGCATCGCGACTGCATCGCTACAAAAAGTCGCCCACGGCGACTTTTTGCAGCGATGCATTCGCGCGTTTCGTAAACTGCCCGTTCCTTGATATACGATTATTATAGATGATGTCATAACAATCGGGACCAACGGCTTAACGTGCTTTCCGAGGCACGGAGGGTAGTCCCTCAACCAACCAGACCCGGAAAGAAATCTTAGTATTTAAACAAAGATTTCCTCTCCAGCGTTGGAATCGAACCCAATCGACCTCCAAGATTTAAAGCGAGCCAAATACAGATACGCTACCGCGGAGGTTGTGTGATTTGAAAAAAAGGTATTTCAGCGTCAGATAGCCGATTTATCGAGGAGGGTTATAGGCTATATTTAATTAAGAAGTTGCTACGGGAACGGGAGTTACCCGGTTAAAATTGCATGCGAAAAGCTAGTTTAATGTAAAACTGTAGTGAAGGTTAATAATTTATTTGTATATTTTTATCCTTAACTAGTTGTTCGTTGCACTTGTAGATTGATCTTTTTTTTTTTGTTTACCCCTGCAGCGTATTCGCGCGCTGGCGGTGGGATATGTGGGGCTCGCCCTCTCCATAGCGTGGCATGGTAAACTCATACCACGAGGAGAGGACCCTACACCACTAAAACCCCCCGGACACTTTTTCGATCCGCCGTTGGCGGGGGCCGGGTACGCATAAGCAATCCGGCCCACTTGTAGACTGACCCTACTTTGAAATCAGTCATATGGTAACCATTTCACCATATTGTGACTGATTTTAAAGTGATGGAACGTAATGAAATTGTGTAGGTAAGATTATTATTATGTCATACAAAGGCAATAAATTGATATTAACAAATAAATAGGCCCTTTGAAACGCCGTGAAAAGGGTATAACACGTTGACGAGTTTGTATTAATTATTTCTCTTTGAGATTATAATACCTGTGTAATGTACTATATTATACAGAAGGGTGTAATATTAATATGAAATAACAGCACTTTGCTCATCTTACGGGTTTGAATCTAATAAGCAGCATCCTATTTAACGGAGCCACAAGTGAAAGCTTTTATATCGTCGTGGATATGAAACTTAGCAAGATGATCGGATTTGTATTTTATTTATAAAAATAATGACTTTATTCAAAGCTGGCTTGTGTCCGTGCCTTCGTCCGCGTAAAAAGTTTTTTGTATGTTTTTGGGTACTTTTGCTAATAAATAAGTAATTATATTATTATTTCGGTGGAAGGATAAGTAGCAAGTGTTGTACCATTATGAAATCTTGATTAAATTATTTTTCTTAGGTAACTTACCTAGAGCAGTAAAGTATTTTTTTTTATTGTCAAAAGTAGCTGAAAACATTTTTTTTAACCATGACTCAATAAAACAATTTTTTTATTACTAAAATTATTATAGGTACCCATTAAATTGTAATTTATTAAATAGATATTACGTTATGTGCCTTATCTTATCTATACTCATATTATAAAGATGAAAAGTTTGTATTTTTATATGTTTATTTCGAATAAACTCAAAAACGACTGAACGAATTTCGATAATTCTTTCACCATTAGAATGCAACATTATCCCTGAAATGCGATCTGCTGTTATCACCGTGCTTGGCAGGCGAATTGGCGACTGTCTGTATTTGATACTTAGGTTAACGCAATCGGAACCAATGGCTTAATCGTGTCGTAATCGAATGAATGAGTCACTTAACCAACCAGACCCACGGACTAATCAGTAATTTTACAGACAAATGTTTGTCCGGCGTTGGAATCGATTCGATACTTAAGGCAAAGCTCTCTAACTGGTAGACCAAGTAGGTAATAAAAAAACGAGGGTCCACTTGACAAAATCAATAATTGCATCAAATGTGTAGCGACATCTACAGTAGCCGCACAAACTGCAAGAAGACGAGCAGCGCCATCTAGTACCTAGCATCTCAACTAACCTGTATCGCGCAACACAAGTTCGCAAGCCAATTCGAACATATACAAGTTCTAAACAGCAACAAATGGATGTCGGCCGCCGGGCATTCCACCTCGCTCGGCAAAGATCTTCACTTTTTTTGGAGGAACATTACCAACCTTTTTTTTTTGGACGGACATAATAATATGTAGTTAGCCCTGTGGCTTTTGCTACTTCACCGGGCATAAAGGCGAGCAGAGTTCCAGTCTAGATAAATGGTTTAAACACTACAAACTAAGCAACCTGCGCAAGAGGGCATCCCATGTGTGACTTGGACCTCGGCTCGAGATTGAGGGATGGCTTTTAGTTTCTTTTGGGGAGTTTTGTGCAACTGTCGCTCTACTTTACAGTTCGCGGGCTTCTCGGACTTCGGGTCTACGAGGGCATCGGAAGGAACATTACCAACCGTTCCTCTACTAATGCATTCAAACTTCAGAGTATTTTGCTGAACTGGCCTTTATTCAAATAAAAACAGAAATAAATGTATAGCGACAAAATAACGTACAAACTTTGTTCAATACATTTGAATAACAGTTTTGGAGTCGAAAATGTATTTTTTTAGCACTTGAAAGTAACCGCTGCTAGGCTTTTTTAGCTTCGTTAGTTTCAAATCTAACGGATTAAGTTGTTATGAAAAAAGTTTTTCAAAGCCGTCCAAAGCCGCAATATTTTTCGTTGTTTTTTTTGTATACAATTATAATATTGTTAGACAAAAGATTAGTTTCAAAAGAGCATTTTGGATCAGTGTCTGATGTTAATACCTTTTTTGTAGAGGTACATTATGTAGGTTCGGGGTAACGGGGTTTTTGCTATTTCACCAGGCATAAAGGCGAGCAGTGTTCCTGCCTTAATAAGATGTTCCTTCTGTGAAAAGCGGAACTAACGAGACTATCGTAAGATTATTGTATCGCAGATTAGTAAACAAATAGTAAAATATAGTATCACCGCGACGTCCAAATGATTTCTTTCGATTAGTAGCTTACATGATGTCTACCATAATCTGACCGTCGAGTTGTCGGTTATGGTTCCACAAAACACCATTGTGAAAGAATTGCCCCCTCCCTTCCGACCCTTCGTTAGCACAGAACCTCCATATCGTTATCGTAGACCTGAGGTCCGAGAGGCCTGCGTTATGTAAAGTAGAGCGACAGTTGCAAAAAACTCCCCTAAAAAACTAAAAGTTTATAATACCTCAATCCCCTCCCCAGCGACCGCCCTAAGCCAAAATCCAAGTCCCACAGAGGACTCCCTAGCGCATGTTGCTTAGTTTGTAGTTTTTAAACCATTTATTAAGGCTGGAGCTTTGCTCACCTTTAAGCCCAGTGAAGTAGCAAAAGTCAGTCAGGCTCACTTCATACGTCCGTGCAAATAAATGGATAATCTTGGACCCTAATCAGATCCGTAAGCACGTTCAAACATACAGTATATTTCCATTTATTACCAACATGTCTATACATAAACCGCATATATTATCTCCATAACTCTTACTATACTTATTACGTGTTCCCATTTCATTTAACGTACCCAAACACTAACGCTCTCATAAACCAGATAAATAGCGAAAATAAATCCACAAATTGTTTCCGAAACCCACATATTGGGTGCAACGACATTGCCGCATAGACGAATAGCCAAACACTATTGCCAAATGGTCGAATATTGTTCATTCGCAAACCGTAAAAGTTTCATCGCTGTTTGCATAGAACCTTTATGTCTTAAGGACATTACCTTTGTTATCAAAATGCAATTCTATTTCAGTAAGTTTAAGGTTGCTTTTCTAATGGTGTGCCAATTTAGCATATGCCTTTCGTTTAAATAGTGTAATATGACGGTTATTGCGGATATGCGGTAGCTCGTTGGTAATGGTTTTTAATTTGCAATGTTTGCGTGCCTTTGTTTTTCATATTTTCTTATTTATTATACTGTTTCTTTAGCATATGTAATATAAGTTTTAAATATACTTTAATTTGTTATGGGCGGCGTCATTTATGATTCTATAATTAATTAGCTTTCGGTCGCGACTTAGTCCGCGTTAATTTTGATTACTCCTCACATCTTTTTATAGAATTGGACATACGAGAGGTTTTTTAAGAATCCTGTCATAGCCATTACAACTATCTGTGTGTGAAATGTAACTGTAATAATATAAATATGTAAATTACTGAAATCCTTTTTACTAAAAATGAATGAAACTGTACTACGTGTCAAAGAGTTAAAACTATTTAAACATTTTGACTATCAACCTGCCAAGGGGATGATGAACAAATTGACGAATAAATAATTTGTTAGATTCTACTATAATCATGAGAAATTTCATTTAAGCCCGTTCTGTAGTTTCGGCGTGCAAAGAATCAGCTAGAAGGGCAGACAAACAGAAAAAATAAACGCTGAATCGAAAATAAATGAAGGCTATGTTTTATGAAGATTCCTCGTGAACACAGGAGGACGAGTTTATATCATAATTCACAAAATTGACCTCTTTACAACAAAGAGGTAAAGTTCTTACCTATTTATTGTAAATAATTACTAATTGTATAGATATAGAAACAATTATTGATATCAAAGTAACAAATTTATTTAATATAATATTCAAATTGAAACAAAGATAAACAATTAGAGAAAATAAGAAAAATAAATCTAATTATGTAGATATGCAAAATCCAGATTTTTCATCCATAAAATTGAACAGGTGAATCGAAATGAGCAATGCGATTACAATGCAAAAATATGCAAATTGGTTCAAATTTATCAATTTGTTTGAATATAATTTTGATCGCAAATGTAATATTCTAAATTATTTGTGCGGTTCAAACTAATGCGTTTGCATATTCAACGAGGTACTTGAAATAACAAGATTATTAGCGATTATCTACATATTACGTTACGAATGTTATCGTTGTATTTTTTGTTGTAAAGATTACTACAACAGAGTTTTTCTACTAGTATTCTTGTTAATCCCTCGTGCTAAGCTAAAATTCTGTGATGAGGGGGTTCGCGTCGGTAGTGCAATGGGTGGGGATCGAACCAGCGACCACATGATCGTAAAATGGCTCCTAGAAAATAAAATAAATATTATAAAGCTAAAGAGTTTGAAGCACGTTAAGCAGTTGGTCCCGATTGTTATAACATCATCTATAACAATTTTATACCAGGGAACGGATAGCAGCGTTTCCTTGTATATTACAATATAATACTGCGGTCACCAACCTGCCTACCAAGCGTGGTGACTATGGCAAAAACCCTCTCTCGGGAGGAGGTCCTTTTCCAGCAGTGAACGTTGTATGGGCTGATGATGATGATGATGAAAGAGTTTGTATATTTGTTTTTTTGGACGCGCTAATCTCAGGAATTACTGACTGGTTTTTAATTTTTCTTTCACCGTTAGAAAGTTACGTTATCCAGGAGTAACATGGGCTGTATTTAGTTATGATGTTCGTACGGGAACAGGAGTTATGCAGGTGAAACCGCATGCAAGAAGTTGAGTTTTTTTTTTAATTTGGCTACTGTTATGATACAAATAAATTTCTTTAACTTCAGCAGGTGGATTGGTGCTCGCAGTAAGGTGGTAAGGCTTAGGGACTGAATACACTTATTCAGCTCAATTCAGCTTATGTCCATAGAAAATGCCAGTTTTGTAGAGGATGCGTACGCGTCTGTTCAGCTGAACGCATTACGCATTAAGCTGATAGTACAGTGTGGTTTCCGACTTAGAATAGTACTACCCCATATCTTCCTATGGGTGTTATAAAAGGCGAATAAGTGGCATACAGCTAATGCGTGGGCAGGTCTATGATAGAATACAACGATTTAATAATAATATTATGAACCGACTAAAATATTTAGACTGTGCTACTAACTAAACGTCCTAAAAGCTCATATGAGGCTAATGAGATAATTTAAATTCAAGGTGATTCGCCGCCGGCAACCATTGTTTAGCTAAGCGGCTACAAAGGGATTGTTTTTGTGTAGAGTCCGATTTGAGCTTTGATGCAATGATGTAACGAGTCTTACGATAAACTTACTCTCGTCTTCAAGGAAGATAGCATTATTACGACTGTGATCTTTTCTCCAACAGTCCATTATCAACAAATTTTTGCGTTAATCAACACGCTTAACAGGCGGATTGGTGATCGCAGTAAGATGGTAACATAACACCAATCCGCCTGCCAATCGTGGTGACGATGGCAAATAGCCTTCCCCGGGAGGAGGTCCATGTTCGTCCATGGACGTTATACAGGCTAATGATGATGATGATTAGCAACGATAAAAAATCACAATATATACAAAAGTTTATTGTTTGGTAGATAAATTATAATATTATTAAGCTATTTATTTTTCCGTGACATTTTTGTGAATGTCAGCCGCTTACCGGATCCCTTTATCTTTATTCGAACCCATAACACAAAAAGGGTTCTGCGGCGGAATTTTTATTCAATCGTATGCCACGTCCATATCAAAGGCTAGCATTTCATTCAAAACACCGGTGCTGGATATGGGTCACTTAAAAACATATATATTTGTAATGCAAAAATGGCAATGGAGTAAAAACGTTAAGGGGCTTGATTCACCATCAGGTGTATAGAGCGGCCGTTAAAATTATTTTACTGGAAACAACTACTCGCGTGCGCTTTTACCCATTACAGTGGGAACTTGCTGCAGGCTTAATCTGCACAAGTGGGGCATGATTGACGACAACGACAAACATTGTCACCAAAGTCTATGTCGCACACGTTGACCTGCTCCAATGCCCCACGATGGAGGATTTGATGGCGGGAACGACAGAGGCCATTGGAGTGGCGACTTACTGGTCAGAATGGCTTTAAACAAAGTATTAAAACTAATAAGTTGAAACAGCGACACGAAAGACGAAGAAGTGGAAACTTCATAAATAAATATAGCCTTTCTCGATAAATGGGCTAGTAACACTGAAATAATTATTCAAATCGGAACTGTAGGTACTCCCTGAGATTAAGGCGTTCAAGCAATCTAACAAACTATTCAGCTTTTTATATTAGCATTGATTAGATGAAAATTTGTTTGTTTCATTATCTTAAATATTTAGTTACTTTAAGCGTCGCGGTCGTCAGCGACCGCTCTGCGCCGAAGTTCAACTTTCATAGCCTTCTGGCGTAGATTGCTTAATGTGTATTTTTGAAACCATTTAATTAGGGTTGAGCCCTGATGGCTTTTATGCCCGGTGAAGTACCAAAAGCCTCAAATATATAATTATGTTCGTTCGAAAAAAAGAACAAAGGTTTGTATAATGTAAAAATGTTCTTTTTCTGTAAATTTAAAATTCCCATTATGAAATTGATACTTTACATTCTTTTATTTTTTACATTTTTGGATTTTCGTTCGTATACAAAGTAATTATTTTTTTATGAAAAACATTGAAAAAGTTTTTGATGTCGAAACTGAGTTCCTTTATCAAATACCTGAATAACCACATATGGCCGAAATCGATCGAACGAAATCGACTGCGGGACATAGCCCACCTTCATAGATTTCCTGTTACTACGGTTGGATGCAGCGTTAATCTAACGTCATCCCTCGGCCTTCACCAGGTCATCCGTCAATCTGGTTGGTGGACGTCCTACGCTACGCTTGCCGACCCGCGGTCTCAATTCAAGAACTTTTCGGCCCCAACCGCCATCATTTCTCCGCGCTATAGGGCCTGCACATTGCCACTTCATCGAACTAATCCGTTGGTATATGTCGGTAACCCGCGTTCTACGTGTCTGAAATAAATGTTTTGAATTGAATTGAATTGTATCTTCTCATTTCTGATTCGATCTCGTAGAGAACCCCTGAGCGTAGCCGTCTCCATAGCTCGTTGAGCTACTCTGAGTCTGTTCATAAGGCCTATAATGAAGCACCACGTTTCGGATTCGACTGATAACCTTTTTTCAAACACGTAAAATGTTCTATGATCGTCACTATTACTCGAGAATAGTAAGAGAAGCGGTTGAAATAAAAAAAAAAAAACTAATTTCAACCGGGAAGATAGATACCAGTTATCAATGGCTTGGAATCCTGTAATCACCAAATTTCATCGTCGCGACACCAATATAGTTCCCACGGGTGCTGACGTTGTGAGTGTGATGTGTCGAACTATCGACAGTTCCATAGGTAGCAAAAATAAAAAATATCACGACCAAGTGGGGATAGTTACCGTAACCCGCGCTGTTCGAAGACACCGTTGCTTTGCTGACACTCATCAGTCTATCCGTGACCACGACTGATGTAATCCATGTCGAAACATCGAATTATTAAATAGGTAATGATTTTCCTTAAAATCGTACCGCGATTGAGGTCCGCGTATACTTTTAATTACGTTAAATGTTGTTTGTTACATGTTTCAAAAATACATACGTTATCATCTGAATAACCAGTAACGGAAAATATTAACGTGAGAACCTTCGGATGGGTAAGCCATAAAATTTTAACATCCCAACGAATGACCGTCCATTATCGTCAAAAATCATCTTCGTGCTCCAATACCGGGCATATGGCACTAAACATTGGCCTAATAAATGCCAGAGGTTCAATAAAAGGGTAGAGGTTGAGCTATAAAGGTGTCTAGTTTTATAAGGTGATTCCTTAATATATGCCTTTGCTTTAAAAGTAGACAGTATCATGTGTCGTGATAAGATTAGTGAAGAAATGTATATTAAATAATAATTTATTATTAAGGCAAAAAAAATGAACATAACACAAGCGTGAAGTGAGACCATCATCATTATCATCAGCCCGTACAATGTCCACTGTTGAATATGAGCTCCTCCTCCCGGGGAGGGTATTTGCCATAGTCACCACTACGTGACTGCAGTATAACGTTGTGGCTAACGCATACATTTCCGTACAATCCATTTTTCACCGACAATCGGATCGGTCGGGAAGCACCATTTTATTTCTGACCGCCTTTTAGTAGGACGTGTGCGTTATACTATTGAAATAATAATGAAATAATGAATTTATTCAGCACTTAGGTATTTACATACACTTGTACTTGCCGGAATCACAATGTTACACAATTATTCTTATTCTATGAATTATTCTAGATACTTACTTAATTACCCGTTAGTACTCCCGTATTTTTTTATTCAAAAGCTTTGACAACGTTTATTACTTCCGTTACAGTAACATGCTTGAATTGGAATAAAGAAATACATCCCGGCACGTTTCTGCGTAAAAGTAGCTCTGCGTCACTTGGTGAAGAATTTAGAGAACGCGTAGTGGATATTGGTATGTCAGATTTTTTTTTATTAAATACATGAGCCACTTCGGATTTATTACTAATAGGTATACTATCGACTTTTAATCGTAAATGATTATCCCGATTAAAAGTCTTGCCAGTTTCTTTATTTATTATTCCCCAGGTGGTTTTTATTTTGTTACTGGAGTTCTCTATCTTATGTCTAATGTGATTGGCTCTAGCAATGCTGCACACAATTTTAAAAGTATTAGAATACTTTCTAACATACTCTAGAAAGTCATTATCGGATCTATACATTTTCATGCCAAATTTGCAATCAGTACGTTATATTTTCCTCCTTCGAAAAGTCGGTCACCGATTGTCGATTGTTATGCTGAAGAGTATGGAGATTACAGTTAAACAGTATACAAATGGGAATCCTCCTACTTTCTGTATGTCATCATATATAGAACTTTCAGATCAGTATTAAATAAAATTTCCGCATTTCCGCTCCTAAAGAATATCTACTACGTGGCATTTGTTATTACCTTGCAAATTGGATTGTTTTTATTCATTGAGTCATTTCTAGTGTATTTACATTTTAAGTTCTTGTACTTCAATAGTTGGTATATAATTACTAAGATGTACACCTAAATAATCTCTGTGGCGTAGCGAACAAAGCGCTTAAGTCTTGGCGGTTCTGGATTCGATCACCACATCAAACAAGAAATATCTTTATATTTTTTTTCAGATTTGATCTGTTAAAGGACTAAGCACCGTGCCACGGACAGCATGTTAGAACTGGTCCCAATTGTTACAACATCATCTAAATCCAGCGTATACTAGGGAACTGGCAGCAGCGTATCCTTTTGTAATACAACATATTGCTGTACTCACCAACCAGCCCACCAAGCGACTATGGCAAAACCTTCCCTCAAGAGGAGGTCCATGTTCAACAGTTGACTTTATATGGGCTGCTGGTGATAATCTATTCATAGGGTGTGGGACTTCTTAATCGACACTCCGGCTATGTAGCGCTAGCCCAGATATAAAGCGCAGGCCACACTGCCAGCGGGTGGGCGAGCGAGCTAGGCCGGCGGGCGAAGCGAGAGAAGGAAACTGTACAAGCTATGCGGAATATTGGCGAGTTAAACTGTAGGGTTCCTAATCTAATTTAACGAGGTGAACGAGTAGCTTCGCTGTAGTCGTTGGATATTTCGTTACCTTCGCTTGCATCGCTGACGTAGGTTAGTCGGTAGCTCGCAGTGTGAACCGAAGTATGTAAAAGAGGTGAAACGATGTTCGCCCGCCTAGCTTGTCTCGCCCGCCCGCTGGCGTTGTGGCCTGCGATTAAGACAATACTACAGCCAAATAAGCGACCGTAGCCCAATGGCTAGAACTGTCGGACTTGTGATCTTCTGGTCGCCGGTTCGATCCCCACCCATTGCACTACCGACGTGAACCCACTCGTAACACAAGCATTTTAGCTTAGCACGGGAGGCTAATAAGAATACTAGAAGACTGCAAAACTCTGCTAGTAATATTAAAAACAAAATATAACATTATTCTATAATGCTCCGTGAATAGAAAAGTCATTAGAACTTATGTGGGGAGCTTAGGGGGTTAAGGTCGACAACACGTGAGTATAGAACTCTCGTGTTGCACGCGTTAATAGGCCAAGGTATCCGTTTACCGCGGCTCATAAATATGCTGGTGTGACATGGTATTAAAAAAATATATATATAACCAAAAGATAATTGAATCTTAACAAAGGCTGAGACATAGCTACTAATAAATAAAACAATAGATTAGAACATTAATCTAAATTAGTTATTTGCACTTAAATGAGAAAAATAATCTCATAATCTCAACGAATAAATAATAGGATTTTTCTGCAGAGCTTATTTACTGCAATTTATATTTTTTTTGCTCAACAAAAATTGCAATTTGTACTCTTATTTCAGTTCACCATGTTTTATATCAGAAATGAGACGGGTCTTGTGAATTCTAATTTATTTTAACATTGAATTTAAGGTATGCCGTGTGGCTTCCGGCTTAGAATAGACCACCCCATGTCTTCCCATGGGTGTCGTAAAAGGCGACTAAGGGACATATGGCTGATGGATGGGCAGCAGCATCTATTAGCTCAACGTTTAAATCTTACTGCGATCACCAATCCGTCTGCCAAGCGTGGTGATTATGGCAATATCCCTCTACGATCCTGGCTTGCCAAGGTCTGTTAAGAGGAGGCCCATGTTCAGCAGTGGACGTAAACGGGCTGTTGATGATGATGATGAATATAAGGTAAACACTGCTTTTTACTACACTTTTGTAATTAAAATTCTGTCCATCAATCCGCCTGCTTGGCGATATATTATGACGATATTCCTCAACAACCATTGTGTGCCATGGTCTGGTATAAAGAGGCTTCTTCAGTTGTAGACCTAAACACTGTCAAAAAAAGACGAATGAACAGTCTGATTATTTGTTATTTTTCCACCATAATCGTAGTACCCCTTACTCTATTATTATAAATATGACATCGTGATATCACTTCCAAAACTAAATATTTATACCACGAATTTTTGAACTACTATGAACTACGACTAAAACATATACTATATAACGATTTATATAGTACTAGCGGCCCGCCCCGGCTTCGCACGGGTGGACTTTTATACCCTACCCCTGCCCTACCCTACCCCTACCCTACCCTACCCCTACCCCTACCCTACCCCTACCCTACCCTACCCTACCCTACCCCTAGCATACCCCTACCCTACCCCTACCCTACCCCTACCCTACCCCTACCCTACCCCTACCCTACCCCTACCCTACCCCTACCCTACCCCTACCCTACCCTACCCCTACCCTACCCCTACCCTTCCCTACCCTACCCCTACCCAAAAGTATCCTATGTCCTTCTCGCAGTTCTTAGCTACCTCCCTACCAATTTTCAGCCAAATCGGTTCAGCCGTTCTTGAGTTATAAATAGTGTAAATAACACGACTTTCTTTTGTTTTTAAAATGTATTATGCTATTCAGGGCGTAGACAAATCCAACGAAACAAAAACCATGAAAATTGTTCCAGCCGATCTCGAGTTATAAGTTTTGTAACAAACCCGTCTTTGTTTTATATATATAGATATTTTTTAATTCGTAATATCTTTTGAATGGAAAGTCCAATTTAAATAATTTAAAAACTATGTTATAAGTAGTTAAATGGTCTTGACCATAAAATAATTTATTTGGATAAGGATTAATATAAACACATAAATAGCGTGGTTTGAATTTGGTTAGCATTTTCATTAATGTTTAAAATGAAAAAAGTTGTTGTAGTGACATAACTACAATAGTTGGACATAAGCTACCACGGAGTTTTTTGTAGACATTATGATGTTCATCAATATTGTTGTACATTATTTTTTTCTATCGCTAATAGTTTCGGCAAGTATCAAAAGAAAAACTTTCAATACCTGTATCCTTCCCTGTATTACATATGGAAGCGAGACCTGGTCCCTCACCCAAAATCACAGAGAGAGACTAGCCAAATGCCAAAGAGCAATGGAGAGAAGTATGTTGGCAATAAAACTGACCGATAAAATTAACGCAACGGAAATAAGAAACAAAACCAAACTTACCGACATACTTACTCGAACTGACCAGCTGAAATGGCGATGGACTGGCCACATGTTACGCTGCAAGTGCGAGAAATGGAGCAAGCAGGTAACTCTCTGGTACCCAAGAGAAGCGTGCAGACAACGGGGACGTCCGACAAGAAGATGGGAAGATGACTTCCGACTAGCCTTGGGGCCTTATTGGACCAGAGTTGCAACCGACAGAGTGCAATGGAAACAGTTGGAGGAGGCCTATGTCAAAAGACACACCGAACTGAGAGATATAATATAACCATATAGAATATTAAAAACGGAATTCAGATTGTCAGTTCTGGAATAAATGGCTATTATTATTTTATTATTAATAGTTTCGGCAGCGCATTCGACGAAAGACATTTCAAGACTCATTTTTCTACACCTTCGGTTACATTGTTCAAATTTTACCAAGGATACCTAATTTTTTTCAAAATGAAATGTAGTCTATGTCAAATTGGAAAAATGTAGCATTCTATTGGTGAAAGAATTTTTTAAATCATCCCAGTACTTTTTGAGCCTATTCATTACAAACATACAAAAATAGGTACAAATCTTTCCTCTTTATAATATATATATGTATATAAGTGTAGATATGCTTTAGTCGTAGTTAATGCCGATGTATGTTCCCTTGTGCAACCATTTGAATGGGTTACACAAAGGAATTTTGAAAACTTAAGCCCATAAAAGTAAAATAGCATGCTATATATTTTCAACTGGATTTCAAGGTATATTTTATTTTGGTACATACATTACAAAAACGTTTTAAATACTGGTTACCAAAAAATATAACTATTTTTGGCCGTTGCCTTTACAAATGTAGTACCGAGCTGATGTAAAACCGCATTGGCTGCGTATACTAAAACATACAGCCCGCATTGCGCTCTATCAATCAAGGGTACAATATTGTTATAGGGTTGTGCTGTACTTACATAGTACGTGAACATGTATATTGCCGACTGTCGATACTAAAACAAATTCCTGGGAAAGAGATTATCAGCGTAATAATAAGGGATGTTATTCTAATCGCTTATTACCTATTTTACTTAACGTTAAAAGAAAATTCTAAAGTTTTTCTTCAAAAATTTCTTTAATTTAAATTTCTAGGTGCACTTTTATCTGGAGCATTCGTTTTTAATGTTACCTTCCTTTGGAGGAAGGTTTTTGTCCAGCAGTAGACGTTGTGCGAGCTGATGATGATGATGATGGCCAAGCATTTAGTAATGTTACAGATTCTAGCATTACATTGGTATGTCATAAAAAGATGTATATTTTTTTAATACTATTAAAATAATTGATGATTGATTGATGATGAGTAAAGGCTACTTTTTCCGCTTAATCTCCAAAACGGTACGACTTTGACAGGATTTTCATTGTTAGATAGCTTATAATTTCCTTAATCTTTTAATTACGCGTACGAAGTCGCAGGCAGCAGTTAGCAGTAACAAATAAGTTTTTATTCCGAAACGATTAAATTTTTATTATATGAATATTATGTTCATGATATATCAATGGTCTATCCATTGATATGCAATAAAAGGTTTAAAAATGCAAAACCAGCATATTTGATCTGCAAATTCCCTATGCATTGGAACGCTACGAATTCGAGAATTCAAATATAATATCGATACAAATATTGAACATCACTATTCAATTCCCTGGAGTAATCGGTCGCAGATATGAGAATATGCATATTGGACTTTAATATTATATTGTATTACAAGTATAATGGAATATATAGGTACCTAGCTTAATAAAATATTAAGAAAAATATGAAAATATTCGTTGAAAAAGTAATATTAGATTTCAAGAGTTTGTTGCCCTTTATTTGGTTCGTAATTATTGTTTTGATAAAATCCAAAACGCTTTTCATTTAAAATATATTTTATTTATGATAAGATACTCTTTATTGCACACCAACATAACAACACAAATACAAATATAGTATGTAATGTAGTATGCCGTGTGGTTTCCGGCTTAGAATAGACCACCCCATGTCCTCCCATGGGTGTCGTAAAAGGCGACTAAGGGACATATAGCTGATGGATGGGCAGCAGCATCTATTAGCTCAAGGTTTACATATTACTGCGATCGCCAATCCGTCTGCCAAGCGTGGTGATTATGGCAATATCCCTCCACGATCCTGGCTTGCCAAGGTCTTAAGAGGAGGCCCATGTTCAGCATATTGGACGTAAACGGGCTGTTGATGATGTAATGTAGTAAAAAGCAATAGTTCGCAATGTACAATCGGCGGTCTTATCGCAGACAGCGATCTCTTCCAGACAACCTTTGGATGGGATGAAGATGAATAAGAAGAAGCATGAAGGGTAGTTGTAGGCAATAGGTGATGGGAAAATAGTAGGAAGGAGTGAAATAATAAAATAATACTATTATTAAAATGCTATTACATATCCAATTTTATAAACACAATGATACATACTCTAAAATAAAAAAATTATATATCACTTGAAAACATAATAAAAGACATATAACAAGTGAAAGTTCAATATAAATTAAAGTGATAAATTATTATTTTATTTATTTAGTTTGTGTTATTTTTTCATTACAAACAAACACTTTATTTTCCATTTGTTTGTAAAGAAAAAAATAGACTTTATTATATAGAATTTAATTACTTGTATTTCTCACATGTGGGGTTCTACTGCTACAGTTCAATAAGTCTAGTAAACTGTAGTTAAACTATGCTTACCTACTTATCATCATCGTTGCTTTGTGTAAGATCCACGATTCCACGCTAGTAGAGGGCGAGTCTCACATATCCCACCGCCAGCGCGCGAATACGCTGCAGCGGCGCGGCGGTGGGAATGCGTAAATGCATTTCCCACCGGATACAAAAACAGGTGGGTTTATCTCTGCATTACATGTATCTAGACTTAACTGCCTTGTTTGTGTTGAGGTAAAATATTCGATCGTAACTAGCAAGGTTTCATTTCGAACTAGGAAAAACTTTCATTACAAATTGTGTTACTAGAAATTTTCTCGAGAGAAAATTCTAAGCCGAAGATAGTGTTTCATTCATCCCTCGGAGAGCACGAAAGCCATCGGTTCTACACTTGATCCTTCAACGGTTGTGACAGCACAATCATCTCACCGGATTTTTAAAGTAAAGAAATAAAGAGTTACTAAGTTTGCACACATGCTGCAAAGCTCATAAGCATAATGACGGAAGTGTCACAATACTTATTCAGAAATATTTGTTGTATATGCCTTTACGGTAAGCTGGCACTTACGACCAAATGCTTCTGAGTCTAGATTTATGCATAGGCATAAGCTAATCTCTCTAAGAGGTTGGCTGCAATGGCCGATATCGATCGATAGCTACAATTATTTCATTTAAACAGAGATATCGTATTATATTAAGTATATTTCAATCTTTTTAATATTTCATTAATAATTCAATCTTTTTCGATATTTAAATGGTTCGAAGCACACGGCCATCGTGAAGGGGTTGTGTTATTTTTTTAGAGTGTTGATTATCTTTTAAATATGTTTTTTTTTAAAGAGTCACATCTCTTGTTATGACGGATGTGATTGGCTCTTTCCACATAAACGTGACAAAAAAACATTCGTTTATTATTGTCGTAATGATACATTGTTAGTTTTTCATTTAATCTCAGTATTTATAGTAGGTAATAAAATATTTTTAATGTATTTAATGTAGTTTCAAGTTATCAAACTAGTCCCTTTTTTCTATGGTCACCCTAGCTGAGCGTCAAGGTAATTTACACCGAGATTGCCGGCCACTGCAATAAGAATTAAAATTATGCTTTCGTTTAGACTAGTATTTCAAATTCAAGCGTTAACTTTAAATGTCAGGTGCATTTTTTACGTGCTCTAAATACGACTTTAATCGCTTTTTAAAATGTTGTCTTTTAAATTTATTTTAATTTTCTTAAATATAAACACTTGAATTTTTTAATATATATTTTTTGTGTTCAAATCCAATGGTTTGCGCAGAATAGTTATTGGCTTCATTGGAAAAGATTAGAAAACTTATTTCTTTGATCTCTCAAAGTATCTACGAGTAGGTAACTAATAGTATGTAAACAACCCGACACGTTAAGCATAATTAGGTGCTGAATTAATCGACTTACTTCGTTTATATTTTTAGATTTTACTTTGTTTTTGTTAGATGAAAGTTACGTGGCTTTACTTTTTAAACCATCCGATGCCCTCATAGACCTGAAGTCCGAGAGGCCCGCGAACTGTAAAGTAGAGCGACAGATGCACAAAACTCCCCTAAAATACTAAAAGTAATAATCCCTCAATCTCATCGCCAGCGACCGCCCTGAGCCGAGGTCCTAACCCCACATGGGGCGCCCTCTTGCGCAGGTTGCTTAGTTTGTAGCTTTTAAACCATTTATTAAGGCTGGAGCTCTGCTCGGCTTTATGCCCGGTGAAGTAGCAAAAGCCTCGTGGCAACATACGTAAGTCCATACGAAAACAAAAAGCTTTACTTTTTAAATGTAGGTAAATTATATGCGATCTTGACACCTATGTCACCATACCGCTATCAGTTAAAAAAAAGTGTCATCACTTTCTACTTTACGTTTGCCGTGACGCGGTCTCTTGGAAGCGTCTGCTCCAACAGGTATATATTATTTTAATTTTAAATTAAATTGCGAAGAAACTGCTGTTTTCTCAAAATATATCTTAATAGAAACTTGGGATGAAAACTAAACAAAAATATCACCACTGCAGATGCTAAGAATCTTTAGAAATTTACTGGCACCAAGTTTAAAATATTCATCAAAAATCGAATGTATCCGACTCAGGGATTCAATCGCCACATATAGTAGGTACTACTAGGTCATTATGAAATTATTTATGATAAAAAATACTACAAAATTTTATTAATACCGATTTAATAAAAACAAATTTTCATTCATCTATATTCAAATTACAGACCGTAAAATAGTAAAGTATCCAATTATTTTTACAAAATTCTACAGTAATAATATTGGCAGTACCATACTAACGACCCGACGTTTCGTACCCATAAAACTTAAGGCTCATTTCGGTGCACCGCGGCCGATCGCAGCCGCGTCGATAAATCGTGTACCTACGGCTGGTGCACGCGACCATGACAATGGTATGATATGATAATTTACAAAGCCGTTTTCGACGTCTGCGACAGACGTGCTATCGCCTATAGCCTGCCGTTGGCCTCTGACTATTGTCGCATAAGCCGCGCGCGTCCGTCGCATGCGGCTGCGGTCGGCTCGCATGCACGAAAATGAACCTATATAGCTGATTCAGCAGTATTCTTTGTTAAAAAAAAAGTTTTATTAATACTTTTCGCGCCTTAAATTAAAAAGTTGGGTATCCCAACTTTTAATTGGGCGGTCCAATGAAAGATGGCTTATGGCGTCATTCTAATATAGGTATGTAGGTACGTGTTTATATTCAGTGACATCTAGTGATAAATGAGGGTGATTTATATGAACTGAAGTTCGTATAGATATTCTATCGGTTTTTTTTTCTCATATAGAGTTATATTTTAAGTTGTGCCTTCATGCGACGTTGCGGGTAGCCTGTATTGCCCGCATCAATGTCACTTGGTTTAAATAAAAAGGTAAATTTAATCACGGTTATTGCCAATCTTCATCGTCAACCCATAAAACGTTCACGACTGAACATGGGCCTCCTCCCGTAATCATCACGCTACGCACGCTGAGCAGAGTTCCCAGTTAGTTTGTAGTTTTTTAACCAACATAGACTGGAACTCTGCTCGCCTATATAAGTCCCTTTTTAAACTAAATACGTGGGTCCAATAAATTCACTTTTTTTTTCGGACGGACATACGTAATCAGCCACAAGGTTTTTGCTACTTCACCAGTCATAAAGGCGGGCAGAGCCTCAGCTAATAAATGGTTTGAAAACTACAAACTAAGCAGCCTGCGCAATAGGGGGCCCCTGTGGGGCTTGGACCTCGCCTCAGGACGGTCGCTGGCGATGAGATTGAGGGATTATGACTACTTAAGGCGCTGTACTTAGTCAAAATAGGCTTCACAAAACAGTTTTTTAGCCAAATGTTTACATTTAAGAGCAGCTAAAAAAATATATGTTAATCTTGATCATATTTATGGGGAGACCATTGTGTTCAAAACACGTTTTCGGAAAAATTTCTCGATAAAAAAAAACCATAAAATAACCATTTAAATTGAAATTGTAGCAATTGTAACTGTATTATTTATAAACAAATCTTGATAATATTAATAACAGTGATGTAATATATAATAATAAAGGGAACTGTTGTTTTTATTTATCGATTGGAATAAGATATTTGCAAGGATTAATGTATTAAATAATTTGAACGAGTCGAACGAAACGTTGCGCCATCGCGGCGTCTCTTCGCTTCTCTTTCATTCCTACGCGGAGCAACAGTGAAAAAACTAATACGTAAAAATCGTCTATTCACCGCGCCTTAATAGTTCGCGGGCCTCTCGCACTTTGGGTCTACGAGGGCATCGGATGGTTTTTTGCAAACGAAGGGCTGGTATGACGAAAAAAAAAACGAACGGATTGGTGTCAGCAGTATGATGTAATAACACACACATGAAAATGCTGCTTCCCGTTTTCTGGTATATAATTATGGTTGTAATACATGGATGATGTTATAAAATTGTAACCAAATAATGACTTATCGTGCCTTCTGAGGTTGCTAATGTTAATAACAAAATGTATGAGCAATAAAAGATCATATTATGCATTGCATTTCTTCTATGGTTTTAATTTTGAATGTACCTAGATGTAGTAAGGAGTTCTGTGTTTATTTATTCAACATACAAAACCAGCTCCAACACTTCTCATCATACCATCTAATTTATAGATTTAAGTGTAAAGTTATACATAGAGGGGAATCGTAACGAGACTGTCGCGTGGCTTCATACACTATTCATAGCCACATCTAGTTCAATTTCACAAGATCTAAGCGGAATTGAACGTTTTTCACAGCTGTCCCACTCAATTTCAATGTTTCAATTAAAATATAGCCTATGTTAGACCTGGACAATGCAGTTATGGAATGGTAGAATCGAGTTACCTATGTTTTATCGAAAAGAAATAGACAATTTATCACTTCCCAAACAATTTCCTGCATATTTTTATTTGCCAAATTATTACTTCGCTAAAAATATCTTCACAAATAATTGTAACGCAAACCTAATGTTTGGCAAGTGAACGTTTAAACAATAATTTGTTTACCAACTTTTACCAATTTTTTGTAGTCAAATATTTCACTTGGAATAACACATTTAACGCAAAATAAAATAAGCTTTATAAGTTTTTTTTTTCATATTTCTTTCTACATAATCTAGTAGTTTCTAGCGTAGAAGGTCGCAGTTCTAACCTAAAGGTGCAAGTTGGAAGCGGGCGACGTGAGGCGGCGGCGGCGGACGACAAAACCAGTAGTGTCGCCGCGACACGTCGTCCGCCGCCGCCTCACGTCGCCCGCTTCCAACTTGCACCTTAACCTAACCATTTTTCTTTTAATAACTAAACCTGTCTAACCAGTTCACTTCTCGATAGCCCGCTAAATATATTAAAGTATTAAATATTGAAATAAAATTTCATTTTTTTTATGATATAATTCCCAAAAAATCTAATTTTTGCCTTTATATTTTTTGTCATAGCAAATTATTTGACCTAACGTTTAAAGATTGTTTGATAAATAATTTAAATAAAGACATAATGACATTATCTTTGGTAATATTCTGCCAAGTAAAAATTTGACCGAATGAAAAAGTGCGTATTCCAAATATTGTATTGGTATAAAAAAAGGTTGCCAAAATTTGTTTGGGTATGAAATTTTGTCAAAATCTTTTGGCAAAACGGCAGGCTCTCAGTAGAAGAAAATTGATTAACTTCTGTTATTTCGGCTTAGTGAAGAACTACACGCGAGAAGTTTCTCGTGTAGCTGCGATGCAGTTGCATGGTTTAGCTTGTGCATAATAACTGAATGGTAGCATGACTAACGATAATTAAAAAAAAAACAGTATAATAATAATCATCACCTTAATCATGTAACGATATGACTATGACTTCGATAAAAATACTTTAATTACTGTACGGTTATTGTAACGCATTTCCTATGTTATTATTACTGTATTATATTAGAATGTCGCCGTGTGGTTTCCGGCTTAGAATAGACCACCCCATGTCTTCCCATGGGTGACGTAAAAGGCGACTAAGGGACATATGGCTAATGGATGGGCAGCAGCATCTATTATCTCAAGGTTTACTTGTTACTGCGATCACCAATCCGTCTGCCAAGCGTGGTGATTATGGCAATATCCGTCAACGATCCTGGCTTGCCAAGGTCTGTTAAGAGGAGGATGTTCAGCAGTGGAAGTTAACGGGCTGTTGATGATTATATTAGAAACATTAAGTTTAGTATTTTACTTTTTACCTGTTTGTCTTTGTTGTATATTTAATGTAAGGGCCATGCCCATGCTCGCCGACATCTTATTTAACCCAAAATGATATACAAAAAAGTATTTTTTATTATGTTAAGTTAAGTAAACCCATGCATGTAAACAAAATATGTCAACACATTTAAAATATTTTGTTTACATGCATGGGTTTACCTACTATGCATGTAAAAAATATATGATACGGAAGAAGATATTTTTAATCAAAATCATAGTAATATTGTAACATGATTAGCTTCTAGTACCGACAACCATAAATGTCTATACAGGGTGACTGGTAATTAGTGACCGATACCTTAACACATAATTGTGCTCATGATAACAAACAACTTTTACTATGGCACCAAACCTGAAATTGTGAAAAAAAAAATCAGCTGCTCCCTACCATGTTGACGAGTTATGTGAACATGAATGTATGGAACAGCTGATTTCTTTTCGCGATTTTAGGTTTGGTGCCATAGTAAAAGTTGTTTGTTATCATGAGCACAATCATGTGTTTAGGTATCGGTCACTAATTACCAGCCACCGTATATATCTCGGATATAATAAAAAAAAAAAAAAAAAATTGTTCCTCATGAATGACCAAAACATACTTGAAATTTATTGTTGTTACGAATAAAGTCAGTTAATAAAAGATGTTAGACTCAAGTGCTTTATCTATGTATATTTTGATGGAGGCTTTTATAGAAAAAACTCTTCAACTTCATCATAACTTTTATATTGTACTGTAAGTTGATTGTATAAATAAAATAACGTTAAATATACCCATAAACTTTTAACTCGAAATCATGAATTCTTAATTTTACCCTTCATTAAACCAAATAATTAACATTATAATGAAAAACTTATAAAACAATTTGAGTTTTCAGCTTTTGTATTATTTTTGACAAAGAAAAATAAAAAGAGATTTTTCACTTGCATTTATAATAAATTATTAACTAATCGCGTAAACTCCATAGCCTAGTAAATTGTAGAATTGAGTCGTACTGGCTGAGGTGGCATAGGTTTGATTTTCGTGTAGGTAAAAAAGTAAAGATTAGTTTCGTATAAGGTTAGTTGAATGAATTTGAAAAATAAACTATGCCCAGGTAATAAAGCTTTAATTTAGATGATTAATAATACAATTTTGATATTAATAGCTTGTTAAGTGCTCCGTAATTGCTGTCGTCTTTTTACGTAATCCAACTGCGGGATCTTCTGACCTATATATTTACTGTCTTGTACCGTATAAGCCGATTATACGTACGTTATTTCCTATGTTACACTACCTTCAGTAGAAATGTTGAATTACATTAGGTACATACACCTGCCATAATAATATGGATGACCTACTTTGTAACTTTAGCCCTTGAGGGAAAATTGTACTGCATTGCAATTGCACGTTATGGTATTAACACACTTATCAAGATTGATAATAAGGACCTGCCAGACGACCTCCGCTCCGTGACGTAGCGGTACAAGTCTGGCTTTAAGTCCCAGAGGTAGTACATTCGATCGCAATACTGGACAAGAAATATTTGCGTAAATTCTTAGATTTCTCTCCGGGTCTCCGAAAACATGTATAGCAATTGTATACCAGAGAACGGACACCAACGTTTCCTTGTACGTTATTACATAATACTGCGGACATCAACTCGCCTAACAAGTGTGCTGACTATGGCGAAAACCCTTTCTCGGGAAGAGACCAATACTCAGCAGAGGACGTTTTACGGGCCGATGATGAATAAAAACCTGATATAAAAGATCCGAGAGGTGGTAATAGTATCACTACATCAGGTTTATTAATATTAGGTGGATAAGGGGTACATCATGTACATGTACATAGGAACATCAAACATTTGCCGTTTTTACACAAGTTTAAGCGACAAGTTCTTAATAGACATCACTCCACAAACTCCCTCGCCAGTCACTACCCTGAGCCGAGGTCCAATTCTCTCTTACGAAGGTTGAAGATTTACTTGTCTCCTTTCGCTGAAGTACCAAAAGCCTCGTGGATAGGTACATATTTCTTATCATCAACAACCCGTTGAAGTCCATTGTTAAACATGAGCCTCCTTATAATAGACCTTGCCATGCAAGGTTCATTGAGGGATATTGCTATAATCACTGGTATTGGTATTTGATTGGTAACCTTGGGCTGATAGATGCTGCTACTATCCGGTGAAACTCCCTTAGTCGCCTCTCAAGACACCCATTGAAAGACACAGGGTGATCTATTCTAAACCGAAAACCACACGTCTATCCGAAAACAATACGTTAAATCAAATAATACCTAACTTTCATATTGAAATTATAGGCAAGACAAGACCAGAAAACTTCAAACTAGTGTTTGTTCTTCCTTCGGTTTTCCTAAACCTTCTTTGCCGTAAACTTTTATCCGTTCTACTTTTATTTCTCGTAACTTACAACAACATGGCCTTATTTCTAACTTATGTAGAAACCTTGACGTTCGAACCGCACCGAAAAGTTCATCATAAACATGACAACAAGTATAATATTATCTTTATAACTTTTGTTTGTTATAGAAAGTGTTGTCTTATTTTGACTTTTACCAGTGATGATATATGGAGCTGAAACGTGGTCGCTTACGTGTCTCATAAGAAAGGTCAAACTTACTCAACGAGCTATGGAAAGAGCTATGTTCAGCGTTTCCCCGCGTGATCGAATCAGAAATGAAGAACTCCGCAAGAGAATTAATGTCGCTGACATAGCTCAACTGATTACCAAGCTGAAGTGGCAATGGACAGGACACATAGCTCGAAAGGCTGACGGCCGATAGAGCAGAAAGGTTCTCGAATAGAGACCACGAACTGGCAAGCGCAGCGTAGTACGACCGCCTGCACGATGGACTGACGACCTCATGAGGGTTGCAGGCCGGTAGCGATTATCCTGGTGGAAATCGATGGGAGAGGCCTATGTTCAGCAGTGGACTACATCAGGCTGATGATGATGATTTCGACTTGTCAAAGTTGGCTTCATAAATACGTTCGACCGAATAGAATCAATAACGGTTGACCCGAGCGTGTGTGTGAACGACGCGAACATCAGCGATCAGGACCGTCAGCGAAACACGTAAAGACAAGTTTCATCATCATCAGCTCGTATAACGTCCACTGCTAAATATGGGCCTCCTCCCGAGGAAGGGTATTTGCAATAGTCTCCGCGCTTCGCAGGCGGGTTGGTGACCGCATTATGTAGTACCACCCAAGGAAACGCTGCTGCTCGTTCCATGATATACGATTATTATAGATGATGTTCTAACCAGACCCAGAAAGAAATCTTAGAATTAACACAAACCTGTCCAGTGTGAAGGTCAATCCCACCATCTCCGAAGTCCGAGGGACCCGCGAACTGTCACGTAGAGCGACAGTTGCACAAAACTACCCTGAACTACTAAAAGTCATAATCCAATGACATTTAGTCATATGGCCGAGGTCCAAGTCCCACAGGGGGCGCAAGGAGCATTTGCGCTGGTTGCTTAGTTTTTCTATACTTCTAAACTAATATTATAAAAGGAAAGATTTAATTGTTTGTATTGAATAGGCTCTAAACTACTGGGCCCATTTGAATAAAAAATTGAAATATTCTTTCACCGTTGGAAAGCTACACTATCCCCGGATGACATAGGCTATATTTAATTATGAGATTTCCATGGGAACGGTATTTCCGCGAATGAAACTGCGCGCGGGATGCTAGTAGTTTATATACCATTAATAAGGCTGGAGCTCTGCTTACCTGTATGCCCGGTGTAGTAGCAAAAGCCTCGTGGCTAACTAGAGAAACGTTTGGAGAAGGAACTCATGGATTCTTTTTACGAAGATACATTCTTAACTTTGTACTGCCAGTATTTAGAGCAAGTAAACAAAAATACATTTTGTCGATTCATTCCAAGAGGATTTCATTCAAATTCGTACGAATACTGTGACCTTAATCCGTTTAAAATTCCGTAAAAGCATTAGCTGACGTCGCCTCATTATCTTAAGTAGCAACACTTAATCCTTCGAAAACGAAAAAAGAGCTGGCCATTAAATAAATGTAATTTATTAATCATTTGGATTTTAAATAGATTTGTTTATGTGACAACCTCCGTAGCGTAGCGGTATTTGGCTTTATAAATCTCGGAGGTCGTGGGTTCGATTCCCATGCTGGACAGGAAATCTTAGTGTAAATACTAAGATTTCTGTCCGGGTCTGGTTGGTTGAGGGACTACCCTTCGTGCCTTGGAAAGCACGTTAAGCCGTTAGTCCCGATTGTTATAACATCATCTATAACAATTCTATACCAGGGAATGGGCAGCAGCGTTACATGTTACATCTTATTACTGCGGTCCTAACCTGCCTGCCAAGCGTGGTGACTAGGGCAAATACCCTCCCCCGCGAGGAGGCCCATGTTCAGCAGTGGACGTACTACGAGCTGATGATGATGAACTGTTATTTACTTATTAAAATTCAAAGTCATCAAGATCACATTCACTGTATAAATATTATACGTATCATGAATTTTAAGTTTAAACTTAAGATTGTTTTACAGTTCGATAAACTTGTGTACAAAAGGCAATTTATATTAAGTAAGTTAAACTAAAATTACTAAGTACAATATTATGCTAATTATTAACAAGTTGCTCAGTTTATCAAATTAAAGTACTTTAAAGGGCTTTATTTAATCTTTACTTCTAGTTCAATTACTGTTATCTTTTCACCCCAAAAACCTAAAAATTATTTAGGTGTTAAGTTTCACTTTTGCGGTAATCAGTACCTATTAACTCTTTTTATATTTGAATTATACATCATCATCTGCCCGTACAACGTCTACTGCTGAACATGGCCTATTCCCGACGTAGAGTTTTTGTCAAAGTCACCACGCTAGGCAGGCGGGTTGGTGACCGCAGTACTATGTAGTAACACACTAGGAAACAATGCAGCCCGTTCCCTAGTATACGGTTGTTATAGACGATGTTATAAAAATCGGGACCAACGGCTTAACGTGCTTTCCGAGGCTTGGAGGGTAGTCCCTCAACCATCCAGACCCGGAAAGAAATCTTATAATATACATAAAGATTTCATGTCCGGCGTGAGGATCAAACGACTTCCGAGATTTAAATCGAGCCAAATACCGCTACGCTACGGAGGTTTGAATTATACGTGTGTAATTAATTTAAAATAATCTATTGTGCCGTGTGGTTTCCGGCTTAGAATATATCACCCATGTCTTCCCGTCAACCTCCGTAGCGTACCAGCTAGTAGTACCGTAGTTAACGGCTTAACGTACGAGGCACGGAGGCCTTGGAAAGCACGTAAAGCCGTTGGTCCCGATTGTTATAACATCATCCATAACAAGCGTATACCAGGGAACGGGCAGAAGCGCAGTATTATGTTCAATACCCTGTGTATTGAACATAATACTGCGGTCACCAATCCGCCTGCCAAACGTGGTGACTTTGGCAAAACCCCCCCTCGGGAGGAGGCCCATGTTCAGCAGTGGACGTTGTACGGGCTAATGTTGATATGTTGATGATGATGTCGTCCCATGGGTATCGTGAGAGGCGGCAGAGTCATAAAGCTAAAGGATGGGCAGCAGGATCTATCAGCTCAAGAATACTCACTAACTTACTGCGATCACCAATGCGGCTGCCTAGTGAACATGGCAATATCCGTCAATGCCAAGGTTTTTTAAGAGGAGCTCGGCTTCGGAAAGTGGGGCACATGGGCCCCACTCCCTTCGAGGCTGACCCATGAGGAGTAGGGACACCTCTACACTCTGGGCGTCCCTATAATTGGGCAAATGGGCCACTGTAAGTGTGACCTAGGAAATTCCGCGGTACCATATTGGCCGCGGGTGCCGTCGCGACGGGAGCCCGGGCTGCTCATGAGTACCCGGCCTCGGCGAACGACGTATCGAAGGAGTGTCCGGGTGGTGTAGGGTCCTCTCCTCATGGTATGAGTTTAGCATACCACGCTATGTAGAGGGCGAGTCCCACATATCCTACCGCCAGCGCGCGAATACGCTGCAGCGGCGGTGAGATTGCATAAATGCATTTCTCCCCGGACAACAAAAAAAAAGGTATTTTATGAGGAGGCCCATGTTCGGCAGTGGAAGTAAACCTAGCTTTTTTAATTGAAGACGAAGCTATTTTTATTTACTGCATCAAGCGCTAGTATTAAATTTGTTTTATTCGCACGGGTAGATATTTTTTAATCCGATTTTATAGACTATGACGTCATGCTACGAAATATTCAATGAAGTTAAATATTTATTTCGCTATGTTATCATATTTTAATCAAACTCATAAAAGAATATACAAGTAACTTGTGTTTGGTATACGCAATATTGTATTTGGTATTAAAAAACAAATTACGACCAACATGTATTTTTATAACATGAAAAAAATACATAATATACAACTAAAAGTAGCTCACTTAAAATAAAACTAACTTATAAAATACTACTATTCTAAATCTATTCCATTTGGTAAGGTTTCCAGAATGCTGGCAGCATTACCCTGTTGAATGACAACGCGGCAACGCTTACCTTTTTTTTGTCCGGGGGGAAATTCATTGACGCATTCCCACCACCGCTGCAGCCTATTCGCGCGCTGGCGGTGGGATATGTGGGACTCGCCCTCTCCATAGCGTGGTATGCTAAAGTCATACCACTCCCCAAGGCCGAGCCTAGGGCGGTAGGTGGCGGGTTTCGGCCCGCCGCCGACGGCCAACACGCCGTCTGCGAAGCGGGTGGACAGAGGGATCTACTTTCCTCTCCCGCTCCGCGGCCTCCTTCTGTGACATAACTTGTCTACAGAAGGAGGCAACCGCCTCCCACGACCTCTCGCTTTGGACCATCTTCGAAATGATGGTCGGCAGCGAGAGGTCGTCTCCCACCACGCCAACGAGCTCCTCCCGCTCGATGACAACGCTTACCTGCTGTGCAAAGTAAAAAACAGCACTCGTGCAGCACTAAATAGGGCCACTCCGAGGTATTTATAAATTAATTTGGCTCCCCACGGCCACAATGTTTCGACACCAACTGGTACCTTTTTTACTCTGCAAAAATTACTAAATTGAAAGCCATAAAATATTGGTCATTCTTACTTATTTGACGATTATATAAAATAATTGTTTGAAATAAACTTTTAGTATTTGGTAAACTTTGGAGAAACTTTCAGGGAAACGCTATTCTGTTCCCTGTTGGTTATTTATAGAGTTTGAAATGAAATGAAAATGTTTATTGATAATGTAGACGAATCGATCGTACTTATTATAAGTCAAATATAATTATAATGTAAACAAAAAAGAAAAGCAATCTTGAGTAATAAATTAATTTAAATTTCAACAATAATTTTATTAGATAAAATGTACCAATGTTGTTATGGCATGTGATAATCGCTTATTATAAAATATAATTAAGATCAACTAGCGCGGGCTGGGATCGGGTCTGAAGCATAGAACGCGTCGCGAGCCTCGCCTTGCGAGGACGACCGGACCCTATCCTAGCTTCCTACGAGTCTTTCTCTATCTACCTACGGTGTGACACTCGGGGAAGAAAGACTATAAGAAACTCCGAGATCATTTTTTTTAGTCATCTTTTAAAGTCTTTGATTAATAAATTGATTGTCAAAGATGATAATAATTATCATTATCATGAAATAAATAAATCATTATTATAATTATTATAATAATGATTTATTTATTTCTCCTCACATGACAATGTTGTGGTGCTACATGAAATAGAATGATGTTATGACAATCGGGACCAACCGCTATGAAATCATAGATTTACACATAAAAACAAACGTCCGGTGCAGGGATAACGCCCATGACTTTTTGAGACTTAAAACAGTCACAGGTAATGCAAGACCATTGTGATGGTCCTTATCTATGAAAAAGATCTAAAGTGTCTAGACGATTTCATCGTCTTATTTGCATTTCAGACGATGAAATTGCACCAAATATATCTGCTTGTTCGCTGAGAGAATTATTACCAAACATTAATATTGTAATTACTTTTTTGATATCTTACTTTATACTAATATATAAAGCTGAAAAGTTTCTTGTGTTGAACGCTCTAATTATGCCCGGTGAAGTAGCAAAAGCCTCGTGGCTAATTACGTATGTCCGTCCGAAAAAAAACGCTCTAATCTCAGTAACTACTGGTCCGATCGTAAAAAAGTCGTTCAGAGTAAGATAGCCCATTTATCGATGAAGGTTATATTTTTTGTGAAGTTTTTAAGCGAACGGGAGTTACGCGGGTGAAACCGCGTGCAAATATCTAGTAAGTTAATAAAACGAGTACCTGCATGTAAAAATAATAATTTATTTATTCACGTATATATTGTTTTCTACTACTGAAGGGCTCGTAGTCGGACTGTAAAGAAAAATAATTAAGACAGTTTTAATTAAAACTTAAATGAATTATAAATGGTCTTCTTTTCTAAATAATGGCCAGAGATAACGAACTACTAAAATAGATAGAAAATAAAACTTACTTGATGATAATACCACCATCGCTTTTCATTCGATGGATGTGTTATTGGTCTGAGTTGCTTATAATCTGGTGCATCGGGACTTATCTTTATATGATTGAACGCGTTCTGAAATCGAATTTAGTACGAGATTGTATTTTCACTTTTTCTTATTTGGCCTTTTTACGTCTATCTACTACTGAACATCCTCTTAACAGACCGAGACAAGCCAGGCTAATTTTGGAATATTGCTATAATTGGCATAACGCTTGGCAGGCGAATTGATGATCGCTTGATCGAATAGATGCTGCTGCCCATCCATCATCACCCTTGGAAAACATGGGACGGTGTATTCGAAGTCGGAAACCACACGACTAAGACAGTATTTGTGTAGTCAGTCAGTATTTAATATAGACTTTACATTCACATATAACTTAATATAGACAGAACAAGCTATTGAACACAATATAGATGAATAATAAAGTTAAGACTAAAACATTATTTAAAACAATAACTAAAATACCTGCTTACCTAATATGCTAATTTATAAATGTTAAAATTATACATAGATAAATAATAAATTATTGTTTTGACTATTTGCAAGTGCCTGTAATAGGTTTACGTAAATAAAAATGATTTTTATTTTTTCTATTAACGTACGTACCACACTACACAGCTAGTTAAATATGCCTGGGGAAGTAGCAAAAACATAAAAAAAAAAAAAAATTGCCAGCTAAATATAAAATTATTATGCCTTCCTTGCTATTGTCTCTAAAATAAGTGCCATTCCTTTAACAGAATCTTGTATTACGTTAGTGAACAAATGTTATCTTACCTTTGTATTCAAATACCGAATCAATTTCTGTTTCTTAGCTTCATTGGCTTTTTTTTCAGGGTCCGATTCAAAATTGGAACTTGAATTCTCATTGTCCACATTTTTCATACTTAATTTTATTCTTGGTTTTAGAGGCACAGTCCTCGCTACTAAATATTCAGGTATATTCTCCAGATCAACGAAAGCGTACTGAAATATAATAATTATTTGGAAAACACTTCTCCAACAGCCCTTGGAAAGCCAGTGTCTTTGAAAGATATTGCCATCATCACCATGCTTGGCAGGCGGATAGGTGATCGCAGTAAAATGGTAGGTGAAATTTAGCTGATAGATGCTGCTGCTCATCCCTCAGGTGTATGTCTCCTAGTCGCTTTTCGAAACTCATGGGAAGGCAATGGTCTATTCTTAGCCAGAAACCATACAAGTAAAAACCTTATGGAGTTTTAGTAGATCGTCTTGCATTGAGACTTACAAGCATGCATCTATATTCTATTATAGTTTGAACTTATTTTTCTATGATTGTAAGGAGTAGAGAATTTGTTTGCATAGATTGACGCTGCTGTCATTGACATACCCTGACATACGATGTTAGAGGTATCATCGTCTGGCAGTGATGTAAAACACTTTAAATTCGGTAGATTGCTACCGAATTTAAAGTGTTTCCTCAACTTGAGATTAACAAGAACAAGAAATAATTATTTGATTTTACATAAAATATTTGGTTCTGTTTGAGAATTGACTCCAAAGCTTCCGAGAATTAAAGCAAGACTACCTAATTGATCTCGCTAGGCTACTGAGGTTTATTATTATTTCTGATTTATCTCGCTAGGCTACTGCGGCTTATTTTACCTTTTCCTATATTTTTGTTTAGTATCTCTGTTTCCATAAGAAAATCAATTGGTATATATCTATCTATATATATATAATGAGTCCCTATTTCCCTTGGTACGGCATCACGGGTGACCGATTTCACTTATTCTTTTTTTGTTGTGTTTGTTATTATCGGGAGAAGTGATGAAAGAAAAAATTAAGAAAATTTAAGAATACTTAAGCACAATATTACATTTTCTATATTACCTTAGCGCTTTTGACAATAGAAACTTTTTAATGTCATCTTATGGCGTTTGACATAACATTGACAGAATGCGTGCTGCTATTAGTGCACACCACAGTTAGTTCAGAGATCACCTAATATTAAAAGTTCAATTTAATTTAGAGTTTTACTTAAGACAGGGCAGCGTCTGTCGGGTCAGCTAGTCGTATGATAATATACAGAATTGTACCCGTTAGGTTAATTTCCACGTTTCTGGCAGGTGTAATGATCTGACACGACGCCTCACGTCAGATGAAGGAGATTCAAGCATTATATAGGAGTAAATCAGACATGACACTGGCAGAAATTGATGAATAAATCAGCAGACTGCCATATTAAAAAAAATGTAAGTAAAAGTTAACTTACTTTAGTGTCCTGAAGAAGTCACGGCATCCAAATCAAAATAAAACATTAGATTAAAACATTTGTAAGGACAAAATAAAAAAATATTAGAATATTAGCCTTATATATCTTATTACACGATTAAAACGAATTAAAATATTAAAGAAAATATTTATATAATTAAGTTTTTAATTACTTTTCTTGCAAAAAATTTAAATACGCTATTATCTACAATTATCTATATTTAAACATAAAATATATACTTACAAATGGTGCATATGATTTTATTCTGAAATTAAGTTGACAATAAATATAATATTCTAGTTTGTCAAAAAATCAAGTTAACTTAAGTTGTGTAGACACGCTAGCGATCTATACATATTAGCAATACATTTGAAAGTGATAAATGTGATTTTTTTGAGTTTTTATATTTGTTTCCTTTTTGTTTCTGTCGTTGTTGTTAATCACGAATAAATAGGATTTAGATGCCATTTGGTACTCAGTCTTTTCTTTAATAACAACTTTAGAATGGCAGCTATAATGGGCGACAATTGTCAGATTAGCCTTGTTAAGATTTTCGATGGTCTATAATCAAGGCAAGATTTAAGGGATCCAGGGCAACTGCCCCGGGGCCTCCACAACAGAGGGCCCCCCCAATAGAGATTTAAAATCTTTCAAATTCTGTCGAGTAAACTCTACAACTATTTGCTGTACCCTACATACAGTAGGTACCTCGTATGCTTTGTTGCCCCGGGGCCTCCGGACTTCTGTCTAACTGTCTATAATAAAATAAAAGCGTTCATGATAAGTATTATATTGAATAAACACTATTATTAAATAATTTACATATTTTCAGATGTCAAATAATGTACAAAATATCTCCGTAGACATCTTTAGTCAAAACTCATCAAAATGTGAAACAGATGTATCCAATATTTCACCATGTTATCATCAATTCTATTGTAAATTAGTAACGTTTAATTTGACTTTTGCCACGTAAATTAGCTGAAATAAATTGAAAAGTATTAGTATTTATTTATTGGTTGTGTACATAAAACACAAGATCACAAAAATAAAAAATAAAACTACTATAAACTACTAAGGAAACAAATTGTACAAAGGTACTGCTTAGTTATTTATTAATGGAACCAAACATTCGCTAAAACGATTGTTTAACTAGATCTTATTGTGAAAATAATGAAAGTGGTATCTAAACTTGTTTATGTTTCACGGACTCGTGTTATAAATCGGAATACTTTTTTATCTAGACACGCACACACACTTAAGTTCAAGTAACAGAACTGGCGAGCAGCACCGTGTGTACACGAACCATCTGGAGCCACTTTTGACCCCCTTATAACTCAAAAACTATTTCACATAAATGTGTCAAATTATACTTTGAGTTGCGTTGAAAGATTGCGAATGGAATGGTTTCTCTGTCTTCGTCTAAACCGTGTATCCGTCGTGTGTTATTATATACTACCAAGGCAGTTATTTGAAAACATATATGTATATATTTAAGTTTATATTTTAAACGCATGTGACTTGCACTAACTTTAAGGTGGCATGATCTTTTTTTACGTCGATAAAAAATTTAGTTTATCAGTCTGATAGAAAAATATGTAATTTATTTAAGTTACAAAGTAAGTTATAAATTAATATTACTTACGGTTCATTTTCGTTGTATCTGACGTAGTCCTAAAAATAGTGTCTGGTTAATGTATTAATTGTGTTACTACGACAAAAGTTTTGTGTGATTTTGTAAGATTTTAGTAAGCTCGCAATTTGAAATTAAAATATCAATGTAAAATATAATAACTAATTAGAGATTAAAAAATAAGGTGCTTTCAAAATAATAATAAATGCTTATACCCTTTAACAATAGATACATATGTAGTGATTATGTTAGTACTTTTGAATAAAATCACATTAAAATACAAAATACAAGTCTCTCGCACTTCACAATACACTTGAAGGTGCAGTTAGAATATCTAGTAGTGAGGAATCACTATGTTTAAAGAGACATGTCATTTAATTTTTTTAAATTATAATAAAAAAAAATTAAAAAAATTGTTACTAATTTAATCAATTACACGTGTAGGTCTACATCATTAAATAAAACTCACTAATTGCGATCCAAAATCAAAATTGTATTTCTGCATCGGTATTTTTGCATGCAGTGATCTATCTCGGGGCCTGAAATATCATAATAAAGTTTATTTTTTATCTTTTTATGTAATCTACTAAAGCTGCCTTTACGGAACTTTTAATAATTGAGTGGATTGTATAACAACTATTAAATATTTAAGACTTTTAATTGATTAAATTTAAAGCTTTTATTATTATCAAGCAAGATGATTTTTTTAAGAATGTACGAATGTACAAAATAATATACGAACATTTCCTCTTTATTGGAAGGTACTAACAGTATAGACAATTTCATTTTACTTTTTAGCTGATTCTAATTAATGGTAGCGGTTTTAACTTGAATTGCTTAAACATATTAAAAAAGAAAAGATAGTATTATTAAGTATAAACTTGGCATTACCAATCTCTAGTTTTTGAAGAACTCAGCACGTTCTTCTCCTAAAATAATAACAATATACTTTCTTTTAAAAACATTGTTTAGTAGCGTCATCCCTCAGTTGTTTTTTCACCCGAATAAAATTTACCACATAGCACTGGGGATAAAGCTACCAAACCCAAAAAATAATATAGAAAATGAAAAAGGCTCAAAGTAGGTTTAGTTTCACTTACTTTTGGACGCAATAATACTATTATTCTGAAATAACACATAATTACATAGAAATATTGTTGGCCAAGTTTGCATAAAATATGTATACAGGGTTATTTGTAAAACACCGGGAACCTCTGAGGACTATATTACTAACATCATAAATAACAACTTTTGTTCTACGACTTTTTACAAAACATAAAACATTTACCAAAAACAAACCTTCAATATTTCGTTGTACTATCTAACACATTTCAACTCTGTATTCCCCGCTCCCCTCGCTATTGTCGTTACTATCGCTTTCTTGTGCTTCGCATAGACTTCGTAACATTTAGAGCGTTGAATTTAAATATTTTTATTTTTGTGTGTAAATCTGATGAATTAAAATATGATGATTTTTTAAAAGTCATGGAACAAAAGTTGTTGATTATGATGTTAGTAACGTAGTCCTGAAGGGTTACCGGTGTTTTACAAATAACCCTGAATAACTGGCACGAATTAATATGACACCTGGTTCGAAAATCAGCCTTCCTCCCGCTACCCCGCATGAGGTCCCGCTCTAGTCTTGCAGGAGCGTTAGCAAGACATGCATGAGATTCGGAGAAATAGTTTTCTACTATGTGTTACTGTAATCGCATTTTTGTTGAGTATTGTTACGTTTCGACATTTTATATGTTATTGAGTTTGATTGTTTTTTTGTACTTTTAAGATATCTAGATAGCATATATTATGCACGCAGACGGAAAAATAAAATAAAATTCAAAACTTTTTTGCAGACAGTACCTACTTTAAACGAACGTCATGCGAGCCAGGTGTCATGTTTGCATGGTACTACGCATGCATTAGGTACCTTAATTTTAAAAGGTGAACCAACCAGTTCCATGCCATAAACAGATTGCGGAAAGATTATTTTAATATTTCTTTTTGGTTTTTATGTAATTTTGAAGCTTTCTATTAGCTTTACAGCCTCTCACGAGGACTTTAGCAGCATCATGTACCCATGCAATATATGCGTAACCCATGCGTCATAATATATACACATTGATATGTGTGCATATTATGATTATGTTTCACACACAAATAATGTACCTATATTTCTATTGATTAAAGAATTTTCAAAATAAGTTCAGTAGATCCAAAGATTACACCCCTACAAACACACAAACTTTTCCTCTTTATTATATTGGTATAGATTGTTGCTTGACACGTTAATCTCAGGAACTACTGGATCGATTTGTCTTTAAATATTTTAGTGTTAGATAGTCCATTTATCGAGGAAGGCTACAGGCAATATTTTAGTATGCGTTCGCGGAAAGCTAGAATGTTAATCGGTTGATAAAACTAAATTAATTGTTGAGAAAACAGTTTGTTGTTTATAAAATTATTTGTGTAGGTCATTTATTCGTGGGCCAGATTGCTCATGCGTACCCGGCCCCCGCAAACGGCGGATCGAGTAGGGTCCTCTCCTCGTGGTATGAGTTTAGCATACCACGCTATGGAGAGGGCGAGTCCCGCATATCCCACCGCCAGCGCGCGAATACGCTGCAGCAGCGGTGGGAATGCTTAAATGCATTTCCCCCCGGACAATAAAAAAAAAAAAAAAAAAGTTCATTTATTCGTATGTATAAATCACAGGAATACTCACCCAGGACTGTCAGATATATCATTTATCAGATTATTGGCGTCATATCTTCGAAATCCCGTGTACAAAACTCTTTCACCTGTGTTATCGTACCTGAAATAGTGTGTCAAGTTTTATCTTAAAAATATTACAGAATATTTCAGTTTGCACCATTTTATTAATTTATTTACGGAATACAACAGTAATTAATAAAACGCATATAAATACAACAAAAAGTAATTAGTTTAAATTAAAATAAGCTTATACATTTCTATTTATTTCTTTTGCACAGTAGATAAGCATTGCCATTCATAGAATGTACCTATTTTTTATTTACAAAAACTAGTAAATTATTATTTGTCCTTCGAAAACTTAAATTTTACGCAATATTTATAGACACAGGCAGTAAAACCACGACCGCCATTTTGTTTTTCGAACGGTCTACGGATAAGTATTTAGCTTCGAGGCTTTGGAGTTTTGTGTAAGTAGCAGTCACTCTAGTTTGCAGGCCTCTTGGATATCGACTTAGTATATGTGGGTGTTAAATGGTGACGACCGAATGTGTACAGTCAACAAAAGAGATAGGTTTACACATTGTGAAACGCATTTTAAATTCATGTGTACATTTTTATGAAAAGAGTTTACTATTATGTGCAGCGAACTCTCCAGCCATAAAGAATTACTGACTGTCTTAGTGATGTAAACATATTTATTTACATTATTTGATACTGACGGTGTAAACCTATCTCTTTTGTTGACTGTACCTACGTACATATAAGGTATCTTCCACATTGACTGTTAAACATGGGCCTCCTTACTCCAAGCCTTGGCAAGCCAAGATCAATAAGGGATGTTGCCATAATCACTACACTTGACAGGCTGGTTGGTAGAAGCACTAACATGCTAAGTAATCTTGAGTTGATAGACGCTGCTGCCCAGGTACATAAGGTATCTTCCACATTGACTGTTAAACATGGGCCTCCTTACTCCAAGCCTTGGCAAGCCAAGATCAATAAGGGATGTTGCCATAATCACTACACTTGACAGGCTGGTTGGTAGAAGCACTAACATGCTAAGTAATCTTGAGTTGATAGACGCTGCTGCCCAGCCATGAGCCCTTAGTCACCGCTTGTGACAGCCATGGAAAGACATGGGGTGATCTATTCTAAGCCGGAAACTACACGTCTGATAGGATATACCGATATGGAAATTCTTACTTCGGTTCTCAGTTTCGAACTTTACAAAAAGTTTAGTAAAACAAAAACACATACATCAGTACCAGCCTGTTTAACGTCGACTGCTGAACATGGGCCTCCTCCCGAAGGAGGATTTTTGCGATAGTCACCACGCTTCGCAGGGAGGTTGACGACTGCAGTATTATGTTGTAGTTCACAGGGGAAACGCTGCTATCCGTTCCCTGGTATACGCATGTGATAGATGATGTTATAACAATGAGCACGAAGGACTATCCCTTCAACCAATCAGACCCGTAAAAAATATAATAATTCACTCATAGTTTTCTTGGCCAGCGTGGGGTTCGAACCTACGAGTTCCGAGCCTTAAAGCGAGAGGGTTCTACGCCAAGGTGGCTGTCAAAAAAACCACATACGTGATGCCTAAATTATTCAAATTTCCATAAACTCCCGATCCATCTACGTAGTCTTTGTGTGGAAACTTGACAGCGGATCTTAACATGGAGAACCCTGGCCGGAGTAGAGTGTGGCCGGGTAGTATTGGCTCGGCCTCTGGCAAGTGCATTGACGTTCTCGGAGCTCCAAGAATCGTATCCGTGTGGCCAGGGTGGAACGAATAAAGTCTCCGCTGAAATAAATAAAGTATAATAATTAATACTTTTAAGTTAAGAAATAATTCAATTTTTTAATATAATCAAGCGTTATTTTGCAAAAATCCACACTAGTATAATTTTAAAATACAAAGTTGCAGTGTAAATGTGCACTTTTTCACAATAAGTTGAATTAATTTGCACAATTTAAAATATAATTTAAATATTTTTTATAATGTAAAAATAAGGAACACATATTCCTGAAATCAATTATATTTATTATTATTATTCAAAAAAAATAAAAATAGCTAAAAAACTTAAAAAAAAACACGTTTTTATAGCTAACCGAACTAAAAAATAGACAATAAATTTCACCTCAAAATAAAATTATAATAAAGTTTAAGTTATTAACAGAATAATTCAATTCAGAGTTAAAAGCGTGGGGTGCATTTTACCACTTTTCATAACTCTGCTCTCATAGATAGTTGCCAATAGAATGATGCACCCCACGCTTTTCACTCTGAATTGAAATATTCTGTTAATAAGTTAAACTTTATTATAATTTTATTTGGGGGTAAAAATTATTGTCTATTTTTTAGTTCGGTTAGCTATAAAAACGTGTTTTTTTTCACTATTTTTTATTTTTTAAGGATAATGGGAAACTGTTATCAAATTATTGCATTGTCATCGGTCCATGCTACGTATGCAAAGTTTCAAATTAATCAGACTTCTGGAAACTGGTGAAAATTAAGTTCAAAGATTCCGTTACATATTACAACCCAAGCTAATAAAAGCGTGTTAATAATATGGCCTTTTCGTATTAGTAGGTAATCATTTGTTTCATTACATTTTATAAGAGCCAGTAAAAGCTCTTAGAGCTTCTATACACTTATTAAGTGATCCAAGGGCTTAGTCCCTTTTCCCGTGACACGACTTATTTTTCAACGTAGGTCAGTGGAGAAAGGGAAGTATAATACATTTTTCCCGACAGTATCAGTTATTTAAAATATTTTTCTTAAGCCATTTTCATTTTTACTTTGTTTTTGAACTTTACAATTGTATTACTTTACTTACCGTCGGTAAGTTAACACCGTCATTCCAATGTAACATATTATTTTCAGGTTTTTGTAAGTTCTGTAAAATACGAATAAAAAGATTATGCTCTTTTTAAAAAGATATTGGCTTTCTGCACTCTTTCTCCATATAATTTTACTACTTTTGGTCCATGTATTTCTTCATCGTCATATCATCAGACTATACCACAGTTAAACATGGGATTCTTCTAAAGGAAGGGTTTTACCATAGTCACCACGCTTGGACGGCGGGTTGGTATCCGCAATATTATGTTTTAACACTCAAAGAAACCCTGCCGCCGGAACGGGCGGCATCGTTTCTTTGAAGATAATATTGAAATAAATGTAATGTATATACTAGATTCAAACACTTTTCTAATAAAATAAGTCTTGGAATTATATAATTTTACCAAAGCCAGCTGTATCCAAAACAGCACAATTAATAACTATAATCAATAGAATCAGGTATTTACTTTACGAAAATACATAATAATCTAATTTAATAATTATTTCAGTCGTAGGACACCCACTGCTGGACATAGGCCTCCCTCATAGATCTCCAGGTGTTGCGGTTAGGAGCGGCCTGTATCCACAGTGATCCCTAGGCCTTCACCAGAGCAGCATCCGTCCATCTAGTTGGTGGACGTCCTACGCTACGCTTGCCGTTTCGCGGTCTCCATTTCCAACAATTTTTTTATAGTCTAAAGTAAAAACAAAAATTGTCTAATGACTTTGGCTAATGACTGTCTTTTTTGCAAGTTTTAGTTACTACTGAATGAATTAAGAGCCTAGAAAACCTGATTGTGGTCGGAATCACAGAAGGCAAAAGATCACGGGCCTTCACCAACAAGATGGACCGATCAAATTAAAGACTCGTCGTCCTTGAAATTCCACACGGTCGTGAGGGACGTGCTGGATAGAAACCGGTGGAGACAGATCATACGCTCCAGGTTCAACCCTGATGCTGACCACGAACCTCAGATATGAGGAACGACTAAGAAGAAGAATAATTAATTTAACAAAAGTTTTAATACATACCAAAACATATACAGCTGCAGAGCTCTCCGAAATGATCTGTTGATAAACATCAAACGTACAATATAATTGAATACTAATGACCTCTGTGCCCGAGCGGCGAGATCTCCTAAGGGACGAATCTTTGCGTTCAAACGAAAATTGGTTTCAGAGTATACTTGATGCAATGGCTAATTATCATGCCTCGGTGAATAATTTTAGCCTTTGACTTCAATTATAATAAAATACATATTATGTTCTGATAAATTGGCCCGAATAAGGTGCACTGCCGGACATAGGTAAAATAAGATGAAAAATGTTATGTCGATGGCCTATGTCCTATATAAGTAAAGGGAATTTTGTCATAGTCACCACGTTTTACAGTTAGGTTAGTGACCAGAGTGTAATGAGTGGTCTATTCAATAGTAAACGATTTTCATAATATATTATTACTGGGAATAATGATTTCATGTGCGTTCCTAGACACAGAGAGCCCATTTAGGCCCATCGTAGACATAAATAGATGTATTGCCAATTTATAACAAACATTTGTTTGGCCGGGAAATTAATCATTGATCTTCATCTTCATTGCTTGATCTCTATCTTTATTCTAGGTGCTATACCTAGCTTCAATTTTCACATAATTAATTCAGATGTGAGACTTACCGATTTTAAAATGAATAATAAAATAATTTTGAAATGCATTGTTTCTGTAGCTACTGAATAAAACGCTGACTAAACTTATTCGAATTTCATAACCGTGAAATTGACTTTTGTAATAATCTTAAATGGAAATTCGTAGTAGAACCAAAGTTTTCTAAAATGATAACAAAATAGGTAATAATTTATTTATACTGTTGGGGGTTGATTAATTTCCCACGTTGGGAGTCGAATACCATAAACCGCTTAGGACCGTGTGGTCGGATTATTTACCAGCTTATATAAATGATTGGTCTCGCGCAGTTGACTGGATACCGCCGTCGTATTTGACAAATACGGCAAAAACTGTTACGTTTAAATCGGCGTACCCAAGCCAGCCATATTCTGTGCGAGGAATACGTATCGCAAGTTTTATTAAATGTTGTGTATAAATAATCGAAGTAAAATGCCAGCTTGTGTAGCAAAATATGTAAAAATAACACTATAAGAAATAAGAAGGACACCGCATTTACGGAGCTATGGTTACGCAACGAGCGCGTGAGATCTATAATGTATCTACGTTAATGAAATATGTGTAGTTTCAGAATGGTCTAACAATGATCAAAAGAACTGTCACAATAATAGAAGACTACCGATTTAAGTGGCCGTCCTGAGACCATTGTGCAGTAGATTACCAAATTAATCGAACTGCCTAGCTAATGTCATCGTGGCGTCATAATGATACCATTTTGACATCTTTTGGATTAGTAAATTACCAAATTGGAATAAAACCGACCATTGAGACGTCAGTGACAGTTCGTCGACACACCATTACGATAGTAGACTCGGGCCCCTGATTATAGTCAAATTAACAAATTGTATGACTGACCTGGACGTGGCTGTCTCTCACAATTATATTTACCACAAGCTTTATTTACAAAATAAATATGATAGGATGGAGTGTCTTCAATGACTTCTAGATTTTCATTTCGTTTCAACCACGAGGAAAAAAGGATACGTACCTAGGTTGTAGTTTTGCATTACAAATGAAAGCTGAACATTTCACTTCACTATTTCAATACATTAGTTTCTTACGAAACCTGTACGTTATGGAACTAAGACGTATGCATATAGGCCTATTTACATATCACCGGGTGGTATGTTAATTCGCCCTCAAAGAACGATAAAGTCGCTTCCTAAATCATTTGACGTACAAATGTTGGAGAAAGTTGCTTTCAAATAGCCTGTTTAATGCAAATTTGGGTATTGATCGAGGAGTTTGGGATGGTTGAGGGTTACTGATTGAATTATTCGGAGGTTATGTCTTTTTAGCTGCCTCGAAATAATCCAAGAAGTATGTGATTAATGTCTTGAGCGTCGTGATTAGTACCCGTTCCCGTGAAAACTTCATCATTATTATTAATATATCCTATGATACCTACTCCTAGATAACGCAGTTTTTGAGCTTATCTAATGCAAACAATGAAACCTTATCGGAATATCATAAAAAAAAAAAAAAAAATTTTAGTATATAATTAGTAAAGATAAAGACAGATAAAAGACCATACTCTTGAAGCTAAGGGGCAATGAAGTTCCAATGTTAGGACAGCTATGGTACAGGTGTTTTTAACCTCCTCGGTTTGCTATAGGGAATAGCCTTATTAACAGGTATATAACAATAATCGTAATGTTTTTGTCTGTGATAATGTATTGTAAAACGAAATCCTCCGCGGCGTCTGTTTGATCACGTTAAGCTCAAAAACTACTCTAGTCTGGGCTCATGCGGTTTTCACCTTAAAGTGATTAATGCGGATGGTTTTGATACCTATGTTATTTGTCAAGGTTTCCTTAAACTGAACTTAACAACCCATGCAACACCGGGTCGGGACGCTGGTGTCAGCATGCCATCGCAATACGTAATGCTCCAGAAATAAAGGAAAAGTCTATTTTATTGGTATGTAGTTCATCATCGTTCAATATCCTTGCCTCGGAGAACACGCTAAGACCTCTAACTACGATCCACTACAGCCAAATACCAGAAACGCGGGGATGATGGAGCTATAGGTATTTGTTAACATATTTTATGAGAAAAACCTTCACTTCTTTAGGTATTTCATACATTTCAAACCGATATCTAAATTCAGATCATATAAAGGCAATCCAAATTTAATATTTGCCAAACCTAAAATAAATTAATAATTACATAGAATCCCTTTATTCACATAATGGGTCTCTATTGACTTTGTTCGTTCACTTAGTTTTTGACGGGATACCAAAGGCAAACTGGCTTTACGTGGTTAAATGAAATTAGAGCAAAGGGAGGAAGCTACCTGCCTATATTATTTTTAGGAAATTTGGTAAGTATTTAATTTATATTAATCTTAGATGAATTCAGATCATAATATACTAAGTATATTATTATAAGTCTTATAGACAATTCAAATTCAATATCAACCAAACTTCGAATAAATTAACATCTTTAAACAAAAAAGTCGATTTAATGTCACTATCCTGCAATCTGCTGCTCTGCTCTGCTCGGGCAAATAGCCCGCTAGTGTGGGCGCTAACTAATCGTACCCGATCTGTTTTAGTTATTAAGTACTAACATAGGCTAAGTTATATTGTTACTAACACATTGGACCCATGGTAGTCTGGAAATAATAAATAAATAATAATAATAATGTTTTTTAACTTTAGCGATTTGTACACATAATTTATAATAGACACGGGTCTCAATCGCGATACAATTTTATGGCAAATTGTAACCTTTTTATTAAGCTGACATTTCGACATGGGTTACACTAGTTGTGGTCACGGATAGACTGATAAGTGTCAGTTAAAGCTTGTGTTTTTGAAGTGCGTGTGTTTCGGCAACTACCACCACTTGGTCGTGATATATTCTATTTTTGTTGTCTACAGAACTGTCGGTAGTTCGTCACACCACACTCACAACGTCAGCACCCGTGTGGAACTATTTAGGTGTTGCGACGATGGCATTTGGTAGTTACAGGATTCCATGCTGTTGATAACTGGTATCCATCTTTCCGGTTAACTGCGAATACGACTGTAACCCATGTCGAAAAGTCCGCTTAGTAAAAATGTTATGATTTACCTTGGCACTGCGATTTCGATCCGTTTTTATAAAATTAGGGTCTCTATTCTCATAATTAATTCGTTGCTCCGCAGTGTTGCACCACCGCTTTGTTTTTGACGACACCAAAGGCAAACTGAGCCACAGCCGAGCTACCTACCGATGTTGTTCAACGGCATACATTCTAATGTCAGAAACAGAGGAAATATCATAGCTATCTAAGCTCGTGTCATTTCACAGCTGTTTCTATTTCGGAACTTTTGTCTGCTGAATTTGCCCGGTCAGATGACAAGTGTGAAATGGTTCTCGTTTCAATGTGAAGCCTTTGTTACGATTGGAAAATACCTGCCTATTGAAACCTTGACTTTTGTGAGATCCAATTTGACATTTTAAAGTCGAGGAGCAAATGCTTTGATAGTTTGAAAATATGAAATGAATATTTTTTTATCATAGGTTGATAAACGTTTCTTACTTAGTAGTTTATTTGTGAACTGGCAGCCCGTAGGAAATTCATAATTTATATAAATATAGACTTCCTCGATAAATGGGCTATCTGATTAAAACTACTAAAACTGCAAGAATTTTTCAAATCAAGCAAACAAACTCTTCAGCTTTATATATAAAATTTATAGAAGTATCATCATCATCAACAGCCCGTTTACGTCCACTGCTGAACATGGGCCTCCTCTTAACCCTTGGCAAGCCAGGATCGTAGAGGGATATTGCCATAATCACCACGCTTGGCAGACAGCCCTATGTCCCTTAGTCGCCTTTTACGACACCCATGGGAGGACATGGGGTGTTCTATTCTAAGCCGGAAACCACACGGATAGAATAGATTATAGAAGTATAGATTGAAATATCATCTCAATAATTTATCTTTATGCACAATGTTTTTATTACACGTAACAATTAATGTATGAGATTGGAACAATTGTCATATTTTTGCAAGATATTTTAACAATTCATTAACTCTGACATTGTAAAAATCACTACCAATCAAGGATTCTAGCAGGCAATTAACTTAAGATACCAAAACAAAATGTGCTATGTTACTATTTTAATTATTTTCCTTACCTAATGTCAATGATCTGAAATGGAGGTTTACCGAAAAATAAGCCGAGGTGTGGGCGTGAATGGATAACAAGCTCTTCAAATTACACGTAAACGATTAGGGCAGACACCCATTTATAGAATGACCGAACGCCTACGTGCCGTTACGAGAAGATCATTTAGAATGAATAAAATTGTGAAGCTGAATGGAGTTGCACAAAAATAATAGTAACCAATAACATCGATCGGCTTACTTTATCTACTTAAAGGGTAATTTCAGATATTTTTTATGCAAAAAAAAAAGTTAGTTTTGGTGAATAGGTACTTTATTGGTTTTTCATGTTTTGAATTCTATAACGTCGGTGATACTGCAATACCGTGTAAGTGACAATAGCTAATAAGGTTGAAAATCAAATGTAGCAAATTCATTTTTTTCTCTTTAAAATAAATATAACGAAAATATTTCTTAACAGATGAAATAACACCTTATTATCTACTGTCACTTACGCGGTATTGCAGTATTACCGACGATAACCAAAATAATGGTCTTTCTTTCGATATAAATAGACTGCTAATGCAAGATATTTGGTGAATGTGATCACGGACTCACTTGATCCTTTTATGTAAGGTTTCATTTAATGAAGGTTAATTGAAATTTTCTAATTTTCTTTCAACCTACTTCAACCGTTTGAACCGGATCGGAAACTGAATCCCTGTTAGCCTTTATGCCTAGTCAAGTCAAATTCTCGTATGTACCAAATGTAGATAGCAGAAAAAAAGTAAAAAAAAGAAACAAATACTTTTATGTTATTTACAAGGTGTCTCTAATAATTCAGAACCATTCATGCCCAAAAGTGAGCAGTTTCTGTCATAAAAGAAAGAGTTGGCTGATATTTCTCGCTTTCCGTAACTTTTGACATGTTAACATAAATCGAATATAGCCGTTAGTATCGAAAGCAAACCAATAAAGGGACCAGAGTTAGTTCGTAATATTTTCTCTTAGTGTCCCGTAGAGAGTGAATCTTTCAGAGACATTTTTTTGTTGCCTCGGCTAGTTGATGACTAAAATGGTAATGGTAATGGTAACATTTCAATTTCAACTACTGGACTAATTTTGCAGATATTTTGTACAGACACGCGCAGACGGGGTGAATAGAACAGAAACCAAATCAGTTCAGTTGTTTTCGCCGCAACTGATGATGATGAATCAAATGTTCCAACACTCATTTTAGTATACTGAAAACAAAACTGTGTCTTGTACATCTTGTCTTATTCTCCACTTAAGCCCCGGTTTCTATTCAAAACATGCGAAGCACAATATTTTACTATAAGTATGCCTTGAACCAAAATACTATTAATTTCTAAGCTTTATCAAGATAACTTTGATAAAGTCTTTCACTCTCGGCCTGTGCTGGCGGTGGCGGCGAACGTGACTGCCATAGCGCTAATAATAATAATAATAATAATCTTTATTGACATAATAAAATCCTTACATAATTGTGCGTACTCTGATTCCTATGCTAGTTTAAAACTGTATTACAGGAAAAAACCGTGCCTCGAGCCTATTTTCCCCGCTATTCTTATGGCCAGGCCGTAAGAAGCACAATATATACACGTACACATACAATATATATAATATAGTTAAATAATTACCCTACAGTTTGATTGTTAAGTAAATTAGGTATATTGAATTATTATTTACGATATATAATTACTATATTATCAAATAATATGATTGTACCTTTTAAAACGCAAACGAGATTAATTTATTAAGTCGTAATTTTGTTATGATATAAGTTGAAGATATGTAAGTAGTTCATTTTGAAACATGATATATTTTGTAGGTAAGGCTTATAAATAAATTATTGAAGTAAAAATTTAGTTAAAAGCATATTTAGAAACTTTGACTGTCCAAATCAAAATCCCTCTGAAATATTTATTGTCTTCATAAAATATACTCCTGTTTTCATTAATGTCAGAACCCTTGTTAAATCCCTGTTAAAGAGGGAAAACACTTTGGTTGTGGTTATTTGTTTATCGCTAATATTAATTTACTTTTAGGGTTATTTGCATTAGTTTATAAATGTTATTATTAACTCTTAAATATAGCTGGTGGTAAAATTCTACTACTGTACGTGGACCTTCGAATTAGGTTTTGCCACTTGGCTTGGCAGGTTGGTGACCGCAGTAAACTCCGTTAACACTGCTGCTCTTTACCAGTTTTAAAAATTATAGGGACCAATGTTTTAACTTTATTTATGAGGGAAGATACTCACCCAATCAGAGGGCATAGACGCGGTGCTATGGAGCGATTGTTTATTTAATGCTAAAAGATAAGGCAGCCGAATCGTTTTGGACAATCTTTTAGTATAAGTTATTAAAAAAAAAACTAAGTGATATTTTTTTCTACTTTACCATAGGTTAAAAATATTTTAGATATAAAAAGTCCAACACGAGAGTGGGACACACGACCTCCCTAAGGTGAGACTTACTACTACTTTAGTTTCTTTTTTTTTTAATTCCCGCACCATGAAAATTGATCCCTTTCACTTAATTCACGGACACAAAAAAATACCCAGACTGACCCAGGCCCAGACCAGAGCAAATATCTGTAGTTTACCCAAAAAAACCACGCTATGAATTGAACCCATAACACCAAAAGCAACTACCGTAAGCACTGAGCCACCGGTGCAGTCATTATTAGTAGGTATTCTGTGCCTTAACTAGGTTCATTATTGGTTTTAACTTTAATATAAGATCTGTGTTAAATTAATGAAAGCAATATATAAATAATCTTCACAAAGTCCTTTATCTTACAATTGTATTAAATATTAACAACATCATTTCATGACAAAATTATTAGTCATAAGGATAGATAAACTATTTTTCTTTCTATTGTGGTTTCGATACCAAAAGCGAACAGGTAGCAAAGTAGCGGAAATTGATTCTGTATTCTCTTCTATCGATATAATGGATCTAAAGACTACAATATTGTGCTAAAGAAAAAAACTATTGATATTATAGAGACAATTGTCTTTGAAAAATCAAATGCTTCCATAAAGGTCTTCCTTATTTTGAATTATCTTTTACAATACTACCAAGAAAAGTCTAAAAGGATAGACAACGTTGACATAAACTAATCCGCTGTAAGCATGATTTTATTCATGTGTTTGATTAAATTTATGTAAGTTCATTATCATCATTATCAGCCCGTATAACGTCTGCGACTGAATACTACAACGTTTTGCCATAGTCACCACGCATAGAAGGCGGGATGGTGACCCCAGTATCATGTTGTAACACACAAGGAAACGCTGCTGACCGTTCCCTGTATCATCTTCAACAAACGTATACACGTTTGTTAAAGATGATGCTATAACAATCGAGACCGGCTTAACATACTTTCCGAAGCACAGAAGATAGTCCCTCAACCAATCAGACCCGGAAAGAAATTTTAGTTTGTACACAAATATGTCTTACCTGGCTTGGGACCCACGACCACCGAGACTAAAGTGAGACTTATACTGCTACGCCATGGAGGTTTTGTAAGTTGATGCATCTTTTATACTTCTATACACATGCATGTATAAAGCTGTAAAGTTTGTTTGTTTGTTTTAACTCGCTGATCTCAGGAACTACTGGTCCGATTTGAAAAAATATTTCAGTTTTATATAACCCACTTATCGAGAAAGGCTATATTTTATTAATAAGTTCCCAAGGGAACGGGACGTTATTTTATAAGTTTCTTTTTCATTCTTGTTTCAGAGATTGAATTAGATTTAATAGCGAAGTTAACTGTTATGTTAGTGAATCGTTGCTTTGATTGACGTTTTAAAACCCGACTGTAATTAACTTACAATTACAACTAATTTTAATTTAATGAAGTAAGCTACCATTTCTAATTCAATTAGCTAATTAATGTTCAAGTAGTTAGTGAAATATTATGTGACTTTGTCAGACGGTAGACCGACGTTGTTTTGTTCCTGGTTCTACCCTTTTGTTACGGAAGTTATTTATAATGTATGTATATATCTCTACACAACCTACGTAGCGTAGCGGTATTTGGCTCGCTTTAAATCTCGGAGGTCGAGGGTTTGATCTTTGTGTAAATTCTTAGGTTTCTTTCCGAGTCTGGTTGGTTGAGGGAGTACCCTCCGTGCGTTAAGCACGTTAAGCCGATGGTCCCGATTGTTATAAAATAATCTATAATAATCGTATATCAAGGAACGGGCAGCAGCGTTTCCTTGTGTGGTACAACATAATACTGCGGTCACTAATCCGCATGCCAAGCGTGGGGACTATGGCAAATACCCTCCCTGGGAGGAGGCCCATGTTCAGCAGTGGACGGACTGGCTGATGATCATGATGATGATGATCTATCTCTATATGGAGGAAAAATATATGTTTTATATGTACAACTAAAGCATAAAATAGGGAAACGGCTGACAATTATAGGCACTGTCTATTTAAAAGAATAGCTCAGTAGGTACTCAAAAGCATGTTAACTGAAATGAGTTTACAACTCGATAATATGATAGAAGACCGGGACTACTTCCTACAGTAAATAGTGTCTAGCTTTCCCTTCTCCCGGGATGAGTCTCTGCGGAGACGCAGACGCACGGCGGTGGTCCTGGTTGTCGATCTACTCGACTGCCCGGGGCCATCGTTGGCCACCGTCGGAGGCAAGGCTACCGTTGTGGTTTTAGTGGGTACCGGATGACCCGGCTTATCCGCTACATAGATCCGGGAGCAAGTGTAGGAGTCCTACACGCCCCCACCGTCTTTCCCCAAGACGGTGGGAAGTCTATAAAAGATTTCCACCACGAAAAAAAAGTGTTTAGCTTTGACCAAGACGTTGCTTTGTCTCGGAAAGCATGTTAAGCCGTTGGTCCTCAATGTTATAACATTATGTAAAGCAATCGTATAGGAAACGGTCAACAGCATTTGTGTGTGCCAATTCGCCCGATAAGCGTGGTGACTTCGTCGAAAGCCCTCCGGCACATGGCCGATGTTCAATGTTATGACGTTATACCGGCTGATGTCGTCGGATAATTTGTAATAAACTAAACATACCTTAATTTATGGTACAGTGCTAAGCACACTACCTAGTGTAATAATAAATCTAAGGCTACTTATTGCCTTTTAATTAGCCGAGGTTTTGAGGTGTGTAATACAGACTTCACTTCACCTTACTATAGACTGAAATTCAATTCAATTCATAATTTCTGTATTCATATAGACGCAATTCAAATGTTTTAAATAATGTTCTTATGTTGCGTCAATTCCTACCACCAGTTCAGGGCATGCCTATTCAGAGAAGAACTGGCACGAAATTCAGGATATTCCTTTTTAGGGTTCCGTAGCCAAATGGCAAAAAACGGAACCCTTATAGATTCGTCATGTCTGTCTGTCTGTCTGTCTGTCTGTCCGTCCGTATGTCACAGCCACTTTTTTCCGAAACTATAAGAACTATAATGTTGAAACTTGGCAAGTAGATGTATGTTGTGAACCGCATTAAGATTTTCACACAAAAATAGAAAACCAACAAAAAAAATTGGGGTTTCCAATACTTAGAACTGAAACTCAAAAAAAATTTTTTCATCGAACCCGTACGTGTGGGATATTTAAGGATTTAATATGTCATTTTTTTCTAAACTGAATAGTTTTCGCGAGAGACACTTCCAAAGTGGTAAAATGTGTGTCCCCCCCCCTGTAACTTCTAAAATAAGAGAATGATAAACCTAATAAAAATATATGATGTACATAACCATGCAAACTTTCACCGAAAATTGGTTTGAACGAGATCAAGTAAGTAGTTTTTTTTTAATACGTCATAAACCGTAAACCGCAGTTTACCTTTCATTCATTCAACATCGATCAAAGTTACAACGAACTACAAGAACTTTTATACTATGTTACTTGTTGTATTCTTGATATCAAAAATAGGTACGCACTTGTACGGAACTCTTCGTGCGAGAGTCCGACTCGCACTTGGCCGGTTTTTTTAAATAAAAATAGCGGAGCAGTCAGAACATTTATTTACACACATAAAGTAGGAAAACGCAACAGGATAATGCGCTCTTGACAAAATACAGTCAACTCAGTGAAAATATTCACGTGACGGGTGTACGTATAGTCTGACACCTTACAAAGGGTTGGCTATGAAAACTGTCAGACACTCTTGAGCAAGGCTAATGGATTCATATATGTACCTTTCTGCAAGATGTTTTATATTATGACACAGCGCCGGCAAATGGATACAATCCATTATGATAAAAAGAAAGAAAGAAAATACATTTAATTCAGCACAACACAGAAGATAAAATACAACAAACATTAAGTTAAAAGTACAAAGCAATGATGGTGTTGACTCTAGCTTATGAATCTGAACTTATATTATAAAGCTGAAGAGTTTGTTTGCTTAAGCGCGCAAATCTCAGGGACTACTGATCCGCTTATAATTTTTTTTTGTTATATAAGTATAGCCTATTTGTCAAGAAAGGCTGTGGGCAAAATTTTATTATGAAGTATCTACGGGAACAGGAGGTACGTGGGTGAAACCGCGGGCGGGATGCTAGTGATACGATACTTCAGTCTACAATACTCATTCATACCCTTGGAGCCCTTAGCAGTAAATTATAGACTGATGAGGAAGCAAAGCAAAGCATACACAAAAATGATATTTTCGATTCTTTACACATTTAACCGAACGATTATTAGTTACCTGCAGACAATCCCATCGTCGTTCAATACACCAGGTTTCTTAAGAAACATTTGTCACTTCAGGAAATAGATTTTCTTCAATGGGATCGTGTAAATCTTTTGCTGTAAATGTTGTGATATTTTCCTAGTGAGTTTCCTATTGAATAGTTTCTGTATAACTTTGAACGTTTCGGTGAACAAGTATTTTATTTGGACAATTCTTTTACAGACTCGAATTGTAAAATGGCAATTGAATTTGTTGGAGTGTGATATTTGCACAGTTAAAGTATGTTTAGTAGAAGTTCACTTACTTTCTGGTGTCAGTAAGTAGTAAGACTTAACATGTGAATGTATTTAACAGTGTGGTTAAATACAAATTATAACCTATCTTTAAAGACATGAAGTTGATAACTTACTTCAGCAAATTTTGTGTGTAAATCGTTTAACCGTTTCTAATCGTGTTTTTTAAGAATTCTCGCAGAGTTTTGCAGTCTACTAGTATTTTTGATAACTCCTCGTGGTAAACTAAAAAGCTTGTGTTACGAGTGGGTTCACGTTGGTAGTGCAATGGGTAGGGATCGAGCCGGCGACCACAAGATCACAAGTCTGACGCCCTAGCCATTGGGTTACGGCCGCAACGTAGCTTAACAATGATGAATTTGACAGGTTTGAAATTTGCAGGCGTTTTGCGAAAAAATATCGTAAGCATGTTTCGCAGTGGCTGTTATCGTGAAAATAAAATGTGTATGTATTTTATTCATGTATAAAATAATTCTAGTAGACTTGTCCATGCTTCTAGTTTAAGGTCAACTTATAAAATAGAAGTAATGGAATAAAAACTCACAAACTTATGACGAATTTAATTATTAGTTTAATAAACTCTCACTGACATTATAGTTTTGCTAAAGTATATCATTTCTTGTTAACGTTCTTCGTCCTCCACCCATGGGTTTGTAGTCATCCTTAAATAAAAAAAAAACATTCTCATTTAGATTACAACGCGACTATATTTTATAGGTATTACTTAACTATGATTTACTCGCTAATGCCCGCAACTTCGTCTATCTACGCACATTTCAAATTCTACTACTGTTAAGACAACCGTTATAAGCTTCCTTCCAATATGGACCTCTATGGGTAAAGCCTAAAGGTACCCATACAGGTCCATATTCGGATTTGCGGAAACCCATATTAATCTTAATTAAAAAGACAAAACTTATTTCTACGTAAGTGAAGACGGACGCTACTGCGCAAAAGAGTTCGACACCCCAACATCGCCCTGACAATGATCCGTTAAAGAGCGAAACACGTGTCGGATCGTTGGCTGGTTATTGAATTAAGTATGTTTTTATCGTCCTTCCTGCATTTTGTGCGTAAGGTTTGCGGAGAGAGCCGTGCGAAAATTGCAATTTTTGACACAGTTTTGAGCGCAATGAACGCTTATTCAGTTAGTTTGAAGAATAATATAATATCAAACAAACATTTTCGGCTTGTCTTAGCTTATCTCGTGAACCTAATGATTGCATTGAATTATTCGCCTGGAGACTGATCCACCAAAGTGTGAATAGATTCCGATACCTGCATTACTACAAAAAGTTTGAACGCAACGCGTTCCCCCTCGTACTCCTGAGCCTTAATTTGCAAATAAACTTCAGATATAAAATAACCGTAGACCCAAAGTCCGAGAGGCCCGTGAAATCTTGAGCCGATAACGGCCTCTTGCAAAGGTTGCTTCATGTGTAGTATTTAAACCATTTATGAAGGCTGCAGCTGCTCTGCTCGCCTTTATGTTCCGTGAAAGGATCGTGAATACATATTATGTACGACCGAAAAATTAAGAGATTTTTGTGATCTATGCGGCCTCGGCCTTAGATTAGAATATATTTATATATATTCATATATATATCCTCCTAATATATATATTTATATATATATTAGGAGGATATATATATGAATCATTATTGATTTATATTATTAACTCCTGGTACTAGATTTTTAGCATAGAATGATTTAAATTACCTACCTGATTATAGTACCACCATTTTCTTCCGAAAAACAATTGCGGGCCTGAGGGTCCCAAGGCTGGGAATTTAGGCGCATTTGGATTTATGTTCATGTGATCTCCAGACATCTAAGAAAAGAGACAAAGCAGTTTAAGCATTAATTTTTATCTTGTGCATCGGATTTTTATAAAATCAGCTATAAAAATCGATTACCAGGGAACGGGCAGCAGCGTTTTTCCACATTTTACGACACAATACTGCGGTTATCATCCCGCTCGCCAAGCGTAGTGAGTATGACGAAAGCCTCTTCTAGACAGGTCATGTTCAGCGGTGGACGTTATACAGGCTGATGATGATGATGAGGCTATTTGTTAAATTGTGTCATAATGTCATAATTTTTACGTCCAAATATCCATTCAAGGTTTAAAAAGTGTAGATGAAGTTTAAAAAAGAGTAGACACTTATGATGCTTAACGCAAATTTACAATTCGCGTTTAGCATCACAGCGTGCCGCACATGCGAATAAAGCTGAGTCTGTTGACAGGCTATAGCGTTCATTGTATATGCATTCGTTGCACAGGTGTCCCACGCTTCCGCTACTTAGTAGTCTACTTGAGGGGCGGCATTTTGTGTCGAGTTTGCTACAAAGCTTTGGAACAAATATATTGTCGTTTGCTAGTTTGTTGAGAACCATTTGTGAGAGTGACAAAAGCGCCACTACGCTCGTTTCAAGAAAGTAACATTATTCTTCGAAGTACTTATTTGAAAATTAACACTAAGGCTGATGGACTCGAATATGTTCCTTCCTGAAAGATTTTTCATACTATGAGGTCAGCAAATGTGGGTACTAACCATATGAAGTATTAGCCTTGAGTTTTATTTCTTAATCTCCAAATGAAAAAAATAGTTACAACACAATGACTTCAATGAGTCCGAAGTATCTAATTTAAAAGTAACACTTTTTTGGAAAGACTCAAAATGGATAAAGACGAATGCAGGCTAGTTATTTAGATTCGAAGATTTCGGAATTTATAATATTGGTAATTAATATCTGACCAACCATATTATTATGGCTGTGAGACACCATGAATCCAATCATCGGAAGGTCATTATGGTCAAATGCTGCTTCACGCTTGACGGGTCGGTTTGCGACTGCAGTAGTATATCGTAACACCCAGGGAAACGCTGTTGCCCATTCCTCAATATACGATTATTCCTTATCCATACAGCCCCGGAAAAATATTAAAGACTAGCTTCCCGCGCGCGGTTTCACCCGCGTAACTCCCGTCCCCGTATAATTTTATAATAAAATATAGCTTACAGCCTTCCTTGATAAATGGGCTATCTAACACTGAAATAATTTTTCAAATCGGACCAGTAGTTGCTGAGACTAGCGCTTTCAAGCAAACAAACTCTTCAGCTTTATCTATTATGGCAAATAACTCATTATTACGTACCATTTCTTTGCGATTTTATACTCGTGATAATTTCTCAACGAAATGTCCGATTGAAATAAAACAAAAAGTATTTTACTTCTACATAAATACCCTTGATATCATTATGCTTAATTTGGATAAGGATTAATATTACGATACACATTTAACGTAGTTTCTTTATTCAGACGATTTCATATTTTTTATGAACATAAAAGCGGTTATTGTGACTAAACTATGATACTTAGATATGTGCTCTCGCAGACTTTTTGTAGATCTTAATAAGACCTACAGACCCGTGGTACATTATTTTGTTCTATTGTTAATCGTTTTTGCAGCGCACGCATAAATAGGTTTTCAATTTTAAACCTTGGGTTACAAAATCGCAATTTTCTTACGGATCCCTATTTTCTTTTTAAATAAACCATCTAGACGAGACTATCCAACACTGAAAGAGTTCCTGAGATTAGCTCGTTCAAACAAACAAACAAACTCGGCAGCTTTATAATATTTGTATAGATTTTACACAGATATTTTTATGTCTGTCATGGGAATAAACCTTCATAATCTCATAATTATAAACCAAATCTTACCACAAAATCCCACAGCCAATTTTGCTTGTATTTATCCTTGTGTACGGTGAATGGGTTTCCAGGATTCTTTTCATCCGAAGACGAAGATGATGATGACGAGCTTTCACTGGAGCTGTCAAAAATATCGTCATCTCTTTTCTTATCTTTCTTCTTCCTTCTCCGTCTAGAGCTTCGCCTCTAAAATGAAATAAAGGTATTAATAGTATTTCTTTTGTAATCTTTTCATCAAATAATTTTAATTTTTCCTCTTCTTCTTATACCAAACAAAGGAAAAATAACTAATCATATACGCAGACTCAGAACTACTAATCGTGGATGACAAAAATATTGGTTCCGGATGGGAATTGAACCTAGAACTGATTTTATTACACTGTCTTGTCTGTCTCAAATCGGGCCACTGATACACTTTAAAGAGTGTAATAAAATTAGTTTTTCTAATCTGATTTCAAACCATTAACAGTATTTGTAAGTATTAATTAAGGCCCCTCGCCCACGGTGACTTTTTGCAGCAATGCAGTAGCGATGATGTCGCGCGTTTGCATCGATACAGTCGCGATGCGGTTATTAGCTGTGTGCTATCGTGTAAAGTAAGTAGTAAAGTCGTCGTGGGCGAGGGGCCTAGGTTAAATTTGGCTCCAACAAAATAAATGTAAGGTGAGTAAAAAATTTGAAATATCTTACCAAATTATATTTTTCTGAATCCCAACTACAAAAACAAACGTCATATTATATTAAAGTTAAAAAACTACTTTACATTCAATGTTATTGTAAAATCTGTTTTTGTTGAATAAATATCCAGAGGGTAAAGAAGTAGTACTACTAATGGCAAAGTGCAGTAGTAATTTAGTGCAACTGCATTGCGACTTTACTCCCAATGAGTTAATGAATTATAGGCCAGACAGACTGACGAATAATAAAAATCCGTTAAATATGATGATGATCCGATCGATTTCGGCCAGGGCGACTACTTCATGTCCCGTGTTTTTTATGTGCTCGTATATCACTTTTATATCCAATCTTCTTTGTGAAGGTCTTCGCGCATTGCGGACATGTGAGCACTCCATCCACCGTGTGGTTTCCGGCTTAGAATAGACCACCCCATGTCCTCCCATGGCTGTCGTAAAAGGCGACTAAGGGACATATAGCTAATGGATGGGCAGCAGCATCTATTAGCTCAAGGTTTACATCTTACTGCGATCACCAATCCGTCTGCCAAGCGTGGTGATTATGGCAATATCCATCTACGATCCTGGCTTGCCAAGGTCTGTTAAGAGGAGCAGTGGACGTAAACGGGCTGTTGATGATGATGATGAGCACTCCATCAATGATGCCATAATGAATTATTGCAGGTAGTTGAGCTTTCAATTCATCACTTTTAGCATGAATCCCAACGCAGCGTTGTTTTTCAAATTCATTGAGTCTGGTATTAACCGTAAAATATTTAAATTATACATTGTGATTCTGACAAGCACAAGTGTATGATAATGCACAAGTGCCGAATAAACTGGGTACACTAATAAGGTGCTACACTAATGCAGGTTCTTGCCAAATGGCGATGGGTAAGCATCCAGGGTATTTTGCTAGGTAGTCTCTAATATCCCAAAGGAGAGAGGAGTTCTATATTCTTAGCTGAAGTTGCAGGAATGCTTCTGTCCCCGCAACGGCGGCGTTTGGGATTTGTAATTCATTTCCCCGAGGAAAAAGTGGGAGTGATTCATCTGTTAGATTTTATAAAAGTTATATCAAACTTTTGCCTAAGGTAAAACACCTTTAAGTATAAAACAAACATTTTAGATAAATATACAAACTATTTCTATAAATAAATATACGTACTCGTCCAAAACCTCACTCGCGTCGATGTCTCTTTTAACCTGTGTAATAAAAATGTGATAAAATTAATTTAAAAACGAAACATGAAACCGCGTGCGGGCTATACATACTCGTATATATAGCTTCCCTAAACCTAGTTTCTACTAGCTTCCCTCGCGCGTTTTCACCCACGTAACTCCCATTCCCGTGGGAACTTCATAATTAAATATAGTCTATAGCATTTCTTGATAAATTGGCTTTCTTACACTGAAAGATTGTTCAAATCGATCCAGCAGTTCCTGAGATTAGCGTATTTCAAGCAAACAAACTAAATAACTCTTCAGCTTTATATATTAGTATAGATTTAATTATATCTTTTATGGGTCTATTTTTTATGGTTTGATCAAAACTCATCAGTTTGCAAGTATAAATGAACGTCTAGTAACAAATTCCATTTCTATAATAATTAAAAAGTAGAACCACATAGCAGAAAAATTTAGTCACGATAGTCTTTTGGCAAACAATAAATTAAGGATACAGAATTATTGGTATTCTCTTTCAAAGTTGGTATCATCGCCTACTGTTGAAATTATATAATAACTAGTAGTCACTCGCGTAAATTACGGTTGAAAGAGGGCTAAAAGTTTAAATAGAGAGACTGTAATTTAAGTTTATTAAATGACACACTGTTATTCTGGACTGTATTACTCCAATATTTCCCCATTTACCCACATAATAATCATATTATAATAAGGACCCACAAACTACTTTAATAGGGACGAACAAACTTTGAACCCTGTTTTATCCCTTCAGATCAGAGGTCTCCAAACTATGGCCCGCGGGCCAAATCCGGCCCGCCAGTGCCAACAATCCGGCCCGCGACAGCTTAAGACTAGTGTCATCAATCTGGCCCAATGTCTTATTGTTGTTACTATTGCTGTGATTAGTTGAAAAAGACAACACAAAATGATTATTACTTGGTCGCACACTTTACACTAGTCTAGAAATACGAGTATAGGTAAAGATAGAAAAATTAAAACTGTTTTGGCCCTTTGAACATATTAATTAATCGTTATGGCCCTAAGGCTTTAAAGTTTGGAGACCCCTGCTTTAGATAGTTAATTTTAAAGAATCTTATCTTAGTCTTCACAATAACTATTTTCGTGTCAAACTTCAGTGCAATCATAAAAACCACCTTAATATACCAGGTGTAACGGAAAGGGTATATACATCGAAAGAGCAAGGCTTTTTTGGATGATAACAAACGATATGGCAAGGGTTATTTAATCCTATCTCAACAAGTCCGGAAGTAATGTTTTTTTTAAATTCATAGATACTAGAAACCAAACTTTTCAAATTGAAATAAATACATCACAAGCACTCAATCAGCTGATCGATGTCAACGAACTATTTGCAAGTAAAAATAAACCTCTTACTCCTGGTATTTCGGAATAAAGGGTTCCGCATTTTTAGTTTTTGTTTGCAAAATAATACTGACATTTTTTATTTTATTTTGAGTTGAAACCCTTGCCATATCGTTTGTTATGATCCAAAGAAGCCTTGCTCTTTCTATGTATATACCCTTTCCGTTACACGTTGTATAAAAACACTTTGCTATTACTTTTTAATACAAAGTATTAATTTAATATCATGTACATTCATTTAAGTAAAATATGTCAAATATTACTTACGGCTTTGTGATAAACCGGTAACGGGTTGTAATTGATAGGATTGATGTTCCTATAAAATAACAAATAATCAGTTAAAGAGAGAGGGACAACCTCCGTAGCGTAGCGGTATTTGGCTCGCTTTAATCTCGGAGGTCGTGGGTTCGATCTCCACACCGAAAGGAAATTTTTGTGTAAATTCAATGATTTCTTTCCGGGTCTGGTTGATTGAGGGCCTACCCTCCGTGCCTCGGAAAGCACGTTAAGCCGTTGGTCCCGATTGTTATAACATCATCTTTAATAATCGTATATCAAGAAACGGGCAGCAGCGTTTCCTTGTGTGGTCCAACATAATACTGCGGTCGCCAACCTGCCTGCCTAGCGTGGTGACTATGGCAATTACCCTCTCTCGGGAGGATACCCATGTTCAGCAGTGCACGTTATATGGGCTGATGATGAGTTAAAAGAGATCGCTGAATATTAATTTATTGTGAAATATTTTGAGACTCAATGTTAAATTATCGAAACTCAATGGTAAACTACGGTAATGGTAAGATTTTGGTAATGGTAACTAATGAGTTACCAGACTGACTAAAACGCTATCTTAGTTAGCTATCTGCGTTTAAGTTAGCCTTTTGTGAATACATTTTTAAGGCGCGAACGCTTTAACATGCAAAAAAATGAACAAAAAAACAATCTGCGATGGTAAATATTCAGAACATAATGATTGCGTTCTGATAAAAGCAAGAAATATTATGGATTATAGTATTAAATTGAGATAGCAAATATTCAGAACATAATTATTAACAAAATGGACAAAAAACATTAAATTGCGATAGTAAATATTCAGAACATAATTTTTGCATTCTGATAAAAGTAACAAATATTATGGACTAAAGTATTAAAGTGAGATGAGATGAGAGAGTGAGAGAGAGCAACTATTCAGAACTTAATTATTGACAAAAGTAAGATGGTTACTTAAACTTTGTTTAACAAACGTCACAAGTTATAGAAATGTTGACATTAACAGATAGCAAAAAATGAATGTACCATTTTCAATACCAAGTTCAACGACTGCACCGTTGGCAAATTGGTTACAATGTTCTGATATCTGGTGTTCTGGTTTCGGTTTATACTCAGACAATAGTTTTTCACGTAATGCCGAGTCTGGATGTGCTTTGCGTCCGTGAATGATATGTTTGTCAAGTCCCCCTCGTCACAGGAATCTATTCCCCTAGTGCGGATAACTTTCAATCCGCTCAGGCGATGCCTCCGAGCGATAACCGGCGTCTATAGCGCTGCCGAGCGGTAGAATTTACCAACCGCAAATAGTGCGGTACGGGTTTTTACTTTTACAGTTAAAACTAAAAAAATTGGCTTTGCATTTAATTGTAAAGAATAGTTTCGCAAAATGTATTAGCTAGGCGTTATATGGACATGCACTGTTTAATGAAATTTACGTCCTTGATATAAAAAAACCACGTAAAGAAAAAAGTTTTGTAAATATTTCATTCACTTGCATTAAATGATGTATATTTCAGAATATAAACAATAAAATAAGTGGGATTTGTATGATTTTAGACCCTAGATATTTTACCTAATTAAATAATGGTTATAAAAACGGATTTCAGTAGAAAAAATAAAAGAAATATCTTGATACAGCTAGGCTACCAAATTCTAATTTCCAAAAGAATGAAGCAGCGCGCACTGTAAACTTTAACATTGATAGCGCTTAAACTTCTTATTTGTTTTACTAAATATTGACAAAGAATGTAGAGAACCATATATGCTTTAACTTTACACAACATTACTAAAAAGAAAACATATAAAAACCTTTCTAAAATCGTTGGAAGTCTCCGATGGCCTCGTTTCGTCACCATTCAGAAATGTTCAAGTCTTAACACTACTATACTATTACACGAAAAGTTTATCATATCAATAAAAACTGCATTTGATTGTCAACAAGTTGAATTACTGCACTGTCCTAAATAATTAAAGAACCATTGACAAATTTACTCGCAAAGTACATAAAAGGAGAGTGATTGGGGCACCGATTCGCGCCTGGAGCGTTTTACAGAGTCACAGGATAAGCTCGTTTCACAATGGTATTTTTATTTCAACACCAAATAATAGGTACTCATTCGACTTTGTGTTTGATTACCATATGACGTAATGTGGACGGACGGGCTAAGCTAAGTACTACACGCACTTTTGTCCATGGTGTATGTTGATTGTAAGTAAGCAAACACCTTGTTATTTTAACGAACTTCTTAGTACATTCGTACGGTAGGTTTGTACTTATCTGATGAAAAATATCAACCAAAGGCGAGTCGAATTTGCACTTAGAGGGTTCCGCCGGGAAATCAAAAACTGTGTATGTTCAATACTTTTACTATATTACCTTTGTACAAAGCATATTATACCTACTTTACTAAAAGTTATATTATATAATACTCTCAATTAATTATGTGGTTATATTTAATGTAAAATAAAATACTTTAAATATAACAACGATAGTCTATTTAAATTAGTTTATTTTTATGTACAAAGCGTATTTATATAGGTACTCAACTAAAAGATATAAAGTAAAATAATAAAAAAAAACTGTGAACACTCAACAACAACACGTAACTGTATTATAAAAATATATAAAAAAGAAATTATAACTACCTATTTGACTAAAATTAGAAATGCCTTTAAATTAGAATTTGCCTGAAAATTAGAAAATTCATGAATACCGAGCAAAATTCAAGAATATTTATATTCACGAACTTTGCTATGAATGATAGTTTTTAAAACAATTTTCAAAGCAAAGTGCAACTACGCATTGTTCGCATTTATATGCAGTCCTTTTTTTTCCCATACGAAAATAAAACTATTAACTTATTTAAAAAAAACCAAGCCCACCAAACACATTCATTACATAAATAACAAAAAAACTAAGAAATTGTGAAGTGAACAATATTAATAAGCGTGCAGAGCCCAAATCTCTATATTAATATTTTTACCAAATCAAAATATTTATTCCAAAAAAAGTTAAAACTTTAAAGATAATGAATTGATGACTGAATGAAGCCTATTATTGTAGTTAGTAATATTCAAGGAATTTCTTATTGAAATTGTAGGTACTCTGAATGCCACTAATTTTTTTACTTAAACCAAAACCAAACCCTTGTACAATATTTCAAATGATTAATAAATAACATTATGAAGTGGCCGAAAGACATAGGCATTCATAACGGTTCTCCCGAACCCTAAAAAATATGACGTAATGAACGTTATTTCACTCAATGATTCCATTAGAAAATAAGCTTTAATGACAGCTGAATAGAGGTGAATTTAGAAATTCCAAATTTTTTACCAACACCTCACCATCGAAACTCAAGTGTTTTCTTAACTTATTTGTGTGAAAGGCAACCAAACACCATTAAGTGCATTGCTGAGTTTGATTAACACTTACCTACAGGATAATGTAAAATAACCAAGTCAAGAGTCCAATTGTCCAGCCAACAATCAAACACACCTAAATGAACACACCTTTACATTTTAAATAGCCGACTTGGGGCAACAATTCATAGCCCGCAGCGGCATAGATCATTTTTATCTTACCTGAATACAGATTAAATCACGATAATTCATATTTGCTGCAAAAAATATTAATCTTTGGAGTTGAAATTATATTTATAAATATCTAGAAGTAGTTGACATATAGTTTTTGATATTAGAAATAATTTTACCAACTTTTTTATAGGTTTAATTGAACATTCAAAGATCTTAAGGAAACATACCAACTTTTAAAAAATATTTACTGCCTCAATTTGAACATATTTTTCTCAAAAAAGTTATGAATCTTCATTAATAAAGCCTATATATTTAATTTGATAGAAAATATAATGCAGAAAATACTTACTTCATTATTAATTTCGTAGCATAAAACACACAACAACACTCCACTTGAGCAAAACTTCACAGCACTATTAGGATTTTTTTTCTCTCGCTGGCCCAAGACATTTTGCTCCTCTACGATAGTGCTGTCCAACTAGAGTCGATTTCATTAATATTGACTCGACTAACAAGTCTTAAAACCGAATGAATAACATTTTAACATCACTAGTAACATAATTAACTGAGGCGCGGATCCGAGCCCCAATCGCGTATAGCACGTACGCGTCGGATATCAAAGTGCAGCCCGCGGCGCCTTAGTGGATAACAAACAAAAAAAACTTACATGAATCCGTCGTTATACTCGTAAGGTGGAGATTTCAGTACAATCTGTAAACATATCACGAATTTGTAAAATATAAAATGACGTACAATTTTACCATAAATCCTCAAAATCAAAAAGTGATCAACAATCAAAAAGTAATCTAAAATGTATCCAAAAATCCCAAAATAACTTCTAAGGTCAGTATTATAAACAGAATGTAAATTACTGAGTTTTGGGTTTTACTGAAACTCAGTCTAAAGTAAGGAATTACACTTCTTCTTAACTTTGTTATGCTAGTAAAAGTAAGGAAATTAAGCATATGCAGTACCTATAATATGTCGTTTGCTATTTTGATCGATCTAGGTACTATGTAAAATATCTTATTATTTAGACTAGGGCCTCGTTTATGGAGACGCGGGGCGTCTCCTGTCGCATGCGGCGCGGCGCGGCGTGCCGTCTCGCATCTTACTCGCACTCATACAACGTTTATACAATTTATGATTGCAGTGAAACTCATCATCCGGGTCTTCTTAGTTGGGGCGTATTGGATCCGGTGGTAGCACTAAAAAGCGCACTTGTCGATATACTTATCGTCCGTATAAATAACAACACACTCAAAGGACAGAACTTAGACACATAATTATAAAATTTAAGAAAAAAAGACTTTTTATACCTGACACCTTTTAGGCCAAAAGTCATATAAACTATTATAATCAAATTAAATTAAGTAATTTAACTTAAACTTAACATTTGAATAAATAAAAACTTTTTTATTTATTTATTTATAGTGCGGTCCGCGCTGCAAATCGCACCGCGCGACGCCCCGCGTCTCCATAAACGAGGCCTTAAACAATTTGAAATAGCTTACCAAGGCACTATTTCTTTTTTTAGAAACGGGTACATATATCCTTTCGTGCCTGTCCTCTGCGTTATAACTGAAAAAAAAAACTAGTAATTAGAATCAAAAGGAATTTCCATATAGAGCCAGCTATCTTTTATACATATACAGGATTCTTCTAAGGTTTTAATTATTAATTAGTTATGGTATGTTCGCGTTCTTGCAATAAAAAGTATAAAAGCAAATGAATGGCTTCACAAGCTCTTTGATACGGGATACTGGCATTGCAATTTAATTACTGGAAAATCTTTTATAGTCTAGTATATTTGGTAATGTTGGCATAAAAGGTCCTTTCTTTCAAAAGGACTTGAAAATTCTTCAATTTAAATTTTATCAGATGGCATCATGTATAGCGATTGCCTTACTAAAGAGAATCTGTAAAATAATATCTTTACAGAGAATGAAATAAACGAGTGAAATGGAAGTTTTTGCTTTCTCAGTTTTTTTACTAGAGCAATTACTGTATAGACAAACTCCGTGGCATACCGGTATTTGGCTCTTTTTAAATCTTGGAGATCGTAGGTTCGATATCCACGCCAATTTTTTTTTATTTTTTATTAACCGGCGGGAAATGCATTTATGCATTCCCACCGCCGCTGCAGCGTATTCGCGCGCTGGCGGTGGGATATGTAGGACTCGCCCTCTCCATAGCGTGGTTTGCGAAACTCATACCACGAGGAGAGGACCCTACTACCACTAAAACCTCCCGGACACTCCTTTAATCCTCCGTTGGCGGGGGCCGGGTACGCATGAGCAATCTGGCCCCCCGACGGCACCCGCGGCCAATATGGTACCGAGGGATCTCCGGGGCCACACTTACAGTGGCCCATTTGCCCAATTATAGGGACGCCCGAGAGTGTAGAGGCGTCCCTACTCCTCATGGGACAGCCTCGAAGGGAGCGGGGCCCATGTCCCCCACTCCCCGAGACCGAGCCTAGGGCGGTAGGCGGCGGGGTTCGGCCCACCGCCGGCGGCCAACACGCCGTCTGCGAAGCGGGTGGGCGGAGGGATCTACTTCCCACTCCCGCTCCGCGGCCTCCTTCTGTGACATTACTTGTCTACAGAAGGAGGCAACCGCCTCCCACGACCTCTCGCTTTGGACCATCTTCGAAATGATGGTCGGCAGCAAGAGGTCGTCTCCCACCACGCCAACGAGCTCCTCCCGCTTCGATATCCACGCCTGGCAAGAAATCTTTGTGTAAATTCTAAGATTCTTTCCGGGTCTGGTTGGCTGAGGGACTAACCTCCGTGCCTCGGAAACCACGTTAAGCCGTTGGTCCCGATTGTTATAACACCATCTATATCAATCGTATACATGGGAACGGGCAGCAGCGTTTCCTTGCCTGCCAAGCGTGGTGAATATGGCAAAACCCTCACTCGGGAGCCTCCTCCCATGTTCAGCAGTGAACATTGCGATGATGATGATGATGTTGAATTACTGTATAGTATGACATGTCATGTATATTACAATATGGTTTACTGTTAAAGGAAAGGCGTATATTATGGAAGCACCTAATATAGCCAATAAGATAATCAGTTTATCGAAGGTAATAAAAATAGTCTTTCCCGAAGCTAAAAATTGACCAAACGAAAAAGAATAAAGTTTGACGACTATAAATGTATATTATACGTTTTTAGCCCTCAAATTTAATCTTTTTCGTTTAAATTCGTTGTGGGTCCGAAAGCTGACTCCACATCGGGTGGCGTGTTCTTCAACGGGAGGGAACCTACCCTGGTTAAGCTTAGTCAGTTAAGCTTTTTCCCCGGACTTGGTGGGCCTCAGGCTCATTGCCATTTCCAGCCAGCCACTGTTGGCTTACAGGAGTTGCAGTTGTAGAATGATTTCCTCAAAGTAATCTACGCAAGTTTAACATACTAACGATAATCCGAGGTCTGAATGAAGATATAAGGAATCAGGTAAATAATCTCCTCGTGTATCTGTCCTTGGGTACCTTGAGAGATCATACTTCAATACGTCATCGACCACATTTTCATTGCTCTCAAAATGATCGGCTCGACTTCTCTGAAAAAAAAAAACAAAATTATTTTTTTAGATTGGACTTAATATTATGTTATGTAAATTAATGACTACGATACATTTATTACAGCTTTAAAATTTCACGATTTGTACACGTTTTTACCTTTTTTATTTACAAGCTGACCATGACCGTCAGTCTTACCCGCGTAATTCTGCTCCAGTTGGCTGGAGCGTGCTAAGCTATCCGCGTGCAAACTTTCAGCCAAATTGGTTTAGTAGTTTTTGCGTTAAATAGTAACAAAAATATATCCATACATTGTTACAATCTTTCGCGTTTGTAATATTAGTAGGATCCGAAGTGACGTTCTGGATTGGGTTACACCATCCGTGGTCACGGTTTGATTGGTGCGTTGCAGCACCGTGGTCTTCGAGCAGTTCGTGTATCGTCAATTACCCTCACTTGGTATTGTTTTTTTTTATATTAACGTCGGAAAAATAAGAAAGGTAATGGTTTGCCTAACAAAGAGGACCGTAATCGAGATCCGTGTACACTATAAATTATGTTACTTTTAATTCAATTCTCGTAGTATTCCAATGATACAATATTTTTAAAATCGGGTCATTCGTTTTTGTGTATCTATATTTTTTTACATAAATATACATTTCCGTGTTTGGTTTTGTTGGTTTTATGATGATACTTTATTAAAGTCCAGTAATTAAAATTCTTCTCTGAGCATTAAGTCGCGAGATATTTCAGTTATTTGTTATGTTACCGGCGGCGTTGCAAACATTCTTGTTGAATCATAAATAGAATAACGTTTAATTTTGGTACCTAAATAATATTAGAAAACAACTTTATTTTATGAAGAATAGGTCCCCACGCGCAGTTACACCCGCATTGTTTTCGTCCCCGTCACAAATTCACTATTTAATATAAAGTATCATCAACAGCCCGTTTACGTACACTGCTAAACATGGGCCTCCTCTTAACAGACCTTGGCAAGCCAGGATCGTAGAGGGATATTGCCATAATCACCACGCTTGGCAGACGGATTGGTGATCGCAGTAAGATGAAAACCTTGAGCTAATAGATGCTGCTGCCCATCCATCAGCCATATATTCCTTAGTCGCCTTTTACGACACCCATGGGAAGACATGTGATGGTCTATTCTAAGCCGGAAACCACACGGAATAAAGTATAGTCTATGTTATTTCTGAATAAGATATCTTTTTAATAGTGAAAGAATTTATGAAATCGGTCCTGTAGTTTCAAAGCCTTTTCAATGCAAACAAACAAACAATCATATCTTACCTCATTATAACATAAGTCATGATTAGTTCGGGTATGACCGTTAAATATTTATATTACAAAATACTTCAAATAATTTGCTATTGTCTTTCACAAGTCATTTAAGAAATTGCATTCGAAACTCACACAATGACACGATCCACAAGTTCTGAATTCATTAAACATTTACTTAATTAGAATTCTTGCTTTCAAACTTTATGTTGCTCGAGAGGGTGACAAATAGCCCTTTGAAGAAGACACACTTTAAGTTATATATACAACAGGGTGAATAATCAAAAAGCTAGCATAACTTTTGCACACTATTAATATTCTTGTTAACCCCTCGTGCTAAGTTAAAATGCTTGTGTTACGATTTACGTCGGTAGTGCAATGGGTAGAGATCAAACCGGTGACCACATGATCGCAATCCGTCGCCTTAGCTATTAGGAGCTGTCCATTAATCACGTGAGGCTCGAAAGGGGGGAGGGGTTTGCTAAAAATCACGAAATGTCACAAGGGGGGAGGGGGGTGTAGTAAGATATCACGTGTATTTATTTTTGGGAAGTTATAAGTCAAGCCACACATTTCTTTTATATTAGCCACGTGATCAAATTTCTCATTTTATAACTAAGCAATAGGAAAATGAGATAGCCTCTAATAAACTTATTCTATTGAAAGCACCAATTAAAGATCAACAATTATCTAAACTTGTCCTGCTTATATAATATATAATATGTGGCGCGAGTGCGTGAGGTTAGGTTAGAAGGCTATACCCAATTTTGAAGACGTTCCAATAAGTGATCTGCAAGATGCTTATCCAGTTGTTAGTGTTGAACAATGTGTTGCCAATCCGTGGCCAATGTACATTAAATATTATGATTAACACAACATTAAATATGATTTTTTGTAGATAAGTACTAAAAATACACGTGATGTTTGGGGTAGTCTTACACCTCACCACGTATCACCAAGGTGGAGGGAGGGTTAAAAAATGCTTAAAAAAAAGTCACGTGATTAATGGACGGCCCCGTAGGCTACGGCCAATTGTATAACTTATAACGTTTTAAATTCAAAGACAAGCTTCTATCTTTTTCTTCTAACCAGACAAATTACCCTTATTCACATTCATATTCATTTATGGCACACCATATTATGTATGAATAAGTTGTTAAAAAGACAAAACCAGTACAAAGTATGGACCCTGTCGCGCACGGCAAGTTAAAAGAGAGGAGGAAGCGATCCTTATCCACCTGATGCCAAGTGGTAATGCTACTGCCACAAGATTAGCGCATGGTTATTTTTTTCACTAGCCTAACTCCCGTTTTCGTGAGATCTTCATGATTAAATATAGTCTCTGACCTTATTCATTTTTTTTCGAATGGACTTTTGAGGTTGCCACGAGTCTTTTGCTACTTCACCGGGCATTAAGGCGAGCAGAGCTCCAGCCTTAAAAAATGGTTTAAAAACTACAAACTAAGCAACCTGCGCAAGAGGGCGGTCGCTGGCTATGAGATTGAGGGATTATGACTTTTGGCATTTTAGGCGAGTTTTGTGCAACTGCCTAACCGAACTATCTAACATTGAAATATCTTTTTAAATCGGACCCGTTGTTCTTGAGATTCGCGCGTTCAAGCAAACGAACTCTTCAGCTTTATATATAAGTAACTATAGATGCCAATTCAACGATTACCTTAGAAAGAACTGGAACTACGGGGGTGTTTATGAAGAAAGCTTTAAGTAATATATTTTGTTTTCAACGTAAATACGAAAAGAAGGCATCCCTTAAAGTCATTATTTCTAAGTGAAGTAAGAAAATATAAAAAGTCAGCAAACTTGGCTTTTACCGTTGGTTAGTGCCATAATTGAATTTATGGAGCGAATTAGGAGCACATAAAATGACGTTTTGTTTTTAATAGTATTCAATTAATGCAGTTAGGTATTTCTTTTTTCGCTTCAACTAAAATGTTTAAGTTAATTTATTATTGTCAAAATATTGTCTAATCTTCTATGGAATGGATTTCTTAGTTCTTTAATTTCGAATTTGTTTACGTTATTAAATCTAATGGTTCGTTTAAACAAAGATATCAAATATTTTATTTAATCTGAAATGGATATTTTTATGAGATATTACTATATTTATTTAATTAAGTTATGTTTACCTATCCATCTATACTAATATTATATAGAGGAAAGATTTGATTGTTTGTTTGTTTGTATTGAACAGGCTTCGAAAATATTGGACCGATTAAAAAAAATCTTTTGCCGTTCTATATTTATTTATAAAGTTCCCACGGGAACGGAGGTAACGCGGGCGAAACTGCGCGCGGGAAACTAGTGAAACATTAATTTAGTTTATTTGGTTCAGCTATTAATAGGTATCAAAGTATTTATGGATTTTATCTGTATTTTTGTGACTCTGACATTGACAGGTAGCCGTGCGGTTTCATTACAAATATAACTCAATATTTACACACATACGCACTTTAGGTTTATAATGAATAAGAAGAAATAATTAAAAACTTAACTTTATTAAGAACTTTATTGGAAACCCCTCGTCCTAAGCTAAAACGCTTGTGTTACGAGTGGGTTCACGTCGCTAGTGCAATGGGTGGGGTTCGAACCGGCGATCACAAGTCCGACGAACAAGCCATTGGGCTACGGTCGCTAAGCTTATTAGCTTATTTTCGCAACAAATATCTCATTGAATTTCATTATTTTTTACTAAAAATATTTCATGTCGCCACCTACTTTTTAGTCTCACTACATCATAACACAATACACAATCCTAGTGTTATTCAAATTTTATAATAATTAGTATGGGTCAGGCATCAATGAATTATAAAGTGAGATTTTAATTTTTGACAACAGCTCTTTTTACGTTAACATTTTTCTAAAATGTCAAAAAAATTAGAAGTAATAAATAGAATAAAAGCTCTGTATTTTCCCAACTTTGACACTCTAGGGGTGACAAATTGCATTCACTGACGCTTTAATACGTAGTGTACATAAAGCAAGGTATACACTGTTCGACTAATGTCCCACGACAATTCCTTCAGCAACTTGTGAAGGGAGGTCCGGCGATTTCACTTCACATTCTTGCGACACAGCGCGACTTATGTCCGTAGAGAACACACGTGTCGCGTGATAGAAAGAACCATCCGATGCCCTCGTAGACCCGAAGTCCGAGAGGCCCGCGAACTTTGAAGTAGAGCGACATTTGCACCAAACTCCCTTTAAATACTAAAAGTCATATCACTTGCACAGGTTGCTTAGTTTGTAGGTTTTAAACCATTAATGAAGGATCGAGCTCTGCTCGCCTTTATGCCCGGTGAAGTAGCAAAACCCTTGTGTCTAACTTCGTAAGTCCATCCGAAAAAAAAGCGTGATCGATAGATTAGTTCTTTATTAGTTCTTTATTGTGCAATCACATGCATAAAAATTTATGGTGCCGTATGGTATCCGGCTTAGAATATACCACCCCATGTCTTCCCATGGGTGTCGTAAAAGGCGACTAAGGGACATATGGCTGATGGGTGGGCAGCAGCATCTATTAGCTCAAGGTTTACATCTTACTGCGATCACCAATCCGCCTGCCAAGCGTGGTGATTATGGCAATATCCCTCTACGATCCTGGCTTGCCAAGGTCTGTTAAGAGGAGGCCCATGTTCAGCAGTGGACGTAAACGGGCTGTTGGTGATGATGCATAAAGAAGAAAATACAGCAAATAATTTTACGGTAGGTGTAATTGTCGCTGTCACAAAAATTCGTCTAGGCAACCAAGAAAGGTGACAACCTAAGGATTGTAAAAGAGGAGTAGTGAAGCGTACAGATTATTTATGTTGAATATGGGATACATAAAGTGATCCGACAGTGCTGTACTACTTCAACCAACGTTGCTGGCGACAGGTATATAGGACAATTATTTCCTAGTGTATCATCATCATATCAGCCTATCATCGTCTGCTGCAAACGGCTTATGTTTTCTGTCATTTGTCCTCATTGATTTCCAGCGGGAACGTTTGCTAGCGGCCGTTATCCACTGACTACCTCAAAATTGTGTGAGGTCGTCGTCCCACGCTGCGCTTGCCAGTTTGTGGTCTCCACTCAAGAACTTTTCTGCTCCATCGGCCGTCAGTTCTTCGAGATATGTGTCCTGCCATTGTCATTTCAGCTTGCTAACCCATTGAGCTATGTCAGCGACCTTCGTTTTCCTACGGACCTCTTAATTTCTGATTCGATCGAGCTCCTTCCATAGTTTGTTGACTTTGAGCCTCCTAGTGTATCCCTGGCTTAAAATGTATGTGCTGTGTTTTAAATGGTTACTCAATTTCAGGTTTATAGTCGTTCGGCAAAATTCAATTATCTTGTGCACATTTTTTTTGACGGGTTATATATATTGTACTAACTAAATGAAAGCTATGAATAAGTTATCTCATCTCAAACAATGGATTAAAAAAAATGGATGACATTTTTTAGGTTAAACATTTCAAGTAGGAAGGCAAATATTTATACTCATATTACAAACTTTATGATTTTCTTTTGAATAAAAACTATTATACCATCAAGGAATAAGTATTCCTTGATGGTATAATAGTTTTTATTGAATTGAGGGACATTTAAATAGACGATAAGACAAAATAACGAGAATAACAACAATTGACTTATAATAAAACTGACCTGATATTTTATACGTACATAATTTGCACGTCCTAAGGGGCAGAGTATGTTGGAGCTATTACACTATTTATAGCACCTATTAAGGCGGAAACATATTGTTAAAACGCGACGCGACCTGATGAAACGCGACGTGTGTAGACCAGAATCACACTATGAACACGTCGCGTCGCGTCGGATGTTCATAGTGTGATTCTGGTCTATAGAAAACAATACATTTGATTCGACTCAACACGCATCGCGTTTCATCGGGTCGCGTCGCGTTTTAACAATATTATTATGATTCCGCCTTTAATGTCACCATATTCCGGCAAATATATAATTATTTCTTTCTAATATAAAGAGGTAAAGTTTCTGAGGATGTAAGAGGCAATATACACTTGAGAGCAATAAAATCGCACACGTTGACTTTTTGTTGTTAAAGCAGTTTTTTTCATGAATGTGAATACATATTAAAATAAAACTTACAATATTTGAATGTTTACTTCAGTACCTTTCTAATGATATCAAATACAGTGTAAAAAAAGTACCCATAGGGAGTTTTAGGGCACAAAACCCAACATACGGATAAAATTACCCAATTTAGCTTAAGAAAGAATAAAAATAAAACTCAAAATGCTTGATCAAATTGTTTTTTAATAAGGTGTATTCCCTCCCCTAGCCTTGATTACAGCTCTTAATCGGTTTTTCATGGACCGTATTAATTTCACCATGAAATCTTGTGGTATGGCGTTCCACTCCTCTTCAATGGCAAGTTGAAGCTCTTGGAGGCGCGTAGGAGCAGGGCTTCTTGCTCGAACTCTTCTTTTTAGCTCATCCCAGACATGCTCAATCGGATTGAGATCAGGACTACGAGCTGGCCACTCCATCGCGGTGATTCCAACGTCTTCCATGTAGTCGCAAACTGTTCTAGCGACATGCGGTCTGGCGTTGTCGTGCATTAAGAGAAAATCTTCTCCCATAAGCCACGCAAGCGGCCTCACATGTTCTTCGAGCACTTCTTCGACGTATCGTGCAGCCGTCAAACTTCTCGATCTCGGGCCGGTATTCGCCGTAGTGATGAATACAATGTCAGTTTTAGTGTCCAACATTATGCCACCCCAAAACATACACGATCCACCTCCAAAAGCCACACGTTCGCTTATGCAGCATTGTGAAAATCGCTCTGATGACCTTCAGTAGACCCTAGAGCGTCCATCATGACCATGTAAAGTCATTCTGCACTCATCAGAGAACATAACAGCCCGCCATTGGTCATACGTCCAATTTAAATGTTCCCTAGCAAATTGTAGCCGGGCTTGTCGGTGAGCTGTGGTCAATTTGGGACCATTTGCTGGGCGATGTGAAGTCATTCCTGCTTCACCTAGTCTTCTTCGAACTGTCCACCGACTTATACTGACATTGCGAACTTCTCGAAGCTGTTGTCCCAGTTGAACCGCGTTCAGTTGCCGATTTCTCAAAGACCTTGTCACAAGAAAGCGGTCATCACGCTCTGATGTTGTGCGTCGCCGGCCAGATCCTGGTCGCCGAATGTAGCCACCGGTCTCTTGGAACCTCTGGTATACACGACGAACAGAGTAGCGGCTCAAATTTAGCCGTCGAGCAACTTCACTTTGGTTATGGCCTGCTTCGAGCAAGGCAATAACTTGAGCGGCTTCTGCGGGCGTGGTATCCATATTTTTCCAGTAAATCCGTATGCTTCCAGTAGAGATGTTATCACGTTGACCTTCGGTATGCAACTGATTAAAAATTCCAATAAACCGACCTTTTTATACCTGCGGCTACAAGCTAGCCTGCGGGTGCAAGTAGTGACAACGCAAACGCGTGAATTTGGGGAATTCGGTGTACGGTCGGTTTTTGTAAGTTACGTAAAGGTCAATGATTTTAATTTTATGTTTTTGTAAAGCTAAGCTTGTATGCTTTAATTTTGTCTAATGATTTTTACTCAATATCTTTAGATTTTAGAAAACAATCAGTAATAAACCAAATTACAAGGGGTGTGCGATTTTATTGCTCTCAAGTGTATATTGAACCAATTTATAAATTCTGTTACCAATGGAAAGCCTAATTATTGGTGTGTCATAGGTTATATTTTTCGACGAGGTCCAACAGGAATGGGTTTTATGCGGTCGAAGATATGATGATATAGGGAAACTTATGTAGTAGAAAGTAATAATTTTCTATATTTACAGAAAGATTTGCCAACGCTAAATCAAGAACTAACAAGAAAATTGTATTAATCATTTTTATTTTTACGTAAACCTATTACAGGCACTTGCAAATAGTCAAAACAATAATTTAGTATTCAGTATTATAATCTATAATTAATAAATTTTATAAATTTTCAACTTAACAAGTATTTAAGTTATTTATTATTAGATTAGAGACCTAATCCGAGGTCTATTCTGGGTTCAATTCCCAGCCCAAACAACTAATAATATGAACACATACACAAACAAATAGTTATGGTGACTGTCCGAAAAAAAAACCCTTTATATTTAGTTATATTATTCAGAAATACTTTAGATAAATTTTCTTAGTCAAGTGCCTCCGTAACACAGTACAGCCAATAATATGCTCTACCTTCTATTCAAAGTTCACTACTGAAGATCTAACGTCACCATGCGACTTAGTTAGTCTATTAATTGATGCATTTAGAGCTTCACTTCAAAGGCATCGTTACATCCCACTATCCAGAAATAGACAGTAAATCAATATTACGTAATCGTACTGACTTCCTAGAATGTATTTTCTTTTGCAACAATATATTATGTATCCACAAGACTATTCATCATCAACAGCCCATTTACGTCCACTGCAGAACATGGGCCTCCTCTTAACAGACCTTGTTCAGCCAGGATCGTAGAGGGATATTGCCATAATCACCACGCTTGGCAGACGGATTGGTGATCGCAGTAAGATGTAAACCTGGAGCTAATAGATGATGCTGCCCATCCATCAGCCATATGTCCCTTAGTCGCCTTTTACGACACCCATGGGAAGACATGGGGTGGTCAATTCTAAGCGTTCTAAGTGGATTGGTGACCGCAGTAGTTATGTTGTACCACACAAGGAAACCCTGCTGCCCGTTCCTTGACATACGATTATTATAGATAATGTTATAACAATCGGGACCAATGGCTTAACGTGCTTCCCGAGGCACGGAGGGTAGTCCCCCAACCAACAAGACCCGGAAAGAAATCTTAGAATCTACACAAAGATTTCCTGTCCGGCGTGGGGATTGAACCCACGACCTCCGAGATTTTAAGCGAGCCAAACACCGCTACGCTACGGAAGTTTTCGATCACCACGGTTGGCAGATGTTAATTATGACTTAAATAATTGAATTGACAGATGCTACTGCCCATCCATCAGCTTCACGTCTCTAACGATACCCTTGGAAAGACTTGAGCATTTTTTTTATTCCTCTAGTGTAATATAATTGACAACCTCCGGACCGTACCGGTATTTGGCTCGCTTTAAATCTCGGAGGCCGTGGGTTCGATCCCCACTGCGGACAGGAAATCTTTGTGTAAATTCTAAGATTTCTTTCCGGGTCTGGTTGGTTGAGGGACTGCCCTCCGTGCCTCGGAAAGCATGTTAAGCCGTTGGTCCCGATTACTATAACATCATCAATAATAATCGTATATCTAGGAACAGGCGGCAGCGTTTTCTTGTGTGGCACAACATAATACTGCGGTCACCAACCCGTCTGCCAAACGTGGTGACTATGGCAAATACCCTCCCTCGGAAGGAAGGCCCATGTTCAGCAGTGGACGTTGTACGGGCTGATGACAATGAATATAATTACTTTCATTTATTTTATATACACCAGACAAAATTTCATTAATTTTGAATGTATCTCTCCCGTCTTATAATTTCATCTTGTACCTTGGTATAGTAAAAACTGACTCTGCACTTTTAATCTCAGAAGCAGACAGACGGTGCAATTAACTTAATGTATGCAATTTTGTTATTTATTTTATAAATAACAATTTATTTTGTTGCTTGAATTTTCTTTTTAAAAAATCTGTTGAATTATAGCTGTTTTAATATGAATAAAATAATCATATAATATTGAATGTGTCCGAAATATGAAAACGGGATTGTGTTTAGATTTATACTGATAATGCTGTGTCGTCGTAGCCTAGTGGTGTAAACGTGGCCTGAGGAAACTATGATGTTACAGGTTCAATCCAAGTTTTTTTTTTAGTTGATCCAAAATGGTTTTTAATTAAAACTTTGTGTCCTAGAAGACACGATGGGCGATAAATACTCATTTTATAAATATTCTTTATAATAATAATTATCAGCCTGTATAACGTCCACTGATGAACATGGGCCTCCTCCAGAGGGTGGGTTTTTGCCATTGAGGGACTACCCTCCGTGCCTCGGTAAGCCGCTGATCCCGATTGTTATAACATGATCTATAACAATTGTATACCAGGGAATGGGCAGCACAACATAATATTGCGGTTTAGGGGCTGCCCTCTGTGCCTCGGAAAGCATGTTAAGCCGATGGTCCCGATTATTATAACATGATCTATAATAATCGTACATCTAGGAACAGGCGGCAGCGTTTTCTTGTGTGGCACAACATAATACTACAGTCACCAACCCGCCTGCCAAGCATGGTGAATAGGACAAAAGCCCTCCCTCAATGTGGAAGTTGTACGGGATGATGATGATGAATTTTAATTAACATTATTCCCTGAAGACAACTAACTTTTCTACTTTAATTTTAAATAAAATACTTAATACAAAAACTCTGATGTTATTTATCACCTGGGTGATAAATAACATCTGAGTAATGAAACGAAACAAATGCTATTAAGCTGAAATTAAAGTTTTAATTAGATAAAATTAGTAACAACAAACTCATTTAAAGTGTCTACTAAGCTATTAAAGGAAAAAGCGTAGTGCAATTATTAAATTACCAGGGCGATTTATTCTTAGTTTGTATGAAGCTAATGTATATCTATATATATAAAAATCAATCCCTATTTTCCTTGGTCACACGTCATCACATCACATCGAATTCGCTAATTCTTTTTTTGTTGTGTGTTTTGACAATATAAACTTTTTTAGAGTTCCGTAGCCAAATGGCAAAAAACTGAACCCTTATAGATTCGCCATATCTGTCTGTCTGTCCGTCCGTATATCACAGCCACTTTTTTCCGAAACTATAAGAACTATGATGTTGAAACTTGGCAAGTAGATGTATGTTGTGAACCGCATTAAGATTTCACACAAAAATAGAAAAAAAAAACAAAAAAAACTGAAAGTCGATTTTTTTTTTCATCAAACCCATACTTGTGGGGTATTTATGGATAGGTCTCAAAAAAGGATATTGAGGTTTCTAATGTCATTTTTTTCTAAACTGAATACTTTGCGCGACAGACACTTCCGAAGTGGTAAAATGAGTCCCCCCCCCTGTAACTACTAAAATAGGACAATGATAAAACTAAAAAAAAATATATGATGTACATAACCATGCAAAATTCCACCGAAAATTGGTTTGCACGAGATCAAGTAAGTAGTTTTTTTTAATACGTCGTAAACCGTAAACCACAATTTACCTTTCATTCACATCGATCAAAGTTACAACGAACTACTCGCACTTGGCCGGTTTTTATTGAAATATTATGGCGTTTGACATACCTTTGACAGTGCACATCACGGTTAGTTCAATGCTATAACACCTAGTATTAAAAGTTCAATTCAATTTAGAGTTTTAGTTAAGACAGGACAGCGTATGTTGGGTCAGCTAGTCTATACTATCTATACTAATATTATAAAGAGGAAAGATTTGTATGTAAGTATGTTTGTAACGAATTGGCTCAAATAGTACTGGACCGATCTTAAAAATTCTTTCGCCATTTGAATGCTACATTATCACTGATCAATATAGGCTATATTTAATTATGAAGTTCCCACGGGAACGGGAGTTACGCGGGTGAATATAAAACATTAGTTAAACTAAGAGTTAGTAAAGTTTAAATTTTAGTTTAAATTATAGGTACTCCGTGGTTTTAAAGTCGTTGCTAATACTCAACTAAATGATTTTTTTTAATCCCTGACGCAAAAACGACGTAGTGTTATAAGGTTGACGTGTCTGTGTGCTTTTTTTGTTTGAAAGGTGAATTAGTCGAGAGTGTTCTTATCGTAGCAAGTAGAATGGAGGTCCATTGTCTCTGCCTACCCCGCAGGGAAACAGGCGTGAGCTTATGTATATTTATAATTATATTTCCGATTATGTATGTATGTATTACGAATATGTATGTTTGACGAAAATCGGTTCAAGATGGCCGCCGCCACAAAATGGCGGCGGCCATATATATATTTTTTCACAACTCCCTCAATATGGATAGGTATCAAATGAAAGGTCTTGAATAGTAGAATAATGTACAATATATTGAATGGGAATGAGTTGTATTAACTAACGAAATGAAATCTAAATTTTTATACTTTAAACATCCCCGACTCGGTGTTTAGCGTTTTTTTTCCATGAACAGACATTCGACCTCTATAGTTTTTTCGGTAAAACAATTTATCTATTACATATTTTAATAACATGAATATTACAGTTATATGACTACAAATCTGTGTTAAATTATCTTTAAGGCACTAGAGCTCGTTTAGCTATGTGTATTTATCATCGCTGTCTCCTTTGTCTTCTTTATTTATTTTTATGTAACAATTCTTATCACCAATAAATCTGAGTTACATTAAATGCTTAATATAACTAAGACTTATATAAGTAGTATAATATAAGTGCAAAAATAACTGACTAACTACCACCCCATGCACATACAACAAAAACACAATATTACTTTAAAATAACCGTAACGCCATTAAAATCAAAAAAGTAAAACGGGTCCATATTGGCTCACATAAAATTTTTAATCATATTTTTTTCTTACTACCGCTTTGTGTTCATAATCATCACTCTTCATAATTTTATTTTTCATACTTTTTTTGTTCATACATTTTTATTAATATCATCGGAACTCATAACCGTTAGTGATCATATATTTTTTATTCAGAACTTTTTTCTTCATAACATTCTATTATCATATTGCTTTCTAACAAAGATTAGTTTTTGGCGCTACGCCTGCCGCTGCCGCGGCACGCTCGCTTCGCTCGCTCGGCTCGCGCGTTGTTGTGGTCACAGTTCTAACCTAACCTACTTGTCTGGTAGCATCTCGATTCTGGTACCAATTAGATTTCCACTGGAGTCGCACGTTTACGATTATCATTGTTATGTATTCGAATGATTATGAATTTCGATTATTAGTATAAACAAACATATGAAAACAAATATGTAGTAAAAACAAAGTGTATGATTTATGATATTATAAATTTAAATGATTATATTTTGTAATCTTTAGTTGTAATATTTTTTATGAATAACGATCATTATAGCTTGAAATGGTATGAGAAAAATTTTCGGACTTCCGAAGATAGGAGTTAAAAAGTTATGTAAGAAAAAGCGCACCCAATGTCCATTTTTGTAAAAAGAATTTCGTAGCAACTGTTAAATTCTATTGTGCCTACAAGCTTAGTAGATGTAGCACAACCTGTGCCCGTGCGGCTGTGTTGTATGTAATTTCTCATCTATGTAGCGAGCGAACAACTAACAAGTTTACGTACGGTAAACGTACGATATATTGTCGTTCGTTATAAACTTTTTGTTTTGTTTTTCTTTGAGTTTTACATTGTAGATCACTTTATTTATTTATTCTTTGTTGTACACATGGAAAGTACAACAATTAAGGAAGATGTACAATGGCGAGCTTAACTCATTTACGAGTTTTCTTCCAAAAAATATTCAGTGTGAGATTTGTGATAAACGGGCAAGAACTGTGTACATGACAATAGAAACAATTAATATAGAAATAATAAATAATAATATATACGAATAGAATACATAATATATATAATTAATAAAACTAAACTAATACATATAAAAAAAAACTACTAATTAAATCAAAGATTTTTCAACAAATGTCTTAACGTAATTTTGTATTTATTTATGTGCTGGTAAGTGGTTTAGTTAATTTTATACTATAGGTGATTAGAACAGTTTGTAATTATCGTATAGTATGAGGCGTAGGTACCATTCTATGACAAAAAGAAAGATGGGTAAATAAAAACTTGACACAGTTAAAATAACAAGTTTTAGTTTTTAGAGGCAGAATAGGAATTGATATCATCAGGATAATAAAAGGCAAGTTACATGATGATTATTACTAGTGATTAAAGTAGCATTCTGCACTCCTTTTCTTTATAAACTACTAGATGCGCCCCGCGGTTTTACCCGCGTTACTCTGCTCCAGTAGGTCGGAGCGTGATGATTTCTAGCCTATATGTTAAACCAGCGTATAACCCATCCCGGTGCAAAATTTCAGCCAATTCCGTTTTGTAGTTTTGGCGTGACAGAGTAACAAACATTCATCCATCCATACTTACAAACATTCGCGTTCATAATATTAGTAGGAGAAGGGTGCAAAATTGCACAAAGCTCCGTCCGCGCGACTTTCGTAAAAACTTTTTTTTTTTTTTTTTTTTAATGTTATCGACCGATAAACAGGTCCCTTACCCTGCTAATGGAATCGATTTTGACACTAACTCAAGTGTCTTACATTAAGGACGGATATATTGTATCACAAAATTGCGTTGGACATACGTTAACAGGAATTTGTGTTAGACAAGGGACAATACAAATTGATAAGGTTGCCACGTCATGTTTTTATATTGAATTAGCGAAGGGTTAAATGGCTGGGAATTTTAGTAAGTTATTACACTAGAGATCATTTATGAAAATAAAAAGTTTATGTTTTGTACATCAAGAATAGTTAAAGGAAAAGCTTGATTATAAAAAAAATTGGCCAAGTGCGAGTCGGACTCGCGCACGAAGGGTTCCGTACCATTTTTTCAAGTGCTTGCCTGCTGCCAAGCAAAAAATATTATGTATATTATAATATTTTTTGTCATAGCGACAACGGAAATACATCATTTGTAAAAATTTCAACTGTCTAGTTATCGCGGTTCTTGAGATACAGACTGATGACAGACAGACAGCGAAGTATTAGTAATAGGGTTCCGTTTTTACCCTTCGGGTACTAAACCCTAAAAAAGTATAAAAGGCTGTGACCAATTAAAGATATATCTATTGAAATAAAATTGAGATATAATTTATGGGTCTGTTTGACCGGGCTGTATCTCAAGAACCGCGATAGCTAGACAGTTGAAATTTTCACAGATGATGTATTTCTATTGCAGCTATAATTTTTTTTTTTACCTTTTTTGGTCGATTTCAATAACGGCAACAGGTAGACGCTTGAAAATGGTACGTAACCCTTTGTGTACGAGTCTGACTCGCACTTGACCAGCTTTTTGAATATAATACAAATTTGAATCATTGTCATCTATTACATATAACTGTCACGGTGTTTTATTTAGATTTACAAAACAAATTTCTTGGTGAAAATCCCTATGTTTGAAATATTAACTTATATAATTCATAACTCATAAATTTCTTGGTAGTATTTCAAACATTGTGAATGTAAAGTTGCTTTTAAGGTGTATTTTTACGGGTAGGGTCCTAACTCTAAAAGTTCATATTACGAGCAACAACTGGACGGCATTATATCAAACAGAGCCATCAAATAAAAACAATAACACTTTATCACGTTGTTTCCTGTACTATTCCTGCACGTATTTTTCCTTTCTCATATTATTATATGTATAAGTAATGTTTCTCGTTCCTTTATGAAACTATAAACTAAGATATGAAATGTTGTACGTTTTATTTAAGAAACAATATTTCGTTAAATAAATTAACTGAAACGTGTTTTGTTGTTTGCAATTAAAAAGACTAAATGATCAATTAAAAAACAAAATTGGTAAAATATGGACGTGTAAAAAAAATCAAGAAAAACTAATCAGCAATATCGCTATCAAGAAATAGAAATTTAACATTGTAACAGTAAAAATGCGTTTAAAGCCGTTCTTTTGGGAGTAGAATCTTAAAAATCTACCTGTATAGTATATTTATTTTTTCGGAAGGTCTTACTTATTTAGCCATTAGGCTTATTCTACTTCACTGGGCATAAAGGCGAGCATAGCTCCAGCCTTAATAAATGGTTTAAAACTACAAACTAAGCAACCTGCGCAAGAGGGCGCCCCATGTGGGGCTAGGACCTCGGCTCAGGGCGGTCGCTGGCGATGAGATTCAGGGATTATGACTTTTAGTATTTTAGGGGACTTTGTGCAACTGTCGCTCTACTTTATAGTTCGCGGGCCTCTCAGACTTCAGATCTACGAGGACATCGGATGGTTGTATAGTATAAAGAACAAATAAATGGATGGGATTATATCATACACAGCTATCAATAACATTTTATCACGATGTTTCTTGTAATTTTCCTATCTCATACAAGTATAAGTGATGTACCTCGTTTCTTTATGATACTATAAACATGTGCAATATTATACTTTTTTTGTAGTTAAGTATTAAGTAACTATACAACTAAAATACTTTTGCTGTTAGTAATAAATCAGGCTGTTTGATCAATGTATAAAATAGCAGCATTTTTTTTTTCTACAGTCTTACGTTTGACCACTACGCTTGATGGAAGGCGAAGATAAAGCCTAAGATGATACACGCTTGCCTAGAAAGTGTCTGTTCGCTTTAGTTTTAAAGAGGTCCAGATTATAGCGTTACGGAAAAACTGGCCCCGGCAGAGAATTCCACTCCTTAGCCGTCCGCATTATGAAAGAAGAAGCATATCGCTTTGTGCGTATTGAAGGAATGTCTACAACAATTCATTAATACTCGTCTTAATTCGTTGCCTAATTTACAGGACAATTTTCCATCAATATTACTTTCAAACGAAACATTACAATGATAAATAGACATGTTTTTCACAAAAAAATACTCTCGAGTAGATGACAATGATATAACATGGCAAAATGAGCATTATTACCTTGAAATACTAGCTGTTTGTATCAACGATCAATCTATTATTTTTGATTTTATTGAAAAAGTCATTCATCATCATTCATTCATCATAGATTCATTCTACTCCCAATCCATTCCCAATCAATTTATATTAACATCGACTAAAAATCACGGCGTATAGAAAACTTTTGACAAGCAGAGATGTAACATTGTAACAGTAAAAATGTTTTTGAGCCAGGCTTTCACTGATAGAATCTTAAAAGTTTATATAATAAAGATGAAATGGACTGTTGGCCGTAGTTTTCTTGCACATATGTTTCATTTTTCAAGCACACTGCTTAATTTCTATATTAATCTAGAATTTTCGATGTTTTGGGTTTTACTTCAGACAATACAGATAATTCAGGTAACTATACTTCCGCAGGAACAGAATTTATGTAGTTGAAAGTTTTTCTTAAAAAGAGTCGTTATCGTGCTTTTAATTAAACTATAGGAAAAGCGATACATAAAATATCAACAAGATCATGCATGGGGGCAGAGCCAACACATACATTATGTAAAAAAAAAAACCAAAGAAAAGCATGGGTTTTTTTTATCGAATGGATATACGAGTACTTAGGTAGCCACGAGTACTTAGGTAGGCTTTTGCTACTTCACCGGGCATAAAGACGAGCAGAGCTCCAGCCTTAATAAATGGTATACTACAAATTAAGCAACCTGCGCAAGAGGGCGCCCCCTGTGGGGCTTGGACCTCGGCTCAGGGCAGTCGCTGACGATGAGATTGAGGGATTATGACTTTTAGTATTTTAGGGGAGTTTTGTGCAACTGTGGCTCTACTTTACAGTTCGTGGGCCTCTCGGACTTCGGGTCTACGAGGGCATTGGAAAATGCATGGCAATGATACCATTGTCATACTAAATTGTATGAAAAACGAATAAAGAGATAAAAAAAGACTTACATATAAAATAAAATAAACTTCGGCTTCGCTTGCATTGAAGCCACTGTCCCTTAGTAACTTCTAATACCTCCAAGAATATGTGTACAAGGTTTCATGATGATCGGTTACCTAAGCAGTATTGGCGTGAAAGAGTACCAAACAAATTTACATTCACATTTATAATATTAGTATGGATAACTTTATTTAACACATTTACTGTATCAGTTAATAGTTATATTACTCCATAAATGAGATAGCGGAAAACTTTAGACGTGACCGAACTTTCACTAGCAATGGGATTTATGGGAATTTCCCATTTCGCATTACAACGACGGATTAGTAAAGTGTATGAACCTTGCGAGATTACACGATTTACATGTTTTGAGAAAAGTTCTATCTGTAGAGAGAATGACTCAGGTGTGTCGGAGAGTAATTTATATATTTGCGTCTTATTGTTTTGATGTGTGTTGTGTGAATTAAATGTATTTTCTTTCGTTCTTTCTATTTATTCATACCCTTATTACAAATGCGTAAATATCTCCTTTAATAAACTCTTTAAAATTTAATAACGTACAGAAACACAACATTACATTGATCAATTATTTTGTTTGGCCGTTTAAGAATATAATTTGGCGAGTCAATTAGAATTACATGCGAATGCATTTTTAACCGCAGGGTACATATAAGTGCTAAATATAGGAGAAAATATAATATTCCTAAAAACTAGAGAAAATGTCAGATTGGCTTAGGGTTATACCACAAATAAAATTATTCGAAATAAATGTTTCTTTTGAATTAAGTCTCCCGGTGTCTCACGGAGTGACCCCAAAACGTCAGCGGAGAGGGCTTCACTTCGCGCTTGTAATATGTATGTTACTGCAATTTTATAATCATTAAAAAGAATGTATATTTATTTTAAGAAATTTCTTTATGTTACTATAAATTAGGACTAGGATAGATCGCGGGCCCCTGAGGCCATAGGAGGTGTCCTCTTGGGCAGATTGTTTTATTCTATAAGATTTTTAACCATTTAATAAGACAAGAGCCTTGCTTCATCAGAAAAAAGGCCCATAAAACATATTGAACCGTAAATCTCAGGCGTCGAAAACTTTAAAATAATCGTATCGGTGTCGGTCTGTAAAGGAATTATTCATCTTACCTTGCTTTTAAAGATCAAACGTAACATTCTTGAGAAACATCTTTAGGATTGTGTTTGAGTTTTACTTAATTTTGTGCTTAATTTCTGCAAAATGTGTGTTCAAAGTTTTGGCTTTGTTTATTATTTTTACTTTTATCTGAGTCCTTGTCCTTGATTTTTTTATAGATCACAAATAGAATATTGTGTATGTCATTCTATTCTCCGCGCGCGGTTTTACCCGCGTAACTCCCGTTCCCGTGGGAACTTCATAATTAAATATAGACTATAGTAATCAGTGATCATTATCACTGATTACTATAGTCTGATTACTATAGTCAGCATTCAAATGGTGAAAGAATATTTTAAATCGGTCCAGTACTTTTTGAGCCAATTCGTTACAAACATACTTAAATACAGATCTTTTCTCTTTATAATATTAGTATAGATGTAATTTCAAATCGTTACATGTAAGCACTATGGAGACTTGTGCTTCTATTAAACTTTTCAAAAATTAAGAATAACGCTGTAAGTCGAGTGACAATCTTTTGGGTTGACATGAAACCGCGGGTGATTACTACCCTTCATGCTTAAAAAGGCACGTTCAGCCATTACTCAAAATCGTTACAATAGCCTGTGTTTTGTATATATATTTTACATTATACAAGTTTCATCATCTTCTTCTTCTTTTCGTGTAGACCTGGAGTTTAAATTTGAGAAGACCAGTACTCGGCCACTGATACAGCCTTACAAGTGGCGTTGACAGGTCCTCGTGTGTACAGGTGTTGGGGCACGCAGGGCAGAATAGGAGATGCGCCATTGTCAGGGGGGAGATACCACACGGACACACAACCTCTGAGCTATACCACCACCTATTCATGATCTCCCGGCTTCGTCCGAGTTTCACCATATTTCATTGATAAACGCTGGTGTAAAATATAGCTTTACAAAATACATAATATTGTAACATCATGTATTTTGTTGATAATGATCCTAGTGTTATTCGCTGTGAAAGTTTTTACAGGCTGATGATGGTTATAATGGGCATGAACAATAAAAAAATATATTTAGTCCGTCAGTTAGTTTACAAAAAAATATTGGACACGTCTTTTTTATCGTATTTATTATTATCGTTCAGAATTTGTATTTGTGCTAACTTGTATTGCGCGATGCAGGTTAGTTGGGGTGCTTGGTAATAGATGGCGCTGCTTGTCTTCTTGTAGTAGCTACTTAAGATGACGTTACAAACTCAATAGAACTGTGAACCTTAGCATTCACACTTACTTCTACTCATACGTATTTGGATGACGTCATAAAATCCAATTTGGCAAGATTAATTCCCGTGTCAGTACTTTTGTATAAGTAACGTTCAAAGTTGATATCAAGTTTCGAAGAGACGTACTTGTGTGAAGATATATGAGAAAATATATGACGACAACTTGGAAAGCTAGGAGATATGTAGCTCTCGTAACTTATGAAATAGTCAGTTGGGACAACACGTATACCCCCTTCATAGTCAAAGATCCGATTAAGAAGGACCTTCACCGATATGTTTACTGGATGAAAAATATTTTATATTAAATTTAATGACTTAAGTAATATAACGCGGGTGGGTTGCCTAAGAAATTCCTGCAATGGCCAAACTATTATTATTTAAAAAATTACTTAAAAATTTAATTTAATTATTTAATTTACTTTACTTTAAACGAATAAATTTAATACTAATCGAAAGTATGAAGCCTATAGAATATAAAAACGTTGGGTTTTCTTTTTGTTTCCTGGCATAACTACTGGGACGCCAGGTATTAATAGGAATGTCAATACTATTTATCTTCACCTGTTTGTTTAATAAATAAATTTTATATCAAAATATAATATTGTTTTGCTACAATCTGCAATAAAAAATAAAATATGTCGATTTACAATAATAAATTAAATAATATTTTTTTTAATAAATAATAGTTTGGCCAGGAATTTCTTAGTCAACCCACCCGCGTTATATTATTTAATATATTACATTTAATATAAAAAAAAAATTTATCCAATAAACAGATTGGTGAAGGTCGTTCTTAATCGTATCCTCTACTATCATGTGGGCACGACTAGCATCACGGGAGGGGTTCTTGGTACCTTGTCTTCACCTCTCTCTCTCTATATTGTGGAAATTCACTTGGTTTTTCCCGAGATAGAAGAGGGTGCTTAAAACGTTTTGCCCCGTCAATAGATAGTTCGATACACATGAAATTAATGGATTTTCTAAAACATAAGGTCTGTTTTACGTAACAGTAAAATAAAATAAAGGTAGTCTTAAGTATTTTCAGAAATTTGCTTTTTGGTTAAAATGTTTGTTTTTGGGTTTTCTAGTTTTAGTCTTAATTTGAGCCTATGTAGTGTTATATTTTAAGAATAAATTAATTAATCTTTGACGGTTAAAGATAAACAAATATAATACAGTACCTGTATGATGTCTATAACATCTCGTAGAGTAAGATCTCGCCTAGCGGCACGCGTCGCAACCTGGAATAGAAGATGTTTTTTTCTGTGATGAATTTCTGGCCTTTACAATAACTAAACGACTAATTCATTTTTGTAGTGATTCTTCTACACAAACCGCTCTTGTTAATAGTTTAACGTCCAAATTTCCTAATCATCCCCACTAACAAACATGCTATTGTATTTATATAATGTATCATTTTTAAAGAGGCCTCGCACTAGCGATCGTGTTGCCGCCGATCGATCCTCACCCATTGCACTACTGACGTAAACCCACTCGTATCACAAGCATTTTGGCGAAACACGAAAGTTAACAAAAATATTAGATCCTAGTGTGAAAAAAACTCTGCTTGTAATCTTTAAAAAACTAATCTCTCAACCAAGTCATTCGACTATAAAACCTAAGAAAGAAAGAAAGACATAAAATACATTTATTCAGCACAACACACTAGATAATATCTAGTGCTTCTATTAGACATATAGGTAGTTAATGTATAAAACATAAGACGCCTTGCATGTTCTGCCGAAAAAGTCTTCCAACAAATGTCATCGTTTAATAATTAACTGAATTATTTTCTAATAACATATTTTATTTAAACTTCTTGAATAAATATTTCCTAACTAGCTATAAAAAAATGTTAATTGCACATCAGTCAAAATTAATGCTTTATCTGAGTAAAGTTTGCAATGTGCCCACAAACTTTTGCCATTTGGCTGACACGGGGACACTTGAACCTAAAGAATAAGTAATTTAAAACTTACCATTTATATTATGTATGATACCTATTTCTGGTTAAATAAATGTTAAGCTTATTGCATAAACGCATCGTTGGAACGTTGCCTATTCCTTGATATTTCACTTTCAAAACTAATATTATAACATCTGGTACCAACGGCACAGCGATTTCCGAGGCTCGGACGAACCAAATAGAAAAAAAACGGATTCTCCTAATACTTTAAGAGCGGGAATTGTACCCCCTGATAGTTAAAGTTACAGCTAAGGAGATTAACAGGAAGACATACTGACTGATATAACGAATGTTGATGTGAAATTCTAAAATGAACAGTACATTTTAGACACGAATGGCTAATAGCAAGTCAAATCTTTATTGTTGTCGCTTGATGTACCAATCTTCTACGCTGTATACCTTATAATTAAGCTATACATAAGATGCGATTATTGTATAGAATTAACGCTGATTGACATACTGATTTCAGCAAGTGCGTCGTACAAAAACCCAGCGGGTGACCTTGTGAAAATATGAACTAAAGTCTTTTCAGCTGCCGCGCTGTGTCGAAAATGTTGTAACTAAAAACTTACCACAGAAACAGCACATATGATTAAAATATTCATTTCATTCTATTGAATAACTGAGTAGGAAGAACATAATACAGAGTTGTATTACTCGGCAACGCAAATGCTAAGTAATAAAAGTTTTCTCATCAACAGACTCGGATGTATGATATTGAATGCATACCGTGAAATAAGACACAGAAAACAGTTGTAGGCTATGAATTAATGTAACTACGTGTTTTCTGTATGCAAACGTATTTGAGAATCTTTATAATAAATACACCACGTTCAAGGACACCACGCCTGGCAGGTGGGTCGGTAATCGTTTTAAAGGTTGGTAAACGCTCCTGCCTGTTAGTATATGATTGTAACAAAAGATGTTATGACTATGAGGATCAACGGCTTAACTTATTTTCCGAGCCACGAAGCTTATTCTCCCACGGAAACAGCAAGATTTACACCTGGAGCGGAAATCGAACCCACAACCTCCGAAATTAAAGACGAGACTTAAATCGCTACGTGCGCCGCGGAGGCTTTAAATTTATCACATTAAAAAAATATATATATTAAAAAATGTGAAAGTTTGTGAGTATTAATATATGTTTGATCCTTTTTACATTCTAAACAGTAAACATTATAATATATTTTAAATATTTGATTTCACCGTGTGACGTGATGTTACGCTTAAAAATCACTGGAGCAGATCAGTATACAAATTCCAACGTGAGTAAAACTGTGAAGCGCAGTTAAAATGATTAATATTTAATAGCATTTTTGATTTGACTTCAAATTGCTTTTGTGTGTTTGGTTTATGTCGGCGCTGTTATTGCAGCTTGGATACTTACACACCGCTAGTCTGAATAAAATAATACACTTTGATATTTTAGTCGTTACTAACAACCAGCGATTTTTTTTTCTTTTAAATGATTACTAGCACACTATTTTACACTACTAGTATTCTTGTTAACCCCTCGTACTAAGCTAAAATGCTTGTGCTACGAGTGGGTTCACGTCGGTAGTGCAATGGGTGGGGATCGAACCGGCGACCACACGATCGCAAGTCTGACGCCTTAGCCCAATGGCTACGGCCGCTTTTTGTAGTACAGTCAATTTATGTTTTTACTTTTTCAAAAGCATTAAACGTTACAGAATAAAATGACTTCGAACGTAATTATCCACTGTTTCAGAGTTTTGATCTATTTTGGCTTCCTGAAAGATGAGATGGACGAGAGTAACGACGCACATCTCACGCCAACAGTCGTCCCATTTTCCAGAATGCGAGAGTCATTCCGTCTAGTCTCTTACCATCATCCCGTATGAGGTTGTTACACTCTGAAATGGCTAGGCAGTAAGAAGATATAAATACTAACGGATAAAATTAATAATGGTGAGGTAGCGAGTAAAACGGCCTTTAAGACGTTCCGACCAACCGACCATTTGTACTTGACCACGTAAGCACACTCGAAGCGATTGGGAGCTCACCACGGTGCGCACTGTAAGTGAGGCCGCGCACCAGGCATACAATTGTATCACGATAATTGTGGCGCCACATTCGAAACGCTACGCATTTAAAAAAATAATACTGGCAGTATTGGATGTTAGAAGAGCCTGGAGTCACAAACCTGATACCCCATTACGCAACGGCTAGATAATGGGGATGATTTGCAGAGCTAAAGCACGTTTGAATAAGTTGATTTCGCGGTAACTCACACAGCGTCTGGTCCCGCAGCAGGATGTGTAGTTCAGAAAATAACGCTGAGAGCTAATTCAAAATCACCACACACATTTGGACTAGTGTTCTATTTTCCATCCTATTTTTTCCATTTCCATCCACTGCTTAGGCATCTTACAGACGACTTTTTATGAGCTCGAATTCTGTTTGATCTTATCAAAGCTATTATAACAAACAAAAGCAACAAATAAAGCAATTAAAATCGAAAATAGCAGACAGCCCAAACGGCTGAGAGCTATTTTCGATTTTAATCTAGATCTCTTAAGTGCTCTTTCCGTAAATGGTAGCTATATTTTAATTTAGATCTACTCATCCGTTTGATTGTTATAGAGTAACAAACTTTAATTCCTCCATGCACTAATCCATGTTAATGACTACTGAAAATATATACATTTGAGTGCCATCAGTAAAAACTACATACAAAATTACTTTATTGAAATGTATGAGAAAAATAAAGATCAACAAAATCTTTAATATCTTTGCATTAGAAAATCATAGAAACTTTTTAAATTATTGAAAAATCGAGATGTTTATTAAAAATTTCAGATGATATTAAGTTAAGGAAAAACAGTATTATTATATTCTAAATAAAGTTGAATATAGCTAAATAAGCTTATTTTTTATATATAAATTATAATTATTGTTCAGTTTTGAATTCATACTGATTAATACAAAAATTAAAATAGTAGTTCTGCACTTTGAAAAAATAACATGTTGTTGACCTGTGTTATTCTTTGTAATTGTAAAGAAACAATAACGTACTAAAATAGTCATATTGCGATATATTCAAAGCAAAATATTATACTAATCGACTATTTCTGGACGTGAAAAGGTTAAACATGAAATACACTTCATTTCGGCCTTCAACTGTTCGCTTGGAGGGTTCGCCTACTAACCTGATGGAGATAAAGCATGGATCGGTGCAAGGGTATATTATTAAGCACACTTCACTACTGGAATTGGTAAACCCAGACAAATTTAATTTAAAACCTTATTGTTTTTGTAGCATGGTAGATTTTTGAATGTCAGCGTTACATTAGTTAAGTAAGGTGGTCGATTTCTCAGCACATTGCATCATTAATTCTCAAAAAGGCTCTTGTAGGGGACAGGCGCTTCGATGACTCGTTATTTTAACCGATAATTTGGATGGTCATATTAAACTCATCAGGATAAAAATACGCCGGAGAAGAGTGCGACCGCAACGCGACGCATTACGAAAAATCGTCGCCTTCTTTTTACTAGCTTTTATTGGTAGGTATTAGGTATATAAATGGTCTATGATATTTCTGTACAAAGAACGGTAAATGTTGTTTCATTAAAAAAACTAAAAATATGAAGACCCTTTTTATTAGATTTCATTATGTTAAAAATAACAATTAATATCCTATATTTAAAATTTTCGAATAATATTATAAGACCACCGACAAGTTACGATAACTTTATCTTTTAAAATTAAAGAATCTCTACAGAATATGATACCGAACAAAGTAAACACTTTCTTTGATTGAATAAATCTTTGTGTATTATAATATTACTTTTAATTTATTATAAATACAATTTTATGAAACCTAAGAAAGTGATTACTTTCTTTGATGTCATAAAACTTTATATTTTGTTCACTATTTTTGAAGCGACTAAAGGATTAGGTACCAGTACTTAATAAGTATTTTATTTTATATTATAAAAGATAAATAAAAGGTCAAAATACTGTGTATAAAATATCGTTTAATAGTCTGGTGCAAAAAAAACCATAAATTGCATAAAGTTGTTAAAACATTGCTAATGATAAAATTAATAAATATCTTAAAATTCTAAGGAATGTTTCTTTGGCTGGGAATGATTACAGGTTTAAAAACTTAATTAAACTGGAGGTTTAACTTTGGTGGCAAAACTGCCAATCACATTACCTGGAGGGAAATAATTAGCTACCACAAATACTTGACCTTCCTTAGACTTGGCAACACCGACGCCTACTTCTTTCGTGTCTTCCCAAACTACTTGAGAGAAGTGACCAGAATTCAAGTTACTCGGCTCTCTTCCAAATCTATGGTTACTTACTTCACTATACCATTTATCAACTGGATCTTTTCCATAAACTCTGAAGTTAGGATCTGAAGACCACGCTGAGAATATATTTTCACCATATTCGTTTTGATCTCTGTGATCTGTTTGACCTTTCTTTGCTAATATCTTTGCCCATTCTTCTGCATATTTACAAAGTTTCTTGCTCAGTTCTAAAGGAGGTACCCCGTGTCTTCCACGATATTCATTATGTGCCTGCAAAAAATCGTCATCAAATTTGTCATTTGAGATTGACGACGACCTAAATTTGCTTACTAAATCTGATGCGATATCACCCAAGTTTTTGCTGTTTCTTGGATTTGGTGAAGGAGGTGCCAAATTATTGTTAGATTCTCTTGGTGAGCCTTGTGGAGATATATTGTAAGCCCTTCGGAACTCATTTGCACCAGGTGGAAGAACATTTTTAGTAAACTGGCCACTGTAATTGCCCGGCGGATAGTAATTAGCGACGACGTACAATTTTCCAGATTTTGCTTTTGCGCATCCTATGCCTAGTTCTTTGGTGTTTTTCCAGACTATTTGAGTAAAATGGCCACATGATAGAACTTCTGGTTCTTTTCCAAAAGAAAAATTGTTGATTTCACTGTACCACTTTTCGATACAGTCACTGGCTCTTATTTTTGTGTTTTTATCACTTGTCCAGCCACAGTAAACGCTTTCTCCATATTTTTCTGTCAGACTGTAAGCCATTGCGTCTCTTTTGGCTAATTCTTCTGCCCATTTTTGACTGTATTTGCTTATTTCTTTGCTGAGTACTAGTGGTGGCACTCCGTGGTCCGCTCTGTAGTCATTGTGAATTTCTAAGGCCTCGAGCTCGAACTCATTAGACTTCGAAGAGAAGAGTTTACTCTGTAATAGAAAATAGTATGGATTACTTATCTGTTGAAGGTCACTTACGTTATTTACTATAGCAAACATAGCGTTATCTTTATCAGCGTTGTCGTTTTAAATATTAAGAAATTTTAATCTGGTAAATGTTTAAGGACGATGATGTTTTTTTATAAAGGACAGTATAATTTAAAATTATATGTTCTTTTTTTCATTAGTTTTGTGGTATACCTATAAAAAAATATTGAAGAGATGTTTTTTATTGCAATATTATTCTGGAAAGCAAAACTTATCTAAAAGAAAAGAAATACATATTCATTTTGTAATGGTATCAAATTTAACATAAACAAAGACGTTTTTATTTCATTGGTGTAATACTAAGAATTTGCATTATCTCTTTGGGAACGTGATCGTACTGCGAATGTATCAAACCCGTTGTAGAATTATCAGCCCATAAAATTACACCATATTATTATAAATTATACTTTATAACAAATAATAATATACTTTATTTAGGATAACTCAAGCCAACTTAAAAAAAATATATCATATTAAAACTATGGCTAAAGGTTAAAACATAAATAATAATTCTACATGTGAACCACTATCTTCCCAGAATGCTGGCAGCATTGCCCCGTTGAATGGCAATGCTTATTTCAGCACTCAGGGAACGTGCCGTATTAACTAGAGCTGCTGCGAGGTTTTAATAGATTTATTTAGCTCCCGGTCCCCACGGCCTTGATCCGACGCCCCAAGGCATAAACACATGATTTTATACTCAATTTTTTCTCTCGCTTCATTACGGAATGTAAAGGGAAATAAAATAATCGTTTTTATTTTAAACATTACAGTTGTTATTTCCAAAACATTAATATAACATTAGTTCAAGATAAGTCACGCAGAGCAATAACACATAAACACAATTACTCATGTGTTATAAAATTTAAAGGCGCGTTTCAATTTTCGTTGAGCCAATGACTAATGTAAACTTATTACTCTTATCATGCTATTGTCGATTGTACTAAACATTATCACCGGAAGAATTCCAGTCACAATTTTCTTGAATTAAAGATTAATTTGTTATTCTTGTAAAATAATCTTTGCCTTATAGATTAGCTTGTTATTTGGTGTCACTTCAACAATGTTGTTGGAGGGACACCAAATAATTATTATTCTTCTTATAGGTATTGAGATTTCACAATGCCTACAAAAAAGATAGATTTCCAGTTCTATTTTATTGTTTTCTTTAATTATATTCCTTATTATTTGAATATTTTGTCAGATTTCAATGTTGTATTTTTTTTTGTTTTTAATAGTAATAGGTAATCTTACACTTTGACAATCTCGGTAGCGTAGCGGTATTTGGCTCGCTTTGAATCTCGGAGGTCGTGGGTTCGATCCCCACGCTGGACAGGAAATCTTTGTGTAAATTGTAAGATTTCTTCCCGGGTCTGGTTGGTTGAGGGACTACGCTCCGTGCCTCGGGAAGCACGGGCAGCAGCGGTTCCTTGTGTGGTACAACATAATACTGCGGTCTTCAACCCGCCTGCCAAGCGTGGTGACTATTGCAAATACCCTCCCCGGGTGACTATTGCAAATACCCTCCCCGGGAGGAGGCTCATGTTCAGCAGTGGACGTTATACGGGCTGGTGATGAGGTAATCTTACTAAAAGAGTCTCAGAGAACTTGAAATATGTGTAAATTATTTAATATCTTAACTAATATTATTAATCTTAAGAATTCTGAATAATAATAAACTAGCGTTTTTCAATTCAGACCAATATTTTCTAAGATTAGCGCGTCCAAGCAAACAAACTTACAATAATCTTATCTAAGTATAGATTATATACATACAATCCATTAAAATTATACATTTTTCCAATAACCAACTATTTATAACTTTATTTACTATTTTATAGCCACCTTCAACTTTTTTATAGTCCTATATAATATAATATATCGTAATCTAACTATGTACATATATTTTACTAATTTTTAATCACAATGGCAATGTTGAAATCATGATAAGAGGCAAATATTTTATCTCAAAGTACCTTTAGGACAGTAAACATTAAACAACTGATGCCTAGATCATGATATTTTTTACAATATTTTCGTGATTAGTATAATAATTATATGACACGCGAGTGACACACTATATAATCACAAAACTATTATACTTAATTTTGTAATAAATGAGAACAAAAAAGTACTGTTTGTAATTTATTTTCCCACATTTAACTTTGGAAACAGAAGGAGCATGAATTACACCATAATTAGGTATATTTCATCATCATCATCATCAGCAGCCCTTTGACGTCCACTGCTGAACATGGGCCTCCTCTTAACAGACCTTGGCAAGCCAGGATCGTAGAGGGATTTTTCCATAATCACCATGATTGGCAGACGGATTGGTGATCGCAGTAAGATGTAAACCTTGAGCTAATAGATGCTGCTGCCCATCCATCAGCCATATGTCCCTTAGTCGCCTTTTACGACACTCATGGGAGGATATGGGGTGGTCTATTCTAAGCAGGAATGCACACGGCATGTTTAATTGTACAAAATTGATTTTAATGTCTTTGTTTTTTTTTCTACTACTAATATCGTATTTATAAACATTTGTGGCACGTTGATCATTCTGATTACTAGCAGAGACTATATTTACTAGCCATAAAGATCACAAAAATTACATTCTGAATTGAATGCTTGGGCTTCAAATTGCTTATGAATACGATAGCTAAACTCGGAACAGCCATCCGTGCGATTGATGTACTTTATCTTAACATGATTGTAAAGAATATTGTAAATAAAATTGCAAAGAGTGTTGGATACGTCGCAGCCAACTGGTTAAAATAACTGTTTAATGGCATCTAGCTCGTTCATTGAACAACGGCATTCGTTGGCGGCGTAAGATATATTTTAATCCATACATTCACACTATCAATCACATTTACTGTTACCAAATCGGTTAGAATTTCAGTTCAGAAACGATTAAAATAATCGAATCCATGTACACTTAAATGTGCAATGTACAAACGGAAAACATTAAGCTCTTCGGTCGAGTACCTTTTAACAGTCAACCTTTGTGAATAATGTAAGCCAGTGTAAAAGGAATTTAAATATAAAGTTACGACCAATTTTATAAAATAGTCAAAGAATTACATGTATGACTAAAACTATTTAAAAAAATATTGTTACAAAAAATAAATTTTTAAGAACCAAATGGTTCAGTATCCTACTAATATTATAAACGCGAAAGCTTGTAAGTATGGATGGATGGATAGATGTTTGTTACTCTTTCACGCCTACTGCACGGAATTGACTGATTTGCACCGGGATAAGATATACGCTGGATTAACGTATAGGCTACAAAACATCACCTCCGACCCACTGGAGCAGAGAAACGCGGGTAAAACCGCGGGGCGCAGCTAGTTACTAAATACTGCTGATTAAATTCGCAGCGTTTGTTTGTCTGAGTGTTTTTTTTTCGGACGCACATTATGTAGTTAGCTCTCCGGGCAAACAGGCGAGCAGAGCTCCAGCCCAAATAAATGGTTTAAAAACTACAAACTTAGATTTGGGCCGGATTCTTGGAATTTTTAGACCTGTTACCTCTAAGGTATCTTACTATAATGTGTACATTTGTTGTTATCGTACGACAGACGGACAGACTGATTAAAAATTCTGTAATAAATAAATATAATAATAAATAATAATTTTAACAATGTTTTTAGCTACTTAAGTGATACTTTTGTTTGATATAGTCTTATACAGTGTAATTTTGACAAGTACAAGTGTATGTAAATACCTAAGTGCTGAATAAATTTCATTATTTCATTATTATTATTTATCTATAACAATCATACGAGCAGCTGCATTTCCTTGCATATACATAATCTAAACGACAGTCGCCAATCCACCTGGCCAAACCCTCCCCCCTTGGGGGACATGTTCAATAGTGAACGTTATACGCGCGGGCTTACGATGATGATGATTACATGAACATCCACAAATTGAATGAAAGCGGGACAAAATGATACCCTTCCGTGAGCGTGAATTGAGATCAATTAGGTTTAATATACAAAAGTCGCCGCCACTAAAATAGTTTATTCTTTTTTATATCCACTTCCAAAAACTGACGTTAGAGTATCTTAGTAGTACTTATAGGTCAGTGGTTACAGTAGTTGCTAAGGAGACTTGGTGTTCTGAGCTCAATTTTCACCTGTTACAATTTTTTTTTTGTCCGGGGGGAAATGCTTTTACGCATTCTCACCGCCGCTGCCACTAAAACCCCCGGACAGTCCTTCGATCCACCGTTGGCCGGGGCCGGGTATGCATAAGCAATCCCGGCCACAGATAGATGTCCTGAATCCGAAAGTTTGTTAGACAGACATTTTTTTTTTCGGACGGATATATTTTATGGCCATAGCCACGAGGCTTTTACTAACTCCCCGGGCATAAGTTAGACAGACTCATGTGAATGATGTGTTTGTAATAATCCTTTTTATGTTCCTAACATCATCCCGCGTGCGGTTTCACCCGCCTCAATCCATTTCCCATAAGAACTATTATGGGAAATGGAGTATATTATTCACTATTCATTAATTGAAACGATTTTAAAAATTGGTTCAGAGATTTTTTGAAATTTTTCCTCTCTATAATATTAGTAGGTATAGATGTCTAAACGTAAATTACTCTGTCGTAAAACTAATTCGGTATATTTATGAATTGTAGGATGTATCTATGTATTTGATGCTGTCAAATACCTAGTATATTTATAGCAATGCTGCCATAATTATGTGAATGTCGCCAAGTTGCATAGAATAAAATAGTTAGTATTTTTAAGTCAGTTTTAGTATAGATTAGAACATTTTAGTTCTATATATGTATTGTTGTTGCAATATTGATATTGCAAAAAGAAAATACATAGATGTATATTATTATATTTGTGATATTATTTATAGGTTTTTTTTATATGTAGAGTATATATCTACCGATTGGGTAAACCATTGAGTAATAAAAAAAATGAACAAAATATTCTGTTAAACCTCCGTTGAAATGTTGCTTTATTGAAACAAATTTTATTTAGCCTTAGAAGGTTTTATTTACCCCATTGGTATTTACTTTAAGTTTGACCATACTTTAACTTTACCATACCGAACTTAACGCTGTACGTATAATATACCATACTAACTAGTACCTCTATAAAAGATTATACAAAACGAAAATAGAAAGATTAATCTCATGCGATAGAACACGTACGACTAAACATAAACTACCCTGTATCTATCATCCTCATCATCAGCTCGTACAACGTCTACTGATGAACATGGGCCTCTTCCCGAGGGAGGGTATTTGCTATAGTCACCACGCATGGCAGGCGGGTTTAAAGCAACCAGACCCGGAAAGAAATCTTAGAATTGACACAAAGATTTACTGTCCGGCGTGGGGTCGAACCCACGACCTCTGAGATTTAAAGCGAGCCAAATACCGCTACGCTACAGAGTTTGTGTTTATTAAAATAATTTAACAGCCCGTTTATGTCCTCAGCTATGGCATGGGCCTCATTTTAACATCTTGGGATCTACGAAGACATCGAAAAGTCGAACTTAGACTGGAATATTATAACATCATCTATAACAAACGCATTTGTTCTATATCAGATCAATAACCAGCACCTTCAAGTAAAATCCATGTTTAGCTGAGGGCGTTATAAATGCTGATCATGATGATGCGAGTAAAATAATCTTATGAAATGAGATTGTTTTTCTACTATATCCTAATTATTTTCGATCTAAAGCCAAGCTTAGAAAATAGATCATTTAATTTATAACGTACAACCTCCGTAGCGTAGCGGTAATTGGCTCGCTTTAAATCTCGGAGGTCGTGGGTTCGATTCCCACACCGGATAAGAAATCTTTGTGTTAATTGTAAGATTTCTTCCCGGGTCTGGTTGGTTGAGGGACTACCCTCCGTGCCTCGGAAAGCACGTTAAGCCGTTGGTCCCGATTTTTATATCATCATCTATAATAATCGTATATCAAGGAACGGGCAGCAGCGTTACCTTGTGTGTTACAACATAATACTGCGGTCACCAACCCGCCTGCCAAGCGTGGTGATTATGGCAATGCCCTCCCTCGGGAGGAGGCCCATGTTCAACAGTGGACGTTATACGGGCTGATGATGATGATGATGATGAATTTTTAACGAAGCAAAGTCCATAGTTAGGGCCCAACTTGAATGTCCTTCGTTATATTCCCATTAGACATTTACAGTCTTGTCAATAAAGACGATCTGTCTCATAGGACACGAAGCAATGCTATTCATCTTGATCATTAATTGACAAATGCATTTCTGCAATTCATTAATTAGTAGCCAGAGGCCACTCGCTAGAGATCTTCAAATAAATTGGTTGGATTCTAGAACATGTAACCGCTGAAAATGTAATTATCTTTATAGCAATATTCGTTTTTCGGAGAAGGTCATTATCATTATCAGCCCGTACAACGTCCACTGCTAAACATAGGCCTCCTCCCGAGGGAGGGTTTGCCATAGACACGCTTGGCAGGCGGGTGGTGACCGCAGTATTATGTTGTAATAATACACAGGGAAACGCTGCTGCCCCTTTCCTGGTATACGCTTGTTATAGATGATGTTATAACAATCGGGACCAACGGCTTAACGTGCTTTCTGAGGCACGGAGGGTACTCCCTCAACCAACCAGACCCGGAGAGAAATCTTAGAATTTACACAAAGATTTCTTGTCCGGCGTGGGGATCGAACCCACGACCTTGAGACTTAAAGCGAGCCAAATACCGCTACGCTCCGAAGGTTGTGTTGTGTTTGGAGAAGGTAAGGGGAGTTAATTATAACGTGACGGACAGAACAGAATGTACCTAATAGAAAAACGTATTGCGCCAATCCTAAACAATTTGCGATAAGGGCAAAGATGATGATGATGATTTAAGAGCAATCTATATGCCCAAAACGGCTTGTTTATGTAATAATGTATTCAAAAATACTACATGATTGTTTTAACATAGTGTAAAGTTCATGTATGAGAGAAATCAAGCATTATCATTCAACAGGGCAATCCTGCATGCATTCTGGGGACGTTGCTAAGTATTAAGATTAAAGGCGGAAACATATTGTTAAAACGCGACGCTTGTTAAGTCGAATGAAATTTATTGTTTTGTATAGACCAGAATGACACTATGAACACCCGACGCGACGTCGCGTAAGGTGTTTATAGTGCGATTCTGGTAATACACGGTCAATACATTTGATTCGACTCAACACGCGTCACGTTTCGTCAGGTCTCGTCGCGTTTTAACGATATGCTTCCGCCTTTAGAATTGTTAGTCAATACTTACTAATTTTAAAAAAAGAAAGTATTTGTATTCTTGTGTATATGTTTGTTACAAATATAGTCATATAAACTGGAGGCTTTCGAAAATGTTTTCGCCGTTAAAATACTAAATTATTCTTGATTAACATAGGCTATATTTTATTATAAAGTTCCTACGAGCAGTCTAGTCTATACTAACATTATAAAGATTAAATAATGGATTGTTTGTTTGTATTGAATAGGCTCCGGTTCTACTGAACCGATTTGAAAAATTCTTTCACCGTTGGAAAGATACATTATCCCCGGATGACATAGGCTATATTTAATTATAAAGTTCCCACAGAAACGGGAGTTACGCGGGTGTAACCGCGGGTGGGAAGCTAGTATTTTATAATTTAGTTTTAGTTTTAATTAGCTACTTTTGTCTGTGTATGAGATACGTACTGTAATTAATTGCAAATAAAAAAATATATTTTAAAATACTTTAATATATTATCTTCTAAAATTATTGGAGACATCATTTTTTAAGGTACAATCAAAGGTACTGTCAACAAAAGAGATAGGTTTACACCTTCAATATAAAAAAATGTAAATAAATATGTTTATGTCACTACGGCAGCAGGTAATTCTTTATGGATGAAGAGTTCGCTAGTAGCTGTGCACAAATGCCCATTATAGTAAACTCGTCTTAGGCCATGTTCAAACCAAACTTACTGTCAGCCGCCGAATGTGAGCAGGCTCACTGTAAGCCCCAGTGTAAACGTGAAAATAAATGGTATTTGTCGTTCACAGTATGCTGACAATACGCTATAGCTTACGTCCGTCCGTCTAATCAGGGTCCGCCAAGCGTAGTGACACGCTATATTAGTCGGCCGCCGAATGTCAGCGTCTACGCATAGCGTAATAACGTATTGTTAGTAAGATGTGAACGAAAAAGTGAATATGCATGGAAATACAATAAACTGCGTAACGTTCGCTCACTTTCGGCGGCTGACAGTCAGTTTGGTTTGAACACGGCCTTATAAACGTGTACATATAAATTAAAAATGCGTTTCACAATGTGTAAATCTATCTCATTTGTTGACTGTACCAGAGGACTCAACATCTTTATATTAATTGCCAATGAACCACCGGAGCATTCCTTATTATAAACACGAGCTCACCAAAGTACCGTAGCGTCCATTCTATTGTGTATACCGCAAAACGGATGTACATCCTGTCCACTCATTGTTATTAGAGTTTTGCAACAGTAAATCATCGAGAGAGAAAGTGCACGTACTAGCATTAAAATTGAAATGGCAAAATTGTTATACTGCACACCTTTCGACCGTAGTGCGATCTTGGGTCGGGTAAAAAAGGTTGTATGTATGTCTCAGGATAAATCCGTGCCCATAAACCGTTTAGTTTAAGTGATAAAGATAGTAATCGTTACTTTTGGTTACTGTTTTAAATTATAAAGTACATTAATGTTTTTAAATTTACGCAATTTGTACACTTCATTTACAGTCTCAATCGCGGTACAAATTGATGGCAAATTATTATTTTTTTATTAAGCCTTTTGAAATCTAAATATTAGCCCAGTTTTCTAACTGGTGTTCTAGCCGTGACTGTGTGAGCACTTAAAGCTGTCGGTCCAGCGTGTTGTTAGAATCTCTCACCAGTCGTATCTATAACATCGTCCCGAATGATTTTGAGAATAAAGGTGAAATGTTAAGTTAACTGTTTAGAACAGTTTTGTGGACCTATATATTACACTAAGGTTAAGCACTATTATGTAATAATAATAAATAATAATAATAATAAATAAAATCATGTACAATAGAAAGTACTAAAACTTTTTTGATTTAATATATTCGTAAATATTTAATATTTCAGCGATTTCTTCATTAAAATAGATTAATAGTTTGTTTGCCATGTTGTTTGAATTGCAATGATATACGTATAAGTTGTCAATATTACAGTTAGGACTCAATAGTGTCACATTTTATGTATTTATATTTATGTATCTAATACTGAACTAATTATATTTATTTTTTCTTTTTAAAAACATATGCCACTAACTCATTATCACATGCGCCTTTAAAAAAAGAATTAAAAAAAAAACGCTTATCAAAGTTATTTTGTTTCGCGCCACACACTGCCCCTTCTTTTTTCAAATAAGGCACGTCCTGTTTACAGTGCGGTCAATTGGATCCAGACCAACGCTACACGGCGAATTAGGATGATGCTTCTATGTATTCGTAATTACCAGGACAAGTTCGATGTAAATTTTGGACAAATCCATGGATTATGCCACAAATTGTGACGGCTACAAACGTTACAGCTTCGTTACTACCGATTCGATTTTGGTGTTTTTTTACCACTAATTAGCTTCGTCAATCAGGATTAAGTGTTCAAGAAATAGTTCCAACGGGAACATGGTCTACAATAGAGAAACTGCGCGAGATAGGAAATCTCAAATAATAACAAAACTCTTTATCAATGCTCACATTATTAAAAACATACAATACGAATCCGTTATCACGTCCATCATACACGTATTAAAAAAAAGAAGAATTAAAAAAAGTATTTACCATTTTCCCGCCGCTTTAACTGTTATTGTTAGTCCCTTCTTTTTTCAAATAAGACACGTCCTGTTTACAGTGCAGTCAATTGGATCCTGACTGCTTCATGACGAGTGTTGCTTTATCCTGCTTTATCGAGATAAGACTGTCGATTGTACGAATGAGTAATCGAGTTCCGTCTTTCAGTTGCGATAAAAACTCACTTTTCGTTACGGCTACGGACTTATTACGTGTTTTCAGTCAGATATGTGGCACGGTGATATAAAAAGTATTTAATGTTTACCTATATACGGAAAGCTGATCAACCAACGTAAATATAAAATAATCAACTGTCAAAACTCGTAAGTTTCGATTGAGTTTCCGAAAGCATCATTAGCTAATTTGATTTGGTTATCGCGTTAGTTAATCTGTCTTCATTTTTGATGTACCTACAGGTAGATTTTTTTATTTATGTTTTAGAAACTGTATTAAATTTGACTTTGAAGTTAAAGTTAAATTTGATCTAAGTTTACTCACAGTAGAATCTACAAAACTTATCCTTTCAATATATTCTAAATACCTATAGTTTTAGTCTAAAATTAACTTAACAATTATAAACATAATAAAAATAAATGTAATCAGCATCACATAAAATGTATCTTGATGCTTTTTTTTGGCGGTATTTAACCGCAAGGCTTCTACTTCTTTACAAAGCATTATGGCGAACAGGGTCCCCCTTCGTCCTCCTGACCCTTAGTTTGCAAAGAGCCATCCGACCCGAAGTCCGAGAGGCCTGCGAACTGTAAAGAAGAGCGACAGTTGCACAAAACTCGCCTAAAATACTAAGTCATAATCCCTCAATCTCATCGCCAGCGACCGCCCTGAGGTCCAAGCCCCACTGCTTAGTTTTTACTTTTAAAGCTTTTATTAATGAAATAGCAAAAGCCTCGTGGATACCAACGTAATATGTCCATACGAAAAAAAAGGGTTAACAGTGTAACACGGTGGTTTTCTTTCATTTGTAGGAACTTCCTTTTAGTTTACCACATTCATTCATCCATATATTCATACAAATTTTAAATCGATTCTTGTTCCTTTTTTTCTATATTTGTTATCAAAACGCAAACGATAACATTATGATAAAAATAATTATAGATAAAATCATGTTTACAGAATATTATGCGACATTTATATAGTTTAATTATATAATTAAATAAGAAACGGTTACACAAAAACATGCATTTAAGTCTTTTGGCAAATAAACAAAGTTAAATATACATTTATATAGTTTTTACTATGCTTATTTAAGACGATGTTGTGTTGCTGTACTAGGGAAATAAATTTCTCTTGCTAATGTCTTCTAAGTCTTAATAAACGCACACTAAGCAATGATGTTAGAATAAAAATAGGTAGAAACTGTACCCGGGCTTGAAAAATGGCACCACAAAATTAAACTAATTGGCACACTTGAATGTATGACTGTCTCGTTTTCGCACACGTTAATTTTCATGGCGTCCTGTTTACGCTTCAGGGACAAATGTGGTCTTAACAAAGCACGAGCGTGACGTATCTTCCTCTTTTTATACAACATCATGGACACTAACTATAACCAGAAAGTAATGAATAATAATTACGATATATTGTTAAATAGTGCACCTGAATTAACAGATGCGCTATACGAAATGGCATTACTAATTAGGGTTTAAGGTTTTAAGACGAGGCTTCCAAGGAACAGGATCTCCGCGGATGAATCCGTACAGGACAGTTAGTAGATATTTTATATTATGATATACAATTACCTTAAACATTGTGAACTTTCTTCAATTTCTTGCACGTTATAGTTCGATCACAAAGCATTTAATCACAAAACGGTAAATACGATTTATTTCTATTAAATTTCACTTTCTATGTCACACTCTAACGAATATAGATTGTTTAAAAAAACAACGAGTAATGGCGGCGACCGTTTGACAGCTGTATAATATTCAAACTACTCTTTCTTTGCGGTGATCCAGCCACATTGAAACTGATACCCATCGCTATTTATCGTAATTGATATTTAATCACAATATTAATATATATTTGACACACTGTGAATGTATTTGTGGCACTGAATTAACACAAGCATTGCCGCACAACTGATGGACGATTTGATAAACAAAGTAAAAAACACGTAGTTACAATGATACAAAAAAGAGGAAAGTCACGCAAATTGATAGCACACTTAAGGCTTTTGTTTTGAACAGACATAGAGTTCAAATTTGTTTGTACAGTTTACAATTAGGCTTTGTGCAAACATTGTGATGTGATATGACTTTTAAACTGTAATGGCCGGAAAAAGTTAATACATTAATTACTCAGTTAGTTACCCTTTGGTATAATGATAAACACTAACTTATGAAATGAAAATTTGTTTTAAAAGTTGGTTTTCAGTCATAAAACTAAGCATAGAAGCAGAGTTATTAAACACACTTAATGAGTTAAATTAATGAATAAAACTGCTCTTTTTTTTCTCTTCCAGGTCAGTGGATCATTGGGGCACATTTTTTACCTTAAATTTAGACAGAACAAAACAGCCAAATAACATAATTGATTAGTGTTTGTATGTGTGAGTTAATTCTCCCGAGTACGAGGAGTATCTCTTATATTACAAGCGTTTATGGGCGTACCTATGATATTTGACGACTAAGGTTAAAGCATTATCATAAAATCTTGTTAAATAAAAAATAATAAAACTGTTAAGTTAACTTATAGGGCTATACAAAAATGAATCATTATTTCCCTTGGTCACGGCATCACACGTGAGCAGCGGGACCGATTTTGCTAATTATTTTTTGTTGTGTTCTATTTTAGCAGGAAAAGGTTTTTATGAAATGAAAACATAAGAAAATTGCGCGGTAAATATGAAAATTTTAGAATAGGTACTATAGATACCTACTTAACCTCCATTTTTTTAGGTAATCTAATGGCGTTTGCCTTATCATTGACAGAATGCGTGCTGCTTTTAGTGCACATCACGGTTAGTTTAAAGCTATCACGCCTAATATTAAAGGAACAATTTAAAATAGAGTTATAGTTGAGATAGGACAAAGTCTGTCGGGTCAGCTAGTTTCTTATAAAGTTTACCTTCTTCGCTAAAATATGTTAATATTAAATTCTCTAAAATGTTCTTGGTATATTCATACGGCATTTAAACTAAGTTCAGCGTCCCACATTCAGAAGCAATGAATGAAACGCGAGCTTTTCATAACCTTGCGAGGGAAGATTGACCCTTATTACAGTGACCTTTTGATGTGGGTGACAATGACAGGTTGAATATGGCTGCTTTAATACATATCAATGGATCATAACAACCTCCGTAGCGTAGCGGTATTTGGCTAGCTTTAAATCTGGGAGGTCGTGGGTTCGATCCTCACGCTGGACAGAAAATCTTTGTGTTAATTCTAAGATTTATTTCCGGGTTTGGTTGGTTGAGGGACTAGCCTCCGTGCCTTGGAAAGCACGTTAAGCCGTTGGTCCCGAATGCTATAACATCATCTATAATAATCGTATATCAAGGAACGGACAGCAGCGTGTCCTTGTGTGGTACAACATAATACTGCGGTCACCAACCCGCCTGCCAAGCGTGGTGACTATGGCAACTACCTTCTCTCGCAGGCAGTGGACGTCATACGAGCTGATGATGTGATGATGTGGGTGATAAATTTGTTTTAAAAGTACATGTCGAGGTACGTTCGATTCATTTTCAAATATGAAATAGATAGGTTATATAAATCAAATAATTGAATTTAATTCACCACTAGCTTCCGCGCGAGGTTTCACTTGAGTAGCCCTCGTTACCGCGGGAGCTTCATAATTATATATAGCTAATGTCGTCTGAGGATAGTGTAGCTTTCCAACGGTGAAAGAATTTTTCAAATCGGTCAAGTAGTTTCAGAACCTGTTCAATGTAACCAAATAATATCATATTTCCTAGTTTATAATAATTATAAGTATAGATTTAGGTGTTTTATATCTGAACTTGACATTGTCACTATTTAATGAAAAAAAAACTATTAAAGATATTTTTTCCTGTGTTCTCGTTCTATCCAAAAAAGTAGGTATCTTAGAGATCTTATCTTAGAGGTGGAGGAGGAGGAGAGAAATTACTACCTCTGATAGTGACCCGTTAGTACAACCTCGATTATGTTGTACTGCAAGGTACTAGAGCACATTTTACATTGCCGTCTTCTTTGTAAAAAAAATATGCCTATTTTTAAATTTTTACATAACTACTACCAACAATTTAAAAAGAACGGTGTATAAAACTAATAACTTTCCTTTCTATTATAAGCTCTGCATCATCAATCTCTATAAAAAGTAATTACCTATCTCTCAAACTGCTACACAATAACATAGTTGATATGACAATCACCTGTCATATCGCATTAACTGTCAAATGACGTCAGCGGTGGTAGCGACCGACGACACCGGCCAACGGCTTGTGATAAGGAAATCTGTATTTTCTCTGTCATCCTGTTCATTCGTACCCGAGTGGCAGTGTACTTGTCATAAATTGGTCAATGTCGCTATTTATAACTTATCTAGCTTTGGCCCGCGATTTAGTTCGCGTTTCATAGTTACTTTGGGCAGATTTTGCGATAGATAGTGATATTTTATAGTGTATTAAGATTTAATCTATCTTTGTACCCAATTTCGTTGAAATTAATTCAGTGGCTTAGACTTGAAGGCGTAACCGTTAGAAAGACATAGTTACTTTCTTAATTATAAATAAGTTGATATTACTTGTTTTATGTTTCACTGCACGTTTTTATTTATATCTTCTTCATATCACATCAAATACAGATATATTTATCGTTACAACAGTTAAACTTAGAAGCACGAGTAGATGGTTAAAATAACTAACACAGTGCTCACTATTTACAATAATATATTTACAATAATGATGGTGTTGCAACAATTGACTACGTACATGATGTTAGAATGAAAATTTTCACAAGGACATATCTGTTTTTTTTTTAAATAAATAAAGTGGCGTCCGTCTATGGTCACGAAGGAGGTCGCTACACTATTTTCATGAAATCGTATTTATTTGTATAACTACTAAAATAATAACTAAGGCCAAAGAAATAAAATAATCTATTTCTTCTCGAATTAAATTGATGTACCCCATTCTTATAATTTCCTTAAACATATATAAGACGAACTATGTATGTATATGTATGTAACCTGTTGTAATATTTTCCTTGAAAAAATATCACGAAGTGAACCTTTGTAGCCGGCCTAAACCAACTGAGTCGTGAAGTTAATTGAAACGTCATATTTTGGTCGTTAACCTTAATAATTGTGGGAATGCCGGTAGCAATATGACGTGTTGTAGCATCGCTTATCTAGAGGTTACTGCAGTTTTATTGAAGTTATTAGCCGAGTTGTCTTGATCTAGTTTTTAATAGACTAATATGTCTTCTATCTTTATAAGTGTAACGTGTAACGTAAAATACCATGAACTCCATAAATAAAATTAAAAAATCCTTTTCATAATACCTAATTATTTTCGTTAGGAATGTGATACTACACATAAGGATCGGACACTAGTTTAAAACACCCGTATTGCCTAGGTTTTATCACCTTTGCTGGGTTTATTTAGATTTCTTCATGCAAAATCCTTTTTAATATCACATTGACTGATCTACAAGTTAAATTTCAATCATGGTAGGAATGCGGATCACCATATGACGGGTTGTGGCAGCGCTTATCTAGAGTTTACTGCAGTTTTATTGAAGTTATTATCCGAGTTGTTTTGATCCATTTTTTAATAGAATACAATATCTTCTATCTTAATCCGTGTAACGAAAATGATGTCAACTCTGCAAAGGCAATAAACCCTGAACTCTATACAAAATAAGAAAAAACAAATAATGATATCCATGCAATACTTACTTTTTAGTAAGGAATGCGACATAGAATAAGGTCGTGAGGATCTGATGTACCAATTATGATGCACATGTGTAGCCCTAGCTTTTACCCCTTAGTCTGTGTTTCTTAAAACAAATTTTAAACGCTTATTACTTCCCCTTTGGGAGTGAATTTTAGAAAATTCTTTCTCATAATATCATAATGGCTATCTGTGAGCAAAATTTTATTAATTCTGGGAATGCAGGTAGTAATTTGACGTGTATGTAACAGCTTTTATCTAAACGAGGGTTACTGCAGTTTTATTGAAGTTATTAGCCGAGTTGTCTTGATCTAGTTTTTAATAGACTAATATGTCTGCTATCTATATTTAGACACTAGATTTGCGCCTCTGTTAAACCTACTAACAAATAAAGCTAAGGAGTTTGCTTAAACGCGGTAATTTTGGGAACTACAGGCCCGATTACGATACAACCTCCATAGCGTAGCGGTGTTTGTCTCGCTTTAAGTCTAGGAGGTCGTGGGTTCGATCCACACAAGAAATCTTTGTGTAAATGCTAACATTTCTTTCCAGGTCTGGTTGGTTGAGGGACTACCTTCCGTGCCTCGGAAAGCACGTTAAGCCGTTGGTCCCGATTGTTATTACATCATCTATAACAAGCGTATATCAGAGGACGGGTAGCAGCGTTTCCCTGTGTATTACAACATAATACTGCGGTCACCAACACGCCTGCCAAGCGTGGTGACTATGGCAAAACCCTCCCTCGGGAGGAGGCCCATGTTCAGCAGTGGACATTGTGCGGGCTGATGATGATGACTGGTCTAATTCGCCGATAGCTTCCTGCGCGCGATTTCACTCGCGTTACTTTTCCCATAGGAACATTATAATAAAATATAACATATAGCCTTTCTTAATAAATGGGATATGTAAAACTGAAAGAACCAAGCAAACAAAGTCTTTCTCTTTTTATATATTATAATTTGTTGTCTACAGCAATTTTTTTTTATTGATTACTAGCAGAGTTTTGCTGTCTACTAGTATTCTAGTTATCCCCTCGTGCTAAGCTAAAATGCTTGTGTTACGAGTGGGTTCACGTCGGTGGTGCAATGGGTGGGGTTCGAACCGGCAACCTCAAGATCACCATAGCCATTGGACTACGGCCCATTGTAGCTTAATTGAAGTTTATTTACAAGAAAAACATAATACACATACACAACTAACAGCAACTCATTAAAATTAAAAGTAACTTAAATGATTAGTTTGTATACAAATTTGACCTTGAATATAAATTACTTTATTATTAATATTTACACGTTACTTCAATTTCATATTAATTTCATGTCGTCGTTACATATTTGCAATGCAAATATACACTGAGGATTTATAGATTTTGGTAAATGCAGTATTATGTTGTAACATGCATGGAAACGCTGCAGCCCGTTAACTAGGGGCCGAGTCTGCTATTTTTTTAAGTATTGTGCCACCGTAGTGCCGTCATGATATTATTATGCCAAAATCGGTAATCTACTAATCTCACTATGGTGTCGGCGCTGGAATGGCAGTCGGTGTTGCTACCGGAGAAAAAGGCCGTCAACAAAGAAGCAGGGGAGATGGTTAGGAAGATTGTAATGTTTATTTAGGCGATTTCAAAACTTATAAATGTATCATTTGTTATTATATTCAACTACGCTTATGTCATCGTGGCGTCATAGTGACACCATTATGACGTCATTTGGTTTAGTAGATTACCTAATGGGAAAAATACCGACCATTGAACTGTCTTTGATATTGACAAAAAAATCTTTTTGTAAAAAGATTTCGTTATGAATCTCGTTGATTGAAAGACTGCCCTCTGTGTTTAGGAAAGCACGTTACGCTAGTAGCCCCCATTGTTATCATAACATCCATGAGTGTATTATTTGCGAAATTTAATATAACTATGTTCTGCCACTTTATGCAAACAGTTAAGTCCATACTTATATCATGTCTCCATCTGGAACGGACGACTTAACGTACTCACTGAAGTATAGCAACTTGGTATTAAATTGATACATTAATTCGGTCACCACATGTTGATGTATACCGCTGTCAATCATGAAACCATGTCGGTAAATGCAACTGCTTTGGGTACCTATTATCTATACTCCTATCTCTAACGTCGAAGTACACGTATACCTTGATTGGTGTGGCATTCGACTCTAGGCCTTTGCTCATCATCGTCATCATTAGCCCGTATAAAGTCCACTGCTGAACAGGAGTCTCCTCATGAGGTAGGATTTTTGCCATAGTCACCACGCTTGGCAGGCGGGTTAGTGACCGTAGAATTATGTTGTATCACGCAAGGAAACGCTGCTGCCCGTTCCTTGATATACGATTATCATAGATGATGTTATAATAATCGGGACCACGGCTTAACGTGCTTTCCGAGGCATGGAGGGTAGTCACTCAACCAACCAGACCCGGAAAGAAATCTAAGACTTTACACAAAGATTTTTTGTCTGGCATGGAGATTTAAAGCAAGGCAACTACCGATACGCTACAGAGGTTTTTTGGCCTTTGCTCAGTGATTATGTTAAAGCGTCAAAACACGAATTAACATAATCACTGCTTATCAACTAGCTGTACAGAGACAGCAAGAAACGAAGAATACACAGAGACGTCTACTGCTTTATGTCCCGATGAAATTCTTCGTGCTACATAAACAATTGGCTTATCATAAAAGTGAAATTAACTGGTAAGTCAACCGTCCTAGTGGTTAAAAATTTAAGACCATCAATGGTGGTATTATATTCTGCTATTATGGGTATCCTAGCATAATAACTAAAGAATAAATTACCTACTAGAAAACACAAATATATTAAAAACTAAATAAAACAATGGACACTAATGCAGTAATAGTCATTTGCCTATGACAATTGCATTAAAGTCCATGAAGGCGGTTTTTGAAAGCGGCCGTAGCCCAATGGCTAGGGCGTTGGACTTGTGATCTTATGGTTGCCGGTTCGATCCCCACCCATTGCACTACCGACGTGAACCCACTCGTAACACAAGCATTTTTAGCTGAGCACGAGGGGTTAACAAGAATACTAGTAGAAAGCCAAACGTCTGTTAGTAATGTTTTAAAAAAAAAACATATATTCGTCGGTGATACTGAAATACCGCGAAATTGATATTATATAATAAGGTTGAAAACGCTATGTAGCAAATTGATGTATTGCCCTTTAAAACATAATTATATTTTATAACGAAACTATTTATTGACAGGTGAAATTACACCTTAATAGCAACTGTCACTTAAGCGTTTTTGTACTATCACTGACGATTTGCCTATGACCGCACAAAATGAATAAAAATATGCTTCGAATCTCTTGCTACATACAGTGACTTGTTCAAGTATTTACTATCTATATGTGGCAGAATATAGGGCAAGCCTCGTAAAACAAGATAACTGCATACACGTTGCATATTCAAGACGCTTCTTATCAATCTTGGGATCGTTATTACCTGGAGCTTTCTACAAACTAGTGTAGAATAAATATTTTAGTAGGAATATGGATGCTTTAAAAAATTATATGCCATTAGCGATGAATGAATTTTCGTAAAATAATATTAAGTTTTATTTTTTAAATTATTTTGTTTACTAAAGCTATAATTATATTAAAATACACACCACACGCATAATGTTACCCAGCTCAATTTACCAAAAGACCGATGGGTGAGGCCAGCATAGCCTAGTATTGAGGAACGACCTTTTTAAAATTTCAAATTGTTTATTTTTTTTTCTATATTTTCTAACGTTATCACTAGATTTAAGGATTATCTACTGCTAACGGGGTGGTATGTATTTTTGATGCACCTTACGTATGTGGAGTCATAAATTAGGCTCAGTTATAATTCATATGGAAAACTCACTAGCGTCGCTGACATAACCGTAGGTTATTTTTTTAAATTTATATAGGTACAGAAAAATGGAAATGGAATAATTAAGTTTAAAACCACGGTTAGTAAGACTGTTTTCTTTTAATATGAATTATGATGGCTAACTGACAACCTCCGTAGCGTTGCGGTATTTGGCTCGCTTTAAATCTTGGAGGCCGTGGGTTCGATCCCCACGCCGGACAGAAAATCTTTGTGTAAATTCTAAGATTTCTTTCCGGGTCTGGTTGGTTGAGGAACTACCCTCCGTGCCTAGGAAAGCACTTTAAGCCGTTGGTCCAGATTGTTATAACATCATCTATAATAATCGTATATCAAGGAACGGGCAACAGCGTTCCGTGTGTGTTACAACATAATTCTGCGGTAACCAATCCGCTTGCCAAGCGTGGTGACTATGGAAAATACCCTCTCTTTGGGAGAAGGCCCATGTTCAGCAGTGGACGTTATACGGGCTGATGATGATGATGAACCGATTGTGTTAATCTACATGTTTTTACACAAAATGTTTATTAGTAAAACTAGAATGTCTTGAAAATAGTTGAAAACACAGATAGTTGTAATCGGTACAATAATATTGAAACGAAAACCTCAAAATACATATTATTTTACTTTTTAAGTTGGAAAAATAAGCCAGAACTTGTATATACATTATGTATACTAAATTTATGAATTTCCACTTATTTTTTATTCAACGTTTGACGTCTTTAACTTGGAAAAGGGTTATAACGCTTGTATCTTTCCGATCATTAAATTTCTATTGAATTATAAATATTTTGCCGCCTGAGGATTGTATAGCTGTCGGTCGTAAAAAGCCTGTTCATTCGCATTTTAAGACAATATAATAATATAATAATAATACACGGATTTCCGCAATTTTGATTTAATATTATGCCTCTACGTAAATAAAAATAGTGCATAAAAACAATAGCATAACAATGGACTGCTTCGTTTAATAACTATACATCAATAAAATAAATGTGTTTTTTTTTTAAAAAAAGGAACAATTAAAAATAAATAATCGAGGTCGGTATTTTAAAAATAAAACATATCGTCATTAAAATACGTTGCTAATAGGTACGTTTTGACAGAAAAAGTAGTACCTATTTACTTTGCAGGAGAGCGAGAAAGCAATATAATTTTACATAGCGACTAGTACAATATAAGTTTGCTTTTTTCATTTTCTTACAGGTTTTTATAGTAATCTGTGGTTCTAATTGACTGAAATAATTAAATTGACAATTTCGAAAAGGACACAACTCCAATAGGCAAGCCATATGAGATGCCTTTTTTAAATTGCATATTAACCTTTTGTGCTGATTCGGAAATAGCATGAAAATGTAAATCTTATACTAATATATAAAGCTGCAGAATTTTTCGTTTGTTTGTTTGCTTAATCACAGAAAATAAAAGTCGCATTTGAAAAAAATATTTCAGTGTTAGTTACTCCATTTATTGAGAAAGGCTATAGACTATATTTGATTATGAAGTTCCTCCAGGCCGGGAGTCACGCGGGTGAAACCGCGCGCAGAAAACTATTGTGTTCTAAAAATCCAAACCGCCAAAAACCAACCAGACCCGGAAAGAAATCTTAAAATTTACACAAAGATTTCCTGTCCGGCGTGGGGATCGAACCCACGACCTCCCAGATTTAAAGCGAGCCAAATACCGCTACGCTACGGAGGCTGTCATCATCATCTATAACACATCATCTTTAATAATCGTATATCAAGGAACGGGCTGCAGCGTTTTCTTGTGTGGCGCAACATAATACTGCGGTCACCAACCCGACTGCCAAGCGTGGTGACTATGGCAATATTCCTCAACAACCCGGGCTATTCAAGGTCTGATAGAGGAGGCCTAAGTTCAGCAGTGGAAATAAACGGGCTGTTTAACCTATTAATACTTTTAGACTGTGTTACACAACAATATCAGATACTGCAGTTCTAATTAGCGTACGTTAGACGTTACCCGTAAATACCGCACAGGTTTTAGAGGCGTATTAAGTGTACTAACGTTCAATTTATTTTGATAGATTATTATATGGAAATGAAGCATGTATTTAGTATTTTAGTATCTAACTGCAGCCCGCGATTTATAGGCTTAACAATGGATGTAACGTTTAAAGCGTTGCTAACGTTTTGGAGATAGACGAACATATAGACAAAAATAACCCATATTATTAATTATAAAATTTTCTATATTTCAATGAAAGTCACGTCGAAATCGGTCCAGCCTAGGCTGTAGATCTGCTCATCGTTTTGCCCGGTGAAGTAGCAAAAGCCGCATGGCTAACTACGGATGTCCGACAGAAAAAAAAAAAAAACGGTTCACCCACGGTACAGGCTGACAGACTTTTTTTTATTGTGTTTTTGTTATTAGTATCTACCCTATATACATGCATTTAGTAAAAACGATAAACATTCATGTGCATTTCGTAAAGAGCATTAAAAACATACAGTTCAATTTGATTTAGCTGTTTAGAAATAATGAATACAATAATTAATCTAAATCCATAAAAACTTGGCAACACTTCGCAGTTTAACCCTAACGTCGTTATATCTCGCTCGCCAGACCCCTACTTCTCAAGGAACTTTCCGATGCCCTCGTAGACTCGAAGTCCGAGAAGCCCTCGAACTGTAACGTACAGCGACAATTGCACAAAAATCCTCTAAACAACTGAAAGACATAATCCCTCAATTCCTCCAGCATCGGCCGCCCTGAGTCAAGGTCTAAGTCCCCCAGGGGGCACCCTCTTGTACAGGTTGCTTAGTTTCTAGTTTACTTAGGCTTTTGCTACTTCAACGGGCGTTAAGACGAGAAGAGCTCCAGCCGTATTAAATGGTGTATACTTATAACCACAACCTCCGTAGCGTAGCGGTATTTGGCTCGCTTTAAATCTCGGAGGTAGTGGGTTCAGTCCCCACGCCGGAAAAGACCATCATCAGCTCGTATAACGTCCACTGCTGAACATGTGCCTCCTCCCGAGGGAGGGTATTGCCATAGTCACCACGTTTGGCAGGCGGGTTGGTGACCGCAGTATTATGTTGTAACACACAAGGAAACGCTGCTGCCCGTTCCTTGATATACAATTATTATAGATGATGTTATAACAATCGGGACCAACGGCTTAACGTGCTTTCCGAGGCACGAAGAGTAGTCACTCACCCAACCAGACCCGGAAAGAAATCTAAGAATTTACACAAAGATTTATTGTCCGGTGTAGGTATCGAACCCACGACCTCCGAGATTTAAAGCGAGCCAATTACCTACGCTACGAAGATTGTCCTACAAATTTAATATCCATTTTCCAAGTAAACACTGTTTACTTGGAAATAAATAGAAATGTTTTTAAATATAAATAGACATGTCTAGACATGTTGCTAAATGATAAATCTTTTTCTCGACGTTCTATAATGTGTAGCATTGTGCAGGAATTTCTTGAATTTATCCAAAGGAAATTATTTTTTAGGGTCTACTGAGTGTAGAAATATTTCATTGTTAGTTACCTATATATTGAAGTAAGACAATCTTTGTTTAAATTCATAGATTACTTTCCAGTTCTGGTTAGTTGAGGAGACCCATGTTGCCTCGAAAACCAAGTTGAACCGTTAATCTCGATTATCACAACATCTTCTATGACAATCGTATGCCGAGTAGCACAGGCAGCAGCGTTTACCTGTGTTTACATAATATTGCGGTCACCAACCCACGTGCCAAGCGTGATGACTATAGCATCACCCCCTTTAAGGGAGGCCCATGTGCGTTACAAGTCACGTTATACGGGCTTATGATAAAGTTAGCTACTTCATCATCAGCCCGTATAACATAACTTGTACGGCAAATTTCTATTTTCCGCTCAACATCTGTCATGCAATATAGAACAGATTGCACGCTTAATCATATACTGACCGATCAGTGTTTCGGTTAAAATTTAATTAAGTATACAATGAAGTTTATTTTAACGCCCGCTTTCGGCCGATCCCGGATTTTTTTTGATATCTTGTTTCTAGGCGGAGTTAAACCAATATATTATGTCTCTTTCACACGCAAACGTTTCGGCAAACGTTTTTACGAGAACATCTGATGTTCCCATGAATGTCATTTAACTACATAATGTCTGTAAAATGCTTAAAGGTACCAGGTATTAAATGTCTTAGCGATATCCACCTGACTCGTAAGGACGTTGTTTAAGGACTGCTTATTAAAACTTGATTACAATGCTACGAATAAAATAAAATTTTTGCTAAACTATATGTAAATGTAATTCAAAAAAAACAATCAGTTACAATTATACATACACACACACATTTATACTTGAGTTGTTTTTTTTTTCAAATATTAACTAAAATAATTAATTCGCCTAGTTGTCGCACAAAGGTCAAAATTCGACCATAATTAAAAACAAATTGCAATGTGGCACTCCTTCTCTAAATAAACTATAAGTTTGCGAAATTTCATACATCTCCATCAGGACAATTTTCGTAAAAGGGGTACAACAGTTTTGTTTCAGGTATTAATATGTAGATACGATATGACTTATGTCATATTATTATTACGTTACTTATAATAGAAATGTGGAATTCCAAGAATCAATTCATATACCTATATTTATATGACTAGCTGCTCCCCGCGGTTTTACCCGCGTTACTCTGGTCCAATGGGTCGGAGCGTGATGTTTTGTAGCCTATATATTGATCCAGCGTATAATCTATCCCGGGGCAAAATTTCAGCTAATTCCGTTCAGTAGCTTGGGCGTGAAAGATTAACAAACATCCATCCATCCATACTTACAAACTTTCATGTTTATAATATTAGTAGGATATGGTTTAAGTAAAATTATTATTCAACATATTAACGATTACTTGTTTAAAAAAAGTTGAATTCTAGGAATCAATTCTAGACTCAAATTACTTTCTTAATTGTATAAGTTTCCTACGTGGTAAATAGAAAACGATGTTTGCTAATAAAAAAATGCCTCATACCGTGTGTTGAGGACCTGGTTATCTGTACTTACAGGTTAATAATATAACTTATCCTAGACACCAGCTCCTTACATAGATTTTTAAACAGTTTCTTTTTTAATTGATGACGTATTTGTGTATTAATTTGTTAAGGTGAGGAGCAATGAATAAATATAAATAATAATTAAAAAAGTAAAATAAAACTCCTCTTGATACCAACAATTCTGTAAACAATAACACATGTAACCGAAATAATGTTTGTAAACAAATAAAACAATTTTAAAATCACTCACCATTTTAAAAATATGTTTTGAAAATATACAATATACACGTAATTAAATGATACAGTTACATTCACTATTTGTTCTTTAACTGGCAATATGTTATCAGATGTTTTAATAAAAGTAAATTATAATAATTGGATAGAAAATGCAAATACTGTATGAAAATGGCGCGGCAGGTCATAAAATATGTTCGTTATTAATACCAATATTAAGAAGTAATTTTTAAGGTTAGATGTTCGGGGTAATCCATTATAGTTGGAGAGCTGATACCAATTTTTGAATAGGTAATTGAGGCACGATATAAACTTGTCACACACCTCTCCTATTATACCTACCCCAACACGGAACGGCAGACCTGGCTGGTGAGTAGCGGGGCTAAGACCTCTGATTTTTCTTAAATGTTTAAAAATATGAAAAGTATTTATAATTGAGGCAATATGACATTTCTGTTTGTTGTAGTTGAATGTTTAAATGATAAAAAAAATGATAAGCTAGACGATTGAGTCGGGATTTTAACATTGCCAGACGCATGCAAAAATATTTAGTAAAAATGTGTAGGAGACAACTTGCAATTTTAACAGGGTTATTTTTAACAAAAAAAATAAGACCCTCGAGAAGAAAATGAAAATATTTTTGGGAAAAAAAATATGTTAAAAAAGTTAGGGGTCGAGTTAGCCCCGCAACTCACCAGCCACCAGCAGGTATGTGACAAATTTTCAGCTTGCCTTAAATACCTACCCAAAAATTGGTGCTAGCTCTCGGACTATTACTACTACTATTACTTATTGATAACTATGTTATTCAAGAGTAACATTATACTATTTTATAAAATGAGGTTCCCATGGAAACTGGAGCTGCCAGAACTGAAACCGCGCGAGACAGCTAGTGTCATATATATTATGTAAACTAGATTCCCGCGCGCGGTTTCACCCGCGTAACTCCAGTTTTTGTAAAAACTTCATAATTAAATATAGCCTATAGCATTTCTAGATAAATAGGGTATATAAAACTGAAAGAACTTTTCAGATCACACCAGTAATTCCTGAGATAAGCGAGTTCAAGCAATCAAATTCTACAGTTTTATATATAAGACTAGCTTCCCGCGCGCGGTTTCACCCGCGCAGCTCCTGTTCCCGTACAAACCTATGTCATACGGGGATAGTGTAGCTTTCCAACGGTAAAAGATTTTTTTCAAATCGGACCTGTAGTTTCAGACCCCATTCAATACAAACAAACAATCAAATTTTTCCTCTTTATAATATTACGAGTAGTATAGATACTAGGAGACGTGTTGTTTCCGTAACTTGAATAAAACATTCTAAGACAAAAAAAATATCCTAATAGGTATTGCGACTAAAAAATTCTATTTTATTCGTTAGTTAGATTAGCAAAGATATTTTTCTTTTTTTTATTTATAAAGACAACTCCCGCACTAGGGAAATAAATCCCTGTGTCGCGGGGGACATTACAAACATTCATTTCACGGACACAAAGAACACCCAGACTCAGAACAACTATTTGTGGTTCACACAAATAATTGTCCCGGGTGGGAATCGAACCCAGAACACCAGGTCTCATATTGGCCGAGTATCGGTTTTTTTGTATTGAATAGGCTCCGAAACTACTGGTCCGATTTGAAAATATCTTTCACCGTTAGAAAGCTACCCTATCGCCTGTTGACATAGGCTATATTTAATAATGAAGTTCCCACGGTAACGGGAGATACGCGGGTGTAACCGCGCGCGGGAAGCTAGTTAATAAATAAAACGCTGGTACAATTTATACGTATTTAATTATTAACCACATCTGGGAGCTGAGATCCCAAATCTTTGTCAATGGCTTTATTTCACAATTTTCCTCAACGAACAGGACATACACTGTTTAAAATGACTTCAACAAATTTCTAACTAATCCACCTAATACGAGTATCAAGTGGATTTTTTATTATTCAACGTGATTTTATAGTGGTTGCTAATAATTTGCTGGATAATTTGTCATCAGTAGGTATAACTATCGAAACGTAACATACAAATTTTAAAATAGGCATATTTTTTTCCCAAAATAAGTCTCCTAGGAGACGGCAAATTTTAAATGAAAATGGCAAAAAGAGCTCTATATAGTAGCAATACGATATAATTGAGGTATAGTTGACAACCTCCGTAGCTCGCCTTAAATCTCGGAGGTCGTGGGTTCGATCCCCACACCGGACAGAAAATCTTTGTGTAAATTCTAAGATTTATTTCCGGGTCTGGTTGGTTGAGGGACTACCCTCCGTTCCTCGGAAAGCACGTTAAGCCGTTGGTCCCAATTGTTATAACATCATCTATAATAATCGTATGTCAAGGAACGGGCAGCAGCGTTTCCTTGTGTGGTACAACATAATACTGCGATCACAAACCCGCCTGCCAAGCGTGGTGACTATGGCAAATACCCTCCCTCTCGGAAGGAGGCCCATGTTCAGCAGTGGACGTTATACGGGCTGATGATGATGATGATGATGAGGTAGTAGGAACGGGTGCCCCTAACATCATCATCATCCTCATCATTTAAGCCGTAAGACGTCCACTGCCATAAGTCGCCCCAAGCATAATATGTATGTAATTTTAATCTATAGATTTTAAAGTCGACTGCGCCGGTGGCTCAGTGGTTATGATAGTTGCCTCTGAGTCCTGGTGTTCTGGGTTCGATTCCCACCCGGGACAATTATTTGTGTGAACCACAAATAGTTGTTCTGAGTCTGGGTGTTCTTTGTGTCCGTGAAATGAATGTTTGTAAAGTCCCCCGCGACACAGGGAGTTATTTCCCTAGGGCGGGAGTGGTCTTTTAAAAAAAAAAAAAAAAAAAAAAAAAAAGTATGGCAAATCTACCTACCTCAATATACATAGATGGATTATACTACCAAAAACATATCATTTTGCTGAGTATTAACAGCGATTAAAAAATCACGATGAACAATAAGTTTTGAAACAAAATCACTATGATAATAACTTTAATATTAATTTGATGTACTCACAATAACAGAACAGCCCGGCAAAATACAAGGCGTCTTCATTTTAACTGCGTTTTACATTCACATCCGAAAATGATGGCCTCTTTTTGATTAAATTACACTGCACTACATCCCGCAACTGATGATAGTATGCGATATTACTCGGAGATAAGTAAGACGTTTGGAATGAGCGATAAGATAACAGCGATTATTGATATGCTGAAGCGGGAGCGATAACAAATCTATGTCATAAATAAACAAATTATGAACAAAAATAATAATAATTAGAAGCAAAACTATTGTCACTAATTATAAATAATGTAAAACATAGAATTCTGTAAATAAAAAATTGTCCTGTTCTATAATTTGACACAAAAACCTCACGTTAGACTTATATGTTAGCTGGGTAGTAAATAAAATAAATTATTGTGTTTACAATGAACAATTGCTCATTTATAACTAATTGTTTAAGACGCAAACACTTTGATCAGAGTCAAGGGCTTAAGGTAGATACATACACATCACACATACATACAGTACATCGCGGTCAGACGCAGCCGCACGTTATTAATCTCATACGACTGACACGACGATAGTCAGAGGCCGACGGCTGTCAATAGCTCCGCGCGTCGCAGACCTTGGAAACAGCACAGCAGATTCATATCTGTTGTGCTGTTTCCAAGAGATTTAGAGTATGAGAAAGTATGAATAAATTCTCATACTTTCTCAAACTCATGTCCTATCTGTCGTGTGCGTCAGCCGTTGGTCGCACAGTTGGACGCTCGCATCTACGATTTGCCGCCGTGCACGGAAATAAACCTTTAGAGCGGTTTCGCACTATGTCCGATTCGATTCCGATCCGAACCCGATCCGAACTCGTGAAAATATTGGTCTAGAAATTTGGAAAGAAATCGGATGACGGATCTCGGATCTAATGCGTAAATTACAATAGAAATAGTTCTACGGCTACTACGGACCATATTTTCACGGGTTCGGATCGGATTCGGATCGGACGTAGTGCGAAACCGCTCTTAGGGTACCTAGTACTAATAGATTTTACAATTAGTGATGATTGACATCACGATTAATTGAATTCCATTACACAAAATGAGGTGAATTTAATTTATAAGTGATTAACTATGGATAATCGTTCGAGTGATTTGTCCGATATCATGTATGATATTGTCACGTACAAACATACGTACAAATGTTTGTTCAAAATTGTGAAAAAAATATATTTTTACCAAACAAAATAAAATCCAAAGTTCTTTGTAATATAGTATATAATTGTATAATAATATCGTAGAACAACATTAGGACGAGATATAAACATATCGCACACCTAGATGAAGACTCCGCTAACTCAAAAATTACGAGTTTTGAGTTAGTAGCTTTGATATATTTCTTATATACTCTAAAAACTGTTTTTCATCATTTCTGAAAAATGAGGTTTTTTTGAGTTGCCGGAGTGTTCATCTAGGGGTGCGATATATATTTTTAATTAACGTAATCACTGCATATTATTATGATACTCTATATTATATTATTTACAGGTAAAACTTTGGCATATATTTTTGAAGCACCTTCTTTAGTAATCCTGGGGAAAGGATCTGTCAGGTAAACCCCTCTCCTCGAAGTATTGAAATGGAGTAAACAGCCTAACATTTACCGACTTAGAACGCTACGGAGAGGTTTTTAGGATGTATTTTTAACACATAAGTGTAAAGTGGTATATAATATCTGTTCTTCTGATAAGTTTGATACAGAAATATGTTAACAATGTCTCATCTGAAGTTTATCTTGATAAATGCACAATTTATCTTCGGTACATTGCATTATTTTCTAATAATGCGCATATATTTTCTCTCGCAAACACGTCTTAAAATATTTTTTTGGCGGCCATTTTTAATTTACAATAATACAGAATATACAAAATTGCATTGTCATGATATTATTTGACCCAATCAAATAAACAGGTCAAGCTCAATAAAACTGTTTAAAAAACTTAAGTTACATAAACATAATATTCATTACTATTTTTTATGACTTGCACCATTTTTTTATCATCAAGTGCTACTTTTAAGAATGTTGATACTTCCAGCGGATATACTGTTAAAGATAGGCAAAGTTATTTACAACATAGCTCGTAATTCATAAACTCATAATATTGGTATAACACTAGAAATTTCAACATAATTATAAATGATACTTTTAGAATATGGTCTTTTAGATGTTACTTAGTAAAAACTGAGCATTATATTAATGTAGTTTATCTTTTAATCGGACGCGTTGTTTTGAAGATATCCTTCTACGTTTAATGACGCATACATTACCTCTTTCTTATATTAGAAAAACACAGGAATTCCAAAATTTTAAGTTATTGTATGAAACCCCAAACCATTGCAAAAAATTACAAATGAATTATCATGCTATGTGATTTGGTAAGGAATTGTTGCTAGATGCCAACTTACGCACATAAATCCTTGCAATGATCTTGTAGATCCAAAGTCCGAGAGGCCCGCGAACTTTAAAGTACAGTGACAGTTGCACAATCTCTTCTTCAATCTGTTCTTCAGTATCACTGCCAGCGACCGCCATGAGCTGAAGTCCAAGTCTCACAAAATTATTTTAAAAGACTGGATCCCTTCTCACTTTATTGCCCGTGAAGTAGTAGCTTTGAGGCTAAATGTGACATGTTCTGCCGGAAGAAAGAAATATAAGAACAGTCAAAACAATTACTGTATATTAGTTCAAATCATCTTTGCTCGCTATGTGTGCGCACTTGTAATAGCTTCAAACACTTCTCAACATTTTGATAAAAATGACCACTCCTATCCGTTCTCTTGTGATTACACTAGTCATTATTCCAAAGCATCTACTTACCACTTTGTATCTACATCGTCCAATTGTTAAGTAGTATCTCTCTCTTACATTAAGTCCGCCGATGTACGGTTCAGTGCAGAAGTTTTTAAAAATATATTTATATAGCCTAGTGAACTTTCTCTACAAAACCCGTAGGATTTGCGGAACAAACTTTAGGAATACCTGGTTAAGTATAACACAATATTAACGAAAATAAATGAACTTATATCGGAGAGCTAAAATGAGAAAAGTTAGTTGTTTAGTGGCGTCTGTGGAATTCATAAATGTGTGGGTTTCGTGAAGTATTTCTCGTTGTACTTAGTGAGATATGGTTATCAGTAATGAGTTGTTTGCTTTCAGTTTAGAATGAAGCAATGTGGTCGTGAACTGGATTTCATATTTGAGCCTGCTTTATAATTTGCATCGGATAATAATAATAATTAATTAAAATAAGAAAAATATTTACTAATATATTATATAGGTAGGTATATAAGCACTCGTGTAGTATTTGTTAATTTTAGTTTTTCGTTAATAACAATTCAACAACGCTAAATAAGATAACCATTTTCAATACCAATCTCCGCATAGAAGAACTAAAGCTTATAAAAAAAATATGATTAGATTAATTATTTTTTACGCCAGCTATCGTGTTTCAAACAATAAGAAGTGCTGAATGACGGGATTTTTTTTTCTATTTCTATATTTTTTCCGGTTCTGTTATCTGAAATCAATTTTTACTAGTGACAGCATTATTCTCCATTAATTTATCTATAAAATGGTGCGCAGATTGGTTAGATTACGTGGATTACCAATCGAGAAATTTATTAAATAGTCGCGGAACCGAGGCAAAACGAATTTTTCGGTAGTAGAGCGCTCTCTAATGCTTCGCATTATGAGTCGTGCAATATCTCTGTGGTGTAACCAACCTTAAAGTCTCAGACTTCAGTTCTTCAGTATTTGTCTAAATACTAAGATAACTTTATGGGTCTTGTTTGTTTAGAGACTATAATATATTTCGTGTCTCGGAAAGCACGTCACGCAATTGTTTCCGATTGTTATAACATAATCTATAACAAGCGTATACCAGGGAACAAGCAGCAGCGTTTCCTTGTATGCTACAACATAATAATTTGGTCACCAATCCGTCTGACAAGTGTGGTAACTATGGCAAAACCCTTCCTCGGCAAGGACGGTATACGGGCTGATGATGATGGATAATAATTGTAAAATGACGATTTAAACCAACTGAATATGGCAACCGATGAAAGTTCACTATCTAAATATAGTTTAACGATCTATGAGGTATCGGTTGCATATCGGTTCAGCCAGATCGTACAATCCGCCGCATTACATTACGGCTAGCCGTTTTTTATAACGGTGGATTTATTGGGTGGTAAATAAAAAAAACTAAACTTTAACCAATGGTGTTCAAAAGAAGCTATTTACTCACTGTATTACATTAAGGCTAGCCGTGTTGAAAAACGTATGTGTTCCGACGGATTTTCATTCAGCCGCATTCAATCCGGCTAACTATTGAACCGCCGCATTTCATAACGGCCCTGTTTGATAAAGGCTAGCCGTAATGTACCAGGGCGAACTACAAAACCCGGCTGCGTATATAGTAAAAAAAAAAAAAACATTTAAGTTCATAAATCTTGGGCTGACTTAATGCCTTAAGCAGAATCAACTAGTTAACCTTTAGGTGGTACAGATACATAATAAATACAGTATCAACACACTGATTCCATAAAAACAATTAAACTGCTGAGGCTTCATAGCATACAAGGAAATAAGCATAATTAATTTATGTTCAGTGAATCGAAATCGTTCACTTGCCAGCTCACTGAAGCATAATCCATTAGTTATTGTTCTGTGAAATCTTTATTTAAGAACGAGAAGATCTTTCCGTTCCTTCATGGTTAATTTACAGGCAATTAGTCTGTATGTCGGTCTGTAGTCTGACTTTTATGTAGATCGATGGGGAACTTGATTGATGTTGCTGTCGTTTTCATATACGAGGGCAACTTAACGACATTAGCCGCATGTGTAAGCTAAATAAATTTGTTATTTTTTGCGTTAAGGCGACCGCGATTGAGTCGCTTGAAGGATCTTTAAAATATATATATTACTATCTTCTCCGTAATTCTCGTTCCTGAAGGAACTTTACCATAAGATATAGCAAATAGCCTTCCTCGATAAATGGGATCGCTGACACTAACCAAACAAGCTCCCTTGTATATTAGTATCGATATTCCTTTCGATTACAGCCACGGCATCCAATCTTTAAGGTAATAAGTACATTACACGGGACATATTATAGTGCACAAATGTGTGCATAAACTTATGTTTGTCACTATGAGGGTGCACTTATGTGCACTCTCATAGTCTGGTGGGACGGTTATATACCAACACGTCTGTTGAGAGATTAGACGCAGGACCAAGTACCAGAACCGCAAATTTGGGGCGTCAACCTAAGACATAGATATTATCATCATTATCAACAGCTCGTTTACGTCCACTGCTGAACATGCCCTCCTCTTAACAGACCTTGGCATGCCAGGATCGTTGATGGAAATTGCCGTAATCACCACACTTGGCAGACGGATTGGTGATCGCAGTCAGATGTAAACCTTGAGGTAATAGATGCTGCTGCCCATTCATCAGCCATATGTCCCTTAGTCGCCTATTACGACACCCATTAGAGGACATGGGGTGGTCTATTCTAAGCCGGAAATCACACGGCACAACAAAGAAGATATATTATTATTATCATTCTATATAAAAAATTAAAATCATTTTTATTTACGTAAACCAATTACAGGCACTTGTAAATCGTCAAACATTATTTGAAAATTAATTATATTTATCTTAAATTACATTTGTTGTTTATTTATAAACCTATTAAAATTACTTATTTATAATGAAATTAATTATTATAATTGATGTATATTGTCGCTAGAGACGCAAAATGCTTGTTCTGTCTATGTTATGGCAAAACAATTGTCATTATTTGGGTGGACCATGAGCATATAACGACGGACGCGCTTTAATGCTACCCCCGGATCCAATGCGCCCCAACTGAGAAGATCCGGCGAAACAAACTCAGTAGATTACTCTACCATCGGTTTCAACACGGCCCACATGAGTCGGTCCGGCGAACATACTCAAATGGGAAATTACGCGGGGTTTAGGTCCAGTTATTTTAATAGTGTATTCATTTCTAAAAACCTAATTTCATGTAAAATTTACGTTATCGTAAAAGTAGTTAAGTAATAGAAAAATAATGTGTTGTATATTTTAAACGTCCTACTTATATGTTGAGAAACATACAGAAAGCACAAGTATTTAAATCCGCATTGCCTGAACCGACATGTAATCTCAATATAAACAAGTGAAGGAAACAGTAACAATGGTCGTGTTAAGGTGCAAAAGGTGCTTATTCCGTTTCCTGGCGCGGGTCCAACTGCGGTTGCAGCTGATAATCGTACATTTTTATTTCGCTGGCTTTTCAAATACATTTCCTTTACCGCTACTTTTATTAGTCCAGTGAATATCTAGTAGCTGTGCCAATGCATATAGTATTTGAAATTGATTTAAATATAAGAAATATAAATAGGTGTTTTTATGTTGTAATGTAAGCAATTTAACTTAGGTAGGTACCTACGGCGGTGTGATAGATGACGTGTAACATTGTTTATTTATTTATTTATTATAAAGGCTCACCAACAATTATTTACACTGTCTTAGGTTTCTAAAGCATGCATACAATATATGTAATAGTGTAATAATCAATTACAGGTAATTACTCCGCATGTAATTGAAGCAGTACAATTTTAGGAAGATGGGTAATATTAAACTTAACTTAAACTATGTACTCAGTAAAATATTTTAATATTAAAGTTACAAATGTTTAATATATTTACACAGTTTGGTCTCAACTTATTCAGTGAATCAAAGTGCAAGTCAATTCGATCACTAAAACCGTTCAATACCTTGCATATAACCTAGTGTGTGGGGAACTCGCGCCCAGGACTGTTCTTCTCCGCGGCGGACACAGTGGCGTGACACATATTATACTTACACACACATATTATATTTATATTGTAATATATAAATATTTTGAAAGGCCACAGTTGAGTCTGTCGCAAGGCTATCATGGGACCTTGGCCTGGGGCCAGTAGCCATGCACCTGTTCTTGTGCCCCATTACGTGTTTGATGTTTGGAAGTGTAGGTACCCAGATAGTTCTAAGTAAACCGTAAAATATTTAGATAAGCTCATTAAGTTTGTTACATTTCTTTACGTAAATAGTGCCTATATACCGTATCCTAAACTATATTTGGATTAGGCTGAACCCACATTGGGCGTACGCGTTGCGCGAGTACGTGAATAACGTGAGCACCAGGGTCTCTCCCCGTCACCACCTATCGTCGCGCGTCGTCTGCATATAACACTCGCTCGAGTCGAATAATTATAATAAGTGGAATCCATCCTAGAGCTGAAAATAATAACAATAATTCTTTATTAATACTCACAGTTTAAAAACAAAATCAAGGTTACAAAACCAAGTAACAATAAATTTTGATTTTATATCACAATACGGAACGCAGCTGTTATCATAGTTAGATTACGTAGTTATCTGTGTTAAAGATGCCAGGCCATTTCCCCAGAATAGCAACGTGCACTGATAAAGCATAATATTCTTTCTTATCGATAAACACAGTAACGTAAAAAATAAAAATAAGGCTGGAGTACTACTTGCCTTTAAGGCTATGGCACACTATCCCAGCAGCGCCCGGCAGAGCTGCGGCACGGTGTCGTCGCCTTGAATTCAGGACACGGCTAGCCGCCAGCGCACTGACTACGCGTCGTCGGCGAGTTGCAAACTTGCAGTCCACGTGCTACTCATGGGGTTCAAGCTCGCAGTCCGCGCGTTAGACACGAGGTGCAAGCTTGCTGTCATAACATATAATAACCAAATTTCACCTGATTTGGTCCATAACTATGGTCTATTACCATTACAAAAATGGCTGTGACAGACAGAATGACATGGCAGGCATGAATAATCCTATAAGAGTTCAGTATATTTTTATTTTTTTAGGTTGCGGAACCCTAAACCCATTTAATAAGGCTGGAATTGCTCACCTTATGGCCGGTAAAGTAACAAAAGCCTTGTGAGTAACTACATAAATTTCCGTGGAAAAAAAGTAACATAAAGAGAATATTGAACATTCACCTTCTACGTAATGTAATAATAAACCAATCAAACGTCCAATGCTATAAATCGTCACCCAATAAACTTTATGAAGACCTCACTAAAATAAATCCACGTTTTTCGTAATAGCTACTGATTAGGAATTCGGCTCGACCCATCAGACTTTAAAGATAAAACCGTTATTTATATACCTATCTCTTTTTCTCGCTTAGGATAATATACCTATCCTTGTTACACATTGCGTGACAAACGTTCATTGCAATAAGTTACTAGAGTTCTGTGATTGAGTTTATTTCATGAGTACCAATACTTTGTTCGTAATGGTAGGTTTTACGCGATTTCGTATAATGTAAAAGTTGTAGGTATCATTGTTAAATGGCAATTGGTTTCAACTTATGGGCTGACTTGGCTTGCAGTACCTTTATTCTATTGCTAATTTTATAAGCACTTCAATATAAAATATGTGTAGAGATAGCCCTCCACAAATAAAACCACTACACATAGACCACTATATCCAACGCGCCGGAGAATAGTGATCCCGCAAACGTAAACGCAAACGCGACGCATCCACCCTCGCCCTCCCGACCATTAGCTTACAATGAGTCCGAAAGGCCCGCGAACTGTACTGAGCGACAGTTGCACGAAACTTCCCTAAGCAACTAAAAGTCAGCGACCGCCTTGAGCCGAGCCTACATGGGGCGCATGTTGCTTAGTTTGTTGTTTAAAAACCATATAATATGACTGGAACTCTGCTCGCCTCTATGTCCGGAAGTAGCAAAAGTGTCTGAAAAGGAAAAAATAAGCCTGGATGAAGTACACAGCTGAACATGATGCTCCCCCAAGTGGGATACAGACTATTGTCATCACGAATGACAAGGTGGCTTGGTGGCTGCAATTGTGACCAACGGCTCAAGGTGCTTTCCGAGGCACGGACTTCTTTCAACTCAAACCAGACCCGAAAAGAACATTAGATACAGATTTCTTATTTGCCGCGGGGATCGAACGCACAACTTCGAGATTTAAAGCGAGTCTTCTGCCGTTTCTTCACGAAAATTGACATAAAGTATTTTAGTTTTTTACTTCAATTTAAAATTCTAATACTACTGGCGCACGCAATATTACGTTACCAGCCAGTTTCAACTTAGCACTACTAAACTTCTCAACTAAATGTACACGAAGCTTACAGCCGGAAATTCGTTTGAATATTTAATAGAATTCACGGTCACAGGACGAATCGATATGGCGCCGGTCATATCTGCTTTATATGCACGAGAAATAGAATTATTGGGTGGGCGATTGAAGCATAAATAAGTATTTTCATAAAGTTGTTATGTCCACTGCTGAACATGGGCCTCCCGAAGAAGGATTTTTGACATAGTCACCACGCTTGGCAGGCCAGTAAGTAGGTGACGGGCCGGAATGCTCGTGTGTGCCCGGCCTCCGCCAACAGCGGATCGAAGAAGTGTCCGGGGGGTTTTAGTGGTGTAGGGTCCTCTCCTCGTGGTATGAATTTAACAAACCACGCTATGGAGAGGGTGAGTCCCACATATCCCACCGCCAGCGCGCGAATACGCTGCAGCGGCGGTGGGAATGGGTAAATGCATTTCCCCCCGGACAACCAAAAAAAAAAAAAGAAAAGGCTAGTGCTTATCGTGCTTTCCGAGGCAGCGAGGGCAATACCTCAAGCAAACAGACATTAATTCAAAGATTTCTTTTCCGGCGTGATTGAACCCACGACCTTCGAGGCTTATATTGCTAATAGTATGGACCACGTGAGCCTCGGTCCTAGGTATAGCTGAGCATTGGCCGTGCATGTTCCTCGAACGTATGTCATAATATGCATACAACAGCAGAAATAACTGTCAATGTCATTCATATGCCGCGAGTGCGTGAACGACGTCAACGCCGAGTGGAACGAAAATCTTTAAAAGCACTTTCTGTCTGGAGAAATAAAAATGTTTTAAACAAATGTTAACCTAATCCGAGACGTCGGTAATTACATAATACAACATTACCGCACGTAAGTGTATACGGTACAAAATAACTTTCTTAGACTACCTAAGTAAATCTAACTTCTCGGTTAACAGCGAAGTTAATTATCCAACAAGCTCAGTAGACTAAGTTAAGATCTAATTATTTACTTTGAAGAAAATACCTACTTATTTCATGCCACTACTAGCTGCGCTATTTTACCCGCGTCACTCTGCTCCAGTGGGTCGGAGCGTGATATTTTGTAGCCTATATGTCAATCCAACTTATAAATCATCCACATGCAAAATCCATTCAGTAGTTTTTGCGTGATAGGGTAACAAACATACCTACATCCACACATACAAACTTTCGCATTTATAATTTTAGTAGGATCTTGCAACCATTATCTTGATCACAAGATTTCATATTGATTATCTTTTTTTTTTAAGGTTCTTAAGGTTACTAGCTGAAGTTTTTCACGTCTACAAGTATTCTGGTTAACCCCTCTTGCTAAGCTAAAATGCTTGTGTTACGAGTGGGTTCACGTCGATAGTGTAATGGGTGGGGTTCGAACCGGCGACCATAAGATCACAAGTCCGACGCCGCGACGCTCTAGTCATTGTTCACTGATAAATATGTAATCCACCTGCTATTTCTTTTTATGCTAGTCGTAAGATTCAACATGTGATGAATGGGCAGCAGCATCTATCAGCTAAACACATCATCTTACTGTGATCACCTGCCAAGCGTGGTGAATATGACAATATCTCATAAAGACTCTAGCGAGCCAAGTTTCTAGACGAAGTCCTAGTTTGTCTGTGGACTAAACGGACTATTGACGTTGAAGAAAGATGGCAGGCGGGTTGATGATCCGTTACCTAGTAACGGTTATTATAGATAAAGTTCTTTCTATTTCTCCTTTAAAGGAATTGAGACCAACGGTTTATAGTGCTTTCCTGGGCACGAAGGGTAATCTATAAGGTTAACCCATCTTATCCGGGCTTGGCTTGGTCGCCGGCGAAAGTGATTGAGAAATCATGACTTTAAACTTTAACTTTAATTTGTAGGATTCTCGGCATTCGGATATACGGGGGCATCGGGAAGTTCTTTGCAAACTAAGGATTGGAAGGTAATGTCTGTCATCATCATAAATGTATGAATAAATAAATAAAAAAGTTTTTATTCACGTAAACCTATTGAAGGTATTTGTAAATAGTTAAAACATATTTTGGCTTATCAATTAACTGTGTTAAATTAATTAAGTTTATTTGGTTATTGCTACTTATTATTATAGTTTATATAGCTTTAGCTTAAAAGCTGTCAGGTATGAAAATACAATATTATTTTATATCTATAATTAAATCTTTTAGTAGTTTTATAAGTTCTGTCCTTTGTGTATGTTATTATTTAGAAGGACCATAACTATCTCGACGAACGCGCTTTAGTGCTACCACCGGTTCCAATACGCCCTAACTGAGAAGACCCGGCGAAACAAACTCAGTGGTGTTATTCTACTGCCGGTTTCAGCGCGGCCTTATCGAGACGATCAGGTGAAACATACTCAGATGGGCATGTCCAAGCCCATGAACATATTGTCTATGTAATAAGCATCAGTTGTCCGTAATAATATAGAAAATTATAGTAATTAAGAATGTTCATCTACACTGATGGATGAGTGGTAGTAGAAATATCAATCTTCATTCACTGACGGGTGCAGTATAACATAACTTTCTTGTACGTCAAGAATATTAAACTTTTCCGTGCGTTTACTTAATAATCCAACAAACTTATAGGTTTAATATTTCTGTATGGCAGACTTTTCATGCTGTTGAATGTAGTTAAAGAAAGATAAAATTAGTTTTTATCTGTTTGTCTGTCTGATTTTTTGAACATGCTGAAACTAATAAATGGAAAACGCTCTTGATTAGGAACACTTTATACCGGCATAAATCGATTGGGAGAGGATGACAGTTAAATAGTTTGAATTCAAAATATTCAAATCTTCATTCATATTACACGTTTAGATATTTACAAACCATGTTATTAAGATGCGTCCTCTTATTTTACTCACCGCCAGTTTTGGATGTGATCATTCTGAGATAAACTGGCAAGAAACTCAGAGAAAATATGTTTTAAATAAATGTTTTTGTTATTTTTTTTTATCAAGCAGTATCGTTCAAAGCTACTCATACCCAAGCAGTTTTATCATTCACATACACTAATATTATAAACGCGAAAGTTTGTAAGTATGAATGGATGGATGGACGTTTGTTACTCTTTCACGTAAAAACTACTGAATGGATTTTAATCAAACTTTGCACGGGGATAGTTAATAAGCTCGATTAACATATAGGCTACAAAAAATCACGCTACAACCCACTGGAGCAGAGTAACGCGGGTAAAACCGCGGGGCGCCGCTGGTTTATTATAAACTTTTTTACACAATTCATCCTAAACATATTGTTTTAAACTTATTTCAAGAAAGATCTCTTACATTATTAGGAAATTTGTTATAGAAGTGTATATTACTGTATAATGTTACGGGAAAATAATACGAATTGTATGTTGATCAACTTTCGTGCCACTCATATTGTTAAAAGCTGCCAGTTTCAGTGAACGCGCGTAATAAATTTTAGGTTTATTCAGGCACGTGTAGTTCTCACTATAGTAATATTAATTATAATAGGGGCTTAAGCGATTGTATTCTGTTGAGATGTATTATAGTATATGAAATTAATTTACAATTAATTGCATCATCAACTGTGCTAGGATTTACATTTCGAACTATCTAGTGTAATTAAAAATTTGTTCGTTAGATCTTTATTAAAATATACATATAGGTCAAAATAGTTTCTGTTACTGTAACTGTTAGCCTGCATCATCCGACTGCTGGGCAAAGGCCTCTCCCCATGACTTCCAGCTCTTTCAATCCAGGGCTAAAGTAGGCCACTGGTGGTTTGCTTTATCCAGCTCGTCCCGCCATCTTCTAAGGGGTCTGCCACGAAGCCTACTTGCTGTGTCAGGGCTCCACGTGGTGGTTATTTTGGCCCACAGCTTATTGGGCATACGGCAGACGTGGCCAGCCCATTCCCACTTCAGCTTAAAAATTGTAACTAAAAAAAAGCTCCCACCTTGGAAAATGTGTATTGATTTTAGCTTTACACATAATTAATGAGCACAAAGCACACCCAGGCACAGAACAAGTATCCGTAGTTCATAAAAATAGTTGTGCCGACTAGAAGTGGAAGTGGCCGTAGACCAAGGGCTAGGGTGTCGGACTTCGATTCCTATCCATTGCACTACCGACGTGAACCCACTCGTAAAACAAGCATTTTAGCTTAGCACGAGGGGTTAACAAGTAATACTAGTAGACTGCGAAACTACACTAGAAATCTTAAAAAAAAAAAGTATAATCCGGAACACCAGGATTCTCAAACACTCTCAAAACAATATAAATAAATAATAATAGTAATGTATAAATAATTAATTTTATAGATAAAAATAAATACCAAATATAATTAATTAATTTTCTCATTAATGTTTGACTATTTACAAGTGCCTGTAATTGGTTTACGTAAATAAAAATGATTTTTATTTTTATTTATTTTTAATTTTTACTCTCTTAGTACCTAACCACATACCCAACTACTGCAGTTACGTTAAATCATGGAATGCACGAGAGCAGGGGTCTCTAAGTCATAATGATTATTGAGTATTTTCCAAGGGATAAAAGTGTTTTAATTTTTCTATCCTCGTAGGCAAGTCGCAAAGTGCGCGACCGAGTAATTATTATTTTGTGTTTTCTCTTTCTAATTAATTACAGCAATAGTAACAACAACAAGACATGGATGACGCGGGCCAGATTGATGAAGCTAGTCTTAAGCTGTCGCGGGCCGGATTGATGGCACTGGTGGGCCGCATGTGGCACGTAGCTTGGAGACCCTTGCACTGGAGAGCAAATACTCCGAAACGAGTTGCTAGTGACGTTTCGTAGCTTTCGTTTGACATGATAAGCAACAACATTATCATCAGCAGCCCGTACAACGTCGACTGCTGAACATGAGCCTCCTCCCGAGGTAAGGGTTTTGCTATAGTCACCACGCTTAGCAGGTGTGTTGGTGACCGCAGTATAATGTTTTAACATACAACGAAACGCTGCTGCCCGTTCCCTGATAAACAATTGTTATTGATAATGTTTTAACAATTGGGACCAACTTCTACCCCACGATCTCCGAGATTTAAAGCGAGCCAAATACCGCTACGCTACGGAGGTTGTCAGCAACATCGTGTTGTTATTAGCAACATCGCGTGAAATGTATTGTCGTTTACATAAATTGACGTCGCCAGATATGTTTAACAAAATCCACCGGCGTGTCGCTTGACATGTCGTGAGACATTTCCCATTTTTTTAAGTGATAGAAATCTTTTAAATACTTCCCACCATCTTAGGGCAAGACGGTGGGGGCGTGTGGGACTCCTTCCCTTGCTCCCGGCTCTGTGTAGCTAGCGAGCATCCATTTACCCACTGAAACCACCTCGGTAGAGACTGCCTCGGCCGCGACGACAGCACTCGAATAGATCGACAACCAGTACCGGAACATTTGTTCCCTAGTGAATAGACTCTGCATTAGTAAGCAGATCTTATCTTTTCTACCCTTAGACTTAAGGCCGTATGAACTAAGAAAAGGTCACATTCAAGGATCAGACATCAATTGTAATTGTTGAAACTATCGAACTAGAACTAGGCGACGCATTCTGAATTCTAATGTTGATCGAAATAGACCAGATGTTTTTAACAGCCCTATATTGGCTTCATTTGTAACTTACTAAACAACTGTTAAGGTAAATCTTGGAACTAATTTAACCTACTACTTGCGTATCGATTCTAAACTTGTTGATGAAATCTTTTCTTTACTACAAAGTATAAAACAAAGTCAAAGGTTGTGGGTTCGATCCCCACGCCGGACAGGAAATCTTTGTGTCAATTCTAAGATTTCTTTCTGGGTCTGGTTGGTTGACTACCTTCCGTGCCTCTGAAAGCACGTTACGACGTTGGCCCCGATTATTATCTATAATAATCGTATAGCAAGAAACGGGCAGCAGCGTTTCCTTATGTGGTACAACGTAATACTGAGGTCACCAACCAGCAGCGGACGTTATACGGGCTGGTGATGATAAAACAAAGTCGCTTCCCTGTCTGTCTACTAAATTACCCAACGGATTATGATGCGGTTTTTTTAAAGATTTATTCAAGAGCATTCATCAGCAGTACATCAGCATTGCAACTGTGCCAAGCTAGGGTGGGTCGCTGCTATAGTATAAGTACGCCATAACGCGTATACCTCTTGGAGGTTATACGTTCGATCCCCACTCCAGACAGAAAATCTTCCAATTTTTTTTAAATGTTTTTCTTCCAACATTTAATAATGAAATATTCAATGTTTGTTCTCATTATTATTATGAAACAGGCGTTTACCTTTAAGTAATGTTGCTTTGTGGTTTCCGGCTCAGAATAGATCACTCCATGTCTTCCCATGGGTGTCCTGGCATGCCATGGTCTGTTTAGAGAAGGTCGATGTTCAGCCGTAGACATACAGTACAGATATATATCAGCATGGTTCTAAAGTATCGTGTATATACTTACGTAAATAATTAGTCGGCGGAAATAAAAGAAAAAAAGAGGACGTGATTACGAAGATTCTCTATCTTCGTAATCACGTCCTCTTTTTTTCTTTGAAGGGAATGTTGAGATGGTTTGGTCACGTGGAAAGAATGGATGAATAAAGATTGACAAAACAGGTATACATGGCAAGTGTGAGTGGCACAATCGGAAGGGGAAGACCTCGACGAACGTTCTCTGACCAAATCGGAGACATCCTCGCAAAAGGTCAAATAACATCCACCCTAAACCGACGTGCTTGTATGAAGAATGTTATGAGAGTGAATGAAGCGAAAGATGTGTGTAGGGATCGTAGCAAGTGGAGGTCCATTGTCTCTGCCTACCCCGCTGGGAAACAGGCGTGAGCTTATGTATGTATAAAAAAAAAACATTTTCTACGTGTTTTTACCTAATACTTTTATAGCTTCCAATTAGTACAGGAGATTCTGCTAAAATACAACGCGATTCTCGTGTTACTTTCATTTCTACAAACTACAAGTATTTTATCACTGTAATAGCCCTAATGAGTACTAAATTTATAACGAAAACGTACACTACACGTTATATGGGTCGAAATAAATCAGGTTTAGCCATTTCGTTACCTTAAAGCGCAGGCCACACCGCCAGCGGGGCGGGCGAACATCGTTTTACCTCTTTTACATACTTCTGTTCACTCTGCGAGCTAGGGACTATGTAAACTGAAGTATGTAACAGAAGTGAAGTGATGTTCGCCCGCCAAGCTTGCTCGCCCGCCCACTGGGGGTGTAGCCTGCGCTTTAGGGTCTTGGAGATATTTGTCTTTAACTAGCTGCTGCTCTTGACTTTGACCGCGTAAAATAAGGATTTTATAACCTAGCTGGAACTGCCGCTGGAAGTCCTGTCTAAATCGGCACTACCGTTTTGGAGATTAGGCGGAATATACGGACACTGGAAGTCCCGTCTAAATCTTTACTGCTGTTTCGGAGATTGGGATCTTTATGCGTGTAATATTAAATTATGCTGTATAAATGCGCTTGCACAGTCACTCATGTTACCAATTTTCGACTATGCCGACGCCAGCTATCTAGATCTCACTGAAGAGCAACTTAGTAAACTTGATCGACTCCAAAATCTTTGCATAAGATTCATATTTGGTCTCCGAAAATATGATCACGTTTCTTTATTTCGCACAAAGCTCAAGTGGTTGCCAATTCGCCTTCGTCGGAATGCTCATATTCTCTCTTTACTTTATAATATTCTTTTTATTCCTTCTACACCCATATATCTTAAAAGCCGCTTTCGATTTCTTCTTGATTCACATTCACGATTTCTAAGATCATCACAAAACTTGTAGCTACAAATTCCCTCCCACTCATCTAACTTCTTGGACAATTCTTTTTCGGTTCGAGCAGCGCGTCGATGGTACACCTTACCAGCGACAATTAGAAGCGCCCAAACTCATTCTACTTTCAAAAAATTAGTAAAAGAACACTTTTTGCATGTATGAATTGCTCACAATGCTTTTTATGAGGTATGTATGTATTTATTGAGGTATTTATGTATGTATTTTATTATGTATCTGTGTAAGTATATGGTATTTATTATTTATTTTGATTTTTCATTGCTTATTATTATTTTTTTAATTTTAATTTTATTACTTTTTGTACGTATCAGTTAATATTATAGTTTTCAAGTAAATTTATGGTATGATTGTTGCACACCTGCTGCTGCTAGTATGCGCTTTACTCCTATTCATCCAAAGGTTGTCTGGAAGAAATCGCTTTATGTGATAAGACCGCCCATTGAACTTACATTTGTTTTTTTTTATGTTCCAATTTTGTATTCTATATATATGTGTGTACAATAAAGACTTTTATTATTATTATTATTAGGTATTATAAATTATGCGATTTCCGTTTCACTAGAAATCTCAGACACAATTACAGATATTGACCTTTTTTTAAAATAATCAAATAAATAAGAATGCAATTGCAATAACTAGATACTAACAAAATAAACCTATGTAGTTCACATTTTTTTCTATCTACACAATATAATGAATACTTCGGGTCTACAAGGGAATCGGAAGGTTGCTCTCATTAGTCCCAGTGTGAAGTAACATAGCCTTCCTAGATATATGAGCTATCTAACTCCAAAAGATTTTTACAAATCGGACCAAACAATTACACTATTCACCTTTTTAATATCAGTCTTTTGAATAAAGTTATCCTATACCTAACATTAGGTGTACGCTAGACAACTACCGAGTACCACACTACCGGAGTGAAAGAGACTTTACCTAGCGCATGTATAATGTATTTTAATCTAAATATATTTTAATTAAACATTTCTTTTTGTAAAATAAAATGTTTTATTTCGCAGAAATTACTTCCCTAACGTAATTACTAGGTACATATTATACTATCAACTGTTAAAGGGATGGCATATATTTTCGTAGCATCTTATACATCTATCAACCGTGTAATGTAATAGCAACATCTTTCTGTGTGAACTGCAAAGTACTGCCCTACAATATACATTAGGCGCTTTTTGAAATACAACAGTCTTTGGGTAATGAACTCCATGGCAGAATTTTTTAAAGAGTTTGTAATTTATTAAACTAATATAAACTAGCCTACCGTACGCAGTTTTAACCGCGTACCTGTTGCCCTATACTTGCAAATCATGTGGCTTTCTATTGGTAAATTAATTTTATTTCAAAATCCGTTCTCCTGTTACAAACTCACAAACTTGACCTCTTCATAATATAACAATAGATTTGAAATAGGTTAAATAAAAAACAAATCTTACTTTTCCTATTCCAGATGTTATGAATTTAACTCATCAACATGTTGTTTTTTCATTCTATTAAAATACAACTCACGCACTAGAGAAATGCATATGTATGTCGCGGGTAAAGCTCCAGAACAAGGACACAGGCTTTATTTCATTATAAAGTTCCCATGGGAACGGGAGCTACGCGGGTGATACCACGTGCGGGAACCTAATGCACTATAAATTGCCACTAGCTTCAGCATGAAGCGCTGAAATTCTAACGTGACATCTTCAATATGAGTTGAAAAGGTAAGTAAGTTATCATTTATTTGCATAGAATTTAGGTGTTTACAATTGGTGTTACAGATATATATAGAATCCTTGTACATTCTGCCTATTTAGGCATACACACATTTATGAGCGACATTTAATTTTGCTCACAATAACCTTAAAACAAATACAACGTTAGTAACATAAAAAAATAATTTATAGAAGAATCATTTCAAAATTCTTGAACTGAGTAATAACAATTATTTAGCAACAGGGTGGTGAGTCTCTGTTTAAAAATTTCTAAAGGTAGATCCTTAATAAAATTTGGAAATTTATTTTATTTTATTAAAGGGGACTACAGTTGTAGGATTTAAAAATAGTCAACTAACCTAATCTACGCTTACGTGACGCATTTCCTGCAATTCTTCTCCACTACTAAATGGGTAAATTCCGTATTTCGGGAACATTACGGGCAATAATGGCCCCGAAAGGGCACCCAATGACGTTTACAGCGAAACTACGAACAGTTAAATAAGTCCATTACACCGATATTGTCTTTCTGGTGTACGTTCCAAGAATTTATTGGTGGCATTGATAGGGAAATTTGTAGAAGTGACAGGTGGAATAGGCGTGACGACAGTATCAAAAAATTAAAGATTTAATGTTTTTAGGGGAAAGTACATATAAAAAGAAATTATTACACTTATTTATTTTTATATATAACCTTGAGATTAATGTGATTTTTAATAAAATAAAAGATTAAAATACTGCAATCGGCCATTTTGACTGAAACACCAATCACGGCGCATGACGTCACGATATTGTAACCATCAAAGAGAATTTAACCACTACGTTAGGTTTGGCGGACTCAATGACATTTTTAACAATAGCGAGACGTCATAGCCGACGCCATGACACTTGAGGCCTTTTTTCGCGCGCTATTAAAATTTTAATAGAAATATGGCTTAAACTTCGTTAAATTTAAATTTATTACCGAAATATTGTGTTTTTCGTACTTAGAAAATGACTACCTACGTTGCGCAAGAGGATTTCAAAATCTTGCCTCATGCCTATTATAATCCTATCGCATTAGGTGTAAGGCACCTGTATGGATAATTATAATAAGAATAAATAAATAAAACATCAACCTCAACCTAAAATCCCTGTACCGGTTTTTTTTTTGTGTTCAATATAAAAATTTCATTTTGGGTGTGATTGGTTGAGGGACTACTTGACGTGCTTTGCATTATCTGGTACATACCAGGTAATGGGCAGCAGTGTCTACCTGTGTATATATCCTACTAATATTATAAACGCAATAGTTTGTAACTATGGATGGATGGATGTTTGTTACTGTTTCACGCCAAAACTACTGAAATTTTGCACCGGGATAGGTTATACGCTGGATAAACATATAGGCTACAAAACATCACGCTCCGACCTACTGGAGCTGAGTAACGCGAGTAAAACCGCGGGTCACAGCTAGTTATTATATATTTTTTAGTTGTAGCTAATAATTGGCAGTAAAAAGGTATAAAAAAAAATCCACAAGCTTACACTAAAAGATAATCTAGGTTGCACGACCGGACGCCTTTAACGCAGGTTTGATGTTATTTTTAATGCATTAGAAAAAGTAACCATTTACTTAAACATCACGATGTCTAATAATCACGTTTCCATTAATATCTATTAAGCGTAGTAACAATGGCAAATTCCGTTTTTAGCATTGAAAGATAAAACGGCTTATTATAAACAAAAAATATGCTTTAACGAATACTATTAATATTAAACGCCAAAATAATATAAATAGACAACGAGCAATCACGTCATCCCGCGAATTATACCATTGAATTGTATATACCAATTTAAATGCATTTAAATTTGCAATTCAATTGATATGCAAAATGCAATCAATCTGTAATCCCTTTAAATAATGAAAAACGACAACAATAATTTCAAGCATCGGTGTAGATGTGTAGATCACTTTACAAGTGTGTGTGTCATAAGCGCTGATTCTCGTAGTAAATAGCAAACAGACCAATGCCTTGTTAACCAGAAATTCGTCCACGAACACTGTAATTTAACTTACAATCGTATATTCATGATTGGCACGGCAGAGTTGCTTCTTAATAAAAATCAGTAAAGCAACAGTTGAAAACAGGTGTTGCCGTGCATAATATTTTAACTGTTGGAAACCAGTAGTGAGATATTTGACAATTGATATTTTATTTAAGCTGGGTTTGAACGTAATGACACTCCATTTGTAGCTTGTCTTATCCTACAAAATAAATAATAACGAAAAAAATTGTCAGGCTACTCAACAAACTCAAAAAAATATAATAATTGGGTAGTGTTAAGCTAAAATACCATAAATCCACTAACAGGTTTTAATGATTGCCACGGCTGTGTGGTTTCTTAAATATTATTTACTCGATTACGATTCTATTCTATTCGAAAATATTAATATTCTATTAAAATGTAATATTTTTAATCTATTCAAATCGTTTAATTTTCTTCATCGAGGTTTTCAAAGTTATTCTTTTAGCTATTATCGTAATGTTTAGCCATTAATCGAACAGACAATTCGTCGACAGGTATTATAAAATACACTAGCCAAAAACGGACGCTAAAGCGATAAGTAAGTAGCGACAAGTAAGCAATCTCGTTGTACAGTTTTTGTTTGCTATGTAAAATAAGGTCATACATTCGTGATTCATATTATCAGCTATATGACTAATATACTCAAAAGTAATGATACAATTTGTATTGTCGACATTGAAATTCAAAACATTAAAACAAAGTTGTCGAGTTCTTTGTGTTACCTAGAAAATAAAGCAAGTCGAACCAAAAATTTTGTAAAAGAATATAATTTTTTCTGATTACAAAAAGAAATGAAAAACATAAACATAGTCCGTTAAAACTAATCCAATCAAAAAGTCTCGTCTGGTCATGTCACTTTCCAATTTAATTTACATTTTTTTAAGAGCTAGCCAAGCGAAGACCTCTCAAGAGTACTCCAGTGGTCCAGGTCAAGAGTGCTTCAGCATCAAGCAGCAAGATCAAGAATAATACGAAAATCAATAAAAACCCTAACACTTCAGATCTAATGCCTTTACAAATATAAATAATGGTACGCATCGGATTACTAACCTAGAGGGTTTCTATAGCGCCAAACTCAAATTACTTTTCTGGATTCAAATTAAAGTTGTATAACAAGTTGAAGGTTTAAAATACTCAATGCTTTTACATAATCACCCAAAAACAAATAAAAAAATTAGGATAATATTTGGTTAGCAAAAATAAGGCTACATTTTTTTTTTTTAGTCTGAACATCTATACATGAATAAATAGAAGTGAGAGGCTCCTAGCATCGCGTAGTATATCGTTGTATCCTTTCATAATGAAATGAAATAATGAAATGAAATATAATGAAATAATGAAATTTATTCAGCACTTAGGTATTTACATACACTTGTACTTGTCAAAATTACACTGTATAAGACTAAATCACTAAAGTATCACTTAAGTAGCTAAAAACATTGTTATAATTATTTGATCATACAGAATTTTTAATCAGTCTGTCCGTCTGTCGAGCGATAAATGAAAAATGTACACATTAGGTATAGTAAGATGCCTTAAAGGTAACAGGTCTAAAATTAAAATTAACTTCAAAGAATCCGGCCAAAGTTTAAGCGACATCCACCTGAGGGCACCCTTAAGGGGTTAGGACCAACGCTCAGGGTGCCACTGGAGTAAAGAGTAGATTTACGAACAGTGGTGATGATCGCTGGCACGAGATCACAGTTCGGGGAATAAGCAACAACGCGGTCCTCGGCCATGCCGTCGAGGATCCTACCCTAGCTAACCTGCAACCTTTCACTAGCTACCTAAGTGGACGACCCGGAGAAGAAAGGAAGAAAGAAACTCCGAGATTATTTTTTTTGTCTCTGTTGCTCTGTTTCTTTTTTTTTATGTCAAGTCTTTTATCACAATCATGTAATATTGTACAATGTATATATGATGTAAGCGAATGCAAGCACAGTACCATTTATTGCCTGGTCAATTTATACCGACCAGGAGCTCAATAAGACAAGAAAAAAAAAATATACAGTAAATACTATAATGTAGATATTAAAGTTTACTCAGGCACAAACAATCTCCTACAAAGAAACCTAATGGCGGATGCATTCACATACATTTACAATATGACAATTTACACAAGTTCAACCAAAGGATATACCTATAATAATAATTATAAACAATAGCAAGAATGAATTAACAACATATAAAATAAAAATAACATAACATAACCCCGACTACAGCCGACCAGTCACCACAAGCAGCACCCGTTCACGAGTATGACGTGTGACGCAGCCATCGCCTCCCTCGCCATATTAGAGGGAAGGTGGCGACCCGCCCCACACCGCCACCGCAAGCAATGACAGACAACGGGAGCATGACGAACTAAAGTGGGGATATCTACAAGTCTATTAATATTAAACCTTTAGTTGAACAATGTTTAAACTGTTTCAATAACTGAGTTTATAATGTTGTCTGTGTTTCACTGATCAACCAAGCGTTATTGTCGTTTAAATAGTCGTTTACTGAATAATAAGCCCTTTTTATTAGAATCCTCTTAACAGTTGACTTGAATCTATCATGAGGTAACTCTTGTAGGTGTACAGGTATTCTGTTATACATACGGACTCCTAATCCCACAAAAGATGAGTGTACTTTTTGTAGGCGATGGTATTCGGTGCAAAGTTTATGCTTATATCTAGTGTTTATTGTGTGTATGTCACTTCTTTTCTTAAAAAGGTTAATATTTTGCCGGACATAGATTATATTGGCATAAATGTATTGCGAAGCGACTGTTAGTATATCTATGTCCTTAAAAAAGTCTCTTAAGGAGAATCTCGTACTTAGTTGATAAATAGAACGAACTGCACGTTTTTGTAGTATAAAAATGCTTTGAATATCAGCAGCTTTACCCCAAAGCAGAATGCCATAGGACATAATACTGTGAAAATAACTAAAGTAGACTAAACGTGCAGTTTCTACATTAGTGAGTTCCCGTACTTTTCTAACCGCGTAAGCATGGCCAGTAAAACTCAGATCACTCAATAATAAATAAATACCGTGTGGTTTCCGGCTTCAAATTGACCACCCCATTTCCTCCCATTGGCGTAGTCGTAAGGGACTAATGAACATATACATGATGGACGGGCAAAAGCATCAATGAAGTTAAGTTTACTTACTGCGAACACTAATCCATTTAGCAAACATGGTGATCTTCTTCTTCTTCTTCTTCTTCTTTTCGTGTCGATCTGGCGCTCAAATTTGAGAAGACCAGTACTGGGCCACTGATACTGCATTATTAGTGGCGTTGCACAGGTCCTCGCGTGTACAGGTGTTTGGGCACGCAGGGCAGAATAGGCGGTGTGCCATTTTCTGCGGGGAGATACCACACGGACTCACAACCTCTGTTCAAAAACATGTTTTTCCGGCTCGTCTGACTTGAGTCCGGTGATTATAATAATAGCCTTCAGCGACGCTGGCTAGATGTAAAATATCAGGCTCATATTCAGTAGTTGACGTTCTACTTTTTGTCCTGTGGTAAATGCATTTACGCATTTCCACCGCCGCTGCAGCGTATCCGCGCGCTGGCGGTGGTATGCTTACTCATACGACAAAGGAAAGGACCCTACACCACTAAAACCCCCCGGACACTCCTTCGGTCCATCGTTGGCGGTGGCTGGGTACGCACGAAGCTATCCGGGCCAGTTGACTGATAATGACTATGAATAATAAAGTATGTCAACAATTACAAATATATAGTCGCTAATTATTTGCTTCCATGAATGATTATTTTGCCTTGTATCTTTTCTGTCTATTTATTCTATGATTGGTTGTCAAGGAAGTTGTAAAGTTAGGTTGTAAAGTTATCGGGTATCAACATTTTATTGGTAGAACGAAAGCATTATGTTACCTTGATTTATGTATTTTTTTGCGCTATAAACTTAAGTTAAAGTGATAAAATCGATTCTTATTTCCTATAAAATACCTACATTTTATGAAACAAAATTGAAACATGTTATAGGACATGTTTCAAAAACGTGTAAATTTCAATAAACATTGGAAATTACTTATTGCTCCTGATTCTAATTCTGATATTTTTGATCGGTTTTTGTAACATTGTTTATGATAATATTATTATTAGGTATACTAAGCAACGGCTAAGATAGCAAAATTTGTGCCTATATTTATCGGACAATGGGCCAAAATACGGTAAATCTTATCTTTAACAATAATACATTATTTATTTAGCGTATTCAAATACAACAATAGACCTAATACTATACTGTTTAGTCATAAATAGGTTTTGAAAAATTTGAAAAACATCTTGTAAATAATATCGTCTATTATAATCGTTTACTTTTAAGTTTAACTTTTAAGTATTAACTTTTAGGGATTAATGAACATACATTCTTAATTGCCTTTTACATTCATCATCATCATCATAGACCCGTATAACGTCTACTGCTGAACATGGGCCTCCTCCTGAGGGAGGGCTTTTGCTATAGTCACCAAGCTTGGCAGGCGGATTGGCGACCGCAGTATTATGTTTTATGGGAAACGCTGCTGCCCGTTCCCTGGTATATGCTTGTTATAGGTATGTTATAACAATCGGGACCAATGGCTTAACGTGCTTTCCGAGGCACGGGGGGTAGTCCCTCAACCAACTAGACCTAGAAAGAAATCTTAGAATTAACACAAAGATCTGGTGTGGGGATCGAGCCCACGACCTCCGACACTTAAAGCGAGACAAATACCACGTTGTTACGAGGTTGTCACGTCTTCTACGTTCGCAAAATAAATATTCAATTAATAAAACAAATAAAAAATGCAATTTTTCCATCAAATTCTACGTTAAATATCTAGAGTGCGAAGATTGCACCTTCTACCATATTCATCTAAATCCAACAATAGAGTTTCACAAAAACTAAGAAAAGCCTCAGTAATTTGTATCCCATTGACCATTTTCAGGGCGCATACAATTCGAACAATACTGATCGTTACAGCGATGTTATGGTCGGAAATTACCTGTGCAGCGATTTATATCTGGGCTTCGTAATCGTTAGTTTCACAATATGGTCCGTTGACCCCGATAGATAGCTGGCTAATGTTTTTCAGAAACGGGCAAATGCCTGCAATACACGAAAGAGTTCGAACTCATGTTTAAAGATTGATTATTGCATTGGTTTCATGTGGGTTAGGTTTGTGAAATTTATTACAGTATTGGAATTATAAGAATATACGGGATGAGGGACGTTATACGGGCTGATGATGCATCAGCCCGTATAACGTCGACTGATGAACATGGGCATCCCGAGGGAGGGTTTTGATATAGTCACCACGCTTGGCAGGTGGATTGGAGATCGCAGTAAGATGGTAACTTTACTTTGAGCCATACATCTAATATCTGTACATAACTTAGTTGACTGCACTCCTTAGAAGATATCGAAGCCAAAAACGACACGGCGATTATAAATTGTTATAAAATCCATCAATAAACATGTTCCATGCTAATTCATCATCATCATCAGTCCGTACAACGTCCACTGCTGAACATGAGCCTCCTCCCAAGGGAGGGCTTTTGCCATAATCACCACGCTTGGCAGGCGGGTTGGTGACCGCAGTTCTATGTTGTAACACACATGGAAACGTTGCTGCCTGTCCCCTGGTATACGATTCTTATAGATGACGTTATAGCAATCGGGACCAACGGCTTAACGTGCTTTCCGAGGCACGGATGGTAATCCCTTAACCATCCAGACTCGGAAAGAAATCCTAGAATTGACACAATGATTTCGACCTTATACGTCCGAGATTTAAAGCAAGCCAAATACCGCTGCGCTACGAAGGTTGTCATTCTAATTGACCAAAATTAAACAAATAAATCAACTTTCCAAGCTAGTTGATACAAATCTCTAGCATGACTTATAGATATTTACATTTACACGTATGATACGTGTAAATGTAAATATCTATAAGTGTACTATATAGAATTCCCATGCCCTCGTGACCCCATTTGGTTCCTATTAGATTGGAATCACCTTGCTCCGTGTTTTAATGTACTTTTTTAAGAAGGTTTATCATTGATGTGATTTATGTCAGCTATACTGAATGTGATCAGGAGATTGATCGTTTTTGGGGAATTGATAGATCTAAGGCTATAAAGTATTAAGTAGCTAGGCATTTAAGATATTAGTCATATGACAATATCTTTAAGAGGAACCCCAAGGATAGCAGTCTACGTTACGATCTGATGATGTTATTATAAAATTAAGATTTATTTTATATAAACCTAACGGTATAAAAAAAAACTGGTCAAGTGCGAGTCGGACTCGCGCACGAAGGTTTCCGTACCATTTTTAAGCGTCTACCTGTTGCCGTTGACATCGAGCAAAAAAGGGCAAAAAAAAAGTTTGTAATATGGGAGCCTCCTTTAAATATTTATTTTATTTTATTTGTATTATTTTTTGTTATAGCGGCAATAGAAATATATCATCTGTGATGATGAAATTTCAACTGTCTATCTATCGCGGTTCTTGAGATACAGCCTGGTGACAGACAGACAAGTCTTAGTAATAGGGTCCCATTTTTACGCTTCGGGTATGGAACAAGTTAATCTCCAAGATTGAATGGTCAGAAAAGCTACTATATTAAAGTCAATCCCCAGTTTTACGCTAACTGTGGGAATAATCAATTATCCAGCTTTACCGTCCGCTACGACCCTTGGTCATATGTCTGTTGTAAACAAACACCCTGATTATAACATGATTGATCATTAATACTGAGCAAAATTAATTTTAGCTGTACATCTGCAGCTTAGTGGTATACTGAGTGCTGTAGATTAAAATAAATAAAAATCATTTTTATTTACGTAAACCAATTACATGTACTTTTAAATAGTCAAACATGAATAAGAAATTTTATTAATTAAATTGGTTATTAATTAATATCTATAAATTATAATTTACTTATATTGTTCTTAGCGACGCAAAATGCTTGTTCTGTCTATATTATGCCAAAACAATTGTCATTACTTGGGTGTACCATGAGCATATAACGACGGACGAGCTTTAATGCTGCCGCCGGATCCAATGAGCCCCATTGAGAAGATCCGGCGAAACAAACTCAGTGGGTTACTTTACTACCGGTTTCAACACGGACTACTTGAGATTATACATATTGACATTACTATATCAGTTACTACCAGGTTACCTCCAATGCCCAGCATGGTCTACTCGGCAAGACAAGGTCGTCGAGGGGTATTGCTATACGCACGCTTGATTGATAATACCAGTAAGATGGAGATTTGAGCCAATTCATCAGCTGTAAGTCCATTAGTCGGCTCTTACGACACCCATAGGAAGATATGAAGTGGTATATTCAAAGCCAGATACCACACAGCATTAAATGTTAAATTACATTTTAATTCACTAGATGTCAAGTATGTAACGCTGACACATTGAACATTCAAAGTCAACTATAATCTTACTAGCTGCGCCCCGCGGTTTTACCACGTTACTCTGCTTCAGTGGGTCGTAGTGTGATCTTTTGCAGCCTATATGATGATCTAGCGAATTAACTATCCCTGTGCAAAATTTCAGCCAATTCCGTTTATTTGTTTTGGCGTGAAATAGTAACAAACATCCATCCGTGCATCCAATAGTAGGATTGAGCGAAAGCGCCTTGATCTTACAAAAGTTTTCTTAATACAAGTGAATTTTTATACTGGTACGTATTTGTTGTTCTGTTTATAAGTCTTTGGATTTCGTACACAATCTACAAGTCTCATTAAATGATTCAATAAACGTTTTTTACAAATACTTGTCAAAAACATCTTGTTACTTGTGAACTTGAAGACTTGTAACGTAAAATAAGCAGGGTACTGGACTTCTTCAGGAGATCCCGCGGTACCATATTGGCGGGTGCTATTGGGGATTGCTCATGCGTACCCGACCCCCGCCAACGGCGGATCGAAGGAGTGTCAGTGGTAGGGTCCTCTCTTCGTGGTATGAGTTTAGCATACCATGCTATGGAGAGGGCGAGTCCCACATATCCCACCGCCAGAGCGCGTATACGCTGCAGCGGCGGTGGGAATGCGTAAAAGCATTTCCTCCCGGACAAAAAAAAAGTACTGAATTCGTTAATGGTCAGACCAAAATAACGTATCGCAATTTACAAATTCATCTGCAGCTTATACAGGGTTATTTTTAAAACACCAACAACCTTTTGGGGTATAGAAGTACTCATGATTATGAACAACTTTTACTATGGGACCAACCCTGAAATCAAGAAAAAACATCTGCCGTTCCATACATTTATGTTTACTTACCTCGACAAAATGTATGGAACAGCTGATTTTATTTTCGCGATTTCAGGGTTGGTCCCATAGTAAAAGTTGTTTACAATCATCAGTACATTCACCCTCTAAAAGGTTATTGGTGTTTTAAAAATAACCCTGTAAAGTAAGCACAAAACTCAAAAAACCTACGGAATATTCGAATGACAATATATGTTTTGTTATAACAATTTCAATGGAAACCAAGACTAGGATTATTTGTATTCGAATAACTTCATCCTCTTTATATTTTGTTTCAAAAAGTTCAAGATCCAAATCTCATCATAATTGGACCGCAACAAAGGAGTTACCGCTTTAAGTCTCCAAAAGAATGAAAAAGTTAAAAAGTAAGTTGGATACTTTTCATGCTAAGATATTGTTACAAGCGACTCCAAAGTCACATTCAATTTTCAACCGTAAAAAGCTTACTATAAGATCTAAAATCAGATATTGGAAGAGTTACTTTATTTCCTTTAAGAAATTAAGTGTTGATTGATTCTTAATTATTTCTTAACTCAAAGCGTACCATTGAAACTAAAACTCAAGAATGATTTTGAGCGATAAGATTTTATTTTAGTATTAATAATAATAAATTAATTTCACTCCTATTCTCGGTGTAATTTTATTTAATCTTTCTTCATCTTAAATATGTTTTTTTTTTTTAATAATGTATGCTACTGACTAACCAATCAACCTGCCAATCGTGGTGACTCATCATGATGGCAAAATATCCATTCAAAGGATGTTTATAGTGAACACTATTGGCCGCAGCCTAGGTAAGGGGCGTCGAACTTGTGATCTTGTGGTCACCGGTTCGATCCCCACCCATTGCCCTACCGACGTGAACCCACTCGTAATACAGACATTTTAGCTTAGCACGAGGGGTTAACAAGAATACTAAGTGATTGCAAAACTCTGCTAGTATTTTTTTAAATAAATAATAAAATGAATAATTTAAAATATCAAATTACATTTGAGAAATAGCAAATAAAGCCCAAAACTTTAACTATCTTACGAACTAAACTTTATCAATAAGGACAGATTTCTCAGAATTCTGTCAGCTCGTTCAATATAAATGCAAGCTAGAAACATTAATTGCCTAACTACTAAGGCTTATTATAAATGTTCCAAAAACAAAATCCATTAACAAAATTCATAATGACTTTACAACGACCTTTTAATACCGTTATAACCTAAGAACTATTTTAAACGAATAAAAACTTTTAAGCTGAACGAGTTACCAATTAACCCTGCTACGAATTACTATGGATTTTTGTAGAATGCGCGTAGTAATTTATATTCGTAGCACGTAGTAATTTCAGTACGCGTTTAAAATTGTAGTAGATTCTTTTGTTGTATTATACCAGTAGAAACATATATATTTTGAGCAATCATTTTATTTTTAATTTTAAATCCTTGTTTAATCTTTTTCTTTAAGTGTGAAGTAAGTAGAAGGTATGGGATGCCGTGCGGTTTCCAACTTAAAATACGACCGCCCTTTGTCTTCCCACGGGTGTCGTAAAAGGTTGCTCAGGGAGATGATTGGCATCTACCAGCTCCAAGTTGATAGATGCCATGGATGCCCATCCGCCTGCCAAGTGTGGTGATTATAGTAATAACTTCAACAACCATGGCTTACAATGGTATATTAAGATGAGGTCCATGTACAACGATGGACTGATTTTTTTTTTTTTTTTTTTTTTTTTACTACATATAGGCTTACGTTTGACCATAATCTCGCTTGATGGAATGCGAAGATAAGGCCTAAGATGATACACGCTTGCCTAGAAAGTGTCTGTTCACTTTAGCCTTAAAGATGTCCAGATTATAGCGTTCCGGAAAAACTGACGCCGGCAGAGAATTCCACTCCTTAGCCGTCCGCATTATGAAAGAAGAAGCAAATCGCTTCGCGCGTATTGAAGGAATGTCTACAACAAAAGGGTGAAACCGCTCGCCGCGCCTAGTCGTCCGGTGATGGTTGGACTGTTAAAGTGAGGTATAAGGATTTAAATAAGTATGCGTTAAAAAAAACACTTGTAATCGTTTGCCGTATATGGTCATGTTAATACATTTCTTGTGGTAATCTGTTTAAAAAGTAAAAAAAATCTGTCTGCGGGAAACTATTGTCTATACTACTCTTAGTTACTTGGAATAAAAACACCGTTTTTTTTAATACGTGTGTATAAGTAGGTAATCAATTATTAAAAACTTATAAATCGACTTTTAGTACTAACAATACCACGACAGTTTCACTGCACCGGTGGCTCAGTGGTTACGATAGTTGCCTCTGAGACCTGGTGTTCTGGGTTCGATTCCCACCCGGAACAATTATTTGTGTGAACCACAAATAGTTGTTCTGAGTCTAGGTGTTCTGTGTGTCTGTGAAATGAATGTTTGTAAAGTCCCCCGCAACACAGGGATTTATTTCCCTAGTGCGGGAGGTGTCTTTTTTTAAAAGATTTTTTATTTTTGAGATTTTGATGCAATCTTCTAAAGATTCAGAACCAAGTAGCAAATAGCATCACTGAATTAAAACTTAAAAATCACTTAAATTAACATATAATAATGATGTAAAGGATAGGTATCATTTATTCAATCTCCTGAAAACTTACTATTTCTGATATTCGTGGTTTTAGAACTTAATCTAAGATATCAAATTAGCGTTTAAACATTAGCTTAGAATAAAATAAAAAGTTTTGTTGAAACTTTTCTACCAAATTCAAAGTCAAATTATTTTCAAATTCCAAAGTTTATTAAAACGAATACAAAACAAACTGTAACATCTGGGATTCTCGAAACTTTACATTATTTCTTTATCTTTTGTCCACAGTTTAAGATGTTCAAAGAAATAATTTCTTAAGTCAAAATGAGTGGCAATAACTTTATATTTATTCCATAAGTCAAATATTTCAGTTTTTTTAAATACTAGTTTCCCACGCGCGGTTTTACGCCACGTAACTTTCAGTCTCGTAGGAACTTCATAATTGTCCATAAACTCCTTCAATAAATGGGCTATCTAACACTGAAATCTTTTTTCAAATCGGACCAGTAGTTCCTGAGATAAGGCCATTTAGCAGACAAACGGCGGCCGTAGCCCAATAGCTAGGGCGTCGGTCTTGTAATCTTTGAGGTCGCCGGTTCAAATACCACCCATTGCCACACCACTCGTAATATAAGCATATTAGCTTAGCATGAGGGTTTAACAAGAATACTAGTACCGCAAAAACTCTGCTAGTAATCTTTAAAAAAAAAAAAGAAAAAAAACTTTTTAGCTTCATATAGTTATAGTATTAGTATAGTTTTGATGAAAGCTGTGAATCGCTTTAAGTCTTGGAGCTTATGGATTTGATAATCACACCGATCAAATAAACATTTTGTAAAAGCAAAAATATCTTTGCGGGTCTGGTGGGTTGTGGGACTGTCCTCGGTTCTTCGGAAAGCACGTAATGTAAGTAAGATCATAATATCATCTTTAACAATCGTATACCAGAAAGCGGGCAATAGGGCTTACCCATTGTACATACATGTTAGGGTCCTAGGCCACCTGTTGTGGTAGCTGCGCAAAGTGAAGCGGCCGTAGCCCAATGGCTAAGGGCGTCGGAATTGTGATCTTGAGGTCGCCGGTTGCCATTGCACTACCGACGTGAACACACATGCACGTAACACAAGCATTTTAGCTTAGTACAAGGGGTTAACAAGAATACTAGTGGATTTAAAAACTCTGCTAGTAATCTTTAAAAAAAAAGTCTATATTAATTAAAAGCTCTGCTAAACTACCATTATTTTTTTTTATTTTTTTTTTGTCCGGGGTAAAATGCATTTATGCATTACCACCGCAGCTGCAGCGTATCTGCGCGCTGGCGGCGTAATATGTAGGACTCGCCCTCTCCATAGCGGTGGTATGCTTACTCATACCACGAGGAGAGGACCCTACACCACTAAAACCCCCGGACACTCCTTTGATCCATCGTTGGCGGGGGCCGGGTACGCACGAAGCGATCCAGCCCCCGGACGGATCTCCTGGGCCACACTGACTGTGGCCCATTTGCCGAGTTATAGAGACGCCCGGAGTGTGGAGGCGTCCATACTCCTCGTGGAAATAAAAATACCCCTGATAGGATAAAAAGGGGGGGCAAATTTGTATGAAGTAATCATAATCTACGCAGAAGAAATTGCGGGTAAATTTTTATTATAAAAAGCATTGAAATATGTCATCTTCACCAGTCCACGTTCACTCAATAAGACATTTTATAACTAACATTAAAATAGTTCCCAAGGGAAGGTATATCTGAAAATAACTTACGAGACATAAAGTATTGAGTCAGTGGTCACAAATCGGTGGTACGCACAGAAGATAAAAAGTTAGAAATATATTAATCTAAAATTAACTTAACTCTTTGTTCTAGCAGTAATATGTTCATTTGTAACTAGCCAGGTCCAAAGTCCAGATGCGAACATTGATATTGTGTAACAAACAATTTTTTCTCTATAAAAATATAAGTACCAGTCCGAAGTAAGGGATTATAACGTTTATAAAATTAGGTTAGCTAGGGTAGGATAGTCGTCGGCGAGGACCACGTTGCGTTCATACCTCTGCCTTGTATCTGCTTTTTTTACTTCAGTGGCATCTTACCCACAGGTGTGTGTCACTTAGATATAGTATGACCACTTGACATTTTGATGCGGTTTTAATTTCTTCTTATAATAATAATTAGATAATAGAAATAAATGCCACAGTATAGACGGACGGACAATGTAGGCTGTAGATTTGTAAGAATTACTTTTGCTTACTACTGCTAGTTACCTAGTCAGTATATAATATTATACATATTTCATAGAGTAAGAATTTACTGTAAGTTATAGTTTTTTTATTTTATTTATCTTATTATATTGTAATTCTGACAAGTACAAGTGTATGTCGATACTGAATCGCTGAATTTAATTCATTTATTACTACCATAATTTTATAATAACTCATAATGCCTCAATCATCCCGCCAGTGAATGCCCCTTAGCCAAAGTCCAAGTCCCACACGGGACGTCCTCTTGCGCAGATTACCTACTTAGTTTTTAGTTAAAGCTCATTCTAAAGATATGCTTTGCATCTGTCAAAAGCATTGTGCATTCATTCAATTCAACACGTTCACTCTGAACGTGTGAATTGAATGAATGAAATGAGTCACGCGTCTCACTAATAATCTGTTCAACAATCAATTAACGTTCACTACGGAACAAGGGCCTCCGTAAAACAGACTTTCGCATGCCAACCTTGCCCTAATCATCGCGCTTGGAAGGTAAATTGGTGATCACAGTAAGGAAGTCAAGTAACTTTGAGCTGAAAGATGCTGCTGCCGTCAGGTTTATGTCCCTTAGTCGCCTTTTACGACATCCATGGGAAGACATGGGATAGTCTAAAATAATAATAATTCAATAATGGATTTTATTCAGTACTTATGTGATCATTGGCACCGCCTACAGGCGCTCAATCACAGGGCAGGGATAGGAGCGCAACGTGGTCCTCGCTGGCGAGTAACCTGCCCTAGCTAATCTACGACCTTTCCCTAGCTACCTAAGTGGACGGCCCGGAGAAGAAAGTAACTCGTGGGCTGTTCTTTTTCGTAATCTTTTGTTGTGCTTGAGTCTATTCTTTTTTTTAACAAATTTGTTTTCAAACTCTCATTAAGTACATTGCAATTATAGCATGTAAGTCTATTCTATAACCACATGGCTTGTGATAAATATTTATATTTCATAAACAATCTATATAAAATGAACGGACTACCCAGATCACCAAAAGTGAAAAGAGTAACCAAAGGTTTACTATTTCTGAAATGGTTCATCCCTGTTGGAAAGGGAGGATTTATTTGACAGAGTGACGTTTCTGGTGGGTAACACGACCAATATAGTTTTGAAGGCGCTTATCCGATTTATGAGGGTAAAAAGTTATTTTATAAAAAAGCCATGTTTATTCTTAAGCTATTTATTATTTCATATACCAAAACCTCCGTAGCATGGTGTCTCGGTTAAAGACTCGTGTCTATAATCGTGGATTAAGGCGGAAACATATTATTAAAACGCCACGCCACCCGACGACACGCCACGCGTGTTGAGTCGAATCAAATGTATTGCTTTCTATAGACCAGAAACACACTATGAACACCCGACACGTCGCCACGCGCGTACTGATTTACAGGTGTTGACACGTGGCGTGCGTAGCGTTTTAATAATGTGTTTTCGCCTTTATATTCCCATGCCAAGAAAAAAAAAAGTTTTTTTTGCTTGGTCTGACTGGAAACTACGCTCTGTGCATCGGGAAGCATGTTAAGCCGATGGTCCCGATTGTAATAAGATTACAATCGGTACGGAGCATTAATGTAATATACAGGGAACGAGCAGCAGCGTCTCCTTGTTCTACCACAATATATTATAGCATGACCCTCTATGAGGCTCATGTTCAGCAGTGGATGAAGTGGGCTGATGATTATACAAATTAACTATTTCATGCCATACAAGCTGCGCCCCGCGGTATTACCTGCGTGACTCTGCTCCATTGGGTCGGAGCGTGATTTTTTGAAGCCTATATGTTAAGCCAGCGTATAACCTATCCCGGTGCCAAATATTAGCCAATTCCGTTCTGTAGTTTTCACGTAAAAACTACTGAATGGATTGGTCTAAAACTTTGCACGGGGATCGGTAAAAAGCTCGTTTACAATAAATTACACAAATACATTGTTATTTTGTATTTATAATTACGTTATTAAGTCAATTACCGTAACATGTCAGTTACCATGCATGCAAGCGCAGACTAATTATAATAATTGTGTGTTCGGTTAACAAGGTTCATTAATATGTATAATCATTAAAACAATCACGGTGCAATCATTAAATCAGCCTGAAACAGTGTGGTTTCAGGCTGAGAACAGAGTTTTCTTGACGTGGGCATGTAAAAAGTGATTATGAGACATACAGCTGATGGATGGGAAACAGTGTCTATTAGCTCATGTTTAGTTACCACCTAAGTGTGATCACCAATCTTGTGGTCAAGCGTGGTAATTATAACAATATCCCTCATTGATCGTAGCTTCTGTACAGAGGAGGCCTGTGTTCAGTATTTTATTATGATTTTTGTTATAGGTACTGTGGTACACTGGCCTAAGATAAACTATAAGCTTGTGTTTTAGGAATCCAGGTGTCAATCCCGTAGTTTAATATTATAAAGTAATAAATGTAAACGGGCTATTGATGTTTGATGGATTGTTTCGACTATACTAAAAATAGCAACAAAACTGTCCAGTCCAGTCCGCTTACCCGCCGTCCGCAGTACGTTTTACCCGCGTTTTTCTTCGCGTAATCTTTTGCGTAAGGCCGCGTCCTGGACGCCAGCGGGCGGAGCGAGCGGCGCGGGCGGTGCGAGCGGTGCCTAAGGAAAACCTGCCGCCCGCACCGCTGTCGTCGAGAACAGCTTCACACACATCTATGAACTTTGATAAAGACGCGCGTCGCGTCGCTCGCGCCGCCCGCTCCGGCCGCTGGCGTCCAGGACGCGGCCTTATACCTACCTACCTCTCGGATGTTTGAATTTATAAAAATTGGGAGCAACGGATTAACGAGCTTGCCAAAGCGCAAAAACTGCTAACCAGATTCGGTTTTGCTTTTGTATTTACCGTAAGTATCTAACCAATGACGAGCGACACACTAACGACTGATGGAATCGAAACTTATATCGCTAACCCATAGCGCTTGATAACCGATATAAAATTACTTCTACTGATTTCAGCAAAAAATCAAATCAAATTCAAACGTGCATATTAGAAAACCACCTAATTTGTAGCCAGACCAATCGGCCAGAGTGACTTCAAACCAATCGTTGACATTTTTCAATCACTTTATCACACGTTTAAGAAGTCTGCTTCACCATAGATTCAGGTTTCAACCCTGCTGGTGGTAGTCTAAATTTATTCAACTCAACTTTTAAAGTTAAAATGTACAAAATGAAAAAAATACATGAAGTCTTATAAAAGGCCATATTAAAGGAACTTTATAAAAGCGCCCACTACAAAGTTATATTGGTAAGAGTGAGTCCACATTGAATTTTTACTTTCCACTATAATAAGCCTGATTGACCTTTAAATAAACTATCGTCCTGAGATTGCTCTCTCTACACGAGGCTACAGAAATAGATGCAATTGAAACATTTCCAATGTTATTTAGACTTTATTTGTACTGTTCGAGAGTGTCTGGATGATAGGCCCTTTGTTTGAAATAAATCATATAACTATGGTGTCACCATTTAGTATAGTATTTATAATTAATTATGTATAAATAGAATGTAGTGATTGATATTATGTTATTTAACTTTAAATTACTTATGTGCTATCTCTCTGCACCGCCGAACCGTTGACTGCTAGAAAATGCTCATAACATTATGCTCCGTTCCCCGGAATACGACTGATATAAATGATGGTATAACAATTGTGACTAACGGCTTAACATTCTTTCCTAGGCACGGAGGGTAAAGAAACCTTAGAATTAACACAACGATTTCTTCTCTGACGTGGTGATCGTACCCACGACCTCTAAGACTTGTAACGCTACGCTACAGAGGTTGTTGATTCATAACTAGCATTTGATTTCTCGTTATCTAACTGTGGACTAGTAACTGACAGCTGAATTCTTACATAAGAATGAATTATTACTCGAATATTTCTTAACGGTATTAAAATAAATAACTATGAACTGAAGAAAGATACAAGGAGAAAGTTTTCCTCCAATATTTGCGGCGGCGTTATAAATTAACAACTTTCTCTAAGATCCAATATAATACTCGTAAATGAAAAGTTTCCCTACGGACATTTTTGTATTTCTTAGTTGCTATAAAGGGTTTAAATTTTGAAGTATTCTATAGAAATAAAAGGAATGCTTTGAAGTTATGCCAAGACTTTTCTTAGTATATTAATTTAATGTTCTATTTCGAGTTCGGTTCAATTAAAAAAAACTGAACTATTTTAGAATCCGGGCAACAGTTATACTGCCTTACGACCACTCTGAGCTGCCTAAGCCGAGGTCCAAACACTGAGGGTGCAAGTTGGTTAGTTTATATATTCTAAGATTTAAATAAGGCTGAAGACCTGCTTGTCTTTGTGCGCATTCTAAAAGCCTCAAGGCTAATTACATATGTTCCTTTTTTTTTTTGACAACTCCCGCACTACGGAAATTAATCCCTGTGTCGCGGGGGACTTTACAAACATTCATTTCAAGGACACAAAGAACACCCAGACTCAGAACAACTATTTGTGGTTCACACAAATAATTGTCCCGGACGGGAATCGAACCCAGAACACCAGGTCCCCACTTACCCTCAAAAAAGGGTATCGGGCTCAGCGGAATTGTCGCATCCATGCGACAGATAAGTAAAAATACAGTTTTAAGTTGTGATACGAATATAATTAGGTTCCTGAAAAAGGGAAGTATAAATAGTGCTTAGTTTTTGGAGCATTTTTATTACAGCTTATTTTAAGACATTTAGTTTAAAAGGAACAATAGTTATTGTTTGGATTGTTTTATAGCCGTAAATAATAAAATCATAAATCTTTGTAGATTAACTGTCGTTAAAATTCGATATTTACTTTTTTTGCAGTAAGCGCACTTTACAATGACTTACACTGTGTAATACTGTGTATTCTCCATGAAAGCACAATTTCTACAATTATTTTTCTGCACTAGATAAACGTACCTTGTACGTAAAAATATGATTGCAAAAAAGTAATTACAAAGTAAATTTATTCATAAAATGTTGGATCATCACTATCAGAAAAAGCACACAGAGAATTTACATAAACTAATTAGTCCTAGCAAATGTGGACCCCATAGTTTTTAGCAGTTAACTCAAACGCTTTACGTAGATAAATTTAAGTCCAGTCCAGTGTCTCTCAAACATTTTTATGTTGCGACTCACCAAAAACAAAAAAGGAGGAATTAGATAAAATTTATACCCACAGTCACGTTTGGTCATGTTCTTCATCATCATCATCATCACCAGCCTGTTGTAGTCCACTGCTGAACATAGGCCTCCCCCATCGATTTCCAGCGGGAACGATCGCTAGCGGCTTGCATCCACCGACTTCCTGCGACCTTTATGAGGTCGTCGGTCCATCGTGCAGGCGGTCGTCCTACGCTGCGCTTGCCAGTACGTGGTCTCCACTCGAGAACCTTTTTGCTCCATCGGCCGTCAGTTCTTCGAGCTATGTGTCCTGCCCATTGCCACTTCAGCTTGCTTATCCGTTGAGCTATGTCAGTGACCTTCGTTCTCCTGCGGATCTTTTCATTTCTGATTCGATCACGCAGGGAAACGCCGAGCATAGCTCTTTCCATAGCTCGCTGAGCGACTTTGAGCTTTCTTATGAGGCACACAGTAAGAGACCACGTCTCAGATCCATATGTCATCACTGGTAACACACATTGATTAAAGACTTTGGTCTTCAGGCACTGAGGTATTTTGGACGAGAAGATCTCTCGAAGCTTCCCAAACGCTGCCCAGCCGAGTCGGATTCGACGATTGACCTCTTTCTCTAAGTTGGTCCTACCTAGTTGGATCGTTTGACCTAGATATATGTATTCGGTCACAACTTCGAGAATGGAGTTCCCAACGGCTATAGAGTTGGGCACTACATGGGCGTTATGCATGACTTTCGTCTTGCCCATGTTCATTCTAAGCCCAACTTGTTGAGAAACTCCATCGAGGTCATTGAGCATCTGTCCAAGGTCCTCCAGCGATTCTGCCATGATCACTATGTCGTCGGCAAATCGAAGGTGAGCGATGTACTCGCCATTTATGTTGATGCCGTGTCCTTGCCATTCCAGGAGCTTGAAGGCGTCCTCCAGAGCAGCCGTAAAAAGTTTGGGAGATATAACATCTCCCTGTCTTACGCCTCTCCATAGCGGGATTGCCTTCGTACATTGGCCCAGTACTCGGACCGACATGGTGGCGTTTTTGTACAAGCACTTCAGCACTTCAATGTACCGATAGTCGATACGACACCGCTGAAGAGACCTTAGAACCGCCCAAGTTTCGACCGAATCAAAGGCTTTTTCATAGTCCACAAACGCCAAGCATAGGGGCTGATTATACTCCTCGGTCTTCTGTATAATCTGCCGCAGCGTATGTATGTGGTCTATGGTACTAAAGCCTTTTCGGAAGCCGGCTTGTTCGGGAGGCTGGAAGTCATCGAGCCTGTGTTCGAGACGATTTGTGACGACCCTCGAGAACAGCTTATAAACATGGCTCAGCAATGTGATGGGTCTATAATTTTCAACATGGTTTTGTCACCTTTTTTGAAGAACAGAACCACCACACCTCTGCTCCATGATTCTGGCGTTTGTCCCTCGAGTAAGACGGAGTTAAAGAGCTTCTGAAGGACTTTAAGTATCGGTGTTCCACCCGCATTCAGAAGCTCAGATGTGATTCCGTCATCACCTGGCGCCTTGTTGTTTTTAAGCTGTTTAAGGGCCATCCTAATCTCGTATAGGCTGATGTCCGGGAGATCTTCGGTATTGTGTCGGGTGAGCCTTCGTTAGGTCATGTTCTTAGGACATTGTATTAAGTACAATTATGTACAATTTATTCTATTCAATTATTATTTTGTTTTTCCCTACAAATATACATTAATGGTACCTATATATATTGTCGTGCCGTGTGGTTTCCGGCTTAGAATAGACCACCCCATGTCCTCCCATGGGTGTCGTAAAAGACAACTAAGGGACATATGGCTGATGGATGGGCAGCAGCATCTATTAGCTCAAGGTTTACATCTTACTGCGATCACCAATCCGTCTGCCAAGCGTGGTGATAATGGCATTATCCCTCTACGATCCTGGCTTGCCAAGGTCTGTTAAGAGGAGGCCCATGTTCAGCAGTGCACGTAAACGGGATGTTGATGATGATGATGATGATCTATATTGTATAAGTATAGTAAAAAGGAAAGCCAATACCCAAACTGAAGGATACTGTTACGAAGACTTCTTCCGTTTCCACGCCTGGATATCTATTACCAGCATATCATAGCTTTAACATAGAAAAAAATAATACAGAATAAAATAAATATTAAAGAGGGGCTGCCACACAACAAACGTGATTTTTGTTCGACTCTTATAACGGCAACTACTTCTTGCCGTTATAAGAGTCGAACAAAAATCATGATGATGATTTGACCGGTTATTTATTTAAAAATCTTGGAATAATAAAGTGTTTAATATTGTTTAGATAATGATTTAGAACCCCTCGTGTGCGACTCCAAGTCGTACTTGGCGGAGTCAAAAAAAATACGACCCCAATGTTTAGAACCGTAGTCTAGCCATATGTGTAGCTAGTCACATCTGTGTGAAACGAATGTAAGTACATAAGGTTTTTGGCACTGCCTTTTGTAGAAAATCGCAAACTAGCTTAGCACTGGACTAAGAGTAACTAGGTTTGAAGGCAAACGTTCTATTTGATCTCGACATGGCCATCGATTTTGACGACATTTTGTGTGAATGAATATTTCTTTCATTCAGAGTACAATGTGCACAAACGATCTGCTATATGCAATGTAAACTCCTAATTAAATGCTTGGGTCATCGATATCCATATAGGTATATTAAGTAAAATGCCCTGACTGATTCATCAACGCCGAGGCAACAAAATTTCGTGACGTCCACTAAGAAAGCTTTTTGTAAAATTCAGACCCTAAGGGGGTGAAAGGGGGGGGGCATTTAATTATAAAGCTCCAATGGGAAAAGGGATGTTACGCGAGTGAAACCGTGCGTGGAACCTAGTTTAATATAAATACTTAACTGCCTTGTTTTTTTTTCTGACAGTTTCATTAGAAGCACAGTAGAAGTCAGATATCTACTTTCAAACCAAGTTTCTGTGTCATCCCTTGAAGAAAAACTAGGTTATCCTTATTTTGCCAAACTGTATTTTGTTCAAGTAAATAAGCTCAGTGTCGAGTATCTTGCGTTTCCTTTATTACAAGATAATCCGCCGTTCGTCGCCTAACGTCTAACATCTAACGCCTGATCAACGAGATTTGTCTGTTCGAACTTAAATACCACGAATTAGAGCTATCCACAGATATACTGAGGTTTTACCCAAGATAATCTGCTCCTATAAATTAGTTTTGATTCAGATTTAAAACATTATTTTTTTAGGGACTTTATAGACTATAAAACATTACTAAGAAAAACTCCTACACACTTTGTTGACTTCTTTTTTAATTACACCTATGTCTTAAACATAAACACAGATAAAATAGTCACTAAAATGTTCCTATGTGTTTACTTTCCAACTAATGTGTTCAGGTCTATCTATAAACTTCCTAAGAAAATAGTGTTATAAAAACCGAATATTAAAAACTCGGGTACGAAGGTTTCAGTTCCTATTTATATAAATTTTATTCAACACTTAGATATTACCATACACTTGTGCTTGTCAGATTTTCTATCGGTATAAGTTAACGAGTTCAGAGTGCCGCTGGAGCGGTTTTAACAGGCTCAGTTAATAATGTCTACATTAACTTTAAAACACAAATTCTGTAACATTGCAACATTTATATCAAAATTGAGATAAATAAAATTCGACCACAGGCAAGACTCGAACCTGCATCTTAGGTAAAGCCCATAATGCCTTAACCTATTAGGAACCCTACCGGTCTTCGAAATTCATCAGTCTCTTTTATAACACGTCTCTTAGGTTATGGTAAACTTTTCTGTAAAGTATTCCAAAACATTTAAACACACAATGTTATAATAAAAAAACTATTACAAATACAAGTAAATAATCAATAATAGATAAACTAGGTTTTCTGGGCCCCTCACCAACGGTGGACGGAGTAGAAACCGGGGAGTTATAGTGGGTAGGGTCCTCTCCTCGTAGGTAATATGACTAGCTTACAACAGTTATGGAGAGGACGAGTCTCACATACCCCTTCACTAGCGTGGGAACGTTGTAGCGGCGGAGGGGATGCGTAACTGTATACTTTACGCATCCCCTCCGCCGCCCAATTCCCCCCGAAAAAAAATAGGTTTTACGACATTTAAAGACATTTAAATCTGTATTTTTTAATGCTATTCAAAAGTTTATCTATGAATAGATTGATTGTACTACCAAAAATATATCATTAAGCGGTATATTTGCAACGATCTATCAAATAACTCTTTACTTTTACTATAGATACTTTACTTTGGTTTACTTTTAATTTACATAGCTTAGTTCAGTTAATTTAATTAGTTTACTTAAGTTTATTTCATAGTTTCTTCACTACAAACAAAGTCGCTTGCCGCTGTCTGTCCGTCTCTATGTATACTTAGATCTTTAAAACTACGCAACAAATTTTGATGCGGTTTTTTAATAGATAGAGTGATTCAAGAGGATGGTTTATGTGTATGATACATCAGCATTGCATTCGTGCGAATCCGGGGTCGCTGGTTTAACATTTAAAATCTTTACAACAATGCTAGTAAGTCCACAGAGTGACAAAGTAATCCATGATAGATAGGTCCGCTTAAGCCACTCCACATCTACGTAGGTAGCTCGTAGCACTCGACAAAGCTTAATAGATGACAGATACTCGTAATCGTTGTTTATGTTGTCGTGTCGTCGTCCACAAATAGAGAATTTGTAACCAGTAGAAAATAAAAGTTTTTTTTTTGTTGTTTTGTTAGGTGAAGTATTTTTTGGTGCGCAGAAAGGGTAAATCATTTCGTTTCCTAAAAAAAAAGGGGGATATTAACGATTGACGACAACCTCCGTAGAGTAGCGGTATTTGGCTCTCTTTAAGTCTCGGAGGTCGTGGGTTCGATCCCTACACCGGATAAGAAATCTTTGTGTAAATGCTAAGATTTCTTTCCGGGTCTGGTTGGTTAAGCCGTTGGTCCCAATTGTTATAACATCATCTACAACAAGCGTATACCAGAGAACGGGCAACAGCGTTCCCTGTGTATTACAACATAATACTGCGGTCACCAATCCGCCTGCCAAGCGTGGTGAATACGGCAAAAACCCTCCCTCGGGAGGTGGCCCATGTTCGGCAGTGGACGTTATACGGTCTGATGATGAGGATGATGATGGGGATAATGAAAAATTCACTTGGCAAATGGATTAGTGATTGCAGTAACATAGTGGCATCCTTGAGTTGATAGACGCTGCTGCCCATCCATAAGCTATCTGCTTCTTAGTCGCCAATGATGTAGTATATTCTAGCCGAAAACCACACGGCTATATATACTTAACATACTTTAACACAAACTGTGGAATTTTGAAACTAATAAAAAAAAAATGAGTTCGAAATACAACATGTATTTCGAACACAATTTTTTTTCGGACGGACATATTATGTAGTTAGCCCTAAGTCTTTTGCTACTTCACCGGGCATACCTAATTTGAATTTCGAACACACTGCAATACAAAATCTATTAAACGTTATATCAACCCCGTTACACTAAGTTCAGATTAGCGCACTCCTCATACGCGTAGGTGCGTGCAAAGCTTAATAGATTACGGCTGTAGCATCCGCTTCCACGAGCGATAACATTTCATATTGAAGCCTAGCCGATGAAACCTGCACAATAGAATATGATAATATGTTATATGTATCGGATTAAATATCTTGGTAACGCATTATTATGCTTTACTATTGTTGCGAATTGAAATGGCTTCTGAATGAAAGTGAGTGTTCCTTATCTATATATAATTAATCAATCAGATTATGTCTGTCCGATGATAGACAAAGGCCTTTATAACTCACTAGCTTCCAGCACGGTTTCACCCGCAAAGCTCTAAAGGAAACTTGATAATTTAATATAGTCTATAGTCTTTCTCGATAAATTGGCTAACACTCATACAGCGTCTAGCAGTTTGTACTGATAACAAACTGTCCAAAGTAGATTCACTCGACGTGCCACCGGGGCACCGTGGTTCATTCGTAATCGCAACTTGATTCTGATCTCCAACTGCCTTCCATCAAGCAGTGGATGAAAGAGGCGTCGGAACGCTTCCTTGAGTCCGCGGCTCAACACCCAAACCCGTTGGTGGTTACAGCATCCGACTACAGGCCTTTGCCTACAAAACGTCTTAAACACCGTCGGCCTAACGTGTTCACGAAAACAAACAAACTTTAGAACTTTATATATAAGTAAAGATTTAGCTTTTTATCAATATGTACCTACAATCACTCAGTAAACATTATAAATAGTAAATTCCTACATTGATTTTTTGTCGTCGTTAATATTCAACTGAATGATTTATTTTAGTAGGAAAATCGATAAACGTGTATACTATTTCAATATCATTAAAATTAAAATATTAAAATGACCTCCAGCCAGTGTTAGGGGCGGTCGTTCTTACGATTTGGTTATCTCGTAATGCAAATTAATAGAGCTCATTTTGCAACGTAAATTTATCGTTCACCTTTAGGGAAACTTCTTTGGAAGAGACACAGACTATGTTTATTGAAAGGGATGCTTGGAAGGAATTGACAGGGTATATTGAAAAAAAAAAAAAAAAAAACGTTACGTTTCGATAGTAATAAATCGTTCTGAAAATTATTAAATTAAATTAAAAATATCTGCAAATTATATTCAGTAGCTTATTTCTAAAAAATAAATACTTTCATCCTCCTAATTTCAAAACTAATACCTAATACCAATATTCAACTATGAGCTATCTTGGATCGGCCATTCAATGGGACGGCTAGCCAGATAACTGGACGCCGACATTTAATGAAATACCTAAATATTTTGTTGATTTTGGGTGGTTAAAAAAAATAAATTAAACGTAAACAAAATTTAACGTCTAATTAAATGGCCGATTGCGATATATATACTGAAGATAAAGTAACTAACCATATTACAAATTTTATAAAACAAAATTTTCACCATATACTCAAACATTTAATGTTTCAAAACCAGCCAACCAGTATTAACATTATTTTGTTTAACTGCCGAAAACAAACCAAATACACTCCACAAAACGTTACGAACGCCGCAAGCTATAAACGAACAATTAAAAGCAAAAGCGAATTAAATAAAGCCTTTCTCACCATAAAGAAAAACGGGAAAACCTGGCCATTGAAAAAAAAAAGGTTGTTCGTTAGTAAACGGCGCTAAAAGTGTACATCCATAGTTGATAGATTCTCGTTAGTGTAAAGCTGTGAACACAACAGGTGCGGCTCTAGTGACATTCGGCCGTAACCGTCGGACTGGCCGCACGCGTGCTCATGCTCCGCGCATTCGAAATATAAAAACTTTAATCCAAATACAAATTGTGCTTGTGATCGTGAAGTAAAAAAGTGCTACCGTTATTTGTTTTTTTGGAACATATTTTTGAATAGCGTTCACCATTTTGTTTTTTTGTGTAGTTTTTTCAGTGTTTTGTTTTGAAAGTGGAATTGGTTGAACGGAGGTAGGTACGTAATTTAATATAAATTTTTGTCATATTTTCATAAGTATTGTTCTGATTTAGACGTCGATTTTGTGTTATATAAACAAAAATAAACGATGACGATGATATTAAATAATTTGTAGTTATTTTTTTATAATAAATAATAAAAATAAATGATACTTAATTTGAAAAGCTCTTGATAGCAATTTTATGATTCTTAACTTGCCGTTACGAGTAAACATAAACCTTATTGAATAAATAAATATCATGTAAATATCTTACAATTCCTAACTTAACTATGGTTTTTATTAAATTATGATGCTATGTTATTAACTAAGGAAGTTGTTTTGTATATGAATATTTTTTGTAACTAGCTGTCAAAGTTTTTATACGACTTACGATAAGTACGTATGTACATAATGTAACATAAACGTTAATAAAACATACATATACTTAATTAAGCGCTTCTTATGAGAAAATCACCGCTCTGGTGCGTATTATTGAGGTTTCGTGTACGTTTACTATTTCCTGGTGGGGTAAAGCTAAATTTTCTTTACAATTTTCCTGTCAAATAATTCGAAATTCGATCTTACAATTAGTATGTTGAAACATTACATGACACAGGCAGAAATTGCTGAATAAGTCGGCAGATTACCAAATATAAAAAAAAGTATTTTGAAAGGATATGTCAAAAATAATTCATATAAAAAAAGCTTTTTTTTATGTTTTATGAATTATGAAATTGCTTAGGAATGATTTTCTGAAATAATACTGCTTAATAAATCAGTGTAACGCAAACATTAATAAAAAATAATAAGTTTTTTGCCGGTTCTATTCAGTGTTCCCACGTCCAGATATGGTGGTACACAAAAAAATTACGATTTAAAATAGGTATATTAGACGTGCATTAAGAAAAATTAAAAATTGTTTCTTATTATTTTTTAAATCTTGGAGACTGTAGTATGCCGGCTCAAGCTTGTATTTATTACAATAATCATAATAAAAATAGCTTATCGTTTTGGAAAACGCTTATACATATACGCTATAATGTATATACCTATCTCGTTCGCGTCCCGCACCTCGCTGCCTTCTAATTGTTAATGTTTATTGTGTATGTATTATAGGATTTTTCTCTCCCTCTATCCATGTTTGTGTTCTATATTATGTATGGCGTCCGAGCTTAAAGTGTTGTCCTTACATATGTACTTTTTTTATTTTTAATGATTGTTATTGCTATTTTGTATTTTTTTGTGTGTTCATTAAATTTATTTCTTTCTTTCTTTATAAGGTTTATAAGGTTATACAAACTAATCACTTATTACTTTTAACATTTATTTTATAGAGTTTTTTTTTTATAAATGCTGGTTGCTAATGGAATTGCGTAAAAGCTTTAAAAATATACAAATAATATTGTAGTTTTTATATAAAAACGGACGTATGTATGTAAAAACTTTGCGTTTCAATATTGGTAAAAAAATTAGTTGTTTGCCTCTACTATGCTACTAGCTTCCGCGCGCGGTTTCACCCGCGTAATTCCCGTTTCATAGAAAGAAAGAAAGAAAATACATTTAATTCAGCACAACACACAAGATATTACATATCACATGTAAATGTACAAAACAATGAGACGCCTTGCATGTTCTGCCGAAAGTCGCCACCTTAGCATAGGCTAGGCGATACCTAGCGCATAGGAACTTCATAATTAAATATAGCCTCGATAAATGGGCTATCTAAAACTACAAGATTTTTTCAAATTGAAACAGTAATTTCTGTGTAAAAGCACTAGTAGAGGCACTCTTCGTTAAAAAATTAAAAATAGTTTCTTACACATCGAAAATGTCAATGTTCAATGGTTAATTTGGCTGACCTCTGCAGTTATTATATAATTACCCAAAGGCTAGGGGCGTTAGACTTGTGATCTTGTAGTCGCTGGTTCGATTCCTACCCATTGCACTTCCGACGTGAACCCACTCGTAACACAAGCACTTTAGCTAAGCACAAGTTGATAACAAGACTATAAGTAAAAAGCAAAAATAAAAACCAAATGAACCAAAATATCCAATCCACTGAGGCAGTCTGAAGAATAAAAGTTTTTTACAATATATCAATATTTCACTTTTCAGTATGAGTGTCTGTCAGTCGGTTTCAGTTATTTTGACATAAAAAATATATCTAAACCTCAGAGGCAAATATAGAACGATGGATGTACTATTATCTCCAGAAGCATTTGGTCGTAAGTGCCAGTTTACGGTAAAGGCACATACGACGAATGTTTTCGAATTATAATGGCACATTCAACCTTATGCTTCTGAACTCTATATAGATATAATGGTTTCAACAAAATCTGACAGGTCAAAAATTCAAATTCAAAATTCATTTATTCCGTAAAAATGTTTACATTTGTTTGGAATCGTCATATTTTTTCCCTACCGTGCAGTGTGTGACGTGGCGACTACTGAGAAACACTGCCAAAAAAGTCAGTAGAACCCTCTTTTTTAAAAATTATGTTATTGCACAATATTTTATTAACCTTATTACAATATACTTTATTTTACATTGAGATTAGAGCGATTTAATCCCAAGCATTTTTGTCACAAAGATAATCAGAAATTTTATAATAAGCCCTGCTGCACAATTTGGCTTTAATAGTCATTTTAAACTTATTTATATACAATTCTCTTATACTATTGGGAAGTTTGTTGTAGAACCGTATACATTGCCCCATAAAAGAGTTACTTATTTTGCGGAGACGGCTAGCATGAGCCACAAGATTATGCTTATATCTAGTATTTACACTATGTGTGTAGGTAAAAGTGGCAGTTCGGTAGACTGGTACTAGAATTGAATATATTGCAAACAGAAAAAATCTTTATTTCATTTTAAATTAGGAACTGATCTGATAGTTCTAAAATTATTTAAGTGTGTTTTGAATATTGCATCATGAATTGCGATATATGATTAAGATAGTTTACACTCATTGTAGACAGATAGAAAACGTGTCAAAGAGTACTAGGTATCTCTCTATCTCATCCTAAATGTATGTATGTATGTATCTAAGTATATAGGTATGTAAATATTAGTAAGTATGTTTATTTGAGACCTACGCACACTATTCTTCTTTTCTTTTTCATATTAGCTATACCTTTGTACAATTTATTTCCATATATATAAGTTTTTCATTTTATTTCTTTTGTGTGTTTGTACATAAATAAATAAATAAATAATATACTCTTTCATAAAATTGATGAGGGATTATTTGTAATATTTAGAAACTACCCTTATTTAGTGCGAAAATAGCGGTTGCAAGTTTACGGTTCCATCAGTCATCGGATTCCAAAATTACGGTTAATTGGGTCCGTAACGACTAGATTCCCACGGGAACGCTAAGGGCAGCTAGTAGGTATACCTATATAGCTAATATTTTAATTTTTAATACCAACAATATTGTATAACATTACCTCATAATCTATACTAATATTATAAAAAGGAAAGATTTGTATGTAAGTATGTTTGTAACGAATTGGCTCAAAAAGTACTAGACCGATTTGAAAAATTCTTTCACCATTTTAATACTACATTATCACTGATTAATACCGACTACATTTAATTATGAAGTTCCCACGGGAACGGAAGTTACGCGGGTGAAACCGCGGGCGGGAAGCTAGTATTATATAAAGTTCGCATTAAATCTCAGAGGTCGCTTGTTCGACTCCTGCTGGACAAGAAAACTTTTTGTAAAATCACAAAATTTCTTTCGGTAGGTTGCGCGACTGCTGTCTGTTACTCGGAAAGCAAGTTAAGCCGTTGGTCCCGATATATCGTTTATGTCAATAGTTCACTACATAGCTGGCAGTTCACCTATGTCTAGGCTCTTCACAATACTGCAGTCACCAATCCAACTACCAAGCGTGGTGGCAACACCCCTCGAGGGAGGCCAATGTTTACCAGTGGAAATTTTACGGGTTGATGACGCTCCCTTTATTTAATATGTATTTTTCAACTATGAAACAAACTTTTCGTATTTATATTATGTAGGATGGGTCAGCTTTCCTGAACTTTCCCTTCCAATTCGCTCGAAACTTCGAAACTTATAACGTTGATAAATTATTTATCTGACATAAAAACACAAACGCATCGATGATATGATTCGATAAGATATTTTTTTCATCACCATATTGTCCTTTTGGGTTCGATCCCCACTCCGGACAAGGAAATCTTTGTGTACATTCTAAGATTTCGGAAAGCACGTTAAGCCGTTAGTCCCGATTAATATTACATAATCTTTAATAATCGTATATCAAGGAACGGGCAGCAGCGTTACCTTGTGTGGCACAACATAATACTGCGGTCACCAACAAGTCTGCCAAGCGTGGTGACTATGGCAAATACTCTCCTTCGGGAGGAGGCCCATGTACAGCAGTGGACGTTATACGGGCTGATGATGATGACGATTGTCCTTATTGTGTAAATGTAATATTTAATTTACATGCATCTAAATTAAGTTGATTAAAAATTTGTATATTATCTTTGTTCAAAATCGATGACGTCATGACAAGTGTAATAGTAAAGGATCGCGTTCATGTTTTTTAACGAGATGTATGACGTCACAAAATGGCTTATAGCGTTTACAGAAGTTTAAGGCATAGACAAAAGAAATAATTTTCATATTGAGATTATAAACATATTCAAGTTTTTTGAACAGAAATTATTATATTAAGGTTCCATATGACAAATACTTTTAGAAATAAACGTCATTGTAACATAATTTCATATGTGCCAACTAGCCTATTGTACAAGTCATGATATTATCATCATCATCATCAGCCCATATAACGTCCACTGCTGAACATGGGCCACCCCCCGGGGGAGGGTATTTGCCATAGTCACCACGCTTGGCAGGTGGATTGGTGACCGCAGTATTATGTTGTACCACACAAGGAAACGCTGCTGCCCGTTCCTTGATATACGATTATTACAGATGATGTTAAAACAATCGGGACCAACGGCTTAACGTGCTTTCCGAGGCATGCAGGGTAGTCCCTCAACCAACCAGACTCGGAAAGAAATCTTAGAATTTACACAAATATTTCTTGCCCGGTGTGGGGATCGAACCCACGACCTGCGAAATTTAAAGCGAGCCAAAAACCGCCACGGTACGGACGTTGTGTATTATAGTCAGTGGCTATTATAGTGTGACATAATACAGTAACAGCATAAACGGACAATTTCCAACATAATTTGTTATGCAACTTTTTAAATTCCACAACAACGAGCAAAACAAAGTTAACCCTCGCAAAGAATTCTAATGATGTCATACACAGGCGCGCTTCAAATAACTCTCTCTACTACCATGGCAAACACTTAGCTTATTTACTTTGTTATACTTAATGGCTAGTATGCTTGACTTTTTAATTAGATTAGTATGTAAGTTGTTTTTTAGATATATGCCATCCCTTTAACAGGATATAATGTTATGTGTAGTGATTACATCAGTGTAAAAATTTACAATTTGTGTAATGTGTCAGAAATAATACTGGATACGTTCCTCGATACCCTGGGAAGTGCTGTCAGCAAAACTAGTATTGGAGAATGAATTTACTACAAAGTATAAAACAAAGTCGCTTCTGATATATCTATATACCTATGTCTGTCCGATCTATATTTCCGATATAATATGTAGGTACCTATGTAAACTTAATTCTTTAAAACTACGCAACGGATTTTGATAATAAATACGATCGATTCGTCTACTACATTATCTATCTTTAAACGTTTTCATTCTCATGTTAATTACCCACTGTAACAGAATACCTATAATTTCAATGCAGAGAAAACTACCTAATTACGTTATTTAGGCTAATAAATAAAAACATCCAATCCAAGCGACGTTTACTTCTACTGTTACATTATTCAAGCATTACCTAACCAAAGTAACCAACTGCCCAATTTGTCTTTTCCTTAATTATTCTTAAGGAAAATAATGAGATCTTCTGTACATACACTCGTGGAACCGCAAACACACTCGATTTGTACCCGTAACTAACGAACTTGGGAGTCTAAGTATTCTCTGCAGATTCAGAGTAAATCCATTGTTCACAGAGAATTGTACGCTGTATGAATGCATCTTCAAGTATATTGTTAATATATTTTCCATAATATGAAATATTATACAGAGTTATTTGTAAAACACCAACATCCTCTGTAATGATAATTATAAACAACTTTTACTATGGGAGCAAAACTGCAATCACGAAAAAAAAACCCGCTGTTCCCTGTATTTTGACGAGTTAAACGAACATGAATGTAGGGAACAGCTGATTTTCTTTTCGCGATTTCAGATTTGGTCCCACAATAAAAGTGGTTCGTAAGCAAAACTAAGTAGCAAATTTTATTTAATTTTCCAGAAACTGTTGCCCAGAAACTTCTTTGGCGTATTTTTTTTATGACTATAATTAATTTCCCCTCTTAATCGGTAGTGTTTAGGAGATTAGATGATATACACGGACAAGCAAACTTAAAAACCTTTTTTTTTTTTTTTTTTTTTTTTGTTGTCCGGGGGGAAATGCATTGACGCATTCCCACCACCGTTGCAGCGTATTTGCGCGCTGGCGGTGGGATATGTGGGACTCGCCCTCTCCATAGCGTGGTATGCTAAAGTCATACCACGAGGAGAGGACCCTACACCACTAAAACCTCCCGGACACTCCTTCGATCCGCCGTTGGCGGGGGTCGGGTACACATGAGCAATCCGGCCCCCCGACGGCACCCGCGGCCAATATGGTACCGCGGGATCTCCAGAAACTTATAGACCTAACAATAAGTCCCGTAACAATCAGTCCGTCAGATGTTACTCAGATTAGCCTGAACAAACAGAAAGAGAAATGTTTTTAATTGTGTTTTTGTAATTAGTAACCCATATACCTATATGGGTTATATGGGCTACATCGTTCCACACTAGTAGAAAAAAGGTAACATTCAATAAGCATGAAGACAAATCTGTACCTTCAGTGAAAAGTGATACATGTCGACCCAGATCGGTTTTTATATTCTCTGATAAAACTTATTAAAAAAAATTAACTTAATTTCTATCTTATCCCCGTTGTTATAAGATTAAAAATGAATGAGATTTTTTTGTGTACATTGATATAAGTAAGCAATTTTTTATTGAAATTATTGTGTAAAATAATACTTTTTGATTCATACCAAAGTGCTCCGAACCGATCTTTATATTTCTAAAATGTATTTTAATACGACTCGAGTTACCACATCTTACGCGAACCGAAAGCTTTTACTTCAATTAATCCAAAGTGATACAAATGAAATCCTATCACAAAACATTAAAAAATTTAAACAATACATTCTAGTGAAAAGTGTTACATTTGTACATGAACCATACAAACACAAATTTATTTTCATAAATATATATATATGCAGCATATATATATGCTGAACAAATTGTACAAGTACGGGAGCAACTGAGACTACAACAGGAAAGCTACGAAAGTGCTTACACTGAAAAACGCAAAGATAAGGCTTTGGCTAAAACTAACTCGGATATTTGTGTTATTGCATTCGATTTACAACAATGTCTACCTACTCCCATGCAGAATACTCAAACAGCATTTTATAAAAGACAACTATGGGTCTTTAATCTGACAATCCACGATTTTACGACTTATTACGCATATTGCTACATGTGGCCAGAATGTAGTGGTAAATAGCTTCGTGCTTGTACGAATTTATCACTGTGAGACTTCCGTTGCTTCACCCAAATGCTAAAACCTTAATCATGTATTCAGATTCATGTTCGGGACAAAACAAAAATTCTATTATTTGCACAGCTTTATTATTTGCACTAAAAGACTCGCCTCAACATAAATTTCTCGTACCCGGCCATACACACATGGAAGTTGATAGTGACCATGCGCTCATTGAAAGAGCAAAAAAAACGAACATCAATGAATATTCACCACCCACGCGATTGGTGTCAATTGGTAAGGAGTGCATCAACTAGAACTAATAAATTTTCAGTAATTGAAATGGCGGGGACAGATTTTTACGATTTGCCCATGTTTGCTAAAAATAATTTTACAGTTAAAAAAACTAATTCTACGGGTGAAAAGTTTATATGGTTGAATGTAAGAGTTATTAAATTTAGTAATGAAAAATTTCCGGTTTTTGAATATAAAGAAAGTTACGTAGGTGATGATTATTATGTGATGTCTTACGACAAAAGGAATAAAGACTACAGTTTAGTTAGTATTAATGCTGTTCCAAAATGTTACAATGGACCGATTCCTATAAGTGTTTAAAAAAAAGGGATTTAATATTACTGTTAGAATACATTGATCCAAGTGTTCACGATTTTTATCATAATTTGATAACAAACTCAAATTTGCGTGACGCAGATCCTGATATTGTTACGGATAATGAATAGTTGCAGTGCAACAACATATCTGTTGTTCGATTTTTGGAGACTGATTTAATACAATTTAAGACTGTTCAAGATTAATGATAAAAAGGATGAAAAGTTATGTTTTTTTTATAAGAAAATTATATTGTTATCTGTTGTTTGATTTTTGGAGACTGATTTCATACGATTTTAGACTAATTCGATCTCTGTTCAAGATTAACGATAAGTAGGTTTTAAAGTTGTGGTTTTTTTAAAAAGGATGTTATATTGTATTGTATAGCGAATAGTTGAAGTGCTACATGTACAACACATCTGTTATTTGATTTTTTGAGACTGATTAAATACGCTTTAATTTACTGTTCAAGATTAATAATAAAGAGGTTTAAAAGGTATGTTTTTTTTATAAGGATGTTAATTATATTGTTTTATATAACGACTAGTTGAAGTGCTACAAAAAATCTGTAGTTTGATTTATTGAGCCTGTTTTAATATGTTTAAAGACTAACGATACCTACTCTGATAATCAGATTAACAATAAATACCTACTTAGGTCTAAAAGTTATGTTTTAAGTTTGATTTATAAAAATGTTTTATTATTTTGCTACTACTTGTAATTCATAAAAAAGTGTTTATTCAAGAATTCTTTATTAAAGAAACGCTTTTTTAATTTAGTTATTATTTTATTGTGATATTAACATAGTTTTACCCTTTCTGTGACAAAAACGTTTGAAAATACTTATTACTTGTATCAATAAACACTTCGATGTAAACAAAATGTATCACAATAAATTCTAGCTTGTAGCATTAATCACTTACTAGTTTGAAAAATACATTGGTGTTTAGGGGTACAATTGAATATTTACGTAGGAATTTTAAATAAAACAATGAAAAAAGGTTGCTGATAATCAAAATGATCATATTAGTTTTACGACTTTTTCCCACAACAACTATTTGCAGGCAAAACATGCCAAAACACAAGCCTTATAACATTTCACACAAAACGGTAACTAAATGTGTAAAATAATTCATTTAATTATAAATTTAAATACACAAAAATAAGCAAAGAAAACTATAGTGTACGGTGATATAACTGGCTATTTTTACTAATTACTTAAATTCCGTGCAAAATAATATATTCAAACCAAGCTCTTTATAATCTTTATAATATTATCTACACGTACCACATATCGTTTTTTATTTTAGAACGTTAGAAAAATAACGAGATTTTTTTAAATCTTTAACCTTAAATTACTCAAAACTATGATTTTTCACTTATATCACTTTTCACTGAAGGTACAGAAATAAATTATAATTAGTCCGTCCACTAAAAATCGACAACAAACTATAAAGTTCAGGAAAGGGGGGCTTGTGAGGTCACTACTAGATAAAATTGTACCTAGAAGTGAGGTCACACCAAATTTTCAACGCGCTGTGACTTCGTCATTTTTTTATTGAGGAACGAAAAAAAAATATGTGTCTAATATTTTTTGGTAATCTAACTGACGGTCTAAATACATATTTTTAATCTTCATGCCTATTTTTGTACTTTCGCATAGAAATTACGTAGGTACTACTTTTTTTTTTCTCATTTAAACTTCAAACAAACGTGAGTTAAGTGCAGATATTCATAATATAATTATTGGGCACTTTGTTTTGAGAAATCAGTAAGCGTTAATTAATGTTTACTTAGTGTCTATTAAGCTTTTAAACCTCGCATTTAATTCAGTCAAATGTAAATTAAGACTGTTATTCTTAAATATGACTTCTAAAATAAACTAAATATTTATATTTTATCTAATTAAATGGTACAAGTATTATTTGGTTTTTATTTTATTTACTGACTAACAGTTTGAGTAAATTCAAACTGTCGCAGGAGATAAGTCCATGAATCTAGTGTTTATTTTTTCCCATCGGGTTTATTTCCATAAAATAAGTTTTTGTATCTTCACTATCCAACTCTTAATGCAAGGTCTTCAATTTAAAGTATCTATACAATAATATAATAACGAGGGAAGATTTGATTTTTTGTTTGTGTGTATGCATTGAAAAAGGTTTCGGAAATATAGGACCGATTTAAAAAAAAAATCATTAGTAAGCTACGTCTCTTAATTGTAAAGTTCTCACGGGAATGGGAGCTACATAGGTGAAACTGCGCGAGAAGCTAGAAGTCAATAAAACGCTTATTCCACAATGAATCATTTCATCTCCATTCAGATGAGTGTTGTAGACGAAAAGCTTTCAAATTAATTGCAAATTTTATTTCAACAAAAATGTTTTCGCGCACGACGGGTTCCGTACCATTTTCAAGTACCTACCTGTTGACGTTATTGACATCGACCAAAAACGGACAAAAAAGAAGTTTGTTGTATGAGAGGTAAATGTAAATTGCGGTTTACGATTTATGACGTATTAAAAAAACCTACTTAATAGATCTCGTTTAAACCAATTTTCGGTGGAAGTTTGCATGGTAATGTACAGTTAACAAAAGAGATAGGATTACACCGTCAGTATCAAATACCTAATGTTAATAAATAGGTTTTTGTCACTACCACAGCCGGTAACTCTTTATGGGCAAAAAGTTCGGTACTAACTGTATACAAATACACATAATAGTAAACTCGTCTCATAAACTTGTACATATAAATTTAAAATGCGTTTCACAGGGTGTAAACCTATCTCTTTTGTTGACTGTACCTACATCATAAAATAATATTTTTTTTAGTTTTAATATCATTCTCTTATTCTCGCGCAAACTGAATAGTGAGCGCGAGATTTTTTTTTTAACTGAAAAGTTAAGAAAAAAATTATATTAGAAACCTCAATCTCATTTTTTAAGACCTATCAATAACTGACACGGGTTTGATGAAAAAAAAATAATGTTTTTTTTTATTTTGTGTGAAAATCTTAATGCGGTTCACAGAATACATCTATATTACTTACCAAGTTTCAACAGTATAGTTCTTATAGTTTCGGAAAAAATTGGCTGTGACATACGGACGACCAGACAGACAGACAGGACGAATTGCCGTTTGGCTACGGAACCCTAAAAATGACAGCGACAAATTAACAGCAACCAAACCTTGACAGTCAAAAACAGTCACATTTACTATCTTATATGTGGGTTGGACAAAACAACCTAACTAGGACAGAATAATATTTTGACTCCCATGTATTCTACTCCCGATTATGCAAAAGGTTCAATATCATCAAATTCTAACCAAAGAGAAAAATAAGCTATGCTTTCTCTATTGGTTATCATAACAATATAGATTGATAGTTTTTATAATAGTAAAAACAGAAAGAGCGCAAAGAAAATATGTTTTTAATAATAATAATAAAATTATTTATTGTACACACTTATTATATATAGAATACAAATTTGGAACATTAAAGCAAAACAAAAGTAGGTTACAAAAACAAAGGGCGGTCTTATCGCATAAAGCGATTTCTTCCAGACAACCTTTGGATGGATAGGAGTAAAGTGCAGATATAACAGCAGTAGGTGTGCAACAAACCTACCATAAATTTACTTGAAAACTATTTTAACTGATACGTACAAAAAGTAATAAAATAGAAAATAAAATAATGATAATAAATAATTAAAAATCAAAATAATTAATAAATACATATTATATGTTTATTATTTATTTAATAAGTCCATCAACAATTTCTGCAAATAACATTATCAGGAAACATGAACAAAATTAGTCTCACAGTTAATTAAATATGAACATAACATGTATAAATTGGTTATCATGGTTAAGGCGCTACCCTGACCAAATATCCTTGAGCATTCGTTCCCTCTTTGCCGCACCCCACCGTTACTTAGCGAGTACCTACGCTCAGATTTTAGAATAAAATCTATATAAAATCAAATTTTCTTGTTTTGAAAAAAATAAAACTTGCAAAATTTTCTTTATTAAATTACCTATCCATTAGTTCAGGAAGCAAATCAAAATAATGGTTATTTTAGAAGAAGATGCATGTTATAAATCATTATTTCTCATTTCTGTGGCCATTTTAATTAAATATAATGCCGCTTAAAAAAATAAAAAAAGAGAAACTACCATTTTGGAGTCAAGATTATGTAGAAATTTAATTTATTTTTTATTAGTTGCTATTTCTTTTAGATAAAGAGAAGTTGGCTTCCAAAAACAGCCTAAAAAACAGCTACTGCTGTGTTTCGCACGGGAACGTGCCTTAAACAAATATGGTTAGTAAGTGTTGTTAACAGCATATGCAGCATGGATTTGAAATTGAAGCAATAGTTTTTACGTTTTGTTTTCAGTTGAATTTACTAATTGTATTAATATGTTTAAATTATATGTACCTACCTATAAAATTGATCTATTAAATGTTAGTTAGCTTTAACTTCGCAACTTTAAATTATTCTAAAATATATAACAAGTGCGAGTCGGACTCTCGCACGCAGGGTTCCGTTACATTTTCGAGCAAAACAGGGCAAAAAAAAAGTTTGGAGTATGGGAGCCCCCCTTAAATATTTATTTAATTTTATTTTTAATACTTGTTATACATAATCTGTGAAAATTTCAACTTTCTAGATACCGCGGTTCTTGAGATAAAGCCTGGTGACAGACAAACAGACAGCGAAGTCTTAGTAATAGGGTACGGAACCCTAAGAACACAAATATATCACAACAACAATTTAAATTGCGAAAACTTCAATCCTAATATTACATTTTTAGCCTTCATATATAATTTGAACTACAACATATTCCTATGTGTAATTACAATATATCTATTTACAAAAGCGATCCAAAGTTTTTATGTAATAACGTGATAAAACACCGATAGATCAGCGAAGGCATATCAGGGAGGCATAACATAAAATAAGGAACTACGTACGCACGTAGGCACGTTAAGCCTATGGTCCCGATTGTTATAACATCATCTGCAATAATCGTATATCGAGGATCGGGCAGCAGCGTTTCCTTGTGTGGTATAACATAATACTGCGGTCACTATCCCGACTGCAAAGCGTGGCCCATGTTCAGCAGTGGACGTTATATGGGCTGATGATGAACATAAAATAAACATTAATACTATTTAATGCGCACCAGAATAGAAAAGTACCTGTAGAAAACAAAAAACGGAAGATATTTATGATCGGCAGTATTATCGCAATCGACCTTTGGATAGAAACAGTATTTCGTTATGAGAAAAAGTTCGTTACTTAAAATATTAATATAGTAACTCATTAATGAGTTAAGCTCGCCATTGTACATCATCTTTAAATGTTGTTTTTTTACTCCAATATCATGTGTACAATAAAGAATAAATAAATAAATAAATAAAATATAAACAATTTATGAGAATGAGTTAATATTTTGTATTTTTAAACAATTAATATAAATTAATCAATTGCTTCCTCCTCTCGTGTTAATTGCCGTGCTTGATGGGGTCCATACTTTGTATTGGTTTTATCTTTCTGACAACAAATTTTTCATATGGTGTACAATAATTAAATTTAATATTAAATATGAAGTTGGAAGGATAAGTTAGTAAAAATCGAAGTAATTTACTTTGCAGATACGTTGTACGATGTTACGTTGAAAAGCTCAACGGGAAAATGCCAGTATTTTAGGAACGTTGCCAAGTCGCATAGATAAGTTAGTTGTAGTTGAAATTTGCTACTTTTAGTTTTATAATATGTATTCTGAAATATTCTTATATTACATGACTTACCTATATTGTCTTATATATATTCAGAGAAATTTCAGCGATTGTTTTGTGAACTTCGTCAACAGCACGTTGACTTTCGCATCTGACCTTGGACCGCTTATATACAGACCTCAGCAAGCTAATAATACTCATTTATTTGTCAGAACATGAGTACATAGGTTGTTACACATTAATTTAATAATCATCATATTCTACCGGGATATCCGGTGTACAAACATTAGTTAGAATTACGATACAAATCATTGTAACTAACCAATGTAGTGTAACATTGGTTAGTTACAATGATCATTACAAAAATGTCAAATTAATCTGACTGCTAGGTTCGTTGAGGATTAAAAATGGGGCACCATGAGTTTTTTTCATAATTCCACTCTCTTTATTTATTTATTTATGTGCACATTCACACAGAAGATATAAATATAACAAGACAGACAAACAGCAATGTACAAAGGTACTACTTATTTCTTAAAAAATGTCTTCCAGTAGACCGGCGAGAGGTTCTCGTCTCGCCGGTCTACTGGAAGAGATTAAAGAAGTCCGAGTCCGAGTCACACATGCATACAATAACTACATAAATATATACATACAATATAAACATAAACTGCATACTATCTTTCTTGAAAATGTATGACATCTCAAGTATTTCTAGCACTAAAAATTGCTTATAAATATATTTGTTAAATTCAACTGGATTATCTTTCAGTCGAATAACTTTCCATGGCACAAAACTACTGATGGCTGACTCGAGTTCGTTACTTACTAAAACACAATTTGAAATACATTCCCAAACTTTTAGCTTGCCGAAAGTTGAATGTGCTTAGACGAAAGTTATGTTGGTCTAAACTACTGGAATACAGACCTAAATAAATGAAGGCATTTGAATGGTTTAAATAAAATGGTTACATCCTTAGGAATAATTTTAAAATGAATACATTATTACTTACACTGCTGAACTAAGGCATCCTTCCAAGGTAGGATGTTTACCATAGTCACCGCGCTTGGCAGGTGGTTTGATGACTTCGAAGGAGTGTCCGGGGGGTTTTAGTGATGTACAGTCCTCTCCTCGTGGTATGAGTTTAGCATACCACGCTATGGAGAGGGGGAGTCCCACATATCCCACCGCCAGCGCGCGAATACGCTATACCTACGGGGTGGAAATGCGTAGGAAAAAAAAGGTGGTTTGATGACTGCAGTATACTTAGTTATTACATACAAGGAAACACTGCTATCCTATTGTTATAGACTATATGTTATAACAATCGGTACTTACGGCTTAACGTGCTTTCCAAGGCACTAAGCCCACAACCAACCAGACCCAAAACAACTGTTTAAATTTTACACAAAGATTTATTTTGCGGCGAGGGGAAAGATCCCACGGCCTCGGAGATTTAAAGCGAGTCTAATAAACCGCTACACTTAACCTGACCGTTTATTTTGACAACCTCCGTGGTTGTCAAAATAAACGGTCAGCTTAATAAAAATTCAAAACTTAAACTAAAAAGCGGCCGAAGCCCAATGGCTAGGGCGTCGGACTTGCGATCATGTGGTCGCCGGTTCGATTCCCACCCATTGGAGTACCGACGTGAACCCACTCGTAACACAAACATTTTAGCTTAGCACGAGGGGTTAACAAGAATACTAGTAGACTGCTGAAAAGTCCCTCCAGGTCGCTGTATAATATAATATAACTAAAATTTAAAATATAGAACATTTTTGATAAAGTTTTGTTATTAAAGTAACTCTGCACTAGGCACCTGAATAAATCAAAGGGACGCGGGAAATTCACAAACACAATTTATTATTTAACGACATAAGGCACACACAATCGTATATTTCACAAATTCTGGAGTATATATTCAAAGTTAGGATAGTATATTGAATAAGTATGCTAGCAGCTTTTTCTTTCTTTCTTTCAGCAGGTCTTGTAGGTAACTACTATCATTACCATCCTGCGGAGCCCCATCACAAACGATGGCTCACCTGAGGAGGTGGAGTTACATAGAGTACAGGTGAGGACCTGTACTCTATGTAACTCCACCTGCACTCTAAGGGACCTGACCGAGGCCACCAGCAACGCCGTAAATGTGGCAGAGTTTTGGTCGAAACATATTATTATATAATGTAAAGGAATCATCGACACGACGAAGAAGAAGACCATAATTACATTGTGTTAAGTGTACATTCACCACACACACATACCACAACCACACCACACCGAAGTAAAAAAATGTGGTCAAGCAGTGGTTACAACTGAATAGTTTCCCCGGCATAGTTATGTATTATGTGTCAATGGTACTATTAATTTTCAGCACAAAATATACATTCTCCTCACGTATTGCAGTGGTGGTGTAATTGTGATACGTGTGGGTCGCCACTAAGGGCGGGACACGGGCTACCGGCCATAACCACAAAACGCCGCCACCAGCATATGTCCTGTAGCTTTCATACATTTTATATGGACTCGCCGCACACGGCTGACGCCGGTGGCCGCCACACGCTACAATCGTCACGGCTCGCTTCTTGTGGGCCGCACCGGCCACTGAACGCCGACATAAAACGCCAAAAGCAGCTCAATTAAACATTCTTCGCCCAAATCCATTATGATACTGCAGCATTGGTTAAAAAAAGTAGCAGCCAACAACCGCATGTGTCGACCATCGGCCACAAGTGGCTAGCTTCAGCTAACTTTGTAGCCGCTTCTAGCTTCTCGTGGCGGCGTGTAGATGTCGCGAGTAGCTCGTGTGCGGCGACACCATCATTTCAATCAAAATATTATTATTTTATTTTACGATCATAAGTTTTCGTTCAGTGAATGAACATAGGATGTTCCAAACATTGTTTGTAACATATTTTTTAGAAGCCAATAAAGCTCAATAAATCTCCAATGTAACACGAAATAATCAGTTATGACGCACATATTCATAAAATATGATAGCATCTATATATTATATACGAATCAATTTACCGTTTTGTTTTTCATCAATAAATTATTCAGCCTATTCAATCCTACTACTATTTTTAACTATTAATAATATGTATTGATATTTTTTTCTAAACAAACTTAAACAAATTTTGTTTGATAGTACCGGTGAATCAATGATTACGGTATTTGCTTCTGAGACCAGGTCTCAGTCAAGTCCAGTTCGATTCCATCCGGGATAATAATTTGCTTGACATTATGAATGACGTCCATATGTGACATACGCTCGAGGAACGCGCACGCCCAATGTGGGTTCAGCCTTACGCTTACACTCTATCGTTTGCTGCTACACCGCTTCGTTTGAGTTCGCTAAATAAATCAAAGTGCAGTCGTAACTTGTATGCATTGAAATGTGTGACCTTTGCCAGTCTTTATTTGTATAGTGGTTCAAAGTCAAAGTGCAGTTTTTCAATCAGTGTTGAGAATTCTAATTTGAATGAAAAAAACATCAAATGTTTATTTTTCTATCTATTTATTTCTACCTACTAGATATGCCTTTAAGTTTTGCCTCCTTGTCTGAAAGAGATTTTACTTAATATATGTATATTAAAAAAATGTATGAAGTTAAGCATACATGTATAGTTTTATGTATTAACGGACGGATGGAATTGGATGGGTAAATGTTGAATGAATTAAAATAATGCCATTAACACATCACTACGGCTCAGTGCTTGCACCATATAGTAATGCAGAAATAACTACTAGGCATAGCTAGTAAATTATTTATTTTCGTCATCAACCCATATTACGTTCAAAGCTGAACGTTGGCCTTCTTCCGCGAAATGGTTTCTGCCATTCTCACCATGCTTGTTAAACGGATTGGTGACCGTAGTATTATGTTGTAACATACAAGGAAACTGGTGTACCCTTGTAGATGATGTTATATCAGTTTAAAAAAGGGTCCCATAAGACGTTTAAGTTTTACACAAGTTCTGGTCCCGCGTGCAAAACGAACCCATGACCTTCGAGACTTTAACTGCCACGACACGGAAGTTGGTATTTCATAACCACTAATTATGTTTTGTAAATATAATAAAGCTAGAAACGCGCTAATATGTAAAACAATTTTAATTAAAATCTAATGGTAATTTAAAACTAGAATTAACATAATACATCACACCATTACCTACTCACCCTCTGTATCTAAGTATATAAAAGTTTAGTTTTATTACTTGAAGGTATTTACTTTTTGCACCCAGACTTACCCCTTTTGAATACCAAACGTGCAAGTTAATTTATCATTAACTTGTGAGATCCCATTCAAAAGTTGGTACCTTCTACGATACTTACGCTTCGAAATATATTCAGTTCTATCACGCGATTTCTTTGAACACGTCTACCGCAAACCATAAATCAGATGGAGAAATAAATCATGTCATTACGCTCTGACAGTATCCAACAATGAGTACGAGGGATTCAGCAATTTACCTTTTTAACGTATTTTAGCATCTGAAATAGAATCGCACGGGAATGCTGGCGTGGTGCGGTATTTTAAATTACCCTATTCGTTTTAACTTGATTCTTCTAGATTGGCGTAACGTACGTTGACGAGACGTAACGCAACCAAAAGCGTTATAGACATCTGAAGCCAAATAATAGAACGCGTACTCAACGCGCGTCAAAACGTTTGTTAGACGCCGCTCTATAGAGGCGAATTTTGTTGTACTATGACGGTATTAAGCTGTCAAACAGAGCACTGGCACGAGCCGTACGCCTCGCTCTGTCGCGGTGTTAAGAAGATTGCACTAGTCAGACAAAAGAGCGCGACTTTAAGACGCGTCGCTATTGACGCTACAACGCGGCGCTTATTGATAGGGTATTTATAGTCTTAGACTATTATTAGCAACCTTCACAGAGCGCCATACGAAGTTTGAACTGGTGGCGTGTGTATGAACTACAGGCAGGTGTTTGAACTATGGGCCAGATTGCTCATGCGTACCCGACCCCCGCCAACGGCGAATCAAAGGAGTGTCCGGGGGGTTTTAGTGGTGTAGGGTCCTCTCCTCGTGGTATGAGTTTAGCATACCACGCTATGGAGGGGGCGAGTCCCACATATCCCACCGCCAGCGCGCGAATTCGCTGCAGCGGCGGTCGAAATGCGTAAATGCATTTACCCCTGGACAAAAAAGGCGTATGAACTACACCGTGATGTCTTGAGTAGAAAAAATACTCTTTATATTAGTCAGAGACCTATATTTTATACTAGATTCCCGCGGTTTCATTCGCATAACTCCCGTTTTCGAAGGACTTCATAATTAAACACAGCTTATAGTCTTCTTCAACAAATATGATATCTAACACTGAAAGTTTTAAATTGGACAAGTAGTTCCTAAAAGCTATATTTTATTCATTTATTTTAGAGATTCACCAACAATTATTTACACTGTCTTAAGTTTCTAAAGAATGCATATGTAATAGTGTAATAATCAATTACAGGTAAACTCCGCATGCAATTGAAACTATTTTAGGAAGTTAGGTACTACTAAACTAAACTTAAACTACTCAGTAAAATATTTTAAAATATGAAGTACCTACGAGAACTAGAGCTACACGGGCGAAACCACACGTGGAAAGCTAGTTCATAAAAAAAACTTTTAAAAGAAATAATGTGGTATTATTTCAACAAAAAAATATGTTCAAGTATAAAAATAAATGAGGTGCATAAACATTTCAATTTTCAGAAAATTTCGTTCTAGCCTGATGAGGTTTCGCGATGAAACCGGAATTCGTTTCCCGGGGCGTCATAAAAATATTGCTATAGACGGTGAGAATATTTTAAAATGTAACTACTTTCAATTTTGTAAACTAAAATATTAACAAATTTTTAATGTAAGTAATATGTAAATAGTCATCAGCATCATTTCAGCCATAGTTTTTGCCATATTTTTTTTGGATCGTTTGTAGTAATAGATGGCCGGATGACCTGGTAAAGGCCGCGGGATCACGGTGGACGCAGGCCTCCTTCATTGATTTCCAGTTCCTACGGTTGGAGGCGGCCTGCGTCCACCGTGATCTATAATCGTCTATCTATAATCGTCCATCTTTAACTACATACCGGCATACGATCCAAAAAAAATATGGCATAGATTTAAAATAATACTATGATAGTCCATTAAATTTTAAAGGTATTTGTCGCCTTTGATTATTTGTATGACGAAAGATTTGATTATTTGTATTGACCGATTTCAAAAATTATTTTATCAAAACAAAGCAACCTAATCTAAGTTTTCACGGGGAAGCGACGGGAGCTTCACTGGTGAAACCACGTGCGGGAAGGTAGTGTTCAAAATATAGCTAAAATTACTAAAATTTACTGAAACCCATTCAAGAATCAATTGTTCGCATACAATTGATTCTTGAATGGGTTTCAGTAAATTTTACCGGTTTACCGGTACTATAATCAATTTAACTTGAAAAGTTATACAGGGTTATTTTTAAAACACCAACAACATTTTGGGGAATAGAAGTACTCATGATTATGAACAACTTTTACTATGGGACCAACCCTGAAATCGCGGGAAAAAAAAATCAGCTGTTCCATACATTTATGTTTACTTACCTCGACAAAATGTATGAAACAGCTGATTTTATTTTCGCGATCAGGGTTGGTCCCAAAGGAAAAGTTGTTTACAATTATCAGTACTTTCACCCTCTAAAAGGTTATTGGTGTTTAAAAAATAACCCTGTATAACGCCATTAATAAAACGGTAGGCAAAGGGCCTTCAAATTTATTGGATGCATTTTACCGAAATACAACATTATTAAATGAAACCAATTAATAAGAATGACCAGTAATTTTATATGAGTATAAGTAAGTGATTGACCTAGTCGGGGATTACGAGTTCACTTGAGAATGTCAGGTGCCACTTGATAATGATTTCTATTACCAAAGCAATAGAAATCACGACATTTACTCAAGTGAATATTCAAAGCCAAGTATTGAATACTACATTCTGTTAGTTTATCAATACTTACATCACCAGCGATCACGTGATATTTTGTATTACACAAGCTGTTTGCACTTGGCGACGTCCGAAAAACTCCGAAATCTGATTCCGTAGAAATCTCTGCACAAAATACCAATGAATAGATAACGTAACTTTCTATTGGGGAAAGATTTGAGAAATTTGAGCAACAATGCAAACATGTTTTGGTTTTATAAAAAACTAGCGACCCGCCCCGACTTGGGTGCGATGCTAATGTTTTATTATAATATAAACCTTCCTCTTGAACCACTTTATCTATCAAAAAAACCGCATCAAAATCCGTGGTGTAGTTCTAAAGATCTAAGCATACATAGGTACAGACAGACAGCGGGAAGCGACTTTGTTTTATACTATGTAGTGATAATTATTTTCTTTCATAGCGTTAGTGTAGATCATTTTAAGTCTAGATATTTTTAGTATAGTCATCAAAGTAATGCATGTAGGTGGCTTTAAGGTGGTGGCTAAAAGTGTAAGGCTGACCCCACATTGGGCATGCGAGTGTGTGTCATTTGGTGACGACGGCGACGGCGATGGTGCTAAATGGACTTTACTTACAAACTACATACACAAATAAATTAGATTGTGGTGTTTCCTTGCAATGGATAAAATAACAGATTTTTACTAAATGCCCATGAATTTATATACGGAACGAAAATTTTTTGTCTGTCTGTGTGTTCCGACTATTCTCATTAATGGCTGGCCGCAACTTCCACTGAAACATAACCAATTTTACAAGAAACAGGCTACTTTTTATTTCGTATGACTGTGTTGTGTAAACGCGGAAACATATTGTTAAAACGCGACGCGACGCGAATGTATTGTTTTCTATAGAATAAAATCACATTATGAGCACGTCGCGTCGCTTGGCAGGCGGGTTGGTGACCGCAGTATAATGTTGTACCATACAAGGAAACGCTGCTGCCCGTTCCTTGTTGTACGATTATTATAGATGATGTTATAACAATCGGGACCAACGGCTTATCGTACTTTCCGAGGCACGGAGGTTGTCCGTATTTCCCGTCGCTCAATCAACCAGACCCGGAAAGAAATCTTAGAATTTACACAAAGATTTCCTGTCTAGTGTGGGGATCGAACCCACGACCTACGAGATTTAAAGCGAGCCAAATACGCTACGGGGGTTGTCCGTATTTCTCATAAATAATATCAATTTATATAATCGACTTAACATCAAGGTTAGTTTGCGTTCATTTCCTATTTGATCGATTAATCATATTTACTTAACATTGAGTATTGAACTCCTTTAGCCATGTTTATAGCAGATGTATAATTTGAACGATATACTCCCGTAGGCGTAGCATGTGTCAATATTTAATAATGTGTGTGACAATTTCTCTAATCATTTGTCTCTACTAATATATTAAAGAGGAAAGATTAGATTGTTTGTTTGTATTGAATAGGCTCCGAAACTATTGGACCCATTTTAAAAAATCTTTCACCGTTGGAAAGCTACACTATCCCCGGATGATATAGGCTGTATTTAATTATGAAGTTCCCACAGGAACGGGAGTTACGCAGCTTACTAGAAGCTAGTATACTAATATAGTAAAAAAGTAGTACCTATGTACAACCGTGAAGGTCCCAATTTAGTATCTCGGCTTCAACAAAAATTGTATTACTTAATAATAAGATCTTTACAATAATCTAAGTTGTACCACTTCAAAGTTAGGAGGTAAGTGAGGTTTCACTCGTGCTTCGCTTCAGAAAACTCGTTAAGCTGTAGGTACTGCGACGGATCTCTCATCGGTACGTCGGACTGTTTTACCGACATAAGCAGATTTTGTGAGTAAATATATAGAGTGTTACGCATCCTTTTTTTTTTGCACGGACGGTCATATGTAGTTAGCCCCGGGGCTTTTGCTACTTCACCGGGCATAAAGGCGAGCAGAGCTCCAGCCTAGATAAATGGGTTAAACACTACAAACTAAGCAACCTGGACTTGGAGCTCGGCTCAGGGCGGTCGCTGACGGGAAGATTGAGGGATTATGGCTTTAAGTTTAGGGGAGTTTTGTGCAACCCTCGCTCTACTTAAAAGTTCGCGGGCCTCTCGGACTTCGGGTCTACGGGGGCATCGGAAGGTTCTTAGCAAACTAAGGGTCGGGAGGGCGAGGGTGGATGCGTCGCGGGCGCACTCTTCTCTGGCGAGTAGGATAGATTGGTCTCTGTGGTTACGCATCCTCTTGTGCATTATTGTATGCCAACATTTTTGTTTGGCTGAAATGTTACACGGCCTGATAATGTTTAATATTTTGTTAACAGGAGAATTCGTTTAGGTAATATTCAAACGTATTTTTTATAAAAAAGTAATAAAATTGAATGACGTTAAATGGCGTATTTTTCTAAACGTGACAGGCATACAAAACCTCATTGGTTGTCAGTTGTAAGATAAAAACGTCAAATTATCTTTTTCGTTGAATATTGGTCTGATACACAATTTACAACTTTCCCTCGTGAGTGCTCTGAGGCGAAGCCCTATAGAAGGTGTACTCTTGCGCAGGTAACTTAGTTTGTAGTTTTCAAATAATTTAATAAGGCTAGAGCCTTGTTTTCCGTTAAACTTGATGAAGAAGCACAAAAACAAAACAGTCAATCGTTACAGAATATTAGTCATCATCATGAAGAAACATATAATACATTGTAGCTATGTACCATGGTTTTATCCGTGTTGAATTACTGCTCTGCTCCAATGGACGTGATCATTGAAATGAAACGTGATATTTTATATTGTACTTAGGTAAAGACTACAGTTATGGACATCTAGTTTATAAGCTGGGCGTCTAAAGAAGTCGATCGTAATCTTTGTAGTAATAAAATATCTTCTGCGCTCACTAACCGGTTAAGAACCTCAAAAGACCTCCCTATGTCTTCCCATGGCAATGGCTGTCATATGAGCTGCTGATGAATGGGCAGCAGCATGTATCACCTGAAGATCAGTAAATATTTTACTGTCTAAGCATAGTCTTTTCGGCATTATTCTTGAACGATCCTCACTTGCATACCGACTATTAAGAAGAGGCCGTTAAGAGACGACATAAATGGGCTGCTGGTGGTAAAGTAGGTAGGGCCGGATTTTTGTGCGTACCCGGCTCCCGCCAACGGCGGTTCGACGGAGTTTCCGGGGGTTTAAGTGGTGTAGGATCCTCTCTTCGTAGAATTGAGGAAAAAAAAGGTAACTCACTTGCCAAACATGGTGACTATGACAAGTTATACCGTTAAAATTCTCTTTAAAAAAAAGTAATTAAAGCCAAAGAACACATTATGTTTTTATTGTTTTTTTCGTATTGTATTTTCAAAGATGAAATAAACAGTAGTTGCTGGGATAAATGCTGAGAAAAAAGATTTGTAACTAAGCATTTTTTTCCAACTTAATGGCAAAAAAATAATACGTAATATGCCGTACATGACACATGACGTCATAATACAGTTTTATGATGTCTGCGTAGTTATGTAGCGTTATTAAAAAAAGTGTAATTAATGTTCCTACGTAGCACGTATGTAGTAGGTACCTTTTTTTTTTTTTTTTTTTTTGTTGTCCGGAGGGAAATGCATTGACACATTCCCACCACCGCTGCAGCGTATTCGCGCGCTGGCGGTGGGATATGTGGGACTCGCCCTCTCCATAGCGTGGTATGCTAAAGTCATACCACGAGGAGAGGACCCTACACCACTAAAACCCCCCGGACACTCCTTCGATCCGCCGTTGGCGGGGGTCGGGTACGCATGAGCAATCCGGCCCCCCGACGGCAAGGTACCTACCTACATTTTAAATTAAGTAATCGACAGTAGCTGCAAATAAATCTTAACTAATATTTTTACCAAAATATTGTATTTTACGCCATCTAGCTAATAGCTAGATAACTTTATAAGTAATCTTTAATCTGACAACTTATCTTAATTCTTGAAACACTCTTAACTTAAAAAAAAGGATTAATGATAAAAAATGATTTTATCGTTAATAAAATCATTTTTTGGTTCTATACATTTAATTTCCCTACCCTACTACTACTGCTGAAAAACTAAAAAAAATACCAAAATATTGTTTTTTGCGCCTTCTTGTAGCTTATATGTCATGCCAATGCATATATTAAGAATAACTTTAATAAGACAATTAAATTAGACAGCTTCAACAACGCGGTTTCATTCGCGTAACTCCCGTTCTCGTAGCAACGTAATCATTAAATATTGGCTCCCATGTAACGTAATATTCTAACGGAAAAGGATTCTTTCAAACTAGACCAGTAGTTCCGAGATTTTTGTATTCAAGCAGACAAAAAAATAAACTCTGCAGCTTTGTAAAATGAGTATAGATTTAACAATAAAATGTCTTTTGTCTTACATAGGATTGTTTATTTATTACACCATTAAGCTTATAAATTTTATTATCTATTCTTCTGTAAATATAAGGAATAAGCAACATACGAAATGAATTATATACAAACATGGCTATAATTGGAAAGAACAAATATCGCACTAATTATTCCATGCATTCGTTACACCCTTGGGTATCACTCGCTGAATATAGATACTCCCACAATTTCGCAAATAACAGAATATCGTCATTGATATTGGAATACCGTGTTAATGACAATAACTGATAAGGTTGAAGATCAAATGTAGCGAATTAATACTCTGCCCTTCTCAAAGAAAGAAAATATTTCTTGACATATGAAATTACACCTTATTATCAATTGCCTCTTTCGCAATATTGCAGTATCACGAACGATGTAATTTTATATCTGTCCTTGTAATAGGTGTAAAGAGAAATTAATTGCTTGTTGTTTGCTTGTAATGCGAATGCTATTAGATTATCACCAACTATTTTCTCAATATGAAAATGATCTAGACTCACTCCTAAGGTTTTGACATAATAGGAAAGTACTTTTTTCACCAGATGGCGTTGTACACAAATTATAAGTTGCTAAAGATTTCTCTCTAGGACTCTGAAACCGACCGCCCTGAACCAAGTTCCAAGCTACACACGGGGTGCCCTTTTGTGCAGGTTGTTTGGCTTGTAGTTTATTTAATATTAAAACAACCTCGTGACTAATTAACTAATGTCCGTCCGCCATTGTATGGTTAGGGACAATTATGGTCTGCATAATCATTTAGTGCCCAATATCATCATCAGCCCGGAAAACTGCAATGTTGAATATGGGTGTTTTTCATACTCACCACGCGGGCGGGTTGGTGACCGAAATATTATATAATAACACACAGGGTAACCCTACTCCGTTCACACAATTGCTATAGACACCGTCTACCGTAAGGGTGACATAATTTTGTAAGGACTTCTTACACAGAAATATTAAAAAAGGCATGTGTACCTATCTGTTTTTTTATTTATTTATAATTCACCACATTCACAAATGTTTTGGCAACAATGGTAACGAATAATTTATAACTAAAAGCAGTATTATCCTGTCTTGGCTTATGCATATGTATTTAATTGCACAAAAACTAATGAAAAACCTCATCATAACATGAAACAAGCCGACAATCAAACCGAGGTACTTAATTATCACAACGCTACAAAAACAGTCCAACAAAACTAGACAGAAGATAAATGAATAGTGCTCTTCATATCTTATCATAGGTGTTAGGTGTCTAATATAATTAATCAATGGTCTATAGCACATATTGTATCAAGACTATAAATTGTGCGTCACTTTATTAATCTTATTCTACTATTGTCGCTGTCATTTATAATCTTCCAAGCGTAGTAATAATTTAATGAACGAAAACGCGTCCTAAATGATTCATTTACTTAAGTTCTATTATTATCTCTATTATATTTTATGACAAAACAAATAACACTATGTTGCATAGTTTTTTAGTGATGAAAACGCTATGAAATCATTCTATTTAGTTCGTCAGTTAGATTACCAAAAAATATTAGTTTTTTCGTTCCTAAAACAAAAAATGACGAAAATACAGCAAGTAGAAATGTCATGTTACATTCCTAGGTACTATAAATAAAGATGGTTCTTTATTTCTATTCAGTAAAACTAACATCAAACTAAACTGCGATTCGATAATAAACAGTATTAGTACATTAATTATCAAGGCATTTGAGGAACCTACCTACAAAGTATTTGAGGAATCTCAAGAATATTTCTTGCTGCCGTCAAAGGGTCACGGAAGTTCAACCTCAATTGTATTTACGATGTTTTTGCTAGTCAATGTTCTATACATATTCGTCACTAAGTAGATAGATACAGTTAATATTGATGTCAAATATTTACAACGTCTTGTAAATAGTATGTTGCAATATAGGTATGATTCAGCATGATTTTGACTTTGTTGCAAGACAGCTTTTGTTCGGGTTATTGTTCAGTCTGCACATCTACTGGTGCTCAAGTAAGGAGAGACCAATTGCTGGCTTTTTTGCTTTGAGACACACTCTGGTCCGGTATTAGGTAATGTAACCAAAGGCTACCTACCTTGATTAAAACAATGTATCAGGTCATTGAAACATCTACTCTTTACTAATACATAAATCTGAAGATTTTGTTAGCGTTCATCTCAGTAACTATGTATTTAAAGGCATTTTTAAATATGAAGTTCTTACGGGAACAGGAGTTACGTCTTGGAGGTTGTGGGTTCAATCCCCACGCTGAATAAAAAATCTTTGTGTTAACCCTTAGAGTATTTTTGGGTCTGTTTGTTTGAGAAACTAGCCTCCGTGCCTCGAAAAGCACGCTAAACTGTTGTCGCATTGTTAAAACATCATGTATAACAGGCTTATACTAGGGATCGGGCAGCAGCGTTTCCCTGTGCGTTATGTTATAATACGACGGGTATCTACCACCAAGTGTAGTAAGAGCGTACCAAAACCCTTCCTCGGATTCCCCATCAACAGTAGGTTGACGTTATACGGGCTGTTATACCCCTTATTCGATTACAATTATTTAATTATTTCATCTACAATAATCGTATATCAAGGAACGGGCAGCAGCGTTTCCTTGTGTGGTACAACTTAATACTGCGGCCACCAATCCGCCTGTCAAGCGTGTTGACTATGGCAAATACCCTCCCCGAGAAGAGGCCCATGTTCAGCAATGGACGTTATACGGGCTGATGATGATGATTTTTCTAAGAAGATGTTTATAATATAAAAAATAATTTGTAAAAAGATTTAAGATAAAAGTTTTTATACTGGTTAATTTAGATTTAATAATTTTTCTATGTTCAATCACCGTGACTCGACAATATAGTGTTGTAGCTATACAACACAACATTGTATAGTCAAAAAATATTTGAGTATGATGCGCTTACAGTGAGATTTAAATTTAAACTTAATGCAGTAAATGTAAGTGCTATAATTTTAGATCTAGAATAGATTCGCAGTGGCATATTAACTGTAGATTTATTTTGTATAGATAAGTAATGCTGAATCTGTTTCAGTACTCATTTAATAAAAAAAGGACTGGGTCCTGTTTCAATGAAGGACTTGAATTGAAACGGAACATTTTTAGGAGTAAAATACGCTAGACATCTTCATCTAGATTCTCCTCTTTTATTCATCTTTTTTATCATTAAATCCATTTGATTAACTTCAATTAATTCAACAATTTGTTAATATACAACGTTTGAACTTTAGGTATTTAACGGATAATTTGACGGAAAATGTAATTTTTATCTGTTACATTATTTTTCATATAATTTGCAAATGTATGGCAATGACGAGGCTGTGTTAATTAATTTTTCAACGGTAATTAAAGTAGTAAAACAAGGTAATTCAATACAATGCTAAAAGTTTACAATTCAGAAAGGAGATATTTGAAAGGCCATTTCCATGCTATTGACCTGATTTTATTGCCTTTAATATGTTCAATTTCAATATATATATAGTTATATATTTTTTTTAATATATAACTATCGCACAATATTTTGTACTGAGGTGGACTTAATGCCGTAGGCATTATCTACCAGTCGACCTTAACAATGTATTCACTTAAAAGATAAGAAAAATGATATTGTACGACAGCACCGGTGGATCAGAAATTACGGTAGTTGCTTCTGAGACCGTGTGTTATGGGTTCGAGTTCGGTATTTTTCTTAAAAAAAATGTTGTATTCGGTCAATTTGTCCGTTAAATACCTAAATTGCGAACATTTCACCTTAATGTCGCAATTTAAATACAATACGAGAAAGTTTATATAATTCTCAACCTAGACAAAATCAGAAACAATAAACTCGTTCAAACATTTAATAAGTACATTTGCCTTAGGATTTAGGACTTAAAGAATTAGCGAAACAAAAGATTACATTTGTCCCACTCTTTCAAAGAACTGAAAATATAAGGAAGAAAGAGAAGGAGATATGAATAAAATTTAACAGAAATAATTTTTAACTTGCGCTTCGAGTTCAACTCCTGAGGCCCGCTAAGAAGCATTATACAAAACATTATTGGAAATGTAGATTTTGGCAGATTAGGCCTAAATGTTATGGAAATGAAAACTCCGATATTGACTTTTAAGCAGGAATTGCTCGCTTTTGTGGATCTCACCTTCTACTTTAGCTGAATGAATAAATTTTACCTAAATATATTCTAAAGGGCGTGTTCAAAGATTTATGATTCATAAGCTTCGCATTATTTTCAAAACACACAAATGAAATGCGTATTTATTTTGACGTGTCAAGCGAATTCATACGTCCCTATTTAATTAGGACGTAGTGAATTAATGAAATTTATTCAGCACTTGGGTATTTACATACATTTGTACTTGTCGGAATCACGATTGTAAGCAGCCAATAACAATGTCACCTACGCTACGTAGCGTAGCGGTATTTGGGTCGCTTTACATCTGGTAGGTCGTGGGTTCGATCCCCACACTGGACAAGAAATCTATATGTAGATTCTAAGATTTATTTCCGGGTCTGGGTGGTTTAGGTTTCTCCGTGCCTCAGAAAGTACGTTAAGCCGTTGGTCCCGATTGTTATATAATCATCTATAACAATCGTATCCTGGTGTGTTACAACATAACACTGCAGTCAATAACCCGCTTGCCTGGCGTGGTGACGACGGCAAAAACCCTCCCTCAGGAGGAGGCCCGTGTTCAGCAGTGGATGTTGTACGGGCTGATGATGATGGTGATAATGATAAACAATAGAAACATTATGTGATTGTAATATATATTATAGTAAAAAAAAATTGTTATTTACGTGATTAATATTACTACTAAACATGGGCTTCCTTCTTACTACTACTGACATACGGACCTTGGCAAGCCAGGGTCGTTGGATATTGCCATTGTCACCATACTTGGCATCGTGATCGCAGTATGATGGTAAGTATCCTTGTGTTGATAGGTGCTGCTGCCCGTAAATTAGTTGTATGTCCCTTAGTTATCTGACAGTTGCACAAAACCCCCTGAAACACTAAAAGTCATCTTCCCTCAATCTCATCGCCAGCGACCGCCCTCTTGCGCAGGTTACTTAGAGTATAGCTTTTAAACCATTTATTAAGGCTGGGCCTCTGTTCACCTTTATGCCCGGCGAAGTAGCAAAAGCGTCGTGTCTAAATACGTATGTCCGTCCGAAACAAAAGCGGCTGTAGCCCAATGGCCAGGGTGTCGGACTTGCGATCATGTGGTCGCCGGTTTGATCCCCACCCATTGCACTATCGACGCGCGACGTGAACCCACTCGTAACACAAGCATTTTAGCTTAGCACAAGGGGTTAACAAGAATACTAGTAGACTGCAAATCTCTGCTAGTAATCTTTATAAGAAAAAAAGAAATACAAATAAAAACCTTAGACACCACTGGAAAACACCTATGGGAAGACATGGCACCCCGTGTCTTCGACCAGAGTCTAATCTAAACATAATATAATTAATTGACAAACCAAAGACAATTGCACAGTCTTTAGTGCCTATTGTTCAGAGGATGCTAAATATGCAGCGGTTGACCTTAATCAGTACAATTGTGCTACTAAAAGTAGCATAAGAGGCACTTTTAAGACATTTCTCGTTTCGGAAATACATGAGGATTGAGAAAAAGATCAATACGAACTAAATTAAAGCAAACGAGGTAATAATGAAGGAATTTAGCCATGATTTTGATAAATATGTTTTCAATATTGTAGTTGTTCATTTCCGATGTTATTGTTGATGCGATATCTGGAAGCTACAATTAAAGTATATATATATTCTTTTAAAGAACCCTCATCATGTCTCCAGTAAATATGACCACTCATTTACCGTCCGTACAGTGCGGTTATGGAATTCCGTTCCACACCTCATTCGGGCTTGTTCTACTCTGAACGCATTTAAAAGAAAAAAAAGGAGTATTATCTGACACAGTAATTATATCATTACAAAATTTGGACATATAAGTTAGTATATGTAGTGTATTATAATTAACATATATGTACATAGGTTTAAATATTAGCATGTAATTGTATATTATGTATCTATTAGTGTGTATGTTTATTGATATGTATTTACTAATTTAGTATAAATTTACGTTCGTTGTACACTGGCTATGCACTTTTAATCAAACGCTTCTTTCATAAAGAAAGAAGAAAATTCACTATCGAATTAAGCTCGCATGATTTGTACATGTTGTTTCCGTTTTATAAACTTTCAGTTAAGTTTTTACAGAGTGCCATAAAAAAAATTACATCTTTTTTGCATATTGCAAATTGCAATATCCGTGAACTGGAGGTTACGTCATTATTTTATGTAATTTATTAATATAAACACTAGTATACCTCACAAATCAAGTATGGTTTAACAATGATGCTAAATGTTTATTAAGTAAAACTTTACAAAAATATCGACAGACCCAGTACGAAAAATAATGCGATAGTGATGATTTCGCTAAACGTTACAAATTGTTGCTTGAGGTTACTTAATAATGGTGTGCTTCGGTTATGAGGGTAGAAGTAACAAACAAACCAGCAGGTAAACAGGGTTATTTGTAAAACACCGGGAACCTCTCAGGACTATATTACTAACATCATAAACAACAACTTTTGTTCTACGACTTTTTACAAAACATAATAAATTTACCAAAAACAAACCTTCAATATTTCGTTGACCTATCTAACACATTTCAACTCTGTATTCCCCGCTCCCCTCGCTATTGTCGGTACATAGACTTCGTAACATTTAGGGCGTTGAATTTAAATATTTTTATTTTTGTGTGTAAATCTGATGAATTAAAATATGATGAATTTTTAAAAGTCATAGAACAAAAGTTGTTGATTGTGATGTTAGTAACGTAGTCCTGAGAGGTTACCGGTGTTTTACAAATAACCCTGTATAACGTAAAAAAAGCGATAACAGATTAATCGTAAAACGCTAACAAATTCTAATGTTGCATTTTTAAATGTTTTGAATACTTCATGGAAAAGTTTACCTAATACTTTATTTCAAAATGGAGATTAATATAATCCCCGGACGTCGCCCATAAAGACGTGTTAGAAAGAGATTAATAAATTTCGATGACCGGCTGTGGTTCCACCGTAGCCTAATTGGTTAAGGCATTACGGGCTAAACCTAAGATGCAGGTTCGTATCATGCCGGTGGTTTTATTTTATTAACCTCAGTTTTGAAAGAAATTTTGCATTGTTCCGTAATTCGAGCTTTAAAGTGAATGTAGACATTATTAACTAGAGAGCCATTTAGGCAAATCTGTTAAAATCGCTCCATGAATGAATTAAATTTTTAGTTTGTTCAGTGGCTATGTAATAATAGCACGTTTAATTGTATTGTAAAAAAAAAATTATGATCTTAATTATTATTGAGGTGGTATAAAGTATAGTTTGCCGTGTGGTTTCCGGCTTAGAATAGACCACCCCATGTCCTCCCATGGGTGTCGTAAAAGGCGACTAAGGGACATATGGCTGATGGATGGGCAGCAGCATCTATTAGCTCAAGGTTGACATCTTACTGCGATCACCAATCCGTCTGCCAGGCGTGGTGATTATGGCAATATCCCTCTACGATCCTGGCTTGCCAAGGTCTGTTATGAGGAGGCCCATGTTCAGCAGTGGACGTAAACGGGCTGTGGATGATGATGATATAGTATAGTAGCAATGTTTTTTTTTTATAAGACCAGGTGCTTCCAAAATATATGCCAACCTTTAATTGTACATAGTATCATTTTTGTGAATACGACAGTGAAAAAAATTCTATGAAATCAGACATTTTAGTATAGCAATATTATTATTACTCAAAACAAAGTATCATTAAATAGATAATAGAAGTGCTAGGGGAAGATCACCCCGCGATTCACTGCGAGGTACAGGCACAGCTACTATTAAGGGGTGAATTTATTCAAAAGAAATATGTATGAAATATTAAAATTAATGTATTTTTGCACAGAAATTACTTCACTGAAAAACTAACTGTAGTTATTACTATCTCCTAAAAGATGCCATACATTTTTGTTTGAGGACTCTTTTATGTATCAACTGTCAAGCGACCGGGGCCCGGTTGCGCCTTGCGGTGGCGTGTTTTACTGATAAAACATTATAAGAGTTAAAACCTGTGTGTACCGCTTATCCGTCTCCGTTTACAAATGGTCATTATAAAAGTGGATGACGATGATATACCGCTTAAAAACAACGACCTAACGTCGAAATCAGTTTTACCTGCCACTCTGCGTGCCTAAAACTGTTACTTGACGTTCATTGATGATTGATGCAACGTTGCCTTGCGGCTATGGTGGGGTATGTATAAATAATTAATTCCATAACGTCGAAAATTTAAAGCCATAGTCAATTATTATCATATTTTAATTGTATATTGATGCCATAGTTTTAGGATATCAATTCTTCGTACGCGTCGGACTTGTGATCTTGTGGTCGCCGGTTCATACCCCACGCATCGCACTACCGACGTGAACCCACTCGTAACACAAGCATTTTAGCTTTGCACGAGGGTTTAACAAGAATACTAGTAGAATGCGAAACTATGCTAGAAGTCTTTAAAAAAAATCTTATTGATTCTGATTGATCATGTTGTTTAAAACCGTTTTTTTATAAAAACGCACGTGCGAACAAAATAATGATGAACATCGAACTCTGTGTTCGCACGTGCGTACTACTAAAGAACACCGTTAAAGAAAAAAACAATCCATCTTAATAAAAACTTTACTCGTTATTTGGAAGATTTAAATGCCTGTTTATTTATTTTAAGTAAAACGAGATTATTTACTTATTTTTTCATTATTTTATGTAACTTAAATTCAATAATGTACCTAATTATAGACATTAGAAGAAAATATTTTTTTAGTACAATTTGTTCATCGGCACCTATACTACAACGGCATATCTACGGAAAGTAGGTTTTAGTTTTTAGTTTGAAACTATTTTTTGCCATAAGAGTCTAAATTCGAGGACAGCTAGTGAGTTAGTGTCAATACCATTGACGTATCCTTATTATGCTGACTATTTCTTGATAATTCGCTATGGTAATATGTATCATCCTTCTAGGTCATCTGGAAGTAGGTTAGATTTAGGTACTATATGTCAGTCAGTCAGTCAGTGCTAAAATTTACAACTTTTTGACCTTCATAGCTTTATAACAGTTTGAGCTAGCTTCATGAAATTTGGGCTTCTACAAGTCCTTATGGATATAATTAAACACACGTAGTTTTATGTGTTTACGTCAAAGAGGTTTTGAGTTATAGAAGGGTCAAAAGTGGCACCAAGTTGTTCGTGTAAAATAACAATTGGCGCTGGCTAGCCAGTTCTTTGCTTGAACTTGGCTTTGACACGCTGCCGCGTGTCTAGATTTAAATGCAATTTTCTATTTAGTTAAAAAAAAACAAAGTTTTATTTTCCATTAACGCAATTACAACACATGTTACTATCCAGTCTATCTACTATCAAAATATTTTGGAAGCACCATACAGGCTTCAATACGTCACTAAGTAATCTACAATAAATATAGAACGAAACAAATTATTCGACCCTGTAAACTTAACTCATCATTTCCTGAACAAATTTGCACTGTCATTCTTAGGTCCAAAGGTTATTAAATGCAATTTCTTGTTCAACGGGAGAGTTCATTAGACAACTTTCCCTTACGTCAGCTCGGTAATAAATGAGGCCGAGATCCTTTTTAGCTTGCGTATTCGAAATTCTTGGTATTTCTGTCCCTTTTATTTATATCACAAAAGGGTAATCTGTCTCTGTCTAGAGTTGCAAAATTAAACGTAACGTACGTAATAAAATGTTCTACTTTAATTGATAGAGGATTTGTTGTATATAGTAATTAGGGGATAATAAATTAGATATTTATTATCAAGTACAAATTTGTCTTACAAGGGAAAGAATTGGGGGAGACTTCAGCCCAGCAATGGGATAGCGTGGGTTGAAAAATAATCTTAACTATTGGTGAAAACTTTTGATCCCGCACTCTCGGATTTTCTTTCTTCTCCGGGTCATCCACTTAGGTAGCTAGTGAAAGGTTGTAGGTTAGCTAGAATGACCGAGTACCTCGTTGCTGCCCTTGCACCGACCTATGATCCCGCACCTGTAGTCCGTGCCAGCGATAACCACCACTATTCGTAAATGTACTCTTAATACCAGTGGCACCCAGAGCGTTGGTCCTGACCCCTTAAGGGTGCCCTCAGGTGGATGTCGCTTAGACCTTGGCAGGATTTTTGGAAGTAAATTTTGTACCTTTTACATCTAAGGCATCTTACAATAATGTGTATATTTGTTATTTTGCTTTTATCATCTCATCGGTAAATGATAAGAATCGTAAGTTGATCAATAAGTTAATAAATTAACGACGTTTTGGGTGGTTAAAAAATACCCTTAACCTAAACCAATGGTGTTCAACAGGACTTATTTTTTTAATCGATTTTTCAAATCGGATCAGTAGTTTCTGAGATTAGCGCGTTCAAATAAACAAACAATCAAACTCTTCAGCTTTATATAATTTAACTTTCCGCTATCCGCGCGAGGTTTCACCCGCGTAACTCCCGTTCCCGTAGAAACTTTATAATAAAATATAGCCCATAACCTTCCTCGATAAATGGACTATCCAACACTGAAATAATTTTTGAAATCGGACCAGTAGTTCCTGAGATTAGCGCGTTCAAACAAACAAACTCTGCAGCTTTATAATATTAGTATAGATAGTATAATTATTACGCGTTCACTGAAACTGACAAAATTTAACAATATGAGTGGCACGAATGTTGATTGGTATCTATATATAAATAATTACATATACAACAAAACACAACAGTTCAATTGTTACAACAGTAGAATAGTCTCGTTTGTTAGGTTATTTCAAGTGTCATAAGTAAATAGTAAAATAATTATGCGCGTTCACTGAAATTGGCAAATGTCAAGTTCCTCGTAAAATAATAATTTAAAAGAAGTATCCTGAATCACTCGGGATATTTACTTGTTCGGTTTCTTTGATGTTTGCTCTTACATGGGATCAGATTCCGACGGTAAGCTTGTTGTCATACCAAATATTTTTACTGGACTAACTGTCTCATACAGATTTACCCGCGTATATTATATAATATTTTTATTTGCAGTCTTTTACTAGTATTCTTGTTAACCTCTCGTGTTAAACTAAAATGCCCCTAACCCCTTGTGTTACGAGTGGGTACACGTTGGTAATGCAATGGGTGGGGATCGAACCGGTCACCACATGATTGCAAGTCCGACGCCCTAGCTATTGGTCTACGACCGCTTGTATAATTTATTTTTTGTTAATTGTAATTTATAATTTTGTTTTAGAACAAAATTAGTTTTAATAATTAATAGAAATAGATTAACCAATGATTAATTGGTACTGAATTAATGATTTGAGCAGTTAGTTTTTTTATTAGTTAATTTAAAAGATTACTAGCAGAGTTTTGCAGTCTACTAGTATTCTTGTTAAACCCTCGTGCTAAGCTAAAATGCTTGTGTTCCGAGAGGGTTCACGTCGGTAGTGCAATGTGTGAGGTTCGAACCGGCGACCTCAAGATCACAAGTCCGACGCAAATAGTCCTGCTATAACACTGATGGGTACCAAAGTGGAATTTTTTTATAGTATTCTGACTGGGTGCCGTTGCCGACCCATAACATAGTATAATTAACTGCTCCAATAATTAATTCAGTACCAATTAATCTGTGGTTAATCTACCTATTTCTATTCAGAATTTGGGTTGACGCTAGAAAATAGAAAAGTAGGGCACAGTTATTTACTAGGCCGATCTACCTAATAATAATTAAATGTCGCCTTCAAATAATATTATTGATCAAATTGTCTTTTTACAACACGAAACTAAACTGTCAGCCTAGACAGGCTACACACTAAAAGAAGTTACAGTACACCTATAAAAATTTCAGCATTTTTAATTTGTAGATGCAGTGTATGGTGTTATACACTCATGGGTCATGGGTTTCATGGGTCATGGGAAACGGGAAACCCATCTATCTTCCTATAATGTATTTACGAATTTGCAACGTTTATTTTTATTGTTATCGCGCGTGTGGTTTCCAGCATAGAAAAGACCACCTACAGAACATTTACCTGATGTATGGGCAGCAGCATCAAATATAATTTCTGCAATAATTTATTTAATAAAATGGACATTTAGAAAATACAAATGTAAAAAAAAATCGTACAAACACACAAACCAAAATTTGCATTTTTATATTTGCATGATATTCCATTGAATTATAAATTCTTTATTAATTTATATAAAAAGCGGCCGTGGTTTTGATCCCCACGCCGGACAGGAAATCTTTGTGTAATTTCTATGATTTATTTCCGGGTCTGGTTGGTTGAGTGAGGCTACCTTCCGTGCCTCGGAAAGCACGCTAAGCCGTTGGTCCCGATTGTTTTAACATCATCTATAATAATCATATATCAAGGAACTGGCAGCCGCGTTTCCTTGTGTGGTACAACGTAACATTGCGGTCACCTACCCACCCACCTGCCAAACGCGGTGACTATGGCAAATACCCTTCCCGGAAAGAGGCCCATGTTCAACAGTGGACGTACGAGCTGATGATGATGATGATGATGAAAAAGCAGCCGTTGCCCTATGGCTAGGGCGTCGGACTGGCGATTATGTGGTCGCCGGTTCCATCCCCACCCATTGCACTAAGGACGTGACTCGTAACACAAGCATTTTACCTTAGCACGAGGATCAACAAGAATACTAGTAGAATGGACAACTCTGCTAGTAATCTTTTTTTTAATAATAAGCTGGAAACTCGCCCACTCTGACTTGAGCTATATTTTTTCTGATAGTTTCATGTATAGCTGTACTATGATAGTTCTCAGTGTATACTTAATATATAAGTAGTACCGACGTACGGCACTCAATAATCTATTATTTATATACCAATATGTAATGTCTGTAATCAAAGGACAGAACATTTACCTTACCTTCAATTTTCTTACCCGTAATTTTATGTTATCACAATAAAATGTTTTGTCTTTACTAATATTATGAAGAGGAAAGATTTGTTTGTTTGTATTGAATAGGCTCTGAAACTACTGGACCGACTTGAACAATTATTTCACTGTTGGAAAGCTACACTATCCCCGGATAACATTACCTAGGCTGTATTTAATTATGAAGTTCCCACGGGAACGGGAGTTACGCGGATGAAACCGCGCGCGGGAAGCTATTATTTATATATGTATAGAAACCAAGTTTGTAATATGAAACATAAATTATATATAGGTACTAGAAACAGCTTTCAACAAACACTAAAATCTACTCGGCTTTGTTATTTATTACACGATGAATTTTTGCTCTTTAGGATATTATTTAATGTTTTACTAGCTGCGGTTTTACCCGCGTTACTCTGCTCCAGTGGGTCGGAGCGTGATGTTTTGACCACACAAGGAAATTTAGTGTGATATCCTACTAATATTATAAACGCGAAAGTTTTTAAGTATGGATGGATGTTTGTTACTCTTTCACGTCACAACTACTGAACTGAATTAGCACCGGGATAGGTTATACGCTGGATTAACATATAGTATAACAAAACATATAGTATAATATAACAAAACATTACACTTCGACCCACTGGAGCAGAGTGACATGGGTAATACCGCGGGGCGCAGCTTGTTAGTTCTAAGGACAAGTGAAGTATGTAAACTCCTTCAATGCGCCTTGTGTGGCCATTTCGTTTGCCAAATGTCTGGCCCTCCAGGTGAAAAGAGCAAGCTGCGGTGCATTATTAAAAAAAAAAACAGTTCGTAAAAGATACTTTAAAATGAAGGTATCCTGTTTAATATAGCTTTTATTTTGTTAAATATATTAGATAGCACAGCCTTCTAATATTTTAATTTTTTTTTTGAAAAGTAGACTCAATAAGTAAGCCAACCAAACTCCTTTTTTTGAACATCCGTAAATACTGCCGATTCCGTAAAAAATACATCGACAGTAAATTTAGGTATAAGATGTCTCTCATTCCGCGGCTTTGAACTTGTCACCTGTCTTTACGTTAAACGGAACTGATTGAGCGAATGATCAGTTGTCAAACGATCTTTAACGTCCAATGAGTGACTGAATAAGGATATCTGTCTGTTATTGATGATTGAGTATTACTAGATAGTATGACATATACAAAACTAGCTCCCATTTGCGGGGGACCTCATCCCACCATCATTAAATATTTTTAATTTTGTAAATATAGCACTTTACAAGTTAAAAAAAAAATCTTCGATAAATATAACTAAAATTTGCTAATTTAAACTATAACTAACTTTCAGAATACTAAATATTCTAAATCTAAACTATAATTCATCTCTATAATTAATCTATACTTGATGTTGGTATTGTAATTATGATGTATTTCTGTTTAAGTTCGTTTTAATTATTGTCGTTGATTCTTGTGCGTATCTACAATGTTTCTTTTTAAGTTCTTAATCATTATTTTTATTGATTCTTGTTCTTAATTAAAAAGAGAAAGTTCTTCAAATAAAATTCTTCCCATTTTATAATATTTGTAGAGGCATAGTTATGAAACAAAATTACGTAAGTCTATATTTATTTATAGTTAGTACGTATGTTTTTCTCTTTCTTCTGACAAGAAAATAAACATAATAATACTCATATAATTGACTTACCAAATATACATTAAAATAAAACCCATTATACCACCGCCTAATAAGTATTTTCGTTCACCTAAAAATGGATCATAACTACTGTTTAAATAAAACCCATTTTAAAATAAACGGGCATGGTAATTATGCTATTTCGGTACCAAGTCTATTTCCCTTTGGCACGCAACTAGTAATTTTCTAACATCTGTCAAAAGTTATTGACTATGATATTCTTTTGGGATGAGAGAAAATCAAACAAAGTTTTTAAAATTACTGAATGAGTGATTCATGTTTTCGAATCAACAAATAAAATATAATACACATATACAACTAAAAGTAGCTAATTTTTAAAATACTATTTCCCGCGGGCGGTTTCACCCGCGGTTTTTCCGTTACCTTTGGAACTTCATAAATAAATATAGCCTAAGCTATTTCTGGATAACGTAGCTTTCTAATGGTGAAAGAATTTTTCGAATCGAATTAGTATTTCCTGAGATGAGCGCATTCAAACAAACTCTTCAACTTTATAATCTTATTATACGAGTAGATTCATATATACTTTACTCCATCTTGGGAAAAGATAATATGTATTGTATTATACAGGGTGTCCCAAAAGGTTAAGTAGCTGGGAAAGGGGGTGACAGGGGTGGACACAATGGTCACTAGAAAAATAAAAAAAAATCCGCTCTGGGTATTTAAAAAAAAAATGGCATTTTTTTAAAAACTTAAAATTTTACACCTTGTTATTTTTGATGTTGATGTTGATGACCTTGTTGTTATTGAAGATTACATAACAGCATTTTTTTTAAATACAGCCATATTTGTAGGTACAGTTAGCACAAGGTGTAAAATTTTTAGTCTTTTAAAAAATGCCATTTATTTTTTTAAACACCCAGAGGGAATTTTTTATATTTTTCTGGTGACCCTTGTGACCATCCCTATCACCCCCCTTCCCAGCTACGTAATCTTTTGGGACACCCTGTATAACATTCAATGCTTTCAAGAATCAACGAGCACAATAATAAGAAACAATTTTTAAATATTTACTTAATTCATTTACGGTATTCGAAAGGTTAAAGACGGATTGCATTGGATGAGTTTAACAACATACTTACGCGGTGACGAACCTTTGTTATTAATAATTTAGTATAAGGAAAAATGGTTCTCAAATACCTAAGTGATTTTGTATCTTTTTTGAGAAATAAATATCTTTAAACCTATAAAAACAGCTTTATACTGTTTTTAACATGAATATGGAACCTATTATATTTTTCAGAAAAAAACATTAACTGAATATAGTCGCATGGTACCTATCGCATTCCTTAAAAACATGCCCGGTGAAGTAGCGAAAGCCTCATGGCTAAATACTTAATGTCCGTCAGATAAAAAAACATTACTTAAACATGTCTTGCATACCTTCCTATTTTAGACGGGCTATATCTAGAGCTAGCATTCCTACATTATGTTTTTTTAATATCCTAAATGACGCACGCACCAATAAAGCTCGTAAATTCCAGTAACTTTTTAATTACAGTCTTTCATACGATTCAAAACATCTACATTACCGAAAGTTTGTAAAAAAAATATGAGAGAAATGAACGAACGGTATGAAAGAATTCTAGGTCGCGTGTCTTTGCTTTTGAAACTGCCGGTCTTTATCACTGAAGACAGTTGATGCTAGCTAGGTACCTTTTTATAGTAACCTGCTAACTCGTCGTTCGTCCGCTCCGTATATCATAAAACAGGGGGCCGAGTCTTCTATTTTTTTAAGTATTGTGCCGACGTAGTGCCAACATGATATCATTATGCCAAAAACAGTAATACTAATCTCAGTATGGTGTCGGCGCTGGAATGGCAGTCGGTGTTGCTACCGCAGAAAAAGGCCGTCAACAGAAGTAGCAGGGGAGATGGTTAGGGAGATTGTAATGTTTATTTAGGCGATTTCAAAACTTATAAATGTATCATTTGTTATTATATTCAACTACGCTAATGTCCTCGTGGCGTCATAGTGACACCATTGTGATGTCATTTGGATTAGTAGATTACCAAATGGGGAAAAAACCGACCAATGAACTGTCATGTCATGACAGTTCATGGACACGCCATTCCGATAGTAGACTCGGGGCCCTGGCTTATGATATACGGAACGGACTAATAAAAGTATTTGGAAAACGGTACATAGCGAAAATAAAATAATAAACATGAGCAACATATACAACTAGGTTGTGCCCGCGACTTTCGTCCGCGTGGAATAGTTACTTTAGTACTTGTTCACGTCGGAACGCGCGGGCGCGACGATGGTGTATAATGGTGAAAGAATGATTAAAAACCGTCCAGTAGTTTTTGAGTTTATTCGAAACAAACATACAAACTATTCCTCTTTATAATATTAGTATAGATTAAAATTTATAATTAATTGTCTCAATGGGGGTACAATTTTACCTCATTTAAATAAAATGACGAAGAGTCGTTTTGGCGTTGGTTACACCAGCCTTAGTCACGGATGTTCATTGTGTCCGTGAATTATGTCTTTGTAAAATCCCCGTGATACTGAAATTTATTTCTTTATTACAGGAGATTTCTCCTAAAAGGGGAATTTAACAAAAATTTCAACCAAACGCCAAAAGACCAAGAAGATTATATATCTAGCTTAAATGGACTCCTCATGTAACAATTTAACCAAACTGTAGAAAGTTAAATAAACATTGTTATTTTTTTATATCTAGACCTTAGAACCATGAAGACGGATGTACTACATACTTCAGAAGCATTTGGTCGTTAGTGAGAGTTTACGATAAAAACACATACGACGAATGTTTCTGACGTATAATGGCACATTCGACCTTACGCTTCCGAGCTCTAGATAGTAGTAATATTATCGATACAAACAAATAAATAAATTAAAGTGACTGTTTTAATTAAAAATTGACAGGTATTTTCTAATTGCATGAGCATGTCTATAGGGCATTTATAATAAAAACACAAAAAAACATCTGTGTACCCAGGTCTGTCTGTCTAAATGTTCCAGCTAACTCAATAACGTCTAGACCAATTGTGTAAGAACTTTTACTTGCAGATAGCTAATTTAATAAGGCAACTTTTTTGTGTGATTATTTGTCCGCCTTATCTCTAAAACGGTCAACCAACTTTATAATACTGTACCTTAATTTCCCTATTTTGCCGAATACTACGCATTTTCTACGTGGCCAGAATTTTCTAACATTAGATTACTGATAAGAGCTGTTGCCAAAATAATGGGCGATGAATGCCAAATCGATTTCGCAATGTCACGGTATAGACATTCTTGTTGGCATTTGTCTTTGTCAATTGCTTTTAGATTGGTGGCTTAAGAGGATTCTAAAATACTTTTTTCCGGTTTACAATGGACCACTTCATGTCCCCATTCCCTACTAGGCACCTAAGGGATGGATGGGCAGCAGCATCTATCAGCTCAAGGATACTCCCCATGTTACTGCGATCAACAAGCTGTGATGTGTCCGTATTAGAATAGACCACCCCATGTCTTCCATGGGTGTCTTAAGAGGCGACTAAGGCACATACAGCTGCTAAATGAGCAGCAGCATCTATCAGCTCAAGGATACTCCCCATCTTACTGCGATCAACAGGCTGTGATGTGTCTGGATTAGAATAGACCACGCCATGTCTTCCCATGGGTATCCCAGTAGACAGCTAAGGGATATATAGCTGATGGATGGGCAGCAGCATCTATCAGCTCTAGGACCTCCCCATCTTACTGCGTTCACCAAGCTGTGTAGTGTCCGGTTTAAAATAGGCCACCCTATGTCTTCCATGAGTGTCTTAAGAAGCAACTAAGGCACATACAGCTGCTAAATGAGCAGCAGCATCTATCAGCTCAAGGATACTCCCCATCTTACTGCGATCACCAAGCTGTGATGGGTCCGGATCAGAATAGACCACCCCATGTCTACCGATGGGTGTCTTAAGAGGCGACTAAGGCACATACAGTTGATGGATGGGCAGCAGCATCTATCAGCTCTAGGGTACTTCCCATCTGTCTGCGATAAACAAGCTGTGATGTGTCCGAATTAGAAAAGACTACCCCATGTCTTCCATGGGTGTCTTAAGAGGCGACTAAGGGACATACAGCTGATGGATGGGCAGCAGCATCTTACTGCGATCACCAAGCTGTGTGGTGTCCGGCCTAAAGAAGACCACCCCATGTCTTCCATGGGTGTATTAAGATGCGACTTAGGTACATACAGCTGATGGATGGGCAACAGCATCTATCAGCTCAAGGATATTCCCCAGTTTACTGCGATCAACAAACTGTGTCGTGTCTGGCTTAGAATATACCACCCCATATCTTTCCGTGGGTGTCATAAGAGGTGACTAAAGTACATACAGCTGATAGATGGGCAGCATCTATCTGATGATGTTATAACAATCGGGACCAACAGCTTAACGTGCTTTCCGAGGCACGGAGGGTAATCCCACAACCAACCAGACCCGGAAATAAACCTTAGAATTGACACAAAGATTTCCGGCGTGGGGATCGAACCCACGACCTCCGAGATTTAAAGCGATTCTTTATTAGCGAGACTTAATGTTAATGTCAACCACTCGTACGTACCATTTTGAACTCAATCCAAATTACTTCACACCAGAAACAATGAAAACATTTGAAAACACTTAAATCATTTAAATGGGTAAGTAACAAGTTGTTTATAAAGGGCAAACTGTTGGAATGTTATCAATTTGTCATGGTTCATTACTCATCGCTATTAAGTATGATTAATATATATTTTGTTGCCAAACAATGTTGTGATATTGTGTTCACGTGCAAAATGTTGACCGGAGCTAGGTCAATACAAAGTTTAATTACTCTCTCTCACATTTATTCTTCGGCATCATCAACTGCTGAACTGCTTGCCTTCTCAAAAGGGATGGTTTTACTATAGTCACCACGCTTGGCAGGCGGATTGGTGACCGCAGTATTATGTAGTAACGCACAAGGAAATGTAGCTGTCCATTCCATGGTATACGCATGTTATATAACAATACTAGCGACCCGCTCCTGCTCCGCACGGGTGTAATGCTAAATGCTAAAGGTTAATACGTATAACCCTTCCTCGTGAATCACTCTATCTACTTAAAAAAACCGCATCAAAATCCATTTCGCAATTTTAAAGATCTAAGCATACATAGGTACAGTCAGACAGCGGGAAGCGACTTTGTCTTATACTATATAATCATCATCATCATTTCAGCCATAGGATGTCCACCGCTGGACATAGGCTTCCCTCATAGATTTACAGTTGCTACGGTTGGAGGCGGCCTGCATCCACCTTGATCCCGCGGCCTTTACCAGGTCATCCGTCCATCTAGTTGGTGGATGTCCTACACTAAGCTTGCCGATCCGCGGTCTCCATTCGAGAACTTTTCGGTTCCAACGGCCATCTGTTCTCCGTGCTATGGGTAATGGGCAATGAGTGGCAATGGGCAGGCCATACCTGCCCATTGCTACTTCAACTAACTTATCCATTGGGCTATGTCGGTAACCCGCGTTCTTCTTCGTATCTCCTCATTTCTGATTCGATCTCGTAGAGAAACCCCGAGCATACTCCTCTCCATAGCTCGTTGAGCGACTCTGAGTCTGTTCATGAGGCCTATATTGAAGCACCACGTTTTGGATCCATAGGCAACACACACTGGTTAAAGACTATGTAATGATGATATTTTATTCCGAGTTATTTTAAACAAATAACACAATTTTAAACTGGAGCTTGTATGTCTAAAGCTCTTCATTTTAAAAACAAACAATGATAATTCAAATTAAATAGCCTATCCGGACCGTCGTTCTTATCGGCGTTCCATTTCCCTTAAAAAAGTAGGTTGGATGACATCACTACGTATTTGGACCGGACCCTTGCAGTATAAATCAGCAGATAAAAAAGTTTCGGTAAACTCCGGTAATGTTCGGACCTAATCGGCTTAAGGACAGATTTCAGTCTTGTATTTAAGTAAACACCTGATTTTGTTGTCTACAAAAAGGCTGTAATGAAAACAAAAATATTTAAAAACAAAATGCATTAAACAAGCGAATCATCCTGATCCTCTCTGAAGTGGGATTTTGCCACGTTTAATGGGTGGATTGGCGACCGCAGCTTATAGTATAATATAATATATTTACGAGTAAGTATGTAATCCGTCATTGTATACAATAATGCCCTCCTAAATGCAAAAGCAGTACCTACTTGCAAAATCGCGATTTCGAGATAAACGCGGTAAACCCATTTTTTGATATCTATCTAGTCTATATTACATGACTTTTAAAGTGAACCTAAAAAATAAGAAATAATCAATCTTTATGTATATCAAATCAAATCAAATCATTTATTCGCAAAAATATGTGTCCACAGAATTCTTACAAAAAATACAGTCCATTTCATATTAGCCTTTCGGCGTGCAAATTTTTACAGCTATAATACAGATTTATTATTTAACAATTATATTAACTTAAAATTGGGTAATACCCTATTTACTTCAGTTGAATTCCCCCAAAATATGATGCTATATCTGATAACGGAGGTAACATATGCATGGTATGACATCAGTACAGTAGTATGGTTTACTATTTTATTTAACAAAGATCTACTTAATTTCTTACATATAAAGTCAACTTGTGTTCTCCAATTTAAATTTTCGTCAATAATTATTCCTACGAACTTTGTTTCATTTACGTTCTGAATTTCATTATTTCCATAGTTTACTTGAATGTCATTTATATTAGTTCTATATATCATTAATAATATTTTGGAGTAGAAGCTGTCTTTTACGTTTTGAACACGATTAGGGTCCTGAGATATCATTTTCGCAAAAAAAGGGAAAATCCCAAAACTGACGATTACTGCAACTACGATTAGCAGGGTAGAATAGGCATGAAGTTTAAAAAATAAATATTTAGTCCGTTTGTTACATAATTAAAAAATATTGGACTCGTATTTTTTATTTATTAAATCAATAAAAATTGACAAAGATACAGATCAACCACTAACTATAAAGTTCAGGAGAAGGGAGCTTGTGACGTCCGTTTCTTTTTTTTTTTTTTTGGTTTGACATACTTGGGTACACCCGAGGCTTTTGCTACTTCATCTGGCATATAGGCGAGCAGAGCTCCAGCCTTAATAAATGGTTTAAAAACTACAAACTAAGTAACCTGCGCAAGAAGGCGCCCCGTGGGGCTTGGACCTCGGCTCAGGGCGGTCGCTGGTGATGAGATTGAGCGATTATGACTTTTAGTATTTTAGGGGAGTTTTGTACAACTGTCGCTCTACTTTACAGTTCGCGGGCTTCTCGGACTTCGGGTCTACGAGGGCATCGGATGGTTCTTTGCAAACTAAGGGTCACGAGGACGAGGGGGTGTGATGTCCCTACTAGGTTAAATTGTACGAAGAAGTGACATTACATGAAATTTTACGGGCTTTCGTCATTTTTTGTTTGAGTTACGAAAAAAATACGTTTCCAATATTTTTTAGTACTCTACTAACTGATGGACTAAATATAAATTGTTATTCTTCATGCCTATTGTATACATTTCTTTAAGAATTGTAAAAAGTTTCTAGGTCTACTATATTGCCAGTAACAACTAAACGCTGCTACCTGTTCCCTGGTATACAATTGTGATGGATCAGGATACAATTATTTTGAACGTCGGTAAAAACCCAAATACCTATTATTGAACAAACTTCTGATTATTTACTTTACTTCAGAAGAACTCGCTCTAGCGAAGTTGTCTAGACTAACGGCCAATACCTTTGGGAATACAGCACTATTTACGGTTATTTCTTTACCCCTGACTACGTCTATCCAATGTAATTGGTTTTGTAGATAGGATGTTAGCTCACTTTTTGTGCTACAATTTATATGATAAACTGCGCAGTTTAGCAAAGCTGAAGAATGCTGGTATTCTGCTTTGATTCCTTGTAACCTTAATGTTATTAGTTTAATACGAATACTGTTTTAGATACTTTGTATAAGTTAACTTACTGTTTCACGCGTTTTCTGTATATTAAAAGCCTGCCTTGTTGCAATTAAAACTAAAATTCATATTCAATAATATGAACTTTAATTGATTGGTGACGTGAAAACAAAAATAAGTATATATTTAAATCTATAATATGCCAGAGCTATGCTGCTCGGCCACTTAAAGATGATTTTTAAAACTTTAAGTAGGTTTGAAACTCAGCATTCTCTCCAAATTGACAGGTTGATATCAATTTGATGTCAGAATAAACCACTATACCACATTATAACAGGAATTAGTACTATAAATAAAAAAAAATACTTAATAATTGACACGGGTAAAACCTTAAAACAACGCAGGGTAGCTGTCAGACATGAGGCATATTCAGTAAGTCTAACAAAAAAAAAACAAAATGTAAAGGAGAATTCCCTCAATGTGGAACATTGTAAGAATTCTGCTTTTGATCCCCTGGGTCACGCTGTCTAAGGCTTGTCATGGAGAAAATCTCTTTGTGAAGGACATTAAAAATACATAGCTAACGGAGAAAATGCTGTGTCTACATATCATACGTGTGATTACCGTTTTATTGACGTATTTTCATTTAAAATATAAGATTAAAATAACGTTGTTTCGTTTTATTATCAGAAAAAATACATTTTTAAACGAGCGCTATGCAAAACTAGCGTTGTTTCTTTAAAATAGTTTAAAAACTACAAATTAGGCAACTTGCGTAAAAGTGGGACCTTAGGCCTCGGCTCTTCGCGGTCTTTCACGCTGGGAGATTGAAAAAATATGACTAAGTTTTTTAGAGTAGACTTGTGGAACTGTCTCTCGGACTTCGGGTCTACTATGGCATTGGAATGTAGCCATTTGAATCACGCTCAAAATAGTTACCACAAAATTCAATACGAAAATAACTTCACTTAAAAATGTTATACGTCTCTACCAAAGTACTTGTAATTACTAGTTACCCATTGTAATTAAAATCAAAACTTAAATAAATTTAAAAGCCTTCGTGTCGACTGTTATTTAATTTATTATAGGAGCGCCTTCGAGGCGTGGCTTATGTAGAACATACGCTCATAACGTCCATTTCTCGACTGCAGTTTTAACTCGTTTTCCACAAGATAACCGTTTAATAAAATAGAGTGGCTATCAAATGAAATTGTTCATCCATATATTGTAAATACGTAATATATTTTGACTTCATAAACATTTATTTAAATTTAAATATTGTACACACACACACACACACTTTTATTACTATTTTACAATTTTATACCTTAAAAAAAATTGAATCCTACTAATAATATAAACGCGAAAGTTTTTAAGAATGTATGGACGTATGTCTACTAATCAATGGATTTGGCTGTAAATTTACACGGGGATAGTTAATAATTTCGATTAACATATAGGCTCCAACCTACTAGAGGAGAGTAATATATATGTTACGGCTAATAGCCGAAGTGCGGCTACACCTAGTTTTAGCCGGCTACAACTAGGTGCAGCCGACCACATGCGGTTAAACTTAGATCAACCTCAATAAGTCCCTGTTCAACTCCATTGGTTTAGGTTAAGTTTCTTTTTTTTTAACCACCCCTACACCTTTTTTGTCGTACATAGGTATTGTTTAATTTAATTAAAACGTAGTTCTAACCGTAGATAAGTAGGATACATCTAAGTTTAACTGCATGTAGGCGGTTGCACCTAGTTGTAGCGGGCTAAAACTAGGTGTAGCCGCACTTCGGCTATTAGCCGTAACATATGGTCCACAACAGTATTTTGGTTATAATAAAGATACTGTCGGCTAAATACTGAGATACAGGCCTTGCCTAGGTTCCAAAGATAGCATATTTACAGCTATTGGTTATATAAATAGTAATATAAGTTGTTTTTAGAATAACTAGAATTAATGAACAACATTATATCATAATATTATCATATGCTTCCTTTGTGCTAAGTGCTAGCGCGTACCAGAGGGACTGCTCCGACAACGTTAGAAGCCTTTGTGTACTAAGAACAGTATTTATGTTTCACTGTAAATTGCCTGTGTTTTATCTTAATTTTATTAACAAAGTTAGTTAAAGAAAGTTAAAGAATCGGTTAGTTTTGTTTTATTATTTTTAGTACTCAATACTTATTGCATTTCACAATGTATTTACAGATGTTTTAGTGTTGAATCTTCTCCGTTTGAGTATACTCCATGTTTTGGGGGTTGTTTAAAAGTGTATGTATACTAATATTGTAAATATATAAAGCTGAGGAGTTTATTTGTTTGTTTGCTTGAACGCGCTAAACTAAGAAACTATTGGCCCGATTTGAAAAAAATGGATTTCTTTCATTTATCGAGAAAGGGAACGAGAGCTACGCCTGGGAGGCTAAAGGTAATAAAGGTATAAAAACAAACATTTTTAAGATGATAAAAAATATTAATTGCTTGGTTTAGTTTATAATGTAAGCCCCATTAAATATTAACAATTAAAATAGATCTAAATTGTGACCCCATAGGGTGGCATAAGTAAGTGGATTTTGATGGGAAATGAATTAATATATAATGAGTTGTTGACATGAATGCTATCAGACCTCGCAATAGCCCGCACCAATGCAATTTCCCCGACTAGCGACTGTTGATATTTACTTTGCATAGCATAAGTACCTATTACTATTCACCGTAGATTTAGAATAGTTAGTATTCTAAAAGTTAGTTTTAGTTTAAATTAAATACTTTCAATTATTTATATGTTTAAAGAGAAAGTACGTTCTCATTCTCTTTATTTTTAATTTTGTTTTTTTTTCTTTAATTTAGGTTTGGCCATTAATGGGTTAAACGATCGGATTATCAATAAGACAGATGCATGTTTTTTTGATACACCGATCCGATCACCGACCTATGTGATGGTAATGACAAATTTTATTCAGTGGAAATTAAATTTTCTGTACCTACAGCATGGAACAAAGTATTCTTATATATAAAAAGATGATAAAAAAGAACTAGTCGTTTTAAATAAAACTGATGATAATAAGGGAATTTATTTCTAACAAAGAATAACATTATTCATATTTGATCCGTGATGGTGACACTGCATCTGGAGCAGATTTTAGGTTTTTACCTATTGTCACTTGTGCGGACTTGCAAAATTACGACCGATATTTTTTGAGGGTCTTAGGAAATTGTGATAACGTTTATAAAGATTCCAATATGTATGTAATAGTGTAATCATATCTGTTTTGTTTCAGGAACTTGCGGTTACGAGTTTAAAGCAGAATATTGTGTTGCAGAGGTAAAAGCTTGTTTTTCTACTTTTGAATTCAAATAATTTAATTTTGTCTACTCTTGCGTTAAAATATTTCTGGGTGAAAACATGATCACGCGGCAGCGTGTCAAGCCAAGTTCATGTAAGGTCTAAACCGCTATCAATTAAATTAATTATTACAATTTTGACGTAAATATTCCATTATATATGTAGTACCTTCTTACCACAGTTAGTGATCTTTAACTTCCCAAACGCCTTACATGAAGGAGGACAGACCCGGTGTATTCCGATAGCGCGTAGATCTCCCCCTTGCAAACGAAAACATAAAAAAAAAACACAAAGCATCAGAATTGGCGTGCAGCACCGTGTAATTACACGAACCATTTGGAGCGACTTTTGATCCACTCATAACTCAAAAACTATTTCACATCAACGTGTTAAATTTGGCACATATATTGCGACTTAATACAGCCAAGTGGCCTGACTTGGTTGTATTAAGTCTTTGACTAAAACATAAAAGTAATTTAATTTAAGTTTCTCTAAGTGGACGCGCATAAATATCTTGGCGTGTCCAGATGACCAAATTATAAGTGATCCTAAATCCGAGTTTCACCAACTGGACATACTCGTGTCCAGCCTCGTGTGTCCAGGCAGTAATAGCCCGTTGCCCGACTGTACATCTAAACTGACGTTTGTCGTTCAAGCAAATAATACTTTCGTATACTCATTTGACACTTACCAAAATATATTTTTTTTTGACCGGTGATTAGTTAATTTCGTTTTTAAAAAGACAACTCCCGCACTAGTGAAATAAATCCCTGTGTCGCGGGGGACTTTACAAACATACATTTCACGGACACAAAGTACACCCAGACTCAGAACAATTATTTGTGGTTCACACAAATAATTGTCCCGGGTGGGAATCGAACCCAGAACACCAGGTCCCAGAAGCAACTACCGTAACCACTGAGCCACCGGTGCAGTAATATAAACTTTGAAGAAACTTTGTGTATAAATTCATATTTATTATTATCATCATATTCCAGATAAACATCAAAGGCAACTGCCACATTTTATATCAAAATTTATTATACGGGAAAATAATCACTGTCTGAATCTAAATCATTCTTTCTGTCGCCGGGTTGCTACGTCGAACATAGTAGTAGGTGGCAACGAACTCGAGTTATGAATATCAAGTTTATAGCAAAGCTACATGTTGCTAAATATACTGGAAGATACATCTGAGCTCAGTGATGAAACATAAATACATTGAAACTTGTTGTACTCGTTCATGTGAATTTTGATACGTGTCGTTTCTTAGTTGGCTGAGAAAAGTAATAAATCAAAATTATTAAATTGTAAGGAACTAATTTACTTCCAACCGTTAAAGAATTTGTTATATAAATATAGATGAATTGAATTATATATCAAATTATGTATAGAGTCGATTGATTTTTTTTTAATTATACATTTAATTTAAAAAAACGAATCGCTTTCGTTTGACCATGATCTTGCTTGATGGAAGGCGAAGATAAGGTCTAAGATGATACACGCTTGCCTAGAAAGTGTCTGTTCACTGTTTGCTTTAACGCGCTTATATCAGGAACTACTGGGATGATTTGAAAAGTTCTTTCAGTGCTAGATATCTCATTCATCGAGAAAGAAGAAGAAGTACACTTTATTGCAAAATATAAAACAATACAAATAACTTTGGTAACATAATATGAGAATCATCCTAATTATATTTTGCAATCGGCGGCCTTATCGCTAAAAGCGATCTCTTCCAGGCAACCTTATAGAAAGGCTATATTTTATTATGAAGTTCCCATGGGGATGAAAGATACGCGGGCGAAACCGCGCGTGGGAATTTCATTTCATAACAGAAGGTTTTCAGACACTATTCATAAAAATATAATATATAGATATATATTATATAACATATAACAGATAACATAAAAATAAGCCCCTTTATTAAAAAAAAAACACTATGTCCGTTGTGGTTTGCAATTGGCTTATCCAATTATAAGAGTCTCTTCCTGAGGTTAAATATCTCATTCGTTCATTTATGTCTCCCGCTTTGCGCTGGAGGGAAGTGGAATATTACTTTCCAACTCCTCCTATAAACTTTCTGATTTAATCGATGCGGGATCTAAGACATTTATGTGTCCCGGGACCAGCCTAAGCCTAACAGTTTAGAGCCCCTTCCATGAGTGCCGCTGTTGATCCTGGCTTACAGGAGTTACAGTGGCGGGTGTGTTGGAGGTAGTAGTCAGAAAAAAAATAGATATATGTTATATGATATCATCATAAGCTCGTACAACATCTACTACTGTACATGGGCCTCCTCCCGAGGGAGGGTGTTGCCTTAGTCACCAAGCTTGGCAGGCGGATTGGTGACCGGAGTATTATGTTGTAAAACACAGAGTAACGCTGCTGCCCGTTCCCTGGTATACGCTTGTTATAGATGTTATAACAATCGGGACCAACGGCTTAACGTGCTTTCCGAGGCACGGAGGGTAGTCCCTCAACCAACCAGACCCGGAAATAAATCTTAGAATTTACACAAATTTTATATTTCTTGTCCGGTGCGGAGATCGAACCTACGACCTCCGAGACTTAAAGCGAGCAAAATACCGCTACGCTACGGAGGTTGTCGATATAATATGTTATATGAAATATGTTTATAAATTATGGTGTTCCTATCTATAACAGGTACTCCGTTATTTCAAGCTAGTATGAAGCGTGGTTAAAATGTCATCTTTAAGAGTAATAAATACAGATATATCAGCTTTATGATTAGAAATGTGTTGTTTGTTTACTTAACCTTCAAAATTCTTGGACAAACTTATTAATGAGTTGAACTTATTCAATATACTGAACAAATTCCTCGCCATGAGTTAGCAAAATCTTTAAAACTCATTAAAACTCATAATACCTACAATGTTTATTGGCTTTCCGGGGACGAAAGTCTTTTAGGGTCCCGTACTCATCTGTAAAATCGGGACCCTATTGCTAAGACTCCGCTGTCCTTCCATCTGTCACAAAGCTGTATCTCGTAGACTATGTGTGTGTAAAAAATGTGTGTACCTACTAAAATATAAATTAAAATAACTGGACCTAAACCCCGCGTAATTGCCCATTTGAGTATGTTTCGCCGGACCGCCTCATGCGGGCCGTGTTGAAACCGGTGGTAGAGTAACCCACTGAGTTTGTTTCGCCGGATCTTCTCAGTTGGGGCGCATTGGATCCGGTGGTAGCATTAAAGCGCGTCCGTCGTTATATGCTCATGGTCCACCCAAATAATGACAATTGTTTTGGCATAACATAGTCAGAACAAGCATTTTGCGTCTCTAGCGACAATATACATCAATTATAATACCTAATTACTTTCATTATAAATAAGTAATTTTAATAGGTTTATAAATAAACAACAAATGTAATTTAAGATAAATAATAATTTATTTTCAAATAATGTTTGACGATTTACAAGTGCCTATAATTGGTTTACGTAAATAAAAAATATTTTTATTTTTATTTATTTATTATGTATCTATAGCTATATAGGTAATTGAAATTTGAATATATGTTGTCATACTTATTTCTTTTGCCACAATTATAACATGTACCTATAGTATATGTTATAATTGTGGTAAAAAACAAACAGAAAACCAAAATCTAAATATTGAAGAGCGGCTTCCAAACACAAATCATTCCTGTTGTATCACCAATTCTTATATCACCAAAACTATACTATTTTTTCTCGGTGGTTTCTTGGTGTGATCACCACAACAAAAATAAATTACATTTTATTTCTTTTGTATGACCAAAATGTATGGTTAGGGATGTTATACTTATTTAGGATAAAGTTAAGAAATAAAAGGTATCGATAAAAATCAAGTTCTTTATGAATTAATGTTTTGATGTTAATTTATATACTATAATTCAACGTACGTGGATTTTTTGCTTGATAATAATATCGGCATCAGGTATGTACAAGCTTGAATTATTTGTTTAAGTTGTCAGTTTCCGATACAGAACCCTTCATGAGCAGGTTGGATTCGCATTTAACCGGTGTTTTCCTTTTAATCGGAGTAGCTATTTTTTTTTTAATATTATAACAGTGCCGTCACAATATGATCATGTTCGATCCCACCCATTTGATTGTACTACTGATGTGAACCCACAAAAATCTGTTCATTAAACAAAAAGACATCCGCAGCATATTTTGATAAACCTACGTAAATCACCTTCATTTATTATGTCTTTTATATAGCAAAGCAACAAGCCAGTATTTCTCAGGATTAGAACGTGACGAATTACTCCCATATTTCATGGGTATATTTAAGGCAGTCGGTTTATCGTACCCAATGGGCACCGTTCCAAATACCAGGAGTAAATTAAAAGACAATCTCTGTGGCGTAGCGTTATAAGTTGTGCTTTATATCTCGGAGGCCTTGGGTTCGATTCCCAAGCCGGACAAGTAATCTTGATGTAAATTACAAGATTCCTCACCGGGTCTTGAGAGACAAACCTCCCTAAATCAGAAAGCATACTAAGTCATTGATCCCGATTGTTATAACAGCGTTTCCTTGTGTTTTACTGCATAATGTTGCGGTCACCAACCCGACCATCATGCGTGGTGACTATGGCAAATCTCTCACTCGGGAGAAGGCTCATGCTCATGATGATGATGATTTAAGGCAATCGGTTTATCGTACCCAATGGGCACAGTTCCAAATACCAGGAGAAAATAAAAGACAACTTCTGTGGCGTAGCGTTATAAGTTGCGCTTTATGTCTCGGAGGCCTTGGGTTCAATTCCCGAACCGGACAAAAAATCTTCATGTAAATTTCAAAATTCTCCGAATTTGGTTGAGAGATAAACCTGCGTGAGTCAGAAAGCACACTAAGCCATTAGTCCCGATTGTTATAACAGCGCGTTTCCTTGTGTTTTACTACATAATGCTGCGGTCACCAACCCGCCTGTTATGCGTGGTGACTATGACAAATTCCTCCCTCGGGAGGCAGCCCATATTCAACAGAGGACGTTATTACGGGCTGATAGTGACATTAAAAGAGTTACGTAATATTTTTCTTCAATTAAGCACAGATACTCTATTGACAAACAAATAAATAAAGTTTTCTGTCCTTTAGAACGAAATAAATAGCATTTCAATTTACCAGTATCGAGAAAATAACTTAGTGAAGAAGAAATTTAATAATCGTATTTATTTAAGTTGATGTTCTAAGTTGGAGAGTGCTCGAGGCCGATACTTGGATGTTGGTTTAAACTTATCGATAGTGTGTACAGAATTATAGTTTGTATGATTTAATATATAAGGTTTAAATTGCAACGCCTGTTACGGAACACAGATGTGGGAGTTCGTAGTTTGGATACACAAATGACTAATGCACACATGCTAACAATTTTAGTTACGGAATACCGTTTAATTAAAGATCTTGTGGTTGCCGGTTTGATCCCTACCCATTGCACTACCGACGTGAACCCATTCGTAACACAAGCATTTTAGCTTAGCACGAGGAGTAAACAAGAATACATGTAGACAGCAAAACTCTTGTAGTAATCTTAAAAAACTGAAAAATAGACTGGTCCCCTAGAGTTTTTTTTTTTCTTTTTTTTTTTTTTATAAAAAAGACAACTCCCGCACTAGGGAAATAAATCCCTGTATCGCGGGGGACTTTACAAACATTCATTTCACGGACACAAAGAACACCCAGACTCAGAACAACTATTTGTGGTTCACACAAATAATTGTCCCGGGTGGGAATCGAACCCAGAACACCAGGTCTCAGAAGCAACTTCCGTAACCACTGAGCCACCGGTGCAGTCTCAGAGTTAAATTGAAAGCATCGCTGCACAGCGCAAAGGCTCATAAACATACAAAGTCGCCGGTAATTTAAACATGCCAGTGTCTCGTAAATTCAATTAAGCATTCCCCTCATTAATCGACCATCGCTATAAAACTACTTGAACTAGAAACTTGAGCTGCTCGATCGATTAGAGTAATAGCCTATTCAAAAGCTTCTCTGATGCAAGGAAAAAGTTATTTGCAACAAGAATTGCGATGCAACATCGTTTTATCAATTTTTATAGTAATTGAGATTATAAGTAGCCAGGTAAAAGTTTAAAGGGCGGTTTTATTATTTTTTAAATCGTACAGCATTTTTGTCATCTCTTTTTTTCAGGGCAATAAGACTAGCAGCAATAGGGTAATTAATCCTTGTGTCGCGGAGGACTAAAATATATCATTCAATTCATAGACACAAAGTACACTCACTCAAAACAATTATCTGAACAATTTGAATTATTAGGTAATTTCTTAAGTATTTTCGTATTTATTCATACTTTTTTTCGTAATAAAAAATAAAGGAATAGGAATGTTGATGTATGTTATTTCTGGAGCAATAAGAGAGATCAAATAAAATACAGTTACACTCTCAGGTAATTAATTGAATGCTATATAAATAACAGGGTGATGACGAAGAAGAATTACGTTATCGTAATTTTAAAATCTTTACAAAACTCATAAAATTGTAGGTAATTATCACCCGTACCTACTGATACGTGACACTCGGAACACTTTGGAGTTAGTGACATTGTGACAGCTGACAAAACAGAATGGAAGAGAAAAACGTGTTGCGCCGACCCGAAATAAATTGGCATAAGTCCCAATTTGTTTGTCACATGCTACTGGGCTATGCAAGAACTATAGGTACTTGACTTAAAGTATTCACATGAGTAAGTACTGTCTCACCGTTGTGGTCTCTATTGCTATGGGAAAATAAATCATCAAAGTGACACCTTTTTTTTTGTCCGGGGGCAATGAATTTACGCATTCCCACCCCCGCTGCAGCGTATTCGCGCGCTGACGGTGGGATATGTGGGACTCGCCCTCTCCATAGCGTGGTATGTTAACTTATAGCACGAGGGGAGAGGACCCTACACCACTAAAACCCCCCGGAAACTCCTTCAATCCGCCGTTGGCGGGGGCCGGGCACGCATAAGCAATCCGACCCCCCATCAAAGTGACACCTGACATTCCAAAATAAACTCATATTTTCTAGCGTTGTTTTTGCATACTGAAATTAATGTTTAGGCGCAGGAGCTCACCAACGGCGGACGGAAGAGTGTCTGGGGTGTTTTAGTGGTGTAGGGTCTCCTCCTCGTGGTATGAGTAGCATACCACCGCTATGGAGAGGGCGAGTCCCACATATCCCACCGCCAGCAATGTAACGCTGCAGCGGCAGTTGGAATGTGTAAATGAGAAAAGGTATGCAATCTAAGAAAAGACTATCAAAATGTTAGTATTCATAGTTTTGAATATCAAATGCTCAATAAAATATTAATGTTTCTGTCTACACGAATAGTTAACACATAAATAACAAATCTCATCGCTCATGAAGAATTACCGCCTGTTTCAATAACACAAACATATTAATTCAGTTTTATTGTTACACGTGGTGCTAAGCTATATTCAACTTCGACTGTATTTTATAAAGAAGTAAACGCTGTTTTATAGTATCTGATATTAACATGTTTAGTAAAAAGACGTTTAGCTAAAAAGAATGCAATTTTAATGGTTTAATATTTGTTTATAGCAAAGCGGGTGATAGCAAAAAAGAAATAAAAAATAAGAAAAAATAATAATCCTCCTTTAATTAAAGAAACCGTAGAAAGACATTTGTATACAGGGTGTGGCGTAAGTAGTGGTCCACCATTCAGGATTCGATGAACCAGATAATTAACTATAACAATTAAAAATTTTAACCATTTTTACCCAAGGGTTCCGAAAATATTTCCTTTTTGTTTTTTATTTACGAAATGTCTACCTTTTATTACAAATTTGTTTGTAGTTTCAACAAAAACCATTATTTTTTCATTTTGATTTCTGTTAATTACTGCTGAATACTAGAGCTATCACGATAAATTATGATTTTTTATGTAAATTCACCTCTTTTGAAGAAAAAGTTAGTTCTTCTCTAATTTTAACCCGAATTTTTAACATACCATCCAAGTTCAAGGGCGATTTTTGTAAAAAAAACGTAGTACACTGTCAGTGCCCATTTATTTAATAATATGCTTACTAAATACCAATTTCAAAATGGTATCACTCTATCTAATCCTATAATTTAACAAAAAGATGTTCAATTTTAATTGAAGCAAAGAAGATTTTCATTAAACTACTTTTTTAAACTTTATTGCGTTAATACTTACGATATTTGCAAAAAAATGCACTACAGTGTCAGTGCCAATTTGTTAAAAAAAAAACTACTATTGCAGAGTTATCTAGACCTAACTTGTTACTTTAGGTATTTGAACAAAGAATAAAAAAAAAACCAAATGACATAATTTTGATTAATTTTCGTAACAAATACACGCAAAATATTTCATATACCTACTACTGTACGTTTCTTCAACTACATTTTGATTGAATATGGGAAGTAACGCTAGTCGCTACGTTCGTAAAGCATCGCACTTAAAAACTTGTATCACATAATTTTAAAGAAGAAATTTTAAAAAAGTTTTCTATAAAATACAAACACTTTCTTTTCTCCATTAAAATTTAATCTTCCAATAATTATGCAAGAACACACCTTGTAAAATGCTTAATATCGGGGACTCCTATTTACACATTAAACTATCGTCGCCTCTCCACCTCGCACTAAGTGGGCTCTGTCATGAGAAAAACAATAGTCAATCAGAGAAAATCTGTAGGTGTAAGCGAGATAGAAATACCACTGCACAGCGGCATTAGTACAACCATTAGTAAGTAAAGAAATACTAGTCTTGGTTCGAAGTGCCGTAGAGCAGTATCACATTACCAGCATTTCCTTCCACCTGATCTGAACTTTATTGAACTATTTTTAAGTGCCATGTTCAAACTTAAGTACAATGCTCAGCAAAAGTTACCTGACTGAACAACAATTTTCCACTTTAGCTAAATTTTTAAGCTTATTTTTAAGTATCGACTTTGGGTCTTTATTCGAGTTTTATAATTTGAAGTTTTCACTTTATCCACCTGTTTACGTCTACAGCTGAACATATACCTCCTTTCAACAGACCTTGGCAAGCCATTGTCATTGAGGAATATTGCCAGAATCAAGCCAATAGCATTTATCTGAGAATTACGACCTAATAATGCGGGATGGTTTCTTTTTTTTGTTGTCTGGGTGGAATTGCATTTCCGCATTCCCTCCGTTGCTGCAGCGTATCCGTGCGCTGGCGGGATATGTGGGACTCGCCCTCTCCATAGCGTGGTATGCTAAACTCATACCACTAGGAGAGGACCCTACACCCCTAAAACCCCCCGGACACTCCTTCGATCCGTCGTTGGCAGGAGCCGGGTACGCGCGAGGCAGTCCCCCCCCCCTACGGCACCCGCGGCCAATATGGTGCCGCGGGATCTCCTGGGCCACACTGACTGTGGTCAATTGCTAAGCTGCATGGCGACCCGCCTACCAAGCGTGATGACTATATCAAAAATTCTCTCTTGGGAGGAGGCCAATTTTGAGCAGTGGATGTTATACGGGATGATGGTGATATATTTTGGAAGCACCTTCCAAATCACGAAGAATGCAAAATGTATTCGTGTGAAATCCGAAGAACATCTATTTTTTATTTGTGAATGAACTCTTTAATTTTCGGTGTAACATTGCGATCTTCTTACTATAGTCTGTCATGAGAAAATCGCTTACTACCTTACATTACTTAACTACCTTATCTATTCCTTTTAATAAATATATGTACGTGATAACAAGTGCTTCGTATCGTTTGATAAATTGATAAACCGTGTAGGCGGCGGGATTACTACGAGTGGTATGATGTCATAGAATACATTAATTAGAAACTAAGCGTTTATATATATAAGTATAGATATTCACTTACTGAAATACCTATTCAGAGTGGTAAACTCAGAATCATCATCATTATCATCATCACCATCATTCTAAATTAAAATTTATTCATCTTTATAAATTAATAATAAAATTAAAAATTTTGTTAAAATTATCTGTGAAGCTACCTATAATAATTAAAGCGCTGTGTACAGTTGTAATTGGACTTCAGGTTCAAATATTGTTTATACAACACAATAATATGTAAAACTCTGAATAATATGTAATCTGTTACTGTACCTATGAAAAAAAAAAAAAAAAAAAAAAAAATCATCATCATTTGCCTGTAGTCGTCCACTGCTGAACTCAGAATATCGTCGGGTATTTCAGTATAAGTAAATATCTGGTACTTGGCTATTTATAAATAGAAAATTTCTAGTTACACAATTTTATTTCCCGACCCGGGAATCAAATCGAGGACAATCACGCAATGCTAATATGTAAAGACCGATAAAACAAGTAGACAGTCATTTTCTTCTAAACATTTTCTTTTTATTGTGAGATAATATGCTCCCAATATTTAAACACTCTAGGTATATTTTATATATATTTATTCTACTCACCAATTGAAACCTAATTCAACATTGTTAAATGAATGAAGAGCTATGGGTAACGCTCATTAAATATTAATAAGGAAATGATAACCTTAAATTATTTCATTTCTTCTTCAATTACGTGAAGTTTTAGGGTCTCTCTGAGAGCGGGTAGAAGTTATTTATGTGTAATAGTTTATTGTGTAAGTATTTTTTCACTGAGCCTCAAAAGCAACATCAAACCATTTATAAAAATATTAACGATCAAAATACTATTTTATTATTATACCTGGTGAAATGAGTTAATTAATACAGATCTAAAAATATTAGTTTGAATGGCGATGGATTATGCTTTTATTTTGGTTCCGCGAATCACTTTCGCGATATAGTATCACGAGTATTTTTTTTGGTCAAGACACCGCAACTGCAATGTAGAAAATGCATTGCGCATCCTTTCCGACACAGAAACAAGGTGTCTAGGACTCTCCTCTCTATAGCGATGGTATGGCTGTTTCCTTCTCAAGTATTGAGAAAAATAAATATTTTAATACTTATTTGTTTTTATGTTTATATATTATATTAATTAGCTTGGTGCTGATTATGATCAGCACCCACCAAATTTTTCCTTTTTTACCTTTGCCACCAGTTTATGCTGTTTATGGCGGGCACTATAGCTTGTTAGAACTTTTTAATTTAAAAATAAACGGCGTTATTTAATCATTGTAAACTATTCTTTGGACTAAAACTGCAACACTACGCTCCCATTGGAACCATAACCTAAAAAAGTAAATAGACGAAACAAAGGAAACTGTACAAGGAGACAACTTTGACGCAGATATGTTAATATACATCAGTATACGACATTTTAATAAACCTTATGATATACGTCGAAAATTATTTGTTATAAGGAACGGTAGATGTGTGTTAGGTATACAAAAATGTTACAGTACATTTTATCATCATATAATTTATAAAAATTATCAATAGGCCGACCCGTAAGAGCAAATCGACAACCTCCGTAGCGTAGCGGTATTTGGCTCGCTTTAAATCTTGGAGGTCGTATGTTCAATCCCCACATTCCCCACTCCGGACAGGAAATCTTTGAGTAAATTATAAGATTTCTTTCCGGGTCTGGTTGGTTGAGGGAGTACCTTCCGTGCCTCGGAAAGCCATTGGTCCCGATTGTTATAACATCATCTATAATAATCGAATATCAAGGAACGGGCAGCAGCGTTTCCTTGTGTGGTACAACATATTACTGCGGTCACCAGCCCGCCTGCCAAGCGTGGTGACTATTGCAAATACCCTGCTTCGGGAGGAGTCCCGTGTTAAGCAGTGGACGTTGTACGGGCTGATGACGATGATGACGATGAAGAGCAAATCAGGTTTTTTTTTTTGATTCAGTACCTTTTGGCGGTGCTCTTGGACTCTCATGGGTTAATTCGGTCTCTATAAACCAAACTGGAACACCTGGAATACCGTCCAGGGCACCGTTCAAAGTCCACGAACCCCGAGAAAAGGGTACTGAATTATAACAATATTCCTGATAATTCTCCTACCTATGTAATTAATTATTCGGGGAGATTAATATATATATTTCACAATTAGCAAGTTAAGTTATCCAGGAGTAAAATAGACTATATCTTTAAACCCCTAAAGGAGTGAATGGAGGTTACAAAGTTTGTACGAAGAAATCAAATCTACGCGGTTGAAATCGTGGGCAATATCAGTTTACTGTTCTCACGGAACTTGAGTATGTGTTGGTTCAACCGCGGAGGGTGTTCTATACTAATATTATACACATAAAAGATTGGATTATTTGTTTGTGTTTTTGTATTTAATAGTTAGGCCCTAAAACTATTGGACAAAGCCACGTTATGCAGAAATAACATGGGTTAAATATAATTATTAAGTACATAGGAGTGGTACTGCTCTGCAGGTTGGTATACGTCATCCTCCTGGAATCGACTCGAGACCCTGCCGAGCAAGCCTGCCTACTGGTTATGGGAGAATGGGAATCTAGTCTCTGGAATCACGCGGAGCCATCCTATAGAATAGGCAAGTTGCTGAATGATGGGTCTTTCAGCATTGCCGCCTGCCTGCGTCTAGGCGTCCCTTGCGTTGTTCCACACCGTTGTCATTGCGGGGCAGGCGTTGACCAACTATGACACTATGGTCTGTCCTGCGGCAGAAGTGCCGGGAGGCTGTCACGTCATCACAGCCTCAACGACATTATCCGTCGTGCTCTTGTTGCCGCCGGCGTCCCAGGTAGGCTAGAGCTAGAGCCGAATGGTCTGGCTCGTGACGACGGCGAAGAGACCCGGCATGTCGTTGCTGCCTTGGAAGGTGGGTAGGGCTCTGGTGCGGGATGCTACATGTGTCGATACCCTAGCGCCTTCACATCTTCCAAGGACAATAACTTGTGCCAGCACGGCTGCCGCTTCAGCGGAAGCCCAAAAACGGCTCAAATATTCTAATCTGCAAACGGATTACATATTTGAGCCGTTTGGGTTGGAAACCCTCGGACCATTGGGTCCAAAGGCTATAGCAGTCTTTCGTGAGATTGCTAAGCGCCTGGTCGGCGCTAGCCGTGAAGAGAGGGCTGGTATGTACCTGGGCCAGCGGATAAGCCTGGCACTCCAACGGGGAAATGAGGCCAACCTTCTGGGAACGCTGCCCAGTGATGTCAGGGTGGAGGAATATCAAGTATTCCTCCACCCTGACATCACTGGGCAGCGTCCAATCCATGTAAACTTTTAATGTTTTTTTTTTCATGTACTTATTGTATATAGCTTAAGGTTTTTCTTATTTTGTCTTAAGTTTTCCATTGTGTTTTAACTTCATCATCATCATCAGCCCGTATAACTTCCACTGCTGAACATGGGCCTCCTCCCGAGGTAGGGCATTGCCATAGTCACCACGCTTGGCAGGCGGGTTGGTGACCGCAGTATTATGTTGTAACACACTAGGTAACGCTGCTGCCCGTTTCTTGATATACAATGATTATAGATGATGTTATAACAATCGGGACCAATGGCTTAACGTGCTTTCCGAGACACGGAGGGTAGTCCCTCAACCAACCAGACCCGGAAAGAAATCTAAGAATTTACACAAAGATTTCTTGTCCGGTGTGGGAATCGAACCCACGACCTCCGAGATTTAAAGCGAGCCAATTACCGCTACGCTACGGAGGTTGTTATAACTTAGAAATTATTAAATTTATAACCTAATCTTTTCTAAATAAAAAAAAATATATAATGTTTACACGGGGATCGGGGTCATAAAAAATGACCGCTATATCTTAATTTTATGAAGTTCGCACGTACCCGCTTAATGGACTCATTTAGAAAAGTAAAAAAAGGCACTTAAAGGTGTGACAGAATAAGCCACTTCATACATTTTATGTCAGCCACCATTGTGGAAGTGTACGTCGTATGTAACATAGCTCTGACTTTTTTAGTAAAGCTATACATTTGTACGAAAATATTTAGGAAATTTATTCAAGACTGCGTTTTTACCTACAAGCACTTGTACTTTTCAGAAATTGACAATATAAAATAACATCAAATAATTTAAAACATTATGATTATCATCATCATCATCAGCCCGTACAACGTCCACTGCTGAACATGGGCCTCCTCCCGAGTGAGGTTTTTGCTATAGTCACCACGCTTGGCCCCACCTCCGAGATTTAAAGCGAGCCAAATACCGCTACGCTACGGAGGTTCTCAAATATATGGCTGGAGAAAATTATTTTCTGTTAACTTCTAGTCCACTTTACCCTGATTCAGTTAAAATGTTCTTGTTTCCAGCGCTGAAACACCTTCCACTGAACATTTATTGCTCGTAATGGCTTTCATTGGGGCGACTCAGACAATTACTTGCCTTGAGAACTCAACTCGTTCAAATTACGGCCACTTTTCTTTTACGCTATACCTTTGTGTGAACGTCTTAATTTGCCTGTGTTATAGCCTTTATGAACGCAATAAGGGCTTGTGAAAGCGTTTAGGTGTTGACGCTTAAAAAAGGCTTGTAAATAAGGTGAAAAGGTGCGCGTTTTGGTTTAAAGGCTTGTAATATACGTTTCGGAACTTTTAGATATTTAACTAATTGGAAGATGTATATATTAGGTACTGGCGGCCCGCCCCGGCTATGCACGGGTGATTTTTTATAACCTTTGTTACTCAGGGATAGTGTAGTATTCTAATGGTGCAAGAATTATCGAAATCCGTTCAGTAGTTTTTGTGTTTATTCGAAACACAAAAATACAAAAATAAAAGCTTTTTCTCTTTATAATATTATTTATTTATTAAACTTCATGCGCAGTACATTGTAGGTACAATGGCGGACTTAATGCCATTGTCTATCAGTTTACCTTTGGGTGATGCAGATATATTTTTGGTAGGGTGCATATTAAACGCAAAACTTTCGTAATATTAGAACCTATAGACTTCGTAAATTCCGATTTCTTCAACCAAACTTTGTAATCCCTTTTAATCCATTTAGGGTTCAAATTTTCAGAAATACTTTCATTGCACAACCACGCCTAGATCACTAAAGAATTATTTAATTTTGTGCAAAATTTCGTGGTTCTAAATCCCGTGAGCTGTGTGTTGAATGATCAGTTTGTAAGTTGCTGCTTTTATACATATCATCACCATCATCAGCCCGTATAACGTCCACTGCTGATCATGGGCTTCCTCCCGAGTAAGGGTTTTTGCTATAGTCACCACTCTTGGCAGGCGGGTTGGTGACCGCAGTATGATGTAGTAACACACAGTGAAACGCTGCTGCCCGTTCCCTGGTATACGATTGTTATAGATGATATTATAACAATCAGTACCAACGGCTTAACGTGCTTTCCGAGGCATGAAGGGTAGTCCCTCAACCATCCAGATCCGGAAAGAAATCTTAGAATTTATTTATACATATAACATAATTATACGTAAAAAACGGAATAAGTGATTCCGTTTAATACATTTAAATTGATTTGAACGTATAGCATCTATGACGTACACGACAGAGTACAAGTGTAGCTGTATCGACATTTACTAGCAGCTGTCAGATGACGTCACGGTTCCTGTAGCACGCATTAGAAGTTCGCACGCCACTTAAGCATATTGTTAGTGATTATAGCGCGTAAGTGACAGAGGTTAGTAAGGTGTAATTTCGTCCACCAAGAAATATTTTGTTGATTTATGTAGTCAAAGGGGAAATTTGTTTATTTGATCTTCAACCTTTTCAGCTATTCACGTAAGTAGCAAATTTTTATACACTTTAAGGTTATAGTGTTACACTATGACCGACGATAAATTTTAATATGACAAGTTTTAAACACAAACATATGGGATTGGAGTCGCCGAGCATACCACCGCATACGGCAAGACAAATCTTCCATAAGATGTAGAGGAACTCGCTATAAATCTCGGAGGTCGTGGGTTCGATGTTCGATCCCCACACCACCATGTTATAACATCATCTATAATAATCGTATACCAAGGAACAGACAGCAGCGTTTCCTTGTGTGGTACAATATAATACTGCGGTCACCAATCCGCCTGCCAAGCGTAGAGACTATGGCAAATACCCTAACCCGGGAGGAGGCCATGTTTAGCAGTGGACGTTATACGGGCTGATGATGATGATGAGGAACATCAAATCTCTTTTTCTGCGTTAAAGACACTACGCAATAATAATACTCACAAACTATCGCGTTCATAATATTAGTAGGGATTGCCTGTAAAACTTCAAAATGAGTACGCTATAATTAATTAATTCACGTCTTTACTTTATATGCCAGTTTACGTCCACTGCTGAACATGGGCCTCTTAGCACATCTTGGCATTGTTACCAAGCTCTTGGCAGGTGCGTTAGTGACCGTAGTATCATTTTGTAATACACAAGAAAACGCTGCTGCCAGCTAGTATATCATTGTTTAAGATGATGTTAACTACCCTGAACTAACCAGACCGGGAATCAAATCTTTGATTTTATGTAAAGGGACCAAACCGACGATCTCCAATACATAATGTGAGACTTAGACCGCTTAGCCAAGAGGTTGAATAGAGTAAAACGAGGTGAATTATAACATGACAGCAATATTTTCATAGAGTTGCTTTACGATTGTATAATTTGAACAAAAACGTTACGTAAAACACTTAGAAGAAACATCATTACATAAATAACGATCACGTCACAACTCACTTACCGTGCTATATAAACAAAATGACAGCTACTCTCCTCGACAACATGACAGATGAAGGCACATTTGTTATTCTTAAACAATTCATAACACAGATGCAAAACAATTAGCCGCACAATCGTGAGACCGAGGAAACACATTTACTTCCTTTTCTTCCGCTGGCAGGATATGTCATAAACAGGCGTTTTACAAAGACAATTTTCTTTTAAAGGTTTCAATATCTTGTGGGGCGATTTACAAGCCTATTGTATTATTTTTGTGTTAATACGTACCTTTTTTTCATTATTCGTTGTCTACACTAATCTTATGTAGAGGAAATATTTGTTTTTTTTTTGCATTGGTCATATTCCGAAACTTAGCCGATTTTAAAAAATCGTTCACCACTAAAAAGCTACCTTATCCAGAATAACATAAGCTATATTTAATTATAAATTTCCCGCAGGAATGTTAGCTAATGGACAATTACGTTGTAAAGACCAGATTTATATTTCTTGATTGTAACAAATAAACTATGATTTTAGTCAAATTTTTCACTTTTGGTTTACTATTTGTGAGTTTGTAGTAAATAACTTTTGGAATCGGGTATGATGGGTGAAAACGCGTGGTTTATTCTTATATGCAATAATTAATTCAATTAATTATTTTTATTTTTAAAAGTTTTATGTGTAGTGAAATCTCCCCTTGCATCCAAATTATATCATTGATTAGTATCGTGTCAACGAGAGATTAGAGTTGCATGACTTCATATGGGAGAAGAAGATTTTAAAGTCTCATTAGGAATCGTTCATTGGCTACGCTAATTGCTTACCATCAGACGTTGCCAATGTTGCTGTAGGTATTTAGTTTGAAATTCTCTTATAATTAATTATAAGTAATTAAGCATTCTCTTTAATGTGTGCCGAGAACATCAGCTAATCCTTGCTGCTTACTAATATTAATAATACAATCCGACAGCATCTATAAAATATTAAACTAATTATGAAACATGACAGTGTGTACAGGTGTATTAAATTTTGTAATAAACATAATCAAAATTATAGGTACATCGTAATTTTTTCATAATCGTGGCACAGAATTCCCTCCCGACCCTTAGTTTGCTAAAAACCTTCCGGTGCCATTGTAGACCCGAAGTCCGAGAGGCCCGCGTACTATAAAGTAGAGCGGCAGTTGCACAAAACTCCCGTACAAAAACTTAAAGCTATAATCCTTCAATCTTCCCGTCAGCGACCGCCCTGAACCGAGGTCCAAGTCCCACAGAGGACGCCCCTTGCGCCGGTTGCAAGTTGCAGGTTTTTTAACCATTAATCTAGGCTGGAGCTCTGCTCGCCTCTATGCCCGGTCAAGTAGCAAAAGCCTCGGGGCTAACTACATACAGTACAAAAAAAAAGGCACAGATTCATCAAATCAATTGTGTTGCCGTGGTTGTTAAACGGCGGCTCGTAGACGATAATTGCGCGACTCGTGCGCTAACGGTTTGTGTAATGCAGCCGCATCTGCACTTACTTTATATTTATTTTTTAAGCTAGTTTCCGTCCAGAACATAGGCCTGCTGAACATAGGCCTCATTAATAGACTTTTGTAAGCCAGGGTCGTTGAGCGAAATTACCGTTATCACCATTCTTGGCACGCGGATTATTGATCGCAGTAAAATGGCAGCAGCTTAAGGATAAATCTGATAGATGTTGCTGCCCATCTGGGGTGGTCTATTCTAAGCCGGACACCACACGGCAGCTGCACGCGGTGATAATAGGTAATGGAAGAGAAATTATATTATAATTCTTCTCAGAATTATTCTTACGTATACCAATCGACAACTTGTTTGTAAGTTCATGTTCCTATTATCTGGAAGTCGGGTCTTGCCATTCCTCTGTGCCAAGTCAATCTTTATTGATGTCATATATTCCGGTGCCAACTTGTGTTCAAAAGACCACAAAGAAGCTTTTCTATTTATACCAATTTAAATCTTAAAGGACAATACATACATACATACATAATACGATCCCTACACACATCTTTCGCTTCATTCACTCTCATAACATTATTCATACAAGCACGTCGATTTAGGGTGGAGCTTATTTGACCTTTTGCGAGGATGTCTCCGATTTGGTCAGAGAACGTTCGTCGAGGTCTTCCCCTTCCGACTGTGGCACTCACACTTGCCAATGGATACTATAATCTTTTTTTTACAAAATATTCCTATTCAAAAGGCAATCACAATTAACAAAGCGATTGTACCCCAAATCGATTCGGGGATAATTGGAAACGATTTTGGCTCCGTATTTAATGAAGTGCGTACAATCAGATTGGTTTCATTTGAAGTTTTCGTGACTTTGAAGTCGATGATTTGGATTAGTTTATCGTCATTAGGGACTCTGATCTGGCAAATAAGATGAGGTTAATGGGTGTTTAGGTTTCAAAGATTTATAACAAGGGAATATTGCCAAGATAATGGAAAATAGCTATTATGTTGTAGTAACTCAAATATCAAGGTTAATTTAAACTAGATTCCCGCGCGTGGTTTCACCTGCGTAGCTCCCTTGAGAATTTTCTAATAAAATATAGTAGCCTTTCTTTATAAATCAGCTATATAACACTGAAATATTTTTTAAATTGTACCTGTAGTTCCTGAGATTAGCGCGTTCAAGCAGGCAAACAAACAAACCCTTCATCATTGTCATCATCATCAGCCCGTATAACGTCCACTGCTGAACATGGGCCTCCTCCCGAGGATTGCCATAGTCACCACGCTTGGCAGGCGGGTTGGTGACCGCAGTATTATGTTGTAACACACAAGGAAACGCTGCTGCCCGTTCCTTGATATACGATTATTATAGATGATGTTATAACAATTGGGACCAATGGCTTAACGTGTTTTCCAAGGCACGGAGGGTAATTCCTCAACCAACCAGACCCGGAAAGAAATCTTAGAATTTACACAAAGATTTCCTGTCCGGTGTGGGGATCGAACCCATGACCTTCGAGATTTAAAACGAGCCAATTACCGTTATGCTACGGAGGTTGTCCCTACCCTTCAGCTTTATGTATATAAACTAGATCCCGCGTAACTCCCGTTTCCGTAGGAACTTCATAATTAAATATAGCCTTTAGCCTTAGCCTATATAGCCTCCCTGAGATTAGCGCGTTCAAACAAGCAAATTTGTTATACTAATTGTATGAATGCAAGACTGTGTGTAATATGGATGGATGTTAGTTACTCAATCTTACTAAAAGGCTAAACGGAACTCGATGAGCACAAAGATAGATTATATTATACGACCTGCGTCCCGCGGTTTTACCCGCGTCACTCCGCTCCAGTGGGTCGGAGAGTGGTATTGTGTAGCCTATATGTTAATCCAGCTAATAAACTATCCGCGTGCAAACTTTCAGCCGAATCCATTTAGTAGTTTTTGCATGAAAGAGTAGTAGTAAGTAGTAATATACATCCGGATGGATGTATATTACTCTTTCCATCCATCCATACCTACTCATAAACATTTGCGTTTATAATAAGTAAGGATTTATAGTAACGCAAAGATGTTCACAATTAATATTAATATCTATTTTATTTTAATATTGTTTCTAATGGGAACTGAACAAGCTCCCATTAGAAAGATGAAAAAAAGTCACCCAAACGAAGCCAGACTTCGTTATATCTTCTTAATGATCATAAAATATTACATACATACATAAATAATCACGCCTTTCTCCCATGGGGGTAGGCAGAAACTACCGAACGCCACCTGCTACGATCCTTACACACTCCCTTTGCCTCATTCATGTTCATACATCTGGTCATACACGCACACCGATTGCGAGTACTACACACCTGACCTTTCTGGAGAACATCACCTATGAGGTCAGTGTATGTACGCGAGGATGCCCTAGAAGTGAGTGTAAACGCCGGGAGAGGTCCCGGCGTTTCCATTCACATCTGCCTTGTAAATGCCTTTTGTTACTCGCCTTTTTTTCATCCTTTCACATGACCAAACCACCTAAGCATACTCTTTTCAATTTTTGTCACTTCATCTACTTTTAAACCGCAACGTTGTCTAATTATATAATAAAATATTATTCAAAGTTTATTTACAGAATCGGAAGCAATGTATTCCTTTATATTTCAATGGCCCTATATTTGTAAAGTTTCACCAGCCTTAGCTCTGTATTCGAGTGTTGGCGAACCACAAACTTGATCTATTTCACATACATACAGGATGTTTTCGCTAAACCAAGCATGAGATGCCAAAACACACACGTCGACACTGTTCTGTTTAACCACTGAAACGTGGGATAAATTTAATGTGTGGAAAATCTTAAAATTTACACACATACATACATAATCAAGCTCGCGTCTGTTTCCCAGCCGGGTAGGCAGAGACAATGGACCTCCACTTGCTACGATCCCTACACACATCTTTCGCTTCATTCACTCTCATAGCATTCTTCATACAAGCACGTCGGTTTAGGGTGGATCTTATTTGACCTTTTGCGAGGATGTCTCCGATTTGGTCAGAGAACGTTCGTCTTCCCCTTCCGACTGTGCCCCTCACACTTGCCATGTATACCTGTTTTGTCAATCTTTGTTCATCCTCTTCGTTCTCCCTTCTCTATCTTCGTAATCAGGTCCTCTTTCACTCCACACCGTTCTCTTATCACGCTATTCCTTATTCTGTCAATAAAATTTACATTTAAGTATAAAATTCAATTTCAAGTTATGAGAGCTTTATCTACTTTGTTTTATGGTACGGGAGGATAATTTTGGTACAAAAAGCTTATTTATTATACCAGATTATAAGATAGCTGTTCCGCGCAGTTTCACCCGCGTAGATCCGGTTCCCATGGAAACTTTAACTTAAAATATAGCCTACTAGCGGCCCGCCCCGGCTTCGCACGGGTGGACTTTTATACCCTACCCCTGCCCTACCCTACCCCTACCCTACCCCTACCCCTACCCTACCCCTACTCTATCCCTACCCTACCCTACCCCTACCCTACCCCTACCCTACCCCTACCCTACCCCTACCCTACCCCTACCCTACCCCTACCCTACCCCTACCCTACCCCTACCCTACCCCTACCCTACCCCTACCCTACCCCTACCCTACCCCTACCCTACCCCTACCCTACCCCTACCCTACCCCTACCCTACCCCTACCCTACCCCTACCCTACCCCTACCCTACCCCTACCCTACCCCTACCCTACCCCTACCCTACCCCTACCCTACCCCTACCCTACCCCTACCCTACCCCTACCCTACCCCTACCCTACCCCTACCCTACCCCTACCCTACCCCTACCCTACCCCTACCCTACCCCTACCCTACCCCTACCCTACCCCTACCCTACCCCTACCCTACCCCTACCCTACCCCTACCCTACCCCTACCCTACCCCTACCCTACCCCTACCCTACCCCTACCCTACCCCTACCCTACCCCTACCCTACCCCTACCCTACCCCTACCCTACCCCTACCCTACCCCTACCCTACCCCTACCCTACCCCTACCCTACCCCTACCCTACCCCTACCCTACCCCTACCCTACCCCTACCCTACCCCTACCCTAGCCCTACCCTACCCTACCCTATCCTACCCTACCCCTACCCAAAAGTATCCTATGTCCTTCTCCCAGTTCTTAGCTACCTCCCTACCAATTTTCAGCCAAATCGGTTCAGCCGTTCTTGAGTTATTAATAGTGTAACTAACACGACTTTCTTTTGTTTTTAAAATGTATTCTGCTATTCAGGGCGGAGACAAATCCAACGAAACAACAACCATGAAAATTGATCCAGCCGATCTCGAGTTATAAGTGTTGTAACAAACCCGTCTTTGTTTTATATATATAGATTAAAAACTATTTTATAGGTAGTTAAATGGTCTTGACCATAAAATAATTTATTTGGATAAGGATTAATATAAACACATAAATAGCATGGTTTGAATTTGGTTAGCATTTTCATTAATGTTTAAAATGAAAAAAGTTGTTGTAGTGACATAACTACAATAGTTGGACATATGCTACCGCGTGTTTTTTGTAGACATTATGATGTTCTTCAATATTGTTGTACATTATTTTGTTTAATCGCTAATAGCTTCGGCAGCGCATTCGACGAAAGACATTTTAAGACTCATTTTTCTACACCTTCGGTTACATTGTTCAAATTTTACCAAGGATCCCTAATTTTTTTCAAAATGAAATGTAGCCTATGTCAAATTGGAAAAATGTAGCATTCTATTGGTGAAAGAATTTTTTAAACCGGCCCAGTACTTTTTGAGCCTTTTCATTACAAACATACAAACATACAAAAATAGGTACAAATCTTACCTCTTTATAATATTAGTGTAGATTACACTCACAAATGACATGGCTTTCTATTGATGAAAGATTTTTTTTAAATCGGTTCTTTAGAATCTCACAAACTTGAAATCGAAAAGTAAGAAAAAATAAATGAAGAGAGAACCGTCCGTCCCGAATGCGTGCAACACTTTTTGTTTATTTTAACAAATTTTAATTGTATACAGTCCACTATATACGACAACCTACGTAGCGCAGCGGTATTCGGCTCTCTTTCAATCTCGGAGGTCGTGGGTTCGATCCCCACGCCGGGCAAAAATTATGTAAATTCTGAGATTTCTTTCCGGGTCTGGTTGGTTGAGGGACTACCCTCCGGGCCTCGGAAAGCACGTTAAGCCGATGGTCCCGATTGTTATAACATCATCTATAATAATCGTATATCAAGGAACGGGCAGCAGCGTTTGCTTGTGTGGTACAACATAATACTGCGCTCACCAACCCGCGTGCCAAGCGTGGTGACTATGGCAAATACCCTCCCTCGTGAGGAGGCCTATGTTCAGCAGTAGACGTTATATGGGCTGATGATGATAATGACAGTCCACTATTTTCTTCCACCTGGGCCTTAACACCTTGAATAACGTTGGCTTACTAAGTCCTATTGAACGTTGAGCTGTGGACATATCGTCCCCGTAGAGCGAAAAGTCATTAAGTCGAAAAATCGTGTTTTCAGATAATGACAGTTAAAGTTTTTTTAAATTAAAATCGTTATAACTTTGGTTTGCCTTTACATTACTTTATGTTTTTCACTTTAATTGAAAGAAAAGAAAATAAAATTTATATTATATGTGATAAAACACGTGAAAAACCTCTAATAATTGAAAAAAGTTAAAAATATCAAACTAATTAATTGTTCTCTATAAAATCTCTGACCTAATTGTGAATTAATTAATTGTTGAACGTAGTTAGTGATTTTTCTCTCGGTTCTAAATAATTTTGAAGAAAAACAACTAAAGTAACTAACTGTTACATGTACAAAATGTGTATTGTAAATACTACTCAACTAAATATTCGAAAGTTGTGTGGTGAGTTTTGTTTCAAATAAGACATGAATAAGAAATGAAACTATTGTAATAAATTCAGTCAAGTTTTATTGAAGGAATTGTTCGAAAAAATCAACAAAATACTATTAGTTTTAAGCAAACACAAGAAAAGTGCAACAACCTCATGCACACAAACTGAAAAATTATAAAAGGAATAGAATATTGCTATTAAAAAAAACGATTCAGTCCACTACTTCTTTTTCTCCTTCCTCTGTGACGTCTGGCTCCAAAATTCTGTCTACTACGTCTTTACTTGTTGGTAAAGACTGGTACCACAAGTGCAGCTCTTGTGGGAATATCCCCTTTGCACATAAGTTATTGAGGTCCTTCTTTTTTGCTTCTGATATAGGCAGTGGCGAGGAGTAAGCTGGTGGTATTTTATAATTTTTCAATTCTTGCATCAGTTCTTCTATCCTTTGTCCATCCGTTAGTTCTTCTTGTTTCCTCCTCTTTCTAGTAATAAGTGTTGTTTTTGTCGTACATTCTAAAATATTAAATTCTAGCACCATCTTTCTAGGACCATCGTGTTCATATCTAAACTTAATGAGACCCGGGCATTTTCTCTCGAAACGAAGACACTTAATTTTTAGCCATTTAATTTTATTGCCTTCTTTATCTCTGCCTGTATTTTTTGCTATTTTTTCATTAAGAGCTCTTACATCAACCATTTCCGTGTATTTTAATTCCTTTACAATTTAAGGCGGTGCTGAATCTCTGTTTCTTTTAGAGCGAGCACGTTCCATGATCGACTTCCAATCAATCATGGAATAAACTGGTGTATGTCTTTGCTGCCTTTCTATAGCACTATGCATGGAGTCCACTTCCATATGAGTATGACCACTCTCTAAGTACTTTTGCTCAATAACTTCCAGCTGGACATCTGATCTTTGAATTAAATGAACCAAAAATGCCGTGATAAATTGGTTTCTATTTTGCCCAGCGCATGTGTCGCTATACATGGTGACTTCTTTAATATTGCTTGGTATCTGACTAATCCACCAGTTCATTGCACTGGCAATTTCCACACTGCCCCTTTTACCATTAATCTCATTCCAAGTGATACAAAATGCTTCATGAGGTGGTTTAGACGTGTGAATCGTATAATTTTGAACGTTTAATTTTCTGGTGTAATATAAAATACCAACACCACTGACCGGTATATGCAAGGTAGACTGCATGTCTGCCGTTACGACTAGGTAATTGTCATCAATAATAGACCGCTGCTTGTCCGATTCTTTCGCTTGCTGTGCTGCATTTTTTCTTGCAATATGCGAATCATATTCCTCCTTCAAATGTTCTGGACGTCCGGCACTATCATATCGAGTGCATGTTATGCATAAGTCTTTTTTTATAGACATAATAAGAACATAGTTCTTCATTTAATGTTGTTAGTTGCTCTTTATATAATTCGTACATTTTGGCGATTGTCAGTTTGCTCTCCAGGTACTGTCTCTTACTTTTCTTCCTGCAGTAGTGAGATTCGAGCCGGGGAAAAGAGTTGATGTGGTCAATGACCTTCTGTTCAGACTCTAAACTGGTTTTGTTTATTGGGACTCGAGAACCACGCCTATCCTTCCCTGTATAGTTACCCAACTCATCTCTATATTTCATTGCTTCATTTACCGGTCCGTTTGAAATGCTTAGAGTTTTTAGAAAAAAATCTTTGCAGACTCGTATTTTATTATCATTTTTATCAAAATAATATGAATAGGTAGCAGTCCGGTTTTTTTCAGTAGGAATACCAACTTTCATTGTTTTTATAGGCTGGGCCACCACTTTTTGGAGTAAAAATGGTTTTTGTGCATTGAAATCTGTAATTTTCCAGTAGGCTTCACACATTTTAAGTCTTTCAACCTCAGAAAAATGATTTTGACACTGATATCGGCATTTTACGTAGCACTTTACGGGCTTAGGTTTCTTTGCAGGCATGAGCTGGCCCTTTTTACCCAAATAAGGCAAACCGTTTTGTTTATTAGATTTAGCTATATTTTTTTTCCACTTTTTAGGGTCGCTTTTTTTCCAACGCGTAGGTTCAACGATATTGTTTGAAGTAACAACGATTGGAACTGGCTGTTCAGTTGATTCTTGATTGTCTACAGTGACATTACCGGTTGAATCTGAGTTGGAAGATGGTAAAGTAGATTGTTGAGGCACGGAATTTTGTTGATTCCTTGATTCAAAGTCATTATTAATATCCTGAAAGCATTCATTAAAAAGCCCCCGACTATCTGCTGTCTTCGAGTGCCACACAGTAGAAGTATTTTCTTCACTATCGCTCTCACTAGAAGATTTTGCAACATACACTCGTCTTTTCTTTTTGAAATGTCTATCCTCTTCACTATCTGGCAACCATGAAACGCTTGAATCAGAGAAAACTCGAACAGGAGAAGAACTCAACTCTTCGATACCGCTTATTTCTGAATGTGGACTTTCACGAGACTTTTGGACTTCGGTGTAGTTTTGGTGTATTGTACATGACGCATTTTCTTCTCTGTTCAAATTCTCAACGGACAAAACATCATGGTAGGCCATGGTAGGCCATGGTAGGCCAACAAAGGAGCGGAGTATGGCGGATTGATAGTTGTTAGATCTCTTTTTGGACTTACTACTGACGTGGATGATGGAGCAGATTCATATAGATTACTGTTTTGGAACAGATCAAATTTCCTCTCGTCGAGCAGCTCAGTTTCCTGAAATAAACAATTAGGAGAACGTTAGGCATGATAAATATCGACCTATTAGTTAAACGAGCAATATTATACGATTCATCCGTCCAAACCACCTCATGAAGCATTTTGTAAAATTTGGGATAATAATAATGGTAAAAGGGGCAATGAGAAAATTACAGTGCATTGAACTAGTGGATTAGTCAGATATTAAGCAATGTTAAAAATTCACTGTTTATAGCTTCCACAAGGCATTTTTGGTTCGTTTTATTTATTAAGGAAATCCATAAAGACAGCGAGAAAATGTGTTAATATTATGCAAAATAGATAAAAACAGAACAAATCAAAATAGATAGCACATGTTATGATAGCAAATAGATGCAATGAATTATAGAACAACACCAGTTAACCACCAAATTATGTCGATAGTAATTATTTTATAATTACCTTAGATAATTATGTACAAACAAATGCCAAACGCATATTTATAAATACAATAGGTACATCTAGTGACACAAGTAGCACCTCTATTACGGTGGCTCGAGAGAAAATAATAATTAAATAATAATGTCACTTAGTGTACTCATTGCTTTTAAGACAAGCATTAAAAAAAACCACACAAAAAGGCAAATAATCCAAGCGTCAAATGAATAGGTAAGCAACACCCAAATAATACGTATCATAATAATTACTTTCCCTATAGATATCGTGAAGTCATCAACTGAGCAGATTCCTATAAAATAACATTATTATTTATGTATGTTATTATAAAACGTACATAACGTACATCAACAAAAGTGAAAACTTTTAAAATACAATACACATCTAAAAGACACAAAAACTAAATAAAATTATAATTAACACACTTACCTCTACAACAGTTTTTTCGTTTTTATTCAATAAATCAATAATAAACTTAGCACGACTCATTGTTACACAGCGCCTAATGTTTACGTAATTTTAACAACAACGAAACGCGTGTCTATGTCGGTCGACTTCAACTCCGCGAATGAGTCAGTACTCACGACGCGCCGCGCTCGTCACTATAACCGCGACAAAATCACTAACTCGCGGGCGAAATGTACCTTAATTGTAACAATGTATGTCGAAGTTGTATAAATATTAATTAAAAGACTTTAATTATTATTTGCAATAGATCATATGTTCCACCTTTAAAATTTAAAAAAACATTAAAATGGGTTGATGATTTTTCGTTTTTGTAGTATTGTACAAATTATTTAAAAATAAATAGTAAGTAGTCACTAAGTCGAGTTAGTTAATTTTCGCTTTTTTGTGATTTAGCAAACTACTGACTTTAAAAACTCACTAAACCATTTTAGTGATTTTTAAACTACATAAAGGCGCATGTATGCATTGATAATTCAAGAGAAAAAGTAATTAAGTCGTTTTAATTTCGGGTGATGTAAATTTTTGATAAATGTATATTAATTTACTAAATTAGTTATTTCTCCCATTACGCTGTGAGGTGCAAAGGGTAGACTTACTTACTTTTCACATTTCGTAAAACAAAAGCCTGGGCAGCTACAAAAATGACTGTTAGACAGATATTTAGAGAAGAAAATGTTGATTTTAGTGACATTGATAAGTAATTGTGGCCATTTTTCGAATTAGTGACTTTTCGCTCTACGGGGACGATATACAGGCTTTTGAAGAAGAACAATAAAGAAGATAATTTCTTTAGTTAAATTAAAACGATATCCAACCAGCTTCTCGCGCGTGGTTTCACCCGCGTAACTCCCGTTCCCGTGGGAACTTCATAAGCCTATGTCATCCGAGGATAGTGTAGCTTTCGAACGGTGCAAGAATTTTTCAAATCAGTCCAGTATTTTCGGAGCCTATACAAAACAAACACACAATCAATTTTTCCTCTTAAATATATCAGTAAAGATACATTTTATCAATCAAAGAATAGCTGATAAATAACTAGAAGAATAATAGTTTAATTCTAAGACACGGCATGAACTCTATTTGACCCCCATTGACGTGTAACTTGCGTCATTTTATGCGTCACTCGAGGGCTTTTTACAAAGTAAAACTACTTAGATATATTGTATCTAAACAAAATTAAATTGAAGAGTTTCTTATATCAATAAAACAGCTTTTTATTATATGTCTATGAAAATAAGTACAGTACAGTCAACAAAAAAGATTTACATTTATTATAATTAACCAACATGAATAAAATACAAACTAAAAGTAACTAATTAAAAATAAAACTAACTTATATACAACTATTCTAAATCTATACTACTTGGCAAGGTTCCCAGAATGCTGGCAGCATTACCACGTTGAATGGCAATGCTTACCTGCTGTGCAAAGTAGAAACCAGCACTCGGAGAACGTGCCGCACTTAAGAGGGCCGCTGCGAGGTATTTATAAATTAATTTGGCTCCCGGTCCCCACGGCCCCAATGTTTCGACACCAAAAGGCACAAATACATAACCACTATCAAGGGTACTATATTTGCGCCTCTTGAGATTCTCCGCGGATTCAGCCGCCATGCCAGCCCTACCCTGAGTCCCGGAAAGATGAGACGGCGCGAGGGTGTCGACGCACGTAGCGTCCCACACCAAAGGCCGTCCCATCCTCCAAGGCACCAGAGTCATTCCGTCGGGCCTTTTACCATCGTCGCGCATAAGGCCATTAGGCTCTAAAACGGCTGGCATATTTGCCGAGCTGAAGGCCCGACGGATTATATCATTAATAGTGGCATGACGGGACAAACGTCCAGCACTTTTGCTACAACAAAGGCCGTGGTGACCGAGTTGGGTCACATTGGCGCCACACTCGCAGCGGTGGGGAGCACAGCACGGCGCACCCAGGCGCAACGAAACTGCCACACGAAACGTATTTGCATCCATTAAGGTGCCTGTATTTGGTGACGGAAGCGCATGCAGCCACAAGCCTGACTCCCATTCCGCAACGGCTAAGAGACGGGCACGATCTGCAGAGCTGGAACACGTTTGTAACAAATTATTCCGCGTCAGCTCACAGAGCGGCCCATCCCATTGCCGCTGAACAGATGTTTTACATGGCAAGGCAGAGCTGGGGCAAGCCAAAAGCCATTCAGACTCAGCTTCCTTCATATAAGAAATATTATAACTATTTAGACTAGCCGAGAGAATGCAAATACGTTTCGTGTGGCAGTTTCGTTGCGCCTGGGTGCGCCGTGCTGTGCTCCCCACCGCTGCAAGTGTGGCGCCAATGTGACCCAACTCGGTCACCACGGCCTGTGTTGTAGCAAAAGTGCTGGACGTTTGTCCCTACAAAAAAGATAGGTTTACACGTTGTGAAACGCATTTTAAATTTATATGTACACGTTTATGAGAAGAGTTTACTATTATGTGCATTTGTACACAGCTAACAGCAACTCTTCACTACATAGTATAAAACAAAGTCGCTTGCAGCTGTCTGTCCGTCCCTATGTATGCTTAGATATTTTAAACTACGCAACAGATTTTGATGCGGTTTATTTAATAGATAGAGTGATTCAAGAGGAAGGTTTATATGTATGATATATCAACACTGCAACCGTGCGGCGGGTCACTAGTCACCCATAGAGAACTACCGGCTGTCGTAGTGACATAAACATATTTACTTACATTATTTGATTCTGATGGTGTAAACCTATCTCCTTGGTTGATTGTACATAAATTGACATTGGGTACAAAAAAATCTCACCTAATTTTAAATTGAACTTTACAATAACGTATACGTATTTACACCTCTGTAGCGTAGCGGTATTTGGTTCGCTTTGAATCTTGAAGGTCGTGGGTTCGATACCCACGCCAGGCAAAAATCTTTGTGTAACTTCTAAAATTTCTTTTCGGGTCTGGTTGGTTGAGGGACTACCTTCTGTGCCTCGGAAAGCACGTTAATCCGTTGGTCCCGATTATTATAATATCATCAATAATAATCGTATATCAAGGAACGGGCAGCAGCGTTTCCTTGTATGGTACAACATAATACTGCGGTCACCAGCCCGCCTGCCAAGCGTGGTGACTATGGCAAATACCCTCCCTCGGGAGGAGGTCCATGTTTAGCAGTGGACGTTATACGGGCTGATATTGATACGTATTTGCGTTTACGAATAGATAGTATTTTCGAATACAATTGGCGTAATTATGTATTCAAAACCGAAAGCGGCTGTAGCCCAATGGCTAGGGGCGTCGGACTTGTGATCTTGTGGTCGCCGGTTTGATCCCTACTCCTTGCACTACTGATGGGAACCCACTTGTAACGGTAGCATTTTAGCTTAGCACGAAGAGTTAACAAGAATACTAGTAGACTGCAAACTCGGCTAGTAATCATAAAAAAGGAATAAAACTGTCAAATGTAATACGCGTTCGTAACGCGTGTGAAAGACGCAAGTTGCGAGCTCTTTACCCTATGTTATGCGCCCCATGTAGTGTCAGCCTTAGTGACACAAACATTTCAATATGCAATTTTTTGCGAAACGATGACAAAAGTAAAGGAGAATTGATTTTTAAAAAACAATATTTTTGTTCGTAATGTCCAGTCTATATAGAGTGTAAGTGAGCGCAAGTGATTATTATTGATATCAAAAGACTTCAAACTGATCTCAAAAGAACGTTACCTAATTTTCACGGTTAAACCATTTTAGCACTACAGTATATAAACCATTTAAACTAAGAGACAATCTAACGCTAAATAGCAACTAGAGTCGATTACAAGGCTGCGTTTCCACAGAAGCTGAGCTGCGCGGAGTTGAGCAGAGACTTATAAAAATTGACCAATCGCATTGCTCAAAATACACATCTTATCTCTGCTCCGATTCAGTGGAAACACTGTTAGCGGAGTTGAGAAGATTTCCATTAAAATGTATGGTGCGCGGAGATAAGCGGGGCACAGCGGTGTCGAGCTTAGTGGAGCTGTACCGGGTGAAGCGGGGCTGTGCGGTGTAAAGCGGAGCTGTGCGGTGTATAGCGGGGCTGTGCGGTGTAGAGCGGGGATGCGCGCGGTAGAGCGAGGTTGCGCGGGCTGGAGCAGGGCTGAGAGGGGTAATGCGACGTCAGGCGCGGGAGTTTATTTGTTGCAGTTTGACCTGACACACACACACACACACACACACCACACCGTACTGACTGAAAACAAAATGTATTCACAGACCCGTTCAGCTCATCTCCACCTCACAGCTCCGCTCCGCTAATCTCAGCTCTGGTCCGCTCCGGTCGTCTCAGCTCCACTCGGCTCCACTTCACCCAGCTACACATCTCAGCCTTGCACCGCTCATCTCTGCGCAGCTTTAGTGGAAACACCTAACTATTTACACGCCTCTGCACCGCTGAACCCCGCGCAACTCCGCTTCTATGGAAACGCACCCTAACGTCAATGTTTTCATGAGTTACGCTCCTATACTAATTATATAAAGCGGAAAGTTTTAAATGTTTAAAAAATTCTCTCACCATAATTAACTTTGGTTATATTTAATTCACTGGTCGACAAGGTTTTTGGTGCACAGAAAAAAAAACATTTATTTGTCATCTCAGAGAATTTTGAATATTGTTTCATCATTAAAAATATTCTGTCACGTCTAATTTTAGAGATATTTGACAATAAAAAGTAGAAAATTGGCATTTAAGCCTTTTTTAAACATAGGTAAATAGACTAATAAATGTATTAGTAAATTTGTATAATGACTGATTTTGTAAGTAGCTATTCTGAATTCCAATTAACATTTATGATTTTGTTGCTGTAATGTTCTTTAATGAAAATATTAACATTTGAGTGCCATCAGTAAAAACTCCATACAAAATAAGTCTATTGAAATGTATGAGAAAAATAAAGACAAACTTAATCTTTAATATCTTTGCATTAGAAAATCATAAAAACTGTATTAAAAATGTCAGCTGTTTGACTATCAATCTAATAGATTAAGTTAAGGAACAACAATATTATACTATTCTAAATAAAGTTGCAAATATAGCTAAATCAGCATATTTTTATATATTTACAAGCAAATATATCAAAAATTTGAGCTGATACATATATTGTAATTATTGTTCAGATTTTAATTAACACTAATTAATACAAAAAATTAAATAAAAGTTCTGCACCTTGAAAAAAGTAAAATTTTGTTGACCTGTGTTATGATTTTCCCACGGGAACGGGCGCTATGCGGTTGAAACCGCATGTAATCTATACAAGAATATTTTACTGTATTTCCAACCCATAAATTTCGAAAACCAATAAACATTTTTTTACGCGCACGTAAAACTGTTGCTGAGTCAATACCAGCGTAGGAAACGGACGCTGATATGATAAATAATGTATTCATAAATTAATATTGATAATGGATGTTATTTACAATCGGTTTGTAGGTCACGGTTAACACCAGTGGCTTAGTGGTTACTGTAGCTGCTTCTGCTACCTTGGTTCCACCAGTGACGATTATTGGTATGGTCTGGTGAGCCTGAGGTCTGGTTCTAGGTGAACTTTGTATCCGTAAATTGAGGGTTTGTCATCCGCGATACCTAGATAGATATCCTTAGTGCGGAAGTTGTCTTAAGAAAAAGATAGGTTACCTAAATAAAGTGACTAAACGCAAGTAGGACTAAAGAAGAAAGATTGAAAAAATTGAAATATTTTATACTAACATAAAATAATAAAAATAAATATATGAATAGGTATACAGAACTGACGTAAGGCAGCAAAGACATGACGTAGCTTCAAAATGGACGTAATGTCTTTGTATTACGTCTTCTCTTTATAATTCATGCATGCATTTTATATTAGGCCATTCTGTAATGCCTCATGCGTTATGCATAATAAATTAGTATAATGTGCAGAAGTAGACAACCTCCGTAGCGTAGCGGTATTTGGCTCGCTTTAAATCTCGGAGGTCGTGGGTTCGATCCCCACACCGGACAAGGAACCTTTGTGTAAGTTCTAAGATTTCTTTCCGGGTCTGGTTGGTTGAGGGACTACCCTCCGTGCCTCGGAAAGCACGTTAAGCCGTAGGTCCCGATTGTTATAACATCTATAACAAGCGAACCAGGGAACGGGCAGCAGCGTTTCTCCTGTGTATCACAACATAACACTGCGGTCACCAGTCCGTCTGCCAAGCGTGGTGAATATGGCAAAAACCCTCCCTCGGGCGGAGGCCCATGTTCAGCAGTGGACGTTATACGGGCTGATGATGATGATGATAATGTGCAGATGCTAAACTGAGATGAGAGATCCGATGCTAGACTGATAGCTTAAGGTACAACCTTTAGCATGCAGTCTAGCAACTTTTTTTTTTTTTTTCGGTCGTATGAAATTATCTACGAGGCTTTTGCTACTTCACCGGGCATAGTCTAGCATCTGATCTCGCACCGGTGTAGGCGAAACTGCCCACGAAAAATAATAAAAATAATCTACTTGTGCACTATAATATGAACTTCAGAAAGATTGGGGGGCATGTAACTATTTATATCATAAATATTTTTGACAACGTTTTGTTCATCCTATCCAATGTTAATAAAATAATAAAATTGGTTGAAAAAAATAAAATAACGCGTCACAAAAGGTTATTTTTTCTCTTATTAAATATTATATTACGGTCAAAACTTGCTACAAACTCATTTGTATGCAAATATTTAAAACAAAAACTTCTCTTTATCAAGTGAACTTTTATCACGTTCATTAAGCACTCTCACCAGAGCAAACCTCTTAATTAGCAAAAAGAATTAACAAACGAAATGCCCCGTAATTAAGGTTTAAAAAATGACCAAATTTAAGCCTACGTGCCTCAAAATGTAACGTAATAAAAAGAAAATAAAGGAGCTCTCCACCTTTAGCTTCCGTGAATAAAATATGTAGATAAACTTATCGCATTAAAAAAAATGGTTTGTTTTTTTTAGTAAAGTGGACTTTTGTTTTTCTTCGAGGAGAATCCCCATCGCTGCAGCGGCGACGCTATGGTATACTAATTAAATCACAAGGAGATTGTTTGAAAATGAAAATGAAAACGTTTATTAATAATCTATCGTAATTACAATGACAAAGAAAGAGTAATAAATTAGTTTCCATTTTAACGATTATACAGGGTGTCCCAAAAGGTTAAGTAGCTGGGAAAGGGGGTGACAGGGGTGGACACCATGGTCAATAGAAAAAAAAAAATCCGCTCTGGGTATTTAAAAAAAAATGGCATTTTTTTAAAAACTTAAAATTTTACAGCTTGTTATTTTTGATGTTGATGTTGATGACCTTGTTGTTATTGAAGATTACATAACAGCATTTTTTTTAAATACAGCCCTATTTGTAGGTACAGTTAGCACAAGGTGTAAAATTTTTAGTCTTTTAAAAAATGCCATTTATTTTTTTAAACACCCAGAGGGAATTTTTTATATTTTTCTGGTGACCCTTGTGACCATCCCTATCACCCCCCTTCCCAGTTACGTAATCTTTTGGGACACCCTGTATAGGTATTATAAATTTCAATTTACCAATATAGTTGTAATGTCCTGTGATAGCTATAGCGTCGCAATTTACTAAGAATTAAATCAACGTGGGCTAGGTTTGGGATAAAACACAAAATTCGACGAACTGCGTTTACGCATTTCCCACCCGCCGCTGCAGCGTATACGCGTGCTGGCGGCGGGATATGTGATATGTGGGACTCGCCCTCTCCATAGCGGTAGTATGCTTACTCATACCACGAAGAGAGGACCCTACACCACTAAAACCCACGGGCACTCCTTTGACCCGTCGTTGGTGGGGGCCAGGAACGCACGAAGCAATCCGGGCCTACTGAACCCTACCCTAGCCTCTTACTAGTTTTTCTCTATCTACGTTGTAAAACATTAAGTATAACAGTTTACACGTAATACGCAACAGATTGCTATTGTACTACAAGGATTTATTTATTATTAAATAACAATAATCTTACAATTTCCAATGACTTACAAAAGAATGAAGGATATAAAGTTATACTTTTGTTAACATTTATTGTCGAGCACAATAAAATGAACTGTGTAAATTTAACTTCATTGTGTCATAGCATGTAACAAAGCAAACGTGATTGTTTATTTGAACGTCATTTCTGGTCAAATTTGAACTAATATTCAATAGTGTAGGTTTTAATAGATTATGCTACCACTTAAAGGAATTGACGTGACGTGGTAATAAAAGCGGGAACCTTGTTATCTCTATAATACGCGAAGCAAAAATGCTATACGCCTTTTTGTGTTTAAAGAATCTTTATTTCTAAAAAAGGATGAATGCTTTCACAGAAATGTAATTTATTAATTAATTATGTAAAATATCTTAGTGTGCTGAGCGTGGCTTATCTTAAAAATAATCTAAATAACGCACCAACTTAAATAAACATTCAATTTATAAACATTACATACCAACAATATAAGGTATTTCTTATATCTAAGAAAGCGTATTCGTAAAGTCCTACACACCAAACTATACAAATTACTTACAAAACTATACCAAATCAATACGAAGTGGGTAAATCTAAATGTTTTTGATAATGGTTATAGTATTATATTATTTTACGAAAATTAAGCGGACGGAAGAGTATGCAATTTCGCAGACTTATAGTTTACTAACTTCCCGCTCTCATAGCTCCCATTCCCGTAGAAACTCCATAAAGAAATATAACCAACAGCTTTTTTAGATTATTGGGCTATCTAACATTGAAAGATGTTTTAAATCGGATCAGTAGTTAGTGCGTTCAGGCAAACAAACTCTTGAGCTTTGTACAGGGTTATTTTAAAAACATTAACATCCTTTCAGGGGGTGAAAGTACTGATGATTATAAGTAACTTTTACTATGGGACCAAGACCGAAATCACGAAAAAAAATCAACTGACCCATACATTTTGTCGAGATAAGTGAACATAACAACTTCCGTAGCGTAGCGGTATTTGGCTCGCTTTAAATCTCGGAGGAAGTGGGCTCGATCCCCAAGCCGGACAGGAAATCTTTGTGTAAATTCTTAGATTTATTTCCGGGTCTGGTTGGTTGAGGGACTACCCTCCGTGCCTCAGAAAGTAGGTTCGTTGGTCACGATTGTTATAACATCATCTATAATAATCGTATATCAAGGAACGGGCAGCAGCGTTTCCTTGTGTGGTACAACATAATACTGCGGTCTGCCATGCGTGGTGACTATGGCAATACCCTCCCTCGGGATGAGGCCCATGTTCAGCAGTGGAATTTATACGGGCTGACGATGATGATGAAGTGAACATAAATGTATGTAACAGCTGTTTTTTTTTTAATTAGTTTAGTTAGATACACATATATAATACATAGATAGATCTATCCAATTTAGTTGGTACAATTGTAATTGAAGTAAGCTTTAGCTATAACAACTTGCTACAGTTCTCGAGTGAAGTACAAATCTCAAAGGTAGTCGACATCAAACACGTTTCGTAGAACAAAGAGACCAAAGGATTACAAGGACCTCGAAGTTTCGAGACGTTTTGTCACGTGTTACGATCTCATTGTGATTCACTTAGTTATAATTATTATTAACAGATTTTGCCTGCGAATTCGTTCGTGTAAAAACTTGTTTATCTATCACATACGAACTCTAAGTCTTTCTGTAAAATATGGTATTTTTTTTTTTTTCTTTGAAATAAAAGACAACTAGGGAAATAAATAAAAGACACTAGGGAAATAAATCCCTTTGTCGCGGGGGACTTTACAAACATTCATTTCACGGACACAAAGAACACCCAGACTCAGAACAACTATTTGTGGTTCACACAAATAATTGTCCCGGGTGGGAATCGAACCCAGAACACCAGGTCTCAGAAGCAACTTCCGTAACCACTGAGCCACCGGTGTATTACAATGTTTGTGTTAAATATCGTAAAAAAGGCGACTTACAGAGTTTCGCAGTCTACTAGTATTCTGTTTAATTCTTCGTGCTAAGCTAAAATGATTGTCGTCGGAGATCGAACCGGCGAATACAAGATCACAAGTCGGACGCTACTAGCCGTGGGCTACGGCCGCTTCAAACGGCCATTATAGTCACACAGATCCATCCGTTCGAATGTGTATGTGTTATGAAAATATACCTACCAATATCCAATTTTTTAGTTATGTATAATACCAATATTATATATAATATTATAATAAGTTTTGGCAAACAAACAGACTATCAAATCTTTTTTAATCCTTGTCTCCAGATTCATTCTGTGGTACTGACGTGATTGACGCAATTATAATATTAGACATAATTTCAGCCATAGAACGTCCACTGCTGGACAGATTGCCTTTGGAAGCGGCCTGTATCCACCGTGATCCTATCCGTCCATTTAGTGGATGGACGTCTTATGCTACGCTTGCCGATCAGTTGTCTCCATTCGAACACTTTTCGGCTACAACGGCTCACGAATTAATCCGTTGGGCTATGTTTTTAATATTAGTATTCATTGTAAACTGTATTTTTGTATGTGAGATTTTATACGATGTATGAATTATTTAACATCTGTTATTATTAGATATTACAAACAGGAAATATTTGATTGTTTATTTGAATTCAATATGCTTAGGTGCTACATGTCCGGTTTAAAAAAATATTTAACCATCAGAAAGTCACGTTATCGTTAATAATAAAGTTCCCACGAGAACTGGGTACTATGCGGGTAAAGATTGTATTATATTAATGATTTTTATTCTTGTATAATATTAATATATTTTATTTAACATAAATGATTTTATGTTTCTAAAATATAAATTGCGGTAGCATAATCTGTCTTCAGAAGCATAAGGACGAATATACTATACTTAACTCTAGACACCTAACCTTCGTAAATACCCCTTTTAACCTAACCATTCGTCGATTCGACGAACAATTTTTGGCGGCCTATAATTGTATATAATTATGTATATTTTTCGAAGTTTTAATAGTTTATTAAGTAAAGTGTTTGTTATTTTAGTAAAATCTCGGTGATCGGCAGCCGCGCCGAATAGATATAGCGAAATTAATATGGCATTTTCGTCGATTCAACGAAGGTTAGGTGTCTAGGGTTAAGAAGCATTTACTCAAATGTGTCATTTTACGACTAAGGCACAAACGACGTATGTTTCTGACGTATAATGGCACAACCAACCTTATGCTTCTGAGCTTCACACAACTATATTTTAGTTTTGTGAAGTTGTAAGGATTACAAAAGGTCGTATAGTTTAGGGAAACTTTGTCACGTGTTCACCTGAACGTGTCGCGATCTCATTGTGATTCCGTCACTCGTGTAATTATATTAAGTTTATAATTTAACTTAAACAATTCTGCTCTCGTTATTAAACTTATTATAAAGTACCTAATACGGCTTTGGTTAGTTATTATTAACTTAACTTATTCAACCACGCAATGTGTTTTTATGTATTTTTTTCGTAATTATGATTTTTATTTGAAATTGGTAATTACAGTTTAGCCCGCACCTCTTGCCCATAGCCATGCTTGCTCCCATACTTACGTCACCGTTACTACGCCCACGCCTAAGCCCCCCTGCTATATAAAACCATGCGCGGGAACCTTCACGAGAAAACTTCGTAATTAAATAAAGCCAATGTTACTCAGGGATAATGAAGAATTTTGATGGTGAATGAATTATCAATATCCGTTCAGAGACCTTAGACAAAATGCCACTGCAGCAGAAAATCGCTAACGCGAATGTATGGATATTTCACATTAGTCACGTGATTAAACGAGATCGCTAATTATGTATGTGTGGATGGATATTTCACTTTTCATTTGTCACGTGATTAAACGAGCGCGGGAAAAAATGATGGACATTCATTGGTTGATTCTTCTATGAAAAGAGTAAATCGATCGTTCGGATTTCGGTTGCATAAACCTTCTAGATAATTCAGTGGCATTTTGTCTAGGCCCTTAGTTGTATTTTTGAGTTTATCCGTAACAACCAATAATACAAATATGACTGCTGTTTTTGAAAGAAATTAATTACATAGGAATAAATTTTAATTATGACATAAATAAAATACATAATATAGAACTAAAAGTAGCTTATTTAAAATAAATCAAATTTATAAAATACTACTATTCTAAATCTATTATATTTAGCAAGGTTCCCAGAATGCTGGCAGAATTACCCAGTCGAATGGCAATGCTTACCTGCTGTGCATAGTAAAAACCAGCACTCGGAGAACGTGCCGCACTAAAAAGGGCCGCATTTCTATTAAATGTAATCAACTTAAGTTTTTATAATAAATTACATCCAAATAAAAATAAAAAAACATTACATCAAAATTTTCCCTCTATATATAGAGGGAAAATTTTCATTTTCATTTTCAGTGGTTTTACGAATGGCATCAATATGTGGTTAACCATGAAATTGATAGTGAAACGCACAGATAGATACAATTAAATACACTATTTTATACGAAGTAATATAAATGAAAAACAAGTAGGTAGTAATTTACTTCGATTCGATTTTAACGTGGACACAAACGTATTAATATATAAATTCTATTAGAATTATTCGTTTTATTGCATGAAAGAACACAAACCTTGATTTTGCAATTTTGAAATCCTATTCATCTAGAAATGTCTGAAAGCTATGGCCCTAGAATAGGTTTGCCATACGTCCCACCATACGTCACGACATGTCCGGGTTTCGAGCGTCATGTCCCGGTGTCCCGGCCAACAAGGTAATGATTCCGGAGGGCGCGCCAACCAAAAAAAAAAAAGAACTATGCTTCGTTCGCAATATGCTCTCCTGTTTATCTTATCGTCTTGCGTGCGCTAAGAGAGAACCCCCTGGGCTCGGTCTGACGTGTTATTGTTTCATCATATTTACGAAGTAGGTAATCTGTATTTCGTGGCGTTATAACGCCTGGTAAGTAAATGGGTGACAAACTCACAAGAAGCTTAGTTTGAAATAAAAGTTTTTTCATAATATCCCCAAAATCGATTACAAGTCAAGTCTCGAAAAACAATTAAAAGTCAATTTTATTCTTAGTAGACAAGAATAAATTGTATCAATTGTAATCATTAAGTTGGTAGTTAAATTGAATGTTAACGAATTGTTTCGATTATCAGAATCTTAATAAAGTAATTTAAGTTTGAAAAGCTTGAAAATTTCCGCGTGGTTTCTGTTTTAGCGAGTTTGAGTACTTTGATTGTAAATCAATAACTTCAAATAGGTATAGACTGAGGGAGACAACAGATTAAGGCAGGAGCCCTGCTCGCTTTTAGGCCCCTAGCCCACGAGCCGAAATATTTAAACCCGGCCCCCGCCATCGGCGGATCGAAGGAGTATCCGGGTGGTGTAGGGTCCTCTCCTCGTGGTATGAGTTTAGCATACCACGCTATAGAGAGGGCGAGTCCCACATATCCCACCGCCAGCGCGCGAATACGCTGCAGCGGCGGAGGGAATGCGTAAATATAAAAAAACAGTCCCCTAGCCCACGACGACTTTTTGCAGCGATGCAGTTGAGCGTTTCGTAATCGCGGTACAACATCGCTTCTGACGCGTTTTCGTCGCATTTGCAATGTGCTTCAGAAGCGATGCAAACCCGCGACCGTGTCGGACTATTTCCTGATACCGTTGCGCGACCGTATCTGGACAGAATCGCGTTTGAATCGCGAAATCTCGCAAAGTTAGATTTCGAACTCAAAATGTACCTATCTATGTTAAATTTCAGATAAGACGCATTCAAACAATTACTGGTTCAAACTTAATTTAAAAATTTAGAAAAAACACGTCTATATTTACATTGTAAGTTAAACAAATGCTTTTACGTAATATATTCTCGTCTGAAATTAAACCAAAATTTTGCATGAATCGTTCAAAAACAATTCTTAAGATAATAATAACTACTAAAGCGAGAAAGTTATTAACTGATACCTTGCTTTTCTTTCACTATTGATGTTAAGAAACAGAAACATTTTGAAAGGAAAACCCAACCTTTGACTTAACTTTTCGCTAAAACCGTTCTTAAGTATTTTCTCGCTTCTGTTAATTAAACAGAATATTTATAGAATTAAGCTCTTTGTTTCTTGTTGTTTAACGAGTTTTAATTCGTTTTCTATTTTTAAATGTAGCGTTTAAGGGCTTGACCTCACTCCTTTGTGGTTAAGAATGTGGTTAACTAATGAGTTTTTGTACCGACTTTATTATACCTTAACTTCTATAGCATAGTGACATAAGCCTCGCCTTAAATATCGGATCCGGAATTTCTTTTTTTACAGCTTTTGCACTATGACAGTACTTGGTAGACTTAATGCCTTAAGCATTTACTCCCAGTCTACCATTGCATGAGAGATAATGGGGAAGGTGGTAGAGATTTTTATTGAAAATAGATAGATATATGTTTATAAATTTTAATGTATAAAAATAAGTTAATACTACATTTAAATACTGTACATACCTACTTTACAAACGTACTTATATAGGTACATATAATCAAATCATATATGATTCGACTAAAAGTTGTCATCACGGCTCAATGACATTTCCTATGTATATGTTCACGCACTTTCTTAGGGTTTCGTGTCTAAAAAAGTGAATACGGGACCCTATTACTAATGTGGCGTGACTCCGCTATCTGTCTGTCTGTTACCAGGCTGTATCTCATGAACCATGATAGCTAGATAGTTAAAATTAAAAAAAATAATGTGTATCTATTTATGTTTTTACTTAACAAACACTATAAACACAATAAAATAAGTATTTAAGGGCGGTTCCTACACAACGAACGTAATGCTGTTTTTTGCATTGAAAATCAAGTGCACCCTCAATAATATGTTGTTTCGATAAATATTGGTACGAAACCCTTCGTGCTCGAGTCCAATTCGCATTTGGCCGGTTTTGGTTAACTATTTTTCAAAGGGACCGCATTAATTGCCTTAGGGTAAACATCTAGTCAAAATTTCCCGCTACCTACACTAAACATTTGCGTTTTATAGTGCAAAATTTTAAGTCCCCGTATCTACAGGGTGTCCCAAAAGATTAGGTAGCTGGGAAGGGGGGTGATAGGGATGGTCACAAGGGTCACCAGAAAAATATAAAAAATTCCCTCTGAGTGTTTAAAAAAATAAATGGCATTTTTTAAAAGACTAAAAATTTTACACCTTGTGCTAACTGTACCTACAAATATTTAAAAAAAATGCTGTTATGTAATCTTCAATAACATCAAAAAAAACAAGGTGTAAAATATTAAGTTTTTAAAAAAATGCCATTTTTTTTTAAATACCCAGGGCGGATTTTTTTTTTATTTTTCTAGTGACCATTGTGTCCAGCCCTGTCACCCCCTTTCCCAGCTACTTAACCTTTTGGGACACCCTGTATATCACGATTGTCACAGTAAATTATATTGTATGATGTTGTGATAAAGTGAAATTTCATTAATTACGGCATTTCATGAGCTTTGCTTGTGAATAGTTGTAGTTACTTTGTGGTAAACATTATGTTAGCTAGGCAGTCACTAGAGAATCGTTCCTGGTCTAAATGAAATTACGATTTCTGCACAATCAAATACCAACCTTTTGTGTTCCGTACAGGCTGCGGTTGGGTTTTGATCTCTCCGTTTCAGAAATGTTGGTGAATTTAATTTGGTGTTTTGGGTAAATATTCTATTTATGTCTGCAAACAATAGTTGAATGTTAGAGCACATAAATCAGTCAGTCATTTAAACTTACCTACTGCCGCTTGTATTGTTATATTTGTGTATAATGATTAGTTAAGACAACAGCCACATTCAGAAAATTAATATCTATGTATCGAAAAAAAAAATACAAACCAAGTATAAGTATTAATTCAAATAAAGGCTAAGACTTGCAATAACTCATAGAATACGGTGAGGGGGGTAAGTATACTCTTCGAACTCTCAACCGGATTGCTTTGACAATAGACATCTTCCAATGCACTCTGCGTGAGTTGACAATGACGGCTACTAGATGCTATGAACAATAAGATAAGTAAAAAAAATTATAGAAACAAATTTAACAAATTATTTTATTATTATTATTATTTATTATTATTATTATTTATTATTTTAAAAGACAACTCCCGCACTAGGGAAATAAATCCCTGTGTCGCGGGGGACTTTACAAACATTCATTTCACGAACACAAAGAACACCCAGACTCAGAACAACTATTTGTGGTTCACACAAATAATTGTCCCGGGTGGGAATCGAACCCAGAACACCAGGTCTCAGAAGCAACTTCCGTTACCACTGAGCCACCGGTGCTGTCAAATATATAATATATATATGACTATGTAAGTCCACTTTGTGAGAGCTGGTGCCCATTGTAGGTTTATAAAAACCTGTATTTACAGGTCACCAGTGCCCACTCCACAGGATACGATGTTATATTATACAAGTTTGGTAATGGGTATTAGTTCCACATAGCATTGTGTAAGACAAAAATGTAACAACAGATATTAGTTAGGTAACACAGAAAAGTCTAGGAGAGAGATATTTAGCATATTTGTATGTGGAGATGTACAGTGTGTGTGTGTATGTGTGTGTGAATGAATGAGCGGATGATTAGATTTGAATATTTTAAGAGCTAATACACAGTTTTTGGCAGTGAAGCAACTTGGATAGGAGATAGGATACTAGACGCAAACGAACACGTTGTGGAAGATGAATGTCTGAAGAGAAGGGTAAGTAGTTATAGTCTAAGTAGAAGGGTAAGAACGTTAGATGATTGCGAATTTGGCGAAGATTGATGTTAGTTATATGTTTTGTATAAGCAGATTTTCAGTTTCATGATAATTAAGATTTTTAAGAATGCAACAATTTTTTGTTTACCACGAGATTTGGTCAGTGGATAAAAGTCTAAAATATTATTTAGTTTGTAATACAGGTAGTTTCCTAGATAACAATAAAATCTATGTGAAAAACTGGTATTGATCTTTAAAGATGGGCACACAGAGCTTTTTCGTCTTTTTTGATTCGTTAAGTTAGGGTCATATTCCAATTCAAGATGTTTTTTCATAACAATGTTGAGTACAAAAAGTTGTCTGACCGAAAGCAGGTCCCATCTATTATACACATCCACAGTGCGAAACCGGAAGGGAAGGCCAGCAGCAACTTTAAGAATTATACGCTGTGCTCTCTCAACTTCTATTAAATGGGTTTTTGAGGCTCCCCCCCCAAGATGCCAAACAGTAATCCATCAACGACTGACAAAGAGCAAAGTAACCATTTTTATAACTCTCATATCAGCAACATGCTTGAGGCTCTTGAAAATATAAATAAGTTTGCGTAAGCGTGGAACCAGTACATCAATATGTGGTTTAAACCTTAATAGTTGGTCAATTATTACTCCGAGATATTTGATACTATTGGTCCTTTCACTTGTCCCACATGAGCAAGGGTTTTGACTGTTAGTTGACGGACATGAATGACTGACAATGCAGAGAGTAGACGGAGGCGACAAATTAGACTTCAGTGAAAATGCTATATATTTAGTTTTTTCAAAGTTGAGTGTTAAGACCGACACAGACTCTGTCAAAGGCCGACTGAGCAGTGCCAAAAATCTCGTCCCAAGTACGACCAGAAAAAAATAATGCGGTGTCATCGGCAAAAGTGAGTATTTTGCCACCGCTCAGGCGGAGTTGACAGAGGTCGTTAATGTAAATTAAGAAAAGAGTTGGCCCAAGAATACTCCACTGGGGTACGCCGAACTTGACAGAAAGGGGGTCACTTATCCAAGTATCAATTTTCACACGCTGAAACCGATCGCTGAGAAAACTTTGCAACAATTTAAAGGGGTTACCACGTACACCAATTTTTTCCAGCTTAGTAAACGCGAAAGTTTGTAAGTATGGATGGATGAATTGATGGATGTTTGTAACTCTTTCACGCAAAAACTACTGAATGGATTTGGCGGAAAGTTTGCACGCGGATAGTTTATAAGCTAAATTAACATATAGGCTACAAAATATCACGCTCCAACCCACTGGAGCAGAATGACGCGGGTAAAACTCAGCTAGTTAATTTAATAAATGCAAAGAAAATATACAAATACCAACATATAGGTATTATGTATTTTATAACGTGATAAAATTTTAAAATCTATTCAACAGTTAAGTATGGATTAATTCGTTGTTTTGGTGTTATGTTTACGTTAAAGACTCCTAAACACAACCCATGTTTCTTATCAAAACCTTGTCATCAAGCTTATATAATCACATCGGGGTAATATTGTTACTTTCGTTGCATATTCATGCTACGGATAAGCGAGTGCTCCTTTGAGACTCACTGTAATACAGAGGCCTGTTGAATGTATTATACTTGTACCACTTAATTTGTGTTGTGGTGTAGTGAGAACAAAGTAACGTCAAGTAGTTAGTACGTTTAGCCTAGTTCAATTATTGATGTCCTGCATTAGACTGATATAACACGACCGTAGTAACGTAGCGGTATTTGGCTCGCTTTAAATTTCAAAGATCGTGGGTTCGATCCCCACGCCGGACAAGAAATCTTGCCTCGGAAAGCACGTTAAGCCGTTGTTCTCGATTGTTATAACATTATCCTTTTATCCTACTTATACCAACGGTGGATCGAAGAAGTGTCCGGAGGGTTTTAGTGGTGTAGGGTCCTCTCTTCATGGTATGTGACTTAGCATACCACGCTATGGAGAGGGTGAGTCCCACATATCCCACCGCTAGCGCGCGAATACGCTGCCGCGGCGCGGCGCGGCGGTAAGAATGCGTTTCCCCCCGGAACACAAAAAAAAAGAAACAATGGGGATGATGATTGTCAAAGTCACTATTTAATGCGGAATAAGTCGCAAGCACAGCTTGTTTTAAATAAATTTTCAAACTTATTACTAATACTAGTATATGTTCACCTAGGCGCTGAATAAAAATAGTTACTTCTGTTAACTTAATTTTTTCGTCACAAAAATGTAGCTGTTCCTTTGAAGTGATTTTAAAGTAGCAGAATAGGGTCTATCATCATCGAAACGCCTCAACAAACACTACACCCTGACATTTATCTGAGTAGATACAATTATGTCGGTACAATTAACGCTACGGGCCCACGGGTCATTTTAATATTATTATAGGGTCAAAACCAACTTTGAGAATGATTAAGTACCGTGGGGTGGGTAAATTTGTTTTTGTTTTCAATGCATTATAGTAATGGCACTTTTTCCTCGTTCTTTTGATGGTAATACTATTTATTGTAATAAGCAAAGTGCGAGGATTGAATTCCGGCCAGGGCAAAAAAATATTTTTTCCGAAAATACACTAAATTGGAATCAAACAGCCATAATTATACCGGTTAGACTAAGTTTTAACCACAACAACCAATAGTAAAAAAAATTGTAAGTTTTCTTTATTAAATGATACTTACAAAATTGAGATTAATTTATACCACCAGCAGGACTCGAACCTGCATCTTAGGTATATTCAATATCTCGATTTCAGATATATGTCCATAGTGTTAGTATTGACAAAATAACTTAGTGTCTAAGGTTACTATTGACAGGTTAACAGTGCAAATATGTTTTGCGGAAATGTGATAAGATAAGCATAGGTAATGACATATAACATAGGTACGAAAAAGAAAAAACAGAAAAATATTTTTTTGAACATTTTATTATTTGGTTCATTGTTCATACGTGTATATCATAAAAACTGGCGCAGTTGGTACGTACAAACTAATAAAAAGCATTCCATTGATATAGACTCGTGTCCCATTTGTGGTGCACGCACGTGTAATGATGTCTTCATAGTGGCCCATATGCGGTACATGCACTGTCAACGTGATAAGAAAAAAGGAAACATATATTATAATAGCCCCTAATGCTTTAACCAATTCGGCTACGGTAGAACCCAACCGATCATCGAAATCTATCAATCTCTTTTATAACACTCTTAACTAATTTTGAAATTTAGTAAGCGGTACACGTAAAGTATTCAAAAAATAGTCATTGTAAAAATATAAACAATTTTATTTTTTTAGTAATACTTGCAGAGTTTTTCCGTTTACTTTGTATTCTTGTTAACCCCTCATTCAAATCTAAAATGTTGGTTACCACGAGGAGAGGACCCTACACCACTAAAACCCCCCGGACATTCCTTTGATGCGCCGTTAGCGAGGCCGGGCACGCTTAAGCAATCCGGCCCCCCGACGGCATGTCCGACGCCTTAGGGCCGGTGCTCACTGCCGGCACGGCACGGCATGGCATGGCAAAGGATTTTATTACTAATCAAGTTATTTTGAATCTTATTTCAATGAGTTTAGAGTTCATGTTACATTTTTTTGATACCACCATGCCACGACTTGCCGCCGGATGCTGTGGCATGACGCGACGCGCCACGGCATGACGCGACGCGCCGTGACATGACGCGACGCGCCCTGGCAAACAAGTTGCTGGATTCACCATTTGTAGATCTTGTTCTCCACAAATAATGCACCCAGAATTTTCTTTTCGACAAATTAGCCGTTCTCATTTGTCTTTCTTCATCTTCAAAACTGATTGATGCCAAAGTGGCTGGACTTTCAACAGAATGCCACGGCATGCCACGGGATACCACGGGATGCCACGGTATGCCACGGGATACCACGGGATGCTACGGCACGCCGCGGGATACCGCAGCACAATCTGCCATGCCGTGCCATGCCGGCAGTGAGCGCCGGCCCTTAGCCATTGGGCTACGGCCGCTTGTGTAATTCTCGATTTAAATGTAATTTATTCACAGATTTACGAGTAAATAACTTAACGCAAAAATACTCAAACGTAACATTATGTAAGCAAATAGTATAGGTACCCGAGTTGTCTAAGTAATATAGGACAGATGTTTTGAATAATAATAATGTAGTTGTATTTACATTATAATTGCGTCGTGTTGACTTACGTGTCCTGTCACAATACTGCGATATTACTGGCGCATTAGTTTCACAAATATTCATAATATTCTGTTTTATTTAGAGCTGACGCTAGAATGAAATATGCGTGACTGCCTTCCGCTCGTGGCTTCACCCGCGTAGCTCCCGTTACCATGGGAACTTCAAAATAAAATATAACGTATAGCCTTCTTTGATAAATGGGCTATTTAACATTTAAATTATTTTTCAAATCGGCCCAGTAGTTATTGAGATTAGAAGTTTGTTTATTTGTGTGTTTGTTTTCTATTTGTGAGTATTACTATTTGAGGTTTGTTTATATATTAGTAAAGATATTTTTTCACCAACCCGCCTGCCAAGAGTGGTGACTAAGGTAACTACCCTCTCTCGGGAGGAGGCCCATGTTCAGCAGTGGACCTTATACGGGCTGATGATGATAGATATTTTTGATAATTTATCAATCAAATCCCAACTCCCCTCTTACTGCAATCACCAATTCACCTGCCAAGTGTAGTAATTACGGAAATAGTCCTCAAACGACCCTGGCTTGCCAAGATCGGTTAAAAAGGAGGCCCATGTAGTGGCCCAGTGGAAATAAACATGCTGATAATGTACCTAAAGTAAAAAAAAGTACCAAGATAAAAGTATATAGTGCCTTCCAATTCAATAAGTTGGAACAGTATCAGGATACCAATAGAAAATGGATAATTGAGCTAGGACAAAATATCCTAATAAAACATCAGTTCAAGTCAATACAATCATCCGCAAAACAAGCGACCCGCCCCGGCTTCGCACGGGTACAATCCTGATGTACCGTGTGATGTGATTCAAGAGGAATTTTTAATACATATACAATACAATACCTTTCTCTTGAATCACTCTATCTTTTTAAAAAAGCCGCATCAAAATCCGTTGCGTAGTTTTAAAGATCTAAACATACATGAGTACAGACAGACAGCGGGAAGCGACTTTGTTTTATACTAAGTACGATGATTTTGTACGATAGTCGTTATATTATGTAGAAGTATTCAATTTATTTATAATATTACAAATAATCTAATATTATCTAGATTTCTTTGTATAGTTTTTTGCATTGAGTAAGCTTCGAAACTGCATTATTTCAGAGGTGTGCTAGGATCTAGACAGAAGTTGGGACTAGGTGAACTTCGGGGTAAAACATCTAAAACAATGACCTTTTACTTCATCATCATCATAATCAACCCATACAACGTCCACTGCTGAACATGGGCCTCCTCCCGAGGGAGGGTATTTGCCAAAATCACCACGTTTGGCAGGCGGGTTGGTGACCGCAGTATAATGTTGTACCACACAAGGAAACGCTGCTGCCGGTTCCTTGATATACGATTGATATATAATGATATAACAATCGGGACCAACGGCTTAACGTGCTTTCTAAGGCACGGAGCTGACTCCCTCAACAAAGCAGACCCGGAGAGAAATCTTAGAATTTACACAAAGATTTAGATCGAGCCCACGACCGCCGAGATTTAAAGCGAGCCAAATACCACTACGCTACGAAGGTTGCCACTTGTTACTTAACGCGATGAAAAGCAAATAGCTATTCAAGATTCAGGTCCTTTTCATAACTCGTAAACGTAACAACACTCGACCCCTTAAGAGTTCCAAGAATAATATTAATAGAACCCTTAGTAATATAAATACTAAGTGTGAACGACTTATTAATTAATTCAACCCCAGTTTAATCAAGATACAGGTGGAAACGACCTTAATTTATAGAATCACTGAAATATTAATACACTTAAATCATCATCATCATCATCATCAGCCCGTATAACGTTCACTGCTGAACATGGACCTCCTCCCGAGGAATGGTATTTGCCAAAGTCACCACGCTTGGCAGGCGGGTTGGTGACCGCAGAATTTTGTTGTACCACACAAGTAAACGCTGCTGCCCGCTCGTTGATATACGATTATTACAGATGATGTTATAACAATCGGAACCAACGGCTTAACGTGCTTTCCGAGGCACTGATGGTACCTCGGAAAACCCCTCAACCAACCAGACCCGGAAAGAAATCTTAGAATTTACACAAAGATTTCCTGTCCGGCGTGGGATCGAGCCCACGACCTCCTTACGACTTTAGTGTATAGAATCACTGAAATATGAATACAGTGAAATAGACCCGGTAATTATTAGTGCACTGTAGTACCATGTGATTTCCGGCTTAGAAAAGACCACCTCATGGCTCTCCATGGGTGTCGTAGGCGGCGATTAAGGGACATACGGCTGATGGATTACCCTATGGAGATGGAGGACCCTAATCTATAAGATTAGGGTCCTGAAAGTAAAATAAAAAAACATGAAGATTGATTATTTCATATTTTAAGGTTCACTTTAAAAGTCGTGTTATATAAACTTCTTGTTTAGATATCAAAAAATGTATTTACTGCGTTTATCTCGAAATCGCGATTTTGCAAGTACTGGATTTGGGTTTAAGGAGGGCAGAGCTTAAGGCTAACATACTATTACGGACCGTAATAAGATACCACGCGGTCCGTAATTTTATGTAGGTATACCGTAAGCTACCAAATACAACTATACTAATATTGTAAAGATCTATTTTTGTTACTCGTATGAATAAACTAAAAAATGGACGGATTTTGATAATTCTTTTACCATTTAAGCCACATTAATCCTAATTAACATAGGCTATATTTCATTACAACCCCCACAGCGTAGCGGTATTTGGCTAGCTTTAGATCTCGGAGGTCGTGAGTTCGATCCCCACGCTGGACAGACCGGACAGCACCGTTTCCTTGTGTGGTACAACCCGTACAACATAATACTGCGGTCACCAACCCGCCTGCCAAGCGTGGTGACTATGGCAACTACCCTCTTTCGGGAGGAGGCCCATGTTCAGCAGTGAACGTTATATGGGCTGATGATGATGATGATAATATTTAATTATGAAGTCCCCACGGGGACAGGACGTGAACTACGCGGGTGGAACCGCGCGGAGGAACTGGTAAGCTTTAAATTGGTATCTCGTAACTATTGATTAGACTCCAACTCTCCAGTGAGTAACCTGCTTAAGGATTCCAATATAATGTTTTATTATCCTGACAGGTGTGTCACTGAATAACTTGATTTCTTTGTATAGTCTGTTTCATCCGGAAGGTTATCGTGACAGCAATCACTGAGACGTTTTAGAGATGGGATACCGTGCAAATCTATACATATACTTATACTTATAATATATTAAGCTGAAAAGTTTGTTTGTTTGAACGCGCAAATCTCAAGAACTACTTGTCCAACTTGAAAAAATCTTTCAGTGGTAGATAGACCATTCCTCGAGGAAGTCTTTATTATTTAATCTTAAAGTTCTTACGGACACGGGAGTTCCGTGGGTACGCGCTACACGTGGAAACTAGTCAATGATCTGCTATTTTTGGTTATCTAAATATCGGTACAATAATTGGTATAAATTATTTATTAAATTCGTAATATAAATTACTAATTTTACATAAATACCGAACTTCATCGTTCCCCAACATTGAATAATCATCATCATCAGCCCGTATAACGTCCACTGCTGAACGTGGGCGTCCTCCCAAGGGAGGGCATTTGCCATAGTCACCATGCTTGGCAGGTGGGTTGGTGACCGCAGTATAATGTTGTACCACACAAAGATACGCTGCTGCCCGTTGCTTGATATACGATTATTATAGATGATGTTATAACAATCGGGACCAACGGCTTAACGTGCTTTCCGAGGCACGGAGGGTAGACCCTCAATCAACCAGACCCGGAAAGAAATTTTAGAATTTACACTAAGATTTCCTGTCCGGCGTAGGGATCGAACCCACGATCTCCGAGATTTAAAGCGAGCCAAATACCGTTACGCTACGGAGGTTGTCGTAGTCGGAGTACATTGAATAAAGTAGACAAGAATTAAAAAGTAAGTTTAATTTCATAAATCCTTTTTTTAGTGTGTATTCGGCTCATTGGCTTCGAGGAAATTTTATAAGTTGGTAGTTGATTGTTGCTTTGATTGACGTTTGAGAAAATGCAAGTTACCCAATAAATATTATTTACAGAATGTTGTTTCAAACTGAAACAATAAAGTTCAAAAAACTTCATCGTCCATATTTAACTAATTTCGGAACATGGCACTGTCCCTTTAAGATGAGAATGAAAGGACGAGGTTGTACCTGACTTTCTTCTAAGGAGTTTATCGTATTTGGGATGCTCATAACTTATTCATGAAACGTAGGCAATGAACATTCCGATTAAATTTGTTTTTTAATATATTTTTTGCAGATATCATTTTTTTTTCTTTGTCTATGTTATAGACTACAAAGCAATTTATTGTGAGCACAAAAAAGTTTTAAATCTAAAATTAGTTTCAGACGTTTTTGACAATTTGTTTATATATAAGGTGCTTCCAAAATATACGCCATCCTTTTACCAGGAGACATTCATTATCACATTATACGTATAAATACTGATCATGTTCGTTGTGACAAACTCTTCAGCTTTATATATTATTATAGATAAGTGAATATTTAGTATAGATAAATATATAAAAAAAAAATATTACAAAACACAACATTTATATTAAATAAATAAAGACTTTCGTTTTCAAGGCATTCATTCTTTATTACAAGTAAAATTCGTAAAAAAACTGAAATTTTAGTACTCTCAGTTTTAATAATAATTTTACGATATGAATGTAATTTCGTGGGATATTGCTTAATTTTACTTTACGATAGGGCACTGTTTATTTATGTATTAAAACCTCGGCTTTAAAACAGTAAAATGTATTAAATGTAGCTAAAAGCTATTTGCGTGGTGATATACGAGTATTATGCTTTATAATTGTACTTTTTCTGTATTGAATTTCTGATTTAAATATTGAAAACATAATTTCACATCATATTTTTTTCGAATCCGTGTTACCTTGTAACTACTTGAATGTAATGCGAGCAGTAAGTCCGTCAAAAGAAGAAGGTTATGGTTTTTTGAATAATTATGTTACTAAACTTTTGATTGCTACTGTACACAGGTACTGTAGCATTCAAAAGTACAGGAACACTGGGATAAATTATCCCAAACTAAAACATTCTGCAACTTGAAAGTTGGCATTTTCATTTTTAAAAGTGTCATTGTGAAAAGCAGACCAAACGTACAGTTGGTAACTGCGAGGTTGGGATATAAAACAAAATTATATGAAAAGTTGGTAAATTATTATTCGGCGAAATAAAATTCTGCTAAACTTCCGTTGGCAAGTGAAAATCTGGCAAACAGTTTTCGGCGAAAAGGCAGAGAGCCCTATCCGTTGTAATGTGTTCGTCTAACTTATTTATTCATTAATAAGAAACTGAGCTGTTTGTCTTCTGTTCCCGCCCACTGCTGAACATGGGCATCCTCTTAACAATATTTGGCAAGCCAAGGTTATTGAGGAAAATTGCCATAATCATCACGCTTGGCAGGCAGATTAGTGATCGCAGTAAGATGTTAGGTAACCTTGAACTTAAAGATGCTGCTAACCATCCATTAGCTGTGTGTTCCTTAGTCGCCACTTACGATACCCATGGGAAGATAATAATATGGGAATCTCTATTCTGAGCCGGAAACAACACGGCAACCACTTCCTGACTTTTGGCTATTACTAAGTTTCACTTTTCACGAGGGAAATTTGTTGATAACCCAATTGAACTAATTCCAGTTGAAAATAACGCTAGCCAAGAGGCAACCAATGTATGTACCCATGCAGTGGGAGAAAAGTATGACCTTCAAAGGTACACACACTGAACTAATATCTTCGGTTCACGCAAATATTTGCGAACTTGCTATTGTAACGGAGCCCTCTATTCAGTTCAAAGCCAAAACTGAATCGATCATATTCCACAAAGGAAATGAGGTTTTTCAAAGAAAAATCTGAATAAAACGATAGAATAATGTATTATATTGGCTATATATAGTAATGCATGGAAATAAATGAATATCATTTTGAAAGATTTAAAAAGTGTGCCAGGCCCAACCAAATTATTTTTCTGGTTCTGGGTTATTCCTCTGTGATCGATGGATGACCCTACGAGCCTCCGAAAAAATATTCATTCAAAAATTCGTATGCATAACAGGCATGCATAGTATCATTGTAATATCAATTAGGCTCATGTTCGGCAGTAGATGTAAGCAGGCTGATGATAAGCCTGTTTACGTCTACTGCTGAACATGGCCCATGTTCAGGCCCTTCTTCAAACAGGGTGTAGTAACGTTGTAGTAGTCAACGCAGTATATATATTGCAGCCATAAGGCCAAATCAGCCATTCAGTGGGACAGCCAGCCCGTCGAACAAACGCTGACATTTTATTAAATGTTCAATCGTTGAATGAACGAACATAACTTAACGTTCAACTAATAGTACACTTTAATAGTAAGCTAGTCCTATGAATTTTGCTGACGTAAAATCAGGCAGGTATTTAAATTTAGTTTAGGTTATTTTTGAACACCCAAAATGAACGGTTTGGCTCGTTGTTCTTTAGCCATTTCATTGAATGTCGGCATCCAATTAACGGGCTAGCTGACCTATTGAATAGCCGATCCAACAAGATGTCTGCAACATATACACGCTAAACGCTGCTGCCAGTTATCTGGTATGCAATTGTCATAGAAGATATTAAGACAAGCAAGTCCAAATGCTTATCGTAGGTAGTACGAGTAACGTAGTCACCAACCAGACCCGGAAAGAATCTTTGACTTGACACAAAGATTTTTTTCCGTAGCCTGAATCGAGCCCACCTGTTATACCTGTTTGCCTAATTACATGTGTTTTCGTTAATCATTAATCATCATCATCAGCCCGTTGTAGTTCACTGCTGAACATAGGCCTCCCCCATCGATTTTCAGCGGGAACGATCGCTAGCGGCCTGCATCCACCGACTCCCCGCGACCTTTATGAGGGCGTCGGTCCATCGTGCAGGCGGTCGTCCTACGCTGCGCTTGCCAGTTCGTGGTCTCCACTCGAGAACCTTTTTGCTCCATCGGCCGTCAGTTCTTCAAGCTATATGTCCTGCCCATTGCCACTTCAGCTTGCTAATCCGTTGAGCTGTCAGTGACCTTCGTTCTCCTCCGGATCTCTTCATTTCTGATTCGATCACGCAGGGAAACGCCTAGCATAGCTCTTTCCATAGCTCGTTGAGCGACTTTGAGCTTTCTTATGAGGCACATAGTAAGAGACCACATTCATAATCATTAATAAAATAACTTATTTATAACACTTTTTTATATCTTTGTGACGATGAACGATGACTGTTATAATGTTTTATAACCATGTTCCCATGCAAGTGATATCAATCTGATATGAGAATAAAAGTCGAGCCACGGACGGTTTTTCTAATGAAACGATTGAACTCAAATATAGGCTATTCAGGTTTAAATTGCATCCCATGGATGCCGTATGATGGATGGATTGCCGTAAGATGGGTGGACAGCAGCGTCTACCAGCTCAAGGTTACAGGTATAAGACGAGGCTCATGAACGATAGCGAACATAAAAAGACTGATAAAGTAAAGTAAAAAAAAGCTGTAAAGAAATAGTAGTCAGTTAAAGGATCTATTTATTACGTTCGTATAAGTATTTACATTCATTTGAAGGGCCAATTGTACCGTTTTTTCACCGAAAGAGGTATTTCCCTTTGCCTTTTAAATACAGGTAGATTACTTAAGAGAGGAAAAAGACTTAATAACGCCCTTAACCTACGTTGTGATCATTTGAAGTACTATTATTATTCATGCATGTATGGTTTAATGGTTTAATTAACTTGATATAAAAATAGATAAGAATGTGTGTTTATTGTCATCATCATTAGCAGCAGACCGTTCACGTCCACAGCTGAACATGGGCCTCCTCTTAACATACCTTGGCAAGGCAGGGTCAGATATTGACGAGCTAGACCGATTTCAAAAATACACCATTAGAAAGTAACTTTATCCAAGAGTAACATAGAATATATTTAATTATCACGTTCCCACGGGAACGGGAGTTAAGCGGGTGAAATCATAGACGGAAACCCTTTTTTTAATATTAGTAGCAGAGTTTTTCCGTCTACTAGTATTCTTGCTAACCCCCCGTGCTAAGCTAAAATGATTGTGTTACGAGTGGGTTCACGTCGGCAGTGCAATGGATGGGGATCGAACCGGCGACCATAAGATCATAAGTCCGACGCCTTAGCCATTGGGTAGTTAATTATATAACATTTGTTCTCCTTAATCGCGTTTAAACCGTAAAATTTTCTCAATATTAACGCTGACCTAATAAGCCTGCAAAACCCAAAACAATTATAACGAACAATATCTAAATTCGTTTTGCCTTTAATCAGACGCCCGCATTGGGTCGGTCAATATTTGTTGATAACAAAGAAGTTAAGACTTCGGATTATCCAAGCGTAACTTCGATAGACAATTTCGTTTTATAAAACAGTTATCAAGTGATTTACCTCTTGTTTGAAGGTAACATGATAACTATACCTATTTAATAATTTGGAGAACTTAGTACTTAAGGGAGGATAATGAATTGACTTGATTCTATCCTATTTAATATTATTATAAAGTTTGTTTGGAAGTATGGATGGATGGATGTTTGTTAATCTTTCACGCCAAAACTACTGAACGGAATTGGCTGAAAATTTTCACCGGGATTAGTTATACACTGGATTAACATTACGCTCCGACTCACTGGAGCAGAATAACGCGGGTAAAACCGCGGGGCGCAGCTATATAGTATAATAAATAATAATAATGTCATGATGTGAAACACTCGTAAAAACAAAGTATCGGGTCAGAAGCATAGAACGTGTCACGAGCCTCACCTTGCGAGGACGACCGGACCCTATCCTAGCTATCTACGAGTCTTTCTCTATCTACCTACGTTGTGACACCCGGAGAAGAAAGACTTTTGCTTTTACTATATAGCTGCGATACCAGGATTTGCGCCCAGGAAACGGCGTGGCGTATCATTTTTAAAGCGGCTGCGAGATCTACAAAAAGCTTATTACTTGTCATTAACTTATGTAACGAATTATAAAACTGGCTTCCTTAAAAAAAATCCAAGGAACATTGAGTTTAAGACCTCCATTAAGTTTTTATGAATCAAATCAGTTTCCTCAGCGATCCAGTACATTACTTAGACTAATGAAATAGAAACTGGTATTTGGCGTAAAATTACTTTTTTCTTCCCTCATTCTTGGGACTGATGTTATCGACGGTTAGTGAACATTTTCTAAGAAGTATTTTACTTGTATACAGGTTCAAAGTAACTTTTAAATTAAATTTTAGTAAAAATACACAGTGAGTTTTGGTAGTACAATAGATCTATGTATACTTACTTTACTTTTTTCAATAGCATTGAAATTGACAGATCAAAAGGATTTCGAATCGGTGTTAAGAACGGCTGTTCGTAGGCTCGTAGCTAAATCATCCTTTAGAGTCCATTTTGTCATTCATCATTTAGGCAAGATTTTATAGCTAATTTTGCCATTCATCATTCAGTTTCCTTGAGGCAAACCTTTGATGTACAAACATGTATATTTATTGTTCTTTTGTTAAGTCTTGTTTCTAATATTGTATCCTCATTTCACTTCATAATTATTTTGCAGACGTTGAATGCTTCGTGGGTTTAGCGGTAATATTTTCGACCGTACCTACCGAGGTTCAATCCTCGGATTGTGCTTACTGTGAGCTATTGCTTAGATTTTTCTTATGTGAATATGTCAAGTTTCCTTTTTTTAATTTCTTGTCTTTTTACCTGCCCCGGGATTCAGACAACCCACTATTCACTGGCGAATATAGCTTTAGAACATCGACAAAAATTACTTAATCCCGTGTTTATATTCAATGAAATGTCTTCAAGCATTCGACACTTGTAAATACGCCCTCTGTGAACAAGACGGCTTCACGTGTGCCTAATTAAGTTCCTAAGCCGACCGTCAGTTTGACGTGGCGCCGTAATTACACGATCAAGAATCAACTTGAAGGTGAAGGTGTAATTCCAATGATTGCTAAAGGTGAAAGGGTAGGTGTATTGCTGTTTTGGGACGGGATTAACTTCTAATTTGATGTCAAAATGAACGTAGACGTATAGTTAATGTATATAAGTCAATTTATTTATTCTAATCGCCCTTATTTGAACTTAAATAAATTGCTACGTTTGATTAGTAAATTTTCTTTCGTAATATAATAGAAACAGTCGATAGGATTTATACCTACACCAGGTAAGTAATTTTTGGCGGTTTTGACATTAGGTACACTTGTTTCGCTTAAGAGCGTCCATTAGAAACTCGTAAAATAAAGCGAAAAGTAAACTGGTATTAGGTACTGCCTAGGCATTTCAAATCTTTTGTGCCTATGTAAAATCAATCTATGTATGTCAGAAATAGTAAATTTTAAAATGTAGTATTTCTGACATACGTTGTGTTAAAACTTAAACGATGGTAAGACTTATTGTAATAAGCTATGTTCTCATCATAAATAAAACACAATTTACATTCACAAAGATAGGCTTTTGGGAGCATAGTAATAAAAATTAAACACAATTTGTGATAAGGACGGCAATTGAACCTGGTCTACCTTATATAAAGTTTAGTTGTACTCTCTTTTCTGTGTTATATTTTTTATGAAAGTGTAAAATAAAGAGTTTATTCATCTATACCGTACTTTTACAAAATCTGATCAGTTTGGCTATTTTCATTTAGATATTTAAATTCAGTTTTATCCACCAATCCTTGACCAATAATTTATAACGTAATCACAGACGTCTGAAAGACGGATCATGTTTTAAAACTTTGACTCAAAACAGCATAAAAACGTATCGAATTGTGTATAAAAAAAAAATAATTAAATAACAAGAAAATTTAAAATAGATTACAATTTTTAGATTCCATTAAATAAATCGGTTTACCATTCAAAACTACACAATAGGAAAACAAATTTGACGCACTTTATTATTAAATTTCGATCGTTTCGATATTACTCAAATATTCTGAATACCACACAGCTATGTCCAAGACAGTCGTGTGGAAGACATCCAATTTAAATGGAATACTACAGGTACAAATAAAATATATTCTTTATAGTCCCTTGAAAACCTTATTCTTGGTCTCTACATTTGGATTGTGTACGTGAGGTGATTGTGATGTAAAATTTGTTTGTCGGCAAACACTATCTGAGAATAGGATAGAATGTTGTAAGGAATTATTTTAAAATATTACGTGTTTTGGTAAAGAATTCACTTGGCACCGCGAAAATCTTTTTTGTTCGATAGAAGCATTTAAAACTGACAAAATTATTAAAAATGCGTAAAAGAAAGTTTATTTTTCTAGCATCATTAACTAATTTCAAAATACTGCTAATGGCTATAACTACTCTACTTATTGGACTATTTACTAACTTTTTACGACATAACACATCAAATACATATAGGTTTTACTAATATTATGTCCCTATATAGATTGGATTTTTTGTATTTTTGTGTGAGATAATATAAACTGAAGAGTGAACCCTGTAACAAAGGTTATATATATTTATACAAAAAGGTTTCCACTGAAACGGGAGCTACACGAGCAAAACCGTTCGGGCTACATAAAGCCCAATTACCCTCCCTTTAATGTACCAAGAACCTTACCCATTCACGGACATGTCATTTACCCATTATGTTGGTTCACATAGCAATTTACGTTATTTTGCCCCATAAAAGTCAATGGTACGTTACTAATTCCTTTGCCAGTTAAAAACCGTCTTACAAGTTGTGTTAATCACATACAATTACGTCGTCTCACCGCGTTTGCCCCGACACCTTTTGTGGTGGGGCAAAGGCATTTTCAGTTGACAATTATTTCAAGTTTTGTGGAGTTGAGAGTATTAATTTCTGGGAAGGAAACATTGATTTGAAGTTTGATTAACATTTTGAGTTTGTAGTTAAGGGGTAAAAAGTAGTTCTAAGGTAACAAAAACAGTTCAGGTACATGTGTTACCAATGTTTATATAGTAATATCACGTAATAAAAAATCTTATTTGTGAAAAAACTTAGTAATTCCTAAGTAATTCAGATTATCATGGACATTGTCGGATTACATTACTATGCAAAGCTGAGGTGTTAGTACTATTTAGATATTAATTTAAGAAAAAAGTAACTAAGAGTAGAGTAGTAGAGGAACAAGAGATAAGCATTATTTATATGAATGTATGTTCAGTTTATTAGGTTTATCCAAAACTATTTACAATTAGACAAAATATGGTTACCATAGCAGCACATTTAGTAGAGCATCTTTAGAGTTTATGTCGTAAATTTTAGATAGTTCCTGCACTCTGGTAAAGGGATTAAGTGATATAGATGGGCACTAGAGATAGCCAACGTGCGTATAACAGTCCGCAGCTGCTTTCAATAATCCTGATAGCTATTATTTTGATAGGTCCTGTACAGTAATAAATACGAAACCTAATGAATATGGGAGACTTATCTTTGACTAGACTATCTTTATGGATTTAATATGTATGGTAATGGGCTTCTCAATGTTGAAGTTTTGATACTGGAAAAATAAAACGAATGGTCAGGATACATAGCTCGAAGAAATGACGGTCAATGGAGCAGAAAGGTCCTCGAGTGGAGACCACGAACTGGCAAGCGCAGCGTAGGACGAGCGCCTGCACGATGGACCAACGACCTCATAATGGTGGATGCAGGCCGCTAGCTATCGTTCCCGCTGGAAATCGATGGGGGAGGCCTATGTTTACCAGTGGACTACAACAGACTCATGATGATGATGATAAGGGATATAATATTAAGGTGAAACATTCGCTTTAGGTTCTTAAGATAGTAAACGAACCATTTGACCGAATATGGCTTTTTTTATCTTTTAAATTATTAATAAACCTATGATATTTTGAAATAATTTTGGGAAATTCTTTTTAGTATGTAATAACTCAACAACCGGCCTGCAAAACATGGTGACTATGGCAAAGCGTGGGGGTTTCTCATATAATGCTCGAAGGGAGTCCCAAGTTTAGCAGTGAAGGTTATACGGGCTGATGATGTTGATATACGATTGGACTAATTGTTATTGCAGTCACAGTTGTTGTCTCTGTATTCTATTCGTACGTTTACAATATTATTTTATGTGTTCGTAACCCCCACGTGCCTATGAACTCAATGCAATATGAGATAACAATTACGTGTGGTCAAATTAAATCCCTCAATTGAGCTCGGGTTAATTCACAGGGTCGCAATATTATATAATGACTAAGATATTCTGCCTACTCAGACGTTGAATATCGAATTTCTATACTCCTTTGAATTTAGCAATATTAAGTAAAGGTTTCGAATATAAATTTATATCAGAAATATGAAATGTAGCTTACAAATATTTCATACGGTATGCAAAGTAGATCAATATCTAATAAACTCATCTTATGATTAAAAGGAAATCGACATCTCAAAAGAAATGTTTTGGGACGATGTAATGTTAACACAATTTTATTGGTAACTCTTAATAATATAAGAAATGTTATATAGTAAAAGGGAAAATAGGTATATTTGATTAAAATATTTCTTAAGATTTGTATTTTAAGCCCATAAAAAAAAAATACAAACATGATATGAAAACATGCTGATTTTTATGCGCTGTTTTAACTTGTACATACTTTGACATGTTTTTAATTAATTGTTAAATCTCAAACTTACTTATATATAAAGTTAAAATAGACGCATTTAAAATGAAAGTCATTGCCGTATTGCACTTCAACAATACCGTTCCTGCTTATATTGCACACATAAAAAACAAACATGCGTCTTAGAGACGTATGGTAGTTGGTTGTGTGATAAAAAAATGGTTGTAATTAGTTAAGAGTTAAAATGTAAATATATTTCAAAATTTAATAATTAAACTATTTAATAACTTAATTAAGGCGTCTCGATTACAAAGTTGTATGATCAACTATTACAAGAAGTTGTACAGACTCATTTGATACTGTTACTAAGAATTTATAGTTAATTATACTTAAGTACAACTTTGTTATCGGGTTGTTTCTGTTAATGTAAGTGACCAAAACTAGTCTCCAGCTTAAATTCAAGTCAAAGGACTTACAGTACCTAATGATTGCTTGTTAGTTTAATGAGTCTTCAGAAACTTTAACATTTATGACGTATATAGGTATATATATTTACGATCGATCCTGACGCCGGACAAGAAATCTTTGTGTAAATTCTAAGATTTACTTCCGGGTCTGGTTGGTTGAGGGCCAACCCACCGTGCCTCGGAACGCACGTTAAGCCGTTGGACCCAATTGTTATAACATCATCTATAACAAGCGTATACCAGGGAACGGGCAGCAGCGTTTCCCTGTGTATTAAAACACTATACTGCGGTTACCAACCCGCCTGCCAATCGTGGAGACTATGGCAAAACCCTCCCTCGGGAGGAGGCCCATGTTCAGCAGTGGACGTTATACGGGCTGATGATGATGATAAATATTTACGTGTTGGAAATCTTTTATAGACTTCCCACCGTCTTGGTTCTTCACTTGCCTCCTAGTCAGGCTCTGTGTAGTTTGTGAGCGGGGACATCCAGTTACCCACTAAAACCACCACGGTAGCCTGCCTCGACGCGACGATGGCCCTAGGAACTTGAATAAATCGACAACCAGGACAACCGCTGTGCGACTGTGTCTCATGAAAGACTCCTCTCGGAAGGGGCAATGATTGGACCCTCCCCTGCCTCTTTGCATTTAGGTAACCAGAGGCTACACCTGGTTACCTACTGAAAGGCGTCAACCAGCCATATGACTTGTGTCCTTTTTGAAATTAGTAGTTCAATTATAGCACCCGTAATCATTGACTTCACTTTATGAGATGGAGGATGGAGAGGGAGAGGAAGGCCAAAGCAAAAGATGGATGTATTGTGTGAAGAGTGATATGAAAGAAAAAGGAGTTAGTGATAGTGTGACGGGTGACAGTACAGAATGGAATTAACAAAAGTGTTGCGCCGACCCCAAGTAATATGGGATAAGGGAAGGAAGACGAAGAATCATTGAATTCACTTTACTTCTTCTGGTCCACATTTTACACTACATACATAATAATATTTGGAAAATAAAAACAGAACTAAATAGTTACTACAAGAAACTATATAATATGAAATCTTATTGTTCTATCTATTCTATCCGATTGAAATATTATACTGCGCTGCTTAGTGAATATGGCTTAACACATCTACAATGCCTTCGTTTAGGGACTAGGGGACTACGTTCAATAGGAGAAGGAATAGACGCAAATTAAGTAAACACCGCCAAATGAAAGAAAAGGAGATTAAAATATGTATATTATACTCGGTTAAATAGTTTACTTAAGTAACTATTTTAAGCCATCTCTGATAATAAATTAAAGACAAAGATAAACCAATTACTACTTCTCAATCGACAACCAAAACTTTTAAAGACACTTCAAACAAAATTAAATATATGAATTAAAAGATCTTAATTAATTGGAATGATTAAGTTAGAAATTGGCGCACACTTCAAAGTTGTGTCAGCCCTTAGTCCCTTCGTCAACTAACGGATTTAGGGAGAAACTCAGTCGGCGTCCCTTTTATAGGCTTAGTTTTAAATGCCCATAAATTATTTAACTTTTAAAGAACTCTCGAGGCGGACGCTGTGTCCAAAACAGAACATTTTCCTTGAAATGTTTAGGATTTTATTTAGAGTTATAGATTTATTACGAGACTGTGAGGACTCAGTACAGTAAAATGGAGAAAAATAAATGTGTAAGATTATAAGATAATATAAAAAAGTATTTACATTTTTTTGAATACCTACTTAACTGGAAAATTTTACTAATAAGTAAACTTACAAATTGAGATTAATACCTAAATTAAGGCCACCGGCAGGACTCGAACCTGCATTTTAGGTACCCATGCAGGTTAGAGTCCTGCCGGTGGTATAAATTTATTGATCTCTAATTTGAAATTAAAAATAAAGCCGATTTTTTCAAATTTTTTAAAAGCAATTTTTATTGAAAAATTTAATTATGTATTTATAATGGTAAATAAAATTAAAAATAAAGTGACGTTGTAAAGAACATGTAGTTGAACATCAAATAAGTGGCGACAACGAAAATATCTGCTACGTCAGCTACGTGGTACAAAATACTTACCCTTACCTGCATTTATATTTTCGAAATAAGCAAATTTGTCAGAAAACACCCAGAATTTTATAACACTCGTGGAGAAACACAAACAAAATATACACTACGACACAAAAATAGACTCAAACTACCAATTTCTAAATTACAGATTCATTCGTCCAGCCCTCTAGTTATGACTGTAAAAATCTATAATAAATTACCAAAAGATATTAAAGACGAAAGTGATAACAACAAATTTATTAACAAATTAAAACACTTTTTAATAGCTAAATGCTACTACACAATAAATGAATATTTCGATGACAAATTAATTACAAATTAATATATTTTAATCTTTTTTTTTTTCATATCTAATAAAAATAAATCTAATAATTTTCCATCATTAATTCATTACCTATTCAATCACATAAAAAATAATAAAATTGTCATAAATACTCTATAATATAAAATAGGTAATCTAAAATAATAAATAATCTAAAATAATACACAATAATTACTTAAACATAATACAGTACAATCTAATATTCTATATTTATATAACCAAACATCGATAATCTAATGTAATAACTAAATGAGAATAAACCGTCTTCCTCTCTCCTACTGAACTATGTTGCTGTGCCCTGACAGGGTCCATAATTGTTTCAATAATTTTAAACAAACCACCTGTACTTTATATATGGAATACAATAAACAATTGAGTATTGAGTATTGAGTATTGAGTGGTGTATACTACACTATATCATATCAAATATTTCTTTCTTTCAAACTGTGAATCTTAATTTTTCATGTACAGCCAACAAAAGAGATAGTTTTACACTTATAGTTTGTTTGCGTTAAGAATGCAGTGACACAAACATCAGTTCAACTGAAGGGTAAAGGTCTAAATCTCACATGGTATTTCCTTCTTGTAAGACATGGTCGCAGGATTTCCTCCATCAATCAGTGTCCACTAAGCGGATTGCGTCATCATTTTTTTTTGTATATTTTTACATTGTAAATTACTTTTCTTTTCGCACTATGAATTACCGAACCACTTTTATTTTTACGAATTGAAGAGGTATTTATTTTTTCACATTTAAATCAGTTAACACAAATGACAGCACTGTCGTTACCGTCACTGTGAACTTGACTTTGTAATTTGAAAAGATTTGATTGGTTAGGGGGCGGGGCTACGCCGGGTGACATTGATGACTCACTGCATTCTTAACGCGAACGAACTATAGTGAAACGCATTTTAATGCAATTTATATGTACACGTTTATGAGAAGAGTTTACTATTATGTATACAGCTAGCAGCGAACTCTTCACCCAAACACTTAAACATATTTATTTAGATTATTTCATGCTGACGGTGTAAACCTATCTCAGAGTTTCTTTCTCCCTTTCTTCTCCGGGTCGTCCACCTAGGTAGCTAGTGAACGGTTGCAGGTTAGCTAGGGTAGGATTCTCGCCGGCGAGGACCGCGTTTTGCCCCTACCCCTGCCCTGTGATCCACCGCCTGTAGGCCGTGCCAGCGATCACTTCCTCTTATATCCACAAATCTGACTTTGATATCAGTGGCACCTCTGGGTTGTGTTCCTAACCCCGTAAGGGTGCCCCCAAGTGTGTGTCACTTGATTGTATGCTTTCTAATTATTTTATGTAAATATGAACTTATTATGAGTAGAGGAATTAATGACACACGGACAGACGGAATACATTGTCTGTAATCTGTAAAGTCCTACAATTAGCAGCACTCACAGGTTGCATTTGCTAGTTATATTTACCTTAGTAGTTTTATTCATAGAATAAGAATAATAACCTATTAATTATATTTCTTTTTTATTGTGATTTTGACAAGTACAAGTGTATGTAAATACCTAAGTGCTGAATAAATTCATTATTTCATTACATCATTATTTGTTTACTGTACATAATATAGTAAATAGCTTAACGTTTTTTTTGTAATTTATCTTAAGTTTTTCCATTATTTTGATTATATTTAAATATCAACTTACTAACTTTAATTGTAATATTAAATAATAAATTGTATTAAGATTTTTTTCATATAAGTTCATCTTACGACTTTGTTTATATCCCTTTCCACAACGGGACCCTAATAAATACCCTTACATAGATAAATAGATCATAATAATATAACTACGACGAAATTGGAAAGTAGGCTTAAGGCGCAGAAAGAAAATTTTGATCGTAGAAACCGACAGGCATTCTACATCTAAATTCGTAGCATCGCTCTGCCCGCTCGCACTGTGTGCTCTATCTTCTGCTCACGTAATATAATAATTATGTGGATTTGGATGGGTTGTATTGCAGTTATTTCTTAATAACCACCCAGATGAAGATCTTACCCTATTACTTCGTCATTTTCCTCTTGTTATAATGCGCAATCAGTATTTTTTCCCCTCGTCCTCCTAATCCTTAGTTTGCAAAGAACCATCCGATGCCCTCGCAGACTCCAAGCCCCACAGGGCACCCTCTTGCGCAGGTTGCTTAGTTTGTAGTTTTAAACCATTTATTAAGGCTGGAGCTCTGCTCGCCTTTATGCCTGGTGAAGTAGCAAAAGCCTCGTGGCTACGTGGGTATGTCCGTCCGAAAAAAAATGTATTTTTTTAATGGATTTTATTGGACTTAAGCTCAATGTTATAAACATTGGGAACAAGTTTGGTTAAGTTTGTTCTAAATATTGGTATCATCTGCGATTAATTCACAGGATAATTGTTTCATAAGTGAGTAAATGATTTTGAATTCGTTGTCATCCCCGTGTCAATGCTGCTGAAATTACTCGCGACTACACTACAACATAATATTAACATTAGCTTCTAATGTTACTTGCTTTTAGTATGTTCAAAGGTAAAAGTCATTTCCCAGAAGAGATGATAATGGAGCTTAATAACACAAAAAACCGGCCAAGTGCGATTCAGACTCGCGGACGAAAGGTTCCGTACCATTTCAAGTGCCTGCCTGCTACCGTCATTGTTAACGAGCAAAAAATTTAAAAAGAAGTTTATGCATGGGAGACCACCTTAAATATTTATTTTTAGTATTTTTGTGTGAGTTGTGAAAATTTCAATTGTCTATCAATCGCAGTTCTTGAGAATCAGCCTTTTTTTAATTCCTGACCTTTTTGACCTCTCGCTTTGAACCATCTTCGAAATTATGGTCGGCAGCGAGAGGTCGTCTCCCACCACGCCAACGAGCTCCTCCCGCTCGTTGGCCCACGCCGGACACTCCACCACCGTGTGCTGCGCCGTATCGTCGGCACAGTCACAGTGGTGACAGCGAGTGTCCGGCTCTCTCTGCGCCACGTTGCACAGGTAGTGGCCGAAGCAGCCATGGCCTGTTACTACCTGTGCAACGTGGTAGGTGACGTCGCCGTGACGGCGACCGGCCCACTTTTTTAGATGGGGCCGAATCGCCTCCACCGTACGCAATCCGCTCCGCGGCGCGGCCTCTAGCCGCTCCTGCCATTTCCGGAGGGTTTGGCGATGGATCTCAGTCCGCCACCGTGCAACACCCTCCGGGAAGGGGTCGCGGCCAGAACGCGCCCCCTCACACCTCCGCCGGTACGCGGCGGCCAAAACCTCCGCCTCCAGGTCCCACGGACGGGACCCCGCAAGGAGGCAGGTCTTGAGAATCAGCCTGGTGTCAGACAGACAGGCAGACAACGAAATTTTAGTAATAGGGTCCCGTTTTTATCCTTCGGATACGGAATCCTAAAAACCTTTCATTTTGCGTAATTTGTACCAAAATAATGTTATTACGATTCATCTTTTCTTACGAGATATGTTTCAATAATGCAATTAAGGTTAGTAACAATAAGCTGTGGCCGTATTATGCGGGTACGTGTATGAAATGTAATAGGTTCATTTGGCTTCTAACTGCGTATTATCATAATATTATATACATTATATGTATGAGGGTACACACATTGTATTACCATTGTTATGTTACTGAGTTTATATTATAGTAGGTACCAGATTATTATATGATAGCAAAATTACAATCAACTCATAGCTATTTATATCTATCAGCCTTTCTCAGTCCACCGATGGACATAGGCCTCACTTGTTGAGCCGGATTGCTTATGCTTACCCGGCTCCCGCCAACGGCGGATCGAAATAGTGTCCGGGGGGTTTTAGTGGTGTAGGGTCCTCTCCTCGTGGCATGAGTTAGCATACCACGCTATGGACAGGGCGAGTCCCACATATCCCACCGCGCGAATACGCGGCAGCGGCGCGGCGCGGCGGTGGGAAAAAAAAGGAGGCCTCCCCTACTTTGCGCTATAACACTCGGTCCTCCTCCTTTGATAGAGTCCCATCTCAAGTCATCAGTCCATCTTGCAGATGTCCTATCTTCTGTTTGCTAACGCGCGGTCTCTAATCTAGGACGTGTGAGCTCTAACGGCTGTCGGTCTTTCTGCAGACATTGCTACTTCAACTTGCTTACTCTGCAGTTTCTGGCGGTAACTTTAGGTCTCAGTTGGATAACTTCAAAGCGAAGTTATCTTATAGAGTAACCTCAGGCATAGCCCTCTGTGACTCGTTAAGCAACTTTGGAGTTATGGATAGAATAAGTACTACCTGTAAGCCTCCATGTTTAAGCACCGCAGTGATACATTGAAATGCAATAAATTAATATTAGCCATAACTTCAAAGTTGCTTAACGAGATATGGAGCAAGCTATGCATGCTTGAGAATAGCATAAAATCGCTAACATATTACTTAATATTCCGCTACTTTAATATTATAGTGACACAAATGCAAATGTGTAACTATACGATAGTGAGTTTTAGTCTCATGATATTACAGATCAATTTGTGTTGAATCATAACCTTATTTTGTGTCACTATTACATTTAAAAAGTGATTTCGCACGTGATAAAGCGACGGGCTTGAAAATATTCGACCGATCGCATTTCGTTTTCGTAAATTTAAAGTTTAGTTTAAAGAAAATCTTAGTTTTGAATTAATACAAAAACAAATACTATCTACTATATATACACGTTCACTAACAGAAGACACCTTCTGTTAGTTAACGTGTATTCTTTCTTCATCTTAATATACCTATAAAATATATTTAAAATAACAATAATGAAGAACAATAGCTATAGTTTATTATTATTTATGACGCATACAGACACGAGTCACACAAGATATGAGAAAAGTATAGAGCAACTTTTGAACTCATCTTCTATAAATACGTCAACCAATAGGAATTTAAGGTGAAATATTATACAACGTCGGGGTTCGAATTCCATCAAACTTATTTTCTTTCTGTTTGTTGTTTATTTTTGGTATTTGATTGTTTGTTTTTTGTTAGATAAAGAACTTAATAATAGTATTCAATAAAGAGGATATGGTTATTTTTAAGCGTATCGGGCTCGCCTTAAATCTTTGAGGTGGTGGATTCGATTGTCGCTCCGTAAAATAAATCTATTAGTAGCTCCATCTATTAGCCTATCCCAGTCTACCGCGAGACATATGCTTTTTCAAATTATCATTTCAACCCCTCTCGGGGTTCTCTGCTCTCCCTATCATTTCGGGGTTCTCTGCCTTCTGCATAAAATCTACTTCAGCGACTCCTTTTTATACTTATCGGTCCATCTTGCCAAAGGGCGATTTACCTTACCATTGTCACTCTTGCAGATATGTTGGCTATTAATAATATTAATAATAAATTTATTGGCATCAAAGTAGTGCAGACTTGTTTAAAATACTAGTTTTTTTTCTGACGGACATACGTAGTTAGGCTTTTGCTACTTCACCGGGTATAAAGGCGAGCGAAGCTCCAGCCATAATAAATGTTTTAAAAACTACAAACTAAGCAACCTGCGCAAGGCGCACCTGTGGGGCTTGGACCTCGGCTTAGGGCGGTCGCTGGCGATGAGATTGAGGGATTATAACTTTAAGTATTTTAGGGGAGTTTTGTGCAACTGTCGCTCAACTTTACAGTTCGCGGGCCGATCGGACTTTGGGTCTACGAGGGCATCGGATGGTTCTTTACAAACTAAGGGTCGGGAGAACGAGGGGGTACGCATCGCGTTCGCCAGCACATTCTTCACAATACATGTCATTATAATCTATAAGGTTTTAAAATCAACAGTTTGACCATGAACTAGGTAAATTATATCCTGCTATTGCCGCTTCAATGTCTGAGGAGCAAAGTCTAAGTCGTGGTTTTCTATGGCTCTTAAACTCTAATTCTCGAGTTACTCTGCTCCAGTGGGTCATAACGTGATATTTTGTAGTTTATATGTTAATTCTACTTGCAAACGCGCGTAAACTTTCAGCCAAATCCATGTAGTCTTTCTCTCTTCTCAGTTTTTGCGAAAAGGATAACAAACATACATACATCTACACATACAAACTTTTACATTTATAATATAAGTAGGAAACAGGATGGTATTTAAAAAGTATTTCTATCGTCTTTTTATACAATATTTCGCTGTACAATGAGAATCAACATTAACTGCATGGAATTTCCTGAAAGCACTTACGCAAAGAAGTAGTCAAAATATTTAGACAGCAAACGTCGTATTAAGTTGCCTGAAATGGAATTTGTGTAAGCTTAACTACATTATTTTGGGAACAAGGAATACACGGATCTTTTAAAATGTTTACTTTCAATTATTTTTTTTCAACAATTCGATACTTCTTTCAATTTAGCTATAAAAATGTATTATTATTAATTTAGTTAGAAGATGTAAACTACTATATAACAAATATCATATAAAAATACTTATTTTCATTAATTCAACGTTGTTGTTTTATTGAAAACCCCAGCGTACATCATGGTGGGATACCTTAGATCATTTTCTATAATATTTCAAAACGCATAGATTTTTTCTCTAATATAATATATCTATCTTTGTACTGTATTGTACTGTATCAGCCAGTTTACGACCACAATTAGAATACGATACATCATTATAAAAAAAAGAAAACATCAAAGAGTAAACTTGTCAAGAATTAACAAAATTCATAATTAATTTTCTTTGTTACAGATGCTACTAAAGATCAAGGAGCGGTGAAAACAAAAGAAGATGTATCCGCTAAAGCTCCATATTTACGAAATAAGATGAATGAAGTACAATCAAAAATGAGATTGATAAAAGAGGAAACAAACGAACACAATGTATGAACATAGCTATACACCTTTAACAAACAATGTCCAAGAATTAAATACAAGAGTACCGATTGATGAAACAGTCAATTATACAATACAATATTTAGCAGATTATAATGAAACTGGAAACTTTACAAATGGTTTAAAAGGAGATCCTGTGAATAATTGGTGGGCGTTGATAGCGGTGATACTAGTAGTTTGTACGGCGGCTGGAAATGTGCTTGTGTGTATGGCGATATATTTGGAAAGGAGGTTACAGAATGTTACAAACTATTTTCTTATGTCGCTGGCTATAACTGATCTTCTGGTAGCAATATTGGTGATGCCACTTGGGATTTTGACTCTACTGCGTGGTGAGTTTTTAATTTATTTAATTGGTGCTAACTTCCTCTTTGTTATTTTTCCTTGCTATAGGAACTTGCTAACGACGCATGCACAGATTTGCAACAAAAAATTACTAAAATCTCTTAAAACTTCATACACAATCGTTACACCATTAATACATAAAAAATATAAAAAAATGTAATAAATAACATTACTTAAATATATCAAGAATGATATAACGTATCAATTTTTAAAATGAATAATTTTAAATGAATATAATTTATTAATTTTATTAATTTTATTATAAGCTGATGTCCGCGACTTTGTCCGCGTGGTTTTTGTTAATTCTTCGGGTTTTAAATTATTTCACGGGAACTCATTCATTTTCTGTGATTATAAGTATTTAAAATACTAAATGGGACGTAATCGTTGTGACAGTTTCAGATATTAGCTCGTACAAACAGAGAAACAAAAAGAAATATAATTATTGTTGTGTTCACTTAGTTATAAATGTTTGTAACTATCTACAGGCGTTACATTACAGTTTTTTGTCTCGATTAAACATTTTCAATGTCACAGAAATAATAAAGGGTAAACATAATATTTAAATTACCTTTGTGTAAACATTCACTAATAACCCATTTTCTAATATTGACCTAACGAAATGTATATTTTAATTATGTTATTACAATATAATAATTTAATATTTTCATAATACCTAATTCAAATTTAGGCCAGTGGGTAGTCTTAGGGGCGTTTAGTTTAGCTCATTATTTTAGGATAATTATAATGAGGAAAAATATAAGCATTCAATTAAATGGCTGTGCGGTTTATACTTTGAATATACCTATATCTTCCTATGGGCGCGTAAAAGGCGACTAAGGGATGTTAAGCTGATGGATAGGTAGCATCATCTATCACATAAAAATAGTCCGTGGTGCTTTGCAATTGGGTTATCCAATTGTAAGTGTCACTTCCTAAAGCTAAACATTTCATTCGTTCATTTAAGTCTCCCGGTTTGCGCTGGAGGGAAGTGGAAAGCTAGGGTCTGTTGACTTATGGTGTTTCTCAAATAATCAATTTATATATAAGGTAGATTTACCAATTTGTTAATTAAAGAAAATAAGAAACTTGAACATATATTGTTCAAGTATATTGTTCAACTTGAACAATATACTCTTTACATACCTTTATTGTATAATAATATATGAGCGCAGGAGGGCCTTGTTCATAATTCAACCTGGTGTGGATATGTGGGTAGTTAAAAATAAATCAAATAAACGCCTCTGCTGCACTTAATAAGTTATTATAGTAAATAATACGGAAAAAATGTCTCAGTCAATAATGTACACCAATATCGCTAAAATACACTTTGATTAATGCGATGGTGCGCGCTGGCCGCTGTAGTCAAAGAAGTCCTATCTTCAAGATGGCTGCCCCGCTTCCAGAGATACGACGCTCCGCTAGAGTGACGTTGACACATGTCACTCTGGACATTGACATTTCAGTAACGCGTCGAAATAATAATATATAATTCTTATTGCCCTGTATTGTAATAATTAATTATAGCAAATAGAAACAAAACCAGCAACTGGACCAGAGTAAATTGACTAATATCCCCAATGTCATTAAAACGATTCTACCAAATACTAACACTCATTCTAAGCTAAATAGTGTTACCATATAACACTTTAACGCTAATAATTAAAAGTCATTTAGTTCCAACACGACAAAAGGCTTCTAAAATGCCTAGACCAAATGTCGACAATAACATTATGCTAGTGCCTTTGATAAATTGTTCCGCTCACACATTAAATTAGTTTTACTAAGCATAAAGTAAGGGTAATATGCTTGAAAAATATCCTAACAGCGTTATACCGAGGCTTGTACACATATAATTTATTAAAAACTTTCTACGCGCTCTTAATAAATTTTATTAAGAGCGTAGAAAGTTCGAGAGTTTTCGATTTTAGAATGAAATAATATTAAGGAGATTCGTAGAGGATAAAGATTTTATTATTCCTAAATCATCATCATCATCATCATCATCGTGCCTTGCTACCATTATTTGGGGTCTGTGCAATATGTCATTCTCTTCCGTTTTAACCGACTTCAAAAAAGGAGGAGGTTTCTCATTCGACCATATACATTTTTTTTAATTTTGATTACCGATTTTGATTCTCATTTTTGTTGGAAAGAAGATATTTCAGAGGTGGTCCCATGATAAGGAAATCAGGCTTTGATGATGGCAGACCAGAGAAATCGAGGGGAACTTTCAAAAATCATTGACTAGTGCGTTTGTTAAGTTTTTTTTTTTCATTATTAATTATTGATAAGAACTTTACACCTAGATGGGTTGTGAAAGTCATTAGGGGTCTGATGATGAAGACGAAGGACAGTTCAGGGAACTCTTAGTTAACTGTTTGAAGTCGGTTCTTATTTGTTAAAAAATATTATTCCCTATTAGACGTCTCTTTCATACTCACACCTTTCTTAGACATGTTATCTTTCACAGAGTCCATCCATCTTTTTTTTGACCTTCCTCTCCCTATATTTTTTATCCCTAAATATTGATACAATTAAATATAATTTGTGTTTGATATACTTTGATTAATGATTGGTCAATTATTTTGCTTAGATCATCATAAATACTAATGTGAGATTACGTTACATATAACTTTTTTTTGTGGTTTTGGTACTTTTAGTTGTATATATGTATTTTATTCATTAATGTATAATGTTATTAAATGTTACGGTTTTGCTTAAATATTTGTAAGTACATTATACAAATATTAGTCTAAAATGTTATTCAGGTTAGTTCTTTCAAAGTTTTTATTTACACGAAAAATAATATTTAATACAATTTGTTTTTAAACTCCGTAGCGTAGCGGTATTTGGCTCGTTTTATGTCTCGGAGGTAGTGAGTTCGATCCCCACACCGGACAAGAAATCTTTGTGTAAATTCTAAGATTTCTTTCCGGGTCTGGTTGGTTGAGGGACTACCCTCCGTGCCTCGGAAAGCACGTTAAGCCGTTGGTCCCGATTGTTATAACATCATCTATAATAATAATGCGGTCACCAATCCGCCTGCCAAGCGTGGTGACTATGGCATAAACCCTCCCTCGGGTGGAGGCCCATGTTCAGCAGTGGACGTTGTTCGGGCTGATGATAATGATTTTAAAACTTGTTAAGCCTGCGAACTGGTCCGCGTAGAATTTAACAAAAAAAATATTTGGTTACTCTTTTTTACATAAGTTATCTTATTAGCCAAACCAAAAAAAAAACGTTTATGTACCTTCCTATTTGCGTGTAGTAAAAAGCTCTTATTTTTATACATCAAACTGACACTCCAATTTTTATTTATTTATTTCGATTTGATTTTTTTTTCAATCACAACCACCTAGATATCGCAACTTTGTATTATAAACCAGCTGTGCCACACGGTTTACACACTTCGACTTAAATTATAGCCTATAATTACACTAATACATAATGTGGCTTTCTATTGGTAAAAGAATTTGCAATATCGGTTGTTCAAATCATACAATCACATAGAACCTACTTGAACAGATAGTCACCGCGCCATCGGCATGTCTATGGTTTTTATATTCTCTTTCCCGGTTTCGGCGGGAAATACGATCGTCAGTTATTATTTTTCTTCTACATTATCTACAAAAGATCTGTCAATATTAGCTGCTTCAAATACACATATTAATAACAATAGGCGTGACGACAGTATCAAAAAATTAAAGATTTAATGATTTTAGGGGAAAGTACATATAAAAAGAAATTATTACATTTATTTATTTTTATATATAACCTTGAGCTTAATGTGATTTTTAATAAAATAAAAGATTAAAATACTGCAATCGGCCATTTTGACTGAAACACCAATCACGATATTGTAACCATCAAAGAGAATTTAACCACTACGTTAGGTTTGGCGGACTCAATGACAATTTTTACAATAGCGTGACGTCATAGCCGACGCCATGACACTTGAGGCCTTTTTTCGCGCGCTATTTAAAATTTAATAGAAATATGGCTTAAACTTCGTTAAATTTAAATTTATTACCGAAATATTGTGTTTTTCGTACTTAGAAAATGACTACCCACGTTGCGCAAGAGGATTTCAAAATCTTGCCTCATGCCTATTGTCACAATATTTTTGAATTAATTATCTGATAATCCCCAACATCGGTTCCCTACAGCCTTACTAACAATTCACACACTATAATAATACTTCTTTATAATATTAGTAGGTATATATAAAAATTAACAACAGTCGACTTTTTTCTTATTTTTCTTAATTGGTCTTAATATCTACTTTATTCTTTGTTTTTTGACTCGATAGACTCATTGAAAATATCCTCTAGTTACTCACATATTTTTGAAGTAGCCTTTGAACAGTGTTCGTTTTAAATCGAGCCATAATTCTTCATGTTTTCCTTAGGCGCGCTCCTAACCAGCTTTGCTTTCATGTACAGCCTTTATATCATTACTTGCCATTCAACTCTATTTTAACGACGTTACTTTGACATGAGTATTTGTGAATGAATTGTTATTATTAAATCGACGCGACGGGTAAAAAGCTAATTGAGTTAATCGTCACCAATGATATTAAATTATTTACTAGTAAATTTTTATTAGTTATCTAACGGTGAGAGTACCGTCGCAATTGGTGTGACAGTTTCGTATTTTTGGCAGAATAAACAAACAAAAAAAAAGGCAATAAAAAGCCTTTAGGTATAATAATTTAAGAAATAAGTTATCTGGTAGCTATAGCTGCGCCCCGCGGTTTTACACCGCGTCACTCTGCTCCAGTGGGTCGGAGCGTGATGTTTGTAACCTATATGTTAATCCAGCGCATAAACCTATCCTGGTGCAAAATTTCAGCCAATTCCGTTTAGTATTTTTGGCGCGAAAGAGTAACAAACTTACAAACTTTGGCGTTTATAATATTAATAGGATTTACTAATTATTAATGGGATAACATAAAATATATATATTATTCAATATCGCCGGCGTTTTAGCCATCTAATTTATATCGTCGTCTATAGTACCCACTTAGCACCAGTTCCCATGGGAACTTTAACCAGGGTAGGGTAGAGTGTAGCTTTTCAACGCTGAAATAATTTTTCAAATCGGCCCAGTAGTTTCGGAGCCTATTCAAAACAAACAAACAATCAAATCTTTCCTCTTTATAATATTAGTAAAGATAAGTTGTTGTCCGCAACTATTTCCGTAAATTTTTATTAGTTATATAACAATGAGAGTACCGTCGCAATCGGTGTGACATTTTCATAATAATATATTTGACAGAAAACACAACCAAAAAAAGACAGACAAAAAAAACCTATATAATATTATAGAAATACTTTATTGTCATAAAGTATATAATATTTTAAGAAATTTATTATCTGCTAGCTATACTTTGCTCTATATTTATGGTGTATAAGCTAGTGTAACAAACATAAGGTAAAACTAAATGAAAATATGAGACTCATATTTTTATTATTTTTTATGAAATATTTCCCACACTAGGGAAATGAATCCTTGCAAATACACAATTCACGAGCACAAAGTACTCAGAAACACGGGTCGAGTACTTTTTTTAATCTCTTTTTTTTTTTGGATGGACTTAATATATTTTGTTTGCCAAGAGGCTTTTGCAATTTCACCGAATATATAAATAATTACGGACAAAACAAGAAGATAGATGGAGAGGGAGAGGAAGGCCAAAGAAAAGATGGATGGATGGTGTGAAGATTGATATGAAAGAAAAAGGATTTAGTGATAGTGTGACGGATGACAGGACAGAATGGAAGAAACAAACGTGTTGCGCCGACACTAAGTAATATGGAATAAGAGCAGGAAGAAGAAGAAAACATGTAATTTTCGTCAGATTCCTAATTCCATCTAATACAGAACCTACTACCTTAAGCATTAAAATATAAACAGCTTAATTAGGTAAGCCATCATAGCCGTTTTTGTCTATTACAAACAACAACGTTCGAATAGTTAACATCAACCTGATGATGCTCCGTGGAGGAGCAAAACACGTGTCGGGTCTTCGCCTGGTGATTGTATTATTTCACGTTTTATTTTTCCTTTCTGCATGTGCATAATTTGTGCGGGCGGGAGGGCGGTGTAAAAATAGCATTACAGCATATAGACAATTTTTTTAGCGGAATTAACACTAGATATTTTGTCTTTTGAAATTCGATTCATATGGATTTCCGCAAAGTAACGCCTAATTCTATTAATTATACCTATTACAAACAATTAAAACGGTGTATCGTTGTGAAAGACATCTGTGGTGGCAAACACATCTTAAACATACAACTGTAGAGGCAGGTGGATTATTATCAATTTCGTGTCATTTTTTTCGGTGAGTTTATCAAACCACGCTCTATCATGGTACTTTTGGCCCTCTTCAAAGCGTGATTTTTTACCATGGGTCCGGTATGTACTCTTCCTAAAAATGTCAAACACAGTGAAAACAAACATCCTGAAAATAATGTAAATTCAATCTTAATTTATATGCCACTACCGTACTTCGTGACACGGGGATTTTGCTAATGCGTGCCTGGACTTTATAAACTAAAATAAATTTAGAAATACAAAATATAAGGCGATATGTAAAATTTGTAACATCGTGAAATTTTGTTGGAAGTTTTAACGCTTCGGAATAATTTGGTGTTATTGGTAAATGTGATCTGTTGACGAATAACGCTCATCGACGCTACGTAAAAATTATGATATTTTTGGGACTCAAATATTTAAATACTTAAAAAAACACAGGTAGTACTTACGCATTTACTAATAAGCACACACCAAAAATCAAATTTCAAGAAACCATTAACTTTTGTATGACAAATGTAACGCTTAAATATTGAACATTGAATGCTATTTAAATTGCTACGTATAAAATACACAATACAATGATTCTTCACAGTATCTGTAGATTACGTTAATGAAGAATTTTCTTTGAAATATTTTAAGAAAAATCTTGCTGTTAAAAAGGGTGGCATATATTTTTGAAGCATATACCTGCCATCAAAATAAAACGTCAACCGGCCTGTCAACATCAGCTGATGTGTGAACCTCCTATACAACAGTTATATCACAACACTCTTGTATGCGCCTACAAAAGCAATATACCAAACCATGTAGTGTACACTACATGGTTTTTACGCCCAAAAACAGTTGGTTTATGTTCGTCACTAGCTCAGCTGACACGGCAGATAAAACTAGAGCCTACAACGCTTGCATAATAGAATCGCATAGATTTTGTTTTTTCAAGGTTACTATAAAACGTCGACACTATCAGGAAGCTTCGAGAACCTTTTTCAACACGAGTAGGTTCGAAGAATTATTAGACCCACCTTTAGGTGAAACTACGCGGAATAAAAACAATCTAGGTCACTATAAAAAACTGTTATTAAAGCCAAAACTGCCTTTAATTCCTACCTACTGTAGCAGAACAAAATTTTAAACCTAAATCGCGCAATTAAGGTTTGCGAATCGAATTGTAGGCAATTCGAACATAATTCAAGTTCTGATTGCTAACAACAGGCACGACCGCCTAGCATACCTACTCTACATAAGTAATAATTGCATGTCAAAATAGCCTTCGTCGGTATATAAGAACACTATCGATGAATACTTAACTATATAAGTAATTACTGTATCACAATATACTAACTTATTATCTTACGGTAATATATTCAACCGTAACTAGGGGGTTCGATTCCCAGGTTGAACAAAAAATTGTGTGACTAATTTGAAATTAAAATGTTATCTTGAGAAAATTATAAGTAGGTACCGACCCGAAGTCAGTAAGTTGATGGTGTTTCATACGTTTCTCAAAGAGCTGGTTAAGCTGTCGATGATGCGCCTTATCTCTTACTTGCCGTGTCGGTAGAACCGTCCCACTATTATTCATTATTCGTTATTTATTAAAATATGTACTGCTCATATGGCTTATCTCTTCAAAGATTGGCCGTGGCCGGTTGAGAAGACTATCTATACTTATATATAAAGCTGAAGTGTTTAGTATATTTAAACGCAGTTATATTTAATTATGAAGTTCGTCCAGGAACAGAAGTTCCAAGGATGAAACTGGAGTGACAACCTACATTACTACATTTTACATGTTGTGCATAAAACCTCTGTGTACCGCCACCATAGTGTATATATTTGAAATTTATTTTTTATTCTTTCGTTAGTGTTTTGTTTTCATGTAACATTTTTCTTTCTCTTTTTTTTTGTAAAAAAGTTTGAGTTTATTATAAAAACACAAATAAGTACTTAAGTCACTCTAGCCATTCAATTTAAATAAAAGGTAGTAAATACTATGTCCATAGTATGACAACCTCCGCGGCGTAGCGGTATTTGGTTCGCTTTAAATCTCGGAGATCGTGGGTTGGATGGGGATCGTGGATTGGATTTCCTGTCCGGCGTGGGGACGCCGGACAGGAAATCTTTGTGTAAATTCTATGATTTCTTTCCGGGTCTGGTTTTTGAGGGACTACCCTCCGTGCCTCGGAAAGCACGTAAAGCCGTTGGTCCCGATTGTTATAACATCATCTATAATAATCGTATATCAAGGAACGGGCAGCAGCGTTTCCTTGTGTGTTAGAACATAATACTGCGGTCACCAATCCGCCTGCCAAGCGTGGTGACTATGGCAAATACCCTCCCCCTAGAGGAGGCCCATGTACAGCTGTGGACGTAATACGGGCTGATGATGATGATGATGAAATTCTACTTCTACCTAAAAAACCATGCGCGGAATCTAGTAATACATATTATTATATAAACAATAGTCATAGTTAGACAGTATTTTAAGTGCAGGTAAAAGCCTTCATATTTATAGATTTAGCAGTGATTTGCATATAAATACTCCCATTTACTGCAGGTGTTGTAAGTTTATATTCAGCCATGTTCGTTGGCGATATAGTCCTATGGGGCGGCACCGGATAGGATCGCAAATAGCAAGGTAAAGTGTTGACGATAGCTTTACACACTCTCTTGTTCACGGGGGAATATGAGTTTACCAACTTTGTATAGTGTGCTGTTCATAACACAAACAAAATTTTATATTGGAATATTTTTACCTTCCAATAAAGGTAAAAATATTCCATTATAAAATTTTTGAACGAACCGAAAAGTTTGCTAAACCTAAATTGCGAATAAGAATTAGACAGGAAGCTTGAATTTGATGGACGGTAAGGTTTTTAAATTTGGCCACTGCGCTTATGCTCTAAGGTATAGACTCTAGGTGAGCCATCTGCGCAGAACATCATCATCATCATCATCAGCCCGTATAACGTCCACTGCTGTACATGGGCCTCCTACCGAGGAAGGGTTTTTGCCATAGTCACCACGCTTGGCAGGCGGATTGGTGACCGCAGTGTTATGTTGTGATACACAAGGGACACGCTGCTGCCCGTTTCCTGGTTCGCTTTTATAGATGATGTTATAATAATCGGGACCAAATGCTTAACATACTTTCCGGGACACAGGGGGTAGTCCCTCAACCAACCAGACCTGGAAAGAAATCTTAGAATTGGCACAAAGATTTCTTGCCCGGTGTGGGGATTGAACCTACGACCTCCGAGATTTAAAGCGAACCAATTACCGCTACGCTACTGATATTGTCATAATAATAATATAATATAATAACTGATAGTGCATAATATAATATAGTCAACATAATAGAACATAATATAGTGCATAATAATATGTGTGTGTGCACATACGGTTTCTACGGTCTTCCCTTTCTCTCAAAACCCGGTGAGAGATCAGGCAAAAGACTTCAGAGAGATCTACACGAAGATCTCTCAGATCAGGCACAAGACTTAAGAGAGATCTTCGTGTGGATCAACTTAAAAAAAATCTCGAGATAATTTTTCTAGCAACACATTTATTCTAGTGACAGTTACAAACGTCAGATTAAGTCAAACGTGACCTTTGACATTTGTAATATTCGTAAGATACATTTCTTCAAACAAATAAAATACGACATACGAAACGAACAAATCTTTCCTTAATAAATTCGAAAGTTTCTGCGAAATGCGGCAAAAGAGTTTTTCCGAGTAAATATCACTTGTCTAGCTAAGTGGTTCCCACATGACACAATCAGGACAAATACAACCTTGTTTGTCGAACTTGTCATTGTTGTATAGAAAACTTATTTTATGACAGTTCACGTACCAGAACTTTTGTTTATGTTAAATGTTAATGTTTAAAGAGTGATAAAGATACCTGAATTATTAAGAAACCTGATTTATAAAGGTAAACAGTTCAATCCAACAGTTTTCAACCCTAATATTTTCATATTTTGCTGCCAAATGAAAAGCCGGGTTGGATTGCTTATAAGTACCCGGCCCCCGCCAACGGCGGATCGAAGGAGTGTCCGGGGGGTTTTTCGTGGTGAAGGGTCCTCTCCTCGTCGTATGAGTTTAGCATACCGCGCTATGGTGAGGGCGAGTCTCACATACCCCACCGCCAGTGCGCGAATACGCTGCAGTGGCGGTGGGAATGCGTAAATGAATTTATCCCCGGACAGCAAAAAAAGGCAACGAAACATATTAAACAGATTCCCGCTCGTGACTTCACTCACATAACACCCGTTTCACCGAACAACTATAGTATATTGAATAATGACTGATATCGATTGTACAAATATAAGAAGCCATGTTAAAAACCACATCTAACGTTATACTGGTATCAATATGACAAGGCCCCGGTCGTTGTAACATTTGAGAGGTTATAACAATTTCTTAACGTGCTTGCGAGACGCGGAATGTCGTCTCTCAACCAACTAGACTCGGAAAAAAGTCTTTCGATTTTTCGAAGCACTCACGAACTTACTCATATTCGAAGTTATTACGCTATTTAAAAACTACAAGAAAAAGATCCGAACCTAAATCGACCTTGACCTAGCTGATAATAGAATGAAACAGTCATGTCTTATTATGAATTTAGTATCTTAGAAAATACACTAAAAATGGGTTAGCCTAAGTAATCCGGGACAGACTATTATAATTGTATTAATGATTTTTATTTTAATGTTTGCAACAGTTAATGAAAATCATTAAAAAAAAAGATAAGATAATAAGTAAATTTTATTCTGACTTAAAGTACCCATATAACGTTACGTTACGTTACGTTAACGTTTTACGAAATACAGCTTATTATTATTATTAAAAAAAACTATTTAAACATTTAATTAAAAATAATTATTCCAATAAAAAATAAAAATAGTCAGTGATTTTTAAAGTCAAACAATTTTGAATATATTTTCTAATATACTTAATTTATTATAAAAGATGTTTCATTCTATTATCAGACCTTCAGGTGAAGGTCGATATAGGTTCGGAGCTTATAGACTATACAAAGAAAATATACCTTTAGTTATTAAGCTGGGCCAACATTTATGTGAATAAAAAAAATGGAAAAACCAATTTTCATATGCTTTGTACATGCTTAGGAAAATAGTTAACGAGAGAGCATTACTGAGCGCTTACCATGCATTCGTAGGGTCTACAATTAAATATGGTATCATTTTTTGGGGCAATTTAACGAATAGAGAATATTATGCTTTAAGACTCAACAAAAGTGTGTTAGGAGTATATGTTGGCTCAAACAGACTGATTCATGTAGAACAGAATTTCCAAGACTTCTCATTTTGACTATTCCATCACTATATATTTTTGAAGCAGCAGTAATGATAAAATGTGATTTAAATTATGATGACACATTGAGAAGTGCACGGTATAAAAATGTATTAAGTGAAATTAAGTGTAGAACAGTTAATTTTCAAGCAAGTGTATTTGGGATACGTGTTGAAATGTATAACAAACTTCCAAATCGTGTAAAAAGCAGTGTAACCTTCAATAGTTTTGAAAAAATGACTAAAGGAATTCTTGGTACGTAAAGCCTACTATTTAATCAAAGACTTTTTTAATGACAGAAATATTGATGACCTTAATCGACTGTTAGAACTTTAGATAATGATTGAGTAATTTAATTTTTATGACATAACTGACAAATGTAATTTGAATGAAATGAGTGTATTATGTAATTATGAAATCAGTGTATAATTTATAACTTACTTACTTATTCTGACAAACAATAAATGAATTTGAATTTGAAAATAAAAAGCTCGTCATTGTAACCTTCAGGTTCAGTTGTGGCAGTATTTTCCAAGCTCTTTGCTGTCGAAAACAAATCAAATCTGGGCAACCAGTGGAATATGCTGAGTTTGTTGGCGATGTTTCAATAAATGTTGGTATTGTTTTGCCGTATTTTAGTATTGTTATTAACATGTTTTTAGGTTATGCTATGTATCACCGTGTAACTAAACGGTAGATTAGTATGTACGGTAGTTGCTTTTAAGACCTGGTATTCTAGGTTACATACCTACTCGAGACAATTATTTGTGTGAACAGCGCCTTCGGAGGAGTGAGTTGAAAGAGGGATGGTTCTCGTCAACCCGTTTCCCCGCCTCCTTCTAGGATATTACACGTCCGCAGAAAGATTACTGCATTTTCCTGTGATCTATACTTATATTATAAAGAGAAAATATTTGATTGTTTGTTTGTATTGAATAGGCTCCGAAACTAATGGACCGATTTGAAAAATTCTTTCACCGCTGGAAAGTTACACTATCCCCGGATGACATAGGCTATATTTAATTATGAAGTTCCCAAGGGAACGGGAGTTATGTGGGTGAAACCGCGCGCGGGAAGCTAGTCTAGTGAATAAATACAAATGAATAGGAATAATGTTTCACCTACGAGGCAATACGACGTCTGACCTATTTTAAAGCCAACAAGCATTACATTATTATCAGCTATTCTCAGTAACCTAGTTAGGTATTTAACGATTCAGTTTTTATATAGATTGCCAATTGGAGCATTCATTTCTGTTCCTTAGCTTACAGATATTTCAGTAGCAGATATTTCGTCGCGGTAGTTTGAATTTTATAATCAGCATAGTAATTGACTTCGCAAACTGCGTTTTAGTTACGATAGCTGCTCCTAAGATCTGATGTTTTGGGTTCGATTCGCGATAGGATCTTTTTTTTAACTTCACATATCTGTATAGAAAGAAAAGAAAAAAAAGAAAGAAAATACGTTTAATTCAGCACAAAACACAAGATATTACGTAGAAAATTTAGCTAAATGTACTAAATAATAAGACGCCTTGCATGTTCTGCCAAAAAGTCGCCACCTCAGCATAGGCTTGGCGATACCTAGCGCTGGTTTTCAGTTGGCAACTCGAGTAGTGACCCACGGATAAGGGATGCGACACTTAACTGGTATAGGTACCATTCATGCATATTTATAGGGCAAACCAAATAAAAAAAGTAATAAATGAATAGAATACGTATTATATATATAACTTAACGTCAAACGAAAATAAATATATTAAGTCTTTGTCCTTATAAATCATAAATAATATTTAGTAAAAAAATATATATATAACATAAATAAATAAACTTTAACTAATGCGAAATGCTGTACTGCATCTTGGTGTGCTTTCTGTCCGCAAAATTAAGTTTGCAAAGTCTATTAGTTATACAGGCATTTAAATGTATAGTACGGGAGATGTCTTAACAAAAAGAGGAGAAAAAGAAAGTTCAGCATAAGAATAAATAAGACACAGACATGCAAGTCAAACAAAAATAACTGCTGCTCCTTAATCCCATAATGGAAGAAACGTAACTCATAGCTCGTTGTTTTCATTGAAACAGTGTTGACAATGCAGCTATATTTAGATTCACTCCGTCAATGAAATTGAAATGGTCGCGGATAATGGAGCTCGTTTTTGTCAGATGAAAGGATTAGTTGTCATCATGTAACTGATGAAAGGATTAGTTGTGATCAAGTCTTGCTCTGAGACATAGTTTACCTTCATAGTTTAATGATAGAACACGTTATTACTATTCTGTTACCATCAGCCTGTATAATGTCGACTTCTGAATATGGGCCTCCTCCCAAGGCAGAGTTGTAATTCCCGTAGGAATCTCTTGAATACAATAAACAACGTGCTATTTCTAAAATATGTTGTTTTCTAACAGCCATACATAATTCAAAATCTGTTCAATAGCTTTGATATAATCAATTACAGACAAAAATAAATTCGCAAAGCTATAGCGTAAACTGAATTCCATACACATGTTTTTGCTCCAATTTTATATGACTGACTGTCAGACAATGCTTTGTAGTAGTTGAACTCAACTGAACATTAACGTAGCAGTTATATTCACCGTTAGAAGCGACACGACAATCAATGAAATAATGAAATAATGATAATGAAATAATTAAATTTATTCAGCACTTAGGTATTTACATACACTTGTACTTGTCAAAATTTCACTGTATACGACTGCAAAAGTATCACTTAAGTAGCTAAAACATTGTTATAAGTATTTGATCTTACAGAATTTTTAATCAGTCTGTCCGTCTGTCGAGCGATAAATGACAAATGTACACATTAGTTATAGTAAGATGCCTTAAAGGTCTAAAATTAAAATTAACTTTCAACAATCCGGCCAAAGTCTAAGCGACATCCACCTGAGGGCCACCCTTAAAGGATTAGGACCAACGCTCAGGGTGCAGCTGGAGTAAAGAGTAGATTTACCAACAGTGGTGATGATCGCTGGCACGAGATCACAGTTCGGGGAATAAGCAACAACGCGGTCCTCGGCCATGCCGTCGAGGATCCTACCCTAGCTAACCTAAGTGGACGACCCGGAGAAGAAAGGAAGGAAGAAACTCCGAGATTATTTTTTTTGTCTCTTTTGCTCTGTCAATCTATTTCTGTCGCGAACTTTTATTGAAGCCGATGTTATAATACTTTTTATTCACATTTTAGAATAATGATTGCTACTAGCATCCATGTTGGTCTCTACTACCTAGCTGCCAAAGGAATCTTTTTCATACAATCATCATCATCATCAGCCCGTATAACGACCACTGCTGAACAAGGGCCTCCTCCCGAGGGAGGGCTTTTGCCATATTCACCAAACTTGGCAGGCGGGTTGGTGACCGCCGTATAATGATGTACCTCACAAGGAAACGCTGCTGCTTGATATACGATTATTATAGATGATGTTATAACAATCGGGACAAACGCCTTAACGTGCTCTCTGAGGCACGAAGGGTAGTCCCTCAACCATCCAGACCCGGAAATAAATCTTATAATTTACGCAAAGATTTCTTGACCGGCGTGGGGATCGAACCCACTACCACCGAGATTTAAAGCGAGGCAAATACCGCTATGCTACGGAGGTTGTCATGTTTTCATACAATGTTATTATACAGGGTGTCCCAAAAGATTACGTAGCTGGGAAGGGGGGTGATAGGGATGGTCACAAGGGTCACCAGAAAAATATAAAAAATTCCCTCTGGGTGTTTAAAAAATAAATGGCATTTTTTAAAAGACTAAAAATTTTACGCCTTGTGCTAACTGTACCTACAAATATGGCTGTATTTAAAAAAATGCTGTTATGTAATCTTCAATAACAACAAGGTCATCAACATCAACATCAAAAATAACAAGGTGTAAAATTTTAAGTTTTTAAAAAAATGCCATTTTTTTTTAAATACCCAGAGCGGATTTATTTTTTATTTTTCTAGTGACCATTGTGTCCACCCCTGTCACCCCCTTTCCCAGCTACTTAACCTTTTGGGACACCCTGTATAAACGACATGTTATTTTTGGATATGGTTGCAAAAAATCAAAATCTGTTGAGTAACTTTTGATATAATCTATTACCATCAAAAATAAATGTTCGTCGCTATTTTAAAGCTCCGTAAACTGAATTTTATGCATATTTTGTTGCTTCAATTTTATATCACAGAATATCAGACAATGTTTCAGAGTATGAGCTGAACTAAACTAAACATTAGCGTGGCAGTCACATCCATCGTCCGTCGCGACACGGTAATCCATTTCAGTCATGAACTTTTATGGAAACCGGTGTTATAATACTTTTAATTGCCATTTTAGAACAGTCATCTCTACTAGCTACCATGTGAGTATCCCTACCTAGTTTTTTCTTTCCGTAGGAATCTCTTGAATACAATAAACTACGAGTTATTCCTGAAACTTGCTGTTTTCTAACAGCAACACAATATTCAGCATCTAAGCAATTACCAACAAAGATAAAACGTCATCATCATCATCATCATCAGCCGTATAACGTCCACTGCTGAACCTGGGCCTCCCCCCGGGGGAGGGTATTTGCCATAGTCACTACGCTTGGCAGGCTGGTTGGTGACCGCAGTATTATGTTGTACCACACAAGAAAACGCTGCTACCCGATCCTTGATTTACGATTAAAATCGGGACCAACGGCTTATAGTGCTTTCCGAGGCACGGAGGGTAGTCTCTCAACCCACTAAACCCGGAAAGAAATCTTAGAATTTACACAAAGATTTCCTGTCCGGCGTTGGATCTAACCCACGTCCTCCGAGATTTAAAGCGAGCCAAATACCGCTACGCTACGGAGGTTGTCAAAAAAACGAAGATTAATACGCGAAGGAATTGTAAAGTTTCGTAAACTGAATTTCATTCACGTTCTGTTGCTCCAATTTCATATGACAGACTGTCAGACATTGTTTTATAGTATGAGCTGAACCAAACTAAACGTAAGCGGGGAAGTCATATCTATCGTCCGCCACGACACGATAATCCATTTCAGTCGCGAACTTTTATTGGAGCCTTGGATATGTGGAAGGGTTGCCACCTACTTTTTGTTTTATATAGTACTTTTTACAAAAAGTTGCAAAATATATAGTACTTTTGGGAAATTCAGGAAACAAAATAGTACACATTTATTTTTAATATTTTTTCCACGTGTATTTGTTATTACTCCTTGCTTTGGCCATCAAGGTTAAGGTTAAAATAATTATAAGAGTCTGAGTATGTTAGATCCATATTAAAATAAATCAACAATTCATTGTTTTCATATGTTTTCATTCGATGAGGGTGCGGTCTAAATTTTTAATTGGGATGACTTTTGGTTTAGCAAAAAAATATGGTACTTTTTGTACTATATTATTTTTCTATAATCTACAAGGTGTAACGGAAAGGGTATATACATAGAAAGAGCAAGGCTTCATAACAAACGATATGGCAAGGATTTCAACTCAAAATTAAATAAAAAAAAGTCAGTACCTAGGTATTATTTTGCAAACAAAAAATAAAAATGCGGAAACCTTTATTCAGAAATTCCAGGAGTAAGAGGTTTATTTTTACTTGCAAATAGTTCGTTGACATCGATCAGCTGTTCGAGTGCTAGCGATGTATTTATTTTAATTTAAAAAGTTTGTTTTCTGGTTGGTGGTGATTACTTCCGGACTTCTAGAGATAGGATTAAATAACCCGTGCCATATCGTTTGTTATCATCACCTTGTATAGTACATTTGATTGAAATATAGTACGATACTATATAATATAATAATAATAATAATAATAAAAATTTATTTCAGACCATTAGTCCATAAACAAACACACATTAAACATTTTTACACACAAAACATCAATACATACATTATGCAAACACATAACAACTTATTTTAAATATTGGAATGACGCACGATGACTGGTCATCCATTTCCACATCATTGGACTATCCATCCTGTCGGCCACTATAGCCACCAAGCTGTTGGAGCTGTCGCGCACTCGCCGCATCAGGGATGCTATCCGTGTCCTCATCAGTGCATAAAAATCTGGCACGCCATTCTCCGCGAACATCCCCGATGCACTGCAAAAGCGCGGCAGCCCCAACATAACTCTGAAGGCGTTATTGTATTGGACACGCAGAGCATTGTACGAGCTTTTTGTATAGCTGACCCATAGGGCACACGTGTACATAGATTGGCAATACGCTCTAAAGAGTGTAATTTTAATATACTACGGGTGGCAACCCTAATATGTGGGTAGTCAGTTTTATTAGACTTTGATCATTTATATTTTTTAAAGGTATATCTCATTAGCCATCCCGTATAAGTTAACCTACCTGTTTTCTTAGAATCTTTCATAAAATTTACTAGATTATTATTTGATATTAATTTATTTGTTATTTATGTACAATAAATATATGTATCAGAAGATAGAAAGTAACACACACGGGTAAAACTTATTTATATTAGTAATCTCTGTTAACAGTCCCGTGAGAGGAGAGAGTAAGACTAACATACGAAAGATCTAATATAATTCATCATCATCATCATCATCATGATGATGATCACAGATCTTTCATAATTAATTTCAAAACGAAGTTACTGTAATGTAGCACACAATTTTAGTCCAGTAAAATTGCCACAAAGCATGGATAACTTACTTTGAGCCGAATAACTAGATTTTGTTCCGCATAATGTCGATTAGAGGGCGAATAATTAATTTGTGGCGAAACAATGCCATTAAGAACTGAGTGGAAGCAACTCAATTATTTTGTGGTAAAATTGGAAAAGTTAGACAAGTGTCTAATGGCACGACGGAAATTTAAATAGGGCTATTATTTTTAAAGTTTTGACATACATTCTGAGACATTTATATATATATTTTTAAAGTGATCGGAGTTTGTGTGTGATTTACACGCTTAGCAAAAAATGCTTCTTTAAACAGAATGCTGTTGTTCCATCATCAGCCCGTATAACGTCCACTGCTAAACATCAAGTCATTACACTTGGCAGATTTGGTGACCGCAGTATTATGTTGCAACACACAGGTAAACACGAAAGCCCGTTTTTTGAGATACAATAGCTGCGATAGATGATGTTATTTCAATTCAGACCACGGACTTAGCGTGCATTCTGGTGCACGAAGGGTCTTTTCTCAATCAAGCAGACCCGAAAAAAATCTAACATTTTTACACAAAGTTGTCTTGTCAGGCGTGGGTATCGAACCCATGATCTTAGGGATCATGGGTTCTTATATCGAGACGCATACTGCAACGCTACGGAGGTTGTAATCAAATGCTTTATATAATTCCTTGGCTTATTAAAACCACCTCTAAAGAATTTTCCAGCCGACTTTTTGCAATAGGCAACATATTTTCAGTTCGTGTTCGTGTGAAAGAGACGTTGGCATTGATGGATGGAGCACAAAGGCACGACAATGATATTGGGAACAATATGTGGCTAATGGTGGGAGGTCGCGATCGGATGTTACGTAATTGGCGACAAGAATATACTGCAGCAGTTTAAACAGTCCTCAGTTTTTGTTGTCGTTCTAGGCTGGACAAAAAATGTCGTCGTCATCTGCCCGTGTAACGTCTTCCGCAGTATTATGTTGTAACACACAAGGAAACGGTGCTGCCCGTCCTTGGTACACATAGATAGATGATGTATATAAGTCATAATATTCTCTCATTTTATTCAAAGAGTACTGTTTTTGTTTTAAAAAATAGAACTCCCATATTATATTTTAATAAATCCGTGTCTCTTGTGCAGTCAATATTGTTTTCACGTATCAGTTTTTTAGCTTAGTACTATAAGTTTACTCAATTTTGAATATCGTCAATCGAACCTAGTTATTTATTTTATTTGCCGGTCGTATTTACTGGCATGTGTCTAGGGGACTTAATCATTTAAGGGTTTGAGTGTGTAGGTCCATATTGAAGGGGCCTTTTGTACCATTTGATATAAAAAGTAAAGATGGCCGCATCTGTTTGGGTCTGTCCTTTATTATACTATTGAGATACACGAAATAGAATGCTGTTCCTCGTACCTGAGATAAAATACAGATAAATTTTGTTTGTTAATAGTATAATATTAAAATATTATTTTAACTTTAGGACTACTTGATGTTAAAACTATTTAGAGTCGCATTTATGCGTCTGTTGCACGTTGGACAGGTTAGGTTCATTTTTGTAAAAAAAATAGATAGCCTTAAGATCCTAAGTACGGCGTACTTAATTTTAGCTGGGTAGAACTGGGTGTAGCCACTTATTCTTGGTGAAATCTAGTATTAGCCAGTCGTTTTGGCATAAAACTAGGTCTAATCGGTATCATTGCAGCTAGAACTAGGTCTAAAGAACTCTAGTGGTATATACTAGGTCTAGCCGATATCATGCTGGTTACAACTAGATCCAACCATAATGTCTTGGTAGCTATTACTTGGAGTAATCTATAAAGGTTAATGAGCTTAGATGTAAGTTACACTTATTCTACAGATTCACATATTTTCTGGCTTTTAAGATATTGATGGATTGAATGACAGTAGTAGTAAATTAAACGATGAATCGATTCAGAAACGGGGTGTTAAAATATGTATATACCGTATATCACGTTATGTATAAACGTAACAACCGTCACTGCATTATGATTACAGTGACTGATATGCTATTCAAGACCAAAAGCGTCATTAGCCAAATGCAACACTGTAAATAAATATGAATGTTGTTTTGTGCACAGTTCTTGGTTTAGTAATAGAAGTGTGAGTATATACTTTCACTTCTGTCATTCCTTATTCTATCTTTTCATAAAGAATATTTATTTTCATTAATAAATAGTAACCTGTTGCCGGCAAACTTTTCAACTAAATTTTATTACTCGTATTTGATGAAAATATAACAAAACAACATATAGCGCTGATTGAAATTAAAACAGCCAAGTTTACATACATACATAACCTCACGCCTGTTTCCCAGCGGGGTAGGCAGAGACAAGTTCACAATGTTTTTGTTTTTCTAACTCCATCCTTCTAATATTATAAATGCATAAGTTTGTATGTGTATGTATGTTTGTTACTCTTTCACGCAAAAAGTACTGAATGGATTTGGCTGAAAGTTTGCACGCCGTTAGTTATTGGCTGGATTAACATATAGGCTACAAAATATCACGCTCCGACCCACTGGAACAGAGTGATGCGGGTAAAACTGCGGGGTGCAGCTAGTCATTAATAAATAGTTAAAAACTATGCAACCTGCGTAACAGGGCAACTCCTGTAGGATTTGAACCGCAGCTCATGGCGGTTGCCGGCGGGAGGATTGAGGAATTGAGGGTTTAAATTTTTTAAGAAAGTTGTCTGAACTTGTACTGTCATTCCATTCTACAGTTTACCGCCTTTTGGATTTCAGTTCTACTAAAACATCGGCAAGCAAAAGCAACATCAATTATTTACCGTTATTCAAGTTAATTTCAAAAATATTTTGCTATCTGAATTTTCCTTTAATTACAAATTGTTTCGTGGTCTTCCTCGGCGGCTAGCTTCCTATTTACTTTATTTAGAACACCTTAGTGTTAAGTGATGCGTTTAAATTTGATGAAATTCCGGCCCCAAATGACCTTCGGAAACTTCAAAGACTTTGGATACACCTTTAATGTAAACTTAGGGAAGTATTAAAGGTGAACTGTAAATTTCGTTGAGCAAGTCTAGTGTACAACAAAAAATATTAGTTTACAAGTAGTATATACTCAGCATTGGTATATGACATGTTTAATTTTAGTCTCATTTCCTTATGTTTGGACTGAGCACATGTTATGAGCTATGCCCGTGAAGTAGCAAAAGCCTCGGGGCTAACTACATATTTCCGTCCGAAAAAAAAACATGTTACGAGCACTGAGTGTATGGATAAGATAAGATAAGATAAGATACTCTTTATTGTACAACAACATAACAACACAAACACAAATAGAAAAAAGTAATGGTTAGTTATGTACAATCGGCGGTCTTATCGCAGACAGCGATCTCTTCCAGACAACCTTTGGATGGAATGAAGATGAATAAGAAGAGGCATGAAGGGTAGTAGTACGCAATAGGTGATGGGAAAATAGTAGCAAAGAGTGAAATAATAAAATAATACTATTATTTATATACTATTACATATTTAAATATATAAACATAATGATACATACTCTAATAAAAAATATATACATACCTATATTATGTTTCAACATAAATACTAATAATAATAATAATACATACTCTTGAAAACATAGTAAAAACATATAACAAGTGAAAGTTCAGTATAAATTACAGTGATAAATAGAAATTTTTAACGCGGGTTTTAAAAATGTTAAGGGTCTGAGAGCGTCTTATGGATAATGGCAACGCATGCCAAAGACGTGCAGCTTGGACGTTAAAGTATTTAGTATAGAACTGTGTGGAATGCGTTGGCAAACATAAATTTAGGTTTTCCAATGATCTCAGCGATCTTGTGTGGACCCTATGATTTTTTTGCCATAGTTACTGCCATTAGTAGGTTGGTCAACGTTGACTTATATATAGGTACTCATATCAATATATGTCCGGACACGTCGTGGAGGACATCATCATCATCATATCAATATATAAAGCTAAAGAGTGTGTTTGTTTGCTTAAACGTGTTTCTGTACTGTACTACTGTATTATTATAATTATGAAAGCACATGTCTTAGCACCCATATTAGTTCGTTACTACTACGCCGTAGCAGTGTGTTACTACGACGTAGCATCAAATGTCAATTTGTAGAACGGTAGAAAACTGACAGTTTTTAAAACTTATATTTTATATGTTAGTAAGAAATAACCTTTAAGTTTAACATTATATAAATGACTAGCTTCCCGCGCGGGGTTTTACCCGCGTAGCTCCCGTTCCCGTAGGAAATTCATGATAAAATAAGCCTTTTCTAGATAAATAGGCTGTTTAACACTGAAAGAATTTTTCAAATCGGATTAGTAGTTTCTGAGATCAGCGCGTTTAGGCAAACAAACAAACTCTTATGCCTTATTTATAAGTATATAAAGTGATTAGTAAGAAAGTAATTGGTTCATTACCTATTACAGAATAGGAGTAATCCAGGACGACGTAGTTAGTAATAATAAAACATGAACTGAAAATAAGGTTATTGATTCAGGTGTAATTTAAACCACTGAGTGGGTTTTAGCTGTTTGTTCGAACCATTTTCCGGGAGCTATTTAAACACTCACAATATTTAGTTTTATTTCTGTTAATGGAACATAATATTTAAATTACTTTTATAATCTCATACCATTAAATCGCTCGAATATGATCAAATTCATCAAATAAATGGTGTAACAATTTTTTTGAAAAACATTATTCTCAACAACCTTCAATTTTATTAAATAACAACCATATCATCATCAGCCTGTATAACGTCCACTTCTGAATCAGCCTCCTCCCGAGGGAGGGTCTGCCACAGTCACCACGCTTGGCAGGCGGGTCGGTGACAGCAGCATTATGTTGTAACACAAACAGCTTAACGTGCTTTCTGAGGCACGGATGGTAGCCCCTCAACCAACCAGATCCGGAAAGAAATTTTAGAATTTACACAAAGATATCTTGTCCGGCGAGGGGATCGAACCAACGCCCTCCAAGACTTAAAGCGAGGCTTATAATGCTACACTACGGAGGTAACTTAGGTAACTACCATATATTCAAAGTCAAATTTAATAAATCTTTATTCACATAGACACATTTTAAAAATAATGTTTTTATTCCTACAACCAGTTTTGGATGTGGCAACTCTAAGAAGAACTGACTAGAAACCCAGAGGATTTCTTTTTTTTAAATATGTTTTGATATAACAATAAGTTTAGCAGTTTAGTTAATTTATAAATACCTCGCAGCGGCTCTCTTTAGTGCGGCACGTTCTTCGAGTGCTGGTTTTTACTTTGCACAGCAGGTAAGCATTGCCATTCAACGGGGCAATGCCAAGTAGAATAGACTTAGAATAGTAGTATTTTTAAGTTAGTTTTATTTAATTTAAAATAAGCAACTTCTTCTTTCTTTTTTTTTCTTTTTTCTTTCTTTTTTAAAAAGACATTTCCCGCACTAGGGAAATAAATCCCTGTGTCGCGGGGGACTTTACAAACATTCATTTCACGGACACAAAGTACACCCAGACTCAGAACAACTATTTGTGGTTCACACAAATAATTGTCCCGGGTGGGAATCAAACCCAGAACACCAGGTCTCAGAGGCAACTATCGTAACCACTGAGCCACCGGTGCAGTCAAGTTTTAGTTGTATATTATGTATTTTAGTTATAATAATATATTTGTTTGATATAATTTAAATGTAAAGGAGTTAATAATATAGTTTAGCAGTATTTAATCAAAGCAAGTCACTCCCAAGTCGTTTTATCTTTTACATAATCAGCAATTTTATAATATGCTTTTTTACATATTTTAGTAGACAACCTCCGTAGCGTAGCGGTAGGTATTTGGATCGCTCTAAATCTCAGTGGTCGTGGGGTCGATCCCCACGACGGACAGGGAATCTTTGTGTAATTTCTAAGATTTATTTCCGGGTCTGGATGATTGAGGGACTACCCTCCGTGCCTCGGAGAGCACGTTAAGCCGTTGGTCCCGATTGTTATAACATCATCTGTAATCATCGTATATCAAGGTACGGGCAGCAACGTTTACTTGTGTGGTACAACATAATACTGCCGTCACCCACCCGCCTGCCAAACGTGGTGACTATGGCAAATACCCTCCTCGGGACGAGGCCTATATTCAGCAGTGGACGTTATAAGGGCTGATGATGATGATTATTACTTTTCTTCTAAGGATAATCATGAAAACCCTCTTAATTTACCTAACCAAGAGATTTAATGAGAACCTCAACTCAACGTAATGTACATAAAATGAAATCTTTACAAATTTTGCATACATTTTACTCTCTCCATGAAGTAAATGTTTCTAGTACTTTCACATGGATTACTCTGTCGCGTCGCCTCATATCTTGTGCTGTTATTTTCACAGTGAATGTATGGCATCATTTGTTCGAATATGTTATGCGTGTAAAGGATATAATGTCGATGAATATTTTTTAATTACAAGCCAGTTCTTGTCGCAGGAGACTTGACAAATATGAATCACAGTCATGATTAAAAACTACAGCTATATGTGGCTGAAACCTATATTGTACACAGAAATTGATATAACATAAACATAAATCAAACATTATTCCTATAGAATCTTTGACTAATCTATAAATATAATTATCGATAAAACGTGCCTCAACAGTCAAGCCCGCTAACAGCCAAGCCGAAAAGCAAGGCTGACCCGACACTATACCGAAGATATCACAGACCTCAGCCTGTACGAGATTAAGATGGCCTTTAAACCGTTTAAAAACAACAAGGCGCTGGGCGATGACGAAATCACATCTGAGCTTTGAATGTGGTCGTCTTACTCGAGCTCGACTCATAGAGTAGAGGTGTGGTGGTTTTGTTCTTCAAAAAAGGTGACAAAACGATGTTGAAGAATTAAAGACCCATCACAATGCTGAGCCATATTTTAAAGCTGTTCGCAAGAGTCGTCACAAATCGTCTCGGACACAAGCTCGATGACTTCCAGCCCCCCAAACAAGGCGGCTTCCGAAAAGGCTATAGTACCTTAGACCACATATAAACGCTGCGGCAGATTATACGGAAGACCGAGAAGTACAATCAGCCCCTATGTTTGGCATTTGTGGACTATGAAAAAGACGAAATTTAGATGGTTCTAAGGTCTTTTCAGCGGTGTCGTATCGACTATATTTAATGCTGAAGTTCTTTTACAATAACGCCACAATGTCGGTTCGAGTACGAAGGAAATCCCGTTACGGAGAGGCGTAAGACAGGGAGATGTTATATCTCCCAAACTTATTACGGCTGCTCTTGAGGACGCCTTCAAGCTCCTGGGATGGCAAGTACACGGAATCAACATAATTGGCGAGTACATCACTCACTTTCTATTTGCCGACGACATAGTGATCATGGCAGAATCGCTGGAGGACCTTGGACAGATGCTCAATGACCTCGATAGAGTTTCCCAACAAGTTGGGCTTAGAATGGACATGGGCAAGACGAAAGTCATGCATACCGCCCATGTAGTGCCCAACTCTGTAGCCGTTGGGAGCTCCATTCTTGAAGTTGTGACGGAATGCGTATATCTAGGTCAAACGATCCAGCTAGGTAGGATCAACTTAAAGAAATAGGTCAATCGTTGAATCCGACTCGGCTGGGCAGCGTTTATGAAGCATCGGGAGATTTTCTCGTCCAAAATACCTCAGTGCTTGAAGAAAAAAGTCTTCAATCAATGTGTGTTACCAGTGATAACATATGGGTCGGAGACGTGGTCTTTTACTGTGTGCCTCATAAGAAAGCTCAAAGTCGCTCAGCGAACTATGGTAAGAGCTATGCTCGGTGTTTCCCTGTGTGATTGAATCAGAAATTAAAAGATCCACAGGATAACGAAGGTCGCTGATATAACTTAACGGATAAGCAAGCTGAAGTGGCAATGGGCAGGACACAAAGCTTGAAGAACTGACGGCCGATGGAACAGTTTCTCGAGTGGAGACCACGAACTTACAAGCGCAGCGACCGCCTGCAGTCAGTCAATCAGTCAGGTTGTCAGTAAATCACTGACGACCTCATAAAGGTCGTCAGTGGATGCAGCCCGCTAACAATCGTTCCCGCTGGAAATCTTTAGGGCCGTTTTAATCCCCATCCATTGCACTATTGACGTGAACGAGTGGGTCGTAACACAAGCATTTTAGCTTAGCACGAGGGGTTAACAAGAATACTAGTAGCGTGTACGCTGCTATAAATAAATGTGCATAATGTAGGAACCTGACTTTATTGTAGTTTACCAAACAAACTTATTAAAATAAAAAATAATTCAAGGAAATTATGATACGGACCTATGTACCTGGTCGGAATAGAAAATATATTTTTCATATAAAAAAGTTAGTAAATGATTCGTTATGCTGTTACGTACACACTTAATAAAAATGTTTCTGTCATCCCATTTTTCGTGTTGACTTCTTTATAAGTAAATCGTGTAAGCAAAGCAATTTAAAAAAACAATCTTATGGCTGTATGTGGAATGAATGTTATTTTCCTTCTAGGCTTTCAGTAGCTTTATTAAATTGTTTGTAGAATAATTAAGCCGTTATCTTTGTTTTTTTTTTTTTAGTATTGCTAGCAGAATTTTGCTGTCTACTATTATTCTTGTTAACCCCTCGTGCTAAGCTTAAATGCTTGTGTTACGAGTGGGTTCACGTCGGTAGTGCAATGGGTGGGTTTGGAACCTGCGACCTCAAGATCACAAGTCCGATGCCCTAGCCATTGGGCTACGGCCGCTTCAAATGTGCGATTTGTAGTATTGTGAATGATGGAATAGCCTTTTTTTATTGTATAACCCTCTGGAGCAGATTAATAGTGGTCTAACACGAGTAAAACCTTGGTGCGTAGCTAGTGTTTTTAAAAAGGCACATTATTATTATAACTTATTGATCTTCATAGCGTAGTGACCTTCGAGATTGAAAGCCAGCTTTATACTAATAAAGCGAGCGGGTTCGATTCCAGCTCCAGACAAAAATAAAATAGAAATAGATTCTTTCCCAATTATCATAACATCATCTTTGACAATCGTGATCGTGAGTAACGGATAGCAGCGTTTCTTGTATATAAAAATATTGCGGTCACCAACCCACTTTCCAAGCGAGGTGACTATTGTAACACACGCGTTACTTCCGTCCCCGTAGGAACTTCATGATTAAATATAGCATATAGCTTTCCACGATAAATGGACTATCTTTCACTGAAACAATTTTTCAAATCGGACAAAAAAAACAAACTCTTCAGCTATATATTAGTATACATTAATAACAAACACACAAATCTTCCGTGTCAATATTATGGTGACTCAAATTTGCCATGCGAGTTTTAAAAATACAAAAACGTATTCAGACAAGTCTAATACGATTTTCTACAAAAGTTACCGAACTAAAATACTAACACGGCAATAGCTAAAACCTTTCGCAGAAATTTAAATCAACCCTATTCCGTAATAAGAATTTATAACGACTATTGATTTCTGATATGCGAATTTGAAATCAACCGTGGGAACCGACTCATGAATACGATTCGTAAAGTAAACATGCTTTAGTTTGGGCTTAAACAAGTTTCTGAGGATATGAATATTGTAAAACTTCAGTATCATAATTGATTAATTGCTATTAGATATTCATATAACTTTATTTTGATAGTGGGTCTGAATTGTGGTAACGCTAACGCCCATGCTGGTATACATTTATCATATACAGACAATATTATGACACTTGAGATCAATGTATGTCATATTGTGCTTTCTGTGTCACGACAGCTAGTCCCTCAAACCAACAAATACCTACACACTACATGTAGGTAAGTATCTTTTCGGCTTAGGCCTCCTACGCACTATGCGGCTAGCCGGTCAACCGCTCCGGTCGTTATGAGCGCTGCGGCCCGACTGACGGCCACGGTGACCGCAAGCGCAACCGCATCCTGCGGTTAGCCGAACGGCTGACCGCATTCCGGCTAACCACATAGTGCGTAGGAGGCTTTAGGTTCTACATCTACTGTTAAAGGGATGGCATACATGTTAGAGTACCTTATCTATTCGCCGTGTCGTTTATTCCTAAGACCGTCGTAAGAGATGACTACTGACACATTTATCAGTTCAAAGATACTCCGATCTTACTGCGATCACAAAACCGCCTGCCAAGCGTGGTGATTACGGAAATGTCCCTCAATGACCCTGGTCTGTCACAGTGGAGGCCCATGTCCAGGAGTAGACGAAAACTGGCTAGTGAAGTAAAATGATTATATGAAACCCTGACTTCTGTGTTAATTGTTTTTTATTTATTTATTTAATAATTTATGGACATACAAACATTTGAGGCAAGATAAATAAGGAAGACAAATTAAACGGTGGGAAGATGACCTTAATAAAGTGACTGGTCTAGAGTGGATGAGAATGGCTAGAGAAAGGGAAATATGGAAAACTTTAGAGGAGGCCTATGTCGAAGGACAAGCTGTGGATGTAACTAATCCTCTAAGATAAACTTATTATACTAGTTTGTAAACTTAAAACAGCAATAAAGGCTTATTTATTTAAAAAGGGATACGATTGCACAAAGTTACAACTTATTTCAATAGAAATTTCTTCCAGCTGACAGCAGCGATAGGAGACAGTTGAATATATTGTGTGTAGTTTATATACATATATAAGGTACACAAATACAATAATATACACATACGTAAATACATACTTAAGTTAAGGAAAGATAGTGTTGTTTTGCACGTTTTTTTAATAGGAGAATAGTGTTAGAAGTAGGTATGTTAGGCGGAAGTGAATTCCATAGCCTTACAGCGTGAACTGTAAAGAAGTAGGAAAAGAGAAGAATTTAAGGAGGAAGATTTTTTCATATATTTATTGTAAATTATTTTTCCTCTCCAATGAGTTTTGCTACAAAATTAAATGTCCGTCCGCGTAGGTGGATTATCCTATAAATACCTGTCATAAATAATGCTTTACTTTTGTATCAAAAAAAACGAACCGCAGCTTTTTTCAATTACAATTTTTTCGTTTTGTTTCCCAGCAATTTTTCATTTTCATAAATCTGTGTTTGAGATGCAAAAGATTGGATGTAGGGGATTTACTTTGTATTATTTTTATATTCAAATAACTTTCCTCGAGCGGTTTCACCCGTGGAACATCATAATTAAATTTTAATGTTACTCCTGGATCGTTTGCTTTTTAATTGTGAACGAATCTTTGAAATCAATCCTTTGATTATTCAGAGCCAGAGTTAGAGCCTATTCAATGCATCAATCAATAAAATCTTTTCTTTTTATAATACTAGTAAACATCTTATTTTTTTTACTGTGAGTGTATTTCATATTATACCCGCCTCTGCTTCGCCAGGTGTTATTATACTAGATGTATATTATACATATAAACTTTCCTCGTGAATTACTCTATCCAATAAAAAAACGCATCAAAATCCGTTGCGTAGTTTTAAAGATCTAAGCATACATAGGTACAGACAAACAGCAGGAAGCTACTATGTAGTGATTTTTGTGTGTTCCCCATACATTGGATGAATGTTTAAATTTATCGTAATGGCCAAAAAAACGATCTGTTTTCACAGAATTTTGTTATTAGTACTACGTAAACATTGATTTTAGGTTAATGAGCGATATAAGGGTATCGGCGACCATTCTGTTTACTGACCACCGCCCCATAATGACAAATTTGTTAAAAGCCCTGAAACCGATACTTTGTAAAAATAGAGTGGTTTGTTTTTGGTAAGCGAATATTTTTTGTTTCATTAGTGCTTTATTAAAACATACCTTTTTAAGTTATAGCATTTTGAATGTTCGTTATGCCACTTGTATTAATTTTAGATTTGGTCTTCTTACAAACCATATCTATACAAATATTATAAAGAGAGTTTGCATTGAATAAGCTCCAAAACTAATAGACCGATTTAAAAAAAAATCACCATTAGAAAATTTATTTTTTGTTCAGAAATTACATAGGATATATTGAATTAGGAAGTTCCGGGAAGTACGGGATCGAGAGCTACGCGAGTAAAATCACCCGCCGGAATCAAGTATAATGAGGTATTAATCTAAGTAACTATTATGTATTAGGAATCAAATAAAACAGTCAAAGGTTAATAGTACACTGTTTTATTATTTCACAATGAACATTTGTCATTCCATTGGTATTCCATTTTCAAAATCATGTATCTATATGGTTTACAGGCGGCCTGTAACGCTAAGCGGCAGATAACATACACAACAGTTACAATAGGAATTGACGATATCTCCAAAGTCTTACTTAACATTAGATTTCGAGTTAATTTGATGTTTTTATTTATTCATGTACGTAGTCAGTTCATGTCGTGTCCTAAAATGACTATAAGTATCTTATTTTACTATCTATGGCAGGGCATAATCCTTAAGGATTACACTGCGGTCTGCAGGTTGGTTGGAGACGGTAGATTGCTCTCTAATTAATATATAAACGCTAAATGCTTTGTCCTTGTTAGAACGATTTAGGGTTGATATTGTTTTTATAACAAAGACCAAAGTCTTAACTTGCTTTTTGATACATAAGATGGTCTTTCACCCAATTAGACGCAAATATAAATATGCAATTGAATAAAGTACCTTTAAGATTTATGATAAAAGTTACTATTATAATAATGTAAGCAAATATGAGTAAAATTGTATCTTACTAATACTACTAATTAATTACAATTATTGATATAGGCTATATTTAATTATGAAGTCCCACGGGAACGGGAGTTACGCGGGTGAAACCGCTCGCGGCAATCTAGTTACTTGTAAAAACCAAATTAATTGAACTATTATTGCGTTACATATAAAGTAAGTATTTTTTTAACGTATTTGGTGGCTTAATATTTTCCTCAAAGAAAATCCAGAATGATTGACAAAACAGGTATACATGGCAAGTGTGAGTGGCACAGTCGGAAGAGGAAGACCTCGACGAACGTTCTCTGACCAAATCGGAGACATCCTCGCAAAAGGTCAAATAAGATCCTCCCTAAACCGACGTGCTTATATGAAGAATGTTATGAGAGTGAATGAAGCGAAAGATGTGTGTAGGGATCGTAGCAAGTGGAGGTCCATTGTCGCTGCCTACCCCGCTGGGAAACAGGCGTGTGCTTATGTATGTACCTATATTTTCCTCATATTTTATCTTCGGTCCATGAAAAAGTATAGTGGTACTAACTTCAACTGACCACATGTTGTAACAATTACAAAGAAGGAAGAAAGTTTGTACATTTTTGATCTTTAAAACTCTGACATTGGCAACACTATGTCACAAGTGTGATACTTCACAAAGTCCAAACTGACATTATTTATTCATTCTTTACTAGCTTCCCTCGCGCGGATAAACCCGTGTAACTTCCGTTCTGATGGTAACTTCATAATAAAATATAACCTATGTTATCCAGGGATAGTGTAGCTTTCCAACAGTGAAAGATTTTTTCAAATCGGTCCAGTAGTTTCGGAGACTATTCAATACAAACAAACAATCAAATCTTTCCTCTTTATAATATTAATAGCTTCCCGTGCGCGGATTCAACCGCGTAACTCCCGTTCCCGTGGGAACTTCAAAATTAAATATAGCCTATGTCACTCAGGGTGAATGTAGCTTTCTAATGGTCAAAGAAATTTTGAAATCGGCACAGTAGTTTTTAAGTTTATTCATTACACACATCATTGATTTATAATGGCGAGCTTAACTTATTTATGAGTTTACTCCCAGCAAACTATATTCAGGGTAAGATTTGTGATATACGGACCAGAAAAGTTTAAGACGGACATAATAATATATGTACATAGCCCCGAGGCTTTTGCTACTTCACCGGGCATAAAGGCGAGCAGATCTCCAGCCTTGATAAATGGTTTAAACACTACAACAACTAAGCAACCTGCGCAAGAAGGCGTCCCCTGTGGGTCTTGGACCTCGGCTCAGGGCGGTCACTGACGGGAAGATTGAGGGATTATGACTTTCAGTTTTTTTAGGGGAGTTTTGTGCAACTGTCATAGCGACACTTTACAGTTCACGGGCCTTCGGGTCTACGAGGGCATTGGAAGGTTCTTAGCAAATTAAGGGTAGGGAGGGCGAGGGGGTGGACCAGAACAGTATACACAACAGTTTTTATATGAAAAAGTAACAATTTTAGAGTACATTTACGTTGATTTATTAAGAAAAATAAAATTATCATTATTATACAAAATATTCAACGGACAAAATATCACTATGCATACAAGCAAATCTATAAATAGTCAATTTTGTTTCAGTAGTCCATATTGGCATTTCATAAATAATAATGTAATGTTAACCGCAATTTTAATTACACTAATAGTCGCATATTTGTCGTAATGACCCTTCACATTCGCGGTATTGGGAAAATCAATTAATCAGATCTGATATGTACAATTATTTGAATATGGCTCTTTGTGAATTAATTTTATTTTTTTATAAATTTCATTAACATTAAGTATTTTGACAACCCCCGTAGCGTAGCGGTATTTGGGTCGCTTTAAATCTCGGAGGTCGTTCGATCCCCACGCCGGACAGAAAATCTTTGTGTAAATTTTAAGATTTATTTTCGGGTCTGGTTGGTTGAAGGACTAACCTCCGTGCCTCGGAAAGCATGTTAAGCCGTTGGTCCCGATTGTTATAACATCATCTATAACAATTATTTACCAAGGAACGGGCAGCAGCGTTTCCTTGTGTGATACAACATAATACTGCGATCACCAACCCGCCTGCCAAGCGTGGTGACTATGGCTACTACTCTCTCTCGGGAGGAGGCCCATGTTCAGCAGACGTTATACGGGCTGATGATGATGATGAAGCATTTCGAATTAAGTAAATTTTACCATCTCTATTTTAATTAGATTAGGATTCATATTTATTAAAACATGCCATGGCACGCCAGTGCATGCCGCAACGTATGTTAACCACAATTTTAATTACAATAATAGTTGCAGTTTTGTCGTAATTACCCTTCACATTTGCGGTATTGAGAAAAATCAAATGATGAGATGATAGATATATGATATATAAGTAAATTTATATATTAATATTATCACTTCATTACCAATAAGCATTTCGACTCAAGTTCTTTTTACTATCGCTATTTCAATTAGATTAGAATTCATATTGCTTTACGCATGCCTGCATATATGTATTTTTATCTTATTGAAAAATGGCAGAATTATGGCTTATTTACAAGGCAGATGTGAGTGGAAACGCCGGGAGAGGACGCCCTAGAAGGACATACACTGACCTCATAGGTGATGTTCACAAGAAAGGTCAGGTGCGTAGTACTCGTAACCGGCGTGCGTGTATGACCAGATGTATGAACGTGGACGAGGCAAAGGGAGTGTGTAAGGATCGTAGCAGGTGGCGTTCTGTAGTTACTGCCTACCCCCATGGGAGAAATGTATGTATGAAATATGGTTAAAACTAATTTGAACAGCACCGGATTTTCGCTGATTCCGCATTCGTGCACGTTCAGGCGTGTATCGCATTTGGACGATGGCGAGGGTTGCGGGCGCTGGTATCATTGACATTGTTTACCCGCATGAGGCGAGGCACGCATACACCCGATGTGGCCTTGCAATAACAGTAACTATACCCTATCACTGCTTCATTAAAAACAATCACAAATAAAAAAAGCTAAACATCTGGTGTTAGTTTCGATAGAAAATGGCCGTATTTTTAGCGGAATTAACACTAGATATTTTGTTTTTCTAATTCAGTCTGAATTAGAAAAACGAAAGTAGATAGATAAGCCGACACATTTTTTTGGGTGAAGTATAATATATAAATAAATTCTTCCATACATCACATCATACTAAATATTGGCAACAACATATGGGACCAAAACACCTTCGCGAAACCCCACAGTCATCTCATGAATATGAATTGAGGTAAAAAGCATTGAAGCATAAAAACCCTATAAGTTTCGTATAATGTACCTGAATCCTCGTAAATATATTATATGTATTCTGTAATATGAAACACAATTTCAGTATATTATTATAGCCGTTACGATTGGTGAGGAAATACTCCATGGAGATGAACCATTTATAATCATCATCACCATCATCAGCCCGTATAACGTCCACTGCTGAACATGGGCCTCCTCCTGAGGGAGGATTTTTGCCATAGTCACCCCGCTTGGCAGGCGGATTGGTGACCGCAGTATTATGTTGTAACACACAAGGAAACGCTGCTGCCCGTTCCTGGATATACGATTATAATAGATGATGTTATAACAATCGGGACCAACGGCTTTACGTGCTTTCCGAGGCACGGAGGGTAGTCCCTCAACCAGCCCGACCCGGAAAGACATCTAATAATTTACACAAAGATTTCTTGTCCGTTGTGGGGATGGAACCCACGTCCTCCGAGATTTAAAGCGAGCTAATTACCGCTACGCTACGGAGGTTGTCTTTACCGAAGAACAAACTGGGTTGGGTTTAGAACAACTTTGAACAACAACTGCTTTGAATAAACCACCCCATTTCTCCCCATGGGTGTCGTTACAGGTAATTAAGTGACATGCAGCTAAAGCACGAGCTGCAGCAACCATCAGCGGTAGGTTACTTACCGTCTTACTACCGATTACCAACCCGACCGCCAAGAGTGGGGATTATGGAAAAATCCTCAACCTCAACAACCTTTGCTTGCCAAGATCTGGAAGAAGAGGCCCATGATCCACATTAACGCAAATGCGAAATCAAAGAATGAGAAAAGAAGAAGATGGCACATCTTTTTCTTAGTTACTCTCTAGTTGTAGTGAAGAAATTATTAATTATAAAGCGTAGCGTAGCGGTATTTGGCTCGCTTTAAGTCTCGAAGGTCGTGGGTTCGATCGCCACACCGGACAAGAAATCTTTGTGTAAATACTAAGATTTATTTAGATAAGATAAGATAAGACAAGATACTTTATTTCGCAAATATGGGTACAGTACATGATGTTAAATAGTAAACAATTCAGCCATATTTTACCATAAGGCATGCGAAAGGTACAAGACCAATAACAAACGCCTAAAGCATAGAGGAACAACTTTACATATTCAATACAGGTATATCACGCAATTACATTACAAAAAAAATAAACAGCCATAATCAAACAAATGCATTATTTTTTTCTGAAAAGTATTCAGAGATATTGTAATAGGCTTTTTTCACTAAGAAGTTACTTAATTTTTTCTTAAATAATGGCACGCTTAATGCCTTCCAAGACATCGGTAGCTTGTTGTAAATGCATGGGGCCATGCAGAAAACACTCTTTTTCAACATTTCTGGGTCTAGTTGCTTGGGGGACTTCCTTCCGTGCCTCGGAAAGCACGTTATGCCGTTGGTCCCGATTGTTATAACATCATCTATAACAAGCGTATACCAGGAACGGGCAGCAGCGTTTCCCTGTATATTACAACATAATACTGTGGTCACCAATCCGCATGCCAAGCGTGGTGAATAAGGTAAAAGCCTTCCCTTGGGAGGAGGCCCATGTTCAGCAGTGGACGTTGTACGGGCTGATGATGATGAAATACCGTGACAAACAAATTAAATTGGCTAATTTTGCTTTAGGAGACTCATTAGTTAAAATATTTGAGAGCAGTTATTTAATTTCAACGTTTATAATTCTTTTACAAACTGGGTTTTTGCAAATTAAAAGTACGTTATTATAATATTCAATTCATTTTAATGCAATTATGGTTTCTTAATTTAAAACGAAATTGAATTTGACATGTATAACTCTGACGTTAACCTTACTCAGTTCTAATTGAACAAAATTGAATTAATTTTAAAGGGATTTGGAATTAAATCGTTAAAATATTTATTTCTATTAAAATGAAAAAGTTTAGTCAATAAGGGTTATATTAAAACCCATTATTTAAACTTCTTTTTTTACTCCTTTCTCGGATACTTGGGAGACATCACAATTTGTGATCCGCTAATAGTGCCTACCCTAATGTTAGGTTTAGTTTTTAGTCTCATTCTGTATTTCCTTATTAATCATCATTCATCATTTCAGCCGTAGGACGTCCACAGTTGGACATAGGCTCCCCTCATAGATCTCCAGTTGTTGCGGTTGGAAGTGGCCTGCATCAATCGTGATCCCGCGGCCTTAACCAGATCATCCGTCCATCTAGTAGGTGGACGTCCAACGCTACGCTTGCCGATCCGCCGTTTCCATTCGAGAACTTTTCGGCCCCAACGGCCATCTGTTCTCCGTGCTATATGGCCTGCCCATTGCCACTTCAACGAACTAATCCGTTGGGCTATGTAACCCGCTTTCTTCTACGTATCTCTTCATTTTTTATTCGTCTTCTTTATAAAAGTGTACAATATAGAGTTTATCTTTCTATCTATTATTATTGGACATAAACAAACTGATGATGATAATGACGAAATGTTTTATTCTTATTTAATATCAAATGGCTTTTCTTAAGTACGAAGCGTAGCCAATTTAAAAATATTAGTTAGTTAGTTAATGTATGATTCATATTTTCGTTCAGAATCGAATGACAAACACATTTTTTATGTATTAGAAGAAATTTATAATATATTTTTGTTATATTTTTTTAGAATCGGATATTGATATAAAAAATGTCTTATCTGCAATCGGCATTTTTGCAACAATGAGAGGAGTTCTTCTTTTAAAAAAGAAAAGGCACTAGGGAAATTAAGTGCTGTGTTGCAAGGCCTTAAAAAACACTTTATTCACGAAAAAACATGTATAGATTCCTGTAAAGATAATAATAAGTTTGTACAATATTAGTTGATTGTTGCTTTGATTGAAGTTGTAGAAAAAGGGTAAAAGTAATTCTCGATAGTTATACAGAAATCACGAAGCACTCTTGACAAGACTTCTTAAATTTCGCAAGTGAAATTAAAGTAAAAAACTCTAAAAGTGAATTACAAAATACTTAAGTTGTTCCCAAAAACATATTTATTCAGAACTTTAAGTGAAATTTCCCATTAGTTTTAGGAAAACGCGATTAAACTTTAAGGTGAAACTTTAGAGGTTGTTAGTGAAATTTCCTAATCGCTAAAACCTTAAAAGAAAGTTTTCACACTTAATTGAACGTGACCTTTCGAAACGTAAAGTATGAAAACAGATGTAACTTGGCAATAAGTTTTCAACTCTTTGTTTAATATAAAATAACTTATTTTATTATTCATAAATCTTATTTTCTTTATTTAATATTATAACGCTTTGACTTACTGATACTGCCAGATCAACGCACATCCTTAAATCTGTTTGTAGAAAGATGAAACTTGGAGGGTGTCTCATCTGTATTTTTTATATGAACTCTTTTTTTTTGTTTTTGTTGTCCGGGGGGAAATGCGTTTATGCATTTGATTCCCCCCGCCGCTGCAGCGTATTCGCGCGCTGGCGGTGGGATATGTGGGGCTCGCCCTCTCCATAGCGTGGTATGCTAAATCATACCACGAGGAGAGGACACTACACCACTTAAACCCTCCGGACACTCCTTCGATCTGCCGTTGGCGGGGCCCGGGTACGCATAAGCAATCCGACCCCCCGACAGCACCCGCGGCCAATGTGGCACCGAGGGATCTCCTGGGCCACACTTACAGTGGCCCATTTGTTCACTTTGATCACCACGCCTCGAAGGCAAATTGGTGATCGCAGTAACATGGTGTGTATCTTTAAGCTGATAGATACTGCTGTCATTTATCAGGTGTATGTCATAGTCGTCTTTTACGGTTCGCACGGGAAGACATCATCATCGTCATCATCATCATCCCGTACAAAGTCCACTGCTGAATTAGACCTCCTCACGAGGGAGGGTTCTTGCTAGTCACCACATTTGGCAGGCGGGTTGGTAACCGCAGTATTATGTTGTAACATACAAGGAAACACTGCTGCCCGTTCCCTGGTAAACAATTGTTACAGATTATGTTATGGGACCAACCGGCTTAACGTGCTTTTCGAGGCACGGAGGGTAGTCACTCAGCCAAACTGACCAGGAAAGCATGTTAAACCGTTAATTCATAAAATCTACACAAAGATTTCTTATCCCGCGAGGGGATCGAATCCACGACCTCCGAGAATTAAGGCGAGCCAATTACCGCTACGCTATGGAGGTTATGCGGAAGACATAGGGTGGTCTATACCCCGCCGCCTACTGCCCTAGGCTCGGCTTCGGGTAGTGGGCCCGCACATGGGCCCCGCTCCCTTCGAGGCTGACCCATGAGGAGTAGGGACACCTCTACACTCTGGGCCCAGGAGATCCCGCGGTGCCATATTGGCCGCGGGTGCCGTCAGGGGGCCGGATTGCTTATGCGTACCCGGCCCCCGCCAACGGCGGATTGAAGGAGGACTCTCCTCGTGGTATAAGTTTAGCATATCACGATATGGAGAGGCCGAGTCCCATAAATGCCACCGCAAAAATAAAAAATAAAACAATGGGTTTTGGGTCTATTCTGATCCGGAAACCACACGTCATTTTCTTCCATTATTTGTAACGTATAATTTTATCATTGTTTCAGGTTATTTTCCGCTGCCAGCTGTGTATTGTCTGACTTGGCTGTGCCTCGACGTTCTGCTTTGTACTGCATCCATTATGCATTTGTGTACAATTAGCGTTGACAGGTAAGTACAAATAAACATAATATAAAACATTTACTACGCAGTTACCGTGTAGGACAAATACCATCAGAATATAACACTGGTCGACAACATTTTTGCCACAGAAAAAGAAATACACACTCATACATCTGGGTTGTAGAATATGGAGAATATTATTTAATCATTAAAAATATTATATCACGTCTAATTTTGGAGATAACATTTGAGAATAAACATAACAAAAATGACGTATAAGCCTTTTTAAATGTATGATACATTATTTCAGTGTTAGATAGCTATCGGGGAAGTCTATGGGCTATATTTTAATATAAAGTTTCTGCGGGACCCAGAGTTATGCAGGTGAAACCGCGCGTGGGAAGCCAGTACTTTTGACTAAGTATAGTCAAAAGTACTGGATATTAAAAATCAATGTTGAATCGCTGCTGAAACTTCTTATTTCGATTACAAATTTTTAATACTGTACTGTTCGGTAAAATATGCAAAAAGTCTAAGGCCCTTTAGGTATAAGGTAAGTCAAAGCTTTGCGGTTTCAAACCGTACGATCCACATAGAAGTTATTAGATTTTTAGATCGGAATTTCCATCAAAAATGTCAGCTGCCGTTTTATATCAGATGCCGCGGCCGTCAGCGTTTTGGAAAATTGCACTGCAGCTGCAGATATCAATTGAATTCATTAATACATTATTTGGACGCTGTTAAGCATTCGTGTGTTAACCCACAAACACACAATTATAAACGCGAAAGTTTATGAGTATGGATGGACCATACTCATAAACTTTCCCGTTTATACCTAATATTAGTAAGGATAACGGCAAATGCGTAGTTATATGCGGAATTAGGTCAGTCTAAATTACAACGTTTTTTATTTAATTTTTACAGGTACCTCTCACTCAGATATCCAATGAGGTTCGGCAGAAACAAGACGAGAAAAAGAGTTACAATAAAGATCGTCTTCGTTTGGATCCTGTCTACAGCTATGAGCCTTCCATTAAGTCTAAAATATTCACACGTAAGTAAATTTCAAAATTTTCTTCTCATTAGTATATGTATAACGTCCACGTTGACAGGCGGTTTTATGACCACTGTATTATGTAATAACACACATGAAAACGCTGTTGCCAGTTCCCTGGTACACATTACTATGTTACTATGTGTCATAACTACTAGGACCAATGGTTTAACGTACTTTTCTAGGCACAGAGTCACTCAACCAACCAAAGCCGGAAAGAATGTTAGATTTTACTCAAATATTTCTTGTCCGGCGAACCTACGACCTTTGACGCTTAAAACGACACATATACCTTTACGACGGGAAGGATACACATCCTTATTTAATGAAATAATGAATTTATTCAGCACTTAGGTATTTTCACACATACACTTGTACTTGTCAAAATCACAATGAAAAAGAACTGTAATTAATAGATTATTCTTATTCTATGAATAAAACTATTTAGGTAACTATGACTAGCAAGTGTAACCTGTGAGTGCTGCTAATTGCTAATGCATTACAGACAATGTACTCCGTCTGTCCGTGTGTCATTAATTCCTCTACTGATAATAAGTTCATATTTACATTTATTATTATAGGTATATTGAAATTATATTATATTGAAAATTTATAAAAGCATACAATTAAGTGACACACACCTGGGGGCACCCTTATGGGGTTAGGACCACAACCCAGAGGTGCCACTGATATCAAAGTCAGATTTATGGATATAAGAGGAAGTGATCGCTGGCACGGCCTACAGGTGCTGGATCACAGGGCAGGGGTAGGGGCACAACGCGGTCCTCGCCGACGAGCATCCTACCCTAGCTAACCTGCATTTAAATGTTACCCAAAAGCCTTTATGCAAAGGACATTTAAAAGGTACTCCGAATAAAGTGGTTAGACCATGTAACAGATTCGGTTGACACAAACGTACGCGGCGCTTGCTGTGGGCTAACCTACACAAGTTGTATGCATTAATATAGCCACGCACACAGATGAGTACCTACAACTACTTCTGTTCTGTAGACTTTATGAGCTTTATACGCGTCTTAAAAATTGGATACCTTACAATGAAGCCCTGGATTTCGGCAGACTAATTAATAATTAATGTTTTGGTAAGTAGGTAGGTACTTATTATTTGAATAACCTTCGACATTTCAAAGTGAACTTTACGTACCCCAAGGAGGTCTTTCAGTTGTAGTTATAACTTATACGTAACGGTTCAATGGCGTTGAAACAATTTGTATAGCTTAATTAAATGTGCTATTAATTTGGGAAGCACTATAAGTGTTATCAATAAGAAAATCAATCTACTAATTCCATATTACAATATACATATGTATAAGAAATATTGATTACAAGTTACAGACTTAGAATTAGCTTGAATTAAAGATAAAGTAATTATTTCTGAAGCCTAGTGCTCAAAGATTTCGTAAGGAGTGTATTTTTGTTCGACTAAGATATATATGCATTAAAACAAACATTACAATTTGTTCATTGTTCGAATGGTCGTTACTGAAAATACATCCCTCAATCCCTCCGTCAGCGACGCCCAGAGATGGGGTCCAAGTCCCTCAGGGGGCCCCTCTTGCGTAGGTTGTTTAGTATGTAGGTTATAAACCATTATAAATAAAGCTTGAGCTCTGTGCACTTTTACTTATGCTCGGTGAACAGAAGTCAGAGGATAATGGTTCCTCCCCGCGGTGTCCAAGTAAAACTACTTGTTTGCACAATGTACGTAAAGTTAAAGTACTCCTGTGTGAACGAAACGATTGCGAGTTTTAGAGATATGGATCAATGCCATCTGTTATCAAACCCTTGAACTGTATCGACAAGTCGCAATCATCTCGTCACATGTCACACAAACCTTAACAAGTAGCAAAAGTCTCGTCGCTAACTAATTAAATATCCGTCTGAAAAAAAACTGAAGATACGGTTCTGATGTATGTATACAGAATTAATAAACTTGGATTTCCAGTTTATAGATGTAATAGCTGCTTCGCGTGGATCTCATTCCCGTGGAAACCTTGATTTAGACTTGACTTTATAGCCATAAAGTAAAAAAGATATAGCCATACACTCATAAATAATTTGGCTTTCTGTTGGTAAAAAAGGATTTGCAAAATCGGTTCAGTAGAACCAGAGATAACCAGCCCGGTAAAGTCCACTACTGAACATGGGCCTCCTCGTAACAAACCTTGGCAAGACAGGATCGTTGAGGGATATTGTCATATTCACCATGCATGGCAGTCGGATTGGTGATCGCAGTAAGATGTAGACCTTGAGCTAATAAATGATGCTGCTGCCCATCCATCAGCCATATGTCCCTTAATCGCCCTTTACGACACCCATGGGAGGACACAGGTGTCGTAAACCCACACGTAAAAGGGTTACTTACCTGTAGTTTTCTATTTAAATCTTAGTGTATTCAATTGTGTCGCCTAAAAATATTATTTTGTATACCTATGTGACGGTGAAATATGGAGATCCTACCATTTACAATAAAAGCACCTATGCCTTGTATGTTTGCATAGAAATAAATGATTTATGATTTAAAAGTTTTACGCATTAATACTTTACCCCTTTAAAATATAAGTAGGTATGTAATTTCATAAATTTTTAGTTTTTATGTTCTGCGATATAACGTTTATATACTTAGGAGGTATTGACTCATTCACTTACGGTCTTTGTTTGTTTGCTTGAACGCGCTTAGCTCAGGAGTCTGACTTGAAAAATTATTTCAGTATTTTTTATATTTTTTTTGGAACGAAGTTCCTTACGGCAGGCTTGGAGCAGATAGGGATTTTGCTGCGCGACCGAACTGAAAAAAATGTGATAGTAAAACCGTGAGAAAAAGTCCGTGGAATAAAACCGTTAAATGAGACCTGAATAGGAAATTGACCAGTTTGTTTGTTTGTTTGAACGCGCTAATCTCAGGAAATAATGGTCCGATTTCAAAAATTCTTTCAGTGTTGGATAGTCCATTTATCGAGGAAGGTTATAAACTACATTATATTATAAAAAAAATTAGGAATCCGTAAGAAAATTGCGATTTTGTAACCCAAGGTGTAAAAGCGAAAACCTATTTATGCGTGCGCTGCAAAAACTATTGACAATAGAACAAAATGATGTACTACGGGTTTGTAGGTCTTATTAAGATCTACAAAAAAGTCCAGAAGAGCATATATCTAACTATCACAGTTTAGTCAAAATAACCGCTTTTATGTTCATAAAAAATATTAAATCGTCTGAAGAAAGAAACTACGTTAAATGTATATCATAATATTAATCCTTACCCAAATTAAGCATTATGTTATCAAGGGTATTTATGTAGAAGTAAAATACTTTTTGTTTTATTCCAATCCGACATTTCGTTGAGAAATTATCACGAGTATAAAAACGCAAAGAATTCGTACCTAATAATGAGCTATTTGCCATAATAGATAAAGCTGAAGAGTTTGTTTGCTTGAACGCGCTAATCTCAGCAACTACTGGTCCGATTTGAAAAATTATTTCAATGTTAGATAGCCCATTTATCGAGGACGGTTATAAGCAATATTTTATTATAAAGTTTCAACGGGAACGGGAGTTACGCGGGTGAAACCGCGCGCGGAAAGCTACTAAATAATAAGGGGCACAATCGTGTTTACAAACAAATAGTTTCATGCGAAATTGTATCGTAGCGAGACGCGCGACGGCGAGCGCGACTCGGTCGAGTGTCGAGCCCCGACGACGGAGCGTTGAAGAAGAAGAAGAAGAAGAGTACCTATTAGATAGCCTATTAATCGAGGAAGGCTATAGGCTATATTTTATTTTAGAAGTTCCTACGGGAACGGGATCTATGCGGGTTGAACCGCGCGCAGGAAGCTAGTTATTGAAATAAAACTTCTGTAAATTATAATATGCGTATACCAGTACTTAAGTCGTCAGAAATTTTATAATTGCAATCGAATGACACAGCTGGTGTTATATCGACCGTAGGTGAATGAGTCAATACCTCCTAAGTATATTAACGTTTAACCGCAGAACATAAAATACTGAAAATTTAAAAATTACAAATCTATTATACACTAGATACTTTTTTTTCTTTTCAAATTAAATACTTACTAGTATATATATTATATATATTAATATATTAGTATTATAAATGTGAAAGTAACTCTGTCTGTCTGTCTGTCTGTTACGTAATCACGCCTTAACTACTGAAGCGATTTCAATGAAATTTGGTACAGATATAGTCTAGAGCCTGAGAAAGGACATAGGCTATATTTTATTATGAATTTCGCACGGGAACGGGAGTTACGCGGGTGAAACCGCGCGCGGGAAGCTAGTAAACTATAAAAGTCTTTGTTTTCCACCAATGCACAGAATGCTACCACAACCCTAGATTGCAATTGCCTAGAATTGTTAGTTCCACCTCTATTACGGTACATTAATTTTGAATTGCTGACCGAGATCGTAACTTATAGTGGTTAACTTGATACTATCTGAGATAGCCTCATAGCCATTTCTAAATCCTGCTTCACTACATAGTATAAAACAAAGTCGCTTCCCGCTGTCTGTCCGTCCCTATGTATGCTTGGATCTTTAAAACTACGCAACAGATTTTGATGCGGTTTTTTTTAATAGATAGAGTGATTCAAAAGGAAGGTTTATATGTATGATACATCGGCATTGCACCCGTGCGAATCCGGGTGAGTCGCTAGTATATTATTAATGCGAAAGTTTGTATGTGTGGACGTATGTATGTTTATTACTCTTTCACTACTGAATGAATTTGGCTGAAAGTGCGCTGCACGCGGATAGCTTATAATCTGGATTAACAAATAGGCACCAAATGAATTATCAATAATATCATGCTCCAAGCCACTGGAGCAGAGTGACGCGGGTAAAACCGCGGGGCGCAGCTAGTTTACAATATTATTGTGAAGCTCTTAAGTTTTACTTGATTTTAATTAAATCAACATATTTTTTTTTACATTTAAAATGAATGTACTTAAGTTTGTTCCGCTTTCACGCGAAACCTACTCAATCGATAATCATGAAACTTCGTACGCACTTTCTTGGAAGTATTGGGCGCAATAAAGTGATATTGGCTTCATAGCGACCGAAACCACGGGTAAAAGCTAGTTCGTAATAAAACAATCTAATGCTCAACATTTTTTTTTGCTGTATTCATATACAGCGTACTCTTTCTGGTTTATTCATAATGACAGAGTAAAATAATTATACGAGTAGGTAAGTGTGAAAATGTATAAAGCAAAAAGTCGACACTGATAGTCCTTAAAAATATAAAAACTTTTCATACTTTTCATTCAGTCGCGTACGTACATACAATTGAGTGACACACACCTGGGAGCACCCTTAAGGGGTTCGGACCACGACCCAGCGCTACCACTGAGTATATAATATATAAGGTAAAATTCACAAAGTTGGTTATCATTATTACTACAATCCTTTTTAATCTTACTATTTATTATGTCCGTCATTAAAGTATATAACTTGGACTATTAGTAATAACAATTACTACTAAGATAAAAAATTGTAATGTAATGAAATGAAAACGTTTATTGATAATGCAGACGAATCGATCGTACTTATTATAAGTCAAATACTATAATAATGAAAACAAAATAGAAAAAACAATCTTCACTAATAAATAAGTTTACATTTCAACAATAATGTTATCAAATAAAATTTACCAATATTGTTACGGTATGTGATAATCGCTTATTATAAAAAATAATTAGATTCAACCAGCGCGAGCTGGGATCGGGTCTGAAGCATAACGCGTAGCGAGCCTCGGAGGACGACCGGACCCTTTCTCTGTCTACCTACTCAAATTCTACTACTACTACTAATCAATGTTTTACTACTTTTATTCATAGGTTTTATTTTTTACTAGCAACCCGGCTTGACTAGGATCCAATGTAGATACATAATATAAACGTTGCATTTGAATTACTCTATCTATTGCTGAAAACAGTATTTGCATTCAGTGAGCAGTTTAACAGTAAGACAACGGAAGCGACTACATTTTAAACTACGAGCATCTAAAGATACAAGACAATCTACAATCCCCTCGGTTCTAAACGAAAGAGCTAAAAGTGTTTTATCACAACGCAGACGCAAGAGCCTGTTCATAAATTACAGTACAATTATACTGAAAACTTAACAGTTTTCTGCACCCATTTCATAAAATTCGATCTCAAGTTTTAATAACATTTTTAATGCAGAATCCTGAATGGATGTGAAATATGAGGGTGGCTTACAATTTTAAATAGCTTGCTATGAATGTTAAACATGATTTCTTTTTCCGCTAGAATTTTTATGTATTTGTGTTTCAACTAGTTTAATAGTTTTGTTAAAATTACGTTTTAACCTTGATATTGCCGAAGTATTTTATATAATATATGTGCCTGAAGCCAGTATTCGTAAATATTTGTTCATGAACTTGAGTTTGTAAATCAAAATTAAGCTTAGAAGAACTCTTAAAAGGCTTGATGGAAAAAAAAAATCTTTTTCTTTAAAAAAAAAATCCTCGTGCTAAGCTAAAATTATTGTGTTACGAGTGGGTTCACGTAGATAGTGCAATGGGTGGGGATCGAACCAGCGACCACAAGATCACAAGTCCGACGCCCTAGCCATCGGTCTAGGGCGTTTTGAATGATTGATTTAAGCCTGCCTTTGTACATGTTGTTTCTTTGTCTTAAATGTATTGTTACTTGGTTGTCTGTGCCCCTCCTGACCCTTAGTTTGCAAAGAACCATCCGATGCCCTCGTAGACCCGAAGTCCGAGAGGCCCGCGAACTGTAAAGTAGAACGACAGTTGCACAAAAATCCCCTAAAATACTAAAAGTCATAAACCCTCAATCTCATCGCCATCGACCTCCCTAAGCCGAGGTCCAAGCCCCACAGGGGGCGCCCTCTTGCGCAGGTTGCTTAGTTTGTAGTTTTTAAACCATTTATTAAGGCTGGAGCTCTGCTCGCCTTTATGCCCGGTGAAGTAGCAAAAGCCTCGTGGCTACGTACGTAAGGCCAATAGAAAAAAAATAGTTTTCTGTGTTGCACATACAGAAAAACAATAAATAATTATTAATTAAAACAATAAATTAAGATGAAATTTTTTCAAATTTACATTCTATTAAGAAAGGTAAAGCTTGGAAATTATGGATGAAAAATTTTATCTGTTACATTTCAAATACGACCGCTGTCACATATGTCGATACTTGTTCAATTACTCGTTACTGCCATATTTCAAACTACTGCACTGTACTGTATCAAACTGTTTACGTCGACTGCTAAACATGGTCCTCCTCTTACCAAATCATGGCAAGCCAGGATCTAGCCATAATCAAGACGCTTGGCAGGCTGATATGCAGGCTTCCGATCTCTAAAAACCATCAAAGTATTGTACTGCGCGTATGTTAGAAGCCATCTCGAGTATGCCTCTCAAGTGTGGAACCCACAGTATCAAGTATATATATATCTCGCATAGAAGGTATACAACGAAAATTTTTAAAATACTTAGATTTTAAGGCACAAAAATTCACCCCAAACTACGAAGCCCGATGCCAACGTTACCATTTCCTACCGCTTGAGCAAAGGCGTAATATTAGTGACATCTGCTACTTATCTAACATTGCTAATGGCTTAGTCGACTGTCCCGAGCTCCTTGCGAATATAACGCTTCGAACTATACAACGGAACTTAAGGCATCGACCATTACTTGATATCCCTCTTGCCACGACCAACTATAGACGTAATGCATTTTTCATTCGTACAGCAAAAAGCTTCAATGATATGGCATCGCAATTAAACATTGATTTGTTTTACACCAGCTCGAAAACTATTAAAAAACGTATGGGCGGGGCGTTCTTTGACGATAGTGCAAACATCCCTTAGAGACCTCCCCGTTTATGATTTATGTTAGGTACTTATTATTTTTTAGGAAATTTTCTTTGTTGTGAATTGAACTAAATGTTTAAATATCAATGCTGTGTAGTGACTATTTATATGTGTGGGCTTGTAATTAGCTAAAGTGATATACAATACCATGTTATTAATATTAAGTTATTTGTCTGTAAGCCCTCCTAATAAAAATAAATAAATAAATAAATATATAATCTTAGTAATATTATATGGTCAGAATCCTTGAATGCTACTGCCCATTCATCAGATATATGTTTTTATTTGCCTCTTGCGGCATGATGCTTGCATGAGGCTTGCATGCCTGCATGAGGCTTGCCCATATCAAGATATGAGGTGGTCTAATTTAAGCTTAACACCACACAGCTCAAATATTTTATACAAATTCAATTGTCTAACGTTTCTGTACATAATTATGGTATTGAAATAAAACCCAGTAAAATTGAATTTATATATTTTAAATTGTACTACGATTTTATATATCATTGTTATATTTGAATGAGAACAAAGTTATAAATAGCTAACAAAATGTTGAACACAAATATTTTGACACTGAATACCGAAATAATTATATTTAGGTTCCGTTCAGAAGTCATAAAACATTTACCCTTCCAGACAATGTTTTACAGATCAAAAAATATATCAGTAATATTTTTTGGTTGACCCGTTTTTTTTTGTTGAATAAATAATTGTAGCCATATGACGAAGAAGCTGGTGGTTTTCTGTTGTTGATATTCATCCCATTGATATATTATTTTAAATAAAAACATGAATACGAAGCTTCTGAGTCATGAAGTAGTAGGTATTCAATTTTCATAATAAACACCGCTTTTCAACCAGATGTAATCAATCAATAATGAACTTTATATTATTGAAGATACAATTCAAAGCCGATTGAATAAAGTTGTTTCAATTAACTCAATCGAAACTCAATTGTTGTTATTATAGGTAACAATAGTTCATTAAGTATTGAAAGAAGTAGCCATTTGCGTAGGTAGTCAGGTTTTATTTTTTAAAGTAAACCTTATAGTTAAAAAAAAAACCAGTTGTAAAAAGAAACAAAATATAATTAATAGTTTTTAAGGTAAAAACTCAAATCTTATGTTTATAATACTGGATATAACCCAATTTAAAAAGTTTCTTTCGCGCCGAAACGAACCCTTTTTAATTGCCATAGACAGAAAATGGAAATAATTATTTAAAAAATAGAACAAAAAACAGAAGAACATTCATTTTTCCTATACATAATGTGTAACTCTCGCGGATTATCATAACACCTGGCCAATCCTCAGTAGTTTAAAAGTATGACATGCATGCAAGTGTACTTTGTTTGCTGTGACTGAATTATTGTTAAGTTTTATCTATTGTAACGTTCAAAACGTTACATTTTTAATTAGATTTGTTTTGTTGAAGTTTTACGATATTTTAATAGCCTATAATTATGTTACTTCGGTCGCAGACAAAAATTAAATAAAATTTAAAACATTTTTCCACAACAAAACGTTGTATCGGTTCGCGGGAGTTATTATTAGTTCACCAACAATGAAAGAGATTCAATAGAGATTCTCCTATAGGTTATGCACCTTAGTTCCGGAATGCTGTATATGTCTGTTTCTCCCAAAGTACTAGGATTTCCAAATTTAATATTTGTGTTCCCAACACGATGTAGAAATAAATAAAAAAAGCCCTTCACCGGAACCTTTTCCTACCAATGTCTTCTTCATTCGGATAACAATAAAGATAATACATGTATATATAAAAAAAATATAGCACAAAACGATTTTCCTCTCGTTTTGTGAGCACGTAATATTATACAGCTATTCTTTTGTTATTTATTCTGTGCCCAAGATTCTATATATAACCATCATTCACTATCAACGCAATATTGTGATACATAATACATACGTCCCGAAAATATGAGCAATAGTAATAGAATTCTTATGAAACTATTTCTCATTTTGGTTCAACTGTCGTAGGTACTTTTATTAAAATAAATATCTTTAAAAAATAGAACGCACAAACAATTTAAATATAATTCTAATGAAAATATTAATTTTGTTTGGCTGCTGATCTCAACTTGCATATATTTTTTTTATAAATATCGTGAAAATCAAACACAGGAAATTAAAATTCTGCATCACACAATAAATACGAATAAATAGTTTTGCAACTTAACCGAATCGAATCGAAAAGAATTAAAGAGTGCTGGAAATCGATGCGGAGACGATAACAGGCTTTATAATTTAATTTCAATTTTAGCACTGTATTAATTTATTCTTTAATTTTCAATTTAATTGGTATAATTTAATTCGATTTTCACAATGTCATATTTGTATGTGTTTCTATTTTGTCATAATCTTAACTTTAACTAAGTAGTTTAATGCATGCTGTGCTTACCTATAAGAGATTGTTACACAAGTAATGTATTATGATGAATGTATTTAATATTTTATGGTGTAAACAATTGTTGGAGAGCCAAATAAATAAAATAAAAAAAAACATGCTGATGATTATGATGATGATGAATATTAACTTAATGTTGTTTAGTGCCATTCCTAGTGTATCGAGGAAGTTTATATTGAATGTTTACTTTGCATTTCTTCATCAGCCAGTTTACGGTCACTGCTGTTTCACAGACCTTGGCAAACCAGGGTAGTTAAAGGATAATGCCATAATATTTACACTTGGCAGGCAGAATGGTGATCGCAGTAAGATGGTAGGTAACCTTGGGATGATAAATGCTGCTGGCTATCGATCAGTTATATTTTATATCCCTTAGTTGCCTCTAACAATACCCTTAGTAAGATATAGGGTGGTCTATTCTACGCAGAAACAACACTTTGTATCACTACATAGTATAAAACAAAGTCGCTTTCTCTATCCCTATATCCCTATGTATGCTTAAAACTTTAAAACTACGCAACGGATTTTGATGCGGTTTTTTTTAATAGATAGAGGGATTCAAGAGGAAGGTTTATATGTATAATACATCAGCATTGTACCCGTGCGGAGCCGGGGCGGGTCGCTAGTTTATAATAAAAAACCAAAGCCAAAATCAATCATCATCATCATCATCAGCCCGTATATAGCCACTGCTGAAAATAGGCCTCCTCCTGAGGAAGAGTATTTGCTATAGTCACCACGCTTGGCAGGCGAGTTGGTGACCGCAGTATTATGAAGCAACACATAAGGAAACGCTGCTGTCCGTTCCCTGGTATACGATTGTTATAGATCATGTTATATCAATCGGGACCAACACCTAAACGTGCTTTCCGAGGCACGGAGGGTAGTCCTTCAACCATCCAGAAAAAAATCTTAGAATTTACACAAATATTTCCTGTCCGGCGCCGCAGAGTTTGGATCGAACCCTCAGAGATTTAAACCGTGCCAAATACCGCTACACTACGGTGGTTGTCAATGTAATTAGAATATTGAAGATAGTGCTTTTTGTTATTATTCAACAACATAACTGCACCGGTGGCTCAGTAGTTACGGTAGTTGCTTCTGAGACCTGGTATTCTAGGTTCGATTCCCACCCGCGACAATTATTTGTGTGAACTACAAATAGTTGTTCTGAGTCTGGGTGTTCTTTGTGTCCGTGAAATGAATGTTTGTAAAGTCCCCCGCGACACAGGGATTCATTTCGCTAGAGCGGGAGTTGTCTTTAAAAAAAAAAACATATGGTAACTGCTGATGTGAGCAGTTACCATCTTAATGCGATTACCAATCCGCCTACCAAGGATGTTGTTTACGCCATTATCTCTCAACGACCAAGGCCAAGGTCCGTCAAGATCCGTCCGTCACAAATCATAAAAGGTGTAGGTTTTTTTTATTATTAAAGGTTACTAGCAGATATTTTACACAACACTAGTAGGATTTTTTATCCCTCGTGTTAAGCTAAAATGCTTGTGTTACGAGTGGGTTCACGTCAGTAGTAAAATGAGTGGGGATCGAGCCGGCAACCTTCTGCAGGAAGGTTGCCGGCTCGATCCCCACTCATTTGTTGTCTCTCATCCCCACTCATCAGTTGTGCATAATTTTTGCGGGCGGGAGGGCGGCGCAAAAAAACGCATCCCAGCATTTTGACACATTTTTTGCGGAATTAATTAACACTTGATATTTGGTTTTTTAATTTAGATTAGTATGAATTTCCGCAAAGTAACGCCTGATTCCATTAAATATAAGTAGTTCCTCGTTAAAGTTTACAGTTTTATAAATTATATTTGAAGTTTTCACGGAAAAATAAGTAAGAGATAAATTAATTTACATGGTCTCAAATTATGAATAAATTTAAATGTACTTGTGGTAGCCCAGTAGTCGAAATTCGACCATTATTAAAAATAAACAGCATTCTGCTCCCCTTATGTATATAAACTACTATCTTCCCGCGCGCGGTTTCATCCGCGCAACTCCAGTTCCCGTGGGAACTTCATAATTAAATATAGCCTATATTAATCTGTGATAATGTAGCATCCAAATGGTGAAAGAATTTTTAAAATCGGTCCAGTACTTTTTGAGCCAATTCGTTCATACAAATCTTTCCTCTTTATAATATTATGGGATAAAATATAATGACCACCAAAAATATATACTTGACACCAGAAAAATAAAGTCTAAAATTATAATAGTACTAGCTATTTTAGTCACGACTGCACTTCAAATTGTATTCGAACACCAAATGTAGTAAATGATCACCAAATCTTAGCGAGCAAATTATTGCGCTATTTCTACCTTAATAAAATCAATGAAAAATGACAATCGGTTAGGTTAGGTTAGAGCTGCGGCCATACAACGCATGAGCCGAGCGAGCGAAGCGAGCGGTGCCGCGGCAGCGGCCGGCGAGTGCCAGAACCGAATAGTAAATTAGTAAAACATTTAGGTACTTTTGGTGATCATTTACTACTTTTGGGTTAAAAATGATTTATTTGGAGTCATTTTGCTTAAATACGATAGCGAAATGTTAAAACTTTGGTTACAATTTTACATTAAAATGCGGGTTTAATTTTGGTGATCATTTTCAATTTTTTTGGTGGTAAGTTAAACATAAGCCTAATATTATTATAGATAAGTGTGCGAAATTTTATACTCCTTCGTCCGCGCAGTTTTCATCAAAGAGGTACGAAGTTTCTGCTTCACGTATTTATCATTATCATCATCATCATCAGCCCGTATAACGTCCACTGCTGAACAAGGGCCTCCTCCCGATGGAGGGTATTTGCCATAGTCACCACGCTTGGCAGGCGGATTAGTGACCGCAGAATTATGTTGTAACACACAAGGAAACGCTGCTGCCCTTTCCTTGATATACGATTATTATAGACGATGCTACAACAATCGGGACCAACGGCTTAACGTGCTTTCCGAGGCACGGAGGTTAGTCCCTCAACCAACCAGACCAAGATAGAAATCTAAGAATTTACACAAAGATTTCTTGTCCGGCGTGGGAATCGAACCCACTACCTCCAAGATTTAAAGCGAGCCAAATACCGCTATAGCGTAGCGGTATTGGGCTAGGAGGTTGTCGTATTTATATACAAATAATATAAAAATAATAAATCAAAAAGCCAGTAGAAGACATTAACATGTCATTCAGGAAAACAATTCATTATTTTTCCCGTGGCGTTTTCATATACGTTTCTGTAACACACAATGTAATATCTATTTCCAATATTCAATGATCTACGTACGACATTCTTAGCCTTACTGTTTATTTGAGCGAGTAGGATTCACTGCTAAGCCGATGTGCTATAGACGGCAAGAATCCCCATTTAACTAAAAGTTGAGTAAATTGTAGGGTTCCCACTACACTTGCGAAACTAAATCGTGACAGCTTGTTAAAATGATTGGATGTTCGGTATGGAAAATCATTTAGTGGATTGCAATTGGATGAAAAATTGTATTTTTGTTTTGTATCATAGCAAAATAGAAAAATACTTTAATAAAATGCTTTTTGCATAAAAAAATACCAATTTCCCCCATTTTCCCACTTTTTTTTGCCAAAATAAATTGGTTAAAAACTACAAAATAAGCAAACTGCGCAAGAGGGCGCCTCCTGTGGGACTTGAACCTTAGTGCGGTCGGTGGCGGGTGTTGAGGAATTATGTGCTTTTAAGGAGTATTTTATTTTTGCTTATATAGTTTTATGCAACTATCGCTCTACTTTACAGTTGGCAGCCTCAGGCCAGGTCATCAGGGCATCAGGTCTAAGAAGGCACTGAAAGTTGTTGTTTCACGTTTAGTCTGTTTTCAACTGTCATAAAAACTAAACGGTACTATTTACCTATCGGTAACAATGACATAATGCAAATAATACTGTCAAGGTGTATAAAAGATAGCGTTTTAGTAAAATTATGAATCGACTATGGATGGTAGATAATAATATCGAGGGGTGAAAGGCTATTTGTTTGAAGCGACATTTTACGAACTTTACAGGAGAGCCATTTAAAGATTAAAAATTTGGAAAAAAAATCGTTATGAAAAAACTAGTGCTCTTTCTACAATGGGGATCGCAAATTTTTATTGAAAAAAAATCCCTGAATGTTTTGGTATAATTTTCAATTAAAAAACAGTTATGAGTATAAGATAAATTGTCGCTTAATACAAAATGATCTGTATCGCCTTATTTTTAGAGTAAAGCAAAATGGTTCAACTTCCAACATTGTCACTAATCAGCAGCAGGCAAAATGGTTTAAGTTACTTTACAGAACTTATGCAGGAGAAAGCAAAATGATTGAATCGACGTTACTCAATAATAATAGGAATAGGCTATTTTGTTTTACTACCAATTTGGGTTTGGGTTTTGGGTTTTGTTAACGGTTCAGGAGAGTTAGCTTAAGCAACAATGAACATTCTTAAAGAGTTGTTTGATGTCTCAGATTTTGAAAGGAGTTATATAACTTGGTTGTTCTAAACAGAGTGAAAAACAGTTGTAGCGAAAGGGTTGAACCGACGACATGTCTTAATGAATTTGGCTGACGGCAAATTGGTTGAAGCGACATTGCACAGAGTAAGTAGTCGTAAGCAAAATGTTTGAAGGGACTTTTCATCTAAAGATAGCTACATCGAAAAACGATTTATCTGCCATCGAACTAAAATTTTAGGAAGGGAATAACGGCTTATGATCCGATTCTCTGTTTTTGTATACAGCTTAAATGATATACAAAAAAAATATGGCAAATTTGAAGTCTGATCATACATCATGTTTGAGAATTATGCACTAAAATGGCATTGTTTTAAGCGCCATAAAAGTGCTCAGAATTGTACGAAACCCGGCTCAGACGACGCAGAAAAATTCGCTGAATCCGAATATGTATATAACTCCATATCGTCCAAAATGTCGCTTCAAACAAATAGCCTTTCACCCCTCGATATGTATCTGCATTCCTTCAACGAGTAATATGGTTTAATATTAAATTGTTTACTTACCATGCAAGGGAGATAGAGCATAGCAAAGAGAGTTTGAGCATAGCTTAAGGGAGGTAGAGTAATGTTGTGTTCTTGTGTGCGTAATGCTGTGTGTGTGTGTGAGTAAGATCCTACACACAGGACACAGGACATGACATATCTACTGCAATTTTACTAGCTGTTCTTTATGGACATGATGTTTTATTTGGACTCTTATGTGACTTAACATCAGGTAGTTAGTGCATTTGCCTAGCAAGGAACAAAATAAATTCTTTCAGTCTCAACCGCGTAAATCTCCTTTGCCGCGATAGATAATCTTTTCATATACTTTAGCTACCAATCTCATTGACTGATAACGTTTTCAAATCGCAAAGGCAGCTTCGAAAATATCCTACATCTAAGCGCACAAACATTACATTATTTAATATTATTATACTCGTAGTTATTGGCGGCTCGTTATGAACGTCGAGAAAACCAATACTATTAATTCTGTATCTAAATAGAATCCAATTTTCTCTGACTTCACTTTGCGTTAGTAGCAATAATATCGTCGCCGTATTTTTATTGTTAGTAATATGTCCGATCTTTCTAAAGCCAGTTACAGAAAATTGCGCCATATTTATGTGAATAAATAATACGCAATATAATGACATCAATTGGCTTGACTATCATAAACGATGTCCGGAGTAAGGAACTTATCCCACCCACTCTCCCACCACTACAACTCCTGTAAGCCAGGATCAACAGTGCCTGGAAATGGCAAAGAACACCGAGGCACACCAACTGCCTTGGAACCCGCACCGAATTTAATAAGAAAGCGATTAGGAGGAGAAACCTATACAATTCCCTCCATTACAAAGCGGAGACAGTAAAAAATAGCCGGAGCAAACTGAATGTGGAAAGCTGAGGACCGATTGTGATTACGTGAATAAGGAATGTCCTATATACAGCTGTGGTCTACTGTGGAGTAGTGGTTTTTCAGTGGGTCACAGATTTTCAATTGTTATGTAAGTATCTCAGTTTTGAGAGGAAATCGCAAAGCCATGGCATGGGCACGTTATGCGTAAGGATGATATGCATGTGACAAGAAGAGTACTGAATATGAACATAAATATGTTTAAAGAAAAAACAAAGATGGACGGATTGTGTAAAGAATGACATGTTTAAGAAAGGTGTGTCGTGCTTTAGAAAAAATGTTAATTCATTACTCCCGATTGTTATAACAAATACTAGGGAACACGTAGCAGCGTTCATTTGTGTCTTAAAACATAATAACAACTGCGGCCACCCATCCAACTGCTAAGCATGGTGAATGTGGATTCTCCTAGTTGAAGGTTCAGCACTAAAAGTTACACGGGCAGATGATGTTAAAAATAATATTATCGTTTTATTGCACGACGAACAATTACATTACCTTAAATAAAAGTCATTTCGATTCCAAATAGACATTTACAAAACAATTCAACATCATTGAGTTAATCTGAAAGCACTTTAGTAAGTTGATGCCCCTCTGGAACCAATAATAATATCAATAAAATGTTATGACGATGCCAACTCGAGGAATATCTGACTAGATTAGGAGCCAAGTGGCATCGATATCGGTTTTTTTTTATTATTCTTGTTCACATTCACTTTTTTGTATTTCTTTAGCTTCCCGCGCAAGGTTTACCCGCGTAGGTTCCGTTACTGTGAGGAATGCAACATTAAATATAGCCTTTGTTACTCCTGGGTAAAGCTTTCTAATGGTATCTAATTATCGAAATCTATTTAGTAGTTTTTGTGTAAATCTACACTAATATTATAAAGAGGAAAGATTTGTACCTATTTTTGTATGTTTGTAATGAATAGGCTCAAAAAGTACTGGGCCGATTTCAAAAATTCTTTCACCATTCGAAAGCTACATTATCCACGAGTAACATAGGCTAAATTTTATTTTGGAAAAAAATAGGGTTCCGTAAGATATTTGGGATTTTCTGACACAAGGTGTAAAAAATCAACCAGAAAAGTTACTTATTTTGCGTACGCTGCCTAAACTATAAAAGATAGAACCATAAAATGTTCTAATTAATTATAGATCTTACAAATATCTACAAAAAAGTCCGCGACACACTATACCTATCTATGTCGAGTGAGGCACAACGACCATTTTTTTATTTAGAAATCTTGAATTTTTATGGACCACATTTCAACGCGTTTATTTTACTCATGCTATTAATCCTTATCAAAATAAATTATTTCATCACTAAGTACAGTTTATGTAGATAATATTTGGTATTTTAATGATTAAAATTGGACGTTTGGTTTTGAAGTTATGGCGAAATTAAAATATTACGATTTCTGCTGCACGGCCCGTTGCGAAGTCTAATAATTTTCGTGCGATTTTTTTTAGATTTCGTTCTTAAAACTACACCTACGCAAAAGTTCTTCTCAGAGCTAATCAACAGTTCTTCTCAGAGCTAAACAACAGTTCTTTTCAGAGCTTTGAAAATGCCTAAAATGCCTAATCCCTAAAATGCCTATTAATTACATCATTAATTATATTTTCATCATTAACAACTTTAACATCCACAGAAAGACAATCTGTGCAGCCTGCGGATAATGACTGCGTTGTCGATGTTTATGTCGGTGTCTGTGAATTGATCTGGGAATCATTTTGCTGACCGTGTCTTTCCTGGGTAGGCTTTTTGCAGCGGTAAGCGACATCCGCACGGAGCCGCGGGCGACCGCTATCACTACATCACTACATATTATAAACAAAAACTACTACATCGATTTTCATGCGGATGTTACCAATCGATAGAACGATTCTTCCGGAAGGTTTACGTATATTTGTTTAGTTTATGTGTACATTTGACTAATATATATTGATATTTGTCAGAGGTGTCGGAAAAAATTAAGCCATTTGGGAGCTTTCAACGAAAACGCTGCCTAAACCCTATGAGATATAACAAAACAATGTATGGTGGAAATATTCTTCTCTTATAGATCTACAAAAAAGTCTGCGATAGCATATGTCTATCTTTCAAGGTTAACTTGCTATATCCATTATATCTTAGAAAAATGATAATTTCTAATGCGGTAATTGTAAAGCTAATCAGACGGATTCAGAATTTATCCTTATCATTTTAAATGAGTTAATATTCTTAAGCATTTCATGCAGATTATTTTACCCCTACACTATATACTTTTAATGAATAACTTAGAAGTTATCGCAAAATAACAGCGCGTGTTTTAGGTAGGCCTAATGCGATTATGCGCGCTCGAACCTTAAGAATTATAGGGCAAATTTTTTGTTTTGTGTTCGTTGTAACTATGATGGATAGATACTTGAATACCTTTTTATTTAGTGTTTGTTGTATTGTTAGTCCTGAAGAGTATAGGTATTTCATACGATAAAAGTATACCCACCTACTTATTTCACTGAGTTTTAGTAGGTCATCATCATCATCAGCACGTATATCGTCCACTGCTGAACATGGGCCTCCTCCCGAGGGAGGGTATTGCCATAGTCACCACGTTTGGCAGGCGGGTTGGTAACCGCAGAATTATGTTGTAACACTCAAGGAAACGCTGATGCCCCTTCCTTGATATACGATTATTATAGATGATGTTATAACAATCGGGACCAACGGCTTAACGTGCTTTCCGAGGCACGGAGGGTAGTCCCTCAACCAACCAGACCCGGAAAGAAATCTTAGAATTTACACAAAGATTTCATGTCCGGTGTGGGGATCAAACCCACGACCTCCGAGATTTAAAGCGAGCCAATTACCGCTACGCTACGGAGGTAGGCCGAATGCGATTATGCGCGCTCGATCCTTAAGAATTATAGGGCAAATTTTTGTTTTGTGTTCGTTGTAAATATGATGGATAGATACTTGAATACCTATTTATTTAGTGTTTGTTGTATTGTTAGTCCTGAAGAGTATAGGTATTTCATACGATAAAAGTATACCCACCTACTTATTTCACTGAGTTTTAGTAGGTACCTATATTAATTTGTTTCTGTTTGTTTTGACCAAATTTCGCCCGTTTGTTAGAGGTTTAAAGACATTATGTAGTATAATTATCAGTATTGTACCCGTGCGAAGCCGGGGCGGGTCGCTAGTTTGTTATAAACATACATACAAAAATACAAATCTTTCTTTTTTATAATATAAGTATAGACTTTAGATAAAGACAAGCTGTTGCCTGCTATCTAAAAATATCAGTCCCGTTAATATCGGTACTCCCGATTCGTACATTAGACGTATTACATGGACAAACAAACACTATCTATACGCCGGAACAGACACACAGGCTGACAGATAGACATATTTTTTTTACAACAGACATAATTGTGTGTTGATAAAAAACTGTTATAAAGTATCTAAAAATGAGGATCACATTTCAAATTTAATGGCTTTCTCTCTTCTTTTGCAGAACGCTGAATCGTTCCTCATCGATGGTTCCTGTCAAGTTCCGGACCCGACTTATAAAGCGATTGGGTCCATCATCTCCTTCTACATTCCTCTTGGCGTGATGCTGCTGACCTACGCGCTTACTATCCAACTCCTGGCCAGACAGAGGAAGGGCCTGGGAGCTGGGTGGGCGCCAGGATGGCTGGGAGCTCCTCCTATGAGTAATGTACCTTTTAGTTGTTTAATTATTAATGCTGGAGCCTAGGCCTTTATGCCCGGTGAAGTAGCAAGCCTCGTGGCTAAATATATGATAATAGGTATATCCGAAAAAAAAATGTTCAAACTTTTGCGGGGTTGCTTGATGCATGTTGTTTATTCAAAAATATATGTACGTTAAAAAAAAAACGAACAAAGGCGGACTTAATGCCGAAGGAATTTTCTGCTGGTCAACCTTAGGATGGTGCAGAGGAAAGGAGAATAGAAACCAATTTAAAGCAGAACCATGTTAGTTACAAAAAATATATTAATATTTAAAATATTATATATGCGTTATAGAGGTATAACTAATCATACCTAACGATAACATATACATATCAAAATAATAATATGTCAACGGAAAATAATAAGAATCGTAAGTTGATCAACTTACTAGGTATGTACATAGTTTGGTTACGGGTGGTTAAAAAAATACCTAAACCTAAAACAATAGCACTTATTGAAGTTAAAGTTTTTTTGTTTTGTTAATTACACGTATATTTACACATTATATAACATTGAACAAAAATGGTATTTGATAACTTTGCTGAGTTTTATATATTGTCACTGAATCAACACAGCTGAAAATAAAATATTCCAAAAAAATTCAGCCTGCCCGTTTGTTAAAATATTAGATATTTTACATAACACTGGAAAAGGGAGCAACGGTTTAGACCTTTTTCTAATTATCTCATTTAAATATCTTGCGTAACAAAAGCATTTCAATTTATCTGGAAATCTATTCAGTCTATCATAAAGGGTTAGTGAGATTAAAAAAAAAACTCGTTGATAGCGGGAGCCTGATTATGATAGGATTTAGAATCTGGATTTTTCTTAAAGCGCGAAATAAATCGTTGGATTCAAACTATTTTTTAAATTTTTGATTTGATTTGATTTTTTGATTACTAGCAGTGTTTTGCAGTCTACTAGTATTCTTGTTAACCCCCCGTGCTAAGCTTAAATGTGTTACGAATCGAACCGGCGACCTAATCGCAAGTCCGACGTAATAGCCATTGGGCTACGGCCGCTTCAAATCCGCTTTAATCTATACTTAAAATATAAAGCTGAAGAGTTTGTTTGTCTGCTTGCACGCGCTTATCTAACTAGTAATCATCTCAGTGGTGCATATCCTATGTATCGAAGAAGGGTATAAGTTATAAGTCACTATGCAGTTCTTATATATCGATTTATTTCAGAGAATAAAGAGCAATCGTTACTTAATTGTATTTCTATCATATTAACCCTTAGCTTGACTTTTTCTTATTATTATTTTTCTCTTGCTCATACTGTTTCAGAGTGTCTCATTACTGCTACAAGGCTTCGTTTATCCTCCCTGTTTGTAATTACATTGTTTTCTTCATCTTAGTTGAGTTTCTATCATTCGTAGATACGGAAGTACGAAGTCACTAATAATATCTTCTGATACAAAACCAGAGAGTGCAATGAATCAAATAAGAAATCTATTAAGAAGGCTTTCAAATTAAATTTATTTTTGAAACATGACTTAAGGAAAAAATCTAGTACGACTATGAATTTGACATGTGATTATGACAATATCCCTAAAAGACCCTGACTTACCTAAATTTGTTTAGAGGGGCCCATGTTCAGCAGTGAACCTAAACTTGCTTGTGAATAAGAAGAAGAAGTAAAATAGCAGGTAACCTTGAGATGATGATGCCGCCCATCTATCAGCTGTATGTCCCTTAGTCACCTCTTACGGTTTCCATAGGAAGTTATAGGGTGGTATACTCTGAGCCCTAAACCACACAGCACTTCAGTGATAGCACATAATAATAGATTAGTTTAAGTTTCGCAATGTGATAAATAATGCTACAGTATTTTGAAGCCGAGCTACTATTAAGGGTTCCGTATGTGAATTGTAAATACGGGACCCTATTACTAAGACTTCGCTGTCTGTCTGTCTGTCACTAGGCTGTGTGTGACCCGCGATAGAGAGACAGTTGAAATGTTAACAAATGATGTATTTCTGTTGCCGCTTTAACAACAAATACTAAAAATAAAATAAAATAAATATGCCCCCATACAACAAACGTGATTTTTTTTGCCCTTTGTAGCTCGAAATGAATAACGGCACTTGAAAATGGTACGGAACCCTACATGCTCGAGTCCGATTCGGACTTAGTCGGTTTTTGTGCTTTTCATTTCATTTTGATATGTTTACAAAAATTGCTTACCCTTTTCAAAATGACGTATCGATATTTAATCTCCTTTCAATTTGTATTTTTTCTGCTTACCTTTGAATATTATAATATTCGCATCGGGATGTCCTTCAATCCTATTTTAGGTATCATACTTAATTATGAATGCCTTTGATTAAAACCCGCTTTCTTGATTAGAGGATTGGGTTGGTGGGCAGAGAGAGATTACGTTTACTGGTCTTATATATAATGCTGAGCTTTGGTTTAAACAAGGGGTCTCCAAACTTTGAAGCCTTAGGGCCATAATTATATTTTCAGTCGGTTAATAATGATAATTATATATAATTATATATGTATAATCTTATATTTAATGCTAAGCATTGGTTTAAACCAGGGGTCTCCAAACTTTGAAGCCTTAGGGTCATAATGATATTTCCAGTAAGTTAATAATGATAATTATATAATATAATTTTATATATAATGCTTAGCTTTGGTTTAAACCAGGGGTCTCCAAACTTTGAAGCCTTAGGGCCATAATGATATTTTCAGTATGCTTCACTGGCCAAAACAGATTAAATTTTTTAAAGGCGGAAACATATTACTAACGCGGGCCAGTTTGATGACACTAGCGGGCCGGATGTGGCCCGCGGGCCGTAGTTTGGAGACCCCTGGTTTAAACGATGTAGGAAGGATTTGATTTTGGTTTTAAGATAACAAGTTATATGAAAATATATATTACTAGCTGCGGCCCGCGGTTTTACCCGTTTCTCTGCTCCAATGGGTCGGAGCGTGATGTTTTGTAGCCTATATGTTAATCCAGCGTATAACCTAGCCCGGTGCAATTCCGTTCAGCAGTTTTGGCGTGAAAGAGTAACAAACATCCATCCATACTTACAAATTTTCGCGTATATAATATTAGTAGAATTTTAACTATTTGCTATTTTTGTCTTCATTTTGGCCTGATATCACTTGTTTTGGTTGACTATTCTATAAAATATTCTGTTACTCAGAAAATTTAAATGATTGTTGATATAGAATAAATTAGCACTGTCCTGAATAAATGCGATATCGATTGAGGAGGTGATGTCACACCAAGCATTCTATCCAGGAGGTCTATTATTGTAACCAATCATAGACCTCCTAGATAGTATGATTGTTGTGACATTTATTCAGGACAGCAATTTGTTATCAATAATGCAATGTACTAGATTGCTGGAAATTATAGTTCAATTTATTGCAGTATACATTCTAGTATTGTTTTATACTTGACATTTTGATTACATATATTTTCTTTTAAAACAACTCCCCCACCGTTTAAGCGGCCGTAGCCCAATGGCTAGGGCGACGAACTTGTGATCATGAGATCGCCGGTTCGAACCCCATGACGTGAACCCACTCGTAACACAAGCAGTTTAGCTTAGCACGGGGGGATAACGAGAATACTAGTAGACTGCAAAAATAGGCTATTAATCACAAAAAAAAAAACTACGAAAATTAATACCGGTGTCGCGGAGGACTTGTAAAGTAAATCACCTTTTTCGAAATTCAAAGTTTTTTATACAAAATATTATATTTTAGTTTGGCTCATTCTAAATAGATTGTTAGATACGATTGTTTCGCGAAATTAATTGATCAGATTTGAAAATTTAATAAAAAAAACTGACATTACGATTAGGTAATGTCAATTTTTTTTTATTAAATTTTCGTAATGGCGTATCCATGAACTGTCAATGACAGTTCAATGGTCGGTTTTTTTCCCCATTTGGTAATCTACTAATACTAATGACGTCATAATGGTGTCACTATGACGCCATGATTACATTAGCGTAGATGAATATTATAACAAATGATACATTTATAAGTTTTGAAATCGCCTAAATAAACATTACAATATCCCTAACCATCTCCCCTGCTATTTCTGTTGACGGCCTTTTTCTGCGGTAGCAACACCGACTGCCATTTCAGTGCCGACACCATAGTGAGATTAGCAGATTACCGTTTTTGGCATAATGATTTCATGATGGCACTACGGTGGCACAATAATTAAAGAAATAGCATACTCGGCTCCCTGAAGTCACGTATTTTCTGTCGAACGAAATGTGGACGATTGAATAGTTTTAGTATGTACTAAGAACGCATGCTTACCAGCTAGCTTGCTTAGACGGCCAATTTTCAGGTATCAAGGTACATAAAAATATTACTTACCTCACGTAAATTATTCACGCTGATTTTTAGGTATATTTTAGCCACTATCCTTAAAAATAAGTCGCCAATACTCCCAGTCACTTTCCGCCAGCCAGTTTGATTTGCAGACCCTTTTTTTATTTTATTAATCAAAAACCAACACGAACCAATTATAAAATAAACTAATACAAAGAAAATTTAATTAAATACAAAGTTAAACGCTTTAAATTAAATGCTTTATAGCTCCCAATACAATTACTTAACTTCACGTAAATTCTGATGCTCCATTTTCATATATGTCCACCAAACAACTATTTTAAAACCTTTTACCGAATCAGGGGTGTTGTTATCGCTGCACTTTAACCTATTGGTCGTATTTTTATATTTAGATAACTGTCATGTATTTTTGTATGCTGTGAAAAATATGATAATGATTGACAATTAAATTTTTGGGCTATATCTATAAAACACAAAAAATATGATACAATATTTTTTTTGTTTTACTCTTAAAGTAAACAATAACTGTCGAGTATAGCGGACATTGGTGTTTAAAAGGTTAATATTACTTTGCAAAACCATAAGTTTACATTTTATGTTAAACAGTGTTCAGTCTGCAGTGAAATATTAAATTTCAGCCGTTCGTGGATGTAATTTATGTTATCGTTGCAATGCAGAATATATGGTGCAACTTACAGAGTGTTAATCTTATACTTGTTTGTTTGCTTGAACGTGCTATAATCGTAGGAACTAGTGGACCGGTTTGAAAAATTATTTCAAGGTTAGATAGCCCATTTATCGAGAAAGGCTATATCCTATATTTAATTATGGAATTCCTACGGCAACAGAAGTTACACGGGTTAAACCGCATTTGGGAAACTATCTTAAAATTAAATATGTTTAGTAGTTAAAGTGTGTAATAAATAAAGTATTGTAAGTAGTACCAGTAGTGGACTGAAATATAGGCCGTTAGATGGTCACGTTATTTATTAACTAGCTGCGCCCCGCGGTTTTACTTGCGTTACTCTGCTCCAGTGGGTCGTAGCGTGATTTTTTGTAGCCTATAATAATATGTTAATCGAGGTTATTGACTATCCTCGTGAAAAGTTTCAGCCAAATCCATTTAGTAGTGTTAGCGTGAAACAGTAATAAACATCCTTCCATCCATACTCACAAACTTTCGCGTTTATAATATTAGTAAAAATCTGTACGGAATATAACTTAAATTTGTATCATAAAATAAGTCATATACAAAACACCTATCACATCAAATTTGTAAGAAAATCTCTTCAAACAATAAAATAATTCCTTCAAAAACTGCTGTAAAACTGAGCTCTTACAGAAAACACCTGAAATTTATGACACAAAAGAACGCAGGTACATCCATTCTTGTAACGAGAGTCCATTACCAACGCTCTTATTATTAGTCCAACCTTTTAGCTTTACTAATAAATCAGGCTTCGAATGACTTTACCTCCCATTCACCTGAAAATTGAGTTTCGCAATATGCAGAATGCAAGGTAGCGGTATTACCACAGTAACGTGATGTGGAACAACATAAAAATAAATTGGATTTGTTTAATAAAGTATCGGGCCATGTTGTATAGTAAAAATTTATAAAGTTCAGATGAACTTGAACGTGAAACTGCTAATATACGTAAAATATTATCTTCAATGTGTTTCTGTTAATGCATTGTATGCTATGTGTTAGGGAAGATCATCCTGGTAATTGAGGTATAAATTAAATTAAATCAGAGGCTTCGTAATAAATTATGTTTGTAATGTATCAAATCAAATCAAATCAAACTTTATTTGTGAACATAAGTACAAAAAGGTGTTATTTATACATTTTGGCTGATCTGTATGTTCGGCCAATAATCGGCATACAAATATTTTCTATCTTACTATCATAATTAATAAATTCTAAGATAAAATAAATGAAGCACTGGAAAAATGTCATGAGCCGCATAAAATAAAGTAATTGAATTTCATTATTCATTATTAAAAATGTCAAAGAAAATTAAATTTAGTCATAATTTGTCATTTAAAAAGTCTTCAATCAAGTAATACGTCTTTTCAACTAGAAATAGGAACAACTTCTTTTTAAAATGGCTGACATTTTCCTCACTTCTGATACACTTTGGCAATTTATTGTATAATTTTGGAGCCATTACGAAAATACTGTTCTTGTGTAAAGCAGTTTTAGAACCGACAGTTTGTAGCCGGTCTGCTCGACGCTGACTACCTACTCGGTCAAATTTATACATATTATTTTTGACGAACATAGATGTCTGGTATATGTACATTGAAGGCACTGTTAAAATTTTCATGCTTTTAAAATATTGTTTACAGCTGTCAGTGGTTTGCAGGTTACAGATCGCTCTAATACACCTTTTCTGACACTTAAACACCACATCTTTACCCGAGGCGTTTCCCCAAAACATAATACCATATCTTAATGTTGAGGCTACTAGACCATGATATGCAGTTAGTACAGTGTTTCGATTAGCCGTTTTACTTAGCATACGCAGCGCGTGAGAAAATTGGTTTACTTTACTACATACTTTGTCAATCTGGGTGTTCCATTTTAATGTGCTTTCAATATTTAATCCCAAAAATTTTGTCACATTCGTCTCATCAATCCTTTTATCATTATATTTTATATCTAAATTTAAATTCTTATTTACTGTTTGTTGAAATTTCATTATTACTGTCTTGTCTAAATTTATTACCAAATTATTATTCTCTAGCCAATTTATTACTGATTTTATTTTAGAGTTAATGTCTGATTCTAATGTATCTAATTGGTCACTGTTGAAAAGTAGAGTGCTGTCATCTGCAAACATTGTCATGGGATAGGTCGATGCTTTTGGGAAGTCATTTATATATATAATAAATAGGAGAGGTCCAAGTATGCTACCTTGTGGAACTCCATACATCACTGTTCTCGGGCTAGATTTAAATGTTGTTTCATGTTTTTTACATATTCTATTAATAACGGTTATTTGCTGTCTATCTTGTAGGTATGCTTTAATTAAATTTGATATGTTACCTCTAATCCCGTATGCGTCAAGTATTTTAATTAATATTCTATGGTCTACACGGTCAAAGGCTTTCGACATGTCCATGTATACAGCCAGAGCCGGTTTTCTTTTATCTACGCTGTTTCTAACGAGTTGTAAAAAATCATAAATTGCCATGTCGATGGACTTATTTTTCCGGAAGCCCTTTTGGCTATCGACAAATAATTTATTTCTCTCGAAATATGAATTGATTTGATTGTATATTACTCTTTCAAATATTTTTGACAAAATAGGTATCAGTGCTATAGGTCTATAGGAAGACATGATGTCTTTATTACCTTTTTTTAAAAGCGGTTTTATGATACTAATTTTTAATTCCTTTGGAAAAACACCATGCAATATGCACATATTGATCAGGTGACTAAGGACGGGTGCAATTGTTGTAGATACTGTTTTAATAATTTTTGTGCTAATACCGTCATATCCAGTGCTGGGAGTATTCTTTTATAATTTTATGAATATCTTGTGGTATTGTAGGTTTCATAAACATGGACGAATTTGGAGTATTTATTGGTAATTTATTATTATTATTTGAACTATAAATTGATTTGACTTGATCCGCAAAATAATTGTTCCTCGTCCTTGACAGATCCTTGACAGATTGACAAATGTAAGTGAATAGAATAAAATATTTAACTTACTTAATGATTAGCATGCAACAAAATTATTGTGTAATGCGGTAATGATTTCAGCAGGCGTCTTAAGATGGTCGTGACACTATGGTTTTCTTTTGGATCTTGCGATTTTTTTCTCTGGAAACATTGTAGTACAAAGTACTTTGTAAACTATATTCCAATTAATTATCTCATGACTGCATTGTATTTTTTATTGCATGCTGTACCTCTTCTTGAAGTATAACCACTTGCACTTGTATTAATAGTGTCTTATCCAGCTTAGTGTATCAATTAAGTCAACTGTAGACAAGGACGCTGGTTCAATTGCTAGATCATATACTTTTCCTTAAGAACGTAAAAAAATCCTTACTAGGTTAAGTCATTTTTTTCCTTCTTCATTCATTATATCCTACAAGTAAAATAATAAGATGTCAGTGTCACTATCATAAAATTACTGACGATTTAAGGCCGAGTGTTATAATTTACCGAAGCATAATATTAATTGCCTACCAGTTGCGCCCCGTGGTACGTGTTACCTCCGTTGGATTGTTACTCTACGCAAGTTGAAGCTTTATATCTTGTAACTATTATGTTTATCCAGCTTATTAATATACCCGTACAACATTTCAGCAACAACTAAACGGATTCGCCGTTTAGTTTACGTAACGGAGTAACGAACATCCTTTCATCCATCCATACATTTATACATCCATCCATCCATACAAACTTTCGCTATTAAATAATAGCATGAAAAGCACGATTGCCTTAATATTATACGTGTTGTTATTACCTTAAGTTATTTTAAAGATATCATTACAAATACTCCTAAAATATATTTCTAATCTGTTTGTCTGTCAGTGACTGCTATTTTTATTTTTATTTAATTTCCTCCAACTTCATTTCAATTTTCAATTTCAATTTTCAATTTATTTATTCAATAACAATTTACATTGTGTTTGAAATTAAAAGTTACAAAACTAACACACATGTCTCACATTAATTTACAGTAAAATCAAATTGTCAATACGTGGATATGTCATCATCTATCGAATACAGGCATTTCTCCAATAGGAACGCTTTAAGTCTTGACTTAAACGAGCTCATGTAAATTATAGATTTTAAGTCCAATGGCAACCTGTTAAACATCCGCACTGCTTGATATTGAGGACTATGTCGAACAATATTAAGTTGGGGTATTATTTTACTTTTAAAATCTTTCCTGCGCGTACTTTCCCGCAACTGTCTTTCCTCATCTGTTTCATAGGTATGCAGGTATTTTTTAAAATTCACCATTAATACTAAAACATAGAGGCTGGGCACAGTAAGAATTTTTAAATTTATAAAGTGTGGCCGACAGCTCTCTATTTGTAGTATCCGGACCATGGTTCGTATCGCTCTCTTTTGGAGTACAAAGGCTCTCTGGCAGTTATATCTAAAACTATTCCCCCAAAACTGAACACTATATCTCAACCTTGATTCAATTAGTGCATAGTATACCATTTTAAGGTGTTTTATGTCTATTTCATCCCTAAGACTGCGTAAGGCATAACACGCTGAAGAAATATATGAATCAATGGCTTGCAATTCCTTTTTCCAATTTAAAAATCTATCAATGTACACTCCTAGAAACTTTACCTCATTAACTATGTCAATTTTATTTTCATTAAGTGCGATCGTCATGTTCTCTTTATTACGAGCTGTAGTACTAAATAACATAACTTTGGTTTTTTCAGTATTAATTATGAGCTTGTTACTTTCAAACCAAGAATCAAAAACTTTCAACACTGCATTAACCTTAGCGGAAAGCTCATGTACGTCGTTAGCTTCAACTATTGCGTTGGTGTCGTCCGCAAAAACTATCAGCTGGGTGTCGGGAAAATTTGAATGAATGCAATTAATTAAATCATTTGTAAACAGTATAAACAAAATAGGCCCCAAAATCGATCCTTGGGGTACGCCCGCTACTATATCTTGCATATAAGATTTATTACAATTGCAATTTGCTTGCATATTACTAATATCCACATACATTTTCCTGTTTCTTAAAAATGATGATAAAAGTTGTAAAGTTTTGCCTCTCACACCATAATGCTCTAATTTAGCAATGAGTAATTTGTGGTCTATTGTATCAAAAGCTGAACTTAAATCAAGGAAAATGCCAGCTACCTTCATTTTCCTATTCAATTTACTAATTATGTCTTCCACCAATGTATATATAGCGTCCCCTGTTCCGACATTCTTTTGGTATCCGAATTGTCTCAAGTGCAAAACCTTGTTTGACTTTAAATGCATTACAAGTCTACTCTTAATAATTTTTTCGAAAATTTTGGAAAGCATAGGGAGCAAAGAGATGGGTCTATAGTTTTTTGGATCTGTTCTAGAGCCCTTTTTGTGGAGTGGAATAATTTTTGCTATTTTTAACTGTTCTGGAAAGATACCTTCTGAAATGCATTTATTGTAAAAAGTAGTCAAGGGTTCAGCTAATAAATCTAAATTTTTTTTAATAACTGAAATTGGAATGTCGTCATAGCCACAGGATTTCTTATTTTCCATACCATTAACTATCTTCACTATCTCATTTGGAGTAACGGGCGCAGTAACCATGTCATTTTGAACTCTTTCAGTGCTTTGTTTAAGAAATTTAAGGGGATCTAGATTCTTAATATCACTCAAAGTACATTTGTAGCAAAATTGATTCACTAATACGTTCGCAACATCTAATGGTTTTTCTATAATTTTACCGTCAACTTTAAGCAAGAGAGTTTCAGAATGCGGTGCTTTAATTTTGTTCGTGCTTTTATTTATAACTTTCCAAACCTCTTTACTCAAGTTACAAGAATTGTTAATAGTTGCACTTATTGTTATTTTTTTGGCCTTAGATAGTACCCTTCTGTATATTCTAATATATTTTTTTTTATAGTTCTGAACACTGTCTTCCATCTTATTAGTACTACCAGCACACAGCAAGCGTTTCATTTGGCTTGATGTTCTAATGCCTTTTGTCATCCACCTTAATTTGAAACCATTTTTGAGTTTAAATTTTTGTTCTCTCTTTCTGTAACAATTTTTGAAAATTGTAGCAAATGTCTTCAAGAACGTGTTCATTCCCATCCGACTCCAATCAGTTTCTAGAATTCCCTGTCTAAAAGCTAGGTGGTTTTTAGCGTTAAATACTCTCTTGTTTATAACTATATATTTATTTTTGTTTGAATTATTACTTATATTATCTAATAAAAAGTCGCCCAATAGCGCACCGTGACCATCGGCCAAGCCATTGTGGTCCACTTCACATTGCTCCACATAATCATCTGGCAGATTAGTTATAATATTATCTATACAAGATGCGCAATTATTGCGAATAAACGTAGGTGTATTAAGAAGCAGTCGGAAATTATAACATGCCAGCAAACTTATCAATTCAGTCCGGAATTTGCTCTCTACCATTAAGTCAACATTAAAATCACCACAAATAATGCTTTTCCTATTGAACAAATATTCTAACAACTTCTCCATATTTATCATAAAAAATTCAAAATTCTTATCATTAGGGGTGCGATAACAACAACACAAGTATAGACCAGTACTAGTATCCTTAATGCAACATACTTCAAAGACGTCCATCCTATACAATTTGTTTATAAAATTTATGTTTTCCACTTTTCTGTCTATGTGCGCCAAGATTAGACTACCCCCTCTTATTTTTTTGTTCCTAGTATTGTATGCAATTAAGTTGTAATTTTCAAAATTAAATACATGAATGGATTTTTCATTTAAAAAATGTTCACTTAAACATATAAAGTCTACTCTCTTATCTAGCGAATTAATGTAAACCTCTAGTTCACTTTTCTTGTTCCTGATACCACAAACATTTTGATGGCATATGAACACATTTGTTTGAATTGGGGAAAACTTTGAATCACGTGTGTAGCCAGAATTACAAGTAGTATACAAATCATTCACGAAAAAAGTCTGACTCCTGTATAAGGTTGTCTGTTTGTGTCATGGAGTCGACACACTCTGTATACAATTGATTGCAACTTGCATTTAACGATACATCTGTTTGGACACTAACGTTGTTGAAATATACAGGCTTCATCCTTTTGCAATTTGCTAGCGATTCCTCATAATTTCGATAGTCGTTCATATATCTCACCCGTAGGATATGTCTAAGAACTAGTCCGCATGCATCGAATTTGTTAATACGTTGTACTGACTTACCGAAAATGGAATCTAGCTGAATAAAAGTTGAGTTATCACAATTATTACACACAAGATTAAGTAGGCTGTTCAACATTTTTACGTTCATAAAGTTATTGCAATAAACATTTCCTATCATAACATTAGTATTACTCAATTGACACAACGTATAATGTAAATGCGATTGCACCACCATCGGACTCTTATCGTTAGATCCGACCAGTATCAATACAAAATCTGATTTAGTAAAGTCTCTACACATAGATGCACAAGACTTCAGTACTTCATCCATCGCTGCGTAGGGTTTTATTTCAGAGGTCACAGAGAAACCATTTCCCAGGTAATTTTGCAGAATTCCTCGCACACCGCGTCCCGTTTGATCTGCGAAAATCATGAGTCTATTTGTCTGCATCTGGCTGGACTCATCGCTTACTTGCGGCTCCTTTTTCTCTATACAACCTGTTAAATGTTCCTGCTGACCGTCATGTTTTTCGTTGTTTGGTATTTCGTTAATTTGCGGCGAAATTTGCCTTTCCTTATTTTCCAAGGTGATTTCTTGAATTTCCGGTGAACATTCCCTTGTGCTTTGTATGTTGTTATCATATTCACAAGATTCATTTTGAGCTAGTGACATACGCAAGTTATCTGTCACCGAGCGTCTACTCCGTTTCCTAGCCGAAAGTAATTGTATTCTGTGTGATTTCAAGGGACTGCCACAGATCTCTTTAAGTGCATTTATTTGTTTCTGCTGCCGTGACACAGTTTCTCTCAATGCATTATTGTCAAGTATCACATTTTCTAATTCATTACGCGTGCTATCCAGTTCCATCCTTAATTGCGAGATTTCTTTCTTCCATACATCATTATTTGAGTTATCATTTAAATTGGTCAGTTCGAAACTTCGGGTACTTATGTCAGGGTCTGAGTTACTTAGTGATGAGTCAAAGTTAACAGACTCAAAAGATTTCGATTTATATAGCTGCTTACGCCGTAGTGTAACATTATTTTCAATTGACATTGTGATTTATTTTGTTCTTATTGTTTTACAAATCGTCACTTTTTAACTTAAAATACTTCTTTCTAGCACTGATTTAGTACACTTATCGTCGTATATTACTATATTACTATCGTATATTACTATGGTAACACTTATTTCGCTGTTGCAACACTTGTTTTGCTGTGGCAACACTTGTTTTGTTCTGGCAACACTTGTTTTGTTGTGGCAATACTTGTTTTGTTGTGGCAATACTTGTTTTGCTGTGGCAGCACTTGTTTTGCTGTGGCAACACTTGTTTTGCTGTTTGTTATGTTGGTACTGTAGGTTCCACTCTATAGACTATGGTACAGTTTGCATCTGATGACAGTTGAATGTTTACAATATGCGGTTGATTTGTTCTTACAATTTAACACTTTTTTTTGGAATTTTTGCACTGATCACGTATTTGGTCTTTGTTGCACTCAGTAGTTCGTATGACACAATTTGTTGGCACTTTTTTACACTGTTTATTTTTAATTTTCTGCGGAGCTCTGTGACTTGCGTATTGACAGATCGACAACCGGAACCGGAAAAGAGACATTTAACAATTTAACTGAATCCATTGAGACTACAATCTAATTTGGTGGAGGAACTTACTCGTAAACTATACTGGTTCTATGAATAGACACGATTCAATATTGATTAGAAGGTAAAATTAGATACATTCGGCACGTAGGCGACAGTTACAACACAGAGCAATTAGGCGACTTAACTGAAATTATATTATTTTATTTATAATGAAATAATGAAATAATGAATTTATTCAGCACTTAGGTATTTACATACACTTGTACTTGTCAAAATCACAATAACAAAGAAATATAATTAATAGGTTATTATTCTTATTCTATGAATAGAACTACTTAGGTAACTATAACTAACAAATGCAACCTGTGAGTGCTGCTAATTGTAGGACATTACAGACAATTTACTCCGTCTGTCCGTGTGTCATTAATTCCTCTACTCATAATTAGTTAATACTTACATTAAAAAAATTTGAAAGCATACAATTAAGTGACACACACTTGGGGGCACCCTTATGAGGTTAGGACCACAACCCAGAGGTGCCACTGATATTAAAGTCAGATTTGTGGATATAAGAGGAAGTGATCGCTGGCACGGCCTACAGGCGCTGGATCACAGGGCAGGGGTAGGGGTACAACGCGGTCCTCGCCGGCGAGAATCCTACCCTAGCTAACCTGCAACCTTTCACTAGCTACCTAGGTGGACGACCCGGAGAAGAAAGGGAGAAAGAAACTCCGGGATTTTTTTTTTCGTCATCTTTTTTATCACAGTGTGTCCATTTTTTTTTAAATATATGTTTTCTTTACAATATTTCATTTAAAGTATAATATGAAGCATGTGCGCTAATGCACGCTCTAGACGTTTTCATAGATATAGCTAAATAGTGATTAAAAATCCTCAAGCAAAAAGTAAGTAAGAGCCTCATAAACCTCTAGCACTTGAAAACGGAGGGCGCATCCACACACATTACCAAAGAACAAGCCATGTGAGAAAATTATCGTCTTAAGCGGTCACACACTAATGTTTTAACAACCATCTCAAATACAACCACCAGCAAGCCGACCAGCCACCGCAAGCAGCACCCGTTCACGAGTATGACGTGTGAGCACACAGCCATCGTCTCCCTCGCCATATTAGAGGGAAGGAGGCGACCCGACTCACATCGCCACCGCAAGCAATGACAAACAATGGGAGCATGACGAGCACACTGATAGCGACATTTGAGGAATCACGTTTAAAAGGAGAGGCAAAAGTTAGACTCAGCATAGCATGTTCCGAAGTACATCAAAGTATACAATAATAACATTGGCAATAAAATAATAAAAAATACAAAACATCCAATAATGTAAGTTTGCGTGTGTTACACCGCTAGCACCATGCAGTTTTATCATTAATGTATTCATTTATTGTGTAATAACCTTTTTTCATTAAGGTAGTCTTTACATGAGTTTTAAATTTATTGAGTGGTAACTCTTGCACTAATTCCGGTAGTTTGTTATACATACGCAAACTAAGCCCTACAAACGAAGAATGGACTCTCTGCAGACGGTGGTAATCAGCACACAATTTGTGTTTATTTCTTGTATTTTTTGTGTGCATGTCGCTTCTCTTCTGATATTGATTTAAATTTTGTCTAATATGAATTAAATTTTCATAAATGTATTGAGAAGCAACCGTTAATATATTAATATTTTTAAACAAATCTCTTAGGGAAGTTCGGGCACTTAGTTGGTAAATAGATCGAATCGCCCGTTTCTGTAAAATAAATATACTTTGGATATCGGCAGATTTGCCCCAAAGTAGAATTCCATATGATAAAATGCTGTGGAAATAACTAAAATAGACCATACGTGCAGTTTCTACGTTGGTCAGTTGTCTAACTTTCCTAACAGCGTAAGCAGCAGAGGTCAACTTTTTGGCCAAGTTCGACACATGAGCATTCCATTTTAAATGTGTATCCAGCGTTATACCTAAGAACACTGTGGAGCTAACAGTTTCCAGCACTTCATTATTGAGAATTAAATTAGGTCCAGTATTTTTCACATTGGGCGTAGTGAATTTTATACATTTAGTTTTTTTTGCGTTTAGCACCAAGTTATTTACAGTAAACCAATGAGTTATATGTTTGAGTGCACAATTAATAAAATCTAAATCGTCAATATTACGTTTCACTTTAAAAATAAGTGAAGTGTCGTCAGCAAAGAGTACAACATCACACAATTTCTCCAAATAATACGGCAAATCATTAATATATACCAGGAATAAAAAAGGACCCAGAATGGAACCTTGTGGCACACCTAACTTAACAGGTAAGGATTCCGAGACTACACCACCTACATCAACGCACTGAACTCTCTGAGAAAGGTATGAAGACATCATATCCAGTGCATCGTCCTTAATACCATAGTGACGTAATTTTAATAAGAGCGAGTCGTGCCGAACGCAATCGAAGGCCTTTGAAAGATCACAGAATACACCGATGGCATTTTGCGACTGCTCCCACGCATCATATATAGATTTAATAAGAGCGACTCCAGCATCTAAAGTTGAGCGACCTTTAGTAAAACCAAACTGATTCGCGTGCAAGAGGTTTTTAAAATTGAAATGCTTGAGGAGCTGATTAAGTATTATTTTTTCAAAGATTTTACTAAACACTGGTAATATTGAGATTGGTCTATAATTGGCTGGGTCGTCTTTCGAACCTGATTTCAATAAGGGTATGATTTTACTGTACTTCATTTTGTCAGGAAATGTACCAGTATCTACACATTCATTAAAAATAATCATTAGATAAGGCGCTACTATATCAATTATTTCTTTCAGGATTTTAACTGAAATACCCCATAAATCACCTGTATTTTTTGAATCAAAAGCCTTGACTATGTTTATCACTTCCGTTACAGTAACATGCTTGAATTTGAATAAAGAATTACATCCCGGTACGCTACTGCATAAAAGTAGCTCAGCCTCTTCTTATTCTTTATTGCACACAGTAAAACATAAAATAAAGTTTATACAACGGAAACATGTACAAAGGTGAACTTAATTCAATAATGTATTATCTCCCAGCATACCCAAAATTTTGTTCGGTATTTATAAATGTAAACTCTAACTGGTATCGCTTAACATGGCAACTTAACTGGTATTGGGTTTCAAAGGTTACCCCATAAATCATTTATGACCATGAAACAAAAAAAAACTTTTTATATTCAGCAAAACAGAATTTATCCTTAAATCATTATTTTCGAGGGATTCTCGTTTAGTGTCTAAAATATATCACCTTCTTGCTAACATATTATTTCTAAGGCTTAAGTAAATATAGCCTATCATCATCAGCCCGTATAAGGTTCACTGCCGAACATGGGCCTCCTCCCAAGGGAGGGTATTTGCCAAAGTCACCACGCTTGGCAGGCGGGTTGGTTACCGCAGAATAATGTTATACAAGGAAACGCTGCAGCCCGTTCCTTGATGAACGATTATCCTCCCGAGAGGAGTCTCTGCGGAGACAGTGACGCACGACAGTGGTCCCGGTTGTCGATCTGAACGAGTGCCCAGGGCCATTGTCGCCAGCGTTAAGGCCGGCTACCATGATGGTTTTAGTGGATAACCGGATGCCGTGGCTCGCTAGCTACATAGAACCGGGAGCAAGTGAAGGAGTCCCACACGCCCCCGCCGTCCTTCCCCAAGGCGGTTGGAAGTCTTTATAAGATTTCCACCACACAAAAAGTGACCTACGTTCTCCTGCGGATCTCTTCATTTCGTATTCGATCACGCTAGGAAACGCCAAGCATAGCTCTTGCCATAACTTGCTGAGTGACTTTGAGCTAATATCATCTACAAAAAAGACATAATATGCAACCAATTACCGCTCAAAACGGAAAGATTAGTGTTCCATATCGCTAAAAATATTATTCAATCAATTCCAATACTGAAAATAGATTTCTGAGTTACGTGGGCGGTCTGTGCGATTTATTCAGAGAGTAGATAAACTTTGCAGTACCGTCACATATACAATTTGTAACTTTATATCTATTATTATAACGAGAAGAGATGTGGTCACGGGAAGAAGTAACTAGTTGTAGCCGGGGGGGTGCCAATCATTGCTATCCGAGAGGAGTCTTTGCGGAGACGGTGACGCACGGTGGTGGTCCTTGTTGTCGATCTAAACGAGTGCCCAGGGCCATCGTCGCCAGCGTTGAGGCAGGCTACCGTGGTGGTTTTAGTGGGTAAGCGGATGCCCCGGCTCGCTAGCTACATAGAGCTGGGAGCAAGTGAAGGAGTTCCTCACGGCCCCGCCGTCCTTCCCAAGGCGATGGGAAATCTTTAAGATTTCTACCACATAAAATTGCGGAATACGGGCCCATCTTAACAGACCTTGGCAAGCCAGGATTGTTGAGAGATATTGCCATATTCATCACGCTTAGCAGGCAGATTGGTGATCTTAGTAAGATGCGATGGTTCGAACTTTGAGTTAATACTTACATAGATGCTGCAGCCTATACATTAGCTGAAAGTGGTTAACAAACGTATATTGCGTTTTACAGTATGTACGACAACGCAAATTACTGAATCAGCTCGACATGAGCACGTCCACTGCTATGAGCATTCTCTTAACAGACCATGGCAAGCCAGGGTCGTTGAGGGATATTGCCATAATCACCACGCTTGGCAGGTGGATGTGTAATCGCAGTAAGATGGTGAGTATCCTAGAGCTGATAGATGCTGCTGCCCATTCATCAGGTGTCCCTTAGTCGCCTCTTACGACACTCATGGGAAGACATGGGGCGTTTTATTCTAAGTCGGACACCACACTATTTCTACCATGCCACTTTACTGGGCCGTTTCCTATATCCATCTCAATAATATCCATTTTATGTTACAATTCTAAATATCCTTCTTATAAATTTCGATGGAATCAGTGGAAATCCTTCATGCCTTTAATGGGCTATACATCAAAAAGATTACAGCGTTTTACGTGAGCGAAACGTTCTTAACGGGCATCATATCTGTGACAGCCCACGTGTAGAAATAATATTTGCAATACTTTGGTACCGTAGTATTTATCAGGATTATCTGCTTACCGTTTGGTAATCCAAATATGTCAACATTTGAACAGATTATAGCCGTCGAATGCTCTCGTGAGTTTATATACTTTTGAAGTGTTGTTAGTAAGTAGCTATGTGTGTTTACTTACTTGTTAGGGACAAGAAAAGTTAATGTTGACTTGGCATCGAGAGGGAATTTGAGTAAACTTTGACTTGATCTGTACTAATATTATTATGTAAGCAAGGAATTATTGGCTTTTCATTAGTTGCAAATAAGTCCTTAATTGTACTATATTAATCTATACTAATATTATAAAGAGGTAAAGCTTGTGAATTGTTTGTGAGGTTGTGGGGGATAATCTCTGGATCAACTGAACCGATTTCGCAAATTCTTTTACCAATCGAAAGCCACATAATTTGCGAATATATAGTGGAGGTAAAGACATCTACGCGGATGAAACCACGCGGTACAGCTAGTAAAACATACATCAAATACACATTTATGTAGTTCGATCCCCATGTCAGACAATAAATGTTTGAGAAGAATCTAACATTTCTTTCGGGGTCTGGTTGGTTAAGCGAATACCCGGCGTGCCTCATATAGCACGTTTAATCCTTGGTCCCTACTGTCACCACATGATTTATGACAATCGTATACTAAGTAGCTGGCAGGCGGGTATGCCTCGTGATGGCATACCCTCCTGCCGAGGGAGAGTCTGGGCCATATTCACCAAGCTGGCGAATCCGTTCCTCGGTAGGAGGCCCTGTTTTAGTAGTGAACGTTATATGGACTGATGATGAAACTATAAGGCATATCTTGTACAGTATTTAATACTGTACAATAAAAATATTGAAAAACAACATACGTGACACCATTTTGAAATATGGCATTTTTATAACTCAGAAATGCGCCATCAAATTCACGTTACCTATGCCGCAACTTAATCGTAGTCGATCTCACCTCCATCATATTTGATCGACTACAATGTCTTGAAGACACGATTATTGCTTAAAGCTTGGCAAAATCTGGTTGCCGTTAAGACAGATTGCGCAAAGGTTAGTACTATGCTTAAATAGGTAGTTGTTTAAGATTTTAGAACACTTAGCGGCAAAGCTTATCACAAACCTACTACATTTCACAATTATTGAGTAGATATGACGACATATGCATAATTTTGACTATTCATGTGGGAAAAATACTTCTAAATTTCAAAATTTAAATTGGTACAGTATTTTGTTTTTAATAATACTAATAGACATTAATTAAAGATTGTAGAAAAAGGTAATGGGACGACCGCTACATCAAATAAAAATAATAAACAAAAGTGCGAAAAAATAGCGGGACGACATCTTTGTGACAATTGCATTTTTTTTAAGCATGAAAGAAATTCAAAATGTTTATGTATTTTAAACAAATCAAATACCTACCTCAATTCATTAGATGCATCTATTTTATCTCTTTCTTTCAATTTTGTCTGAAAGAAATTGCTGAATGCAACAAGACGCCAAACATGTCTTCTTTTTATGTTTTGTCCTGTTTGCTTATTTGTTTACAATAAAAAGTGTTCAATTAAATTTCTGCAAATAAAGATGCACGTTTTGTTGTTATTCTTTAATATTATATTATACTAGCTTCCCGCGCGCGGTTTCACCCGCGTAACTCCAGTTTCCGTGGATTAATCAGTGATAATATAGATTTAAAATGGTAAAAGAATTTTTTAAATCGGTCTTGTAATTTTTGAGCCAATTCGTTACAAACATACTTACATACAAATCTTTCCTCTTTATAATATTAGTATAGATTTAATAAAGTAAAATCATCAGACGGCGACGAATCACTAATACATATAAACACATACATATATAGTAGCTTGAAGCAGTTATACTATTAGATACCCTTTGCTATTAGTAAGGATTTTCATACAGAGGATATTGTATCAGAAGAAACAATGACAGCAGTACTGTCTAGTTAAGACCCTGTCTAGAACGTATGAAACTTAGTAAGCGGTTCTGTCTTGGGTTTTAAATGACATTTTAAGATATCTACTATTGTTGAAGTTCATCCCGGGAAGCTCTTATAAAAAAGAATTATTAAAGTTGCACTTTAATGATGATAATATTATTATATCCTTAGACACAATTTAAGGAAAAATTTTATTCAATGGCTATCGCAAACGATATTTGGGAATAACAATAATTATAGAACAAAAGTGACATTATTATGTAATCTAGATGATTGCCTGCTATATGCAATGGTATTAAGTTCGATTTTTACGATGATATTTAATTACAGGGTTTGAACTGCGGGAAAATGAAAAGTAAATAATACCAAATGTACGTTTATCAATCGGCTTCCATTTTCCGGATTTCTACGCGAAATTTGATAAAGGAGTGCTTATTTTGCACAATAATGATTTATCGTAAATTAAATTCAATACTTCTTTGTTCATTTTATTAATCGCTGTTAAACCAACGTTGAAAATTGGGATTGACTGAGTACCTATTATATAATGCCCATAATACAAACAGCGATGATCCACAATACGAAAAGCAATACAATGAAATTGGAAATTTCCTTCAATTTTAAGTCTGTACAAAAGACAGACATTACCAATGCACATTAATATTCAATTTACGAAATATAAATCTACTTGACAGTCAAACTGCGTAGAAAATTGGCATTTTGACGTAAAATATGTTTTTTCTGAGAATGAGTCTGAATAGATAGAAAAATACAACTGCTTTCAAATTGATACAATGACATTATTAAAATCGAGAGTTAAATAATTTTAGGATCGATTTGTCCATAAATATTAATGAGGTTTATTTCTGCCTTTAAAATGACAAGTTAAAATTGAATTAAAAAAAGTGTTTACTTAATTGGTACATATCTACGTAATACGATAATCAAATAATTTTAAAGAGACATTCATTCCCTCTGAATTTTTAAAGATTCTATGTCGATAAGAATTCATGTGTAAATAAACACTACTTGAGTTTCAATTTTAATTATAAAGCAACTCTTTTTAATTTAAATCGGAAAACTGATTGAAATAGGTATGAGTTTTTTTTACCATCACTCAATAAAATTTCTCCCAATTTTAAATTAAAATGATGCTTTTGTTTTAATTTGAACCAGAAAACTGAGGATTTTCGTACGTTATTCTAAGAATTTCTTACAAAACGTTCATTTATACGATACATGCGACAGCTATTTGTTAAAAGCAAAGTCCTAGAAAATTATAATGTTCCGAAATTTACTAAACTCTTATTAAATTAGGCACGGTAACATGTTGTGACATTTTAACCAACGCCACCCCTATTTAGTAGAAAAAATGTTCTTCAAAAATGCCTTGATCAATACTTTTAGCTGACGCCTTTCATGTAAATGTCTTGTCATTTCCGAAATGCCAAATTACCTTAATATGCTTTTGTGAGGACGGCATTCTAGTATGCTCATGTAATGGAAAATATTAGAATATGACTAGAACAAAACTCAGAAAAGGTACAACATTTTTATTAGTTGAATGAAACTAGACCTACAACGTTGTCAGAGAAACTGCGACTGATTTTAAGTTCTCGAATGGAGACCGCGGATCAGCAAGCGTTGCGTAGGACGTCCACCTACTAGATGGACGGATGATGTGGTTAAAGCCGCGGGATCACGGTGGATGCGGGCCGCTTCTAACCGTAACAATTGGAGATCTATGAGGGAGGCCTATGTCCAGCAGTGGATGGCCTGCGGCTGAAATGATTAAAATGATGATTGCAATCTGCGTGGAACATAATATATTACAGTCCACAAATCAAGTGCACTCTCAATATCTTAACTTCACTTTCTTTACTCTAAATACTGTGGGACGGTTTTACCGATACAATCAATGATAGATCAAGCGCTGGATCGACGTCTTAATGTGTTTTTCGAGGCACTAGTGGGCTGGGAAGTACCTACTTAGACTTTTCTCGAGAAACAATTTATAGGCGAGAATTAACGTGGCAGTCGATTCAAAAACTATCTATTACTAACTAAATTATCTATGTATATTCTCTTTCAATTACTATTAACAGAATCTCAATCTCAGTCTCACATTTCAAATTCCACGTACGTGAAGGCAATTGAATATGAACGCCTACTACAAATTGATTAGGTATCACTACGGCAATAGGTCATCTACATTCCATACTATTACATTTACTACCTCTCAACAGAGATATATACCCTATTTCGAAGTATAGGAAAACATACCTTTTGTTAAAGACTTATAGTAGTTATTGCGATACGTCAAATATTGCGTACAAGTCCTTTTGGTTTTGGAGAGGCTGACAATTGGCACGTATCAAACGCTCGTTTACATCTCACGTATCGTTTATAACATGTATGTATTGAAGCTTCATAGTTTATAATAACACATTTTTTACTAGTATTGATAGATTGATCGACAGAAATTTGTGGTTTATAAACAATTTTTATCTTTTTATATTATAATGATGGTTTTGGAGTATCTAAATTATATTTTCCATTACCAGCCATGTTTTTGGTAGTAGCCATTAAAGTCGTATATTTATGCTAATTACTTTTTTTTTTTTCAATACATGTTAAAATAAAAGCGTAAGAAAATGTAAGGGACACGTTTATGAATGTATGCATATATTTTAATAAGATATATAGAATACGAATAATTTTATTCATCATCATCATCAGCCCATATAACGTTCACTGCTGAACATGGGCCTCGATTATTATAGATGATGTTATAACAATCGGAACCAGCTTAACGTGCTTTCCGAGGCACGGAGGGTAGTCCCTAAACTAACCAGACCCGGAAATAAATCTTAGAATTTACACAAAGATTTCATGCCCAGCGTGGTAATCTAACCCACGACCTCCATGATTTAAAGCGAGCCAAATACCGCTACGCTACGGAGGCTATCGTGAATTTTATTCACGTGCCTCATGAAATTAATTATAAAACAATCCACGAACATCGGTCACGCAACGTGCTCGTGTCGTCGACGTGCCGGTTCCTGTAAACGTAACTTTTTAATCTACTTTAATCAAACTCAGCCCAAGCCCATTCAATTATTGTCTCTTGAAAAATGACATTTTGAAAAATCCAATTTGCTTTGAATGATTTTTAATTCAACTGTGATATTTAATTTGATTGCGATTTCATCGGATTGTGGCCAGTTTTTGATTGCCATTCTGAAATTGTGCTTATTTAATTAACAATTATGTATAATTTTTGTTTCTTACTGTATTTTTATTTAATATTTTATGGTTAAGATTCAATCTCGATAGTTATACTTTGTTATATTTGTCACATGTATTAGGTATTTATTTTATAGTACGTACTTTGTATTAAGTATTTAAATAGTAAACTTTTAATTAAATTAGATCGATAAGTTTACCTGAGAGCTATAAAAAGTGTTCAAGGATAGGATTGGGCGTAAGAGCATAAATTCTACAATATCTACCTGCATTATTTCTTTAATTTTTTACTAGCTTCGCGGGCGTAGTTTCATCTGCGTAACTCCCATTGCCGTAGAAACTTCATAATTAAATAAAACCTTCATCGATAAATGGGATATCTAACACTGAAAGAATTTTTCAAATCAGACCATTAGTAGTTTCTGAGATTAACGAGTTCAAGCAAACAAACTCATCAGCTTTATACATTAGTACAGAAAGTCTGCTTGCAAGGAAACATGAAATATGAGAAATACAATGCAAACGGTATTTACGTAAATCAATATGTACCATTGTTTCTGTCCGGCAATATAAAGTTTTACTTATTCATGTGTCTTAAAAGAAATTTCAAGTATATATAATACGCCATTTCGCTGCAACCGCCGCAATATCAAGGGAATTTTAAATCAACTGTATTAGGTGTCTGAAATAAGACCGCAGGCTAAAGCTTATACAAAGCTGACTTTATACGAAGCTACCTATTCACATAACGGCCACATTTCACTCGGACATGTCCGTCGTGCTCCCGGTGTCCGTGCGTTTGTGTTCCGTCCGCCATTTTGAAGTTACTCCGAAATGTATGTGGCGGAAAGACATCGAAGTTGAAAATGCGAGATTAAATTTCAGCTGGTATATTTTAGTATCAATTTAGATAACATTTAATTTTATTACTGCAATTTCGTTTCTTAATTATTTACATTATGATCGCATTTATTTTAACAAAGGTATCTTTTTCATAATAATAATATAATTGTTTTAAGACGTGTGTTGTACCTATACTTATGGGCATCAGGAAGTATATAAATATGTGGAAATAAACGGTGTAAATGAATGAATGTAGTAGAATTTAGCTGAATCAAACCTAACTAAGAAATAAAATACAAAGATATCTTTATTTGAACCCACCTTCGTACACGTGTAGGTTTGCGTATTCATGTAACACCCACCTTTCACTTAGACATGTGCCCCAAGCCCTGGTGCGAGCGTTAGTTCTTTGCGCCAATTTATAGTCACTCCAGTATGTGCATGTATATATAATGGCGGAAATACATCAAAGTATAAATTGTGACGTTCAATTAAAATTCATATATAAATAACTGAATTCCATGGGCTATGGACAACTTCTGTAGCCCTGAAGACCCCATAAACTTACAATCTTAACCAGGTGTAGTAATATGTTTTTAAGACTTTGAGTATTCAAGTCTATACCTAGATATGCCTTTTAAAAATACCAGTCTCCGAGTTAAACCAGTATGTTTATTTTTTTATATTGAGTGAATTATATACGTTGCTATATAAATGGACATAGCAATTAATTATTATGCATTTAGCAATTTAATAAATTGATGTATTTACGGTACTAACGGTGCCAGAGTTTATTACATTGGGATAGAAACATTAATTTATTTTATGGATAAAATTGACGTCATTTGATACTTAAAGTTTAGTCTCGAGTTTGCTTCCTGAGCAACGCAAAAATATAAAATACATAAATCAGTCTAGTATTTTAAAACATTAAATTTGTCGACCCAAATCTAAGTTATGTATCTTGTTCTAGATCGTCGATGCACTTGGCGAAGGTTTCTCGGTCCTCGAACAGGCACTCCTCAGCATTCAGCGGCCTCTACGGAGACAGAGTTACCACCTATAGACACAAGGGATCTTTGGATACAGGACTCCAGGTAAGAGGTGCATGAGACATCGATAACTTTTAGTTAGCATGAGAGTAATCTAAGCTTCACCACACCATCTACTTAGACTTTAATATACTATCTATACATACTTTAATATTATAAAGAGGTAAAGTTTGTGAGTCTTTGAGATTGTAGGGGTATTCCCTGGATTTACTGAATCGATTTTCGAATCGAAGTTCGTTTACCAATAGAAAGCCTCTTTACTTGTGTTTCATAGACGATATTCTCGCAGGAATGAAATTTATGCGGGTAATACCGCGGTTGCTAATAGATAAAGTTTTTTTCAAGTATCTTTGTTGTTTAACAAAAAATATACGAATTATGTTGTCTGCACCGGTGACTTACTGTACGGTACGGTAGTTGCAATGGACAGTCCTCCATATAGTTATACGAAACTATTGCCGGAAAGGAAGAAACTTGGTTTGGGCTATACGGATGGGATATTAAATGTAATGGAATACTGGGCTATGGAGTGAGTTCGGACATCTGCCTCGAAAAATCTCACATATTTTATATTGGCAGACGGTGATTTTCTATCTGTCAAAAGCCACAACATGGTGGCTAGGGGGAAACACTATGTAAACAGCTAAGGTTGTCGCGAGGTGAGACTGCGGGGCGCAAGATCCTTATACAGTCAAGTGCCCCCGGCGTTACGATATTTTACACTTCCAACCTGGAGCATAGGTTCCGCTCTTGCAACTCCACTCTTATTATTTATAACAAATAATTACATATTTTAACAACATTTCCTACTTAACTAAAATAACAAAATTCCGTCCAAGAATTTGTCTTTTCAAGAACATTTAACAGAGATATTTTGACGTACAGAATGCGCGAATATTTCAAAAATAAAACTCTTTACTACTAAATTCCATGAGCAAAACGTTATTCTTTCAAAGTTTCAACAATACAGCTCGAATAATAGACAACGAAAGTCTTTGTTGTCTTATTCGCGGCATTATTTCAAGGAACTTGAAAGCTATTTCTTTGTAAACAACGCGTTTAATTCTGGACACTTTGTTTATGAACTGATGGAACTTTTATGACAAATCCTTCAAGCATATTTTAATTTTACAATAACTGCCAGTAGAATTAAAATTTAAGTTATTATATTTTAAGTTTTTTTTTTCAAGTTTGATACTATTTTTTTTATGTTTCATTTCATTCTGTTATTGTCTGTTACAAATAAACCAGACAATTATTTGTTGCATCTTTCGATGCTCTTAGAGTATAATTTGTGGAGCATATGCTCATAAAACATGTAATAAAACCGGTGAAGGTCAAATACTGTTCACATTGAAGATATTTTGAGTTCTCTTTTTTTTTGAGCCGCGATTTATATGTTTAATATTTCCTGCTTAAGACAAGATTCTTAAAAAAACCTGGCCAAGTGCGAGTCGGACTCGCGCACAAAGGGTTCCGTACCATTTTCAAGGGCCTACATGATGCCGTTATTGAAATCGAGCAAAAAAAAACTGTTTGTTGTATGGGAGCCCCCCCTAAATATTTAGTTTACTTTATTTTTAGTATTTGTTGTTATAAATTTCACCTGTCTAGCTATCGCGGTTCTTGAGATACAGCCTAGTGACAGACAGACAGAGAAGTCTTAGTAATAGGGTTCCGTTTTTACCCTATGGGTACGGAAAACTAAAAATAACCCTCTAAAAGAATGAAAAAGTGTCCTAGTTTTTTAATGTAAAATCATAATCTACGAGAATAAAGTGACAGGTAATATTAAAGAACAATATTACTTTCTAAGAAGTGTAAATAATTTTGTCGATACATCCACACCAAATAGCAATAAAATTACTACCAAAATATAGGCAAAACGTGAGCCACACCATTAAAATATGCATAATCATTCCGTAATTACAGTTTTTTGGCGTTTTTCCCCGAATTATAGACGTTCGAGAGGGTGCAGCCCTTATTTTCCCGAAAAACACGTCACCAATGTGCGTCATACGGTAACAGAATCACATCGGCGACTTTACTATATTAAATAGAATTTCCAAGAACTTCAAGCATGACTAACAAATTAAAGAGCTCAAAAGCATAAGGTCAGATGTGCTATTATACACACGTCAGAAACGATATAGTACATCCGTCTTTATGCTTCTTAGGTCTAGAATCAATTCGCTTTAAATTGCCACATATACAAGGTGTAACGGAAAGGGTATATACATAGAAAGAGCAAGGCTTCTTTGGATCATAACAAACGATATGGCAAGGGTTTCAACTCAAAATAAAATACTCCAAGAATTGATACCAAATTCTCGGTTTCATATGTTTCCTAAATTCAAATCATAACAAACGTGTCACCGCACTACGTGGGTCAATAACTTTCCACGTTCGTTGACATCGATCAGCTGATTGAGTGCTAGTGATGTATTTATTTCAATTTGAAAAGTTTGGTTTCTGGTATCTATGAATTTTTAAAAATCATTACTACCGGTCTTGTAGAGATAGGATTAAATAACCCTTGCCATATCGTTTGTTATGATCCAAAGAAGCCTTGCTCTTTCTATGTATACACCCTTTCCGTTACACCTTGTATAATGCAGTTATGCCTTATTTCTCACAAATTATACACGTGCGCTATGTTCCATTACAAATTACTCATAATCGTCTTGTAAAACGAGTAATTTCTTTAGTGAAATGTTACAAATTAGTAAGCTTAAAAAATTAATCATTCCTTTATTATGTTACGTAGAATGTTTTACTGCATAATCACAATTCTGTAGAAGCGGGTAGTAGCAGTATTTTGTACCTTTTTTTTAATTGGACTGGAATTGTAATGGTAGGGAGAAAAAACACAACATGCAATGTAAACATTAAGTGGTTCTATGAAATAATTAGACTGTTGTTAAACGACTACGAAGGTAGGAGAATATGTAATGCGTGTGATATTCAATTCTTTATATCAGGCAGCTCAGCAGTAAAATAATTTCAGAGCAAACTCCTAATAAAGCACACAATTATTTATTGTTGCCACTTTGACAACAACAAAGGAAAATGAAGAAGGAAATTAACAAATAAAAACATGTTTACTCATATTTCACTGTCGATGATATGAGTAGCTACCGACACATTTGCCGTCATTTTACGGCTCGATATAATTCAATCAAAATCATTTTACTTAATTATCATTTTGTATCATTCGGTACTGTAATGAACTGAGTTATTGAATATCGAATAACAACAATAATAATAGGCTAGTTGACACATATGAAATTATGTTTCAATGACGTTTATTTCTAAAAGAATTTGTCATATGGAACCTAAATATAAAAATTTCTGTTCAATAAACTTGAATATTATGTTTGTATAAACTCAATATGAAAATTATTTATTTTGTCTATGTCTTTAACTTCCGAAACCGCTATCAGCCATTTTGTGACGTCATACATCTCGTTAAAAAACTTGAACGGGATCCTTTACTATTACACTTTCTGAGTCACGACGACATCGATCTTGAACACAGATAATGTATATAGATTAACATGGCTCAAAATTTTCATCTCTAAATGTCAAACCAATTTTAAAATATTTATTTTTCTAGATCTCCAATAAATGGCATATTTAATAGCTTATTATAATTGATAAATGATTCACAAATAAAATTCTAATTTTATTCGTTGAAAGTCATACTCAGCGAAATTATTTATTTTTGATAGTACAATCAATCTATGTAAATAGTTTTTCAAAATCTTGAATGACTTCCTAATTGTGTCCCCCAGTCCATACAATCTAAATTATCTTGTATTGCAAGGCACATGAGCTCATTTTGCCTTATATACATGATCGATTCCGTAACTTTCAGAGAAACTTTTAAACTTTTTTATAAAAAAAATAATATGTCTATTTTATGTGTTTTTATAATAACATGTGTTAGAAAATTGTCCTGCATATATCTTTTAATAATTTAAAAAGTCAGACAGAAGTATTCCTCTCAATTATTCCGCCAGCTGTGTTTCGTCCAATGTATTAAGTGACATTGTGACTGCCGTAAATCCAAATGTCGAACAGACACTTGCGTGAATTTATCTTTAATTTCATCAAAATATACTTCAAATTGATACATGAATAAAGTATATTTTTATTTAGTTACAAATCTAACCAGTTTGTTAAACTGTTTGCCCAATTTTCGTAAAATCAACTACGACAGTAAAATTGTTTACCAGAAACCGGACAGCCTATAGATATGTTAATGAGCAGCTGAAAATAATTTTCTCAAAAACATATAAAATTTTTCTTTATAATTATCATTTTTTTAATAACTTATCGCATCCTATTTAAATCAAGTCAAGTTGAAAATAAATTGTAACGCTACTCGAACCATAACTGTCACTTGCAAATATAGTAAATTGAAAACTGGACCGAGCTAGAGTGGAGCAAAGTTATATATCGATAGACCCTTGAGAAATTAAATGGGAATATCAAGAGGATATGCATCGAAACATCGTGGTAGTGGCTCACAACAGATATTGTTATGAGTTCAACTATTTTTGTGAACCACGAATAGGTCTTTTGTATACAGATACAACTGTACAACACTTAATTCCCAAAAATACAAACCCACTCACAGGGGTGGGTTTGTATTTTTGGGAATTAAGTGTTTATAAAGTGCCTTTTAATAGAACAGAACAGGAGGTATTTTTACTAAAATAAAAAGAATTAACTTGTAAAAGTGTAGTCAGCGAAAAAATATTCAGTGTAAGAATATTTTTTATACTGCCTAAGCTGGTTTATTGTTTGCCTGTAAAATTCCACTGCTGAACACTCTTCTTTTTGTCAAATTGTTGTTTGTTTGCTAACGCTGTAAAGGAGGTGAATAAAGGAGCAATGGATTTCTTTATTCCTTACACTGATACTTCACCTACCGACAGAGCTCCCCCGTGGTTTAACTCTGCGTGTGCCAGTGCATCAGCGCTGTAACATGCGGCGTATCTCGTAACAGCAAAGCCACGGATACATCGCTGAAGAAAAAAGGTTTCATGAAAGATGCTAAGTCCTTCAATAAGGTACTTAGGAAGGCTCGCTTCGACGGGACTAACCATTTAGGAGCTAAGCTAGCCTCGCACCCTGCAGGAAGCAAAGCATTCTGGTCGTTGGCAAAGTCCGTCGAAGACAACATCAGCCGACCTACTCTGCCTCCACTTCTAAAGCCGGATGGATCTCTAGCCCACACTGCGATTAAGAAAGCAAATTTGTTTGTGACTCAATTTGCTGAAGCATCACGTCTTGGGCCTACCAATGTCACTCCACATAACATTCCGCGATGTAGCACTAGCATGCCCGATATTGGTATCCATCAAAAGGAAGTGCTCAAAACATTACGGAATCTCGACGTGAACAAGCAGGCAAAGCAGGGATCTGTACTATCTGCCACGCTTTTTCTGCTGCACATCAATGATCTGCTGGTTCCCGGTATCATTGGATACACAGACGACAGCACCGTGATAGATAGGTACCTGTCTAACGCCGAAAGCAGTCGAGTAGAGATACCGGCACAGAGAGAAGAGATGGTTCAGCGCTTGAATTTGACTCTAAAGGCAGTCTCGGACTGGGGTGAAGCCAATCAAGTTAATTTCAATGCCTCCAAAACACAAGCCTGTCTCTTCACTGGTAAAAAGAGTCCGTTACTCCAGGTTCCAACGGATATACACAGATTTACAAAGAAATAGAGAGTGCCCTATGATATATCCTGGTGAAATGTCTAAACTCCGTAATCCTTAATCGGTCTGGGGGACTTTTGTATTGTACGTAGCTGCTGCTGTCTCTGCTCTCAAACTTTTTTTTGATACTCTAATGACATCAATCATAACAACAACAACAACAATAGAGGTCACCAACGCACGGAGGGTACTTCCTCAATCAACCAGACCAGGAAAGAAATCTTTAATTTATTAGCTGTCGAAGCAATCGATATTACTATCTCCTAGACTTAGGCACATTTTTATAAGAGTATTGAAATTATAATCTGTATCTACATTCTTTCAAAGGCATCTTCTAACATTCTTGCTTCCATCCATAGATATCCATAGGTACTTACCAATTACAATACATAACATACCAATACTTACCAATCACAATACATACCACCTGCTACGATGACACGTAGCACCCGCCTACTACGGCGTAGTACTACAAACAATAGTACTACGACTTTTTTAACTATAACTTCATGGCTTCCTAGTATTCTCTTTGTAATCTAGATATTAATACGTGAAGCAAAAACTTGGTATCTCTTTTTGACGTAAATTACGCGGAGGGAGGAGTATACAATTTCACACACTTATTTTCCATCACCATTTAATAAAGGTCTATTTGGGAAGTGGCCAATTGGTCGATAGGTATTGACTGGTCTATCCTGGCAGCTATTATAATTCCCAGCTATTATTCTATAATAAAAAGTGATATTTTAGTCCATTTAGTCTACAAACGTGTACAAGATACACAGATATACAAAGTTTATGTTTGACGTATCTGAAAAAAATACCTATTTATCATTCGTTTAATTTATAAGATATATGATTCAACGTTATGTATGCCATATGGTCGATCGAACGTAGTAAACATCGACTGTTTACTGCCAAAAAAATGAAGGGTTTTTCGCTAAACCTTACATTGGGGGGAATCGAGCACTGAACCGATTATGATGTGGAATTCACCAGATTAAAGCCAAAAGCAATAATTGTGTGACCTTTTTATCACCGGTTCCACGACGGATGATGATGTTCAGCCCTCAATTTTCGCTGTTCAAGCCGAATGGGATTCGACACTCGGAACTTACTAAGTCTTTTGAATAATGCACCAATCAAACACACACGAGCTAGCTAGCTATAATGTTGTTGATGATTATAGGGTCTATTCATGCGAGTTTTCAGATTTCTATCAGCCACGAGGTATATATATATGTATATATATATATATATATATATATACATATATATATACCCATTCGGCAAAAGTTGATCAGACGGGTTGTAGCATCAGTTAATTGTTGATCAGTTAGCAATTGTTGATCAAAACAGCTTTTGTTGATCTAATGTATGATTCGGCATACAAATGTTGCTCCAATTTGATCAACAATTGCTGACCCTCTAGCGACACAAATAAGAACTATTCATTGCATTATTTATACAAATCCGCTCCATCTATTGTTGATCTGATTCAAATGGACCAATCAGAGGTAACCTTTGCCATGATTGGTTGGTTTTGTTATGCGCTGTTGCCACTTCGCTTCGCAATCTATACGCTATGATGAAAGCAAGACAGTGTTAAGTTAGGGCATGTAGAATAGGACTTAGGAGCTTGGTTCTCCATAAGATTCGACCTGAAATCTAATCTTGCAAGTTAAATTTGACACACTTTCCGGTTTCCGATTGAGTAAAAATTTTACACGCATAATATGTAAATCGCGTGACAATGCAATATTATGATGACATGGAGCTGATCTAATGATGGAGCTGGAAGGTGGCCATAGGAACTCCGTTATAATACGACATAACCCTATCGAGTTTGGGCTCGTATGATTAGTCTTGACGAATACTTTGGTCCTAAATGGTATCCAGGCTCTGATGATGGAGCTGGAAGGTGACCATAGGAAGTCCGTAATAAAACGACACAATCCAATCGAGTTTGAGCTCGCTTGATTAGTCTTGACGAGTACTTTGGTCCTAAATAGTATCCAGGGTCTGATGATGGAGCTGGAAGGTGGCCATAGGAAGTCCGTAATAAAACGACACAATCCCATCGAGTTTGGGCTCGTTTGATTAGTTTTGACGAGTACTTTGGTCCTAAATGGTATCCAGGATCTGATGATGGAGTTGGAAGGTGGCCACAGGAAGTCCGTAATAAAACGACACAATCCCATCGAGTTTGAGCTCGCTTGATTAGTCTTGACGAGTACTTTGGTCCTAAATGTTATTCAGGGTCTGATGATGGAGCTGGAAGGTGGCCGTAGGAAGTCCGTAATAAAACGACACAATCCCCTCGAGTTTGGGCTCGTTTGATTAGTCTTGACGAGTTCTTTGGTCCTAAATGGTATCCAGGGTCTGATGATGGAGCTGGAAGGTGGCCGTAGGAAGTCCGTAATAAAACGACACAACCCCATCGAGTTTGGGCTCGTTTGATTAGTCTTGACGAGTACTTTCGTCCTAGATAATATCCATATGCAACTCCATCAGATTTAATAAAATAAGTTCGTTCCATTTGTTTTGACTGAATGTAAATTATATTTGATTAGATGGATGACCCAATGCCAAGGTGAGCACGTACCGAAAGCTGAATGGTATGAGGGTGTATAAACATGTCATAATATCACTAATGTTGCGCCTCAGGGTACCAGGGCGAACCCTGTTGTAGCCCTCTTCCCCCTACAATGGACCTCTGGGGGGAACTACGCCGTAGTAAATATCTCGACACTTTACAATCTCGCGGGATAGATTATAATTTAACGGAGGATACGTGTCGTCGTTGATACTGCAACACCGTAAGTGACAGTTTCTAATAAGGTGTGATTTCATATGTCAAGAAATATTTTCTTTACATATGTATTGAACGGCAATCAAATATATTTGCTACATTTGATTTTCAACCTTATTAGCTATTGTCACTTACGCGGTGTTGTATACTTTCATATTATATTTATTGTGAAATGGAACTATCTTTTGTTTCGCTTGCGATGTTGCCGCTCCGCAGCATCGGTGTACATTTCTGCGGAATTTGTGGATCTCCCAACGTTTATATTGATCAACAAAGTCACACAAAGTGTAAAATAAATGGCGGTTATAAAATCAACAATTGCCGTGTGAGTTGGTGACGAGCTAGAGTGTTCGCGGCGTAGTTAGGCACTGGGTCGCAATGAGGGGAATTCTTATATTCGAAGTATGACACGATATTATCAAAATTATCTAAGCTACAAGCCTCCAAAGGTGGATCAACATTTAATGCATATTTCGGCCTGATCAACATTTGCCGTAAAGCGGACAATATATATATATATATGTATTTCTTCTATATATGAGTCTGATTTATTCATCATCATCAGCCGTTAAAAAGTCCACTGCTGAACAAGGTTCTCCCAAGGCAGGAGTTTTGCCATAGTCACCACGCTTAGTAGGCGGGTTGGTGACCGCAGTATTATGTTGTTAGGCACAAGGTAACACTGCAACCCATTCCCTGATATACGCTTATTATTGATGATGTTATAACAATCGGGACCGACGGCTCAGCCAACCAGACCCGGAAAGAAACCTTAGAATCTACACAAGGATTTTCTTGTCCGGCTTAGGGATCGAACCCACGATATTTAAAGCGAGCCTAATACCTCTACGCCGCGGAGGTTGTCGGATTTATTTATTCTATATATATTTTGGTAATCACCGCAACTAGGTCCTGGGTTCGACCACCGGGTCGGCCGAAAAATTGTATCACTAGATATTGTTAAAAAAATCAAGTACCAGCCCGAAGTCTGAAAGTTGTCACACTATGTCGTGCGTCTTTAACAAAGTCTTTATTTTATGTACTCATTCCTTCGATATTATGAACAACAAAAATAATCCGCATGGAAAGGTTAATTAGAAATTACTTTATACTTCAATTTCTCGGTTCATATCAAAGGATATTCTAAGGTATTTCCTTTAATTAATCTGTCAAAAACATACATTCTAATGTATAACTAACACTGTGCCAGACTTGGTTGTTAAATGGATCTAAGTTTACATAACTGTCTAATTGGTGTAAATAGGTAAGCTAATTCATAGGTTGATAATGTGAAATGTCAGACGTTAAAGATCAAAGGCAGTAATATGTAGTTATAACGTACTAATGTGTGGATACACCAGAAGTAGCAGGTATTGTTTAAGTTGTTTGTTAGTAAATTTGAATTATATATAGTACCGTTATTAATAATTAATTACATACATACATGAGCTCATGCCTGTTTCCCAGCGGGGTAGGCAGAGACAATGGACCTCCACTTGCTATGATCCCTACACACATCTTTCGCTTCATTCACTGTAATAACATTCTTCATAAATTAATGAATTATTGTTAATTCATTGTTTTGTTGAGTCTTATGCTAGACTAGACGTCACCCGCCACGATACAACTTGTCCATGTAAATTTCGATTTTTCCATAAAAACTTTAAACCGTTTTTTAAAACTTTCCTTTTAAAAGGTGACCCGTTTAGATGGTAATTTATGAAGAATCCTATCAAAGCCGTTGGCCTACGCTATAATAACTATCTGTGTGCCAAATTTCAATGCAATTCCATAGCCTAATTACTCGAATAATTTTTATTTTATAACATTCTTCTTTGCTTCTTAACATTTTTACTTTTTTAATCGTGTGAATTTGAACCTATTCTTGTTACAAAACGTTTAATGGGCTTATCAATTAAAGATAAGGTACTGAAACAACAAGTATTTTGTCGATTTTCCTTTAAAAGGTGTCTCAATTTAAATTAGTTTAATACGAAAATACCTTTCTGACGTAGGCATGGGAGTATCTATATTTTGATCCAGGGGAACGACAAATTGAAAATTTATGTGTATATATACGTACAGCAATTAAAGGTAAAAATAGATCAGCTCATGTGCAGATTGCATCGGCAAAAATGTCTACTCACGGTGAGTGAATAAATATTAGTAATATTATGGAGAGTCTCTCACAAATAAAGCTGCGTGTACAGGTAAATTAAACTATCTCCACAGATCAGCGTTCCAAGTAGTAGTAGTTGCCCCGCTCTGCTACCCTTCGTTACGCCAATGAGCGTAGGCAGACACAAATAGAAACAAACTAAATTAAGAACAGTGGGATAAATTAAGACTCGAATTGTCCCAAGATTTTCTTTATTGTTGGTTTTAATTCAAAAATTATTTATTTTACGGTATTGTGCTACAGCCGAAACTTAATAAACAATTTAAATATTACTTATTTTTAACATAAGACCATTGTTCATAAAATGTTATCAATTGAATATAAATAATAAGAAACTTCAATCCACAAAAATGAGGAATTTGATGGCCTAGGTAATATTTTCTGAAAATTTTACAATTTGGCTCATTCAATGGGTAAAAAAATTCAATATAATTTAAATGTATTTTTTTTCCTCAAATCGCCTGAATGTTGAAATTCCACATGAATAAAATTAAATTGTTTATCTTTATAATATTAGGAATAATATTCATTAAACATAATGTTAAAGTAAGGATATTGGTGACTTAAGGCGCTGTACTTAGTCAAAATAGGCTTCACAAAACAGTTTTTTAGCCAAATTTTTACATTTTAGAGCAGCAAAAAAAATATACCTATATTAATCTGATCATATTTATGGGGGCACCATTGTGTTAAAAACAGGATTTCGGTAAATTTTCTCGATAAAAAAAAAACATAAAATAACCATTTAAATTGAAATTGTAGCAATTGTAACTGTATTATTTATAAACAAATCTTGATAATATTAATAACAGTGATGTAATATATAATAATACAGGGAACTGTTGTTTTTATTTATCGATTGGAATAAGATATTTGCAAGGATTAATGTATTAAATAACTCGAACGAGTCGAACGAAACGTTGCGCCATCGCGGCGTCTCTTCGCTTCTCTTTCATTTCTACGCGGAGCAACAGTGACAAAACTAATACGTAAAAGTCGTCTATTCACCGCGCCTTAATCACACAAATTACGGGATTGGATAAAATTTGGCATGAAACCATACTACTATATTGAAACAAAGATATCCGAAATGGGTAAAAGCATTTCCCCACGGACAACAAAAAAAAGTGCTAACAAGATCAATCTCATGCTTTATGTAGCAGATTGAGAAGCATAATCACTATTGTGTTTGTTACACATAAAACGTTGGAAAATATAATGGCAATCACTTATAATTTTCTTTTTTTAATTCCTCATTTTATTTGTATTAATCAAAGAAAACAGTTTAAGCTTTTCTACGCGTTTTTTTAAATGAAAGAAAAAAGCATTTATTGACTACACGTCATATTACATTCTTACTAATATTATAAACGTGAAGGTCCGTTTGTTTGTTAAGCTTTCACGCAAAAACTATTTAACCGATCATCAGGAATAAAAACATAATTTTGATTAAAAAAAATTAAATGCGAGCGAAGCCGCAGGTAAAAAAAAGGTAGTAAAATACAAAAAATAAAATAAAATGTTGCATAAGAATAATTGATACAAAACAAAATATGAACATTGTAAACAACAAACATGAATGGAAAAGTCGTACATTAATAAAACCCAGTTAAAAACAATAAATATTCATGGCGTAGGTCGCGGTGCGGGTAGTAATGTCATTAAGTCAATATCACAAAATATTAAATGTATGCTGAACCAAATACATTTTATTGATTCATCATCAGCCCGTACAACGTCCACTGCTGAACATGGGCCATGGGAGGATTTTTGCCTTAGTCACCACGCTTGGCAGGCGGATTGGTGACCGCAGTATTATGATGGAGTACAAAAGGAAACGCTGCCACCCGTTCCCTGGTATTGGGACGATTACCTCGATCCAATGGCTTAACGTACTTTCCGAAGCACGGAGGGTAGTCCCTTAGACGCGGAAAGAAATCTTAGAATTTACACAAAGATTTCTTGATCGGTGTGGGAATCGAACCCACGTCCTCCGAGACTTAAAGCGAGCCAAATACGCTACGAGACGAAGGTTGTCGTTTATTGATTAAAATCACAAAATCGTTTCGGTGTTTTTCTTTATTCATTACTTTAACATACAAATTCTATAACATATCAGCTTCCAACCCGACGTTTCACTCGCATAGCTTCCGTTGCTGTAAGACCTTAATTTTTTTATAAGTTGTGTTACAGAATTTTCTATATCGTTCCCATGGTTCTGGAGCCTATTCAATATAATTAAATGTTACCTCTTTTTAATATTAGTATAGATATGTTGTACCTTTTTATTTCCAAATCAAGTTAATAGTTCATTTATTCTTACCTCTAATTCTTGCGATAAATGAAAAATATTTGATCTGAATTTTACAAAATCTATTTAGTCTGTCAGTTAGATTACCAAAAAATATTGGACACGTATATTTTTTTTCGTTCCTCAAACAAAAAATGACGAAGATACAGTGTGTTGAAATTTCATGTGACGTCACTATTAGGTACAATTTTACCTAATAGTGACGTCACAAGCCCCCCTCCGCTGAACTTTATAGTTTGTATTTGCTGTGTATCTTTGTAATTTTTTATTGATTTGAAAAATAAAATAAACGTGTCCAATATTTTTTAGTAATCTAAATGACTAGACGGAGTAGATAGTTTTTGTCGTTATGTCCATTTCATTCTTAGCAATATCTGCATGTTAGACTATGCTATCAATCTTTTTGTGCTAATTATTATATTGTGACCTTAAATGCTTTTGAATGTGTGTGCATGCTTGGTATAATGATAAGGTTAGGTAAACTAGTCAATGGGCATCATTTGTGAGGTAGAGTGTAAAAAATACTATTTTCCAGTTCAGTGTATTTGAACGTAATCGTTAATAGAATCTTTTAGGGAGATTCAATGGAGTGACAAATTGAATTTTAATTTTATATCATATCTTATTCCGAATGGGGACTAGACCGAATAAAAACCTACAGGAATTAATGTTACTATTTTAATGAATAAATAATAGTTACATCAACCGTTAAAGTTATGTTTAACAATACATTACATTACTCTGAACAATTAAATTAATAACAACCCAAGTTGGTATTTGCTTTTGAGAATTCATAAGATAGGTATTTCGGTGGAATGTTAAACTCATAAAATTTTGTTTGAAAATTAGAAGCTAATATGTAATACTCCATTAACAAAATTACTATTACAAAATAACAATCAATTTATTGTACACTAGAACCTTCTTAATTGAACGTAACATTGAATTTCATCAAATAATCGTCAATGTTCAAAATTCATTTGCATTTATCCATTCACCTGAGTCATTAAACACGTCAAACAGATCACTGAATGTTTAATCGATAGATATTGAGTAACTAATGGATTTCATCAGCTTTATACCTCAAGCTTGCTTCAGTATAATAATTATTAATTTACTCCAAACTCTTAAGTAATAAAAATATTTGATTAGTATACGAATAATGTCTTTGTCATTAAAATATACTTTTTTAAGTTAAATAAATGTCCAGTACATACATTTTTCGACTGCTGCAATTATTTGTAGAAGATATAAATATACACTTTAATTAGAATGCCAAAGACATATCCGTACTGAAACTAATCAAAAATTGAATATGGTAAAGTGCTGCTTTAACTTACCAATGCATTATATGTTTCATGTTCATCGGCGCCATGTGAATGTCAGTGTGTAGTCCTCATACATTATGTGTTGTATTGCACAGCGAGCCCGCCCCGTCAGCAATGACCGCACTGCATCAGTTTGGGGCAGAGATGTTGCGTCTATCACGCGGCTTGGAAGCTTCTGCGGCAACAAAGCCACAATTCAGAGGGTATAAACAATTGGCATTATTTGTTCGCTTCAAAATTAACCCGCTCTGTGGTTGATCAGGCTTTCCTCTACTTTTATTATGTACTCTTCCTAACACAAATATATTTTACAGGACAAACATATCGGAGCGTGGTGGTATGCTTACCCCAGGGTCTCTAAGCGTTTCTTCAAGTTCGCCGTCATCCATGCTCCAAGATAGACGGCGACCATCATCTACTGGTGATTCTAATACACCAATGCACAGGCCTAGAAGCGCATCTGACGATGAAAGTAATGATGGGCTCCTAGCTCCCACTTCTTTGACAGCGAAGTCAAGAAGTTCTGAGGATGGTTTACTCTTACCGCCACCATGCACTTGCCCATATTTCGGTTCAGAATCAACGCCACCAAGGCGAACTACTGAAGTTATCATAGTTCCCGGGGGTGAAATAAACGGATGCAATGGTTATCCTCGAAATGGCAACATGAAAGAGGAACAGTCAACTCCTTTTTTTCGGAGATCTAGTCGAGGCGCCGCCTCTATGGTAACGTGGGATGAAGCTAGAAGATTTCGTCGAGGTTCCAGTTTTGGAGGAGCACGAACAACTCTTTCTACTCCTGTTAGGAATATTCGAACTCAAAGAACTTTAGTTAGGTCTCAACAAATGACATGTAGTCCACAACGTCAAACACCTAGACCACACCATTCGAGAAACTCTAGCGTGATTTCGAGAAATTCCTCACGGCACGGTAGAATTCTTCGATTGGAACAAAAAGCTACAAAAGTGTTAGGAGTCGTGTTTTTCACTTTTGTAATCTTATGGGCGCCATTTTTTATACTTAACATGGTACCAGCTGTGTGTCCTGTTTGTGAAGAGAGGATTGCCCATTGGGTATATGATTTTGCACTGTGGTTAGGGTACGCTAGTTCAATGGTGAACCCAATTTTCTATACAATATTTAATAAAGTGTTCAGACAGGCGTTTAAGAAGGTTCTGTTATGTCAGTATTTTAAGTCGAGAAGATAGCCTGCACCCTGGGAGCGCGTTCGTCCCTCCTCTGACCCAGGTCTCGGAGCGCTCTCAGTAAATAGAAATATCCGATCTCAAATTGTGTGAAGTTACTGACGAGCTTTAATTATTACGCTTGTAGATTTTAATACGCATCAGTGGAGTTTTAGTTCGACTTTTCAACATGGTAAAAGTTTCATTTATTACTGATGGGGATTTAAGACAAGCATCAATGTTTTTAAATAAATGGACATTTGAATTTGAAACAGTTTTTATTTTTTGTGTCCATAATACCCAATGTTTAAATAATATAACATTTAATATCTCATTATTTTAACAAGTTTATTGTGAATAGTAAAAACTTAATGATGTTAACTTAACTTAATGATGAAAATCTCATAGATCTTTGTTGGACATTTTAAATATAACCAATTCAAAACAATGTATGAAAGGTTATGAAAGTCTGATAATAAAACATTGTAAAACTTTTAAAACTAATAATCATACACACAGTTTGTCCCCTATAAGAAATTTATGAAATAATATTCATTTTACGTTTGCTTACGCTGTTTACCCATTACTTATAATGATACTAAAAATGTTTACCTTCGTTCCAACATCATTAATTTATTATGTGACATGAATTCATAATGACACAATGATTTTAATAGTGGAACCTTACTGTGGTAGCAATAAAAACTATTTTTCTATAAAACATGCATCAATAAAAATAACATTTAATTTAATTGTTTATATGCTATAATAATAAACCATGTAAACAATTAAAAGATCATTTTCCTCTGAAACACAATTTTCACTTTTATAATAATAGTTACAGATATTAAATAGAAATATACCCACTAATAGAATAAGTACTATATTAATCAAACGGATACCTATTGTATTAATAATAATTGAATAAGGTGGTAGAATCTAGAAAAAAATAAGTATATAATTCAAAATTGTCATAATCAGTTGGATAGCGTCCGAAGGTTAAATTTTCATAAATTTAACTTATCAGAGAGGATTGAATCTTCATCAATCAATTATGGAAATGATCTGTCGTTTCCTTAAAACAACAAATGAATAGCTATTTGATCGGTCAAAGGACGTATTAGAAATGGGAAGTTTTGCCTTCCAAGCAAAGTTGTAACATCATCTGTATGGGTGGAAATTTCATAATTATGCATTATGCATAGACACGCTGAGTTAAGGATGAATAAATAAACCCGTTTAGAAAGTTTCGCAGAATTTGAATTTTCATAAAATAATATATTATTTGAAGTTCATCATAATTTTTTTTATTTGATTTTTTTTTAATTCGGCTACACTAACATCTTTTACTATAGTATTCTAGCAACTTTTTACTGCAAATTTTCTAGATTCTACTCACTATTATGTACGATTAGGGTTTAATAATTGGATTTAATTTTATGATCATTCTGTTGCTTGGACTTATTCTTAAAGCCGTTTTTAAAGCGGTAATGTGGACTTATTTTTTAAGACTGATTGTTTTATTAGGATATGTGTCTGGCTTCTGGTTTCTTTCGTGTATCATCACTTTGTTGTTTAGTTCATGTTGATATAATTATAACGTAACGAGTCGCGATTGATTATGAATAAAATAATGGCGTATGTTTGATTGATTAAGCATAAATAAATAGTGTTAAATCTCCCAAAGACAAATACATCGTGGATCTAGTTCCAAAACGTAATAAAGTCATTAAAAACAATTGAAATTGATTTTTATAGGCCAATAAATAGAATTTCATTTTATATTTATACTTTAGGAACTAGAGACATGATATAAAATATTGAGTAGAACTTCATTTTTATTAAATGTTTATATGAGTAATTGTATTCTTACTACATAAATTACAGTTATAGTTGTGACAATTGTTACTGTATGCTTTTATAATAGAGTAGATATTAGTTTGGCAAATGGTGTATTGAAACAGCAGTTTCGTGATTGCATGGAATTGCATTGCATTGGTTAAGGGAATAATTAATTGTTTAAAGTTATCAAGTTTTATATTATAAGAACCTAACTTGTTTAAGATATTTTTTTAAATCTGAGGATGAATGCTTTAAAACTTTGGATTAATAAAGACCATTAGTATTTATTTTCTTGTCAGTGTTGTTAAAACAGCTTGAATTGGAAAACGTATTTTTTTTTCACATAAACTTATATTCTTTCGCAGTTCATATATTTTTTGTTCAAAAATGGTATGGAACATTCTACATCCAGGTAGGTATAAACTTATACAGTTTATTCAAGTGTGACATCGTTTGAGTAATAACAATAGGTATGTACAAATAAATATAGTGGTACAATTATATGAAACATATATGGCGACCCAAAGCAATCCACCATAGATAATAATATAAATATAACATTTATTTCCCACTATACAATCAGGTTAAAATACTAATAAATAAAATAAATAAAAACTATTCTTTAACAACCCGTTCGCATCCACGGCTGAACCTGAGCCTCCTCTTAACAGACCTTAAAGTAATTGTAATCAACACGCTTAAAGATAATTTATTGGTCGTATTCAAAATATATTAAAACAACAAATAAATTAGGGTGGGGTGATCCCTAAACTAGGACGATTTTCAGGTTCAGGTCAGGCCCCGTAAAGTAAGTAAAATTTAGATAGATCTTTAACTTATTTACCTTGGTTACTGTTTCACTGTGTCCACTTTGACCATTTGGCTCGTTTACATCCTGGTGACCATGAACTCTGAGCTAGCTCTTCCATCTTAGAGCATTGGAAAAGAGCCGCCTATACAAATACAACTTTTCTGTATCCGGACTTGCACTTTGGCTTCTGTCAAACTACAACTGGTTTCTCTTAAGTTACACCTTTTTAATATCATAGACGCTATCGAATATATTGAAAGCATATCCAAATAGTGTAGCAACTAATCAATGTGATGTTATTTAAGGATGCCTACATTAGAATTTAAGTTGGTTGATCACATTAGCTTAAAAATAAGTTATTGTCATTATAAAATTGCTCTCTGTGGTACAGCGTTAAGTTAACATCCCATTATTTTAAACAATCAATAATATTGGATGAGACACAAACAATTCTAAGTATTTTAGTATAACATTTCCTTTATCATTAAAAATTCGGGTGCGGTCGTTAGCGTCCAATTCCAGTATGCATCCGGCCGGCATGCATCCACAGTGAAAAATAGACACTTGGTAATAAATTCTTATTGAAATGGGTGCATCCTAGAAGCAGTAGTCGTGATGGTCTTTGAAAATGTGAGTTGGCTGGTTCTGTATGCCTCGTGGCCGGTTTGCAATCTCAGTGTAAAATAGACGGTTTAGCAAATACTGTTGTTAAATCGTTTGCATCCCGGCCGCAGTACTCGTGATGATCATTAAGTGTGGGTCCGGCTGTTACGGTATGCCACAGCTAGTATGCATCTACATGGAAAAATAGCCATTTGGGCAAACACTGTTGTTAAAATGTTTGCATCCCGCCCGCAGCACTCGTGAAACACATGCACATCATTGAAAATATGGATCCGGCCGTTACAGCCCCATTTCGGTATGCCCCCAGCCGGCATGCATCCACAATGAAAAATAGAGACTTGAGCAAATATTGTTGTTAAAAATCCTGGCCGGGGGACAGTATCGGCAGAACTAGAAAATGGGTAGAGGTGTTAATTAATTAAGTTTTGCTCTAAGTAGCTGCCGCAGCTTACTCTTTTAACATTATTTGATGCTTACGGAACAAACATTGCATAAAGAGAATGGTAGTTAAAAATCTGTCATAAAATCACGAACAAAGTATCTAACTAAAATAATTAAATGTACTAAAAAAATAAGGAGCATATGTTTATGTAAGAATAGTAAATGAATTACGATTCAATGACACTAATACAATTTAATTGTAGAAAGGTATGACACATACATAAATAATGATTTGAGTTTGTATTTCGTAATATATTTTATTATTATAAAATTATTAATTATGTTAAAAATAAGACACGTACAATTACAAACTTTCACTAACTTATAAAATACGACAATGCTTTTTAAGTTGTTAAGTAAAATATGACTTTTTCGCCATAAACATGAATAGATGTAGATCAGTGATGTATCTGTGTATAGGCCATAAAATTTGCTTTATATTTAAGTTAACTTATTTGGACAAGTTAATAATTAGCTATTTTTTAATTAATGATCTGATGTATAAATATTAACAATTAACTTATAGGATGCTTCCAGAATATATCATCGCTTTAACGATAGATAGTATCATCTATAGCAGGGGTGGCTAACAGAGGCGGGCGCGAAGATACAAATGGGCGTGCGGACGGTATAGAAGCTGGAACAGTAATTGTAGTCGAGGTTACTACAAGTCAGAATTAAGAAATGCCAGCTCCAAATTGCAGTAACCTCTACCACACATGTAGTAACGCCAACTACACAGACCAAATTTTTACTAGTACTAGTTATTTATAAAATAGGGACGCCGATGAGATGCTTGCCTACGGCGCCCTCAACATTTAATCCGCCTCCAGGGGCCAACTTAATAAGACCTACGATCAACTGTTTACTGTATGCGATCGACCATACGGCATACGTAACGTTGAGTCAATCCAATGATAAATAAGTATTATTTCAAATTATATTTTGGCAAACGCTAACTTTGTGCGTCTGTGGCACGTATTTGCAGACTAAAATATCACTGTTGATCGACAGTAATGGCTGCCTGGTCGATAAAAGTCGATCGCGATTCGACTGGTTGGCCACTCCTGATCTATAGTGATTAAGTTACTAAAGAGAATATTGGAAATATTGTCTATTGTTAAACGAATGCCATATACTTTGGATGCAATTGAATTAATAAATCTAGACATCGGAAGCAAAAGGACGGATGCAATATTATACTTCAGAAGCATTTGGCCGTAAGTGCCAGTTTACGATAAAGGCACATACGACCTTAAGCTTTTGAGCTCTAGAAATATGTTATCAATATATTTAATTTGTCTAAGCTATGACTATCAACAATGTTTTTTTTGTATTTTTTTAAGGAAAGTGTTTTAAATAGATTCAAACAAAATATCTAGTCGTTCCACACAATATGATGTAAATACAAAAAATATATAAATAAATGTTAAATGGGAATAATAATCTATACATGTAAATAAAATTTAATATATGGCAATGTTTAAAAATATGGTGTCAATATTAACGTTATAAATATTAAAGAGATTTGATCGAATTTTTGGTTTCAATTAATCCATTACAGTTATATATTAATTAATGTTAACATGAATTAATGTTAACTTAACATGAATGAATGTTAACTTAATATGAATTAATGTTAACTTAACATGAATGAAAGATAACAAAATGTCCTTTCCGAGGCACGTAGGGTCTACCCTCCGTGCCTCGTTGCTATAGGTACCTAAGATGCAGGTTGGAGTCGTGCCGGTGGTCAAAGGTTTATTAATCTCAATTTTGATTAAAGTATTCAACAATGTTAAAAGGTTTATTTTTACAAAAAAAATAACCTCACTGCTTGCAGCTGTCTTTAAAATGTTGGCCGTCCTGTATAAAATATCTAAACAAACCAAATGATCTATTTAGACTTGTTAACACACTAGCTTAACATAATTCATCGAGAAAATATTCACGAGTTTTTCCCCAATATTTTTATAACATACCCCGAGGAGCTTAAAATACCTATAATTTATTTTTCACACAACATTCAATAGAAATGCTCTCGTAATCGGATAAAGGAATTGGGGCATACATGTATGAAGGCAAGTATTTATATTCTAAGATAATTATGTATAGAATTCGTATACATTTTTGTTTTGGTTTATTGTGCTTATAAAGTTTTCAGACAGTTGCTGACGAAAAAAAAACAGAATGTTACCGTTAAAGATGTTTTGGAGTTTTTTGCCAATTCGAGTTCATCCTAAAAAAAATCAGCAAGTTTATTGTCTTGTAGGAACGACGGTCCGATTTCACTTAAGTTTGCTTCCTAATTACTTAACTTCCTGGATCAGTCATAAAAGAATATATATGTATTTTGTATTACAATGAATAACAGTTTTAAATATTTTATGAAAAGTAAAAGTGTATCGGAAGTTTATTAGAAAGCGTCCTGTCATTAAATAGAGTGGAACATAATTTGTAAGTACGTACATAAAACTGCATAGTAAAGGTGGGGGGTAAAGAAAATGAAAACTCAAAGCATAAACTCCAGTATTCCATTAAGTATACGTCATAATTACTCGTATATGCTTTCAACTGTCATATCGTCGCTGCGCGTGCCAAACTCCATATGTGACATTTGCGAAATTTTGAGAAACAACAAAAAACATGTTATTAACTTTATACTAAAAGGTACAGGAAAAATGTTGATGCAAATACAAAAATTTACACATTTGTATTTGAGAAGAAAAACACATGTGGAATTTTTCACGCGCAACAACGATATCGGTTATAGTAACTTTTCAGGAAAGTAAACCATTTATTTAACTGTACCTAGACATCATCATCATCATCATCATCTTCATCAGCCCATATAACGTCCACAGCTGAACATGGGCCTCCTCCCGAAGGAGGGTATTTGCCATAGTCTCCACGCTTGACAGGCGGGTTCGTGACCGCAGTATTATGTTGAACCACACAAGGAAACGCTGCTGCTCGTTCCTTGATATACGATTATTATAGATGATGTTATAACAATCGGGATCAACGGCTTAACGTGCTTTCCGAGGCACGGAGGGTAGTCCCTCAACCAACCAGACCCGGAAAGTAATCTTGGAATTTACACAGAGATTTCCTGTTCGGCGTGGGGATCGAACCCGTGACATCCGAGAGGTTACCTAGACATCATAATCATATCAGCACGAGCAAGGTGGCTACCAGAGGAGAGTGGCGGCGTTATGTAAAGCTTGCCATCAACAACTTAAGTGATGACCACGACCAGAGTGGTCGCGGTAATCACGTCAAGAGTCAAGAGTCAAGAGTAACACCGACAAATAAAAAGAAGACATTATAATAATTCTATTTCACTTTTATTTTATTTTATGAGTGTCTATAATTCGAGGTGCTTTTCGGTTGGCTGAAATAACGCGTTTTCCAGTTCTCATGCAAAAGGCATCACAAATGCAAAAATATACTTCAGGTGTAGTGTATTTGAACTTTAGCAAAGATATTCGACCAAATGCTTTTAAAGTCCTTCCCGACCCTTCGTTTGCAAAGAACCTTCTGATGCTCTCGTAGACGCAAAGTCCGAGAGGTCCTTCAAACTGTAAAAAAGCGACAGTTGCACAAAATTTCCCCTAAAAAATTATAGTTATCAATCCTCAATCACCAGCGACCGCCTTGAGCCGAGGTCGAAGCTCCGCAGTGGATGCACTTGGGATGGTTTAAATACTACAAACTAAGCAATCTTCGCAAGCTTGCTTGGTTTGAAGTCATCATCAGCCCGTATAACGTCCACTGCTGAACATAGGCCTCCTCTCGAGGGAGGGTATTTGCCGTAGTCACCACGCTTGACAGGCGGGTTGGTGACCGCAGTATTATGTTGTACCACACAAGGAAACGCTGCTGCCCGTACCTTGATAAACGATTATTAATAGATAATGTTATAACAATCGGGACCAACGGCTTAACGTGCTTTCCGAGGCACGGAGGGTAGTCCCTTAACCAACCAGACCCGGAAAGAAATATTAGAATTTACACAAAGATTTCATGCCCAGCTTGGGGATCGAACCCACGACATCCGAGATTTAAAGCGAGCCAAATACCGCCACGCTACGGAGGTTGTCGCAACAAGATTGCTTAGTTTGTAGTACCTATATAGACTATTTACTGAGGCTGGAGCTCTGCTCGCCTTTATGTCCGGTGAAGTAGCAAAAGCCTCCTGGCTAACTGCTTTTAAAGTATAATCTCAGTTTTTTGCATCTGAGGCTTATATTTGTATATACGACCATTCAGAGATCTTATGATCGAAAAGCTCGATTATTCTATTATTTTACTTAGTCACATGACATATCATATTCGTGTGTTCCAATTTCATACAATATTAAACCTTTATGACACCAATAACTCTGCTATAAAGCGCATAGTTTATGGCAGCATTATTGTTGGTCTCGCAACTAGCATGATTTTCAGGGAAATGGCAGTTAAGGAACATTTTATTGTTTCATAAACTGCTTGGTATTATTTTTATATGAATGATATTATAGTCATTAGCTTTAAAATATTGTCATAACTTATGAGGGAATTGCAGATTGTATTTCCATTCAAGCGAGTTTTTTTAAGTTTAAATCATTAAATTCTCAAAAATACCAAGTCACTTACATGAGTATATTAGATAACATTATGTATTTTTTGCGGAGTTAGTAGTCGCCAAATCACAAAAAACACTATTTAAATTCAAAAATTCTCCTTTTATGGTTTATTAAAAAAAAAAAAAAACAAATATTTATTGTAGTCTACAAATAGACCGGGAGATACTGACACAAAATATTGGGTCATTTGTACCAGTATGGCGGTTCTTCAGGGGTCTTATAACATAATGACAAAAAGAAAAATGATGGTCGCAGCGCTGGTACCGGCGGCCCAATCACGTGGGCGTAAGTTGAACTCGTCGGATAAATTAAGAGTGTCAAACGATTTGTTCCACAAAATATTTTGTATTTTCCGATAGTCCATAAAAAAGAAGTAGGCGGTAGTGTCATGCCATACTTCCCCCGGTGTGACTTACAGCCCGCCATACCGACGCGAATACGTTAATTAAAAAAACACAATTCAACCATTTGTACCAGGCTTATTTTTGCACAGTTAATCATCGTCGTGCAGCCGATTTACGAACGTCACCATGCCATACTTTTCGGACGGTTCCAAATGGCCGCCATACCGCCGAAAATGAGCAATTTTTTTTTTTGCTGGACTATTTTTACCACCCTTAAATTTTTTTCAACAGCTTCTGTTTGTTTATAAATAGAAGTGTGATAATGTCATACCTGTGGGAGGTGGCGAATGTGTATAATATTTTGTTTTTATTGTAAGCTTTTATTCGTATTTCGAACTACTTGTACCAGTATGGAAATTTTTCCTGTAAGTTTGAGGTTTAACGAATATAAATACGAAATTTCAAAGATCTGGGTGGCGGCAATCTTGCCTTATAACCAGATGTTATATTGTATAATATTGAACGGCTACCACCGCTCGTACGATTTCTCGAATTGTAGAGATCTCGGCTCATCGTGTTGTGAGACACAATGTATGGCAACGCAGGTATACGAAAATACCGAAAACAATGATGCCATACTGTAACAAATCATTTTATATCTTGTACCTTGAAAACCCGTCGAAAAATCAAGTTTTTCAAGTATGTCACACCTTTTTCCCTCTATTAAAAGTATGGCAAATATAATAATGGTCACAATGCATCATATAATTTCCAAAAATCCAAATGCAATACCGGTACAAATCGTTTGGCAAAAAAAATTGCTCATTTTCAGCGGTATGGCGGCCATTTGGAACCGTCCATAAAGTATGGCATTGTGATGTTCGTAAATGGCTGCACGACGATGATTAACAGTGCAAAAATTAGCCAGGTACAAATGGTTGAATAGTTTTATTTTAATTAACCTATTCGCGTCGGTATGGCGGGCTGTAAGTCACACCGGAGAAGTATGGCATGACACTACCGCTTATTTCTTTTTTATGGTCTATCGGAAAATGCTAAAAATTTTGTGGAACAAATCGTTGAGACTCGTAATTTTTCCGACGAGTTTTACTAACGCCCAAGCGATTGGGCCACCAGTACCAGCGCTATGACCATCATTTTTCTTTTTGTAATTACGTAATAAGACCCCCGAAGAACCGCCATACTGGTACAAATGACCCAATATTTTGTATCAGTATCTCCCGGTCTAAAACATGGTAGTAAGTTCCGATCAGTTGTCTTTTGTATCTGTTAGTGTTCCCTAACGACCCTGAGTTTATAATAAACCTTCTTGGTAAACTTGTAGACCCGAAATACTTACATGAGGTCCGTAAATCGTTAACCAGAGTTTCACAAAAACCCCCAAAAAATTTAAAATGTCATAATTCTAAGTGACAGCCTTTAGCCGAGGCCCAATCCCACATAGGGGAAACTCTTTCAGATATGTTTTTTTTTTACTCTAACTGGTATACAGTGCCAACTCAATGTGTTTTAAATGTACCTAATGATCCTATAAAGTTCCACAAATAGAGGAGTAGTAGCAACATATAGCGATAAACAAATAAAATAAGTACGCCAACAACATCTAGCAATCTCGCAATGGCTATAAGCTGATCGAAATCGTGATTCGGTGACTAAGTATTTAATTATTCTTGTAATAAATATTAAAGAAACCATTTTATCTTATAATATTTAGTTAAATATGTACTGGTTTGAGTTTTGTATCGGGCAAAAAGTTATGATCCGAATTTTTTTATCTCGAGGCTAAATATATGTTCGACGCGAAATCAGGGCGTTGGTGGTTTTTTATTAGTGCATCGAAGAGCTGTTGTTTCGAAAAACCGTGTGAAAAACCGTGCCACCGTTTAAAAGATAGTATAGAGAGTGCGCAAGTATTAGCGTGCTAAAATAAGTCCAGCATAATCTGCTTAGTGCGCCGGCCTATTTCGCGCCGACCGATTTCGGCCAAGAGGTCGCCTTGGCTGAAATCGGTTGGCGCGGCTGTTAGCAGGATAAATAAACCGTGATTGTTTAATCGTTACTAACAATTGGTGGGACGATTAATTTAACCTATTACTATCTAAAAGTAGCAAACACACAACAAAAAAGGTATATTTCAGGATAGGGTGCTAGATGTAAAATTTTGTCGTACAATTTTCTTGCAATACAAGAAAAGCCGCGCCTTATACAGGCTAGAAATAATTTTAAGGGTTACAAAAGCATATACAGATCGATTTTATTACTAAGAAAAAAATTCAATGCAAACCCATCGTTGTATTTTTAGTAAGAAGGTACTTAAATAAATATTTAAATTGCATAGCAAAGCGATTCATCTATATGTAACACTCTCAACTGCGATTTGGTATTATATTGTTAAACATTGATCAATTGTAGCACGCTTATAAAGCATTCATTAATTTATTGTATTTTCGTGATCAATACATATATTACTCGCGAAACACAGTGTAGGAGGCCGTATAGGTAGCTATTGTCTGGTAGCACAATATCAAATTAACCGTCTCAGAAGCGAAATTAATTCATCCGTGGCAACCACGGTGGCGCTGACTTCGATTGGCCAGTTTTTCGATTTCCGCGCCTTACAATTTATTTTTTGGTGTACCCAATTTTATTTTGTTTTTTCCCGATTATCACATCACATTTTTTTTAAATGATTACTAGCAGTGTTTTTCCATCTACTAGTATTCTTGTGGACCCCCCGGGCTAAGCTAAAATGCTTGTGTTACGAATGGGTTCACGTCGGTCTTGCAATGGGTGGGGACGAACCGGCGACCACAAGTCCGACGCCCTAGCCATTAGCCGGCCGCTTTTGGTTGGTCGCGACATTTCTTGATGTTTTGAGCTTAATTCGCAAAATTCACACACTTTACAAATTGACTGTCACAGTGGTTACGTAATAGTCCTGCGGGTATTAATTATTTCAAATTGTCTTTCTATTACTATTATTATTTATAGCTTTACTAATTAGGTTCCTTTAAATACGAAACATCAAAAACTAAAGGACATTCTTATCGAATCTCCTCTTCCTATGTTAAGGAAACAAAGATAACGTAATGTTAACGCCTTTGTTATCTTGTGTCGTCAATTTAAGAGGAAATGAGCAACAGAATAGGATTTTCGTTCCTAATGCGTTTTTCGGTTAAATGTTCTTTTGGTTCGTCTGATTGAATTTTGATTTATAGTAATGTGCGAATGGTTATCGGAAATAAGTAATTGTTTGTGATTCGTAACGGAAATTTGGAATATGGGATAATAAATTTAAAATAACGTAACATATAATAGGATCATAAAAACATTTCATGGTTTGCAACTGTTTTTGAATATCAAAAAGGTGTTCAAAACTTTAAAGAGCATAGAATTTCTCAGCTCAAAACTAACATAATTATTTTAAGATATCACACTCACCTCTCGCCTCGTTGAAATGTAGCAATTTTTAATATAAACCTAATTAATTTTTTTTTTTTTTTTTTAAAAGACAACTCCTTAATATAAGTACATCATCGTCATTATATAAGCCCCCTGCTGCATATGGACCGTTATCATAATTTATTTTGTTTGGCTGACTTTCAGGAGATCCCGCGGAACTATATTGGCCGCGTGTGTGGTACGTGCGTACCCGGTACCGGTAGGACCCGGTAGTACCCAGTAGTGCGTACCCGGCCCCCGCGGTATGAGTAAGCTTACCACCGCTATGGAGAGGGCGAGTCCCACATATCCCCCGCTGCCAGCGCGCGGATACGCTGCAGTGGCGGTGGGAATGCGTAAATGCATTTCCCCCAGGACAACAAAAAAGAAAAAGAAAGGCGGGCAGCAGTACTGATACTTGTGTATCAGTACTGATGCCAGTACTGATACACAAGTATCATAGATATGATGACAATCGGGACTAACGGCTTTACATGATTTCCGAGACACGGAAGGTTAAATTCCCTCTAACAAAAACTTTGAAAGAAATCTTTGATTGCTTGTCTGGCGCGAGAATTGAGTCCACAAAATCCGACTGAGGCGGGTCCATTGATTTACATGGCTCAAAGCGAAATAAATTTAACACATACCTACAAACACAACAAAGGAGCCAAACTGAAATTAAACTGCTCAAAAATCTGGGAACGTCAGCAAAAAAGTAACGTTTCAATCGCTCTTAAGCCACGTCACTCTTGTTCGGGATCGGCTGTGTACCTAGTTCCCACACTATCAATCACTCCAACGTCGAACTGAAGTACCTACTGGTGACACACTGGTGAATGAATTAACACAGTTTTTAGCCTTAAAAATGGCGTTACTATTCCCAATTCTCTAACTTTGAGTTTAGTTTTTTATTCGATTTAATTATTTTGAATGGTCTTCTTTTTTTTCTTGTCTTGGTGCTTATATTTTATTCGCCCAGTAGGTAGCCACGCTTATGGCACTATCGGTGGCCTCATATAGGTCTTGAAGGGTGCAGTTTGAAGGGCATCGGGGGCAGCCGATCAAGTGTTGTATTGCATTTTGAATGGTGAATAAAATATATTGCTACTGTTACCACATATCGCTTTTGCATGGTGTATATTTTAAAAGTCTTTAATTCAACAGACACTGCACTATTATCTTACATAATAATGTATTTCTCGATACTACAATATCATGCACGAGATCCAACACGGGAAAAACAATGTATATAAATATCAATATGGGTGGAGAGGATTCACCGTACTTCTTTTAAATTAAGTACATTTTTTTAAATAATGGAATGAATACTAAGAAATAATATGCCATAATTCAAACTCAAACAAACAACAGCTACCATAAAAATACCAGCCTAAAATCAGGAAGGTGGTGATGCTTACTCAGTGACTCGGAGAGCAGCCTGTTGGTCCTTCGATTAAGTAGATATTGCACTTGCGTTAGAGCACACACTTGCGCACTTGCATCCAACTATATGCCTTTGCCCACAAAGCGTCGTAATCAACGACCCGCACGACGAGATAACAACTTAACAACCAACTAGCAGTACAAAAACTGCACGAAACTATAGTACCACTACACAGAGACCAATCTATCCGATCCGCCGGAGAAGACTGCGTCCGCGAACACGACGCGTCTCCCCTCACCTCACAGACACAGAACCTTCCAATGCCCTCGCAGACCCAAAAGTCCGAGAAGCCCGCGATCTGTAACGTACATGGACAGTTACACAAAACTCCCCTAAAAAAATTAAAAGTCATTTCCCTCAATCTCATCGCCAGCGACCACCCTGAGCCTTGGTCCATTTCCACAGGGGGAGCCCTGTTGCTAGGATTAATTAGTTCATAGGTTTTAGACCTGGATTTGGGCTGGAGCTCTGCTCGCCTTTATGTCCGATGAAGTAGCAAAATCCATAATGTCCATCCGATAAAAACTTGCGCACTGTACTAAAACCTTGGTGCTTGAATTTCACTTCATGATAGCTTTAAACGTACATTACCAGCACAAGTAAAACCGCGAAGCACCCTTATTATATTATACCGTGTTTGCGATAACACGTCTATAAATCTACCGCATGTTTCCGAACACCAATAATTTATTGATAACTCCAGCTTATCCATACTCCGGGTAGACACGTGTATAACGCAACAAATTGATAAAAATAACGAAAGGCTTTTAAAAGGTAACTGCGTTTTGATAAAACAAAAAAAAACATATTCATGTTTAAAAAAGATAGCACCCGCTCTAGAAAAATTAATCCCTGCCTCGCGGGGGATTTTATAAACAATAAATTTAAAAACACAACACACCCAGACGAAGAACAACTATCTTAAATTTACATAAATAATTGTTACGGATGGGAATCGAACCCAGAATACCAGATATCAGAAACAACATTCGTAACTACAGAACCAATGATGCAGTTCATTAAAATTAAACAAGTTAAAAATAAATATTTAATAAAACCATGTCTGATTAAAATAAGGACACTGAGCGGCCCGTAATTGCATTGTAACGACTTTAATTTTCATATTATAATGTAGACAAAACGGAATCAAAATCTTTATCGCAATTGATTTCTAGAAGTAAACTATCATCAGCATCGATCACATGGAACTTTACAAACTCTTCTAAAACATAATTCTTGTTGTTTTTTGGTCTGTTGTAATGAATTTCAAGATTATGTAAAAACCAAACAATGTTTTGCGACAATAAACTTGGTCGTACACCTAGTGATGCATAATCTGATTGTCCTTCGTATAACTCCACTCGATTCGCCACAAAGGTTTTCCACCTACTTGGATGACTATTCAACCAAGCAACAACAAGAACGGGTATCCCTCAATACAAGTTTGATGTCATTTTAATCTGCAATCTGATGTGAACGGAAGTTGGAAGGGGAAGACCAAGGCGAACGTTCCGCGTTCAAATCGAGGACGGTCTTAAGAAAGGCTAGGTTAAAAGTACCCTAAACCGAAGGACATGCATAGGGAGATTAATTAATTTAAAAGAGGTGAAAATTGTATTGAAGCAAGTGGTCTCTGCCTTCCCTGGCGTGGAGGTATTGAAAAAGTATACACATTGATTGAACGATTGTTCTACCAAAAATGAATAATTTTGTTAATTATTATCAACGCCTTAAAAATCACAGGGTACTTTAAAAATAGAAGCTCGATCCACATACAATATCTCAACAAGATTGCAATACGAAAATAACATAGATTTATTACTGACAAAGTTCCAATCCAATAGATTGGTTTGCAAAAACTGACATCTTTCATAGCTAGTGCGGTGATATGTCACCGGATACATCGTTGAGGCAAATTTATAAGGAATCGTTCGAATTTTTTTCGTAAATGGAAAAGATGGGCGACAGATTCTACTGTAAGGTATAGGAAATCGAATCCTATAAACTAGATTTACGGTTTATTTTTCTATCATTATCAACATTACCCGTATAAAATCCACCGCTAAACTCATCCCGAAAGAGGGATTTGCCATCGTCACCACGCTTTGCATGCAAGTTGGTGACCGCAGTAGTTTTTTAACAGACATACTGCTGCCCGTTTCCTGGTATACTATTGTAATAGATGATGTTATAAAAATGGGGCCTAATGGCTTAACGCACGTTCCCGAGGCATAGAGAATAGTCCCTCAATCAACCAGATCTGACAAATCTTAGATTTTACTCTAAATCTATCTGGAGGTGCGGATCGCACCCACGTCCTCCGCGACCTAATTCGATACTTACACCGCTACACCACGGACATTTTATCTACCTAGGCACTATTACTACCTACTAACCTACGTAGGCAGCTACTAGTACCAACAAGTACTTTATTAGAGTGTTTTATTGAGAGGAAATGTTGGTAAACCAAAAAAAAAAAAAAAATGCGCTACTTTTTATTATCGCGATCATACGATATACAAATCCCGACCAAATACTTAATGTTCCAGCATGGAGACAAATTGTAGTAATAAATAAATAATTTAAAGAAAATAATCTCTTTACTATGCAAAAAGACAGTAACCACAGTACACCAAGTAAACCCACAAGTATCACCTAGTAGAATATGAACAAATAATAACAACAAACACACTTAAACAAAGCACTCACCAACAGTATTTACAAACAACAAAATAACAATGACAGAATCCGACCTAGCACTGAGTATTAAAATAATAGCCATTCGGAAGTTGAAATTGGATTCCATCTCTCGAGATACACCAGTCATTTTCAGCTTGGAAAACTTTCAAATGTATGACGTGATTTATTTGTCGGAACAAATGGGAAAAGAGACTTCCACTAGTTTAACAATTTTGTTAGAACTAGTAAGAACAAAATCTCTCATTAGTTTAAATTACACACCGGAAAATAATAATAATAATTGTAAGGTGATCAATTTACCAGTTAGTTGATCAACTTTCTAGTTAGGTGATAAACTATCGAGGATTCGGGTGGTAAAAAAATAACCTAAACCTAAACCAACAGGACTTACTGAAGTTGAAGGTTTTCGTTTTGTTACCACATTACACAAGTGTCATAACAATTTACAGTACAAGTTGACACATATGAAATTATGTTACGATGACGTTTATTTCTAAAAGTATTTGTCATATGGAACCTAAATATAATAATTTATGTTCAAAAAACTTGAATATGTTTGTAAAAACTCAATATGAACATTATTTATTTTGTCTATGTCTTTAACTTCCGAAAACGCTATCAGCCATTTTGTCACGTTAAAAACATGAACGCGATCCTTTACTATTACACTTTCTGATTCATGACGTCATCGATCTTGAACACAGATAACGTATATTGATCAACATGGCTGACATCGTTTTCATCTCTAAATGTCAAGCCAATTCTAAAATATTTATATTACTGCTTTTTAGATCTCAAATAAACGCCATATTTTTTCTTGATTTAATGAAACCATTCTGAGCCATATAAAAATAATTTAAAAAAAGTGTCAACTAGCCTATTATACGCCTTTACTGGCAACTAAATTTAACAATATGAGTGCCACGGAGGTTGATCAACTTACGATTTGTATTATTTCCCGGTGACATATAATTTTGCATGCTACCTGTCTCCTGTCTTCTACAAGAATAAAAAATATATTATTGCAATGGTAATTTTTATCCTTTTTCATAGGTAAAGCGAGTGACCACCCTTGGTGAAATATGAAATTACCTGTTAATTCCATACCCCGAGGTATTAATATATGATTTTTCATGTATAGGTATGATAATAATCTGTTACGATGTAAAACATGAGCTGCTAATATGCAGAGGGATTAGAGGAAAAAAATAAAGATCAGAATCAGAAAAATACCTAAAACTCGACTTAACGTGATCACCTAAGCGATCTAATTAAGTCAAAACGTGTTATTTTTTCCGTTTTACAGTACTTAATTGACCCCATTTTCAAACCAATGTTTCTCATAAAATATTGGGGTTTGACTCGCGGTTTGAGTCTTGTATTTAGATCGCTAAGACCTTGAAAAAAATGAAATAAAAAGAAGCATGTGTGATTTTGAGGGCAAATTTCACATTGGGGAGCAGCGCACAATTTCTCGCCAAATGACAGGTTGACAGAACTTAGGATCGACAACCGATAGCGCGAAATAACTTTCGCTTGATAAACTAAAGCGACACTTACAAGTAGGGATTGTATACTAGTACCTATATATGTTCGTATATATGTTACTGTTAGTACCTATATATAAAAAAAACTAACAATAACTTTTTTCTAAGTTTTTCTTGGAATTAACTTTTTTTGACCGGTTTCAATTTTGTTGCAGCACGCAATGTATTAATGTTATGTATAATAAATTCCAATCATGAAAAAAACAATTATATGAATATTTTTTTGTATAAGTGTTATGTTTGAAATAATGAAATAATGAATTTATTCAGCACTTAGGTATTTACATACACTTGTATTTGTCAGAATCACAATGTTACACAATTATTCTAGATACTTAATTAACCGGTAGCAAATTGTAGGATATTACAGACAATGTAGTCCGTCCATCAGCTTGTCATATTTGATAAATTTAGACAGTATTTTGTTTTATTGTGCGCGTTGAAAATTTTCTACGAATTCGAAACAAGTTTCCTCAAGGTGTTTTGTTCTACCTACCTATCTCTATTGAAATTGAATAAAATACATATATACAACTTAAAGTAGCTAAATTAAAATAAAACTAACTTGTATATCGAAATTACAATTACTACAGATATATATTTTCTTTTATGAAAATTGTTTGAAGGACGTGAATGAAATAAAAATATTAATGGGTTTATTTTTCAACTTCTTTCATTGAATTATTTACTTCGATAGCATACATTAATCAAGCGTCCGATAAGGTATTTCAACTAAATAATAATAGACAACTAAACTTTCTATATTATACTATATTATTATTAGCTAGAATATAATAAATTATATATTATGTTTATTCTACAATGCCACAAATAAATTAATATAGGTCTAAATAAGCATCTAAAAATATATATGTACAACAAGCGGTTTTATCGAAATCATAGATCTTTTCTGGACAACCTTAGGATGGAAATTACTAATACTTTTAGAGTAGTTAGGTTACTACTTGTAGTGAATAATAAAAAACATCTCTTTTCAAAATACTAGTATACGCTAGCATTCCTGAGCGGATATTCAGGAAGGTTCTTAAAAATAGAGATCCAATCATAATCAATCATAAACACGCAGTGAAAATCATAATCTAACAAGCACGTGACAGTTTGCTGCGTGAATTTTTAAAGACAATTAGTCGACTGAGCGTACATGAAGTTGCGCGAACGGGTGTCACAAGCGCTCTGAAGTTTAGAATTTAGTCGAGGGTCAGGCCTGAGTACTTGGCATTCCGTTCCCAAGGATTTGTTGCGCCGAACAGCTTGACCGGTGGAATGACCGTTGGACTATACAATCCCGAGACTACTGCAAGGTTTTGTATTGGATTAATGTAATCAGTATGTATTATGTATCTCTCTCTCTCTCTCCTTCTCCTGTAAAAGGGGCGGCATATATTTTGGAAGGTCCTTATGTCATTGTCATAGATGATGTTATATTCATCGGAATCATCGGCTTATTCTTCGTTTTATTCATTGGAAAACAAAATATAAGTCATACTAGATTCCGGCACGCGGTTTCAACCGCATAACCATAACTCTCGTTCCCGTAAGAACTTCATAATTAAATATAACCTACAGCCGCATTCGAAAAATGGGCTATCTAACACTGAAATTTTTTTTCAAATCAGACCAGTAGGTTCTGATATTTGCGACCCAGGAGATCCCGCAGTGCCATATTGGCCGCGGGTGCCGTCGGGGGGCCGGATTGCTTATGTGCCCGGCCCCCGCCAACGGCGGAAGGAGTGTCCGGGGCGGGAGGGGGGGGGGGTTAGTGGTGTAGAGTCCTCTCCTCGTGGTATGAGTTTAGCATACCACGAGGGTGAGTCCCACATATCCCACAGCCAGTTCGCGAATACGCTGCAGCAGCGGTGGGAATGCGTAAATGCATTTGCCTCCGAACAAAAAAGAAAAAAGTTTTCTTATATTGCCTTCAAGCAAACAAAAAAACAAACTCTTGAGTTTGATATTAGTGCCTATATAGATAAATGATATTAATAATGTCATATTCATTCTTAGTTTTATACTCTAAACCATCAAGAGAAAATGAGACAGAGCTATAAATAATATGGTAATAATAATTATAAGTAAATACTATGCCTCAGAAATTTCCATCTTAAGCCAAGATGAATTTCATCTAAAAACTGCAGTGCTTATTTTATATTCCATTTCAGTCTCTAAGATGCTATTTTCATAATTTATGATATAAAACGTTGTGTAATAGACTTTTGTAAGATATTGTTTAAATTGGTGAATCTTCAGTGTTGGTATTTGATGAAATTTACAGTAGAACTACCTTTGAGAGGGAACAAAGCAGACTCTGGTGCTTAAATTTTAATGAGGCAGTCGTATAGAAGTTTTGAATACTGTTTTATAAAATACTCCGTGGATGCTCCTTTATAACATTTACATATGAAGGAGAAATGTTATTAACAAAAAGTTATTCGTGTTCGGACACAATTCTTGAAGTCAACTTCACGAAAGTGCGAAAAAAAATGTTTTTTTTTTGGTTTACTAGCTGAGTTTTAGTTCACTAATAGTATTATTATTAACCCCTCGTGCTAAGCTTAAAATGTGTTACGAGTGAGTTCACGTTGGTAGTGCAATTGGTGGGGATTGAACCGGCGACCGGCGATGATCGCAAGTCCACTAGACCGCTTAAAGTCTTGAAACAGATGATTTTTTTTTGTTTTCGCATACAGAATCCAAGGGTCTTCTTTTGTTTTTAGGTCTGTGGTGTGTTAGGCTGTACCTCACATACAGCGTGCGTAATCCTCGAGCGTATTAACAAGGAGAAAGACGTGAGTGCCCGTGAGCAATTCTTTTACCAACATCATCATCAGCCCGTATATCGTCCACTGCTGAACATGGGCCTCCTCCCGAGGGAGGGTATTGCCATTGTCAATACGCTTGGCAGGCGGGTTGGTGACCGCAGAATTATGTTGTAACACACAAGGAAACGCTGCTGCCCGTTCCTTGATATACGATTATGCGAACCCACGACCTCCGAGATTTAATGCGAGCCAATTACCGCTACGCTATGGAGGTTACCAACATAAAGATACATTATTTGTAAGTACCATAGGCTATATTTTAAATCTAGGTTTCCAAGGGAACGGGATTTACGCGGCTTAAACTGCGCGAGACAACTAGTATTTTTTATTATGAACATTTATTACAGTAACAAATAAGAAATCGACAATACAACCACTTCTAACTTCAGAGACCTTTAGTTATTAATTTTTACACAAAACATAATAATATTTTTAAAACATATTTTTTACCTCATTTTCAAGCTTACCTTCGATCTCGATACCGTACATCATCATCTCGAACAACAAATAAATGGTTGACTCTTTATATGCAAATTTATTAGCAGTAGGTATGAAATACTTGTAACTCCAGAGAGCAGAGATTAAACCAGATTTAAGAGCTAGTTCGAGATAACAAGGTACTACAGGCACTGCCAAGTATCGCTATCATTATTGGACACTGGCCGATCTGTTCCCTGTCATAGTTAAGTTTTGTTTATAACTGGTCATCTAGTAAATAGAAGTAGACTTACTAACTAATTGTGCCTTAGATGTTACTTCAGCGCGTGCGTAACACGCGTTTTGTCGTGATTTACTTTGAGGATTGTCCTTTAAAACAATGTATTACGAAGTAGAAAAGTTACTTAAAAAGTTTTTGGTTTTCGGACACTATTTCTCACGTTAAAACGAGAAAAAAGAATATGTGGAGAAGCAATATATTAATATGTCTGTTTAACCACATGCTGAATGCAATTTTTTAAGTATGCAAAATGTAAATTATTTTCTTAGTGATCCGTAAAGCTCACCCCACATTGAACTTGCACATTATGGGTAGAGCAATACTACGATTCAGCTGATATGAACTTCCTGACCACATACTGGCACTTAGATTCGTCCCGCAAGAAAATTCCTAGTAACACAAATCATACAATTTTTTCAATGACTTGGGCAATGAACCTGGGAATCCCATAGTCACTATCATATTGTATTACCAATATAACGTTTTTTAATTTAAGAAACAAAATATAATGGGTAAATATAATTGTAATTTAAGAAACAAAATATAATGGGTAATAAAGGGCCCAGTTTGCTTAATTGAGGATAAATGCATGTGATATGAGACTATTTTAACTCTTAGCTGTAAATCTTGTCCTACCAGTCATACACAGGTCTACATAATATTTATATAAGTTGACACCTATTATGCAGTCACGTCTTTGACTATCATCCTGGCTTACAGCCAGAAATTACAATATAACATTAATCCTTTTGTACGGGTAAGGCCGACCCATCCCTACCTTAATTAACTTAGGGCCAACGAAGATTTCAATTATAATGGGCCCAAAGATACCTACGATTTAAACATTATCATTGGATTCTATGCAGCGGTTGACTAAGTAATTGATGTTTCTTGATTTGTGTATTTAATAGATGACATAAATTATGATTGGGTATTTACATAAAATGGGCATGAAGACTAAAAGAATCTATTAAGTCCGTCAGTTATATTACCGAAAAATATTGGACATGTATGCTTTTTTCGTTCCTCAAACAAAAAATGACGAAGATACAGCGCGTTGAAATTTCGTGTGACGTCACTTCTAGGTACAGTTTTACCTAATAGTGACGTCACAAGCCTCCTGAACATTAAAGTTTGTTTTTTCTCTGTATTTTTCCCAATTTTTATTGACTTGATAAATAAAAAAATCGTGTCCAATATTTTTTTGTAACCTAACTGACGGACTAAATAGATTTTTTAAGTCTTAATGTCGATTGTATCTATTCATAAATATGTTGTTTTTCCCTTAACGCAATTATAACAACGCCCTTAAGGATCGTATCTACTCATTTTGATTTTCTCAGAACTCTAAAATTACGAAGTCTTTTATTATCCGATAGTTATCGTCACACTAAGCAACTTTAGCCATTTCATTAGTAAAAGAATTTAATACAACAAGAATAGAGCAATTTACAAGAAGATGAATTATGGCAGATTACTTTTGTCCTCCGATCAAATTCAGGGACAAGGAAGATTTACTAAACAATTGGGATTTGTCTAAAGGGCGGTGAAATGTGCCAGGAGCTATTTCAACCAAAGGCCTTATTTTCGTAGGGCTGGCCGTGTGTACATAACTATTATCTACTAGTGGAGTGGAGCCAAGTGGTTTAAATACGACCATAATTAATATAATATATTAGCATTTTGCACTCCTTCTCTTCGCCACACCAAACTCCAAATCACGGAGGTCATGGGTTCGATGAGGGGCTACCCTACGTGCCTCGAAAAGCATGTTAAGCCCGATTGTAATAACATCATCTATAACCAATCGTATTCAAGGGAACGGGCAACGTTTCTTTGTGTGTTACAATATATTACTGCGGTCACTAACCCGCCTGCCAAAGCGTGGTGACTATAGCAAAACCCTTTCTCGGGAGGAGGCCCATGTTAGCAGTGGACGCGTTATACGGGCTGATGATGATGAAGACTCCTTCTCTATGTAAAGTATAAGTAGGTATGCAAAATTTCATACTCTCGGTCAGCGCAATTCTGGTAAAAAGTAAAAAAAAAAGAATACACAGTTTTTGCTTGTAATGAATTTATCTTAATTTTATTTTTTAAACGTTTGTTTCTAGAATGAAGTCCACAAATTTACACAAGTAAAAAATATTTGATATTGTATTTTAGCATAAGTAGAAAACGTAAGATAATTATAGTAGGTATGTAGTAGATACTAAAATCGCGACCAAAACAGTAAGTTTGCTAAAATAAAGATAAAAACTTAAAATTTCAAACATCCCTTCGACGTTAATCAAATAAAAATATACGAGTATACGATTGATTGGTTAGTAATAAGTGAAGAAAATTCGATATTTTATATTTCTATAGGCGCGTAAAATAAAATTATATAAAGAAATATATTTTTTTTAACATAAAACAGTCCAAACGCCGTTACAAATAGACTGCACTCGTTCAAAAATGATGACAAATAACCAGTAAGTAGACCAAGTGCGGCAACCCTGAGGCTCTCATATTTCATTCGTGAATAAGACTTCCCATTGATTTGTCATTGTCGTGAGGTTACTAATACGTAGATATATAAAGTTACTGGAAGTGGTTTCAAATCATATTTTAACGAAGCATTTTTTATACTCATAAACAACAATATTCTAGTGAAAAGCCTTATTACCAGTCAAAAAGAAAGAATTGAAACGTACAAGCGGATTCATCATCATCAGGATAATACCGTTCGCAGCTGAATATGGGCGTGTTTCGAAAGGGGGGTTTCCATAGTCACATAGCAAGTAAACGCTGCTCACCGGTATATGTTATCATCATCATCATCAACAGCCCGTTTACGTCCACTGCTGAACATGGGCCTCCTCTTAACAGACCTTGGCAAGCCAGGATCGTAGAGGGATATTGCCATCACCACGCTTGGCAGACGGATTGGTGATCGCAGTAAGATGTAAATCTTGAGCTAATGGATGCTGCTGCCCATTCATCAGCCATATGTCCCTTAGTCGCCTTTTACGACACCCATGGGAAGTCATGTGGTGGTCTATTCTAAGCCGGAAACCACACGGCATATGTTATACGATTGTCATAATATATGATATTATAACAATCGAGACCAAAGGCTTAACTGGTACTGACTGCTTTCCATAGTACACAGGGTAGTCCGTCAATTAATAATCAGAAAGGAATGTTTGATTTTACTCGAAGATTTCTTGCCTAGAGCTAGAATCATCCCATGACCTCCAAGATCTAAGGCGAGATTTATACCTAAGCAGTTTAAGTGAAAATGAAAATAAGTTTAACAAATTTAATTAATACAAAGATACATTTCTGAAAGATAATATGAAAACAAAACCGTTAAATCTGTCATCTTCACACTAGGTAAGCCTGTATCTTGAATACCAAAACAGTTACAAATCAAATACAAAACATTTAAACTAATAAGGGAGATGGTTGGTTTTTTGCGCAAATAAGCATCGCCATTCAGCGAGCCAATGCTGCCAGCCTTCCGGGAACTATGCCCAGGGGCAACGATGCGGAGGATTTTTTATTTGACGCCCAATGGTAATAATTGTTAAATTCATTTTTCTACTCTTTTTGATTTTCTTTTTATCGGTCCCATAGTCAAACCGACAACACAGTTTTGTAGGATATATATTATATGATGGCTTGTCAAATGTAAGTAAATTATAAAATACATTTTTAATATTTGTAGTCATTTTAATAAACATTTGCTATCCAGGGTTC